>OV170232.1:20866382-23266382 GCA_921882275.1 Brenthis ino | reverse complement strand
TACATTTTTATTTTATATTGCTTTTCTTTCTAAATGAAAAAAAAAAATTGTTTATAAAAATAAATTATTCTGTTAAAAAAAACTACGTAAAATACAAATAAAAGCCACATGTCATTATTTCGTGTACAGAATCTAATATAAGTATAATTTACTTGCTTTTTATTTATTCAAGTTTTTTTTTAAATTGTACTTTGGATCAAAAACTCCGAGCGATATAAAGCTATTACGATCACAAGGTAACTGCTAACAAAAAGCATCACTACGCATTTGAACTCACACGACCTAAGGTATATTACTTAAAGAAATCATCTGATATAAAAAATGATAGTCGTTTAATGTTTATTGGTAAGGTACTTGGGAAATAAAGTCGGGAGCGGCTGTTAAAACTCCCAAAGACTTAAAAGCTAGGCATTAAATACAGGCAGTAAATATATAAAGTAACTACTTTATAGGTAGCATGAAGTCATATGTGTGTAAAATAAAGCTGAGATGAGTTGTAGTTCTTCATAATCTATACATATAATAAAATTGTAACTAAGTCGAATCTGTACATTAAATATTGTTTTGGAAAATCTAATTGATATAGACATTATTATTGATACAGAGTCCGAATCTATAATTTTTAGAATTTTTGTCTATCTGACTGTCTGTCTGTCTGTTACCGCATCACGAGAAAATCACTGGACAGATTTTTATAAAATTTGGTATGATGATAGCTAGTTATCCGGGTCAACATATAGGATACTTTTTACCGCGGGAAAATATCTCATTTCTGAGAAAAAATACAAAAACTGCATTATGAGAGTATACTAATATGTAAAACCTAAGAATTTGGTTTTTCGTCATCTGAACGCGGGCGGAGCCGCGGGCAATGCTAGTAATATTATATGATTGTAAATATGCAATTAAACTTGTATATAAAATTTAATTAAATTTTTATTGAAGCCAACAAACAGAATAAGAAAAAAAAAGATTGCGTTCCTAACGTTCCTTACAGTCTATACGACCTCGCTAAAACTGCACGAAATGGAAATTGCTAAAATTGTTTACATAAAACAAGAACAACAAAAATCTCACTTGTGATAAAGCGAAAAATGAACTACATCATAATATAATTTTTACTGAAGCACATGAAAAGCTTTAAACTAGGCTTTCCAGAAACGCGAATTTGATGTTGATTGGGACGAAAGGTTTTTTTTATACTATTCAGAATTAGTGCTTGACTACGTTCCACCTGATGGTAAGTGGTAACGCAGTCGTAGATGGTAATTCGCACTAATTCAGTAGCCACCTATTCACTCTTGCCTTGAAGACACCCATATTATTCGTATAATCGGACGGAAACACCGAAACGGTCTGACAGATTTAGACTATATTATATGTCTATACTTCTGCATTATACAAGTGAAAAAAAATGTGTACACTAAATTTTAATTGTATATTAAATAGCGATCTATATTAAAGCTTTTTGATGAAATTAATTTGACGACACGTTTGGCTCAGTTTGTAGTGACTCTACTTGATGTGCCAGAGGTCGCGAGTTCAAGTCCCGTTGGGGGCATTTATTTGTGCGATGAGCACGAATGTTTGTACTCCAGTCATGGAAGTTTATATTTATAATATGTATGTATTTAAAGTTATATATGTGTAGTGTATCAACTATCTGGTATCCATAACACAAGCCTCGTAGCTTACCATAGAACTAGATGGTGATGTGTGTTAATGTCCCAACATATTTATTTATTATTTAATTTACGAGTATTGCAGCAAGTCACGCTACGAGTATAATGTGCGCATCTTCAAAGATGATACTGGAATTCTAATCTTCAATCTCATCTATATTACGAATCAGGATTTCCAGTTAACTCTCGAGAAATTCTAATTCTGTCGGCATCCTTGCAACTTAAGTGACTATGTATGAGATACGGGCTTAATAGAATTTTTAACGCTTCCATGATGGAAAAGCTTGTGTGATGGAGGAAACTTCCGTTCAGTTAGAGTAAAGTTTGCGTAATAGACTGAGATTTTAATAGAATAAATAATGACAATAAAAACATTATATGTACTACATATTGTATATTATGTATGTTGCAAAGTATAATTTGCTTAAATAATAAAATAAAATTTTTAGTTATATATTTTTATTATACTTTATACATACGCTACGCTTTTAAAGAACAATAAATTAAAAACTGGTGACTAAAAAGAGATAAAAGAAAACCTTTATAAGCGGCTTTCCATATGTTACTAGGGAATTACTCAAAAAATCCGCTTAGAAGACATCCAAATTGAAAGTGCCAGTTCAAATAGCTATTTAACTACTTAAACCAACATTCATGTATTGATAACTGGATATTAATTTTATTTATTTAGAATTTATCTTCGTATTTTTCTACGTTGACAAAAGACATTTCTTTAAAAGATATCATGAGTGTCAGCTATATTTGATCTGCAACCTACTTTATATCTATACATATTATAATAAAATTGTAACTAAGCCGAATCTGTACATTACATATTTTTTGGAAAATTTAATTGAAATAGACATTATTATCGATACAGATTCCGAATCAATAGTTTTTAGAATTTTTGTCTGTCTGTCTGTCTGTTACCGCATCCCAAGAAAACCACTGGACAGAGTTTGATGAAATTTGGTATGATGATTGCCGGTTATCCAGGTCAACATATAGGATACTTTTTACCGCGCGAAAATATCTCCTTTCTGAAAAAAATACAAAAACCGCATTGTAAGAATATACTAATATGTAAAACCTGAGAATTTGGTTTTTGGTCATCTGAACGCGGACGGAGCCGCGGGCAATGCTAGTATATATATATATATATATATATATATATATATATGTATATATATATATATATATATATATATATGTATATATATATATATATATAAACTTTATATCATAATAATAAATACATATATATAATAACAGTACATTGTTTTATTATCAAGATTACGAGTATTCGAGTTTAACGCATCAGCTTGAGTTACTCCGGCAATTTGGCAGTGTTCGTAAGGCACTCGTTTACGATGTTCGACGCCGTTTAATTTATAGCTCCAATATATTTGAGTTCAGAGAAAACATCAAGACTAACATCTTAAAATAATAGTTTTCTTCATGAAATACAATTAATTCGTTGTTCAATTATTATTAACAATTCCTAACGACTTGAATTTAGAGACTAATATATATTAAAAATATAGAAATTAATATCAACCGGTGATTATGTGGAAGTGCTTGTAGCGTAGTGTGTGGTCCGTTCGCTGAAGGTCGCGGGTTTAAATTTTCGAATGGTTGAAACGGTTTTCGTCTCCTAGGGCGATTTATTGATTAACAAAATACATAATTATAAATATTCTACGACTCTCGTTGGTACGATGTCAAGTTTATTCTGCTGCGGAATATGATTGAAGCAAAATATTTTTTGGTTATTCTATAAAAAATCATGTCGGAGTCAGGAGAATTAGTGCCTCGCATCTCTTTTGTTCCGGATTGTCATCCTTAGACTGCAGTGTAAGAGAACAAGAGTTTATCAGGGTCTGCGCACTCAGATGCAGTTGACTTATTGAGACTAGCCACTGTGACCAAAATTGAGCAGGATTTATCTATTTAATAAACATCCTGACTTGAGTCACTGACTCACTATTCAGGCAAAGCCTAAATTACCTCTATAAGCATGAAGTTTTATACAAGAGTCCGTTCTTAGGTGAGCACTAGGAAAGAATTTTCGAAAATCATCTAAATAGGTTAAATTAGAAGATAAAATTAGGAAAATGTCATCGTTAACGTTGTAAATGTGGTAGAAAACAAATCTGGAACATTATTATTTAATAAATAAGCCCTTACTTCATCCATTTTGCATATCAAATACCCATATCAATATGGATATTTTCTTCAAAATATTTTCCCTTATAGAGATAATAGTAGATAATTTCATAATATTTAATATAATGAATTGCTTGTTCAGCATTATAAAGCTCTGTTTATACTCACCTAATCTGTGAAAACGTAAATTCTTAGAAACGAGTATTCAGCACGATTTCGGTATTAGGAGCGATGGTGATCCTTTGTAGTTAATCAAGATTACGCAAAATTTTTCGTTTGTTCGTTCTTAATACTCATAGGTTTTATTATTCTTAATTTAAAGAATGATTTATTTTATATGCATAGTAAGGACAAATGACTTTTAAACATAATACTTCCTTAGATTTACGCGAACATTTGACATTTTAAATAAAACTATCTTTTCGGATTTTTTCGCGGATTTATTTGGATTTTTGGTTCCCGACGTTTCGAATGCTTTACCACATTCATGGTCACGGGAGAGACTGAGGTGTTACATGTCTCGAAGGTATAGTTTTTACAGACAGCCTACCCACAAATAACAAAATGAAAATTTCACCAATTACCTTACAATATTGTTACAGACAACGGGAACCAAAAATCCAAATAAATCCGCGAAAAAATCCGAAAAGATAGTTTTATTTAAAATAACTTTTAAACACTTTTTAAAGTCAATTTATTATGTACCTTTTAATTAAGCGACACGGCAACATTAGTTGCAACAAAATATTTGCATTTTTTTTTTTTTTTTTAAAGGCTTACTAACTTTATTTACATAATATTGACATGAGTTTAACACAATAATACTTCTCTTTTCTATATAAAAACTTAAAAGTATGCACGCTTTTCATAGAAATATTTTATTTAAAGTTCATCTAATTTCGAGTAGCCATTCAAATTGTACAACCAATAAATCAATTCTAATTATTTAAATTTTTTTTTTATAAACTTTTGGTTGTCAGAGAAAATGTCTATATTACTTTGCTGAAATATACAGTCATACAATTTAATGCCTCGTAAGAGTGAATTGGAACCTATTTTATTGTTGTGGGATATATAGTGGTTTGTAATGAAATAGCTTTTACCTCAGATCTTGGTGTTTATATATTTGCTAGCGATATTAGTGACGGACAGACAAAATAAATATGAGTCGCAGAAAGATATATCTTTGGCGTAAAGTTGTCAAGTTAAAGTGCTCAAGTTCTTCTTCGTATTTAGTATTTACAAAATTGTGGCGAATGCTACAAAGGAGTTTTCTTTAAACCTTTTTTTTGGATCTTTTCAATTCTTTGAATATTATTCTTAATAATCAGGTTACCAGATCAAACTACAGTAACCAATATTGCTGCGGACAAGGCAAAATACAAAATTTTTTGTGCATTTATTGTTTTTTTTTTTTGGTATTACGATGAATGAAACTTTGCATTCGCAGGCTTATTAATATATAATTTATTTTGACTGCAGTTCAATACATACGTCCAGACTTGGTACAATTCAAACATAATTGACACATAATTATTTCCCAACCCACCCGAGTATAGAATCAACTTAAGTTCGTCATCCTTATCTTAATTGGGATGAATAAATATAGGATATGAAGCGTATGACCAACGTAGCAGAAGCTTTTAATTTGACTTTGAATATTCAAAAAATTCTAAAAACGATCCAATCCACTACTCGTATGCAATACGTTCAAATTGTAAAATATTTTCCTAGAAATAAACCATAGAATTCAATTGAGCCCGTTTATGGTACAGTTTCGACAGTTCAAACAAATTGTCTTCCTGATTTTACTTAGATGGAAGACAAATGAAAAATTTCCATTAATGACAAGCGACTAATTAATTATATTCGTAGGTATATTTTAATATAATATTATTACCTTTTGTGAAACATCTAATGTTTAAAGACCAGGCGGTTTACATAGCATCGTAGAATAAAAATTAAATTTTCAATCCAAAACCAAATATCGCTAAAAATCTTACATTATATACGTACTAGCGGACCCGACAGACGTTGTCCTGTCTACACGTCTTTAATTTGAAAATTTCAAACTTTTTTTAATAAGCTAAAACATTCTGGACCATTTTGATGAAAATTATTATTCAAATTGTGAATCTAAACCATTCTCAGATCCCCTTGAACACACACAAAATATTTCATCAAAATCGGTCCAGTCGTTTGAGAGAAGTTCAGTGACATACACACTCACAGAAGAATTATATATATAAAGATATACTAATTTAGATGTTAGATATTAAGTAGAAAATCCATTTTCTTAGAACTTAACCAGTATGTATCATACTCAAGGTTACCTATCAGATCTGTTTAGTTAAAGAATAATATACTTAAAAAAATATAAAAATTACAGAATATGATCATCAACAATCAATAAACTAAATACTGTACCCGACTCGCCCACCCACTTAGAGCATCGAAACGCGTAAAAGTAATTCCAAGTATATTCAAAGTATCCCGATCAATCATGCCTAAAACAGTCTAAATTGTTAATTTGAATACGACTTCTGACGTTACAGAAGAAAATGTTTTATTCACAAATGTGAAAGATAAAGTAACACCTGAATTCGATTGCCCCAGATATATTTCTCTTTAATTTAGGGCTATTATACAAAATAAAAAACCGGATGTCCGTAATCCTATTCCGCAACGATTAAACAATAAAATTTTCTTTAAAAACCTGTTTACTTCATCCACTTCAAAAAAAATTCTATTTCGGACGTCGCGCGTTGAAAGCGCACTCGTCTGTTATCAAACTTTTCCCCCCTCCAAATCTAAATTTAAAAAATTGGTCGTCTTACAAAAATATTGTTTTTAAAGTCGACTTTGCGTAAGCGACCACAAATGATAAAACTTTTTGAAAAGTAAGTCGTTTTGGATATGCATTGTTATGAATTCGTGATACTTTTAATTTGAAAGTTTAAAGATTATATAATTATTTTCTTGATATAGAAAAAAACGGCTATATTTAGGTACTAACTCATTTTAGAACACGTATTTTTTAAATACATAAATCACTTATATATAAAATTTTAAGATATTTTCTCAAATATTTATTATTCATTGATGTAATTAAGAAAAACTTGATGAAAACTAGTAAGTTTAATCACGAAGCATGTAAAAAGTTTTTCAAGAATAATTACTTCATCAACGATGTTTGATGGCAACAAAGCTGTAGAGCGCCGAGTCGCCAGCTCGCCGCTAATGATAATCGATTCCTTCGAAACTTGCTATAAATATTCATTCATTGGAAATCTGTGTTTATTTACTAAGACCCTCTAATCCTCCCATCAAGTCCTGAGTCTATTGATTGCAGCCTTTATTAGGTGACCTATTTTACGAAAAATTAAAAAATAATTTACCTAGCGCAAATAATAAACTTGTGTGAATTTTATGTTTTCATTGAACAGAAACTCTCTTATTTAACTACTAAATTATTATTATTTTTTTAAGTTTTTTTTGTCTTTAGTAAAAAAAATATATAAGGTACTTGCATTAACATTTGAAATAAAAAAATTTATTCTTCCTGGTGCTTCTAATTTTCTATTATGCTTATTTATTTATAGGTATATTTATCAATTAAGATTTTATATCGTTCAATATTTTTTTACTATTGATGACTAATTAAAATTATCATTATCATTATCTCATCTCTTTCAAACAAACTTCAGTTCAAGTATAATTTTTAAAGAAAAATTTCGCTACAATATTCCAAGAATTAAAAATTATATTCATCGTTTTATCTTCATACAAAAGTTATAAGAACATTTACACTCAAATAATTTTTAATTATTATTTATACAAAGAAATTTATTTTTTTGATTTTTGTGATTGTATTATATTTTTTTTTATTTATTCAACTTTTTTGAATCAATAATTATACTGCAATTATATTTCAACTTGTTTTCTCACAACGGAACTTTAAAAGCTTAAGCAAGGGCCAACATGTAACCCGGGGGAGAAGCCAACTCCTACCGGGCGCGTCCCCAGGTGGCGGATAGGGGAATGCCACCCGCTTAGGGCGGCGGGTGGTACCGGAGAAATCCGGCGCGGACCAAATGGCTTGGATGGGGCCGCTCGTCTAGGCCTCGAGCCGAAGACGTTGCGGCCACCGGTGGTGGGACCGCCTGGTCCCACAACCGGATGATGGGTGCCGGTTGCGGGACTGTGGTTACAGGCCCGCATCCGGCGGAGGGGTAGGCCGCGGCGGGAGAGGAGTGCCGGTATTTCGGTGTGCCGTTCTCCCTACCTTCCGCGGCCTAGACGGGGCCGCCACCGTTTGATGGCGGACGCGGTGGGGCTGCAGGGGAAAAGGAGTGTCGGTGTTTCGTTGCCGCTCTCCCTGTCCTCTGCAGCCGATTGGAGGTGGCCCACTTCGGTGGGCGGTGGTTAGGTTTAATGGGGCTGCTCCGGGTACCTCTCTGGCGTAGCAGAGTTGACTGTGGAACAGCCCCATCGGTTTGGTGGTCTGCCTAGCGTTTAGGCAGACCTGCCGCCGGGGCGCCGTAGTAGTTATGCGCAAGCGATCCTGCGGCGTCCCATTAAGGCGGAGGGGAGGGGAATGTCGGGTTTTAGTGGGTAGTACCGGCTCTTCTAGCCGGTGAGCCCCACATCACCACCTGGGGGATCAGGTGGTATGCGTAAATGCATTTCCCGACATAAAAAAAAAAAGGGCCAACATGTAAGGGCCTCTACATAACACAAATTTTAAATTAATTTATTCATTCACTCGCTGACAACATAAATCGCTAGGTTTAGGTTCTAGGGGCCTAAAATTTGGCACTCTAAAAAAGGATTTGTGTAATTGAACCCGTAAAGAGATTAATTGGTAGATGAAATTTTAAATATTATAAATTTAAAAGTCAAAAATATGTAAATTACTGTTTAAAAACATTTAAAACATTCATTTATACTGTCGATGGGAAATACCATCGGACTCACTGCCTGTATAATTATAAAAGTACCTGGGCTACTAAGTAAGTGCTGGGCGAGCTTCACTCGGAGTTTTTGGCCTAAAGTACAATTTTCTTTTTTTTTTTTAAAAACAATAAACTTGAATAAATATTAAAAAAAAAACAAAAGTAAAAACTTTGTATGCGACCGAGATTCGAACCTGGACACCTGTGATATCTTGCACCTTGGCCGCTTGACCACGATGTTTGTATCCGAGCTTGCAAATTACCGACCATATTTTGCGTAGAATAATGCAAAAAAAAACTGCATGAAAACTCAAAAACACGCGTTTTCTCAGACAGAAGAATAATCTAGATCGATTTAGCCCCCGAAAGCCCCTGTAATTAAAGATATAAAATACCAAAAATTGCAATACAAATTTTTGAGCATTTACAAAAGCACATATTATTTGTTTAAAACTTCCCTCTGTTGAGTTGTGGCATAATGTTCGTCGTATAACAAGTGACCGCCGCGTTTAGCTAATGACTAGAACTGGCTTTAATTATGTATGATTATTCGGTGCACTCGAGCTTACACCGATAAAACCGAATGTGCTACTCGATCATATTATTCTATTTCTATACAATACCTAATATGTATTATTTGAATAAAAATACCTACATGAAATTTAAAAACTTTCTAGAATGAATGCTTTTGTATTAGTTAATCTGAATCTGGGAATAAATATTCAATGGGAAAAATATGTGTAGCTATAAAAATTTGAGGCTTTTATTTATACCTTTATTTAAATTGCATTTTGTTAGGTGAACTAAATACTAAAAAAGATGTATAGGTACATTCAAATACATTGCGATGCTTAAAGTTATGATGCAGAAATATTGGAATAAACATCCAAATTCCGAAGTAATAAAATAACAAAAGTTTTTTATATTCATAGGAAAGCTATAATAAAGTTCACCTGGTGTCACGATATTTAAACGAGCATCGCTTTTGCTAATGGTTTAAGCTGACTTCCGTAATGTGTGACCATTTGATGCAGTGCACTCCAGTGAGTCACGATAAAACGTAATGCGAACCTGAATTTAGTAGCGCTATTGTTAGGCAGATTTAAGTTGTATAGGTATCTGCTAAAATTTTTTTTTTTTTCCCAACCATTATTTCCCAACCCACCCGAGTATAGAATCAACTTAAGTTCCTCATCCTTATCTTAATTGGGATGAATAAATATAGGATATGAAGCGTATGACCAACGTAGCAGAAGCTTTTAATTTGACTTTGAATATTCAAAAAATTCTAAAAACGATCCAATCTACTACTCGTATGCAATACATTCAAATTGTAAAATATTTTCCTAGAAATAAACCATTGAATTCAATCGAGCCCGTTTATGGTACAGTTTCGACAGTTCAAACAAATTGTCTTCCTGATTTTGTTCAGATGGAAGACAAATGAAAAATTTCCATTAATGACAAGCGACGAGGATGATGGTAAAACCCAGTAAATAATCAGAAGATCAAACGTCATTTTTTTTATAACTTTATTATAGTAAATCGTTCTTCTGTGCATACCTTAATTATATTCGTAGGTATATTTTAATATAATATTATTACCTTTTGTGAAACATTTAATGTTTTTAGGCCAGGCGGTTTACATAGCATCGTAGAATAAAAATTAAATTTTCAAATCAAAACCGAATATCGCTATAAATCATACATTATATACGTATCTAATAATTTAGATGTAAGATATTAAGTAGAAAATCCATTTTCTTAGAACGTAACCAGTATGTATCATACTCAAGGTTTTTTTTTTTTTTTTTTTTTAACGTTGGGAAATGCATTTACGCACGACGTGTGGGACTCACCGGCGTAATACAGCCAGTACTACCCACTAAAACCCAACAAAACCTTCCCCCGTCTTAATGGGGCGTCGCAGGATCGCTTACGCATTCAACTACGACGCCCCGACGGCAGGTCTGCCGAAGCAGACCACCACAACCATGGGGTTGCTCCACAGTCCACTCTGCTATCAGAGAAGTACCAGGAGCAACCCGCATGGTACACCGCCCTCCGAAGAGGGCCACCTCCCACCGCCCACCGAAGTGGGCCACCTCCCTGTGCATTACTTGGCTTCGCGCCCGGTTGGGTTGCCGGGCACTACTGAGCCCCCCCACCACGACAAGGTGAACGCACGTTGGGGGGGATACTCAAGGTTACCTATCAGATCTGTTTAGTTAAAGAATAATATACTTAAAAAAATATAAAAATTCCAGAACATGATCATCAACAATCAATAAACTAAATACTGTACTCGACTCGCCCACCCACTTAGAGCATCGAAACGCGTAAAAGTAATTCCAAGTATATTCAAAGTATCCCGATCAATCATGCACAAAACAGTCTAAATTGTTAATTTGAATACGACTTCTGACGTTACAGAAGAAAATGTTTTATTCACAAATGTGAAAGATAAAGTAACACCTGAATTCGATTCCCCCAGATATATTTCTCTTTAATTTAGGGCTATTATACGAAATAAAAAACCGGATGTCCGTAATCCTATTCCGCAACGATTAAACAATAAAATTTTCTTTAAAAACCTGTTTACTTCATCCACTTCAAAAAAAAATCTATTTCGGACGTCGCGCGTCGGAAGCGCACTCGTCTGTTATCAAACTTTTCCCCCTTCCAAATCAAAATTTAAAAAATTGGTCGTCTTACAAAAATATTGTTTTTAAAGTCGACTTTGCGTAAGCGACCACAAATGATAAAACTTTTTGAAAAGTAAGTCGTTTTGGATATGCATTGTTATGAATTCGTGATACTTTTAATTTGAAAGTTTAAAGATTATATAATTATTTTCTTGATATAGAAAAAAACGGCTATATTTAGGTACTTACTCATTTTAGAACACGTATTTTTAAATATATAAATCACTTATATATAAAATTTTAAGATATTTTCTCAAATATTTATTATTCATTGATGTAATTAAGAAAAACTTGATGAAAACTAGTGAGTTTAACCGTTTAATCACGAAGCATGTAAAAAGTTTTTCAAGAATAATTACTTCATCAACGATGTTTGATGGCAACAAAGCTGTAGAGCGCCGAGTCGCCAGCTCGCCGCTAATGATAATCGATTCCTTCGAAACTTGCTATAAATATTCATTCATTGGAAATCTGTGTTTATTTACTAAGACCCTCTAATCCTCCCATCAAGTCCTGAGTCTATTGATTGCAGCCTTTATTAGGTGACCTATTTTACGAAAAATTAAAAAATAATTTACCTAGCGCAAATAATAAATTTGTGTAAATTTTATGGTTTCATTGAACAGAAACTCTCTTAATGAACTACTAAATTAATTATTTTTTTAAAGATTTTTTTGTCTTTAGTAAAAAAATATATAAGGTACTTGCATTAACATTTGAAATAAAAAAAATTGTTCTTCCTGGTGGTTATTCTAATTTTCTATTATGCTTATTTATTTATAGGTATATTTATCAATTAAGATTTTATATCGTTCAATATTTTTTTACTATTGATGACTAATTAAAATTATCATTATCATTATCTCATCTCTTTCAAACAAACTTCAGTTCAAGTATAATTTTTAAAGAAAAATTTCGCTACAATATTCCAAGAATTAAAAATTATATTCATCGTTTTATCTTCATACAAAAGTTATAAGAACATTTACACTCAAATAATTTTTAATTATTATTTATACAAAGAAATTTATTTTTTTGATTTTTGTGATTGTATTATATTTTTTTTTTATTTATTCAACTTTTTTGAATCAATAATTATACTGCAATTATATTTCAACTTGTTTTCTCACAACGTAACTTTAAAAGCTTAAGCAAGGGCCAACATGTAAGGGCCTCTACATAACACAAATTTTAAATTAATTTATTCATTCACTCGCTGACAACATAAATCGCTAGGTTTAGGTTCTAGGGGCCTAAAATTTGGCACTCTAAAAAAGGATTTGTGTAATTGAACCCCTAAAGAGATTAATTGGTAGATGAAATTTTAAATATTATAAATTTAAAAGTCAAAAATATGTAAATTACTGTTTAAAAACATTTAAAACATTCATTTATACTGTCGATGGGAAATACCATCGGACTCACTGCCTGTATAATTATAAAAGTACCTGGGCTACTAAGTAAGTGCTGGGCGAGCTTCACTCGGAGTTTTTGGCCTAAAGTACAATTATCTTTTTTTTTTTAAACAATAAACTTGAATAAATATTTAAAAAAAAAACAAAAGTAAAAACTTTGTATGCGACCGAGATTCGAACCTGGACACCTGTGATATCTTGCACCTTGGCCGCTTGACCACGATGTTTGTATCCGAGCTTGCAAATTACCGACCATATTTTGCGTAGAATAATGCAAAAGAAAACTGCATGAAAACTCAAAAACACGCGTTTTCTCAGACAGAAGAATAATCTAGATCGATTTAGCCCCCGAAAGCCCCTGTAATTAAAGATATAAGATACCAAAAATTGCAATACAAATTTTTGAGCATTTACAAAAGCATATATTATTTGTTTAAAACTTCCTTCTGTTGAGTTGTGGCATAATGTTCGTCGTATAACAAGTGACCGCCGCGTTTAGCTAATGAGTAGAACTGGCTTTAATTATGTATGATTATTCAGTGCACTCGAGCTTACACCGATAAAACCTAATGTGCTACTCGATCATATTATTCTATTTCTATACAATACCTAATATGTATTATTTGAATAAAAATACCTGCATGAAATTTAAAAACTTTCTAGAATGAATGCTTTTGTATTAGTTAATCTGAATCTGGAAATAAATATTCAATGGGAAAAATACGTGTAAATTTGAGGCTTTTATTTATACCTTTATTTAAATTGCATTTTGCTAGGTGAACTAAATACTAAAAAAGATGTATAGGTACATTCAAATACATTGCGATGCTTAAATTTATGATGCAGAAATATTGGAATAAACATCCAAATTCCGAAGTAATAAAATAACAAAAGTTTTTTATATTCATAGGAAAGCTATAATAAAGTTCACCTGGTGTCACGATATTTAAACGAGCATCGCTTTTGCTAATGGTTTAAGCTGACTTCCGTAATGTGTGACCATTTGATGCAGTGCACTCCAGTGAGTCACGATAAAACGTAATGCGAACCTGAATTTAGTAGCGCTATTGTTAGGCAGATTTAAGTTGTATAGGTATCTGCTAAAATTAATTGAATTAAAAATATAGAATATCAACTAGTAACATGTCCCCGTTTTGCTTCGGCTTTTTTTTTATTCTGGTTGTGCAACTGCTTCGAATCTTTATAAAATCTTTATCTAAAAACTTATACACTACTATAAAAAAATACTATAGTATTATGTAGCCAATATTGACCATAAAATATCATTAAATAAGTTCAGCCTTGATTAAAAGATATGAACAGGCAAATGGATAAAAAATAAAGTCTACGGTGTAAATAACCATGAACCAATGAGGTAACTGAACTTCACCTTAATTTACCTATAAGTACCTATAGATTTACTATATCTATACTAATATTATAAAGAGGTAAAGTTTGTGAGTTTGTGGATCTACTGAACCGATTTAGATGAAATTTGGTGAGTAGATAGTTTGAGACCATGGGAAAGACATAGTATACTTTTTATCCCGGAAATCATCCCTTAGAGGGGTGAAAATGGGGATGAAATTTTGTATTGGGTAGCAAACCGCTAGTTTATTATATTTAGATAGTACTAAAAACCAGACAACTATTTTCATATAAGTTAAAATTTCCTCACGATTAAGTAGTCAATTCAATTAGGTCATATACATTTTTAAAGTATGCGAGCAATATATTTAGCTTAACTTATAATAGTGTTGGCACTGGCCAGCTTCCAGCTTTCGACCGGACCTTTGAGAATATACAGGTTATATATTATGTGCGAACTTTAATAAAAAATTCAATATGCTCCGTTATGATTTAATTGAAACCGCAAACGACCTACTTTTTTATTAAAATTCTTTTTAGTGTTCAATTGACATAGTTTATATGAGTTTGAAAGTAATATCGCTAATAAGACCACATCCCATTAGAATACTTTTATAGGATATTCCTTGAAAGCTGAAAATAAAATATCTTTATAATATGGACAAAGTAAATACTTGGTAAAAAAATTAAATGACTCTATTAATGATAAAATTATGTTCTTTAGAAACATTATTGATCATAATGTTGTGGGATCAACTAACAATGTCGATAACCCATTGTAAATAATATTTGTCATCTTTATATAAAAACTAGCGATTAACCCTTGCGTTAGGTTGCGTTCCTAGGTACGTTTTTATTTATTTGCGTGGAACTCTAATTCTTTTTATAAAATAAAATTAACCTAATTACTCCTTATAACATCTATTATCTGACAGTGAAATTCTCGTCAAAATCAGTTCAACCGTTACGGAGATTAGCCGGAACAAACAGGCACACATATGGATATACAGATAAAAGAAATAAAAATTATGTTTCAAATACCATATATAAAAATTCATATGCATTTAGCAAAAAGCTATTATTTTGACACTACAAACAGACACTTCAATTTTATTTATCTTTATAGTTAGAACAACTATTCAATTCTAATATAACATTAAGTAGATACTTCTTAACAGTAAAACTGCTTAATAATTTGTTCTTAGAACAAAATAACAATTTGTTATTTTAAACATAATGCAGAAGGTAGTACTCGAAAATAAACATTTTGTTTCATATAATCTTCGTTTAGAAAGATCTTTGAAAAGCAAACAAACAAGTAAAGAGCTATCTCGTTACATAAAAGTTCTAAATGTTTATTTACAAATATTATTTTGCCATATAAAAGCTAAGTTTTATAAAAGTTATTCACCTACACGTTTGGCTCAGTTTGTAGTGACCCTACTTATTGTACCAGTGGTCGCGGGTTCGAGTCCCACTGGGGGCATTCATTTGTGTGATGAGCACGAATGTTTGTACTCCAGTCACGGGTGTTTATATTTATAATATGTATTTAAAGTTATATATATATGTAGTGTATGAACTATCTGGTATCTATAACACAAACCTCGTAGCTTACCATGGAACTAGATGGTGCTGTGTATGAATGTCCCAACATATTTATTTACAACTTGCACTTATGCATACCAAAACTTAATTAATATGCATTGCTTAGAGAAATATCCGTAAATACGTATGTATAGTCGAATGCTAATGAATGTTGCTAGGACATTAACTTTGTATTTTTAATGACTTTACTACGCAAATTAAGCATTAGTTTATCGTAAAATGTAAATCATATGAATAATCTATCCGTATTAATATGATAAATGTGAAAGTTCGTGAGTATGGATGTTTGTTACTCTTTTACGCAACAACAGCTGAACGGATTTGGATGGGCACAGAGATAGATAGTCTGGAATAACACATAGGCTACTTTTTATCCCGGAAAAAGTACGGTTCCCGTGGGATAGGTTTGTGTTTGTTTTACTATTATTCCTATTGTTCCTATTATATTTGCACCAAAAGCCTGTATGTACACTATTCATATTTTAGTAATGAAATTAAAATTAGATTCATTTAAAAATAGATTAATAAAACTACACAAAAACAAAAAAAAACATTATTATTTTAGCTGAAGATTGAACGTATTAAAAATATGCACGAAAATACTTAAACTATTTTACACCCCACTTAATTAAGGTGAAACCTTTGCATATGTAAAAACGCTCAGTTACATGTAAAATAAAATTAATTTGGTAGCGATTTAAGCAACCGCTAGCTAGACCTTGACACAAATGTTAGAGTTGCTTCCAGTTGGCTACGCTGGTATACTGGCCGCCTTCCAACTCCATATCGACCGTACCGTACCGTACAGCAGATATTATCTCAACGTAATTAGACACTGGAATAAACTAAATGGACTTTGTATAAATAGCATCGTATAATTTCCATCTCATGACTTCAAGTAGATAACGTTGTCAAAATTAATATTTAAAAAATGCCAGCCGATACAAAGCAGAGGACACCGACTTCGAAAATATTTGATTAGGTATGTATAGTAAATGAAAACTACCAATCAGTTATTTTTTACTTTTTAGTACTTTTCTTGAAGTCGGTTTTCATTTATTTGTAAAAAAGTTTTTATTTGCATGTTTTAACATAAATACTTGTTCCTTGCTTTGGAATAGAGCAATATCCCACAGGACCAACTAAGGAACCAAGATAGCAATTATAACACTCTCGGCGTGTAAACTATCTCTTGAAACAAATCACGTCGCCGCTGTTTGTTGCTGTGTGAAATGGGAAATTAAGTTAACTTAAAAACATAAAACGGCTCTAACGATTTCGCTGAAATTTGGTATGTGGAGCTTTTCGAGTGCCGGTCAATACGAAGTTTTAACTTTTGTTTTTTTTTTGTATTTATTCAAGTTTTTCGTTTTTTTTTTGTTTTTAAGCCAAATTAAAAAGAAAATTTTAGTTTTGCCAATCAAAAACTCCGAGCGAAGCTCTTTCGCCCAGGTACTTTAATATTAATTGAGGAAGAAATTTACACGTATATGTTGTGCAAATATTTTTGAAAAAATATTTATATAAAATCGCAGATATTATAAGTACATAATTACCTCTTCAATAAGCTATATATATAAACTACTAACTACAAGCTGGCTGTAGGTAATTGTACTCGTTGACTATGTTGTACAGTATTACGATCAAAGAGCCTTCCAGTATTAAGGCGGGAAGACATCCCAACTATTATTAACACATTATGATTTTATGAACACAAAGTGTTGAGATTTAGTACTTTACATCATCAAGGTATGTTTATTCTAACCATAAATAAATATTAAAGCTTATTAATTATTATAGTATTATATTCAAAATACATAAATTTATTTTTTAAATTAATTTTCATTTTGTTGCAATTGCCTACATTTAAGTTAAACTAAAAAGATGCTCAAATTAAAAAAAAACAGATATGAAGAAAATCGAACACCTACAGCGTTGGTACAAAAATTTTCGATAATTTATACTTATCAATATACCGAATGTGTGATAATAATTAGCAATATAAGCATTTTGAATTATTTCCAAAAAAACAAAAAAAAAGATTTAAAAAGGAGTTATCTGCAATATTTTTAATTATTAATTCTTTTTTAATAAATTTGTCTAAAGATCGATAGTTCCACTGTTGTGAGTTTTAATATAACTAATTTAATTAACTACTATTACTAATTTAAAATTAAATTTACTAATAATTCAAAAATGGCATCAAAGTACCTTACAATATTTGTTAATTGTAATTTTAAACATTTTTATAAGTTTTATAATTAAGTGTGGAATATGATTTATTTAATTTTGGTTTTTAAGTTTGGTATTATTGTAATTATTAAAAAAAATCCGCCAAAAAATCTGAAAAGATAGTTTTATTTAAAATGTCACATATTTGCGTAAATCTAAGAAAATATTTTAGCAAAATGTTTATAATTTCCAAATGAATTTGGCATATTAAATATTTTTAATATTTTTAATATTTGTCTCCTATACCACAAAAACCTTTGTGGGTAAAGTCTTAAGTGTTTAAAAAAGCAATGCTATATCGAAAACAAAGAAACAATCCCCCCTATGATTATATCTATTAAATAATTTTGATTTTGTTATATAAATACTTTTATTATTATTGTAATCAACCCCACCGATAACGCCGAGTAGTAGCAGCGTTTCCAAGTAATTAATAACTGATAACATTATCTCTAGTTAAACGACGGGTCATCACCGTAATTATAATAGCTCCGTACACTTCCAGCGTTGAATACAACCAGCATTTATTAAACTTTCAATGAAACCATTATAGGTAATTTAATTTAAAGTGCTTATTTATACTTAGGTATAAGATAACTATGAGTTATTGGTACGTTTTAACAGTTAGTATAGATTTCTCATAGATGAGATATTTTCCCGCACTAAAAAGTATCCTGAATGTTGACCCGGACAACCAGCTATCATTATACCAAATTTTATCAAAATCTATCCAATGGTTTTCTCGTGATGCGGTTTCAAACAGACAAAAACTCCAGACAAAAACTATAATAATGACTATTTCAATAAGATTTTCTAAAAAATATTTAATGTACTACAGATTCGACTCAGTTAAAATGTTATTATATATATATATATATATATATATATATATATATATATATATATATATATATATATAGATGATAATAAGACACAGTAGACATTTACAATAAAAAAAAATTTGGTGCTGAAACGTGTAAGCGAAATTGATTTAATATAAAAAAAATAGTATAATTATGTTTAATAAAAAGTTTCTGTAACTTTATCGTCTATAATAAAATACGATATTTAAGCATTCTGTAGTTCATTTCATTCATTTCCATCACATTCAGTTAAACATTTATTGTAGGATATACTCGTATATAATATTGGTCCCTTTATTTTTGCCTGTTACAATTACGTAATACAGCTCCATGAGACTATGGTATTATGGAATACGCTTGGCATTCATGGTATCAATGTAAGCCGGGTGTAACTGACCCGGAAGCTTTTAAATTACGCTTGTTGAATACTTTATAGGCAACATGGTCAAGTCGAGAATGTCCACTTTTTGCCTTTTTGAATAGTTAAAGTTAATACTTTGTTATCATAAGAAATATACAAATATAAAATGGTACGATAATATCAAAAATAATTTTAAAAAGTTTAGTTTGCATTCAGAATACCTTGTGTTGTTGTTTTTACTTAGTGTTGTTTCTTCTTAAGATTACGTTATTTACCTGAAAAATAAGAGGCAAATAAGATGAAAAAGGAACAAATAAATAAATATTATTATTCTATTAGGTACTACCGTTTTCCTGCGGCTCCGCCGCATTAATCAACAACATATTATCATATACTAAAACCTTCTACGAAACACGCTGCATCTTATAGTATGAGTATTATTCCGATAGGTTCAGTAGTTGTCGCAGTATAACTGAACAAAAAAATCGGCTCTCCATTTATTAGTATAAATAATATCTATATTTGTAATATATGTAAGTATACTCTCATATTGTAGGTAATCGATAACCATATATTATTACTTTCTCTATATTTCCAATGTTTATGGCCATACATATTTCATATTTGTAGTTTCACTCATTTCTTTCTAAATAAAATTAAGTCTATCGGAAGGTAATAAAAAAAAAACAAAGAAATAACCCACAATTTGGTGGTAGATGCTTAAGCCTAAACGGCTCAATAAACCCTATACCTATTAAGAAACATAAATTGTATATTTGAAAATGTAAACCAGGTAAGTCCAATTTAAAATTTAAAACGCTTCATCTTCTGGGTAGAATTCGTTTAGTGTGCCAAATCTAAAAATAAAATTACCCTACTCAAAAGGGCAATATATAAAATTCATTCAACTCGCTGAATATCTAACTCTCAGACTCTGTACGGTCGGTTTATAAAAATACCTATTGGATGTTCCAAATGAAATAACACAGATTCCTAAATCCCTAAAGAATTCAATAATTTATTTTCTGAATAGCGGAGGGAATAACTGAAGATTAAATTAATAACTGAAATCGTTTCTGTAGAAAGACAAAAGCAAGTTAATAAATCGATATACATATAGTAGTTAAATTACCTAATGATATTTGAACATAATATGCACTATAAGTACCATCTATACGCAAAATACAGTATAAAAATAGTATTTTATCGAATCCATTCGATTAATTATGATTATATTTCATTCAATTAATTGTTACTTACTTTAACTTTCGCAATATTCTTTGGCTAATGTGAGTTAAAATCGAAATTACCTACCCACCACTCCTTTGTCCACTTTCTTTGAATTTAAGCTGGCGGGTGATTGACAGTGCATCATCAATATATCAGCTTAACTATATCATGGCATATCATTTCTATATAAAGGTTTTTATTTAGAATTATTCTCATTTCTTCGCTAAAAGTGCAACTGTAAATATACAAAAATATGTACTTATATGAAAAACTGTAATATTTATGCCATATTAAATTATGCCATTTAAAACTATCATGAGTATAGGGTACCTATATTTTAGATCTTGGAGTATATACAGTGTTAGAAAGTCTATTAGAAATGACATTTGAGATGTAAAAATAAAATTAATTGCGAATAGAAGTGGATGAAAATAATTAAGTTAGTGAAGTGTTCTTGTTCCCTGTAAAATAATTTACATACGGGAACGGCGATGTTACTTAATGGAATTTAAGACTGATGCTGTCAAAAAGCTAGCTTGCTGCCTGTTTTTACTCTTTTTTTACAAACACTCTCCACATTACTTAAATATATTTACATGCAATTTGCATAATAACTATATTTTACGAATTACTTAAATAATAGATCTAAACTAAAAATTGTGCGAGTAAAGATTATTAAGTGAGAAAATAAGTTAATATAGTGCGGTGTAGGTACAGTACAGCATTAATTATTTATACAATATATGTGTTATTTTGGGTAATAAATAATGTAATTGCGCCGACCTCAAGTAATTGGTAAATGGGCAGGGAGATGATGATGAAATAATATAATTGAGCAAGATTTCTTAGATTTTTATTGATAACCTTTTTTATAGCTATAACACAGTAACTAACAACTTCTCGGGAGAGATGACAGAATACAGATAACATAACGCACCAAGCGGCAAGGAATAGAAACTTTTTAAATAGCAAGCAAAGATATTAGTTTATACATGCCAAAATTTATCACTTAATATGTATATAGGTATGACGGCGACAAACTTTTTGTATCTTTGTTTTCATAAAACTTCTTCGGATTTTCTCCATTTCCGGGTTTCCCTTTCAATTTCGATAGAAATGTTACATTGAATAAATACTTGAGCACTATGTAATTGTAATGTCTATTACGAGTATATAGATATAATATGATGTACAAATTATATATAATATAATAAAATCAATAAGAAAACGATTAATAATAAAAAAATCGATTTCATAAAAAAAATATAAAAAATTTGCTAGTATCTATAATTTTGCTAGTACCTACAAATGTAAGTGCTAGTAACAACATAGTAAGTGCAGATTATCAGTTATACAGAACCAGATTTGTTGCCATATCATCAACATAGTGTGTTCACGATACATACACCGGAATTAGTTTCTGAGTTAAGACCTCAGTTCAAACTGAAACCAGCGACGTCGCACCAAACTTGAATCAAATGCGGGATCAACTTACAAACTGAATAACTTCAAATGGTCCGGAGTCGGGCAGACAAACTACATCTAAGATGTATGTATATGCAAGGTTAGTTCACAAGAGCTATAATTTGTTCTTAGATAGAGTATGCAATTTAATTCAAGTGGAGCAAAATATTCCTTGATTTATGTGTGTTTATTTTGTTACGTGTACGTGTCTGAAAGTTTATAAGCTGAAACTAGATATTACACTTGAACCACGCCCATATAAAAGTTTCGTTACATTTCTTTCTTTTTTCTGGATATATTTATGTACATTCGATGTCATTCGCCCATTATATACGGTATACCTATTTTTTTATAATATATTTACTACTTTATCTTACACTGCTCGTAATTTTAGCAGACCTTATAAAATTTATTCTAAAAATCTGGTAAAAATTAGAGTAGATATACTCATTAGATACAAAGTGCAAGAAATCCATTTAGCGATTACATTTTTTTATTTAAATTACAACATAACAATGGTGTTGCAACTTGCCTTTGGACATACAAAAACAGATTATGTGACTGAAGTTGTAACACAAAACTAAGGATCCTTAATGAAATAGTTTACACTAGTTATAAATAACTAAACATTTGATATAAAATATTCTGAATACAGATAAAAAGGTAATAACCAAGTCCACACACTGAAACACCACACAGGTCAAATTAGTGGCAAGGGGTTGAAACGAATAAAAGTGGAAATTGCTAGGCTTTCATGATTGCAACCGTAAAAATTCTGACGAAAACAGAAGTTATATTGAAAAAGCGAATGAAAAAGAGGTATATCCGCATGGGTAATCACGCAACAACACACAGCAATAGTAACGAGACTAAAGGTTTTTTCTCTAACCAATAAAGCAATAAGCTGGAGTTACTAATTCATTAAATTTCAATTCCCTATTGAATGTATGAATAACAGTATTTAAGTAATTTACTTCGTAATATATTAATATATATTAATTATAAATTGTAAGGCAGTGGTAGCTCAGTGGTTACACGCTCTGGTAGCGGGTGTCGCACCTGTGATATTTTCATGGGCGATTCATTTTCAACAACATTACTACTTGTCTTAAGGTATAGGACAACATTGTGAGGAAACCTCCATGCTTAAGAGAACCTAGCAAGTTTTCAATAGATATGTGAAGTCTGCAAGCCCGCACTTATTGAACGCACCACACGTTTTGGACGGAGGCATTTGGACTTATTGAAAAAAAACCGAGTTCAAACAAAAGCACTATAAAGTAAAAAATAACTGATTGGTAGTTTTCATTTCCTATACATAACTAATCAAATATTTTCGAAGTCGGTGTGCTTTGCTTTGTATTGGCTGGCACATATATATATACATAAATACATACACACAGCGCTTGCATCCTTTATTACTACCAAAGAGCCAAATAAATACTATAAGACTTGTGTATGTCCGCTCTCCCATACATATCAGTTTCCAGTGTACACAGAGGTCCTACTTATTATCAACTTAGTTTCTCTAGTTTAAAACATTTATAACGTGAGACTGCGGCGACACATCAGTACCTACACTGTGTGGCAGTAATAAATCATGAAACTTTAACAAATCTGTGATGATATATTCATGACTATACAAACACATACTAAGCAGTTATTACAAATATATATTTTTTCTTATTTTAATGATAGCAGACGGTGCTTTTAATTTTTATTTCAAACGAAACTATTTTTCCACGGTTTTATTTTTACTTTAATTTTTTGTCCCCGACGACGCGGACGTTTCGAATTCTCTACAGCAAACATGATCACAGGAAAATAAAACATGGAAAAAATCCATACATAGTTCTATTTTTACTTTTTAATTACAATACCCTAAGCGCATCGAGATGAAACTACGTATACAATAATCGGTCAGAACTTACCATCTTTCATCTATTAAGTTTTGACACCGGCTCTAAACACTTGGCGAGAACCACGTAATTAACTAAGTAATGAATCAACTATAATCCCATAGTAGAAGCGTTTATGAGTCATATTCGGTGCAGGTATGACATTATCGTATTAAGTGGAAAGCTTCAGGATCACGTCTGTTCAGGACTCCAAAAGTGGGTCACACTCGCGCTGGACGGAGTACTGAATAATTAATAATCAGTCATCGCTTAAAGCTCTCCAAGCGTGTTAACAATCCTTCCCACTGGATTCTTGATTTACCAACAGTACTTTGCACGAATTACCTGTCATTGGTCTATTATATGAACATTCTTCAGTGGTAATTTAATGCCCAACTGAATTATTTTGTTAATTCATACATACATATATATATAATTGTGTAAAAATCTAAATTTACGAGATAAATACATCAAAAGTTACGTTAATTTGTGATAATTTTAGATACGATAGAAAATAATATTTTGAGCGTGTAACATAAAACTGAGTGTTAGGTATCTACAATATACATATATGTACATAATATATTCTTTGATCGCTAAATTTTCCTTAAACACATCCTTTTTAAATAAAATGTAGAATTCCTTTTAAATAGACATATGATATAAAAGCATTTGAGTATTACCAAAAAATTTCACTCATAACCCACTTGCAATAAAAGGGCTTTCGAACGATCATAAATCCGCATCAAGAGATTTGAGCCGTCGTCGGCAATAAAAATGGATTTATGTGCAGTATCCTCAAAGAATAGATTTACATAAATCGTTATTGTAATACCACGGGATCGAAAGCTAATTAATTTATACATATCATTATACAAGATATGTCACTGGAATACGTCAATTTTTTTTTAAATTTACTTTAAAGAAACCATGCGTGTGTATGTATGTATTCAGCCCTTTTTAACGTCCCACTGCTGGGCACGGGCCCCTTCAGTGCGAGAGGAATCAGATCATAAAAACATTTAATATGGTGTAGTTTAATACTTTCTTAGATTTACGCGAATATTTGACATTTGAAATAAATCTATCTTTTCGTTCGTTCCCGACGTTTCGAATGCTTTACAGCATTCATGTTACATGTTACATGTAACACCTCAGTCTCTCCCGTGACCATGATTGCTGTAAAGCATTCGAGACATGTCTCGAGGGTATAGTTGTTACAGACAGCCTACCCAACTGAGTAGGCTGTCTGTAATCCAACTGGGTAGGTGACCATGAATGAATGAAACGTCGGGAATCAAAAATCAAAATAAATCCGCGAAATAATCCGAAAAGATAGTTTTATTTAAAATGGTGTAGTTTTTTTAAGGGTAAACAAAGGGACGGGTGACCCTTTAGCTCTTTATACCCCAGTATCAGAACCGTCAGTTACTTTAATACGTATGTGAAGTTAAAAATTCACAAGAAAGAACCGACATCAAAACGTTATGGTGAAGTAACACATCTTATGGAAGTACATTATGCGTGTTAATTTTAATTTTGTAATTTAAATTAACATCATAATATATCTATACTAATATTATCTATCTACACGGATGATAAAATTCTGAGTCAGATCTGTACATGAAATAATATAAAATTTTGGAAAATCTTATTTAAATAGATAATTTTTGGAATTTTTGTCTGTCTGCCTGGGAACGCACCATGATAAAAACACTGGACAGATTTTGATGAAACTTGGTATGGTGATAGCTAGTTGTCTGGATCAACACGTAGAATACTTTTTACTATGGGGAAAAATCTCATATCTGAGAAATCTACATATACTAACCGTTAAAACGTACCGCTAGTTTACTATAAATTCATTTCCTAAAATAATGATTATAGATATGGACAGTATTTTAAAAGGATGTTCGTTTATTTATCTAAGAAATAGAGATAATTGCTAAAGAGAGACACGTGTTTGTTTTACAAAGTACCACATCTGTTCCTACAAAATCAATAAAAACAACACTCTCCAAAAACAGTTAAGAAGTTTAAATAAGCATTTGATCATAACTCTGTGGAAATAATGAACTAAGTGCTATGATAATAGCAACATCTCGCAATTTTCTTTCAAACACTTGCTTTTTTTAACAATATTTCTTTCGAATTATGTAAATCGAGTTTATTTTTATGGGTTTTTAATATTTTTCATTTTGATGACGACGCTCTCGAACATTTTTTATTACATCATGATCACAGGACAAGTAGACTGTCGCCTGGGATCTCACAACATAAGTTAATTTTATCTTGTTTGTTCGTGTTATATGTATGTATGTCTCTCGTTCAAAAAAAATATACTTTATTCAAATAGACTTTTATAAGCACTTTTGTTCAAACTTCAAAGATAAAATTTAAAAATATCACAGATAAATATTCATTTTACAAGTAGTTTTAATGTAGTATTAATTTTATTATTATGAACTCAAGAATATAATATGATACATTCAATATGCAAATGGAACATTTTAGGTGTTGATTTTGGTATAACTTTCTCATAGTTATTCTTCTACAAGGCATATTTTATGCTGTCTGCTCTGTGTCATTCTTTTAGTTTCACAGTTCATTTTTATATCAATGCAGAGTAAACTATATATACCTATCTATTTGTCGAATATGTTTACAATTTTCAGCATTTTCTTATTTTTCAGGTTTCACATTAACTAAAAAATTGGTATGTATACATATATATACGTATACGTATATAGTTTAATAAAGCTACGTGTAAATTATTTAATTTAATATTAAAATACATACTTGTAAAGGAGATAAACGTAAATACGCAAAATAACTTTTTTAATATAATGCGAAGTGAAATCATAATGTAGATTGCAAACATATAGTGTTAATTTCATCTATACATATAATAAAATTGTAACTAAGCCGAATCTGTACATTAAATATTTTTTGGGAAATCTTATTGAAATAGACATGATTATCGATACAGAGGCCGAAT
Source organism: Brenthis ino (assembly GCA_921882275.1). Taxonomy (NCBI): domain Eukaryota; kingdom Metazoa; phylum Arthropoda; class Insecta; order Lepidoptera; family Nymphalidae; genus Brenthis; species Brenthis ino. The sequence goes on along the minus strand of OV170232.1, from coordinate 23,239,437 downwards.
CTATAGTTTTTAGAATTTTTGTCTGTCTGTCTGTCTGTTACGGCATCACGGAAAAACCACTGGAGGGATTTTGATGAAATTTGGTATGGTAATAGCTGGTTATCCGGGTCAACATATATGATACTTTTTACCGCGAGAAAATATCTCATTTCAGAGAAAAAAATACAAAAACTGCAATATAACAGTATACTAAGAATTTGGTTTTTGGTCATCTGGACGCGGGTAGAGCCGCGGGCAATGCTAGTATTTTTATATAGACAACGAATCTACATACATAAAACCCAATACGAGGTTGTTATTAAATCCCTTTATTATAATCAATTTTTATTTTTAATCCACAACTCGTACTTCACCCAACACATTAACGTATTACAAATTAACATGATTAAATTTCAGAACGCCTGTAGATAATTTTAATGAGGTAGACTCAACATATATTTTATGTGAATAATAAAAATTACAAAACTGAGACCAATTATATTTAAAAAAAAACGTGTGTGCGTACTTATGTACGCATGTAAGAAGTTATACCTACTTGTTTGGCGTAACAGAACAAAAATAGCTAAAGATTTCACCCCGTGTGTCACAAATCTGTTTGTAAAAGGAACGCAGCTTCATCATGTCGCTTTTTGGCTGTCGGTGTGCGCGCGCATAGTCAAAATTTTACTCTCATAATTGTTCCCAAACGTGCCAAAAGAAGTATAATTACTTCAAAACTCATAAATGTATGTTCGAGGTATATTTTGAAATAGTAGAAAATACAATGTGGCTAAATAATAGCTTGCAGTTTTTTTATAGGTTTTATAACTTTTAGAAGACATCTAAAATCGCTACAATTGACTGATTCGTTAAAGTTAAAAAACCGCAGTAACACGCGAACATGCTTAGAACTCAGACTATGGAATAATATAGACAAGAGTGTCATATAACTAAGCATGAAGCCAAACAATAATATTTTAAAATAGTATACAAATAACAATTTGTATCTCTTTCTTTCTTTCTTCTAAATTTAAAATTAAAAAATTAAAAAATATTAAAGAATTTTGTTTGGTTTTTTTGTTATTCATATATTATTCTCAAAAATAGTAATTGGTATATTATTTAAACTAATTCATATATAAAATTTCCCTTATTTCTTAAAGAAAATCTGTATGGCGAAACCGAGAACTGTAACCTAAACAACAAATCATGCTACTATTTTTGACTTTGACATTTATTTTCGGGGACGTTGTCTATATAATTCTTTAGTCTGAGGCTTAGAACTAATGCATTTTATTCATACTACAAGCGGCTCACCCTCTCTTCGCTCGGGTTTGTCGCTAGGTACGTTTTAAATAGATATAAATAGTTATTAGCCAGCGTTAGCCCAATAAATAAAAGCTTGTTTTAAAAATGTATTTTTAATATTAATTTATTTTTTATTTGTATTTTATTTGTATTTTTCTCAACAAACCCTTTTATTCCTATGATATGGCTATCATAGGGGTGCATAAAAAACATAGTCCACCATATTGAATTTAGAACGACGTTTAGTCTTTAACTTGCAAGATTTGATTACACACAGACAGACACTGGGATAGGTGAAGCTAAATAAAAGCTTCTTATAATTATTTTCAATAATTTATAGAAATCGATATTATTTTCCCTATACTTTTATCTTAAAATATTTCAAATAAATTAGTCAATTCAAATATAAATGAACTAAATATTTTAACACTGCTTTTCATTGTTCATATCAGAGCGATACAATTAAACAAACGCATCTCTTAACAAATCATTACAATGGTACCAATATTATATTCGTTTATTGTTGTTCTTCTCATTGTTAGATTTGAATAAATTTCATTATGATCATTTGACGACACGTTTGGCTCAGTTTGTAGTGACCCTACTTGCTGCGCCAGCGGTCGCGGGTTCCAGTCCCGCTGGGGGTATTAATTTGTGTGATGAGCACGAATGTTTGCACTCCAGTCATGGGTGTTTATATTTATAATATGAACTAGATGGTGATGTGTGTTAATGTCCCAACATATTATAATTGATTTTCTTCTTTAGAATTTAATAATGAAAGAAATAGCTCAATAGAAAATTATTGCACTATAGTTTCACAAGTTATTTTTGTTACATCGAGCTATATTCTTCTTAAATAAATATATGCATATCGTTATGTTTTTATTTTGAATAAAATACATTTTATGGGCTTTTATTTAAATTACTTCGTATTTTTACTACTTACTACTTCGTTCGTTTATCTCTCTTCCCACTTCAAAATGTGTGATCTATTTTGCAAACAATCGATTAAGTTTACGTAATACCAGCGGTAATACAAAAATATATAATACTCGCAGAACACGCGGCTTCGTTCGCGCTAAAATTACAAAACGCGTCGTGGATAACAAATCAAAATAAATCCGTGAAATAATCCGAAAAGATAGTTTTATTTAAAATTAGTACAGATACCTAATACGAGTATATACTATGGAACGCGTTTGAAGTGTGAAGGTGTTTCATCGACAACGGTCAGGCCGCTACTTAATTTAGGGGTCTTCTTATGCTGTTACACAAATAATCATGTTAGATAATTCGATTTATATATATTTTTATTCTGTACTAGCTTGTTTTATGTATTTTACTTGCTATTATTGTAATTTATTTATGGAGAATTGCTCCGCCCCACGAGTCGTAGCATGGTTTTAGGTAGTATATTAACATTTCTTAATGAATAGGCAATAAAATGCAAAAATAGCTCTTCAATTTGGTAAAAAATTAACGGGAGTTCCTGAGATAAGCGCGTTCAAACGAACATGAAAGATAAACGAATTTTAATAACACAAAATATATATTAGGTTTATGCAAATAGCTCTGTAATCGCATCGTATATAAAAATAAAAGCGATAAAAGGTATGAAAGTTTCCTTTCAATATATCTTGTATACAAATACGTCCTCAATAACTTCTTACAGCATTTTCATCACAGGAAAATAAGTCAAAACAGACAAAGCAAAAGATTTTAACGAAACCTCTCCACTAATGGATTAAATAGCACAAAACCTAGAAAAAACTAACTGTTGTATAGTCGCGCGTTTCAATTTGTTTTTTACTACTTTTATTAAGTTATTTATTTATTATATCTTAACCTGATTGTACCTATAGCCTGAGAGGTATACCAAATGTCACTACAACCGTTGAAGAATAGAAATTTTAAAGTATTGAAATGATAAAAATCGTTGTTATAGAATCATTCCCACGTTTGGCTCAGTTTGTAGTGACCCTACTTGCGGTTCCAGCGGTCGCGGGTTCGAGTCCCGCTGGGGGCATTCATTTGTGTGATGAGCAAAAATGTTTGTATTCCAGTCATGGGTGTTTATATTTATATTTATAATATGTATGTATTTAAAAGTTATATATGTATAATGTATCAACTATCTGATATCCATAACACAAGCCTCGTAGCTTACCATGGAACTAGATGGTGTTGTGTGTTAATGTCCTGACATATTTATTTATTTATTTATTATTCCCATACCTATATTATACAGATTTATTTATATTCGTCAAAAATTGTACAATTGCATCTTGTCTATAGTCTGATCTGTACTTATAGTAAATACATATAAAACCAACCCCATGTAAAGAACAAAGACGAAACCTCTTAAAGGCGACACCAACATAAACTCTTTATTAAAGTATTTTCTTATTCTCTTAATCGATTACAAGAAGGTGATCGGAAAGTTAAGAGGCTTCCTGCGATTTAAGGATAAAGTTAATAATTGAAAATTCTTGGAGTGTTATTGGATAAGTTATCCTCTCTACCGCAGTCTTTTGATAGTGAATCAATTGATACAAGATTAAAGCAATAGTTTGGATTATGATTAAACTTAAGAAACTTATAGATTACTTTATTGTGTCTGAGAAAAAAGTAAATATTATAATAAATATTAGCTAGCGGCTCACTCTCGCTTTGATCAGGTTCGCGTCTAGAAAAACAAAAACAAATCTATCCCACGGGAATCGTACATTTTTCCGAGATACAAAGTAGTCTATGTGTTATTCTGATGTATGAGCTATATTATTGTAAAGTTTCATCAAAATCCATTCAGTAGTTTTTGTGTAAAAGAGTAACAACATACATCCATACATACATTCTTAAAAACTTTCGCGTTTATAATATTAGTAGGATTTTATACTAACTGCCCACAGTGAGTAATGTGGCGCCGCCCACGGTCAACTGCGCTATAACTATTAAGATCGGCTTCATATAGAAACGTGCAAGTGTACCTTTTGGTCTACTCGACGGATTAAAATAAATAGTGTTTATGCAGACTTTTACTTCTACGACATGAGAAGTCCCACTGAAATATATTTTATGCAGCCACAGAGTGATGTATTAAAAAATCTAGAAAGTTTTGAACTTGTTGTATACGAAATAATAATTATAGACCAAGGAACTAAACGAATGAAATGAGCTAAAACTCGAAGGTTTTAGTAGCAGCCGTTGAGTATCACTACCGATCTTTCGAATCATCATCAGATCAATACAATGATTTCAGATTTCTGTACTGTCCGGAATTTACATAATAAGATATGAGAGTTTAAATCGATACAAGTTATTAAAAACGTGTTAAAAAGTAAATTCATCGTAACATTTTTACTCCTAAAACTGTATAAGGAAAAATATAATATAAATATATTGGGACATTAACACACAGCACCATCTAGTTCCATGGTAAGCTTCGAGGCTTGTGTTATAGATACCAGATAGTTGATGCACTACACATATATAACTTTAAATACATACATATTATAAATATAAACATCCATGACTGGGGTACAAACATTCGTGCACATCACACAAATGATTAATGAATGAATAAAATGGGACTCGAACCCGCGACCGCTGGCATAGCAAGTAGGGTCACTCCAAATTGAGGCAAACGTGTCGTCATAAAAAAACTGATAGGTACAGATACCAATACCTACCGCCTAGAATCAAGATTTAGTAAATTAATAAAATTAAAATTAATTACATTAAAAACAAAACGGAAATACGAGTTGGTTTAGCAAAAAACAAATCCTAAGCGCTCATTCCAAGTTTTGAAGGTGTAATTGTGGCCGGTCGTTATCTTTTGGCTTCATCACTATAACAATCTGTTATTTGGAGTATAATTCTCATTGTTTGTATAAGGGCTTTTTGAATAATTTTAAGTAATCTTTAGCAGACCTCAAGATGGTTCCTTAAATAATGAATATTTAATTTATACCAGATAGAATGTTATTTTCATTTATACAGGTTTAAATAACTCTTATATATCAGAAAATAACTTAGTTAATTCAGTCATGCTGAGTACATAAATTGTGAGAATATTATAATCTGTGAGTAAATTAAACGACGTTTAAATCATTTCACACAAGCACAATGCTATGGATATAAATTATTCATATGAATATATTAATTATTGAAATATAAAATTAACTTAATCCACGTTAAAATTAAACAACTTTATTATCAATTTATTTAAAACATAAATATACCCAAAAAACATCAAGTTTATTATACGAGTATAACTAGCGACTCACCCTCGCTTCGCTCGGGTTCGTCCTTAGGTTGCTTCCTAATACAAACTTTCATCCCCATTTTCACACTCTTAAGGGATTATATCCGGGATAAAACTATCCTATGTCCTTCCCTAGGTCTCAAACTACCTTCCTACCAAATTTCATCTAAATTCATACAGCCTATTCGGTACAAACAAACAAACAATTCTTTCCTTTTTATAATATTATATTATAGATTAGAAAATTATTCAAACAGAATTAACGCCACAAGATTTATTTCTTGTCGATGTAATTCCCCCAAAATCGTATCTCAAGCCCCTCGGAACATGGTGTCTCGCTAAAAATAAATTTACGGTGTGGCCATCCAAAGTTATAATTGCGTTCGGGACGGTGGTTATATTGTAAAAGTTGATAAATTAACCTAACCGCTTTCTGCAATGGCAACACGGATAATTCCAATAATTTACATTTAGATGGGGAATTAATCTGTCTACTTTCATCCATTAAAAGCGGATAAGGCAATAAAATACGCCCTTTACATCGTCGAAAATATCTCGATAATCAATAATGTTAAATCGGAAGATCCCGAATGTCGACCGACACGCGCTCCATACAAACATTTATTTCGTCGCGGTAAGACTAAACAATATTAAGGCTATAAAGAATGGGACGGAGCAGACGAGGGAGAGCGACAAGTAATGAAATATCCACCCCTGGCATAAAAATTGCATTTTTCTTACATTTAAACATCACCCTAAATGTGTTTGTTGAATGGCAAAACGTGGAATTTGGTTAGGTACATGTTCGAATGAATCACAATAGTTCAATAATAGATTTCTGTAAGTAAGTATATAATGTACACATTTATATAAGAACTTTTATATTTTATAGATCCTTTTCATAGTGAGCATTTAAATTTATATTCCATCTTCTGATTGCAGTTTAGTTGTACCTAATATATATATATATATATATATATATATATATATATAATATATATATATATATATATATAAGATGGTGATTTACGCACGTTTACATTCGGACTCGTTATTAATATTTTTCCCCATTAACGTTGTGAGTCTTTACGATATGACCCTTTAATATGGGTCATGATCGTTGTGTTACACATGCGCGTGCTAACTTAGAAACAATTTGTAAATATCTATTTTATTACTATTCATGGGAAACGTCACTTTTGCGTGCGTTTATCTATACATATAATAAAAATACATATAATAAAATTGTAACCAAGCCGAATTTGTACAATAAATATTTTTTGGAAAATCTTATTGAAATAGACATTATTATCGATACAGAGGCCGAATCTATAGTTTTTAGAATTTTTGTCTGTCTGTTACCGCATTACAGAAAAACCACTGAAGGGATTTTGATGAAATTTGGTATGGTAATAGCTGGTTACCCGGGTCAATATATAGGATACTTTTTACCGCAGGAAAACGACTCATTTCTGAAAAAAAATACAAAAACTGTAATGTAAGAGTATACTAATATGTAAAACCTAAGAATTTGGTTTTTGTTCATCTGAACGCGAGCGGAGCCGCGGGCAATGCTAGTTTTCGATATTCGTAAAGGATGACAAGTTTTTCCTTTTATACAAAGAGAATATATTTATTAATATTATCAGCGATAAACTGGTAATAATCAAATTGAATTACTTTATTGCAAAAAATTGTCTCTCGTACATTCTTAACTACTTATAAAAGATATTTTTATAAAAGTTATTCATTCATAATTATCATAATTATTCAGAACGTTTAATGCATGTATAACGGGCATTTTTTGTTCATTTCAATCGTTAAAGTGAATTAAAAATGACGAATCGTGCCCAAAATGGCGAGTCCAGATGGGAAATTGCATTCAAAATAATGACGTTTAAAGTAATGCGGTGCCGAAATGTGCTGCGTACATAATTTCCGCCAGCGACCGCCAACGCCAGTTCCGTTTGTCGCGCAGACAGAATAAATACTATACATACAACAATACCAAATTTTGACGTTTTTTAAAACAAGGCAAAGGAAAGGATCTCCTATATAAAAAATCTTTTTTTAATTCTTGATTTTTTTTATGTTATTCAGTGACACATGAGCAGACAGCCCACCTGATGGAAAGCGGTACCTGTCGCCCATAACACCTACGGTTCATACACTTAGGTTTTATGTTACAAAAATGCAGAATCGCAGGTGAGTTGTAATAATTATATATTAATTAATGTTATTTTACTACGACTTATTATTTATTAGTCTTAGTAGTTTATTGCCCGATTTCACCAACAACCCATAAGCTACCACCTACATACGTAGCTTAAAAATCCCCTAAACTAGCCCCTAACTTAAATTTCGTTTTACGATCGTCTTTAAGCTCATATTTCGAGCACGTAAATTTAAGGGGCCTTTTAATATTTAGGTGCCCCCTAACTGTCGGTGAAACAGAAACTGTCCCCTAACAGCCCCCTAACCATGCTTCTATTTTTTTATAGGAATAGACAATTGGTATATGAAATTGTAGATTATAAAATACTCAAAAAGAAATGGGGTTATGAAATAATGATGTTTAAGTTGGGCTTTGTCCAAACGTGCCGCGTGTAATTTCCTGCCACAACCGCGAGTTTCACGTCGCTTTTATTGAATGACCATACCATTATATATATTTGTTACTCACTTTTATTTGTAAGACTATTCAACTATGTAAAACTAACGTGTTCTCGCGGCTCTGTCCGCGTCATTTAGATTTGTAGAATTACTCTGTTCTCGCAATGTGATCCATCACAGTTTTATATTACAGATTACAGCCCAACCTACCTCAATAAATCTTATGTTATGATATTAAATGAGTAATTCTTCTATATATATATACTAAATTCTAAATCGAATCTGTACATTAAATATTTTTTTGGAAAATCTAATTGAAATAGTCATTATTATCGGTACAGAGGCAGAATCTATAGTTTCGAGAATTTTTGACTGTCTGTCTGGAAACGCATCAGGAGAAAACCACTGGACAGATTTTGATGAAATTTGATAAGACGATAACTGGGTATCCGGGACAATAGATACTTTTTGATGCTGGAAAATACCTCATCTCTAAGAAATCTATACTAACCGTTAAAACGTTCCTAAAGAAAACCCAAGCGAAACGAGAATGAGTCACTAGTGTATATATATTTTATTTCGAGTATCTCAAAAACGGCGCTAACGATTCGAATCCAACTTTGTATTTAGATAAGGTTTAGCTTTTTAAATCTAATGTGTCTTTTCTAAAAAGATGCAAGTTTTATATCTTCTGCTTTGTATATTAATAAGTGTAAATATTTATATTTTATGAACTCGTATGTACCAGAAAGCTATCCTAGATCGAAATTATCAATAGCTACCTAGTATCTAAATGTATTTACAAATTAGAGTTCCTGAAACGCTTCCAGCTTTTCCAGTTATTTTAAACACCACTTGCTGTGTTAAAGTAGGTCAGTATGTATCTTATGACTCTTGCGCATAAATTTGTCATAAATATTCTTACATCTTATAATATACTCCCTTTTGACCGCGGTTTCGCTCGCATAGTTTATTTATAGATAAAGGCTCTACTCTTAAGAGTCGTAACCTAATGTAAAATATCCATAGTTATAGTATACTATAACCTTCCCTAGTAATAATACATACCTATTAAAAAAATCCTAACTGAGCCAAATCTGTGCATTAAATATTTTTTGGAAAATCTTATTGAAATAGTCATAATTGTCGATACAGAAGTTTTAGAACTTTTGTCTGTCTCTATACGAGTATATGCTAAGATGCTATAAGTGTTCCTTTTTTCTTTTGAAATGCGGACTCCTCAGAAAATGTTACGAAAGGACATATATATTATTCCATATACCTAGTTTAATTATTTTGTAACAAGATAAGCTCGACGTTATTACTCTATATACATACATATGTATTTGATATTGTATTGTAATCTGGAATTCAATACCTTAAATCAGTTAAAATACTAAATAGAAAGACTTTCATTATGAATAAGAGAAAATTCAACTATACCTAACCTAAAAAAAATTCTTTTAAGTGTCAAAATAAATTAACTTTTTTATTTGAATAAGTATTCAACTATGAAAATTCAACAAGTCTTGGTACAAGATATAACAGCTATCAGAATCATATGTTGAGTACTAAACCGTTCCAACGATCATAAAATTCATTCTTGCACATACATAGCCATATATGTAGTTTCAAAGCAGCTGTACCAAGTAGAATTACTTCCATTTTCACATAAATTCCAGTATAGAAAGATCCCCTCATTCCCCCTGCCACCTTTATTTCCGCTATTTTCTTAAGAGGAAATAACTCGGCGGCAGATTTCCGATGAAGCTCTTTCGATATACTTGTATAAGTGTAATTGAACTTTCAGGGTACGGTGCAGTCAATAAAAGCGACTACTTCTGTTATTTATTTTTATTTCTTACTCTCACGAAGTCTGCTATATTAAGTTTCCAAATATATTTAATAAGATAAAATATGTACCGAGTACGTTGTAGTAAAAAAATGGTTGTAAATAATCAATAAATAATGAAATATGTTGGTACATTAACACACAGTACCATCTAGTTCCATGGTAAACTACGAGGCTTGTGTTATGGATACCAGATAACACATATATAACTTTAAAACTTACATATTATAAATATAAGCACCCATGACTCTACGACGACAGTACAAACATTCGTGCTCATTACACAAATGAATGACCCCAACGGGATTCGAACCCGCGACCGCTGGCATAGCAAATAAAGTCACTACAAACTGAGCCAAACGTGTCATGTAATAATAAAAATACAGAAAAGAAGTCAAACTATTTACTATTTAATAAAGGATATTCTAAAATATATTAGAACAGAAAATATTATTTAACATTATTTCTCAATAGGTAGTTACGCTTATGTATATATCAAGTATCAACATAACCTCTTGATTTTTTAAGTAAATCAAAAAAAAATTAAATACAATCTTTATATTGCTTATATTTCATTTTTATCTTTTGCCTAAAAAAAACTTTTTAAGTTCAAAATCAGCTTTTATTAAGAAAGGCCGCTAAAAATCAACAGAAATTCGTCTTGAACATTTTCGCTTTCGTTAAGATTGTTCACAACGATCTTATGGTTACAAAATTTTACGAGTATTTGATTCAAGAAAGATTTTGTGGAAGCCTGATTATTAACGAGTATTTTTTGAGAAAATAACAAATTACAGTTTCGTTTTAAAAGGTTGATTGAAAAAAGGACCGTTTGGAAACATACTCGTATATTACAAGCCTATGGCTTTAAGTTTACAAATACATTTAATTACAATTCAATATTATATATATATATATATATATATATATATATAATATAATATTGAATTGTAATTAAATGTATTTAGTTAAAAATTAAATAACGAACAAAAGGTTAGGTTTATTATTATTAAAAAAAATTGTGGTTTAATCATGTCGCAAGACTGAAATATTTAAATATGTATATAATGTCATAAAAAATCTATTTCTTATCAAAACTTAAGCAATAATTATCAAATTTCTTTCAGAAAAAATGAGTAAATTATGCTCCACTTAACACTTTGGTCCTTCTGACACAATTTTCACTCATAAACATAACGAGTTTCAAATGTTACAAGCTACGTCCTAACTTCTAAGCAATATTACACAGCGGGTATAAAGGATGAAGTATGTCCCTTAAAACTCATTAACTAAGTATGGAGTAAACTATTGGCTAGACATGCATTGCGATCCCAAAATTCTCTTGTTAATGATAGTTCCAAACACTAAAAGGCAAACTAACTTTAATTACTCTATTTCGAAGATACTGTGTTATAAATCACAATCATTATATTTTAACCATGTCAAGACAATTTTCTACAATAAGATAAGAAAAAAAAACATGAACTCTATTTCAGTTTCAATACTCCTTCATCTATACATTTGTATAATAAAATTGTATCTAAGCCGAGTTTGAACATTAAATATTTTTTGGAAAATGTTATTGAAATAAACATTATTATCGATACAGAGGCCGAGTTTAAAGATTTTAGAATTTTTGTCTGTCTGTCTGTTACCGCATCACTGAAAAACCACTGGAGGGATTTTGGTAAAATTTGGTATGGTTATCCGGATCAACATATAGGATACTTTTTACCGTGGGAAAATGTCTCATTTCTGAGAAAAAATACAAAAACTGCAATGTAAGAGTACACTAATATGTAAAACTTAAGAATTTGGTTTTTGGTCATCTGAACGCGGGCGACCCTGCGGGCAATGCAGTGTACAAGCTGGTACAAAAATAATAAAATTATTAAAACAAAATACGTTAAAAACAATATGTACTCGAAATTTAATTTTACACTTTAAAATAGTTTGTGCATAAAAATTGAGCTCGTAAATTAAACTCTGAGCGTTACAAAGGCATATTTTGTTTAATTTTTATCGTGCCATAGGTACACTAACGAGGCCTGTAGTGTAGCTCAGGTGGCGAAAAAGAAAAAATCGTTAACAAAGACCGACATATATCTGGGAAACTTTTTACTGAAAACTATACAAGCAAATAAAGTGCCTTGTGTATAAATAAGAATAGGAATAATACTATTTTAATATTAATATTAAAAACAAAAAATAACAAAATGCAAAAAGGTGACGTTTAAAATTTTAAAGCTGGTGTAGTGACGCGCTCGCTAACGACTCTTATGTTTGAGGGCACTCCGGAAAACAGTCGAGGCATCTTTACTAAACAAAAACATTTTACAAAGGAACTATTTATGTCCTTGATAATTCTTAAAAAGTTTTATAATATTTATTCAATAAACTATTAATAGAAAAACTAAAATAAAAATATAAAAACTTAATAAATATGTATAAAGCTAATATTTCCTTAAAATACTCGTATTTATTTTTATTTTATTATGAAAAACAAAAACTAATCTATCTCACGCGAATCGTACAGTTTCCAGAATAAAAAGTAGCCTATGTACTATTACAGACTTTAATTTATCTTTGTGCCAAGTTTCATCTAGATCCGTTCAGCCATTCTGGCGTGATTGAGTAACTAACATCCATCCAAACATGTAAACTTTCTCATTTTTAATATTAGTAAGATTTAACATTATTATGTTATTAAAATAATGGTATGCCATAAGCGGGGTGGGAATAAAAGCCTATATATAGCATATTTCCATGATACGTCCTTGTCAAAAATCATCGAAATCTATTTAATGCTTTAAGCATGAGAAAGTAACAAACAGACAGAGTTACATTCACATTGATAATATAATATTAACATGAATAATAATAACAAGTTTATTTAACCCCAACGAACTAGGTCATAGGAAAAATAGATTAATTATTGTTTGTGTCAAAGATCCAATACAATCAGCTCTAACCTTACTATATGTTTCGTAAAAGTGACAACTTATTAGGATTCTTCGGCCCAAACATTTTCCTGCTGATAAGAAAAACGGGAAATAGACTAATGAGTAGTTCGTTCGTAATATCAAACGAGCTGTGAAATTGGGGGTAATTCTTGAGAACTTACAAAGTAGTCGATTGCGATATACAAATAAGAGAAATTGGTTCAAAAATTATTCAGGTATTCCATGGATTAGTTTAACTGTCGTTTAACTTATGCCATAGTTACTTTACACAACAATTTTAATGAAAGATATCTTTTAAATTAAGATTTTCTTTTTGACGTCAACTAAAATTTTGCACAAACATCCCCTTAGTATTAACAAAGTATGTATATATAAAAAACTAACTGAAAACATACTAGAAAAGTAATAAACCTTTGTCCTTTTGAAATAGTGTAATAGGAAACAATTTTTTTTTCATAGTTATATTTCTGAGGTAGTAAAAGAAAGTAATATGGATTTTTCTCTTTGTTTGCAGAACCTAAAAAGAAGTTATAGAGGTCAGGCAGAGCGTAACACAACGGCCCTACAGTAGTTTCACAAACAAGGGATCTCCTGGGAACAAGAGGAAAACTTGTTGAGCGACTTGCCAACTAACTTCTACTCACTATATGTTAACTTCGGACATTATATCATACCATAATTGTAATCTACTGACTGTTTATGAAATATATGAAAGCAAATGAAATATTTACGCTTAATAACTAGATGTTCACCGTTCAGTTCAGTTCAGCAAACACTGCATTGCCTAAATAATTTCATTTATAGCCCAATCCACCAAAAAATAATAAAAATATACAAAAAAAATATCATTTACAATATCTACTTAAAACTTAACATTTACAAAACAATTTTTTATATTACTAGTATACCTAAATATATTTTATACCTAAAAGCTATTCTTCCCACGTATTTTGAATAATTTGATACTTTATTTATTTTGAAATTTGTTTTGAGAATATTTTTTAGGCATCTAATGGATAGGAGATCAAATTTAACAAACGAAAAATATAAATATGGCAGAATTGTGGTGAGCCGCAGGCATTATCTGGTCTGCTCTAATATGTTGACCACACAGTACAATAAAATATAGCATATTTTAGCAACAGCGTCCCATAAAACGGATGACCACTAATTAGTCCAGCAGCCGAATAATTAATGCCAGTCAATGGCACTGATATTATTCAAAGCGCACTATTAGGAACATCCTGGTCCTATCTGACCAGTTTGTAATTGTCGATAATTAAGCTCATTTATTTGCTCCTCCGCAAAACATTTACTACAATTGCGCCATGACGACACAGAGTAATGGACGACGAACCGGTCAATCGCTTTAGTATCTATTCCGATAAATCATTTTCATCGATTCATTTAACGTAGTGGCTCTGATAATGAGAAGTAATCTGTATATTAACACATATATTATTACATATTACTGTATCTAATTAACATAATATATTGGATAAAAGTAAAAAGTAAGTTATTCATAGGTATTAGGTAATGGTTTTATGAATTAATATATTTTGTCGTCTAACGACAGTACATATAACTATGTATTTATTACGCCGTATAAATATATAAAGGATTTATTAATTTGTCTGTTGTCAAATTTTGGTGTTTTAGAAAATAGAGATTTCAATGGCTTCTGTATTTCGTTTTCCGGGAAACAAACTTATCTATATAGTACGGTAGGTAGGTAGTGCTACTTTCGCTGATTTATACAATAAAAAGTTTACAAGTGGCGTTTACATTTTTCCATGTTGGTAACTTGGTTTAGATTATTAGTAAAGTTAGTGTTTTTTCATACCTTTTTAAGAAATAAGCTATTGCGTTCATGATCTCTATAGCTGTGGATGGATATTTCTAATATGATACTCATGTATCTGTAATCAGTGTAAGGCAGGGGTAGCTAAGTGGTAACGCACTCGGTTTCCCAAGCGAGCGTGCTACCACTGGGCTACCACTGCCTTATCGCCTTTGTTATAGTGTAAAAATGAAATTAAAAATTAAAAAAAATCCCCGACATAAAAACCTAAGTTCCCTTTAAAAAGTAAAAAATTATAAAAAAAACCTCAATCTACCTAAGTATATATTTTTAATTCTAAAAAAAATACGTCGCGTTGGGTGACCGCTCCAAATTATTATTTATTATCTACAATTTTTTTCGGTTCGGACTTTGTTTACTTAATGTTATTATTACACAATTTTGTTTGTTGGTTGCATTTCATTCACGCAAGAAAAGCAACAGAGTGTCATGATTTTTTGCTTAGATATAATTTATGGGCCAGAGAGTGCAGTTTTACCGTGGGATGATATATCTCATATAGCTACATGTATGTATGTTAGTTTGAAACTCATCCCAAGTTTATAATATTATTATCAAAAGATCACTACTTTCATTTGCAAAACTATCGACCCGCCCTTTCTTAGCTTAGAAGTTCCTAAATAACTTGATCGCCAGTCGCAATTTTTTGCATTTTTCCGTCGACTTACATAGTATAATTGGATTCCACGAAAAGCTCTTTTATTTTAGTAAATACTATACAGCTTAAGGCCCGGAGGTCTATTCTAAATCTCAGTGAAAGAATTTTTGAAATCGTTTAATTAGTTTGAAAAATTACCTCATAGGTACATTCAAACTTACAAACTTTGCCTATTATATTAGTATGTAAATAAAGGATATCTTATCAACATTGTATGTATATATCTCACAAATGAATGTTTCCAAGTTTCAGGTGTTCATGTATATTGAGCTGGAGACAGTAAAACTTCGAGTCTCAATTAATCATTGTAGCGATAACGATCTTAGGCAGAGAGGGGAAGTTTTCAATAACACATTAGGATCTAGTAACTTATTATCAATGATATAATCAGATTGCTTACACTTACAACGTTGTTTTAATTGATGTTATCCGTAATACAAGTTTAAGGATTTTCAATAAAATTGATAATGTCGTTTCTTAGATTTACTTTAGTAGCAATACCAATAACTTTTGAAAATCTAACAAGTTTCGGTCAATTCGGCCATAAAACTGAACACAATAGGTTAATCCGTCTAAGAGGCACGATGCCCCAAATAATTGAGCTTATCACAAAGACCTCTCTACAAAATTGTTCTTGAGAGTTAAAAATCTAAAACACTCAAGTAATGATTATTTATTAATTTTTAATTCTTAACTGTAATATGTCTAATCATAACAAAATACGTTTTTCAAAGCTTTTCCTCATGGTAACTCAATATATAAAGGAAGTTACGCAAAGTATGAGAAAATAGAATCCAAATATCACGTATCAGACGATTTCGTCGTTAAACTAATGGCTTAAGTGTAATTACCGCTTAATTAGGCTCGTAAAGAGGTAACTTGGAATAAGATCGAAATTAAATACGCCATGCCTTTCAACATAACAAAGACAACATAACTTATAAAGATAAACAGCTAGAAGGCAGCTTTGATACCTATTGGTGATTTCTAATGCAAATTAAAGACAAACTCTATATAACACCCCCTATATAATTTTAATCTGTTAGTCACGACTTAGCTATGGATCTATACTAACTAATATTATAAATGTGAAAGTTTGTGAGTATGGATGTTTGTTACTCTTTCACGACAGAGATAGATCTGGAATAGCATAGGCTAATATAGGCATAACATAGGCTACTTTTTATCCCGTAAAAATGTACGGTTCCCGTGAGATAGGTTTGTTTTTGTGTTCCTAGAGGCAAACACGAGCAAACCGAAGGTGAGCCCTAGTATGAAATAAATAAATAAAATTAAAGAAAGAAAACCTAAGCAATATTAATCATATAATATTATGTATTCACTTAGAATAATTATTAAGATAGTCAAGCAATTGTTAGGTTTTTATTAACAGAGATTTTCTGTACATAAAAATAATTAGTACTATTAGTATTCCTACGAATAAAAACATAAATTAAATAGAAATACACATATTAAAATACATTTTCTACTAAAAATATTTATAAACAATTAAAACATCAGTAATCTTGTTAATCTATACATATAATAAAATTGTAACTAAGCCGAATCTGTACATTAAATATTTTTTGAAAAATCTTATTGAAATAAATACTATCAACGATGCAGAGGCCGAATCTATAGTTTTTAGAATTTTTGTCTGTCTGTCTGTCTGTTACCGCATCACAGAAAAACCACTGGAGGGATTTTGATGAAATTTGGTATGGTGATAGCTAGTTATCCGGGTCAACATATAGGATACTTTTTACCGCGGGATAATATCTCATTTTTGCGAAAAAATACAAAAACTGCAATGTAAGAGTACACTAATATGTAAAACCTAAGAATTTAGTTTTCGGTTATCTGAACGCGGGCGGAGCCGCGGGCAATGCTGGTAAATAATTATATTTAAGTATTTTAGTAGTTAAGTAATTCGGAAACCAATATATTGTTTCTGTACTAGTACAAAGTCTTTGGTATACTCATTATCAATATTAATCTGTACTTGTCAAGTGTCGATCGTCCTTCAAAGAATGTTCTAACTTTCAAGGATCCATCGAACTAATCGCCATTATCTTTTGACTAGCCGCTTGATTGAGTTATTTGGTATTGGAACCTCAAGTTGATCGGAATAGAAAATATTGAACTTTCGTAACATGAATAAAGTACCTATCATGTTGTCAGTACATATTATTTTATAAGCACATTTTCTTAGTCCACTGGTGTAGCAATTTGTTTAGATGGAAAGCATCCAAAATCATGGGTGCTATAGCTGCGAGGTGAAAAATGACAGAAATTAAAAAAAATATTAAACCGTCTTCCAGACACTAAAAAGTAAAAAAGAACTAAACGGATATTTTCTAAATCGGTGCCACCCGACAATGCTTTAAGATAAGAATATCTAATAGGTACTCGTAAATATAACTAATTAGTAAATAACCACCTTGGGACCTACCTCAATACAACACCGTTTAAAGTAGCAAAACCGGTCAAGCCGTCTCCGAGAAATAGGTGAACAATGAACATACATAAAAGAAACATACATACACACAGATGTTTTCTGAATCTAATTCTACTCAATATGTCAACATGTCTGAAATATCAAAAGACTATTGATATGACAACTACAATATTTACTCTACATTTCTTTAATATGCAAAGAAAAATAACATAAGATCTCTTATAAGGACCACACTTTATAATATAAAACAAATATTATACTTATTTAAAATTAAGTACATTTCAAACGCAGACAGCTAAGAACCGAAGAACGAGTCTCTTCTATTACATTCTCGGCTACTCGAGTCACAATATTTGACTCAAGTGGCCGACCAGCGTTTCCGTATAGCGAAATATATGTGCGTCTAAATGTAAGTCTAAAAGTATGTATGTCTTTTTCAAGAACAGTACATTGTATAAATTTAAATTCTGTATGACTTTCATATTTTATTTTTGATACTAGCTTTTGTTCGCAATTTTGCTCGCGTTGTTTATTTATCATATAAAGACGAATATTATGAATGCGAAAGTTTTGTGTTTGTTACTCCTTCCTAC
Organism: Brenthis ino; assembly: GCA_921882275.1. Classification (NCBI taxonomy): domain Eukaryota; kingdom Metazoa; phylum Arthropoda; class Insecta; order Lepidoptera; family Nymphalidae; genus Brenthis; species Brenthis ino. Next base: position 23,220,885 of record OV170232.1, on the reverse strand, counting down.
ACGCTGAAAGGGTTGGACGAATTTGAATGAAATTTTATGTACATACACACAAAATGCATTGATTATTCATGTATAGCAGCTCTGCTCATAGAGGTCCTAGCATGATGTTACATCACTAATTAAAAGAAAATAAAAACCGACTTCAAAAAAGACACTAAAAAGAAAAATAACTTTTTTGATTTGATTGGTAGTTTTCATTAAGTACACTTGGAATATACTGTAAAAAGTCATGCGTGGTCAAACATAAAAAAATTACGTGTCGAATTAAAAATCTCCTCCTTTTTTTCGTCGGTTAATAAAAACGACGAATAGTTGATTAATATATGTAGGTAGACTCTCTTGAAAGTAAATTAATCATAAGAATATATAGAATATAGTAATTTGCTTGAATATGAAGCTTAAAAAGAAAAATATAAGAAAAATTACCAGCATTTTAGCCAAAAAGAGTAGCCTAAAAATATGGATACTCTAACGAACGGGAGCAAAGACTTAGGGAATACGAGTAGCTTCAAGACCGCTCAGAAGGATTTAACGACGCCTGTTTGAGATAAACCGGCACTTATATGTATGTATATTTCTCTCATATACATTTATATGGAAAGTGTTTAAGAAGGATTTTGGGGTGCTTTAATTGTCAACGGCTGATGCCAGTATAATTACAAGAGTTATTACGTTTCGTATTCGTCCATATCTTTCAAGTTTTAACTTTTAAATTATTCCATCTAGTTATCCAGAGTTCGAGTCCTGGGTCGATCCAAGTACAGCTAATACGTTTTTCTGTTAAGAAATCAGCAGTAGCAGCCCAGTCAGTACGTTGGAATGAACTCACATCTCAGTGGTATGGCCATCGTGATCGAATTCGACTTAAAGTTTAATTTTCCTTTAATTTTTATGTTTAATTTTCTGTCCACGTACAATATTTCGACAATAAACAGACGGAAAGTCAATTCCCTCTATTAACGTTATTAGATATTAATGCCTAATAAAAATTGTGATAATAAATTCGTCGTGAGAAATAACTTTTGTCTCCCACGAGACTGGTAAGTTACTACACCTGATAAAATATGGCACGAGGCAGCCACTGTTGTGTTTATACCGTACCTAGTATAAAACTTGAAAATTATTACAAACATGTTTTTCTATGTTAAATTAGATTTGTATCGATTTGTCTCGGTTTTAAACTTTTATTTATGTAATGTACCTATTATTGTAAACATCACCCGGTCAACGATTAATCATTCAAATGTCACTCGAACTTTAATATGTCTATTTACTAGAAATCTTAATCAAACATTAATTAAAATTAATTTATACTATAAACAGTAATATTATTTTATAATTTTATTATAAACAATTTATAGTAACTTTGAATGTACAAAGTCATCTCCGAATCCAATTTTTTCGACTTCTTGCATGTATTATTTTATTCCATTTCTAGAAACTCGTCAAATATATATGCAAATGACGTTCTCCTAGCCGATTCCGGCTACGGCGGCCAATCTTATTGAGCTTAGCCAACTGCGCAGGAGATATTATAGTGCTCAAGTGTACGCGCAGACACAAGTGCACTCTCTATTCCTATCACTCTCATGTTCCGGTGGGACGACCACTCGACACGACCGGTGAGAGTTAAGGCGCAGGACCGACGGCTTTACGTGCTCTCCGAGACACGGGGGTGAAACACCGCCAACTTCCCAACTCCGGGCTGTTACTGAGACTTACTATACAGAAAGACTCAATAACTAAACTCGAACCCAGGACCTCCGGGTGTGCAGCCGTACATGCTAGCCACTACACCACCTAGGCAAATACGAGTCTATCATCAAAACTTAAAAATATCCGTATATTATGTACCTATTACCGATATGAAAGAAATAAGAACGAATGCTTACACTTTATTAGACGACTTGAAAACTAACAATATAAAAACACTAGATAAGGCTACATATATATTGCCAAATGGTTATCGTAGAATTTTATTACGTTCAAATTGAAAAAGTTTTAAAGTAGGACAAATAGAAATATTGTTTTATCTGTTTGTTCGATGCATGCAATAAAATAAATAATTGATAAACTATTACTGCCAAAAGTAAGTTCTCAGGGGTAAGTACCTAAATGTTTATAAATTTCTTGGAAAGGTCGTCATGACATATAAGCATGTCAATTTTTGTCAATTTTACTAAAAACCCACAGGAAGTCACAAATGCACACTGAATCACTTTATTTTTTATACTTTCATATTTATCGGTGCCTAATATTATCTATATAGATAAAAATTGAAGTATCTGTTTGTAATGTAAAAATAACAGCTTTTTACTAAATGCATATAAAATTATTTAATACGGTACCTACTTATAAGAAAAACACAATTATTAAAATTTTCTGCCTGTCTGTTTGTCCCGGCTAATCTCCGAAACGGCAGGACTGTTTTTGACGGAACTTTCACTGGTAGATAGCTTATGATATGAATAATAACTTAAGCTAATTTTAGAAAAAAAGCAGTCATGAGGACTGCCAACAGAAGTGAAGACTTAAACTATAAACGAAGAGTTGTTATTTTTGGATATTCAAATTGATTATTTCATCTTATATTAGTAAATTAAAACTGTTTACATTTATTTGGTTTTAACATCTATCGGCACTCTGAGTGTTAGCGGTAGCACGTCACGTGACCATGTCGATGACGACTTACATGAATTTACTCCCCCATACAAACCTGCCTATAGAAGATTTTACTTAAAAAAAAATTAGGGTTCCGCTTAAAAAAAACGAACCCGAGCGAACCGATGGTATGTCGCTAGTTAACTATATAAATCAACAGGGCAACAGAAAAGTTCATTAGTAAAACAACTTGGGGAAAAGCGATCAACCGAACCAGTTTCCTGCAAAGCCATTTTTACCCTAAAAGATAAAATATCTACTGACAGGACTCTATTGGCCCTTCTAGAGGCTTGTATTGAAATATACTATCACGACCTCTCGTTGTAGTTTTCACAATAAGTCAAATACAAAGCAAACAATGTAAAATATTTGGTGTTTGTAATAATATATACTTTTTTTCTTTCTTATTTATATTATTTTCCATAGAAAATGATCTAATAGAGTTCTATACGCTTAAATATTTTCATAAAATCTATCACACTTTAGGTAGTGAAATGAGATTATAAGTACTTTAGTATCTAGTGTTAGTAGTAAATTATATTTTTTGCTTAATTTTGAAATATTACGGTTCGATCAATAACACGCATTAGCTGCACTGAGAACCTTAATATATCTCAAATTTCCATTCAATTTTCCTTTAAAACATTTCAAAGCGACACACATTTTATTATTAAGTAAATGAAAAATAAACATTTGCTTGTTCAATACAAATATTTACCCCGTTTCAGGGATAGAACCCGCGACCTGGGGTCCAAAAGGTTATCAGGCACCTGACTCACTGCGACAAAGAAAATATGAAATAGGAGATAATAATTTTAATGCGATCTCATCGGTCTTTGTTGATAGATTATGCAACTTTATCAAAAGTGCAAAGTACAAATTTGATACGCTTAAGAGTGAGAAAATGTATTTGATCAACTTGAATATAATATAGATAACTTAATAGGTAGCTATAATAGTGTTTGCTTGAAGTTTTATATAACTTATAATCATTTTATTACATTTTTGGTTTAATTAAACCGATAGCAAAGCTAATCTGTACTTGTGAAGACAAACCAAGGCAAGAAATAACTGAAGCATCGCAAAAATACTTAAATACCGTTCAGCTCTCTCTCTCTCCAAATAAAAATATAAACTCTTTTTGCTCTTTCCTTCTCCTTAACTATCAACCAAGTATAAAGTTTTTTAATAAATATTGAAAGTGCTTTTTAACTGTTACAGTTTTATCTTATACTATTTTAAATGAATATATTGGAATAGTCTCTGGAGTTACTGAATAACTAACTTCACTAATCCAATACTAAATTATCCAATATCCATGATTCTTTCTTATATCGAAATACACCAGCAGAGAAGCGTGCAAAAATACATTTAAAAATGTAAAATATAGATTATCAACTAATAATTTTTTAAGTAATTTCTTTCGACATTCATTCAAAATATTTAAATACTAGCGACTCACTCTCGCTTCGCTCGGGTTCATCCCTAGCTTGTTTCCCAATACAAACTTTCATCTCCATTTTCACCCTCTTAAGAAATGATTTCCGAGGGTCTTAAACTATCTTCTTACCAAATTTCATCTAAATCGATTCAGTAGTTTCGGAGCCTATTCGGTGCAAGCAAACAAATCTTTCCTCTTTATAATATTAGTACAGATAATAATAATATATTATGTACGTGTGTGTGTGTGTGTGTAATATGTGTTGACGACACGTTTGGCTCAGTTTGTAGTAACCCTGCTTGCTGTGCCAGCGGTTGCGGGTTCGAGTCCCGCAGGGGGCATTCATTTGTGTGATGAGCACGAATGTTTGTAATCCAGTCATGGGTGTTTATATTTATAATATGTATGTATTTAAAATTATATATATGTAGTGTATCAACTATCTGGTATCCGTAACACAGGCCTCGTAGCTTACTATGGAACTAGATGGTGGTGTGTGTTAATGTCCCAACATATTTATTTATATTTATTTATATAATATATCATTACATTTACCTATTTTATTTATCTTTTAAATATTTTTCTTATAACAAAAATTAGCTCGGGAATAGTATATATAGGTACTATTCCTAACTTTTATATTTATAAATCTTAATTTAATCTAACTTTAGACGTTGAGCTTTCCTTTCATAATTATAAAGGTTACTGCTTCACTTAAACCCAACTTTCTAATGATATTTTAGGCGCTTTAACTATCATAGTTTGATTATGTTGCGTTCAATACAGCTATGGGTTCGCGCTAACATCCTCGAATAAGTTATCTGACTGTTTATAATTAAAGCAATATTAGTTAAATTATATATTTATGTACATATATATGAATACGTTCATTAAATAATTATTTTTAAAATATATTCATTTCTTTATATTTTAAAGCATTTCAAGTATCGTTTAGTCTATATGGTTAATGTATGAACTTTAATAACCTTAATCTGGTATACCAGATGATTATATGAATGATAAAGAATAAATATACTATACTTAATAGGTCAAAATTATGTAGATCAAACGGTTACTACGCAGACTATTTAGACAATTAGTTGCTAAGATACTTATTAGACGTTTTTTTATAACTTTAGAAACATTGAAATGAGAGCAAATCATAAATAACAAACGAATATACCATCTGTTATATAGGCAGTGGTAGCCCAGTGGTAGCACGCTCGATTGGGAAACCGAGTGCAGCGGGTTGAAATCCCGGGTCTCGCACTTCTGATATTTTCATGTGCGAATCATTTCTAACATGATTACCACTTGCTTTACAGTGAAGGAAAACATCGTGAGGAAACCTGCATGTCTGAGAGAACCTAGCAAGTTTTCAAAAGACATGTGAAGTCCGCCAACCCGCACTTGGCCAGCGTGGTGGACTATGGCCTGTACCCCCTCGTATTGCAGGGAGGCCTGTGCTCAGCAGTGGGACGTTAAAAAGGGCTGAATACATACCATCTGTTAGGCAATACGTACACGGTATTGTTGACATAAATTTAAATAATATTCATAAGATGGAATGGATGAAAGAAGGATTAGAAAAAATAGGTAAGTTCCGACAAAGCTACTTTATAAAACCAATAATAATTAATTAAGCAATTTTAACGTCCCACTGCTAGGTCCGGGCACTCAATGCAAGGGGGAGGAAAGGGACTTCCCGGGATACGTTTCGAAAGACATAGTCCACCAAATGCGTGTTGGTGAGTTATAGGTACATTCTACATACAATATATGTCTTTCGAAAATTGGTTATGGTCTCCCACACATGCATATTTACTGACAATGTTGTGTTTTACCGTAAGGCAAGTGGTATTCATGTTGAAAATGAATCGGATAGGTGCGACAAACAGAACTAATAATATATTTTATTTAATTACATATTTTATTTAACAAAATACAAAACAATTCAGACAGAAAAAATCGAAATACTCGAATAAAAGTCGTTATTTAATATAGGGTTACCTGTTGGCAAGGACAGCCGGAACTGTGCTAGTACAAGTGACATTCAATTGAAGTTCGCCTTCACTCGTTATTGTATATCAATATATAGTGCATCAGATATAATGTCAGTTGTCTCGATGTCCTTTTACTGCTTCGCTTACCTGAAAAAATGAAGATAATACGATAAGAATAATAAAATTGTAGAATAAAAAAATAACTAATCGAGTAAATCGTATTATTATATATATATATATATATATATATATATATATATATATATTTATTTATTTCAGTGAAGTGTTCAATTTTCATGTTTGATAACTTTTTGCAACTGACTAATTAATGTCATATGGAAATGTCAAAGAACAAAAAGCTGGTTTTGACCAACTATAATGTATGAGATTCATCAAAACGAATAATAATTAAAAGACGAATTGATAGATTGAAGAGTTCGACTATTCACATTTGAACTCCATCATAACTGCTCCATGGTATTATTTTTTATTATTGTCCTCAGAACCATTAAAGAAGGTTAAAATCGTATTCCAATGTGGATTACATAGTTATTTTTTTTATTACTTACAAGGCCTTGTAAATAAGTTATAAAAATAGCCCATATCATTTCCAATAAGTTATTTTTATCACGTCACGTCAATCAGTTGTTCCGTTGGGTAAAAGACGGACTAATATATCATATAATACTAGTAAGAATCAATATAAAGCTCAAATACGAGTACTAAAAGTCTAGTTTCTGAAAATCTATGACATTAGAAATATCTTCAGAAGATAGTAGATTACTGCGTTTGACGCTATGTCGCCTCGCTATTGAAGAAACTTGACCATTTGAGTTTATTGGCAAAGAAATTTTAGTTCATCTTGAAAATCTTCAAATAAAACTTGTGTTCTATTCATATTGATCTTTGTTTGATTAAATACCTACACGAAATATTTGCTAAGAGTTGTTAATACGTTATTAAAGTAACAATGGTATATCCAGGGAAGTAAATATTTCTCTCGAGATAACAATTGTGCGAAAATTCTTCAAATTAACGCGATTTCTATGAGAAATTAAAAGGTTCATGATAGGTTAGTTTATAATCTTATATATACATTGTAAGAGATAAAATGCGAAAACTACAGCGCAGTTTGATTTAACTCGACGTAATTATTACTTAGTACTCGAGTGAGCACTAATCAGGCTACTTTATAAAGTAGCGAAGATGTTTCTGCGGGACAACGAATGGAAACTTATTGTACAAAGAGCACGGAATTCGAATTATCAAATGATACTAGTTTAGCTCGCGGTTCCGCTCGTGATAAGTACATCATAAATTAAAATCATGTGTTAATCCATGAAATCAGGCTCCATTCAAAACTTTGAGTAGTTAAATCCTGAAGACTTAAACACATACACTTACAAACCTTTATTTTTATAATATTATTATGATAGCATTATTATCGAACATATTCTCATTTACTAACTAGACAAAAACAAATCTATACCACAGGAACCGTATATTTCTCCGGGATAAAAAGTAACTTATGTGCTATTCCAGACTATTCTTCTATCTCTGTGCCAAATTTCATCTAAATCCGTTCAAACGTTCTGGCGTGAAAGAGTAACAAACATCCATACTCACAAACTTTCACATTTATAATATTAACTAGCACTGCCCGCGGCTCCGCCCGTATTCAGATGCCCAAAAAGCAAATTGTTAGGTTTTACATATTAGTATACTCTTACAATGCAGTTTTTGTATTTTTTTGTCAGAAATGAGATATTTTCTCGCGGTAAAAAATATCCTATATGTTGACCCGGATAACCAGATTTCATCAAAATCTGTCCAGTGGTTTTCTCGTGATGCGGTAACAGACAGACAGACAGACAAAAATTCTAAAAACTATAGATTCGGACTCCGTATCGATAATAATATCTATTTCAATTAGTTTTTCCAAAAAAATATTTAATGTACAGATTCGACTTAGTTACAATTTTATTATATGTACAGATAATACGGATCACTGGTTTAAATTACGTGGACAAAGTCACAGGTTTTCCCTACTTCAACAGAAAACACCGTATTTCCAACCGTCGCTTCTAATGCACTCTAGGCAATTTGTATAGTTGTTCTAAATTTGCTGGAATAATTAGAGCGTAGGTATATATTAATATGAGGCCTTGTACGCTTATGGTACATGACGATAAAACGTACTACCGCAAGTGCCCCATTCTAACGATAGTGCATAGTTTAAAATCTAGGTCTAATAGTTTAAAGTCTAGGTCTATACCGTGTCCAGGTTAATTGCAGGTTTAATACAATTTTCCAGGTCAATACTGCTGTTGACTGCTTATTGTTTTGTGCTTAAATAGCCTATAACATTCATAATACGACCTAAATTAGAAGTAGTATCGGTAAAATATGCAACGATGCAAATTATTGCTTATTGCTATAGATGTAAATGCGATTTTTAGATCACGGTTATTAATATTTTTGCAGGCACGCAAAGTTATTTATTTATTTTATTAGTAAGAATCGATAATATATGTATATTATTATTGATTTATGTACCAACAAACTCTATAATTACAGAATTTATAACAAAGAGTAATATTTTGTTGAAATATCTCAAAAATTTGTGATATGCTGCTTTATTTTTGTCGCGTGAAATCAAATAGAAGCGACGCTGATTGTTTGTAAAGCTATGGTTTGGATACAAGTGTCACTGATGGGAAAAATATTTTTATAGGTACGTATTCAAATAGTTTGTTCATTTGGTTTAATATAAAGCTGTGCTGATCGTAATTGTAATGACAATCCTATCGAAATTAACGTCAAACTTATGTTTTATTTCCCATGATTTTACTTTGCCTCACTAATAGGTAATTGAACACAACTACGTGGCACTGGGAAGCCAGTCTGCAGATTTAGCGTCTGTAATTTTATATTTGAATACTATAAATATAATTATTTTTTTTACTTTTAATTAATTTTAAAAATATTAATTAATATTATCACAGGTAACTATTTAAATATTCTAAGGTATTTTTTTTATTCACAAAGTATGTACCTAAATAAAAGTTTTGCCATTTGAAAGGGTTTAACGAACTCGATATAGAAACGTGTTTATTTTAGTGTAATGAATTATTTTGCGCAAAAAATTTATAGACTACTAACATTTAAATGACATTAAACGATTTGACATTTTAAATTTGCAGGATAAAATAAATGTGAAAGGATCTATTTTTTACTGTAGATACATTGCACTGCTTTATCTTTTACCTGTCATTAGAATTCCATCTATTTTTTTTATTATGTATAATAAAGTTCTAAATGAGTCGAATCTGTACATTACATATATTTTTTTGGAAAATCTTATTGAAATGGTAATAATTATCGATAGAGGCCGAATTTTTAATTTTTAGAATTTTTGTCGTCTCTATGTCTGTCTGTGACCGCATCATGAGAAAACCACTGGACAGATTTTGATGAAATTTGGTAAGATGTTGCTGGTTATCCGGGTTAATATGTAGGATACTTTTTACTGCGGGAAAATAGCTCATCTCTGAGAAATCTATACTAAATGTTAAAACGCAATTTCATATACATATTAAAAAAACGGAATTCAAACTTATCGTTAAGATAAAACAGTATTTATTCTGATGTTTGGATCTTCTCGTGACTACGATAGGTGCAACCGCGTCAAACAATAATAATTAATTAACTTTAGCTTTAAAACAATTGTTGAACGTCGAAACAAATAAATTAACCGTGGTAATGGATAGTAACTTTTTACTAAGATGGTATCATGGAGTTCCCGAAGGATAATATTCTGTTGCAAATTGTCTTTTACTGACGCAAGTGGGCGTTCGTGATATGTGCATTTTTCTTTGCTTTTTAATGGCTGAAGGATTTGTAATTCGCATTACAGATCACCTATACCTTTAATTAGCCCAAGTTTATTTTTGTTGACGTTATATGTATATAGCTAGCTAGATACATAGCTACTAAAGGCGCACGATACAAAGTATCTACTAATTACATTTTATAAAGATGTAAATACTTATTTCGTGTTAAATATACAATTATCAAAAAAATAATAATTAGAGAATCAAATATTAAAAAATATTTTTTTATACTTTGAAGATTTTAGTTGATTTTTTTAAAAACATTTCTTTAGGATTTGTGGCTTAGAGCCATTTTTATTGGCACACAGTAACACTAACATCAAAATATTTTACTGTAAACTTCTGTTGTTTATCCATATTTCTCTAACCACAGTGACATCATACAAAATAAGCTAAAAAATGCTTATTACTATAAAATGTTTTATCTTGTTGTAATCATAAAATTATGGCGCCAATAAAAGAACCATACCCATCGCAGTTTAATTCAAAGTTACCTTTAAAGCGCTAAAGCTGATTTTAAACTCATATTCAACGCATCAATGTCTGAAATAATCGGATTGGCTATGTGATATATGAACTTAAAAATATCTGATAGATCAAAAGATCATTCTGTAGAATATGTGCGTTCGACCTAAATCAAAAAAATCCTCCTTTGCCATGTCGAACATACGTCATGACCTAAGTAAATAATCCAGTGAGCAAGCACACAACATCTACAAGGGTAAATAGATAAAGGATAGATAGATAGATTTAACTTTAGAACATTACTGAATAAATAAAATAAATATACATATAAAAGAGTACTTTAATTTTATGACATGATCTAAACAATATCATTGCTATGTATTAGAGTTTTCTTTTGTAATATACAGATAAAAAATCGATAAAACCAATAGTTGAATGTAACTCAATTTGACAGTTATTTATTTTTATTAATTTATCTACAAAAATATTTATGTAGTTTAACCGACTTAAAAGCATAGATATTCTTAATTCGCCTTTTTTCTGTGTGTGTTGACATCTTTGCTGATTATATGAAACGATTTTAATATTTCTTTTTTATTGAAAAGGCTATAGGTACCTTAAAGGTAAAAAAATGGAACCTTTTAAATTCGAAATTTCAATTTTAAGGGTGTAATTTTAAGGGTAAATAGAAGACGAAATTACGTCGAATCTTGTTTAACTAAAAGAAAAATCCAATCGACTACAAGTATTTTATCACCATACCGAAAAAAACTCGTTCGAATATTTTGAAATATTACCTTATGTGATGTATACGTTTCAATTCGCTCCATGAGCTTGATAAGCGAATTACTCGAGAAATGATTCAACTGACATGTTGGTGACGCTGTATGAATACAAAGAATTTTGTAATAAAATTTATGAGCACACCAAAAATTCTTGGTATATTCTAACTACAATTTGCATTTTGCCTTTACGACTTATTTTAAGTTGTAATGAACTTTCGATGCACATATTTTTCATTTTTACACAATATGGAGGTCTAATAGTAAAATGTTTTTTTTTTCAAAAGCTCTTTTAAAAAATGTTTACCCTTCCAATATAAGTAAAAACAAAAGTAAAGAATTATATTTTTAGTTTTACGTAAGGTTGTCAGAATCTGTGAAGACATTGCAATAAGTCTTGATAAGACTTTTACATAGGTATTGCTGAGTTGTTATGTTTTGATTGTAACTACACAATTTAAAAAATCGTGTCATATATTGTTTTTATTTGAAATATTTAAAATTATACATATACTATAGGCCTAGGTCTAAATTATATAAAAAACTTAATGAAGCTTTTACATTTCGCTGCTTTTATATAAAGATATGTATAGAAGTAACAAGCGTACCTTATACGTAAAGCAGATAAAGTATGTGACAAAGGAAAGCAAACAGGAAATCGATTGAATTACAGCTTCCAACATAAAATATGGTCAATAAACGTCTTAGTTATGAATCACTTATAATAATAATATAAATAGGATCCGGTGAGAGGACTACAGAATAAGGAACATAAACTATTATAATAATATCATTATTGATAAATGTAGAATTATGTGTGTACATATTTTACCCACATTTACCGTGTTTTAGGATATCCCGGAGAGACATTTAATTCTTCTTGGTATATAAAACATTGTAGACTTGTAGTCATTCCCGCCACGACCACGGACACGCCGGCGTGTCAGTTAACAATAGATTTCTTAGAATTTCAATTAATTTCTTAGAAATTTACCTGGAGGTGTTAATACAATAAAATTCATTTTAAATGACTAGTTTCTGCCTGTGGCTTCGTGCGCGTAAATGATTTTTTTTCATAATCAAAGTATGTACCTACACAATCGTTCTAATGTAATAGAAGAGGCATATATATATATATATATATATATATATATATATATATATATATATATATATATATATATATATATATATATATATATATATAAATTTTCTTTTCACACTGAAATCCATTCAGCACATCAAAGTGATGCGTATACAAAATGACAAATAGATAAAAAACGTGGAATCTATTGATGTGGCATCCATTGCATCCCAAACATTTCCTATACGTTATAGTTTTTTAATATTTTACAGCTTTCAAAGCTATTATATATTGTAACAATTTCATTGCAGGTATTTTTGTCGCATAATTCTTCAAAAGTGAGAATGTGAATAGTATTATCTTTCAACTTAGCTCTTCGTTTCCCTTTGTTCTTCAAAAAGCAGTAGGTGCCTAATACCTATTCAATTTGGTCGTATACTTTTTTAAGCAAGTTACGCGATACCTTTGCTAATAGTGAATCGATTTCCATAGAGCTTATTCATAAATATGTTAGAAGTAACTTAAGAATGGTTACATATAAATTAAAAAATACTCCTGGGTTATTACTCCCATAAGGGTGGACTTTTAATTAATGGACTTTTAAGTGATTTTAAATTCGGGGAATCTTTTTTAGTAAAAAGTAAATATCAATGGTTTTGCTCATATTTTTACCCGACTGTGCGACGCAAAGGAGGGTAATGTGTTTATCAGTCTATGTATGTATGTGGGTTTGTACCTTTGTGGCACTATTTAGACCAAACGCGTGGGCCGATTTTGATAAATTACACGTCGTTTGATTCGTTATGACGGCGCGAATGTTATAGAAATTTGGAAAATCAAAATAGCCGATTTTAGACGCCATAATATGAAAAAGAAAAAATAGAAAACGGACGGAGTGGGATATCGCTGAATAGGTATTTAAAATACATTTTTTGGTTTCTTTCATAATTTTTATTTTAAATAGCAGTTTAGGATATATAATGACTTAAAGTTGTTAAACAACCATTGTCGCTAATTTTCCTACTTAAAAATACTTAAAAAGCTGTAAATAAATATATTATTAAAATAAAAAACCCGACTGAGTAAAAGCTAGCTAAAAAGCTGAAAACCAGTTCACGAAGGAATATAGTATTAAGCAGTCGTATTAACTAATTATGAAATTAAAAAATTTATTAAAGAATAATTCTTGTAAGTAAACAATTAAACAATGGCTACCATGATGCTGCAAAAGTATAAACCATGTTCCAGATATCATATAATACGTTAATACCATATCCGATTATAGGATTGATTGTGGGTTACCTCTAATAGATCAGCCAATCGTATCGAAACTTATTATCTCATCAACTAGATCCCGTGGGATAAATAACCTTTTGAAATAGATTATATATAGATAAACTTAAGGGGTCTGAGTGAGAGCAAGTCGCTTGCTGTTGCATATTTTATTTTTTGTACAATATAAACAAATATTTATTTAGTATACCATAATGCTAGCTTTAATATCTGTGACTTGTGAATAGAAGGAGCCTATAGATCTTTATATAGAATTACCTAGAATTACATTGTAAGTAATTCTTGGAAAAAAATAATGTTGTATTGTTAATTAATGTAAACTTAATAATAATTCAAAAAGCTTCGTTCTTCCTAAAAAATATTATTAATGAATTAAAATGTTACGTATAAAATATAAACAATGACTTAGTTGTTCCATATAGGTAGGTACTATGTTAGGAAAATAGTCGCAATTTACGCTAAAAATAAGGTTTCAACACTATTAAAAAATATTTTTTGACAAATAATATGACTAGCTATTTCCTGCGAATTTCCCAGCGTTTAAGTATTATATTTAAAAAGTACTAAAAATGAACATTGCCTTTTACATTTTGATTAACAACAAATAATATTTTCGATACCCATTTTTAATATACTTTACATGTTATCGTATAACTAAATATTATCGAAACTCAATAAGTATATAACTCCCCCGTAACCATGAATGTTGTAAAGCATTCGAAACGTCGGGAACCAAAAATCAAAATAAATCCGCGAAATAATCCGAAAAGATAGTTTTATTTAAAAAGTATATAACTCGTTATAAAGGCTTTACAAATACACGAGGCTTTACAATTCTATTGATACCGTATAGGTAATTCTATCACTTTAAATTAACTAGAAACTAGCATTACGTCTCTTAATTTAAAAAAAAATCTAAGTAGGTACCTTGAACTATATTTTTAATGAAAAAGATATGTATGTAGGGAAAACCGCAATTCAACAAACGAAATCCATGTTTTATGAGAGATAAAGTTAGCTTTGATCGAGGAAGACTGCAAGCGCTCTTACAAGTTCCTTTCTGGCCGGGACAGATTTATGGCTAAATCTTATGACATACGAGAACAATACACGAACGCTTCCGTTATAACTAAGAAATAAAACACTAAACCAAAGGAGGATCTTCTGAAAGCATGAAATATTATCGCTGACCTACAATGTTTTATTACCTCAGTAAGACAATGACATATGATCATTATGAACGTCACAATATGTAATCTTAAAAACTTCGTTAAAACATTAATATGTGACATTAACACACAGCACCATCTGGTTCCATGGTAAGCTACGAAGCCTGTGTTATGGATACCAGATAGTTGATACACTACATATATATAACTTTAAATACATACATATTATAAATATAAACACCCATGACTGGAGTACAAACATTTATGCTCATCACACAAATGAATGCCCCCAGCAGGACTCGCACCCGCGACCGCTGGCACAGCAAGTAGGGTCACTACAAACTGAGCCACACGCGTCGTCAAGTTTCGATAGTTTACAAGGGTAACATGAAAATTAATTGTTTAAATATACTGACCCATTAGGGATTTAAGTTAATTATAAACCTTTTGCCAATGTTACAGACTGAGACTGAGATGACCTCGATATATTTAAATAAAATATCTCCGTTTTATTTGTGATGGCTGAAGAAAGTAATAAGTAAAAATCAAATTTGCCTATAGGTTAGTACATATAATAAAATTGTAACTAACCCGAATCTGTACGTTATATATTTTTTGGAAAATCTTATTGAAATAAACATTATTATCGATACAGAGGCCGATTTTGATGAAATTCGGTATGGTGATAGCTGGTTATCCGGGGCAACATATAGTATACTTTTTACCGCGTGAAAATATCTCATTTCTGAGAAAAAATACAAAAACTGCAAAGTAAGAGTATACTAACATGTAAAACCTAAAAATTTGGTTTTTGGTCATCTGAACGCGGGCGGAGCCGCGGGCAATGCTAGTAGTAATATAAAGTTCAAGTTTCTATAGAATCTTCATAATTTATCTAACATAATTGACTTTGTTCTTATGAAAGAGAAAAATTGATTTTAATATACTGATATATACAATTATACATGCTCTTAAATGTGCTTCACAATCTTCTTCAAATCATGTGCAATTAAGCTTCTTTGAAATAGTTACAGTGATTATGAATCTTGATTTATATACAAAGAACACTTTGTTAGATTATTAAGTATCAAATCCGCATCTAATGTTACTTAGAATAATTTTATGCATACACTTTCGCTGGTTGGGTTCTTTAAGTCTATTGAAAATTGAAATATTCAGGGCTTAGTGCTCTTGTTTTAATCACGAAATAAAAGTTACTGTAGTGGGAAATGAGAATCCACAATAGAAATAGATTCAAAATTACTTGCTTGTATAAAATAGTTCATTTTCACTTTTACATTTCTATCAGCAATCAAATTTAAAGTAGTTTTCCCAACTTTAGGGATTTTAAAATTGTTTCCTTTGTTGGATACTGATTGCTCTTTAAAAAAGAATGCTTAAAATATCGGAAATAAATGCTTTTCAGCACCTCTTTCTTGAAGTTAGTTAAAATTAACCACCAATACAAACAAATCAATAAAAATGTTTAAATGTGTTGTAATATGATTTGTTTTTTTTTGTATCTCTTTAAATAGTTTCAGATTTGTTTCTAGACGTTATTTTTTTTAGTTTAAACTTTGTTATAATAACAAAATACATTAATAAGCAGTATATTGTGTGTATCTTTTGTTGGAGATCTTAATTAAAAAAAAATTTAAAAAAATCTATGGTAAAGGTAAACGGTATAGGTAGTCTGAGAATTGATTCGTAAGAAGTACTTGTAATGTAATTTCATAATATTTGGCTTTCCTACTTGCCTCCAGAAAATTCTGCTATAACGAATACTTTATAACAAACGCAGATATGCTAAAATTATGTATGAGGTAAACAGAAAAAATAAAATTTTGTAGAATCTGTATGAAAAATAACATAAACAGGAAACTGCGGAACTAGTTCGCGAATATCGCACTGAACTTTTAAAGTATAGCCGGAAATTGCACAGTATACATTGTACCTATATAAAGATCGACTTCGTTTATTATGTATGTATGGCCTTATTTTTTTAAAACTATATATAATATTTTGATAAATAATGAAAGCATAACAATCATATTTTACACACAAAAAGTTTAATTAAATATATACTTGTATTTTATAGTTATACGTTAGTATATCTTCTACTTAGGTCGGATTCAGCAAATTGAATTTGATATTTAATCATTATTTTGTAGGACTAAAAATATATTAACATTCTAAAATATTATCGTAAATCCCTGCGTGGGCTGAAGCTAATGGCTTGGAGTTTTTGTTAGAATTAAATAAAAATTGAGATTATATTTGGGGAAGACGGAATTTGAATGTTGTTGTTTCGTCTTATTAGTATTTAGTTCATTGAATGAGAGTAGACTATTAATATATTACTGTATGTAGATGAATAGAATAAAATCTATACATATAATAAAAGTGTAACTAAGTCGAATCTGTACACTACATATTTTTTGGAAAATCTAATTGAAATAGACATTATTATCGATACAGAGTCCGAATCTATAGTTTTTAGAATTTTTGTTTATCTGTCTGTCTGTTACCGCATCACGGAAAAACCACTCGAAGGATTTTGATTAAATTCGGTATGACGGTAGCTGGTTATCCGGGTCAACATATAGGATACTTTTTACCGCGGGAAAATATCTTATTTCTGAGAAAAACTACAAAAACTGCATTGTAAGAGTATACTAATATGTAAAGAATTTGGTTTTTGGTCATCTGAACGCGGTCGGAGCCGCGGGCAATGCTAGTACTCAATAAAACATCGACTTATCGTGGATCTCATGCGGAACCTAGTTCTCAAGTCACGTAAAGCTGCAAGTTTATAACTTCTTTTAAAGTGTGAATTTATCTCTACATGTAAGGAGTTTTATATACGCAAATGCCAAACAAGATTTTATAAGGAATCCGATTTGTACTTTAACACCTTTAATATTCGCGTTTAGAGTTGAGTAAAAGTTCTAACGATTAAATTTTCGCGACTAAAAATGAAATTGTTTCAATTATATTTTGTTACGAAACGAGTCGTCTGTATTTGACATGTACGTCCTTCTTCTTGAATTTATTATGATCGTTATGATATTTATTCAACTTTTCTTACAAAGTATGATTTAGCGTTTCAAAGAGATATGTAAGCTCGTTAGAATACTTATTTGTTTTGACCTTTAAACAAGTTAATACTTGTTTGTAGGTACTAGTGTACCTAGTAGTACTTTAAATATTTTAATAAGTAGATACTTTTCTTTGAAGATAAATTTTATATTTAACTTAAAATTTAGATGTATGTACCTTTGTATGTATTCAGCCCTTTTTAACGTCCCACTGCTGGGCACGGGCCTCCCTGCAATACGAGGGGGATCAGGCCGCAGTCCACCACGCTGGCCAAGTGCGGGTTGGCGGACTTCACATGTCTTTCGAAAACTTGCTAAGTTCTCTCAGACATGCAGATTTCCTCACGATGTTTTCTTTCACCGTAAGGCAAGTGGTAATCATGTTAAAAATGATTCGCACATGAAAATATCAGAGGTGCGAGACCCGGGATTTGAAACCGCTTCACTCGGTTTCCCAAGCGAGCGCGTTACCACTGGGCTACCACTGCCACAAAAAAAAATTTGATGGCTATATATAAATTATATTTTAGCATTATTACATAAAACAACGTACCAACTGTAAAATCTTATTAGTAAAATAATGCATAAATATTGTATACCAACATACGATAGCACTTTAGGTGTTAAATATGTAAGTAGTTCAGCTTGGCAAAAATCCAATCATCATAATTAAGAGGTTTTCGCTTATCATACATTTTAATACTGCTGTCTCACACATCTGATATCAGTGGTGATAATTAATTAACTTAAAATGCTGACTGGATGATACTTAAAATCTTTTTAAATATTTTTATTACGTTTTTACGACTATATTTAATCGATGACACAGGATTAACCTTTATTTATGTGAACATTTTTTTACTTAGTCCGAAAAAAAAGGAAAACGCGAAAATATTCCTCGTGCTCAAATACTGTGTAGGAGTAGATGCGCTCTAAAGAACCCGGTAATCAGACGGCCTTACCTTAGTGAACCGTAAGATCAAACGTTATGATGGTGGCGTCTTCATGGACGACGAAGAGGACACCTTCTTCTAAAAATCAAATGTTTAAAGGTCTGTCTTAGTATGCCGTCGGGACCTTAGTCTATACATATAATAAAATTGTAACTAAGCCGAATCTGGACATTAAATATTTTTTGGAAAATCTTATTGAAATAGACTTTATTATCGATACAGAAGCCGAATCTATAGTTTTTAGAATTTTTGTCTGTCTGTCTGTTACCGCATCACAGGAAAACCACTGGTTAGATTTTGATGAAATTTGGTATGATGATAGCTGGTTATCCGGGTCAATACTCAATATATGAGATACTTTTTACTACGGGAAATATCTCATTTCTGAGAAATCTATACTAATCATCAAAACGTAACTAGGGACGAACCTGAGCGGAGCGAGGGTGAGTCGCTAATATGTATACAATAAATATCAAATGTACTTAATTCCCCTTCCCCGAGCAAACTAACACTTTGGCAACTAAAAGTTAGTATATTCATGGCATATACTAAAGTTTTAGTTATTTGTTCTACGTAATGTTACTTTGTTAGTTAAAAGAAGTAAAGGAATTACAAAGAGTTGGGCGAATAAAAAGTATCTAAGATTGGCTTGTTTTTTGTATTACAAAATTTTCTTCTAGGTATATGATTTGTGTACGATAATATATAGACAAATATAGAAGCGGGTTTTCGGGTTAAAGATAAATATCAAAATAATTACACATCATACGAAGTGAGAATAAAGAAGGCACAAGTTACGCTCTGTATCCATAATGCGCAGAGTCATGATTGTTTTGTAGTTAGTACATTGACAGTGATGTTTGTTATGGAAGCCATTTCAATTATAATTAGCTATCACGATGGTACCACTCGCAGTTTTAGGTACTTTGTTTTTCCTATTTCAGTTTTGTACTAGAACGCGGCAAACGAAGAATTTAAACTGTATCTTTAGACTCATTTAATTGAAATTGCTTATTATAATAAACCCTTATATGTGAAAGTAGCTGACTGTCTGTGTATCACCCAACTTTTTACGCTGTAACCACTGAACAAATTTCGATGAAATTTAAGACATGATTGCATCATGAGGACGGACACAAGATCCCCTTCTATCCCCGCCCCATTTATTGAACACAAACAGCTGCGGGCAAAACTAGTTTATGAGAAGTAAAATATGTACATTGTTATATAAATATACAATAAGACGAAAATTTCAAAATTTAAACAAGACATTAAATATTGACCAATAAGTCAAAAACGTTAGCCACCCATTTCAAAACTTTACATAATTTACTATCCATACTAATGAAAGCAGTTTAGCTATTCTATACGCAAATTAGATTTACCTACCTAATTTATAACCAAACCAATTGTTATAAAACAAATCAATATAACTTATTTAGTGCATAAAAATAGTATTTAAACTCCTGAGCAAAATCGAGGTTGCGACGAATCCTAAGTTAAATAATAAATTTCAAATAAAACTATCTTTTCGAATTTTTTGGTATTTATTTTGTTTTTTGGTGCCCGACGTATCGAATGCTTTACACCAAACATGGTCGAATATTAATTTATTGTCCGTAAATAAATATTCGTGTAAATCTAATAAGTACAGGCTACTAAATAATGTATTTATAATTCTTTATTCGTTATTCGCGCCACTTCTATGTTAGTACTATTTCCTACACCTAAAGGTTGCCTGGAAGAAACCGCTCTTTTAGCGATAAGGCCGCCTCTTGTACCTTCTTCTATGTTTTGTATATTTTCTTTTCACTTTTTGAGTGTACAATAAAGAGTTATTCATTCATTCATTCATTCATTATATTTATTTTGTATTTAATTATACCCAATATTACAAAATATATATATTTGAAAATGTTTATGATGGTATGCGTTTTTTTCCACTCAGTAAGAGTAGCGTGACTTCTTACACACGTTATTTTAGAGGCTGTCTAGTTGTATAGTGTATTATTTATGCCGATACATCATTTAATGTATCCCACGGGATATTAGGTACTTTGTAGTGTGTTGGAAAATGTTTGAGCGAAGTATCGAAGTGAAGAAATAGGGAATATGTTATTTTACAGTACATAATAAAATACCTATTGTTTATAATACATAATATAGATACATAACGACACGTTTAGCTCAGTTTGTAGTAACCCTGCTTGCTGTGCCAGCGGTTGCGGGTTCGAGTCCCGCTGGGGGCATTCATTTGTGTGATGAACACGAATGTTTGTAATCCAGTCATGAGTGTTTATATTTATAATATGTATGTATTTAAAATTATATATATATACATACATATATATAGTGTATCAACTATCTGGTATCCGTAACACAGGCCTTGTAGTTTACCATGGAACTATATGGTGGTGTGTGTTAATGTCCCAACATATAACTTTTACTAGTATTATCGAAATGATGTTAAAAATGCACATAATAAGAGCATTGATGCGAACGTCAATTTCATTCGCTTTAGAGTATTAGATTTCGCATTAGATAAACCTATATCTATTTTTAAACTAGGGATGGTACTCTTCTGCGTTTTTGTAACAAATATTGCTTTAATTAAATAAAAATGTTAATATACATCTATTTATTTATTTTAAATAAATTTATGACATACATATATATTATTTACTAGCGGCTCACCGGCCTCTAGAAGAATAAAAATAAATCTATCCCACAGGAGCCTTACATTTTTTCCGTGATAAAAAGTAGTATTATATATTATATATATAAAGTTGCATTAAAATCCATTCAGTAGTTTTTGGTGTGAAAGAATAACAAACAGCTTTAAATCTATACATCCAGACATCAAGACATCATCATAAACTTTCGCATTAATAATATTAGTAGGATTAATACCTTAATTAAAAATTTCTATTACTAAACTAACTTAAATAGAAAGAACTTCTAATGAATTCGTTTCATTCACACACTTTAATATTATTGTGTAGGTATAGCATATTATAGCATACAAAAATATATACAGATAAATAAAATTGAAGTGTTTGTTTGTAAAATAAAAGCTTGTTACTAACGAATGTGAAAAACGGTGCTTATAAGAAAAACACAACTTTTAATTTTTTTGTCTGTTTGTTGTGGCTAATCTTCGAAACGGCTGGACTGATTTTGAAGGGAATTTCACTGTCAGATAGCTGATGTTATAAGAAGTAACTAAGACGTTCATTTTATTAAAAGAATTAGGGTTCACATAAATTATACATATTTGTCATGAGCATTGGGATATTTCCCATTTAATTATTTTTTTTTTGACGTTTACGACGCGATGTCCTAGATGAAGCGGTCTAATAAATACGAAACCAATAACTATTTTAATATACTCTAAATAAACTCTAAATACTATATTCTTTACTTAATCAATCAAAACCAATGTATACAACAACTAACAAACCTAAATTAGAACAGGATTTGCCAAATAACTTCAATAAAGCTTCGTAGAAAGTTAGAATCTAACGAGGTTAATTAGATCGATGTTAATTAAATCGCGGTACAACCCTAACCATTGCCTTTGTGCAGGCGCGATATTGAAGCGTGTGGTTTGCATCCGTCCGGACACAATAGCGGAGATTAGTATCACGGCACTATCAGTCACGTTGACCTATAATTAGGTTCCTGGGTATTTATGTTGCTTATACTCATTGGTATTCTCGAAATGCTTCAACTAAATATATTGTAGATGTAATTTATCTATGTATACAGGATCATATTTAATTTACTGAAAACCTTTTGAGAATATACTATTTAGGTACATCATAACAACAACATTTGTAACAAGAAAAAATAATATTTATAAAAATTTTATTTTCATACAAAAATAAAAAAAATTTTTTTGCACCTTCTAAACTTTAAAGTTCTAGCATCTGGCCAAGTTTAAATGAGTAAGCGCCGCTATCTAAGCCCTTCCACCCCTCCCCCTCCACCGGACACGCACTTTCTTTTGCTAATGCTGGACTATTACCGTTTAGAAGATGCAATAAAAATATTTTTATTTTTGTTAAATTTAAGATATTTTTTTTTCTTACAGATGTTGTTGTTATGTTGTAAATAGCGTATTCCCAAAAGGTTTTCAGTAAAATAAAAATGACCCTGTATAGAAAGTCTTTATGAAGAAGGAAAATGTCCTCAGAATACCAACACGTCTAAGAGAATTTAGCCAGTTTTTGAAAGATATTTGCCGATAAGTCCACTAACCCGCACTTATATTATAGCCAAGTTTTCCTAGCCTTTTGAGTGCGGGACCCAGTTATAGGGCGTTTCAAGCGCTGAATTATTTTATTTTATACGTAGTCTATATATAATAATTATAACGTGCTTTAATTATAACTGAATATATTTATGGAAAATAATGGGTTTGTTGAGCTCTTGAAATATAACAAGGACAGACAGACAGTCAAGAATAAAAATATCAACCTAATTAAGACATGTACGTATGTATGTTCGTCATTATCGATATTTATTAATTTTAATTATTACTTCTTATTATAAATAATAAAATATAATAACTTCCATGTACATTTATAACTTAAGAAGTCCAATTCGAAGACTATACTGGACTGTGTCTAAACAACCGGAAGTAGGTACTATATTTGTAGAAGAACTTACTTGAGTGAATCACTATACTTTTGTTATCTTATCTTTCTATCAGAACGTTGACTTATTCTTGATTTACATACCTGAAACAAAAATATCTTGCGTAAATAATTTATTTCGCCAACGTTAAACAGTAATTTATGTACAAATAAACATTATATATATATATATATATATAGTTTCGTGAATTTCAATAACCCTCTTAATAAATCCAAATTAAACCATACAAGACATAGAAATTTCGAATGTAATTCGAATGGTGCGAGAGATAATTAGCAGGCTTTACAGAATGCCAAATGATAGTGTCCTTTGTACACGTGAGGGATAAAACGGTATAGTTCGCATCTGAGCACAATTGAAAGCTGATCAAAATCCTGATACATACAGGTAGTTGTAGTATAGATATATAAAATCCTATTAATATCTATCTATACATATAATAAAATTGTAACTAAGCCGAATCTGTACATAAAATATTTTTTGGAAAATCTTATTGAAATAAACATTATTATCGATACAGAGGCCGAATCTATAGTTTTTAGAATTTTTGTCTGTTTGTCTGTTTGTTACCGCATCACAGAAAAACCACTGGAGGGATTTTAATGAAATTTCGTATGGTGATAGCTGGTTATCCAGGTCAACATATAGGATACTTTTTACCGCGGGAAAATATTTCATCTCTAAGAAAAAATACAAAGAGTATACTTATATGTAAAACTTAAGAATTTGGTTTTTGGTCATCTGAACGCGGACGAAGCCGCGGGCAAGGCTAGTTTATTATAAATTCGAAAGCTTGTGAGGACGTATGCTGAATGGATTTTGATGAAACTTCAATAATATAGTTCATACATCAAAATAACACATAATTGCTACTTTTTATCCCGTATAAATATAGGGTTTCCGTGGGATAGATTCTTAATAAAACGCTATACTGTCTTTTCTTTTCTATCAGCGAAAGGAAAACAACTACATATTACAATAGAAAATCCTCTTTCAGATTTTAGTTTTAAAAGTTCATTTAAAATTGTCCTATATTGTCTATTTAAGATTTATATTAAATATTATGTTAAAAAGTTATAGGTATACATAATATTATGTTAATACTTTTTTAAATTATACTTTGGATTATTTACTAAATATCTTTTAATCTACACGCTTGGCATCATTAATGATGTCTATCTACACTTATATTATAAAGAGGTAAAGTTTGTAAGTTTGTGAGTTTGTTTGTAGATTTATAAGTAGTACCTACTGGTTATTAATTAACAATTAATACACACTTGCCATTTACTTTATATGAAACTAGCGACTCAATGTAAAACGTAATCTCTAGAACAACTCAACCGATTTAGATAAAAAAATCAAGATAGTTTGAGATTCTGGGAAGGACATAGGATAGTTTTTATCCCGGTAATCATCCCTTAAGGGGGTGAAAATGGGGATGAAAGTTTGAATGGAGAATCAACCTAGGGACGAACCCGAGCAAAGCGAGGGTGAGTCGCTAGTCTCATATAAAATAAATAGCAAATGTATATTAATTAATAACTAATACTGCTTATAAATTTTTACGGCTTAAGTATTGCTAAGACGCATTCATCTAGAACAATTTCTTAGTATACATTTTTTCCTCAATAAAAATATAGCTGTGTCTGTAAATAACTTAAACATGATTTAAACTGTAACAAAAATATTCTAATATCGAAAATAGCATTCACTTTGTGTAAAACGTCCACAAACTTTGGATATTTGTTTTATATCTACGTTCAATAAGATGGTCTAATGCTGTTCTTTTCTAGTGCATTGAAAGTTTCAATTTTATATTTGCAGCGTGAAAGTTCCAAAACATACATTTCCTTTGAAAACTGCTACGACGTAACGACAGAATATAAAATATTTTATAATTTAAACGGATAATTAAAGTTAGTGTTAAAAGTATTTGGTAGTACACTTGTAGTAAATAATATATATAACTACCTACGAGACATAAAGCTCTTAAAAATATGATAAAATTTAATAAATCAATAATGTTATTATTATAACACTTAATTGCACAATAAAATGGTACATTAGAAAAAAAAAACAATTAAAGAGATGTAGTATAAGGTAGTGCACACGATCAAAATTTTACAATTTTTTTTTACAAATAAAGATAATCTATACTTTGTCATGATGGCATATTAACAAAAATTGCAAATCTAGTATTAATTTAAACTAGGTCTCCTGCGCGTTGGCAGCCGCTCAACTGCGACAAACGCTATATAGGTCATGTTTACATGATATGAGTATTTTAATCTGTCAACTTTGACATTAAACTGCGCAAAGTTGTATGTACGTCGGAAATATACGAGACGAGTCCTGCAATCTGCTATATATTAATAAGCTTTAATTTCATTATCATTTTTAGATTTGGATTTTAAAGGCAGTTAAGCAAACGCCTATGTAACAAGTTACGAGTTATACAACAAGAATTAATACTCAATTTCAAATACTTTTTGAAGCACAAAATAAGAAATTTTTAACCGAATCAGTTAAATGTATGCCTATATATTTCTTTTTGTGTGTCTGAATTTATATTAACTGTTTGGATTGTTCATATCATTAGATAATAGAGTACTAAATCTACTAACATTGACAAATATTTGTTTCATATCACTTCTAATCGCAACTCTTTATCGCGAACAACACATAAATCTATTATACGCTTCTCGATAATGCTATGACTGGCCAGCTAACATTATTATCTATGTTCAGAAATAATACCTACTGTATTTATGAAGCGTAACAAGCTGAAACGTAACAAACCAGATTTTTAATTCTCTATTTCTTGTTAAAACTTTGATGTATGTATGTTTATACATAACTAGCGACTCACCCTCGCTTCGCTCAGGTTCGTCCCTACTTTGATTCACCATGCAAACTTTCATCCCCATTTTCACCTCTTTACATAATGATTTCCGGAATAAATAGTATCCTATATCCTTGCTAGGGTCTCAAACTATCTTTTTACCAAATTTCATCTAAATCGGTTCAGTAGATCCAGAGATTACACCCTACAACGTCATCAACTCACAACCTTTACCTCTTTATAATATTAGTATAGACTAGTATAGATATGCACTCCAATTCTGTTTACACTAATCGTAAAATGAATATTATTTTTCTAAACATACTCGACTAACATATCAATAATCAAAGTAATATATGTTTTGATTACAAACGTACAGATGGTAAATCGACTTTGCAACAAGCTTGCTACAGTATTCGTAATATGCAAATATAAATAACTGAAACCATACATTACAAGATTTAGTATTTGTGTTTATTTGTTCCGCGTACAGTAAGTAGCTTTATGTTTTAGGAGTAACCTAATAAATATATATATATATATATGTATTATTGAGATCTAAAAGGGAACATTGTTCCAATGAAAAAGTGTTATTGTTTATTACTTTTTAACTAAAAGGTACACCGACACTGACCAAAAATTACTTCAACAGCAATTATTCGACCCTTAGGCTGGAATTTTCCCTTGAATTGTATATGAACCTTTGAGGTAAAACTTTTACTTTAAAGAATAATTATGAAAATTAGTTCAAAATTAAAAAAAAATTAAAAAATACATCTCATTTGATATCTGAACTTTTTACTATCTATAGGTATCCTACTATTTTAATATGATGGATGTATGTTTACTAATTTGTCACGCAAAAACTACTGAACAAATTTTGATGAAACTACAGTAATATAGCCTATAGGTACATTAGATTAACACATTTTTTTAATATATAATAAGACATAAATTTACCCATGCGGAGCCGCGGGAAAACGTTTTAAAACTTTTGTAAAGAAACAGTGCATATGTAAACAATAAAATGACTTCCTTTACTGCTATAAATACTAAAAGCAGTAAATTCCCTGATTGTGGTTCAGCAAATCACTATTTTACACTTATACGTTTACTGTAGTCATAAAATACTCCATTAAAACCTATTTGTAGAGATTTAATCTGCGATATGTTAAGCTTAGATCAAAATGTTGCACAGATAAAAAAATTAAAATGGAAAACGGAGTTTTGCATGTTCATCTTTTTAAGTTAAGAAAAAATAGCCTCACACTTAACTGTAACTACGAATCGATCAAGTTCAATATCAGTTTATATACTACTAGCGACTCACCCTCGCTTCGCTCGGATTCGTCCCTAGATACGTTTTAAATTAAAATGGATATAGTATGTTATCCTTAAGAATTAGACATATGCCATCGCGGACTTTTCTGTAGACATATTTGAGATACACAACTCCACCATACCTTATTTTGTTATATCTCAAAGGGTTTCGTTGAAAGCTCCCAGACGTCTTATTTTTTCCGACACCTCCAACAAATAACGTTATATTTTAGTCAATGTATACAAAAACTTAACAAATTATATACTAAAACCTTCCTCTTGAATCACTCTATCTATTAAAAAAACCGCATCAAAATCCAATGCGTAGTTTTAAAGATTTAAGCATACATAGGGATATAGGGACAGAGAAAGCGACTTTGTTTTATACTATGTAGTGAAGTATCAAACTCGTGACCTCCGCCGCATTAGAAACGACTACGCAACAGGCGTCTACATTTCTACAATAGGTTATCATTTTTATATCACAAGCTCTAGACAAATTATAATAATTACAATAAACATTTTTCGAATCGAACATATAAAAACGTAAACCCGACATGAATATTCCGATTTTCAAAAGCAAGCAATTAAATCTTTAGGGAAATCATCGGACACAATCGAAATGGAAAGACCTCCTCAGAAATGGAAATAAAGAATGACGTCAACAACAGTCACCATGATCGCTGTATAGAATATAATGGAACCACCGAATATATCTCCGAACTGGGTCATTATTTATTCATTGTTTCTTAGAACAATAATCACTGCTAGACTGCGAACGTTTGACGTTGAGAGTTTTTAACAATGTATAATGTATATAGCCTTGTCTATTATATACAATATATATAGAAATATTGTTTTTAAATAAGTATGTGTGTATGTTTTTATTTCACTTTAAATTTGACACCATTATCACTTAAAGTTTTCATTGATTCTACTATCTTAATGTTAGTGCGGGGCCGCGAGGGTTTAGGGCCCTTTAGGTATAAGCTGCTAAGTTGTCAATTAAGAAACTGTTTCAGATTTTTATGTAGGTATATTACTAGCATTGCTCGCGGCTCCGCCCGCGTTCAGATGACCAAAAACCAAATTCTTAGGTTTTACATATTAGTATACTCTTACATTGCAGTTTTTGTATTTTTTCTCAGAAATGAGACATTTTCCCGCGGTAAAAAGTATCTATCCTATATGTGGACCCGGATAACCAGCTATCATGATACCAAATTTCATCAAAATCCCTCCGTGATGCGGTAACAGACAGACAGACAAAAATTCTAAAAACTATAGATTCCGCCTCTGTATCGATACTAATGTATATTTCAATCAGATTTTCCAAAAAATATTTATTGTACAGATTCGGCTTAGTTACAATTTTATTATATGTATAGATTATTACATTATATTTATTTTTAACAAATAGTAATGAATATTGTCTTGTGAATGACATAAGTTATATATGAAAAAAAATCATCCATTTCTTATAATATCTATACATATAACAAACCGTAAAATACAAAAATAATAAGAACGAAAAGCTTTTTATTCGTCAATCGATTCAGATTTACTTACAATCTGCTGTTTCATGTTTGCAATGAGAACAGGTGTTCTTAGAGTTATAGCTCATTCCCGAATGGGAAGGTTTTGTACTACTTTTTAGACGATAACTCAGAAGTTGTGGGGAGTTTGAGCCATTAATACAAATTCGACATCGTCGCTTACTTTATTAACCAATTTACATATTACGCTTTGGTGTTTAGAACGATTTTCTAATCAATTTTTGAAGCTAATTAAAATTTAAAACGCGTTACGAGATTTTTTTTTATGAATAAAAAAAATGAATATATTATATTACCAGGTTTATAAAAGAAATATTATCGACTATGAATTACGATATATATATATATATATATATATATATATATTTCTTTTTTCATTTATTAAACAAAACAAGAATAAATAGGCGTAAGAAATTGTTTTTGTCTTTTCTTTTGTTGCCATTTAAATTATGTATAATGCTCAGCATCACAACGGCCTTTAATATGGATATGTAACTGTCGTACAACTTTTACTTTTAGTTCCAGTTTCAATGACCTTTTGCAGTTCTTATGTTACGTACCTATTCAATATCGGCAAGATGAGACTGTGGAGTCGAGATTTAGTTTGTTTCAATTTGAATTTTTAAAAGAATCAAACTGGTCTACTTTAGCATTATTAACATAACTAGTACACTTTTACAATGCCACGGAATTCGCAATTCAGAAAGATAGAAATATTAACTTTTATATTTCGAGATATTTCGGAAATCTCTTACTTTGAACAATTTATTTCCACCAGGAGTTTTGCACGTTTTTTTCCATGACACTGTCTTTTACACGTTGAAAATGAGTACAAGTAAAATTTTCAATTCATGGCTCATTTTCTGACATTCTTTACAATCCTACCTTTCACGCTGCTAATAACTTGTCTACAAAGGATGACTGGAGGAATAACGGAATAATATTCCATATAGTTTAATGTACTTTTTTGCAAAATCCGAGTACTATTTTAATAAACAACCTAACGGATTAAATAAAATATATACTAAATAGTGTAGTTTATAATCTATACATAGTATAAAATTCTGTGTTGAATCTGTACATTAAATATGTGTTTGGAAAATCTTATCGAAATAGTCATTATTATTGATACAGAGGCCGAATTTATAGTTTTTAGAATTTTTGTCTGTGTGTCTGTCTATATGAGGACGTATCACGAGAAAACCACTGCACAGGTTTTGATGAAATTGGTATGTTGATAGCTGGTTATCCGGGTCAACGTATAGAATCTTTTTTACTACAGGAAAATATCTCATATCTGAGAAATCTATACTAACGTTAAAACGTAAAAGGGACAAACCCGAGCAGAGCGAGAGTGAGTTGCTAGTACTCTATATTTGGAAATGAAAACAAACAACGAATAAATGCTTAACATAATATATTCTTTAAGTCGATAATATCGGACATATATTATTATTCATAAACATAATAACAAACGGTAAATATTAATATTTTGATGAAGTCATTTTAACAGAATCTTCTGTATACAAAGTATTAAATTTCCTAGGCCACGGCCGGTCATATATAGGGTCAAGGTAGGTTCATTCTTATATAAATAAAATGAAGGTTCGTATGTTTATCTTCTATGCGTTCCTAAATCATTGTTCCGATTTTGATGAAACTCTAATGGGTTATTTTGTATACGCCTGCGAAAATTCTTTGGACGTTTGCCTTTTATGAGTTCCTAAACCATTCAATTTTAGGGACGCACCCGAGCGAAGCGAAGGTATTCGCTAGTGTATACTAATATTATAAAGAGTAAAGTTTTTAGTTTGTGAGTTTGTGACGTTGTAGGAGGTAATCTCTGGATCTACTGAACCGATTAACTTTTTATCCCGGAACTCATCCCTTAATGGGGTGAAAATGGGGATGAAAGTTTGTATGGGGAATCAACCTAGGGACGAACCCGAGCGAAGCGAGGGTGAGTCGCTAGTATTTTATAAAAGGAGTTTAGTTGTAACAAAAATATATGAACAACTGCCGAGTAATAAAG
This sequence comes from Brenthis ino, assembly GCA_921882275.1. Lineage (NCBI taxonomy): Eukaryota > Metazoa > Arthropoda > Insecta > Lepidoptera > Nymphalidae > Brenthis > Brenthis ino. Next base: position 23,189,631 of record OV170232.1, on the reverse strand, counting down.
TGTGGCACGTGTTTCTGACGCCGCACACCCATTGTATATTGATTACTAGCGGAACTGGCGTAAAATATATCGGTTTTGTTTTATTACAGTGAGAAGTGGGAATTCACCAACCATACTCACAATATAAAGTTCGTTGATATCTTAGACTGTTAAGACCACGTTTGAGCTAAATCCTTACTAATATTATAAAACAATATATTTATAGAGTTGTCCTCCTTGAAAGAAATAACGAATTGGTAAGATTTACGCATAAAAACAGTTTTTGGACTATAGATTGATATAAGGTATTACTAATATGTTGTAAAAATTAAAGCGTACTACTTACTAAATTGTAAAATTTTGACTTCAAAATTTTAATTTAAATACTATCATTTTGCTACCACTTTCAAAGCATCGTTGCTGTTTTTTTTAATAAAAGCTAAGAAAACCATGTAAAAGTGTTATTAAAATTAAAGTTTCCTTTAATTAAAACATGTAAAACACGTAAATTAAGATAATTAGAATTTTCGACTGTAAAGCCGGATATATTTTAGCCAGTGGTTCTAAATGAGTTTCATAACAAGGACGGTAACTTGAAGGATAAAGGCATAATTTAATTATATTTGTAAATGTACTTGATAATGAATTATAAAATATTGTGGTTTAGGTACTTTTTATCCGTTTCTTGACTTAATTATCTTATAAAGTAAAAGTTTCAACGATATTTTATAAAAAAGAGTACTAGTAAGTCAAAATATGAAATTAAACTAACATAAGATATAAGTATGTTTCTGTGTATCTGTCTTCAGTATTACATATTATTTATTATCCAATTAAAATTATCTTCAAAAATATGGAAACCTACCTGCAAGAATACTATCGGAATACTACACATTATAGTATATGCGATAGTTTGTAAATGTGTGTACGTCTGTTACTCCTTCACGCTGAATCGTCTAGACGAATTTAGATACACAGATAGACTAGTTATAATGTGTAGTAACACATGGGCTAATCTTTGGCATATAATAAATACATAAATAAATATGTTGGGACATTAACACACAGTACCATCTTGTTCCGTGGTAAACTACGAGGCTTGAGTTATGAATACCAGATAGTTGATACACTACAAATATATAACTTTAAATACATTCATATTATAAATATAAACACCCATGACTGGAGTACAGATATCCGTGCTCATCGCACAAATGAATGTCCCCAGCGAGACTCGAACCCGCGACCGCTGGCACAGCAAGTAGGGTCACTTCAAACTAAGCCAAACGTGTCGTCAAATATATAGGAACGTGCCTGCGACGTAGATAGTACAGAATATATTAATTTTAACGTATTAAATCGGATACACTTTATAATAATCTTAAGACTTTAAGAGTTGGTTGGTTAGTTAGTCGATATCTAATATTAGCATATTTGATTTTATTACAAAATTAATTTATATATAAATTAGTTCACACCAATAACAGGATAAGTTTTTGTCGTTTCAGCTTTGAAAGTCGCGGTAATGATCTTTTTGCTATATAAAACACTTTTTGTGCGGTGTTTGCGGTAAATCTTCGGGCCACTTTTTGTGACTGCGCGTGAATTTAATGAAAACAAAGCTCTTAGGATCATCACCACGTCGTAAAGTGATCGATGATCTATTGTCAATAACAACATTTCTCTATGAATCTTTTTAATCGTAAACCTCCTTTAATAGGGAAAGATAAAATTGCCTATAATAAGCCTTTCTTACATACGTCTAAATATATATATATATATATATATATATATATATATATATATAGCAGTAAACAGAGACCTGATTCTCAAAATCGTTTCGTCTTGTATTTATTATATTATTTAAACCTATAAAACTCTTTACAGGATCTTTACAGTAATCCCTTTCACATCAGATAATTCTATTTTTCAATAGTTTGTCTCGGCAATAATAGTATTTTTTCAAACTTCGTCTAAATGGATTCACATATTATAACTAATATTTACTTACCTCAATATATTTTACTTGAATAAATCTGTATTGAACAGTATGATACAAGTAATCGTATTAGAAAAATCATCTCCACTTAGATTTAAAATACTTAGAATTCTCATTTTATGTTTGAAAATAAGATAACACAATTATCGAGAAGAATTATAGATCGATCGTAAAGAAGAGTCATATAATAAAATGAACGCTTTATAAAAACGATAACGTCTATTATTGTTTGTCTGTCTTATATTCGAGCAGAAAAATATCAAACGTTATCACCGAAGACCTATCCCTATCGAAAAAACATTGACCCAGAAATAACGCAGTCCCAAACTCATCTCCATATTCCACCCAACGATTCTGATGACGATGTTATTAGAACCGGACATGCCCTTAATACAACAATGTTTAATGGAATCAGATTCCTGATGTACAAGAAATTATCAAAGAGAAAAGATATTTGCCATTATTTAAAATTAAGAAAAGGATTTTGTCAGCAATAAAAGAAAAATGATACCCATCTTTGAGATGAAAAAGATAGCCTTTAAAAACTAACTTTTTATTCATCAAAAAAGTAGGAATAAAATCGACGTAGTACATTGAGTGGAATTGTTAAACATTTTTAGCAAATTGCAGCTTGGCATTTATCAGAACATGTACATCTATACATATAATAAAATTGTAACTAAGTCGAATCTGTATATTAAATATTTTTTGTAAAATCTCATTGAAATAGACATTATTATCGATACAGAGTCCGAATCTATAGTTTTTAGAATTTTTGTCTGTCTGTCTGTCTGTCTGTCTGTTACCGCATCACGAGAAAACCACTGGGCAGATCTTGATGAAATTTAATATGATGATAGCTGGTTATCCTGGTCAACATATAGGATACTTTTTACCGCGGGAAAATATCTCATTTCTGAGAAAAAATACAAAAACTGCAATGTAAGAGTATACTAATATGTAAAACCTAAGATTTTGGTAACGCGGGCGTAGCCGCGGGCAATGCTAGTATAATATACTTACAGTATAATATATTAAAGATTTAGAAGTTTAATTTTGCATACGTCGTCGAAAAGTAAGAGAAATGGTGTCGTTTCGGCAATTTCATTCAGAAAAAGCGTCTTAGTTGGTTCTTTTTTCTCATTTTCTTCACTCTACCGATACGTCTTGAATCGACGATAGCACATTTAAAGGCCAAATTGGCACAGACCCAATATCAGTTTGCAGACATTACGTGTTACAATAACGAACTTAATATGGCAATAGAAAAATATTTATAAATTTTTAAACTCCACTCATATCTATTTAATAAAATCAACAATATGGCAAATATTTATATATATATATATATATATATATATATATATATATATATCTTAGAATAACTTAACACAATTAAATCTCTCCATTGAGTAAATTCGATTTAAAATATAAAGCTTTTTCACAAAATCTGTACTAAAATGAAATTAATGATGCTATTACTTTCATTGTTGGTAGAATCGATTTTTTGTTATATTAATATCTCATTTGTACAGAATGACACAACCACTTGTTATTCAAAGGTCGATGACATAAATGATACCAAACCGTAATATCTGCGTATATAAGTGAATCACAAAGCATTGAATAGGTTAATCTTTTTGTGCCTCTCTGCGGTTAGTTGCTACTGTATACTGTCACGAGCATGGCTACTAACAATGATATTAACGTGACGTCTAAGAATAAATATACTAGACTAGCATTGCCCGCGGCTCCGCCCGCGTTCAGATGACCAAAAACCCAAATTCTTTACATATTAGTATACTCTTACAATGCAGTTTTTGTATTTTTTCTCAGAAATGAGACATTTTCCCGCGGTAAAAAGTATCTATCCTATATGTGGACCCGGATAACCAGCTATCACCATACCAAATTTCATCAAAATCCCTCCAGTGGTTTTTCTGTGATGCGATAACAGACAGACAGATAGACAAAAATTCTAAAAACTATAGATTCGGCCTCTGTACCGATAATAATGTTTATTTCAATAAGATTTTCCAAAAAATATTTAATGTACAGATTCGGCTTAGTTACAATTTTATTATACGAGTATGTATAGATTGCGATACATTAAATTTTTGGAGAAGGAAAAATACTCAGCAATAATGTATGATTTCTTAGTATTCTTTGTAAAATCAGAAAGACGTCGCAGATGGTAGTTATTACGTTACACTGCGTACATAGCGCGACTAAAACGCTCCAACCAAAATACATTTTATATTGCCACTGTTATAACCCTGAATATTGCGTTTGAAGTACTCTCGCCGTAGTTTACGGGCGATTTGGATGTTTTCATATTCTTATATTAGTATGTGTGTACACATGCTGCCGTACAATATGAAAACTTATATATATATATATATATATATATATATATATATATATATATATATATATATATACTATCTTTGGATTTTGCATTTGTATAAATAATATTTAAAATTCACATTTAAACGTGCTTACATTAAAAAATATAGCGTAAATTATTATTATTATTTACATAGTATGCCTTGGCATTTCTGAATAGGCAGATAAAGAACAATCTACCTTTTTCTGAGTTCTTGAGAAATGCGCTTGAGGGACTTTACCTGCGTTTAAGATAAAAGAAACAGCTATATACAGCGCAACCTCGATATAAAAAAATCGGAAGGTAACAAGTAAATATTCGTTATATATCAAGTAATTCGTTAAACTGAGGTTTATTATGTTGAGGTTAGATTGGTTTAAAATTTATTATAAAAAGGTAAAAAAATAATTTTATTCATCTCAACATTACGTAAGTACTTGTCTTGTTATAGCGAACAACTTCTACTAATAAATGATAACACATTTTTATCAAATTACTCTATGTACTTATTACCTATTTAAAACAATTAGGTAGGTAACAAAATTTTTCCCTTTCATTAAAATTAAATGCAGTAAAAGCCATAACAGTAGGTACATATCCAGTTAAAAAAAAAAGTTGGGACATTAACACACAGCACCATCTAGTTCCATGGTAAGCTACGAGGCTTGTGTTATGGATACTAGATAGTTGATAAACAACATATATATATAACTTTAAATACATACATGACTGGAGTACAAACATTCGTCCTAACCCAAATGAATACCCCCAGCGGGATTCGAACCCGCGACCGCTGGCACAGCAAGTAGATCCACTACAAACTGAGCCAAACGTGTCGTCACAGTTGGGTACATACATTATGTAGGTAATTTAATGTTAATGGGAAAGTTATATAAAGGTTTTGGGTTGACAAAATTCGTTAATTAGAGGAATTTACACTGATTATCGATAGTTGGAAATTCGTTATAAAGAGGTTGTTCGCAAAAAATTTTCGCAATATAAAGGTATATTTTACATTAAATATTACCGATAATTCAAGGGGATTACGAAAAATTTGTTAAATCGAGGAAATCGTTATATTGAACGCTATATTAAGGTTGCACTGTATTTTAAAATCCATACCAAAATCTTTGGAATGATCAAATTTAAATTATTATGTTAACTTCAAGTATAATAAGAGTCTAATGCCCGATTTCACCAACATCCCATTAGCTACCACCTACGTATGGGATCCCTAGCTTAAAGGTCCCCTAAACAAGCCCCTAAATTAAATTTCGTTTTACGATCGCCTTTAAGCCCATATTTCGAGCACCTAAATTTAGGGGGCCTTTTAATATTTAGGTGACCCCTAACTGTCGGTGAAACAAAAACTGTCCCCTAACAGCCCCCTAACTATGCTTAGGGGATCCCTTAAACTTAGGTGACGTTGGTGAAATCGGGCATTAGACGCGTATTTATTATAAGTAGTAAACTCAGCATCCAGTATCCATTATTTTAATTTATATCAATACTTCAAACCAATTTCCCAGAAAGTCCTTTGAAGCGATCAGTATCTATAGATCGTCAATCTATAATAATTGAACAAACACTGGGCATCTATTCAAAGCACGCTAATTGAATTGCGTTACTAATTCTATCTATACGTACATATATTATTAGCATTACCTAGTTATTGTTTGAAATCTTCATTGTTATTTTTCATTGTTATTTACTAGGTGTTTCTTGGTACGAAACAATAAAAGTTATTTTATTATCTTAAGATAATATACATTACACATGTCACAGACAACCGATGGTGGAATCACTCAAATTTCTTTAAAGTCGACTCGTTTTTAGTTAGGTAGGTACAGAAATATTCTACACTAGCGACTCACCCTTGCTTCGCTCGGGTTCATCCCTAGGTACATTTTAACGATTAGTATGGAATAGGTAGACTGTATATTTTTATTTTATATGTAAATAAGAACAAAATAAACAGTTCTAAACTTTTCGATTTTTCAGCTGTTTTTTTTTTTTGGTTATTCTCCTATTTTTTAAACTTAAACCACCCCTGTCATATTACCAACACGATAATAAAAGAATTACTCAAATCGGTCCAGCCGTTTTCGAGTTTTAGCGATACTAACGAACGGCTGTTAATTTTTATATATGTATATAGATAACACAAATAATAAATTTTCGAAATCGAATAGGTAGGTAGGTCAGATTATTTCTTACGTATTCAAAATAGCAATTTTTTTTTTATTTTTACTAAATACCAGGTAGGTACATAACCTAATTAAAATGTGTTTATTTACATTCAAAATGTAAAAAAAACGGTGTTTATAAAGCATTAGATCGGGCTTTCGAAATCCTATAGTGAATTAGATATGTAACATAAATATTTGTCTTTGTATCGATCGTCCAAATAAATGTTCTTTCGATCCGCTTAAGGAAAATCGGGGTATTGGTTTAATTCAACATGAAACTCAATAGTAGCAAAAAAGTAACAACTGATAAGTATTTCTTCGTCGCTATGGAGGATGTAAAAACATAAAATGTTGAATTAATATTAAATAATTCATTCATATTATTAAAATAGTAATAAGAGTAGATAACTGGTAATATAAATTCTTAGCAACAAATTTTTGTTTCTGTTTGTAGTTTGATCTATATTTTGTTTTTGCCTATGTTATTTTATTAAATGGCTTATTTTGTATTAAAAATTATTGTAACTAGTAGGTATCATAAAAAGGTATCTTTTAATAGGTCAACGAATTTTTACCTAACATGTAACTTTTAGACGTTAATAAAGCTTTTTGGGTCTTGAATCTATACATATAATAAAATTGTAACTAACCCGAATCTGTACATTAAATACTTTTTGGAAAATCTTATTGAAATAGACATTATTATCGATACAGAGGCCGAATCTATAGTTTTTAGAATTTTTGTCTGTCTGTCTGTCTGTTACCGAAACACAGAAAAACCACTGGAGGGATTTTGATGAAATTTGGTATGGTGATAGCTGGTTATCCGGGTCAACATATAGGATACTTTTTACCGCAGGAAAATGTCTCATTTCTGAGAAAAAATACAAAAACTGCAATGTAAGATTATACTAATAGGTAAAACGTAAAATTTGGTTTTTGGTCATCTGAACGCGGGCGGAGCCGCGGGAAATGCTAGTCGATAATATAAATAACGCATACCTTTTACAGTCATAATATGTACAAATAAGTAATAAAGGTTATTGGAAAAGAGAAAAATATTTTAAAGTGAATAGAAAATAAATATGAGTAGTACCTAAATCTAATCAAACCTGACTCAAGTTGAGATACGAATAGCCGTGGCCTTGCTTGCTTGGCAAGATTCCATATAGGCACTTACAATGTCGCACGGAAGTGGACTGTATAGTGCAATGTGCTCCGTAGCCGACACTGGACCTCTGCGTCGTAATTTCTCACGTCAGTTCTTATATGTTATAATGCTATTACTTTTTCATATTAATATCTTCAATTTTAATTAAAATTTAGATTTGCTCTACTCGGTTGAAAAAAGTATTTAACATATATACAGGACACGTAAAAAATTTTTTTCGTATTTTTAGATAAAGTTTTTTTTTCATAATCTATAGGTATATATAATAAAGTTTTAACTGAGCCGAATCTGTATGTATATTAAATATTTTTTTGAAAATCTTATTTAAATAATAAATAGTCATTATTATCGATACAAAGGTCAAATCTGTAGTTTTTAGAATTTTTGTTTGTCTGTCTGTGAACACATTACGAAAACCACTGGACGGATTTTGATGAAATTTGGTATGATGACAGCTGGTTATCCGGGTCAACATATAGGATACTTTTTACTGCGAGAAAATATCTCTGAGAAATCTAGGTATATAACGTGAAAACGTACCTGAGAGAAACCCGTGAGTCGCTAGTGTTATCATAAAATTAGCGATTTTATATTCAAGTTGTAAGCATATTTGTATTTTGTGATACTACTGTTTAAATATGGAATCTCTTTTTAGTTTTTGAGTATTTTAACAGTATTCTAACGGAATGTTTTAACAAGCTTATTTTAGGACTTTATTACATTTAGATTAATATTTTATCCAACAAAATGGTTTCTCGTCAAAGGAAATTAAACGAGAAATGTCTTTGACTCCAAACGTGTACATTTTATAATATGCAAAAATATATTTATTTTTTTTAATTTTCATCACAACTTGTCTATAAACACGCAAGAAGTATATTAAGAGAAATCATGACCGGGATCAACTTTTTGTATAATTCCTCCTTAGTCATACCAGTAGACCACCATTAATCAAAATATGTATGTTATCTGTATTCCTTCGTATGTATTACTTTAAAAAAAAATAACATTTTTAGTACAAGTGGTATTAAAATAATATTACGCAGGAATGCATGTTTTCCTTACAATACCACAATATTTAATCGCATAAATATTATAAATGCGAAAGTTTGGATGGATGGATGTTTGTTACTTAATCACGCCAGAACGGCTGAACGGATTTGGATGAAATTTGGCACAGAAATAGACTATAGTCAGGAATAGCACATAGATTACTTTTTATCCCGGAAAAATTTGCAGTTCCCGTTGGATAGATTTGTTTTATCACTAGCAACTCACGCGCTCTACTCAACGCTTCGCATGGGTTCGTCCCTAGTAAAAAACAAAGAGAATTCAAGTGTACCTTGTATTTTATAAAATCTCTTCTAAGTGTGTAATAAATAGCATGTCATAAAAGCCTAATTTGATAGACCCGTCAAGTGTTCTTATCTACGCTAGCGATAAGAAACACTCGGGGCAGTGATGACCAACCTTCAAAATGTAACTTTTCCCTGTTTCGTTAAAAGGAGGTAAATGAATTCACCATAAAAAGAAAACCCAAACGCTTTACGTAAAATATAGGCCATTACCTTCTCGCACTTTCTGTAGAATTCACAAAACTTTTATGAACATTTTTTTTTTAAATATTAACATTCTACTTTTTAAGAAGTATGTAAAATACAACTTTAACTTAAAACATAAAAGTATTATTGCCAATTCTCAACACATTTCATCCAATAGTAATGAGCTGGTACAAACGATGAATCCTTGAATTTTCAAGAGGTACATTTGCAAACGTACGCAGAGTCCTCTCATCTGGTAATGTTTCAAAGGCTTTGGTTACCTTTCTACGTTTAGTTCAGCCTTTGACGGTCTTGACAGAAGTTCGTTAGTACCGTAGTGTACCGTTATGATCTTACATCTGTTCACAAACAGAAGTAAGCCATACCTTTCCATAAAACTTCCATTTTAGATTTGGTTTCACCAAATGTTTGACAAATTGAAAATTGTAACTTAAAAGATTTTTAATAATATTTTTTATATGGTTACTATATTATCACTACATATAAAACAAAGACCCCCTGCCACATTTGTCTGTCTGTGCTTTGAGTCCCTATACTTTTAAATAAAAATTCAAATAAAAGCCGTTTATATAAAACGTTATAAAAATAAAATGTTACCAAGTGTGAACCATCATACTATGTAGTACTTTATATTTATTTACGAATATGTAATTTATACATTAATAATAATACAAGTACATGAAAATATATATAAAATAACCAACGTAGTAAACCATTTGAATCTGAATTCTAAAACAAGTTTCCTTCGTGGAATCCAATTTCCCTACATTTCCACTTTTAATTCAGCAAATTCCCGGAGCGCCACGATACTCAGCGTCACCTAACTTAAACTTGTTTAAAGCGAAGTGTCGGAGCCAATAATGAACCAACAGTCGACCTCATCATGTGCTCTTTTACCAGTATAATTAGAAAGCATATCTATATATCTTTATATATATAATTCTTCTGTGAGTGTGTATGTCACTGAACTTCTCTCAAACGACTGGACCGATTTTGATGAAATTTTTTGTGTGTGTTCAAGGGGATCTGGGAATGGTTTAGATTCACAATTTGAATAATAATTTTCATCAAAACAATTATTAAAAAAAGTTTGAAATTTTCAAATTAAAGACGTGTAGACTGGACAACGTCTGTCGGGTCCGCTAGTACTATAATAAAACAGTAGAGGTCGAATGTCTGTACATAGCAAAAAAATGGTAAAAACCGAGTCAGGGGGATATAAGAAGACAAATAGAACAAATCCAGATTTTATTCATTTTTTTTGGTTTCTCTGTCTGTTTGTCTGTTTGTACGGGCTAATCTCCGAATCTATTGAACCGATTTAAATGTAATTTCGCATGTTGGTACCTTATATCCCACAACAACAACATCTTAGATACTTTTTATCCCGGAAAATTAAATAGTTCCCGTGGAATAGTTAAAAACTGTATTAACTTATACAACTTATGCACCTACTTTAGTAAAATTTAATATTCTGATACCTTATATTGCCGGTCAAACAACAGGTTACTTTTCATCCGGGAAAAATGAACGGTTCCCGTGGGAACTAATAGATCTCTATTAGTATTCTGCTAGAGGCGAACCCGAGCGAAGCGAGGGTGAGTCACTAGTATTTTAATAAAACAAGTACAAGTAATTGTTATATTTGTGTCTTTAGATTTGTCCTTCTAACACGAAGCAATGAGGTGACGTGACAAAGAATTAACGTGACTTTTTATACGAAGATTTTAGGCTACTTTTTATTTCTGTACTTTAAATGGAGATGTTTATGTCTTTTGTATATCAAGCATCTTATCTATACTAATATTATAAAGAGGTAAAGTTTGTGAGTTTGTGAATTGGGTTTGTGAGTTTGTGACGTTGTAGGGTAATCTCTGGATCTACTGAACCATTTAGATGAAATTTGGTAAAAAGATAGTTTGGGACCCTGGAAAGGATATAGAATACTTTTTATCCCGTAAATCATCCCTCAAGAGAGTGAAAATGGAAATGAAAGTTTGTATGGGGAATCAACCTAGGGACGAACCCGAGCGAAGCGAGGGTGAGTCGCTAGTCATTAAATAAAGTGATAAAGTATATAGATAAACATGTTCTTATGTCAACTTTTCCAATTATTATTTAAAAAATGACATTGTATCGCAACGAAGTTTTGAACTCGTATTTTATATTAGAATGGTAGATTGTTATAACATTTGCATGATATAAACACTTTTTCCAACCTCTATATATTTTTAATAATCTGATATCATGATTAAGTATAAATATACATAATTTTAAGACCCGTGGAAACTGCATTAATGGGAATGGCTAATATAAACATTTTTCTATTTAATTCCGTTATGAGGCGCACACAAGTGAAAGATATCATTCGTAATATAAATGCAAATTAGAAAGCCTCGTGTAACGTTTAATTTACCAAAAGAAAATATTAAAAAACAGGTAAATAAGCGCATTAGGAGAGCGTGAGCGAGATTTAGGTCATATAAGTATAACAGATACATTCTTATATTTTTAGTGCATATACATATTGATGTAGATAAAACACTTATAAGTAAATCTATACTTAAAAATGGATATCCGATTTTTTTTATTCGGTTATACTGCGATAACTACTTAACCGATCGGAATACTACTCATACCATATGATGCAGCGTGTTTCGGAGTAGGTTTTAGTATATGATATGTTGGTGATTAATGTACTATGCGGGCGGAGCCGCAGGAAAATATTTCAAGTCAAATTGTAAAAATAATAATGAGTTTCCTAATATATATATATATATATATATATATATATATATATATATATATATATATCATATAATAATTCCTATTATATTTTTTTGTATGTACGCAAATATAAACTTGTTTGCTGCCTATGAGTCGGTTTCTCAGAATTAGTAATTCTTTTTATCGACAATGTACACTATATGTTATTACAATAGGGATTTAAAAAAACGTTCAAAAAGCTTTTATTGGTAGATTCAAAAAAAGGTTAAAAAGGTTTTCCTACATTAAATGATTTTATTGGATACACGCACACACTTTGGGAATTATGTGATTGCCTCCAGGCTATTTCAATGTTATATAATTTTATTTATATATAATTTTATCTATACAGAGAAATAAAATTGAAGCATCTGTTTCTAATATCAAAATAGCAGCTTTTTACTTTTTACTAAATTTACTTTTACTAAATGCATATACGGTACTTATAAGAAAAACACAATTTTTAATTTTTTTTGTATGTCTGTCTGTTTGTTTCGGCTAATCTCCAAAACGGCTGGACTGATTTAGACGGGACTTTCACTAGGGCATAGCTGATGTTATAAGAAGTAACTTCGCTACTTTTACTTTATAAGAAGAATTGGAGTTTCTAGGGACGCACCCGAGCGACGCCAAGGTAAATCAATAGTTTTATATTAAAAAAAAAGTAAAAAAAAGTTTAAGGTCCCGCTAAGTTGTTTTCAATTCTTCTCAAGACTGGGATATTTGTCCAATACTGTTGGGTAGATTTTACAAACAATAATTGTATTTAAGAAATACCAACAATGATCAAAAAATTGAATTTGGGATTTTAAATAAAACTATCTTTCCGGATTTTTTCGCGGATTTATTTATACTTTTTGTTCCCGACAGTTCGAGCGCTTTAGAGCAATCATGGTCACGGAAGAGACAGAGTCTCACAAAGAAAAAAATATCGAAAAGATTCGTTTTATTATATTTTATATTATGAAGATAAAATTAAGCACATAAATTATGGATATAGGTAATATTTGAACTAGCCAGATAGTAGATCTACTTTAACTTTATTTAAAAAAAAAATGAGAATATCTTAATGGATAATGAATATGCAGTACGCCTAAGAACGTTGAAAGAAAAAAAGAAAATTCCAATAACGCGTGCAAAGCTGCGACCAAAATCTAATAAAAAATAATTAGAGAACTTAAAATAGAATTTAATTTTTAGTTTAAAAATAAAACTGACTTCACACAGTTATAACATTCTGGCTTAAACTCTCGCTATTCTAAATGTTAACTTCTAATTGGGGCAAGTTCCTAATAACCTCGAGGAACTAAGTTATCGTAAGCACGTGTTCAACGACTTAGGGTCACGGGAAGCTTGCGGAAATGAATTTGTCCCCTTTGCTTCTATTTATATTTAAGGGGTTTATTTCACAGCTATTGAAATTTTCGATTTCTTTTCATCTTGTGATTTAGATTCCTTCTTATAAAAGACACTAGCGACTAACCCTCGCTCCGCTCGGGTTCGTCCCTAGGAACGTTTTAACGGTTAGTATAGATGTCTCAGAGATGAGATATTTTCCCACGGTAAAAAGTACCTTAAATGTTAACCCGGATATCCAGCTATCATCATACCAAATTTCATCAAAATCTGTCCAGTAGTTTTCTCATGATGCGTTCCCAGGCAGACAGGCAAACAGACAAACAAAAATTCTAAAAACTATAGGTAAGCCATCTGTATCGATAATAAGGACTATTTCAATAAGAATTTTCCAAAAAAAATTTAATGTATAGATTCCACTCAGTTAGAATTTTATTATATGTATAGAATAATATTTAAGTTCTCAACATATTTAGGTTGTAATTACTGTTTACAATCCTTTCAATATCGACAAAAGAGAGATTATTTTTTTGAAATACAAAGCCCTTTAAATTCATTTATTAGCTATAAAATATTAGGAATAAATTACGGTCATAGAACAACAATTCAATCGTTTATTTTAAAGTAATAGATTCTACATAAATACATAAAGCGCAACAAAAAATATTGTAATTTGCAACGGATATTGAAAATCGATAGTTGTCTTCTTCAACGTCTACGAAACCGAATTGGGTGGAATATTATATTCAAGTGAGTAAAGTATTACAATTGTTATATGTACATTAAAGTACCAAAAAATTGTTAGTTTTTTATAAATATATCTTTTCCTTTCAACGTGACGTGAATGAATATATGACATTCAATTGACAGAACGATAGACTTTACCGTTCATCGTAAATAATCTCTTTATCATTGTCAGTTAAGTGCGGGACGAAAACGAAATTCGTTCTATCCGGTCGTTGTGGTGATAAATTCAGGCGTTTTACTATTCGTGTCGTCCTGAATAATTTTGGCTTTACTCAGTTAAAGTCTGAACAAACGCTCTTGTTGCAAACTGCTAAATGCACCCCTATCTGAGGAAAGCGGGCCGTTTGTCGAGAACTTCTGTCAGCCGTTTCGTACAATCTCCTTGAATGAAAAGATGGATTTAACATTTACCTAATCGTTCGGAAACTTCTATAATTTAATGATATATTTTTTTGTTTTATGTTTTATGTCTTGTTTATAGCTACTGTTTTTTTTTAATAACATTATCCATTTTGAAAATGCTATATATATTTTTAGACTCAAATTCCTATATCCGTAATAATATTATAAATGTGAAAGTTTGTGAGTTGGATGTGTTACTCTTTCACGCCAGAACGGCTGAACGGATCTGGACGAAATTTAGCACAGAGATAGATTATAGTCTGGAATAATACTTAGGCTACTTTTTATCCCGATAAAATGTACGGTTCCCGTAGGATAGGTTTGTGTTTGTTTCCCCCGGCGCTACTATTTTTCTTACTACTACATAGATCAGTGATCAAAGTTAAGAAACCTTTAGTTGCCTTCTAGTATTAAACAATTTCTTATTATAAACATGAAATATTACCGTCATAAGTTGTAGCATTTACGCCTTTGTAACCAATGATAACAGCATAAGAAATGCAGAGTCTAACGTAGACATTTTACGATCGTAAAATGAAATAAAGACAATTTAAAAACTTCCATGATATTGCGGGAATATAAATTAGGTTTTGTATTCCACATATAAGAACTCAAACAGAAGTTGGGAATGGTTGCAATTTGCGAAGTTTGCCTTATCTAGACCGGTTTAAAGTTATAGGAAACGTGCCTGGAGTTGGATTTGAACGGGCTTCCCGTCTCCTCGATAATGGTCGCTGTGCGGCTATTCGCTGGGATCGTACGTTCACTAGTTCATATTGCGGAAGATGGTGAGTTAGATAAAGGATAATTTTGCAATGAATTAACTTTTCTTAAAGCTAATGCACTGTCATACTCTGGTTAGACATGGAAATATTGCAACCTTTGATTCATTTTTTGACAAAAGTCACTTAATAGAGTTACTTGTAACTTATACCAGTGATAATTGATTAAAACCATAGCCTTTAAACCTTATTTGTTTTCTGGTAAGGCCTTGGTATTTTTTTGTGTAAATCAAAACCGGCTTCAACGCTATATTAGCCACCGAAAAAAGATCGCTGTTTAAAATTCTGCACATAAATTGCCACGTTCTTTCAACCGCTTCAAAGTCGGTCTATTGTAACGTACATGTACATAATATGTACACAAATGCAGTACAACTATGTTTTTTCTTAATAAAAATCTTAGTAAAGTAATTTTTAACAGTCCTTACTCTTTCAATATGAAGATTTTCCAATATTTCAATCAATTACTTTGTTTGAAAATAATATGAGACTGGTAAAAAGTTTTTATTAAATAAATTAATGTTATACTAAAATTTGAAACAGCCAAATTACGAGCCACATTCAATCTCAAGCAACCACAAAGGGACGATTTTATCAAATTTGTCCTTTAAGGGATTAGATACTTTGAGTGCTTTCATGTATAAAAAATATAATTCGTCCTTCAAAGACTCTACCGATTGAATTACAAATTTATTAAATAGACTAACTTTAAACAAAGCGAAACATTTTAGAAAATAAATAAAGAAATAAAATAAATAAATATGTTAGGACATTAACACACACCACCATCTAGTTCCATGGTAAGCTACGAGGCTTGTGTTATGGACACCGGATAGTTGATACACTACACATATATAATTTTAAATACATACATATTATAAATATAAATATTATTTTATTTGATTATAACTTATATTTAATGTAATAAAATGTATTTTATTTTATTAATACATTAAGAAGCATTGATATAATACCAGTAGCTCCATTCTGAACAATAAAAAAGTTTAATAGCATCCGTTCTAGTAATCTCAAGATGCAGGATCACCTAAAAACTCGACAAACAAGCTCGGTAATTCTCATAGCTGGTGCAGACAAATTGCAACTGTCCTTTGAGGCGAGACATTAAAACGCTGGCGTAAATCTCGACCGACCATAATGTTGTTGTTCATGCTCATTTTGTGTTTTTAGTGGTCACGCGCTGAGATTGCGACATAGTTGGCGAGAGTGCATTTGAAATACGTTCTTATTTTGTTTAATAGCAACCATCTTTTATACTACACGCTTTGAAATGACTGAATTTTGTTGATAAGTAAATTATTTAATGTTATATAATGTAATATATACAATTACAATAATATAAATAAGAAATATTATAGAAGTCTCTGTATCTGATTTGTATTGAAATCCTTTATTATCCGACTTCCAAAAAGGAGGAGATTCTCAATTCATCGGAATCTTTTTGTTTATGTATGTTCACCGATTACTCGAAGACGCCTGAACCGATTTGGATTTTTTTTGTTTTTTTTTTCAATAATTTGTAAGAAATTTTTTTAATAATATATTCGATTAAACAATTTATTTAAATAAATATATTTATTGTTGATTTTTTAAAACACCGCTCGACCGATTTCGATAAAATTTATATGGGACCATCTGGGAAGTATATTTTACACACACCTTTAAAACAAAAAAATCCAAATCGGTTCAGGCTACTTCGAGTAATCGGTGAACATACATAAAAAAAGCAAAAAAAAAGATTCCAACGATTTGATAACCTCCTCCTTTTTGGAAGTCGGTTAAAAAGGGAGAAAGATATTTTATTTTATTGTAGCGTGTTGTGACATTAGCGTAGTTAATTTCGCTCAAAATTCCTTAAATGCCGTAAAATAATGAACTAAACAGATTCAACCTCCACATTCCTGTAAAACGCAGAGCATCACATAACTCTGTGCCTGTACGTAGTACGAGGATTCAATGACATTCGAAAATAAGAACAAATCCATACTTTATCGTATTTTAAGAGTTACATACGTTTGGAATTCTTCTATACTATTTAGTTTGGAAGAAAGAAGGAAGTTTCCATTTGGTAATATTAAAAAATTGTACTTCTCTGCCGAGAATGAAAGAAAAAGTTTGAAGTTACTATTTGTTCTCTGCTTTGTTGGTGATAAAGTATTAAAGTAAGTAAGTAAGTAAATAGGTAATCATCAGAAGTAAAAGTTTTTACAAAGTAAAAAAATTACGTAAATCTATAGGTACATATATTAAAATTCTAAGTCGAATCTGTACATTAAATATTTTTTGAGAAATCTAATTGAAATAGACATTATTATCGATACAGAGTCCGAATCTATACTTTTTAGAATTTTTGTCTGTCTGTCTGTCTGTCTGTTACCGTATCACGAGAAAACCACTGGACAGATTTTGATGAAATTTGGTATGATGATAGCTGGTTATCCGGGTCAACATATAGGATACTTTTTACCGCGGGAAAATATCTCATTTCTGAGAAAAAATACAAAAACTGCAATGTAAGAGTATACTAATATATAAAACCTAAGAATTTGGTTTTTGGTCATCTGAACGCGGTCGGAGCCGCGGGCAATGCTAGTACCGTAATAAAAAAGAATCGAACTCTCAGTCACGAGTCAAATATCTCGAGCGTCATCGAAACTAAATGAGATGTCTCCAACTGAAGCCGTATAAACAAACAACATTGTTATTCTTAAGAATATTAAGTGGCCATTCTTACGACTTGCATTCGCATTCTGCTGAATCATAACACTAATTAGTGATGTTAAAATACAAATAAGTTTTACTCTTTATCATTTATTTTTTACTTTAACCATGTAAAGGTTAAAACATAAATTAGTATATAGATAATGTATTTGTGAATTATAAACGGACTAATTTTATATATGCGTAAGTTTGTGTGTCTGTATGTGTGTTACTCCTTTCACGCTAAAACGGCTGGACGTATTTGGATGAAACTTAATACACGGATGAAGATATTTAATGCACATACCTTTACTAATAAAGTCGGATACGCAAGTCATCAAAGAGCGTACCAAAGGGTAGAACAACGAGACTCGCATTTACAACATTAGACCAAAACCTATCCAGTCCTAATAATCGCTGTGGTCGAAATCGGCCAAGACATAATCATTGTTTGGTTCTTATGAAAGACTGATGTAACTAAAACTACTAGTTTTAGAAGTAACATTTAAATTTAATTTGCATTAAACGTCTATCGCGGATTAGAAATAAACAAATGAAGGATACTCCGATAACGATAAGAAGAAAATCCGAGAGAGTAGTCCGTAAAAAATAAAATAAAACAACAAAGCAAGCCGCAAAGCAAATAGAAGACGAACAGATTCAAATGGACTTATTATGAAGGCGGCGTGCGACCTACCGCGGACGCACGAGCTGAGAATACACTATAATCATTTTTTTTTACCATCCTGTTACATTCTAGGGTTCAGCAAATCTATTTCTAATCTTTTAAATAAGTTAAAATGTATATGAATATATCACACATATACAGCTCGTGGAATTTGATATTTGAACTTCTGAACCAATTTTTGACGCTATTTTTAAGTGTGTATAAAGAATAGTAGGTAGAACTGGTAGTAGACTCATGAAATTCAGTAAAAAATTGTAATAATTTACTTAATGCTGAATAAAATATTTTGAATTTTGAATTTTTGAATTTTGAATTCAGACTTCATCGATTAAGACCTTCACTGACGAGTAAATAATCTCGTGGTAAGTAAATTAGGCCACTTTTAGTTCTTTCATTCTGGGAAAAGAAAAAGATCCGTGCTAGATATAGGACGAAAACTTTATAAGTTTTTTGGTACAGTGTATGTACTCGTATATTGAGGGCCTAAGCGAAGCGAGAGCGGGTTGCTCGTTTATTATACATAAAGAAGATTGATACTCCCATTATATTTGCGCGCGTACGTTGATAACCTAATTTGGCAAAATATTGACGTAAGTACCTAAACTTGTAACTTCTCATAAGTTAACATCAATAAAGCTAAAATAATCAAATTTACTGAACTCACGACGAGTAAATAAATTTCAATTTAAAAGTCATTACAACTTTTTACTTCTATTTTAAAATAATACTAGCAAAACAAACTAGAAAAACAAAAACAAATCTATCCCTCGGGACCCGTATATTTTTCCGGAATAAAAAGCCTATGTGTTATTCCAGACTATAATATATCACTGTGCCAAATTTCATCCAAATCGGTTCAGCCGTTCTAACGTGAAAGAGTAACAAGCATCCATACAACCATACTCACAAACTTTCACATTTATAATATTATATTAGTATAGATTGATTATATTTGAGTACCACAAAAGATTATACGATGATTAATAATTATGAAAATAGTATAAAATTAAATAAAGCCAATCTGAATCTTTAGAAGGTAACAAATAAAACCCTTAACATGTGTCTCACATGTTCCTCGTATCTTTTTATAGCCTCTCGCTGACTGTCGTTATGTCTTTAAATTAAATATAAATTGCAAAAAACATCCAAGCCGTTTAGTATTAGGTCTAATTGCACGATAATTCTAAAGGAATGCAACGTTCAGTTTTGTTTTGCGCTTCAATTGAAAATAAACAATATGAAAGATATTTATTATATGCATACAACGATAATACATCGTGGTTTTTAGTTCAGTAATTTTAATAGCGATTGCTCCATTCATATTGTCTTATATATTATGAAGAACCGGTTTACTAATAGCTTTGAAGGCTTTACCTTGGTTTTATTAACCGGTATAAAATTAAGTCTGTTTAAGTAAAGGACTGCATATTTTTTATAAAGTAAAATTAAATTTTATAAAATAAGAAGTTTTTCTTTAAAATATATTTAAAGCTATATATAAACTAAAAAAACTAGCTATGACAAATATGTTGCTTGATCCAATTTTCAAATAGCGTAAGATTAAAATTACATAACTACTACTACTAAAGTATATTATGGTGAAAGTACTCAATAGAGTGCAAGGTAACCTCTTTTATGTTAATCTGCCGCGCTTGAGTAACTACAAAAATCCCCTCTTGGGCTCCCCTACCATAAGAAAGTATTATCTGTAAAGAACTAATATTCTACACTATGATATAATTCTAATTTGTTAATAAAAGTAACAGTCTGTTTAAAATATTATTTATAATTACAAATAAGTATGTATTGATAACATAATATTACCCGTTAAAGTAATAAGGATAAGAGTTTTATTGATGATAAAATTAACTGAGAAACTTGAGACGCGAAAGCACACAATATATAGGAAACTTTGGCCAAGAATTATAATCTCTCCAAACAAATTAAGGAACTTATGTTTATCAAATATTTATAAGCACCTTAAGGCAATATCCTCAATGTGCTCAATTAAAACACATCATAACGAATATGTTGTGATTTACTTAATAATATTAGGGAATTACTTTCAATTTTTTTTTAAAGATATTTATATATGTATTCTGCCCTTTTTAACGTCCCACTACTGGGCACGGGCCTTCAATACGAGGGGGATCAGGCCACAGTCCACCACGTACCAAGTTCGGGTTGGCTCACTTCACGTGTCTTTCGTAGACTTGCTAGGTGCTCTCAGACACGCAGGTTCTCTCACGATGTTTTCCTTCACCGTATAACAAGTGGTAATCATGTTAGAAATGATTCGCATATGAAAATATCAGAGGTGCAACACCCGAAATATAAACCCGCTTTACTCGGTTTTCCAAGTGAGCGCGTTACCACTGGGCTTTACCTTTTAAAGATGTTTTTTTTTTCAAAATTGCTATCTAAATATTATATATGGAATGCTACATAAAATGAATGTAACATACCACAGGTAAGATCAGTTTAGTTATTCCTGCAATTAGCAGATAAAAAAGGTAAATTTTCAATGGTTATTTGATCTTTTATATTATACAACAATATTTTTTTATCTTTTTTCGCTGTATTTTAGTTTGTAACATAACAAAGTAAAATAAAACTCGTTAAAAATGACCTTATTGAAAATGTCAAATATTCGCGTAAGCCTAAGAAAGGGTTATTTGATTTTTGATATCGTTCGCAAAACTAAATATTTTGTTTAGTTATTATTTTATACAGAAAGAAAACAGAAAATGTCATAAACGTCTGCTATTATTCTCGTAACAAGTTATTGATATTAATATGTTATTTAAAATTCTAATGTCTGTACATATAATAAAATTGTAACT
Source organism: Brenthis ino (assembly GCA_921882275.1). Taxonomy (NCBI): domain Eukaryota; kingdom Metazoa; phylum Arthropoda; class Insecta; order Lepidoptera; family Nymphalidae; genus Brenthis; species Brenthis ino. The sequence goes on along the minus strand of OV170232.1, from coordinate 23,168,043 downwards.
AAGTCGAATCTGTACATTAAATATTTTTTGGATCTATAGTTTTTAGAATTTCTGTCTGTCTGTCTGTTACCGCATCACGACAAAACCACTTCACAGATTTTGATGAAATTTGGTATGATGATAGCTGATTATCCGGGTCAACATATAGGATACTTTTTACCGCGGGAAAATATATCATTCCTGAGAAAAAATACAAAAAACTGCATTGTAAGAGTATACTAATATGTAAAACCTAAGAATTTGGTTTTTAGTCATCTGAACGCGGGCAGAGCCGCGGGCAATGCTAGTGACAAATAAAATTAAGTATTTAATTGTCCCTAACGACAGTATCCAAAAATTTGAAATTTATAGCTTGCTTATTTTAATGCATGATTAGCCTCCCTATAATAATAATAACTGTCCGATCCTAACAGCGACCTTCAATAGGACAACTTCAGGTACAAGTTTTTTTCAACTCCATCCAATGTCGGACCACCTTTAGTATCTACGCATAATCAGTCCCTGACATTCTAATAACACGACTAGCTTCTTATTACCGCTTCGGTTCAGTGTCATTATGTTTTGCTCTATTCGGGATTAATAATAGTTGAAGCCGTTGGTAACTACGAAGTCAATGACAAGTGGATTGGCGTTTTAGTCACTCAAGGACATGAATTCACACGAGTGTTCTACGTAAATGCATCGTAAGTATATATAGAATTATGTAACAAGTGTTTTAAGATAAGCACTAACTGTTCAATTTGAACTGAGGTTAAGGATTAACTCCAATAACAGTTAATTTCATTAAATCTTCGTTATTTAAATGCGAGAGCTTAATTTACTGAATTTTCATAGTTCGACAAGTCAGTAAAGTTTATGATACGTATCACGAAGTCATTCAAACTTTGTAAAACCGCATACCAAGTAAGAAGCAACGAGTCGATAGAAATTCCAAAAGTTTCGAGAATTAATGGTTTTCTTTATCCGAGTTTTAATGCCAATCTAGTTCTTGAGATACCATCCTGAAGTTATCGTATGTAAAAAGTTAAAGTAAAACAAAAACTCTTTTAAAAGATTTGAGCTTTGAGATTTATACGAGAAAGATTTTGTTAGCTCTCTAACTTTCGTGAGGAAAATTTTAAAATTAAATTTCGACGACAATTTAAGTGTCGACTGTGATGTATGAATTTTAAAACTGAGTATATACGTCAGTTTAAGCAAATGGAATAGTATTACAATTGTGTGAAACAATATCCAACTGATTCCAAAAAGGACATGAAGGAAATCAACAGATATACCCTTTTGAAATGACAATTTGATATCCCGAATAAGTTTCAAAGCCCAAATATCATTTGCATAACATAAGATAGACTTGCTAAACGCAAATAAATGGATCAGTCAAGTTACTCGTAAGATGCCAATTTGTTGGGTCAATGGGTTTAAGATAAAGAGCAACAGGAATGCGGACCTTAGCGAATATACATACATATTTTTGATAACTTTACAACGAAATAATATGGGATCGATTTTTATGACTTATATTTTTGAAATAGAACTTCTTTAGCATTGTTGTGATTTGAAACGGAAATGCGACACGAGAAAGAGACAAACACATAAATATATAGGATTAAGCCGGTGAGAGAATGAGATAGAATACATTATAGAGGAAGTGAAAATATTACTGAATAATATGTTATGTACCTAATATATGTTAAATAAAATATAAAATAACTTTGAAACTTGGTAAAAAAAACTTTTATTACTTATAAAAATGAATGTTTATGAATGTGCATTACTTAAATAAAAGCTATTAAGACTAATTGTTGCCATGGTAACCGTTATTATTGTCTGAAAAATGATATATAATATTATATTCTATCCGTATGTGATATATGATTCTATAAATATATGATTATAATATGCCTATATGCCTTATTTAATTATTGATTTGTTTTAATTTTATTGCGATATTTGCCAAAAAAAGTTTTACTTCAACCACGCGTAACGGTTACACGCACCCATATATTTTTTTACCTAAAAAGTTGCGGTATGTTAGCAGCTAAAGGATGTAACATAACTTGATAAATTACCACTCGTTACGATGTTTCATAAAATATAGGTTCTTTTAGTTTACTTTTAGTAGGAGGGTTTTGATAAATTCAATTTACGGATCAAACAAGTTTAGTAAGTTTGTTACCTTTTCAACCGACTTCAAAAAGGAGGAGGTTCTCAATTCGACTGTATGTTTTTTTTTTTATGTTTGTTACCTCAGAACTCCGTCAGTTATTAACCGATTTGGACAATTTTTGTTTTGTTTGAAAGGGTATACTTCCAGATTGGTCCCATTTAAATTTCAAAAAAAAATACCACCCCTAAGGGTGGGAAAACAACTAATGATGAATTTAACCTACTTCTAATTGTCATATTGACTTGAAACTTTGCAAGTATTTCTATTTCCGTTGATAGTACAGTGGTTCGGTGTTGTTGACCTGATCTGATGGTAAGGCCAGAAGGTGGATAGGTGGAACTCTTCAACGGCTAATAGTAGATACTTTGAGTTTGGGCTTATTTTGTTTGATTTGACAAGCCTAACACGTTAGAATCCTTACTTTGCTACTACTGTCTACACTAAAAAGGGAAAAATAAAAACTTTTTAACAAAAAAATAATAACCGACTTCAAACAAAAGCACTAAAAAGTAAAAAATAACTGATTGGTAGTTTTCATTTACTATACATACCTAATCAAATATTTTCGAAGTCGGTGTGCTTTGGCTAAGTAATTAAAGCCTACCTATTAAATAAATACCTAATCAAATATTTTCGAAATCGGTGCCAGCCCATACAAAGCAAAGCACACCGACTTCGAAAATATTTGATTAGGTATGTATAGTAAATGAAAACTACCAATCAGTTATTTTTTACTTTTTAGTGCTTTTGTTTGAAGTCGGTTTTTATTTTTTTGTTAAAAAGTTTTTATCAGTTATGATTTTATATGTTTTACAGAATTACCAATCCTATATATATAATAAATTAAAATTTAAATCTCCCTATAAAAATACTTTTAAATATTAATTTTAATGCCGTGAATTACTAAGTATTATTATTTCAAAATAATTCATAACTATAAAGAATTCAAATTAGTCTTCTATCTGTTGTTATCAAATATTCCGACACAGAGTTTCCACGTTGAGAATATTATCAGATAGAAAATTATTGAAGCTTCAACACTAACCCTTTGTCTCCAAGACACCATTTATCTAAATCACGACAAAACTATCTGATTAAATTACTCCTATATCAAAGGAATGCCTTCATAAATGCTCAAACTTTACATATTAAAACCTCTTATTTATAATATATATTATGTATGTTGGCAAATACAGTTCATTCGGAGTCTAAAGCAAACTATCATATGCAGACTTTGAAATTCAAAGGTTTTTATATTTATTTTTGTAATATAAACATGGCTAATAGTTAAAATCCATACTAATATTATAAATGTGAAAGTTTATGAAGATGGATGGACGAATGTTTGTTACTCTTTCACGCCAGAACAGCTGAACGGATCTGTATAATAGAAAAAATAACTATATTGATATTCGAGACGCCGACCCTTTTTACACGTTAGACATTAAATTTTTAATTAAGCATATAAAATGCCATAATAACTATTACAATAAGATCTGTTTTAATTTTTACATCTCATTTCACTTGTTTCCTTTAAGTGTGAGTACTGACGACGTATTAATTCGATCCAGCGAAATTGTAATCCTCTTTGCGGAATGAAAGAAATGCCTGTTGTGTAATGACAACGACGTCAGCTTGAGACTACTTACTGGACTAAACCTACTTATAGGTTTAATTTCATGTTCAAGTTCAAATATTTAAGAAATACAGCTAGTTTTACTAGTTAGATTTTTTTTTTGGTTGAAGATTGATGCTTCTCTATTTAGATATATCCTTTTAAAATATTAGTACCTACAGCGAAAATGTGTATACGTTTATTTATTAGGTACTTACGATAGGAACAATATTTTAAATGTAATTGTGCTTTGCTGGTTTGACCATCCTTAACACAACGACGACGCGCGGAGCAATAAAATCGACAAGATTTTTCCGATACAGTTGTTTATTGGACACACAGTAACAGTCTACTTTTATTCTGATACCTCTCTACATTTCCCATAGAATTGATAGCCAGTTACATAATATTAAAATTCTAACATTACAAACGTTATCTAATATATAAAATTTCCATGTCACAATGTTAGTTACCGTACTCCTCCGAAACGGCTTTACCGATTTTTACCAAATTTTATATGAGTGTTCAGTAGGTCTGAGAATCGGCTACTATCTATTTTCCATACCTCTAAGTGATAAGGGTGGCCCACGTTAGGGACGAACCCGAGCGGAGCGAGGGTGAGTCTCTAGTTTTTTTATATAGGATAGCATGTCGTTGGCTTACTATTACAAGGTCCTTTGTTAATTTTAATGAAGTTTAGTAATTTTTACATAGAACTTCGTTATTTTGTTATCGTAAAAAAACAACATAGAACTATGCAAAATTGAATATTTTGTAGTTATAGTGCCGCTATCTAGTGGTTTGTTTTTGCAAAACTGTAGCTAATAACACATAGAACCTTGTAGCATTAATAACTAAATAAGTACTAAAATTGTAACATAGAACCTTGTAATAGTGAGCCAACGATGTGTAATCTTCATTTTATCAAAGAGAAATTCAATTCGAATTTATGCAAGAGATCTGCAGTTACATCATCCATAGAAGTAAATCAATCTAGCAGCACAAAGCATAGATGAAGCATAAGCGAAATTAATGCAATCGGTTTAGTGAAGGCCAAGCGGCAGACTTTGTGGCCGTAGCAAGATAAAGCCGCCGACACACAAAGCAGGTACCCCCCTCGACCCGAGCCACCCGTTCCCTGAGGCTAGGGAGACCGTTTAAGCCGACAACGATTGCCCCTCACAAAAGACAGTCGCGAACTCCGCCCTCGCTGCACTGCAGAATGGAGTCGAAAGAAAACGGAATCTCATTCCGAACCAAGCCTCATCGTCGTGAATCTCTCACAATTGATTTTTCAATTTTACAATCCTCTCAAACTATATCTTAGTAAGACTTTCGATTTGTCACCGATTTGTTGTTTAAACAACCAAGGCACTAAAAGTTATTACGGATTATGCCCAAAATTACACTCTACATTTTGACGAAAATATTGAACTGTAAACACATATTTAGGTAGGTAGGATCATAATTTATTATTTTCTTTAAAAACAACGACACAGTTCTGTAGGTCATTCTCCGTAGCGCGGCGCCAACGCATTTTGGCAATCCGCCGACAGTTTTGATGTGTATGCGTCCGGTCGCATCAGCGGAAATGTGAGTATGTACATTTAATACTAACAATCTATTATATCTTCTTCTTCTTTAATATTTTTTATCAAAATATTGTCTTATTTATGTATCGTTTTTTAAAATTAAATAATTTATGTTATCTAGTATCTAATCATGAAATTGATGATCGATGTAACGTTATATAGTAAGATATCAAGTTTCACAGATTTAGACAAATTACAAGATACCTTCCCGAATTCTATGAATTTGTTAGAACAATTAAAATAATATTTATTGTTATACAGGAATAATCTACAAAGGACGGCGCCATTCCGTCCTTGTTATTTGAACTACGCTGAATCTCTTTTATTCCATACGACGTTGGCAGCCGTCTTTGTGCTCACCTTACATTTCTGAATTTACTTTGAAAATTTTAGCTTAAAATTATTGTACCATTGATTTTTAATTCATCGCTCGCTCTCCTTAATAATGGAGATAAAGGGGGAACTCATAAATCCCAAGATTTTATATTTAAAAAAATATTAATATAACAATTGTATAGAAAAACAAAATATTTTAAGCTATAATTACAATATTTGCTGTTTCCTCAATTTTTATAGTTTTACATTCAAAAGCTCTTCCCTCTTTTTATTACATATGTACTTTTCTAACCTTTAGAGATGAATGCTTAATTGACAATTTATATAGGAGAAGTTATGTATAGTATGAACTAAAAACCTTATTTTATAAATTCAAAAAATTAAAAGGCTTTATATCTTCAGGTATGTTTTAATCAAGGTTTTTTGAATGTACTACAAACTCATTTTGAATGTTTTTCAACAGCCAAAAGCAAAACATTAAGTAATATTTAAATAATGAAATACGTATATTTCTAAGTAATCAGTAGATGAAAAACATTAGATAGCAGCGTGTTTCCATTTTTGGCCTTTGAATCTTTAGTAAGAGGTATTTCGTATGTAGATTAATAATGTTAGGAGGAAGCTGTTTGAACAACAAATTTATGATAGACGCCTACAAGATGCGAGGAACAGACAATGGGCTTCCAGTAACTTGCTCCAAGTATCACGATTAATGCATAACTCGCACGCTACATCGGTTAAAATATTATACCCTTATATGTCTTTTGTGAACGCACTTTGGGATAAAAGCAGTTTATTTACACATAAAAAACATATTTTACAGTTCATTTCCTTAGGCATCACTTTTTTATTTTACTTATGCAATATTTAAGTATAATAAGACTAACAATGTATTTATATGGGAATTCCAGATAATCATTAATCTGAGGCAGGTCAATGATTTCCTTGGAAGCAACATTAGAAATAGCTCGAACTAATTGACGTCATTTATAACAATCTTTGTTGAACTGAATTGCCTTACCACACAGCCTAACGATGGGTTCAAGCTTTCATCACAGTCTCGTATATTTTATTAATCTAACACAATAGAAATCAATCCACTAAGAAAACTAATATATTATAGATCTGTCTGTCTAAGATTTAAAAAATGTTAGTATGTTATATTGGTGAGTTAAAGAAAGAAGATTTAGCTGAGAGTGACCATGGCTTCTTTTGATCTTACAAATCGGATTATTTTTGAAAGAGATAATCGGCATATTTGATAGAAGATGCATGGACAGAAAAATGTCTTAAACATGGGCTTAAACAAGGTCTTAAATAATGTCTAAAACAAAATTGATTGAGGATTTGGATATGTGATTCAGTATTTTTGTCATCGTGACACCAAAGCATTGTCGCGGTTTGCCTTATGCTGTGACAGCTAACAGTACTACTTGTAATTTTGTCAAAGAATTTAAGTAATATTTGAAGTTTTATTCAATGTATATTTTTTTCTTTAAAATATTAAACTGTCTGTATTAATACACACATAGAAAAGTAGATTTTGAGTAAATAGGATGACACAGTTAAGATACGAGATCTTTTGTTTATTGTCTAGGAACGCAGACCCATTAGAATAAATGCTTCAATAAGTAATGTGATGTGTACAGCGCACTTTGTCTATGACACGCTTATTTTTATAGAAAGCTCTTATATTTAAGATGATTGCGTCTGTATGTTATTATAAAAATCTTCATGATAATATTTATGTTGCTATTTATTTAATAATTTAATAACGTAGTTGAGTACAAATATTTTACAAAAATGATTTAATGTATCAGTATGATAAGTTAAAAACTATCCATGTCTTTCTCTGTTCCTTAAACTAGGATATAATCCCCCCGATGTGTGTTCTTCTTGTCGTGGTGGGGCTCATTAGCGTCCGGCAGGCCAGCCGGTCGCGAAGCCAAGAGACACACAGGGCCCCTTGGGGCGGCTGTGTAGTATGCGGGTTGCTCCTGGTACTTCTCTGACAGCTGAGTGGACCGTGGGAGCAACCCCTGGTTTGTTGTGTGGTCTGCTTCGGCAGACTTGCCGTCGGGGCATCGTGGTTGAGTGGGTAAGCGATTCTGCGACGCCCCATTAAAACGGGAGGATTCTGTTGGGTTTTAGTGGGTAGTACTGGCTTTTCTAGCCGGTGAGTCCCACATAATCAACTTTTCGTATGCAGATGTGGTATACATTTGCACATGTGTAATGCATTTAGCATTTCCCAACATTAAAAAAAAACATAACAGGTGAACAAAATCGTACTTTGTTTTCTCTGTAATTTTTATATAGAGAATTTCCAGTAAACATCAGAAAAGATTCAAAATTAGAATAAATATGTTGTATATGTCACCCTAAAGCATTATTCTGTTATGAGTCAACCTACGCACAGATTAATTGTTACACATTTTTCTACTAATCACTGTAGTACTTTTATATTCGTTATCAAAATTCAAACAAATTGCGGGTCATGTTAGTCGTGGCATTGTGACATTATCGACATGTCTATTTATGAAAACATTTACAAATTATGTATTAATAATATATATAAATTTGTTCAATGTTAATTTATTTCTATATGAATTTTATCTTATAAGCTCAGTGCCTAATGTTTAAAAAGTAAACATCTTTATTTGTAAATTATGTAATATTTTAATATAAGAATTCCTTCTAGTACTCTACTTACTTTATTAATCTTCTTCTCATATCAACAGCAAGTATTAAAATTGAGTCAGCCCAAAACTCAGTCATCATTATAGCTTTATCAGTAGCATCCATATGCTCTTGTAAGTTGCAGGTAACAGGGCAAGCAGTACATGCAAGTAAGTGCCTCATCGTTTTTGGAACAGTACCACATCTGTACTCTAGGCCACCTTCAGGAAATCCCCACCTGGACAAGTTTTCCTTGCTTCGGCCAACCTGAGTTTGAAGTCTGTTGAGAGACTTCCAGGTTTGCCAAAGCAAACTATGTCCTGGCGCAAAATTCTCAGACGGTCGAACGAATGGAGTTGGAAAACGGCCATAACTGTCCTGCCACATCCTGCATCTTACCGGTGGTCGTAAGTGGTAAAACACTTACTAATGCATTTTCGGTTTTTAGCCTTTGTGACACCAGGATGTTATCATGCAAGGCGTGTCGCGTGTCTTTTTCCATTTTGGCCCTTTCGCTAGATCCCGCCCCTGCTCTACAGACTTCTGGAGGCGTAATTCCTGCTAGTGGGTACAGCATTAGTATGGGGGTTGGTTTCAGATAGCCAGTAATAATACGACACGTTTTGTTTAGTGCTGTATTCACTAATTTTGCATAGACGGGACAGGCATATTCACCAACGTCCACCAACCAAAGTTATATATTAAGTAAAAGTCAACCAAAGTCGACGCAGGATTTGGTTTTGGCTATGGACAATCAAACAGAATATGATATTCTCGCAGTTTTCTGTTTGATATTCTCCTGCCTCTCTATTGCGAAGGCGAAATGCGCAGGATTGAAAATTTGGTCGGATAGCGCTTTTGCGAGTTTACTGTGTAATTTTTATTAATAATTCTAGAAGAATACTTCTGGTAGAAAAATGAAATATTTCATCGCTATACAAAATAAAAACTGTAAAATACTGTGATATGTTTTTTTTAATATATTTAAGCTCGATTCCGGCCTGGCAAATAATGAACTTCCATCTCCATTTTCTATGCCTAGCGGTCGGCATATCTATAGTACATACCGTCCCGTACAACTACGCATCTCGATTGCAAACAGAAATATATAAGTAAATGTTCAACAAATTATGTTCTTTCTGTCTATGACAGTATACAAATAAAGGAAAATAGAATAATCTAATGAGCAAGAGTACTGCAGACTTCATAAAAACTACCAATTTTCATATAATAAAACAGTCAATCGTTAACGGTATTTTTTTAACAATATTCAACGTGTTACGTCATTCACTTGTCAAAACGTTTGTATGAGTCATGTCTTCAATCTTTTACCGCTCGCATCCTATTTAATAATATAATTGCTATCTGACACAGCATCTGATGTTTTCTTAATTTTTCATGCAATTTTAATCAAAGAAGTAACTGATTACCGAACAGCCCCATCGTACTCGATAGTACCTACCTAATTAATAAAAAAATATTATTTTACTTAATATATAATAATAAAATATGAAACATGTAGTATTGAAACATTTAGCTATTTCTTATATAATATTTATATATTACGTTTTTGCGCAAATTATGGCGTTTTTTTTTATTTCTTTACATTTGCATAATCTATACTAATAGGTATTATAAAGAGGTAACGTTTGTGAGTTTGTACGTTGTAGGGGGTAATCTCTGGATCTATTGAACCGATTTAGATGAAATTTGGTAAGAAGATATTTTGAGACCCTGGGAAGGACATAGGTTACTTTTTATCCCGGAAATCAAAGGGGAGAAAATAGGGATAAAAATTTGTATGAGGATCAAAGCTAGGGACGAACAAGAGCGAAGCGAGGTTGAGTCGCTAGTATCTTTATACTATACTAGCGTTATCCGCAGCTCCGCGTACCTAATTGATTTATGGGTAACCAAATTTCATTCTTAATGACGACTTCTATCTACATATAAACTTAGATAGCTTCAGATTCATAGGTCAAGTAGTTTTTTAGATTTTGATATATAGCTATATTATTTTGTTTATCTATAAAGGTTTTTAAATTACATATAGATTTTTTAGGTTGGCTTTTGTCTAACACGTATGTCGTAATAACTATGTAAAATACTCGTAGTAACTATGTTTACCTTTCCTCCATGTTTTATTGCCAATTTTATTAAACTTCAAACGTCTTCGCTTCGTATAAGATGGAACAGACGGCACGGCAATCTACATACTTACAATACAACTTTGACCTCATTACAATTTTATTATATTATCAATACATATAATAAAATTGTAACCAAGCCGAATCTGTACATTAGATATTTTTTGGAAAATCTTATTAAAATAAACATTAGAAACGATTTTAGAATTTTTGTCTGTCTGTTAGTTACCGCATCACAGAAAAACCACTGGAGGGATTTCGATGAAATTTGGTATGGTGATAGCTCATTACCCGGGTCAACATATAGGATACTTTTTACTGCGGAAAAATATCTAATTTTTGAGAAAAAATACAAAAACTGCAATGAAGAGTATACTAATATGTAAAACCTAAGAATTTGATTTTTGGTCATCTGAACATGGGCGAAGCCGCGACGATGCTAGTACAATATAAAAATTAAGGACAACTAAAATAATATATTTTCCCTTCTACTTTGAACTATTAGACTAACTAGATATTTTGCTATGAAACAAGATAACGAAATATTGCTCAAATAAACATTCTTATCAAACCACTAAGTACTTTAAAACTTTTATAAATTGTAACCTTAAACAATTAATAACTGTCCAATTTCAATACATGCTAAGTTATTATTAGATCAAATTCTCAGTTAATTAAATATTAACATACTTTATACTTTATAAAGATTTAGAAACTAACAAAAACTCACATTTCATATCAGCAAGAAACAGTCGACACACTTCAGATAACGGGTATATAGATAAGAAAATTTTGCGCGTGCGCAATGTGTGCCATCTTATTATTAGTGCGTTTAGTTTTGTTTTATTCTAGGCAACAAATATTTACAAAGAAGTAAGTTGTATTCTGAAATGATTAAAATTTTCCATAGGATAATAATAATGACTTCTAAATTTTGTGGATTTGAAGTAACCGCACATGATTCCGAGATAAAAAATTACCTATGTGCTATTCCAGACTATAATCTATCTATGTGCCAAATTTCATCGAAAACCGTTCAGCCGTTATGTTTTGAAAGAGTAACAAATATCAATCCATCCATTCATGCTTACAAACTTTCACATTTATATTATTAGTATGGATATATGTATATTTAGTACTAGCGACTCACCGTCGCTTCGCTCGGGTTCATCCCTAGCTTGATTCCCCATACAAGCTCATCCCAATTTTTACCCCTCTTAAAGGATGATTTCCGTGATAAAAAGTATCCTTTGTCCATTTCAGAGTCTCAAACTCAATGTCTTCTTATCAAATTTCATCTAAATCGGTTCAGTAGATCCAGAGATTACCCCCTACAACGTCACAAACTCACAAACACACAATCTCACAAGCTTTACCTCTTTATAATATTAGTATAGATAATATAATAATATTTAATTTCTTTTGATACCAAGTTAAGACTACTTACGCTCATAGTTTCAACATATATTTACTCTCCTCAGGGATATCCCAAGTCAAAAACATAAGCGATGTTCTCAAGAGAAGTGAGATGTAGTAAATAAGATAATAGTTTAAACTCACTGCGCTTGGCCGCTCAAGCCGAACAAACACATACATTAAGTAAGACCATTGTCCTGCAGACAATTCCCTTTGACTTACAAAATAACTCTACAATATCTTTTAATTCAACATATTGTTAAAGTCCTTTTTAGTAATGAACTATTCAGTTTATTATTCCTACTCGTATACTTTAGTTGTTAGGATTTATTTATGTTTAATATAGCATTTAATTTATTTGTAGCCTAAATTGGATTATCTTATAAAATCGATTTGATTCTCATAATACTTTCTTAGATTTACGCGAATACTTGACATTTTAAATAAAACTATCTTTTCGAATTCCAAAATTGAAAATTTTCAATTTTTGAATTCATTTTGTTAATTGTGGGTAGGCCGTCTGTAACAACTATATAATACCTAGAGACATCTAACACCTCAGTCTCTCCCGTGACCATGATTGCTGTAAAGCATTCGAAATGTCGGGAACCAAAAATCAAAATAAATTCGCGTAAAAATCCAAAAAGATAGTTTTATTTAAAATGTCGATTTGATTCTTATAATAATAAGATTCTACATCTCATTTTCTACACAATTGAATACTACTTAATAATATACAAATATAATTATTAATAGTACCATATCAAAAAATGTAAGCGGATTCATGTCACGTACCTACTACTATTTCTTATCAAAAACGTGTCGATCGCAAAATGACAGCATCCTTTTGTACCTCGCAGCATCAAAGCATCTATTCTCTCTTACTATCATGCGACAGCTTTCAAGCTAAATGGTGCTGACAGTCGCAAGCTCTTAAAATATTGTGTTGTTTTAAGGTAAGTAGACACGCGTCTTATTTTTATATAAAAACTAACGACTCACCCTCGCTTCGCTCGGGTTTGTCCCTAGGTACGTTTTTAACGATATTGGAATAGATAAAGTATATATACATGGGTAGCGTCTCAAACTATCTCCATACCAATTTTCATCTAAATCTGTTCAGCCATTTAGTCAATCAAACAAACAAACAGAGTTTCGCATTTATAATATTAGTATGAATAATGTAGTATATTATCAAAACCTCTACAAGCTATATATGTAGGTTTAACTAACCTCAAACAAAATAAACTAAAAAAACAATAATTTAATAGTTACAAAGAAACGTGCACTACTGCAGACATACGATTGATGCGTTTCTTATGTAGCCCAATAAAAAGTCGTAAATTTTTTAATGTGTTTCTTTGATACGGTGGATTACAATAAAATGGAAGAATTACAATAGTGTGATATATGATGTTTAGACCGCAGCACATTTCTCCAACCGGATCTATTTTTATTCTAAACTAGCATTGCCCGCGGCTCCGCCCGCGTTTAGGGTGACCGAAATTCAAATTCTTAGGTTTTACATATTAGTATACTCTTACTTTTCAGTTTTTGTATTTTTTCTCAGAAATGAGATATTTTCCCGCGGTAAAAAGTATCCTAAGTATATGTTGGCCCGGATAACCAGCTATCATCATACCAAATTTCATCAAAATCCCTCCAGTGGTTTTTCTGTGATACGGTAACAGATAGACAGACAGACAAAAATTCTAAAAACTATAGATTCGGCCTTTGTATCAATAATAATGTCTATTTCAATATGATTTTACAAAAAATATTTAATGTACAGATTCGGCTTAGTTACAATTTTATTATATGTATAGAAAAACTTTAAATAACACTCGATGTTCGATCAATTCATACATTATATGCCTAAACATCTATAGGATATAGAAAGTGTACATAGATTGTATGTAATAAATTACAGTTTTTGTCATTTAAATAATAAAGAATCTCCAACAACCTTCATTTAACTTGTAAGGTTAACTGTAAATCATTAGTTTAATTTATGGAAGCATAAGTCATTATATCTAATATGACTCTGCTCTTGTGTAATTGTTGACATGTTTCAATCATTCATTCACCTTATTGTATAAACTAGCGACTCAACCTCGCTCCACCCGTGTTTATCCCTAACGTTTTAACGTTTAGTACCTATAGATTTCTCAGAGATAATTTTCCCGCAGTAAAAAGTATTCCATATGTTGACCCGGATAACCAGCTATCATCATAACAAATTTCATCAAAATCTGTCCAGTGGTTTTCTCGTGATGCGTTTCTAGACAGACTGGCAGACAGACAAAAATTCTAAAAACTATAGATTCGGTCTTTATATCGATAATAATTTCTATCTATAAGTACTATTTCAATAAGATTTTCCAAAAAATATTTAATGTACAGATTCGGCTCAGTTAGAACTTTATTATGTTTTATAAGTATAGTTACAGCCTTTTGCGGTGCCTTATTCTAAAGAGCTGTCGTCCCTCGCAACAAAAATAGTATGTTATAAACAGATGAATTCACGTTGTCACATAAAATAAATAAGTCTACCCACTTAAATTTCCTGTTTATTTCTGTCTCCTGCGTCTTGTGGCGAGTGCTTTCTTTAAATGGAAACAGAATTAGTTTAAGAGATTTGAGCATTAAAACATCCCGTATTTTACCAACCTTTGCTTTTGGGATAACATTTTAGTACTATTAGTCTTTAAACAAAGCTTTTAATACTATTAAAGCATACGTAAATAAAAATTCTAACATTTATAAGTATAAAGCACGATCTTAAACCTAAATTAGCATTTTTAGAGACTTATCAAGAAGTCGTACGAGCAAATTGTACAAATTGGACAAAAAGTCAAATGGAACATTTCCTCAAATCTGTTGTTACATGAGTTTGCAGCATATGCGGTCTACTCAAAATAACTTACTAATTTTATCACACTGCAGTCTTGACGACGCGACCATTTGATACACTGCGCAGTCGCTTTAATAACACGATAAATTCAGTGCACGTTTTTATATCTGTGCAAGTATTTGTTAAAGTACAACTTAATACCTACTTCTTTCCTATTAATTTAGGTACACGAATAAGTACTGGTTTAGTTGTGAATCATAATTCATTCTTAAAGTATAAAGTTATAAATATTATAAAATTTTACAAGTATATTTTTTTACCAGCTATTTGCTTAATTTTAAGTATTTTAGGACTCTTTGTAAGTTTCATCCTTCTATATAAGTATATCCATATTCATATTCATACTTAATATTATAAAAGTGAAAGTGTGTGTGTTTGTTTGTTTGTCCTTCTTTCACGTCGAAACGGAGTGACGGATTGGCATTATTTTTGTGTGGAGATAGTTGGAGGGCTGGAGAGTGACATAAACTACTTTTTACCGCGGGATATTATTTAATTCCTACGGGAAAACACGTTATAATACAAAACCAAAAAAAAAAACATATGATTAGAATTACTTGAAACTTGGAATAAATACTCTTCAATTAAATTAAATAAATAAGTGTTATAGCATTTTTTGAAATTTATCCTATAAGTAGGTAAAATAGGGAATAAATATTTGTATGAAACTACTTTTTTAGATATTTTTTTGTAGTTTTAGCGCAACCGAGCGAAGCCACAGGTTCTGCTAGTATATAATAAATAAACAATTTTGTATAAATATTTGTGTATGTACGTTCGTTACTCTTTCGCATTAAAACAGCTGGCTAAATTTAGAACACAGGTAGACTATAACCTGGACTAACACATAGATAACTATTAGTACTAATATTTACCAAATGATGGCGCTGCCTGTATAAAATATAAAATATTATTTATACAAAAGGCATCTAGGGCACCCGAGCCAAGCTAGGGCAAGTGGCTAGTTGATCATATTGGACTTAACCTTGTACGCTTCGTCAGGTATAAAATTAAGGCGGAAACCGAAAATCGGTCAATGTTAACGTATTTAATTGTTTGAATAGTCAGCACCAATAGAAATACAATAGCTTGTATTGTTCATCAAACAATTATTAAACTGTCGCTGATAGTAAATTAGGATTTAATATTAGGTAATCTAAACGTCTTATGTCCTCTCTTCTGGACCAAAAACATAATTTGGCAGTAATAAAAGATTTCTCAATTTATGAGGGAAATTTTAAAATAATAGGATTTAACATCATGTAATGCATAAAATGAATGACACGGGTCATACGAGGAATACGTATTTATTTTTAACACGCTTATATTGATACTAATTGCAACTATGTTATCAAATATTGGAAGTTGATTTAACCAATTTCTCGTTATCGTATTCATTCGAAATATATTAAGCATAATATTATGTAGTACTAAATATTATTAGTTACAATATAAATGTTTAATACCATCCAGATCATCTGACGAAAGTTGGATGGTCATAAATAGTGGTGATCTCCACTTAAAGTGTCTGTTTAAAAAGCACTTACCTCTCCAAGATTGATAAAGCCGTGGTCCACAGCGACGGAGTCTGCAGTCTCTCTCCCTGCAGGTACGTGAACGGCCCATGTCGGTGTGTAATGCGCAAACGCAACTTTTATCAGGGACATCAAAGGCACCAAGATGGCAAAGGATAGTATTACACCCCGCGCCATCGCACTCACACTCACGAACTAGTACTTGTCAGCATGGCACACAAACAAATAAGTTTTTTTTTTGTAGGTTTTTGATCCTAAATTAAAACGCAGAGGACGTTGCTTGAGTTTACGTTCTGAAATCGCCACCTTTATGTTATCATAAAATTAGCGATTTTATATTCAAGATGTAGGCGTTTTTATTTATGACTTGTGATACCTACTGTTTAAATATGGAATCTCTTTGTGGTTTTTGAGTATTTTAACAGTATTCTAACGGAATGTTTTAACAAGGTAATTTTAGGATTTTATTAGATTTAGATTAATATTTTATCCAACAAAATGGTTTATCGTCAAAGAAAATTAAACGAGAAATGTCTTTGACTCCAAGAGTGTACATTTTATAATATGCAAAAATATTTTTTTTTTTTAGATTTTCATCACAACTTTTTTATAAAAATAAGTTAGGCACGCAACAAAGATATTAAGAGAAATCATTACCGGAGATCAAATTTTTGTATAATTACTCCAGTCATAGAGCAATATTAATCTAAATATGTATGATATCTGTATTCCCCTCGTATTATAAAAATATAATTTTTATATACAAGTGTTATTCAAACAATATTATGCAATGTAGGTTTTTTTCTTACTATACAACAATATTTAATCCCATAAACATTATAAATACGAAAGTTTGGATGGATGTTTGTTACTCAATCACGCCAAAGCGGCTGAAAGGATCTGGATGAAATTTTGGCACAGAGATAGATTATAGTCTGGAATAGTACATAGATTACTTTTTATCCCGGAAAAATATACGGTTTCGGTGGGATAGATTTGTTACATCACTAGCAACTCACGCGCTCAACGCTTCGCTCGGGCTCGTCCCTAGTGCAAAACAAAGAAAATTCAAGTGTGCCTTTTTAATGTTCGTTAATAAATTGTAATCAAACCTTTATATATAATCTATTAATCTATGTGATATCTATTACAATTTTGTTTATTTTGAGATACGATTCTATTTATGGGAAGTGACTTCATTTTGACACATCCTCAATCACAATCAATACGTACCTACACGTGATAAATTTTTATATCAACGTCATAAATCGATTTTATATAACAATGTGTTTTTTTAACCTCTAATGCTAAAGAGAAAATAATTTTTAATACTTTCAACGAATTATTTAAGAAAATTGAGGTTTGAAGTCGAAAGATTTTTTATTATTGTACAACATACTTTACTGAATATATTTAAAAAGAAATTGTCGTGCCCTATTTTTTCCCATTATATGACCTTATTGTATGACCTAGTTTAGTTGATACGGAGTTAACACTAACAATATTAGGTTAGGTTCAGTAATAACCAATGTTGATCTAACCTTCGAATAAAATGAAGTTATATGCAATCGTTTGTCCTACTAATAATAAATGTGAAAATTTGTGAGTATGGAGGATAGATCCATGTTTGTTATTCTTTCACGCCAGAACGGTTGAACGGATGAAATTTGGCACAGAGATAAATTATAGTCTCGAATAGCACATAGGTTATTTTTTACGTATAATCCCGTGGGATAAGTTTGTTTTTTTCTAGAACCGAACCCGAAGCGAAGTAGAGTCGCTAGTTTGATAAATACCAAACAACCGAATTGAGTATCTTCTCGCTGTCGAAGTCGGTTTTATTTAACTTATCAATGCTTGTAGTAGATAGTAATTAAATATTTTGTAGATTTGGTTGATTGGTCTTCAAAATACTGTATCGATTATATCCTTTTGGAAATATCATGAAAGGGCTTCTAATTTATTCTCACGTTTTAGCTTTAGGGGAAAACCGCGTGTGGAGAAAGCCACAGATGCTGGCAAGAAATAATATAATTTGAATAGTAAAAACTTAACTATTCTTTACTGATTTTGTTTGCATGTATACCTTCTTGATGTTTAATATGTATAATACTCATTTTCCTGATTAGGTCAAACAAAATTTAATGATATTCAACCTCAAATAAAAAACTTGAATAAGATTGATTTGATAATGACCTAAGGCTGATTTTGTGAATGTCTTGAAAATATTGGAAAAAAAAAAACAAAAAAATATACAGCTGTTTAAATGCTTATCGTCAATGTTGCTGGAAATGAACATGGTTGATATATTTTAAGGTTGTATACTAGTTTGTTAATAGTTTATCGACATGATTTGGTTATGCAAAAACTATAAAAAATTATAAACCAATAGACATCGACTATTTTTTAATAGATAAGTTAGTGATCGAATTCCCTTTTAATTTCGTTTAAAAAAACAAAAAAAATCCTTTAGATTTTAATAATTTTACTAATTAATACCTTGTTAAAAAATGTTCAGTAATTATAGTTTGACTATCTATAACTGTCTATGTTATTTATTATAAGAAAACCATAACAAAAATGTAGTATATTGTAAGTTGTCGCGAAATTTCGCACAAATATAGGGATTTATTCTGGAAATAATTTATAGGTAAATTTTGCGAACAAATTTATATTATAAAGATAGATAGGTACTTCGTGATTAAATTCAAAGAATACCTGTTTTTTATATTCGGATTATTAGTGAAAACAAAAAATTATAACTGTTGAAAAATACAAATTAATGCAAGTTTATTTTTCAATGTAATTATAAGATAAATATACATTTTTTTTGTTAACTGTACAAAGGTTAACTTAACCTCTTTTTATATTTAATCGCGGGCTCTTGAAGATAATACAAATTAAATTATCATTCATTGTATAATTACTTACTATTATTTTATAAAAATAAAATAAAATAGGTACATTGTGTACAATTAACATGGATGTTATATAAATATTATTGTTTACTCTACCGCATGTGGTATACGAAAAAATAATTGAACGCGTGTAAAGCGGTAAAGAAAGCAAAACACTGCATATTTATAATTAAACCAATCAATGTGTGCTCGACGTGTTTGTTTAGCTTGATTTCATGAATATTATAAGGTAGTCTACCTACATACAGTCTACATACATATATCGCTGACAATACTGTTACTTCTATCTGCGATGGATAACAGAAATATATTTGTAAAGGCACTTGGCCTGACTTGTTATTACAGTACACAACAATAGATACATATTTTATTTATTTACATAGATAATAATAAGTAATAATTCATAGACTGTCTCGTCAACGAATAAACAAACGGTTGTTTTTTTTTCTAATTTAAGTATCATAAATTCGCGAGCAATACTCATCGAGAGGCGGATGTTTCGATGGAATCCGATGGGAAGGACCAAGATTCCGTGGCACTTAGACAATAGTAGCCGGTGAGAGTCGGCGCCGCTGTGACGAGCGTTCACCTCTCATCCCGCCTCGTTATACAGCATTTGAGTTGTTAGCAATTATAAGTAAAACACGTACAAACTGTAAGCAACATCCACTACGTTTTACAGAACACTATTGTCATTATAGAACACGGCACAACTGTCAAGTAGCGCGTGAATAGCGCGACGAAGCGGTCTGGAACACGACCGCCACGTTCGTACACGTGATGCAGACTGGCGACTGCCACAGTGCCAGTACTGTTTCGTTTCACTTGCTCTTGCCGTCACGGCGATTCGAACGAGACAAGCTTGCCAGCCTCTAGAAAGTTTGCCTGCGTTTAGGGATTTTATTTGTTTTTAGTACTTATATTTGTTATTTTTTTATGTTGGTATTATTGTTTTAAGGTGATTCATTAATCATTATTTGAACGTTAAAAGGTTTTTGTTTTGTTATTTCGAGTTGTTATATTTTTTGTAATATTATACATTTTTTTGAAATATCTATACAAATTAACGATGATTTTTTTTATGGGACTAAGGGGGCAAACGGGCAGGAGGCTCACCTGATGGAAAGTGATCAGCGCCGCCCATGGACATCTGCAACACCGCAGGGTTTGCAGATGCGTTGCCGGCCTTTAAGGAAGGAATACGCTCTCTTCTTGAAGGTACCAGATCGTAGCGGTTCGGAAAGACCGCCGGCGATAGCTGGTTCCACAGAGTGGTTGTTAGTTAATTTAGACAGAAAGTAAATTTTTACCTCGCCTGGACATCAAACAGAAAATATCCAACGTAAAAATCAGTACAAACCAGACCCGATATTACGGTGCTAATTGATTTATATTAAAGTAACATATTGTATACTTACCTAATAATAATAATTATGTAGAATATAATAAACTTATCTATGAAAAGTTTTGATAACCCTTAATACTAAAAGGTACATAAAGTTAGCAATAGAACATAATACTTACCTGCATTTTAATGAGAGAAAGGGTCGTAAAAACTAAGATTAGCCTTTAAAGTATACTTTATTTAATGGATTATTAGAGTAACTATGTACTAAACACGACTAGAATCACGTAAAAACTGCTACCTATTAAATTATATGATAAGAAAAGATAAATTAATAATAAACATTAACATAATAATAAATTATCTATTTATGTTCAATTCAATTCAATGATGCTATAATTGTGACACACATATTTTATGTAGTTACTGTTTTTAGTAGGTATATTTTTCAAAATATTTGTTACTTAAATTACGGTGCAATTTTACTGGAGCGAAATTTTAGAAAATAACTTTTTTTGTGCTTATAATATTGTTTGCACAAAGGTAAAAGTTTTTACAATCTTTGATTTGAGTTATGCCCTGTTCAACTAATAATTTAATTTGTCCTGTTATATAAACAAACGTTAGTATATATGTACATCTGTACAGATTCTTATTTATTACATATTTAAGCGCAACAATAGGTACTCTATTATAGCCATGTAGAGTTATGAAAGTGCTTTCTAAATAAATTCTAAGTATTAACCAATCATTAATCATTGTTCATTATCATAGTGATCTGATTACATAAGTACTGTTAATTTGTGGGCAATAATAAATTATATATAATTCGTTTTTTGTAGGTATAATAAGATACTTTTTCCTACAAATACCAGCAAAATTATATTATAATGTTTTTGTAGGCACATTAATGTTATTCGCTCTGTAGGCACCTCTAGTGCCTTACTACTATACACGTGTGTGTAAATCAAGTTTTTAAAAATTCTATCCAGTATTACGTTTATCGGTCAAAGAACTATTAATAATAATTAAAAAAAAGTGTGTTCTACTTAAAAAAAGAGACAATTTTAATCGTAACTAAGCCGTTTTTGACTAATAATCTTAAAATTGTATAGAACAGTATTACAACCTTCTTTCTGATAATAATGACAATCGACAAATAAAAAATATAGGTAACCGAATTGAGAACTTCGTCCTTTTTTTAAGACGGTTAAAAATATTAACTGTCTCATTAGTCGTTCTTATATCGAGGGACTTAAGTACCTATAACAAAAGTACCTACATGAATTCTTACGTCATGGCAAGTCGGAATATTATCATATTTTACAATTATTTCTATGCCCATTTAATTATTATTATCAATATATGTATACACTTTGTTCAACCTTTAAATACGCCCTTACGATTGTACTTGAACCTCTTCCTTAATGTACTTACTGGGATAGAAATAGCTTACGTCACTCTCGACTCCATCCAGACCGTAAACTATTCGTTGCCATATTTCAGCGTGAAAAAAGGTTAAAACAACCACATTGTTGCGTTTATCTATACTAATATTATAATAAAGAGGTAAAGTTTGTGAGTTTGTGACGTTGTAGGGGGTAATCTCAGGATCTACTGAACCGATTTAGATGAAATTTGGTAGGAAGATAGTTTGAGACCCTGGGAAGGACATAGATACTTACTGTTTATCGTGGAAATCATCCTTAAAGGGGTGAAATGGGGATGAAAGTTTGTATGGGGAACCAAGCTATGGACGAACCCGAGCGAAGCGAGGG
Organism: Brenthis ino; assembly: GCA_921882275.1. NCBI lineage: Eukaryota > Metazoa > Arthropoda > Insecta > Lepidoptera > Nymphalidae > Brenthis > Brenthis ino. Next base: position 23,145,601 of record OV170232.1, on the reverse strand, counting down.
CGAGTCGCTAGTAATATTCATAAAGATTTTAATCATACACACTTATATAGTAATTACAGCAATATTTTCACTAACAAATAAAGCAGATTCATGTTTTTTTCTTTGAGCTCGCCTTTCCCAGGAACTACTTCCGATTTGAAAATTACCTTAATTTACTATAGCCTATTTACAATGGAAAATTATACAATATCTAACATCCCTCTACGACCCTTAGGAGCGGAGCAATTATACATAGATAAACTTAAAATACGCAAGCGAAGCTGCGGTCAAAAGCTAGTCATAATACAACAAATCCTTTAAAATTGTCAAAACAAGCTTGGTTTTCCATTTTCACACGATTTTATTGCCAATAACCAGTAGCAATTAGATATAATACCTAATATATGGACGTTTTTTTGTTCATAACTACTTAGGTACATGACCGGGAATGTATTATAAGAGTAATCCAAATGTACCTTCGAGTAAACAACACCGATTAAATGAATGAATTGAATTTATGAATGCACTTGTCTTATCTACAAAATGCAGGCAAAATCTTATAAACTGCTCTTTTGATTTATCTCATTCTTCCTGTGTCCCTATTCATATTATCATATTCTCATTGTTATTATTTTCCATAATAATAGTTATTATTTTCATTATACCATATCATATTATTTTCATAATTATAACCAAACAATTTAAAAAAATATATTTATGGTAATATTTTAATTAAATTTAATTTATATTCTTACTAATTAACGGTACTAAATAGATTGCGTAACTATGACAAGTTAGAATTTTTTCATAGAGCTAACGTAATTGCGCCAATCATAAATGTATAGGTACAAACCTAAATATCTAATGTATTAATAATATTATAAAAAGGAAAGATTTGATTTTTTGTCTGTTTGTTTGTTTGTACTGAATAGACTCCGAAACTATTGAATCGATTTAGATGAAATTGGGTAAGAAGGTAGTTTGAGATCCTGGGAAGGACATAGGATAGATTTTATCCCGGAAATCATCCCTTAAAGAGGTGAAAATGTGGATGAAATTTTGTATGAGGAATCCACCTAGAACGAACCCGAGCGAAGCGAGAGATATAAGTAATAATCAGGTCACGTTTTAATACATCACATTCAATTATAATTTAAAATAAAGATTACTTTATATATTATGTACATATTAAACTTTTTTCTATTAAATAAACTATTATTTTTATATTTATGAAAACAAAATCTCATACATAAACCAGCTTAAAAATATTAAATCAGTCAAATATGATAAACTACTGCAATGAAATTTCCATACTAAAGCATTTTACATAACAGTAGGTAAATATGCAAAATACTTACTCGTATGTCAATTTTTTGATGATTCAAGTGAACTGTGTTTATACCTAACAAAATATATAAATTTAGAGATATTTACTGGTTATTACATCGAATAATATTTTTTATTACCTGTTTATTTTTAGAATCAACTAAAGAAAAACCAGAAGGGACTAAACTAAAAACCTTCACGTAATACCTTAGCAACAACCAGTTTATTTAAAACAGTTTTTTTTTTAATAACTTTAAGAGCTCACTGACGATAATTGAATTTTGTTGTAAAAAAACTAAAATGATCGCCAATTACACAAGTCAGTACTTTAAAAATAGTAGGTAATAGGTTAAGCAGATATAAAATAATTCGGATAGATAGAGATGGACATGACGAATTTATGAGATTTTTTCTTTTGCTACGGAACCCTAACACATATTACATCGGTTAGCAATCGTCAAATTTTACTTTAGATTTCGGCCCTATTACTAAAAAAAAATTGACAACGTCGAAACAAAATTTATGGTGTAATCTAAAATTGATGTAATCTAAATTTATTTTAAAATATATCCGAAAATAACATTAAAAATTTAAGTAATAGTATAAAAAATGTTTTAAAAGACAACAAAATCTAAGTGCATAATAATTACAAGAGCAAGACTTCCGCGATACCATTCAGACAAAGAGAGACAATAGCATTCCCAAGGAGGGTTGACGTCAGGCAGGCGGCCAGTCGTAAAACTTTTGTCAAATCCTATCAGCAGTACAGAAGATGTACTGCGCCGACCCCAAGTGATTGGGAAATGGGCAGGGAGAAGAAGAAGACTAGATCCAAAACAAGTGAATGGAGCGTAAGATTTTCCTATCCTAACGAGCATTCCCGATCGTAGTTAGCTCCAATTCAATGCACCACACGATTGTGCGCTAATGTAAAAGCAATAATAGTAAATGGTCCGAATCCTAATAAAATCGAGTTAAACTCGATTGATTTGAAACTCGAATTAGTTCATTCATTCAGGAGATTAACTGATACAGGCTGACATATAAGTACGTTTTTGACGGCTGTCTGAGCTTACGACTTTACGAACAAGTAAACAACAAACATTTATGTATATATTTTATTTGTAAGGATAGACACAGATTTTTATAGTGCTCATAGCTATCTATACCTATACCTAACATGTTACGTAAGTGAAGATATCTGTAAGAAACTGTTAAAGAAATAAGAATACAGGGCAAAGTTTTCGGGATGCTTCAAAGAGTTTTATAACCTCTTAAGGCAATTCAGATTTCTTGCTGAGGTAAAGTCATAAAAAATATAGGTTGTACTTTCGGCCAGAATTCATAATATGTATATCGGAAGAAAACGAGAGTTGAATCTTTAAAAGGTTTTGGTTAGACATTATTTGCGATAAGATTTTTTGTTTGAAGTAAAGTTAGACAATATACAATACTTTAGATATAATAAGTTCAAAGTTCAGTCGTTTCATGATAGGTACCTAATTTGGATAAAGCATTTAAAGACCAAAAGTCTAAACATGTAAAAATATATAATAGCGTATTATTAATTTTTAAAATAAATAATTACTTTTTCTATGAGATAAATGAAAATAACCCAAAAAATGAAGACATTTATTTCTCGCAAATCACTTCCTCGGTGAATTGTAATCGTTACTTTTGCTTGAACATAGCAATAACCACAGATGACACAATATTTTACCTACTACATCTACAATTAATGTAGATTGTAATTTGCACATGAAGATTTTATTGAGGACTAAAGTCCACATTGGCTGGACGTACCTATTTCAATTTTCATTATAGATAGGTTTAAATTTCAAGCACTAATTAGACATACATACATACACACGAGTAGGTACATATATGCACACTAGCGGCTCACCCTCGCTTCGTTTAGATTCGCCTCTAGAAAACCAAACACAACTCTATCCCACGAGAACCATACATTTTTCCGGGATAAAAAGTAGTCTATGTGTTATTCCAATGTATGAGCTATATTATTATAAAGTTTCATCAAAATCCATTCAGTAGTTTTTGCGTGAAAGAGTAACAAACATACATCCATACTCACAAACTTTCACACTTATAATATTAGTATAGATTGTACATAGATCCAAAGATCTTTACCTTAAGCTTTATCGCTTAGATTTCTTGCTACAAGTATATGTATGTAGAGCGGATTGTTTAGTCGAACACATAAAAGACAATATAGATATAGACGAAGCAGAACGCAGTAACTAATTATTTACTTTCATTATGTATATGGTAGATACTCTTACATCTACTTAGCTTTGTATATAGTAGGGGAGCCCAAGAGGGGATTTTCTGTAGTTACTCGAGCGCGGCAGATTAACATAAAAGAGGTTACCTTGCACTCTGTTGAGTACTTTCACCACAATATAAGTCTTCTATATAAAGGGGCGCGTCTAGGAAAGCCGATTAAAATATTTAAAAAATGTTTTGATAAGGTAAAAATACTTGAAACCGTCAGATTAAGGTGTGGTAGGCTAGTCACATCCTGAAAAGTGTCCAATTTAATAATCTGCCGATTTGCACAAGCCTAAGAGGCAAAAATCATCATAAACTTTATAGTCGATTTTTGCCGCGCTCGAGTAACTACAGAAAATCCCCTCTTGGGCTCCCCTACTAATAGGTATGCGTATGTATAAAGGCTTTCGTTTTATAAATCAACGCTAACACTATACATTTTAGAGTATGTTTATTCATATTTCAGGCAAGATTGGCCTTTGTTCAATCAGCATTGGATGTAATTTTAGACAAAGATATTTTTGGTTCATAGGTGACATAAAGTTATTTTATATCCCAATTTAGGTTCCCTTTAGAATATTAATTGCTTTGATACTGTTACTAAAGTCTTTCCTCGGATTTGGATGATATTTAGAACGCAGACAGATTACGTAACAGTATTTCACTGCATTTTTTTTTTAATTTATATCGGACATTATATTTAAAACAAAAACCATAGTTAAATGTTAAACAATTACATATAAGGTGATTTTGATGTCAGTGCAAAGAAGTGTTATCTATAAGTTTGACTTGTGACCTAAATCTATATAGTTATGTATGCATGTATGAATTTTTATCCGATCCTATGTTCCCTGATAATTCACACGTTGTTAGATTTGTCTTGAAAAAGCGAGTGTTAAAATGAAAATTTTTATGTGGCGCTCACAAAATATAACACACAATACAATAAATAATACAAATATAACACAAAATATATTTTTAATATTCCTCTTCCCCTTGGACCGCCGTAAGGTGCTAACGTGTTGACCTGCTACTATTTCGCGTTTTTATATATTAAAATAGTAAAATTCAAAATTAATTCCGCATAAAATAATAGGAGTGCATAAAAAAAGAAGATATGTATCTACAACTACTAATCTACACTCAACGCAACGCTTCTGAGGCCCTGGTACTGTGAAGAAACGAATAGAAGTGAATACTCACCTATGCGAACCAATCTGCGCACACGCAAAGTACGCCATAATGAGGACCCCTGCGTAAGCCCTGCCCCCTTTTTACTAATTGGTTCGGACACTAATTACTTATCCCGCCTCTTTCGTCTAATTGGCTTTTGACCTTAATTACAAACACCTATAACTATTCGCCAGTGCACATTGGCCCCAAGTCGTTAATTACTTAACACCTTAGAGCAGATTCTAAACTCTTATATTACGATGGATACCTCGCTTGATAAATCTCTCTCGGAAACGGATTTGAATCAGTTTGGGACTAAAGAAACTCCACCGAGCTTCGTTAGCTCTCGATATAAACGCAGAGGAGAGAGTTATACTTCGGAACTGAATGGGCTCAAGGACGAAATGAGATCTATGATGCTATCTTTATTCAAAGCTCAGAAACAGGAAATGGAGAAAATTGCACTTACTCTAGAGGAAATAAAAGAAACTAACATAAGCATTGAAAATTCTATAAAATATCTCACTTCACAAAATGAAGAATTTAAAAATAAAATTGAACATCTAGAAGGTCAAATAAAAGAAGACAGGCAGTATTTATGTATCCTGGAGGATAAATTGGAGGATTTACAGATGTGTACTCAATAGTTTTATGCACAAACCTTTACACGTTGCGTCTGACACTAGTTCCATACTATATTATAATTCTAAGATTGCAGTGGCACGTGACTTAATGCGTATCTTTTTTGAAACCTTAACACCCGTAATAATTTTACATGGTTATTTTAACTATTTCCCTAATGGATAATTCTATTAGTACGCTTAATGAAATAGACAATACAATGATTGCCCATACACTACGCTGCGATACTGATGTACTTAGAAATAATATTCGCATTAAGCAACAGGATATCGTAATAGCAACACAAAATATCAGAAGCGTATACAGTAATTTTGATGATCTTATACTTACAATGGCAAGCTTAAAAATAAGCCTGGATATTTTGGTTCTAACGGAGTGTAGACTAAGACCTAACCTACCATTACCATGCCTCAGTAACTATAACTCTTTTGCTACTACCCATCAGATAAATCAAAACGATGGTGTGGCTATATATGTTAAAAATAACATCACTGCTAATGTTAAGGAATTGAAATTGGTCCACGCATCTTGCTTACAAGTAGAAACTCTTAATACGACTATCTTGTGTATATACCGATCACCCTCTAATATTAATGCTGCGAATTTCATTGATTCTCTTAACTCACATCTATGCAGTATAAAGGCACATAAGAATATAGTAATAACAGGAGATTTGAATATAAACTTAATTTCAAAACAGTCTGAGGGTACTTATGAACGCAACAACAGAATAAATTACCTTAATATGTTGTGTTCACATGGTTTATTATCTGGACACTTTATCCCTACAAGAGAAAATAGTTGTCTTGACCATTTTATGCTTAAGATCGAGAAGGATAAAGTTGCTGCGCAAATCACGGTTCTTAATACAACTATTACCGATCATAACATGGTATTGTTATGTTTATCTAGGCATAAAATACATCAAATCAAATGTACAAAAAGTAAATTAATAACAGATTATAATAAAGCGCTTCTTTCTTTAGCTGAGAGAAATCTCCGAGAACTACTTCTTTGTGACAATCCAAACTTAATAATAGAAAGATTAACTGATAGTATACGCAAATCACTCCAAGAAAATACAACTATAAGAAATATTCCTAAAAACAGACGCATAATCAAACCCTGGATTACTCCTGGGATCCTACGCTGCATTAGAAATAGAAATAATATGCAAAGAAAATTAAAAAGTGATCCATTTAATGAAATTTTAAAAATTAGTTACAAAAGGTACAGAAATTATTGTAATAATTTAATAAAAAAGCTTAAACGTAACTATGACAGACAACAGCTGGACGCATCTATAAAAAATTCTAAGAAACTCTGGTATAATGTTAAAAATATAACACATTTAAATAAAATAAAAACTGACAATTCTCCTTTATTATACATAAGACCATCACCTGTAGAATCAGTAAATCATGTGAACACATTTTTCTCTAATGTAGGTAAAGACCTAGCAGAAAAAATATATAAGGATAATACATTGGAAAATAATTCTCGAACAAATTATACTCATTTGACGTCATTTGTTTTGTTGGACACTGATGATATGGAAGTTCATGACACGATAATGTCTCTTAAATCTAATAGTGCTCCGGGATGGGATAATATACCATCTAGTTTCTTAAAATTAGCCACTAATGAAGTGACTCCCATCATAACTCATTTGGTTAACCTTTGTTTCAATAAGGGCATTTTTCCTTCTTTACTAAAGCAAGCTATTATCACTCCTGTTTACAAGAGTGGTGCCAGAGACGATGTCAACAATTATAGGCCAATTTCGATTTTGCCCTGTATCTCTAAAATAGTAGAAAAACTAATTAACAAAAGATTAATATATTTTATGAACAAATTTAACATCTTATCTGATTCTCAGTTTGGCTTTAGGCAAGCAAAATCTACAGAGGATGCTGTTACAGCTTTAACTTCATTAATTGTTGAACAACTTGATGTAGGTAACAAAAGTCTTGCTGTCTTTTTAGATCTAAAAAAGGCTTTTGACACCGTCTCTGTCCCCATTCTCGTACAAAAGTTAGAAAATATTGGCATCAGAGGGACCCCTCTTTTACTTCTTAAAGATTATTTATGTAATCGTAAGCAGAAAGTAAAAATAGGACAACTGTTGAGCGAAGATTCATACATAACTTATGGCGTCCCACAAGGCAGCGTTTTGGGCCCGACTTTGTTTCTAATTTATATTAACGATTTGTGTACCTTAAACATAAACGGGGCCAGGATCTTTGCCTATGCTGATGATACGGCTATAGTTTTCAATGGGCCTACGTGGGATACTGTTCATGAAGCTGCAGAAAGAGGACTCCGTGAAGTTGCCTGTTGGCTAAGAGCAAACCTGCTTTCACTTAACACTGAGAAGACAAATTACATTTGCTTTTCAAAAAATATCCGATCACAACCTTCATGTAACTTTACTATTCAAATTCATTCCTGCAAAAGCACTACTTATCAAAACTGTAGCTGTCCTATAATCAACAAAGTAGCCACGACTAAATATCTAGGTATTATGGTTGACCAAAGACTTTCGTGGCACTCACATATTGAATTAGTTACTTCCAGAGTCAGAAAATTAATATGGATTTTCAGGAATTTAAGATATTCAGCTTCGAAAATACTATTAACTAAAATATATGTCGCATTAGCCCAGTCAGTGTTGTGTTACTGTATCTCAGTGTGGGGTGGAGCCTCTAAAGTTAAATTTCTGGAAGTGGAAAGAGCACAGAGGTCACTACTCAAAGTGATGTTCTTCAAATCATACACATATCCTACTCGTGAATTATACTCAGAAAGCAACATTCTATCCGTTAGACAATTATATATTTTATGGGTTGTTTTAAAAAGACATAAAAATTTGGTTATTGATTCTAACATAGTAGATAAAAGAAGAAATCGTGGTGTTCTTATGCTGCCTAGGATCAAAACAGCTTTCGCTGCACGTCAGTACAAAATTCTGTCAGGACGCTTATATAATAAAATAAACAAAACCATAGAAATCTATCCATTGAGTTATCATCACTGTAAATCAGTCTTAACTAATTGGCTTAAGTCGAATAAATATGAGGATACAGAAATGCTTTTGGAATCAATCTCCTGAATATGAAACACACACACACACGCACATACATACACTCACACACACACACACATACACACACACACACACACACACACACACACACACACACACACACACACACACACACACACACACACACACACACACACACACACACACACAAATACACACACACTATTTTACTAACAAATATTGTAAAACTTAATTTGCTATAACAAGTTACTTTTGATGTGGCTATGGAAGAGCGAGATTGTCTGTCACAGGTGTTTTGTACACTTAAAAGGCGATCTCAACCTTATTTGTAATTTGTAAACATTTTGTTAATGAATAAAATATTTTTATTTTTTTTTTTATTTTTAATAGTAATTTGGGATAAAAACTTGATATCCTAAATACTTACTTCATATTTTAACATTTACTCGACAGTTGACACATAATGCACTATGCAAAAAAACCATCCTAAATACATGCCGTAGAAAGATTTTTTTTTTGAATTAGAAATTGTTAATATAATAGCCTAACGATTCCAACATACTCTTGATTCAGACCCCAGGCTTTGTATATAATGGCGTTGTGTTATGATAAAGATTTTTTATTTTGAGCAAAATAATGTAAACCTAGCCCAAGAATTGTAAATCAAGAATAACGCCTCTTTTTATAAGGACGAAATGATGATTAAATTTTAATTTTTCAACGTTGAAATTAGAAACGAAAGTGATTAAATTGAAAGTGTATTAAAGAAACAGTCTACAGATGTGCAAAATTTCTCGACTTACTTCAGACCAAAGGTCTATCATTCGCAATGTCTATATGTGCAGTCTACGTTTATTGACCCAGTTTTGAATTACCAATCCTCCACGGTCGATTTCTTCTTGCACCGACTTGGTAACACATACGACTTGACTATAAGTGCTATCGCCTGATACAAATTGTAGAGCAATAATGTGTAAAACTGTATTGCTACAATTCTGTCTGATTTTCTACTTCACGATTTAAAATGTCTAAAATTCTTTTAACTTTTTTAGCAATGAAAAGTTATTGTGGAAATTATTTGATTTGGAATGTTAAATGATATCTTCGCCAATTTTGAATTATTTTCGATATTTTTTTTAATGTCAATATATTATAAAATATGATTCTACATAAATTTAAAGAAAAACCGCCCCTAAATGTGCAATAGTTATACTTTTGAGTGATTTTGAAGTAGGTGTAATGTTTATTGAAAATTCTGTTACCCACAAATCACAATCTATAAGCATGATATAATCAAATTATTATCAAATAACTTAACCTTCTAAAAGGGATTAACAAAATGTTATCTTAGAACATTTCTTTTTACGTTTTAAAGAAATTTTGTATAAACATTCATACCATAAATATTTTATAGGCCTACGTGAAGATTACTAAATAAGGTCAAGTAAACAATTTGGATAAATTAAACGTTTCAGAAATGTGCCAATAAACCTGAAGAGTTAGGTATGTTATACCTAGATCTTCGTCAGTGCACATTCTGCCTAGTTTATATTGCCTGTGAGTTTGCAACTACAGTGTACTGTAAATGCAATACTGCTGTAATCCAATTATATCTCCATACAATAGCGGTTATAGTCAAGTATAATTACAACAAATGATATTGCGTCAATTTTAGTTTATATGAATAAAAAAGTATTTTATTCTTGTAAAAGCTTAAGTCCGAACTTAATAGTTAATACGTTATTATTTTTAACTGCGGTTTAGTATGGAGATATTTTAGTAGATGGTTGAAATTATATAACGCCAAATGGTCAATGAAAAAGAAAACAATATAAATTAAATATAGTCACATTATATTTCACAATCTTGACTTGAAATATAAACAAAAAGTTACTCTTAAAACCTTCCTAGGTTTTTGCGTAGGAAGGCAGACAAGTAATATTACCTCGGCAATTAACTTGTTTACAAAATTACAAACAATTAACTTGTAAATTACTATCTTTTTAAGATTTTCTGAAATAACTGATATTAAACAAACCACAAATTTAAATCAAAACGTTATCAATAGTAGGTACCTAAAAGCTAGGTATTCCTATTGCAGTATTACATATTATATTCATGCGGTCATATTTGCATTTAAAAACAATTTTTCACAACGAGATTTTATATATAATAAACATTTATACTTGATTTACACACGTATTATATAAAAATTCTGTACATAATTATTTTAATATTTTAATAAAGAAAGAATAATAAAAAAATATATAAGCGCCAAGCGGTGATCAGTGCGTAAATAAAACGCAATTATATTTATTACATGTGTCAATAGATGGCGGGAGTTGCGCACTGCTTTACCATAAACGTCAAATACTTCACCAATGAACAACTGAAGAGTGTCCTACTGGCTACTTTCATGACGTCATTATATCCACGTTGGAAGTTGTAAAGAAATGTCATGTTTTAGTTAAACATTATTTATTTTGTAATCAATGTTTTGTATAAATATAGCTTAATAATACCATACCATTGAATATTATAGTTATATACCAAAAGTGAAGTGAAAAGCTATTACAAAATTCATAATGTCAATGACGCGAAAAATTCCAAAGCATCATGACTCTCGTTAATGAAGATATGAATAATATCCTGGAATACCTGTCCAGAAATGACCAGGATTACGACGGAATAAATTCTAAAAGTGAAAAAATGGACAGCTTCCAAACGGGAAATCTATTGGTTCGTATCTTTACTTTTCACGAAACGTAATTGATAACGTATCAAGACGCGTTTATAGTTAGCTCAAAGGCCGCTAGACAGAGAAATGGATCGTTATTGTGAAGGGTATGAGCGAGCGATTTAGTAGACGCACGGTGAAGCAATGAAATCGTGACTGTACCTCGTTTTACAGCTTTCGTGGACTTACACTCCCACTTTTACCGTTATCTGACTATCCGTTCATTTTGTTTTTGGATTGGACGTGGCTTGGTGTCTAGCTCTTCATAATTACACAAAACCCGGTGTTTTCTTATCAAATTACAGACTCAATAGTACTCGGGTTAGTCCCTAACGTGTTATTTACAAAAGCCAGTCAGTTCATTATCAGCGCGCATATTGCGAGGCCGGCGTATTATACGACGTAAACAAGCTCTGCCAGCTAGGCACCATGCGGTCGGCGCTTTTACCATATGCCTCATGAATATCTGCTTCTTAATACATCTATTATAACTTAAAACTTTTTTGTACCATATACCAAGTGAATATAAGTGAGGGGAAGCAAACAGTGCAGTTGATTTTAGTGAAGTTAAATAATTAGAAGTGAATTATATGTTCTAATGTGTAATTTTAATAATCAAAATAAATATGGATAAAAAGCTAGACCTATTATCCTTACTTGAGGTAATATACACATTATTTTTTAAATATAACATAGTTACTTAAATATCAAAACAAAGAATGATTCAGATAAATCAAGATCTTTTTAAGTTCTGATGTAATTCTTATAAGGGACTATATAAGAATTTACACCATATTCAACAAAAATCATATATTAAAGTTGAATCTTTGAATAAAGTCATCAATTTTTAATTCATTGCTGTATGTATAATATGATAATTGATAAAAATTATATATATGATATAAAACATGACATACATAGATAAATCTATGCTGACATTTTGGTAATGGATTAAGATTGCACTATCAAAGGCCTAAAAATATTAAGATAAATTTCATTATATATGCACAATTAAATGCATCACCTTTCTCTTTATCATCTTAAGTAAAAGTAAAAAATGAAAGTAACTTATATGTGACTAAAGTAAAAGGCAGTATTGCGAAGTGATCTTATTCAAAATTAGCCCAATTAATAAACTTATATATAACTCTTTAATAAATTAATTAGTGCTAATCACATAGAACCAACAAGATATTTGGTAAAATTATTTTTTTAATATATATATGTTTTAACTTTTTTGGGTGTTATAAGTTTGACGTGTGTGTGTGTGTGTCTGTCTGTGGCATCGTAGCTCCCGAATGGATGAACGGGTTTTTGATTTTTTTTGTTTGAAAGGTGAATTAGTCGTTAGTGTTCTTAGCTATGTTTTATGAAAATCGGTCCAAGATAGTTAGAGATTTTTAAAATTTTTAAGTTATCACTTCGTTTTATAATATAGCATCAATAAGCAAACATATTTTATTGCTATTTTAATTTATGCATATCAATTATTCTAATAGGCATGAATAATTAGGTTCAACTATTAATCAGTTCATTTATCAATTATTCTGTTACTTCCGCTAATTGATATATTAGTAAATAAGTATGAACATTATATTATTACTTACATTATTATTTACCATAATGGTTATTAAGTGTTTTTACCTGTACTTTCCCACATTTATAATTCCACTTCCTAAGAAGAAATTAAAGAAATAAAATAAGCGCATGTATGTAACCTTTACACACAGTTCTAGTAAAATTTCTTGTGACAAATACTGCAATTAAAACAAATCAATTATAAATATAATAATTTTTATAAAATTATTAATACATAATTATTAATAATAAATAATATATAAATATATGTTTTTAAAATACGAATTTTTCATTCTGTATAGGTACATTTTTGTTTTAAGTAGAACCCTAATTCTTTTACTGAAATAAAAGTAGCCTAAGTTACTTCTTATAACATCAACTACCTGCCAGTGAAACTCCCTGCAAAATCGGCCCAGCCGTTTCAGAAATTACTCGGAACACACAGACACATACAGACAGACAAAAATGTTAAAAATTGTGTTTTTCTTATAAATACTGTATATAATTCCATATGGATTTAATCAAAAGCCTGTTCAATCACTTCAATTTTATTTATCTGTATAGATAATTAGTTAGGAATTCTATTTGTTTTTTTTTTTATTATTATAGAAATAAAATGATATACCCACAATTGACCTTTCTACACATTAAGTACATGATTGAAAGATTTTTTAGCTGAATATGATTGCTCCAATTGTGCAATCTTATTAAGAATATGCGTATGATGCAATAACAAGTATTATAATATTATAAGCATGTTTTTATTTGATTACAATAAGTCAGTTTATATTATTATTTTATTATTCTGGTAGCTTGTCCTACATATATTTTACTAGTGACTTACCCTCACTTTGCTCGGGTTCATGCCCAGCTTGATTCCCCATACAAATTTTCATTCCCATTTTCACTCCCATAAGGGATGATTTTCGGGATAAAAGTATCCTATGTCCTTCCCAGGGTCTCAAACTATCTTCTTACCAAATTTCATCTAAATCGATTCAGTAGATCCAGAGATTTCCCCCTACAACGCCATAAACTCACAATTCATAAACTCACAAACTTTACCACTTTATAATACTCGTATTAGTCGTCTGTAGGTACGTTTTAACGGTTAGCATGAAATAGAAATCTTTGAATTTCTCGGCTTCTCTGTACTATAATATGCATGTATTATACATATAAACCTTCCTCTTGAATCACTCTATCTATTGCTGAAAACTTCATTAAAATCCGTTGAGTAGTTTAAAAGGTCTAAGAGAAAAGACAACAGAAGCAACTTCATTTTATACTATGTAATGATTTAACCTAGGTATATAGGTTTTATTTATCTATGAATGAGTAAATTCCAGTTAAATAAAAGATGCTGCCTCGGTGGTGTAGTGGCTAGCATGTACGGCTGCACACCCGGAGGTCCTGGGTTCGAGTCCCGGGTCGGGCCAAGTTTAGTTACTGAGTCTTGCTGTATAGTAAGCCTCAGTAATAGCCCGGAGTTGGGAAGTTGGCGGTGTTTCACCCCCGTGCCTCGGAGAGCACGTAAAGCCGTCGGTCCTGCGCCTTAACTCTCACTGGTCGTGTCGAGCAGTCGTCCCACCGGAGTATGGGAGTGACAGGAATAGAGAGTGCACTTGTGTCTGCGCGTACACTTGAGCACTATAATATCTCCTGCGCAGTTGGCTAGTCTCAATGAGATTGGCCGCCGTGGCCGGAATCGGTCAGGAGAACATCATAGGTTTTCTATAGTGCTATCTTTGCACTGCTAATATAAGTATTTCAAAGAACACTGTCGTATTAAGTATAGGCAGAAAATACTACAAATCTTATATTTAACTGGAATTTACTCATTCATAGATAAATAAATTATGAAGGGATATAAGGAACATAAATATAATTTAACAATTGTCTGATATTAAAAATTGATTATTTTACTAGCAAATATTAATTAATATTCAAAATACACAAATATATGTATAATATAGATAGATATTAATGATATTTAAATAACTTTCAATGTTTTATATGAAATTATTTTGTTCCAGTCTGATTCCTGGCAGGCGTCAGATGATATTCTGGAGAATATATTTTCTCTGGAGCAAGGTTCTTTAAATTTCTTAGACGAGACTCTGCCAGATTTTAATTTGGCCACAGACAATGCATCTCCACCGGGACTCAGTAGCTCATGCTCCGACAGTGGATTGTCAAGCGACCCGGCAGAATTGTAAGTTGTTTTGTTATTAACAATTTTTAAATTAATTTCGCACGTTTCGACGTTTATAATAATAATCTTATTATTTGCTCTATCTATCAGTGAAAGAGTCAGTTCAGACAGGCGAAAGATATTTAATTTTGTGATAAGGGTAACTATTTTGATGTCATCGACAATTCTATTTATAAATGGAGACAGATAATAATTAAGAAAAAAATAATAATCTATTGCTGTTATTTATGTTTTAAATATTTCATTAATTTCTAAAAGCTCTTATTTGATTGTATTTAACCGTTTTTAACGTCCCACTGCTTGGCACGGGCCTTCAATAATAATCAATCATAGCGTAGTCCATAATCGGGATCAGGTTATAGTCACCACGCTGGCCAAGTGCGGGTTGGCGGACTTTACATGTCTTTCGAAAACTTGCTAGGTTCTCTCAAATATGCAGGTTTCCTCGCCATGTTTTTCTTCATCGTAAGACGTGTGGTAATCATATTGGAAATGATTCGCACATGAAAATCACAAAAGTGCGAGACCCGAAACGGTTTCCCAAGCAAGCGCCTTACCACTGGCTGCCACTGTATTGGATTAGTTCTCTATTACTAAACATAATGTGCTTTATATTTATAGATGTGAGTAGAATACGGAGCTCAATTTGCATTTTAGGATTTAAATTCATTACTTATCTTAATAACATTATTTACTGAATTTGAAAAAACTTTATACATGTGTATCTTATATTCTAAATAGTTTTCAATTAAAATATATTAAAAATTATTTATTATTTAAGTAATCTTTTTTAATCTTTAGTCATTTTATTACAGTAATAGTATCATTTTTCATGGGACTGCCATATAACGTAATATCCGATAAAACACCCACAAAACAAACTATTTCAATTACACTTATGATACAGATTGCGATTGATATTATGTAGAGAGCTTTTCTCGCTCTACATGTAACAAAAATCATTAATTGTTAACAACCCGAAAACTTGATCATCTCCAAATAACATTTAAATATACAAATAACGACTTCGTTAGTGTTAAAAGTATGTAGATGCAAAATCTACTATAATTGAACATTCGACACAATTACATCAGAGTTCGTTAATAGGACGTTAAACTAGTTGTATGGAGTACCGTAACTGAGCTTGTGAGTCACAGTACCATATAGTAAGAATGCAAGCTATCTGCGACGAAAGCACGATTAGAATTTTAAATTCCTTTGGCCGTGTGCCTTTTAATTTCAAACTTTAAAAATGTCTTTTATACCTTTTTTCTTCAGACTTTTGTAGCGAAAGCTCTTAGAGTTAGACCACTTTTTATATTGGACTAGCATTGCCCGCGGCTCCGCCCGCGTTCAGATGACCAAAAACTAAATTCTTAGGTGTTACATATTAGTATACTCTTACATTGCAGTTTTTGTATTTTTCCTCAGAAATAAGATATTTTCCCGCGGTAAAAAGTATCCTAGGATCGCGCGCTACATCGCCCGGTTTATATAGCTTGAGCAGGCGGTCGAGCGATGCGGGGCAGAGGGGATGGACTCGCCGTAGGCATCTCAATGCTCGCCAAGCATTAAAAATGTTTCGCTACTAATTACTTCTAACAACGATATCTCAAAAACTATTCATCTGATTGATTTAGTGTAAAGAGCAATTTTAATCTGCATTAAATGACTAAGCTAACTAAAATATTCATTTGGATAAGGATTAATACCGAACTAAAGAAAATAACTTTGAAAATAACGTAATGTTTTTAATTAAAAATGTTAACATAAAAGTGGTTATTGTAAGTCAACCGTAAGAGATAGAGATATGCTATCGCGGACTTTTTTGTAGCATTTTTATAGATTTTGAATTCTCTAGTACATTACTTAACTGTATCTTTGCTAGTTTACGCGGCGTTCGCGTGGAAAGTTCCCATTTGGCGAGATTTTTTGCGACCTCTTCAACATTTGTCGCCGTATTTCAGCTAATTTACATAAAAGCATAATAAATTATATACCTAAACCTTCCTCAAGAATTACTCTTTCTATTGTTGAAAACCGTATAAAAATCCGTTCAGTAGTTTTCGAGTTTATCGCGTACAGACAGACAGGAGGACAGACAGGAGGACAGAAAGACGCGGCCGGGGGACTTATTTTTATAATAAGTATAGATGATAAATTTCGAAGTTATTTTAACGGTATTGGTTTTTTATTAAATTATACTCTGTAACTTACATTACGCTTATTAAATAAACTCATATAATAGAGTGCCATGTTTAACAGTCGATGTACGCTACATAATCTGATAGAAATGAACTGATCTTGATTAAATCGCCAATGGTATGCCTTGTCGATATATTAATTTGTGATACTTTCATTTTTTGATAATGAAAATGTTAGTTGAAATAATCGGACCTAATACAGTTATAAAATTTCTATGGACTTTGTAGTCAATTTCCTCTGCTTGAGCTTTAAACACGTCGTCTCTGGAATAACAATTATAAAGCGCGAGTAATGGAACTGCTGTACATCGAAAGAATACCACTTAGCTAAACTTCATTAAGTAGAAGCTGCAGTTTAAATTTATTTAACCAAAACTCTATAATTTACTTACTACTTTATCCACGACTACGCAAATTGAGTGTGAATTCCTATGAATTATATACATATTTTGCGTAATTACATATTTACAATAAGCGTTTGTCAGTTAAAATGAAGGTACGCGAATCACTTTACTACTTTCATAGCTATCATGTAGAACTGAGGTGCATGACAAGTAAATATATGAACTAGGGTGGTCCACCCTTATCGCTTAGGGGTATGGAAAATAGATAGTAGCCGATTCTCAGACCTACTGAATACGCATATAAAATTTGGTAAAAATCAGTAAAGCCGTTTCGGAGAAGTACGGTAACTAACATTGTGACATGGAAATTTTATATATTAGATTTTACCGCGAATCTATTAATTACATATCATTACGGTCTTGGTCATTGCTAATTTATCACACGGCATTTTTGAAACTGCAGCTAATTCAAAAGGCTACGTGATTTTTATTACGTCTCTATTAGTGTAAGTATGCCCGATATAACATACATACTAGCAGAATTTCCGGGCTTTTTTTTATTTTATATCTAAAACAAATTACCTTGCATCTTTGCTACCTCTTGCCATTCTTTTTTTTATAAAAATGCTTCAGTGAGATCATGCTTGATCAATAATCTTAAATATAGTCAAAAGAAGCAATTGAATTATAATATACCGCATGTTCGTTAACACAATATTAAAGATCTAAACTAAAATAGTGTTCTACACTGTGCTACTGATGTAAATAACAGAGGTAATAGGCACGAAATATTAGGTCACATTTCAGTTAGTGCCTATTTAGAAGATGCTCGATTAGAATACACAGATTGACAGAATATTTATAAATAAAAAAATAATTATAGACACATGTTGTTTCTTACTCATTAAAGTGTTATATTATATAAATAACAGATTATCACTTTCCTTATACTATTTCAATGTGAATACTTTGTATTACAAAATCTTTAATTGTCAATACTTTTATAATAAAATATATCATATCAGATTGAGGTCGCCGCGTGAAGACGATAGATTGCACAGCTATGTATCGATTCATATGATTATACCCTTGCTTCACCTTGGCTTCGATTAGTTATTAACACGTGGAATATGGACTACGGAAATAGTTTTCCTTTGATTTTGTACTATGGTTTATTAAGTTGACACCAGATTACGATATCATCTGAACCAATTACGTATCTTTTTTTTAGAAGAATATATAGAAAATTAATATAATTAGTATGGAGAAAATATGCAACTCTAATGAGATGATGTACATTTACATGAGTTAGATTACACATAATATGTACGTAGAAATCTGCCGTTAATAAAGACTGAAAGAAAACGTGATGTATGTAATTCTAATTAAGTACATACCTATAATAAAATTCTATCAGAGTCGAATCTGTAGATTAAATATTATTTGGAAATTCTTATTAAAATAGTCATTATTATCGACACAGATGCCGAATCTATAGTTTTTAGAATGTTTGCCTGTCTATCTGTCTGTCTGTCTGTGACCGTATCACGGAAAAACCACTGGAGGGATTTTGATGAAATTTGATATAAGTAATAATATGGGATTTTTTCTTGTTTTCAAATGTCATTCAAACTCGTACCAACGGCAAATATCACAGCTGCAATGATCTCCTTATATATTACATTACATTATTTCGCGGTGTAAGCGTCAGATGAACGTAATATATATTTTCTCAATTTTACAGGAGAGCAAAAATACTGGGTAAATTCGCCACTTCAAACTTTACCAGCTTTTTAATAGTGATAGTATACAATTAACGAAATAAATATATATTATATATATATATATATATATTGATATATTGGCATACTATTAGAGCTCAGAAATAGTGAACATTTTATTTATTTATACAGGCAGGCTTACATAGACACAGTATACATTTTTTTTTTCGGTTGACATACGTTAGTGTGGCTCTTACCATTTTTGAAACTTTTTGTTGTTAACGTACTTAAAATTTACATCGCTAACCAACCCGACAGACATTTTCCTTAAAAAATCTATAGCGTTTACAGTTTCTCTCGAATTTCCTAATTATCCGGGCAGCTTCAATTTTTTTCCCAAAACCTTATTGTAGCTATTACGTATATTTAAAAAAAAAACAAAATTCAAAAATTAAAAAATCGCCCGGCCGCTGGCAAGTTATGCGCTTACCAACGAACATAATTTCGTTTTTATTATATAGATAATTTATTATTATTTTACAAAAACAAGTGTTTAAAGCACTCCCAAAATGCAGACGCACAATAAAAATATTTTAAATATCAAGATAACCTTTTGTAACTTTTTAAAAATCTAGTAAAATGCTTGTAATTTATAAAAGAATCATAATAATTATTACATAATGATTTCATAAGTTTTATTCCAGGCCAGTTCTCTCGTTGTTTAAGTTAGTGCAGTTGTCTATAATTATTTTAGGTTAAATGTGGAAAAATAATGATAAATAATGCATCGATGAACAAAGTATATATGTAACTAGCATTTCCCGCGGCTCCGCCCGCGTTCAGATGACCAAAAACCAAATTCTTAGGTTTTACATTTTTTTATTTTTTCTCAGAAATTAGATACTTTCCCGTGGTAAAAAGTATCCTATATGTTGACCCGGATAACCAGCTATCATCATACCAAATTTTATCAAAATCCCTCCTGTGGTTTTTCTGTGATGCGGTAACAGACAGACAGACTAAAAACTATGGATTCGGCCTCTGTATCGATAATAATGTTTATTTCAATATGATTTTCCAAAAAATATCTAATGTACAGATTCGCCTTAGTTACAATTTTATTATATGTATAGATTGTATGTTATAATTTGTTATTAAAATATGATAATGCGGATGCGGGGTCTTACACTTATTATCAGCGAAACTCAACGTAATCGGTACAAAATAGTACAAGTTCGCAATCAAATGGAATTATCTATATAAATAAACTTCACGTTTAAATGCTGTTTGTTGGTAAGCGGATCACTTGAGAACGGTTGGACCGATTTGAATTTTTTTAAATGCTCGTAATAGTTTCAATTGGGGGAAGAAATTAGCAAGTATATAGGGAAATTCGGAAAAAACAAAAGTATTTATTTGTACGAATTCAAAGATCATAGCCTTCCTGAGGACAGCTTAAATACGTTAAAATAAAAGCCACTTTACATGCTATTGTGACATTGTCCCTAAAGCCTGGACCACTCTTTGTAGTAGAAAAATATCCAACAGGAATGACTTGTGCCGGTATAAAAAGTACTTTGCCACTATTAAACATGCCGACTAAGTCTACTGCTTCGTTTGTGCTTGAATGAAGGTAAAACAAGATTACCGATAACACACTAGCATATATAATAAGTATATCTTTTATTATAAATTGTAAAAAAAATATTTCGCGTATTTAAATACTATTGCGCAAATATTACCTATATGTTGTTGATCACTATCTTAACGCACAACGAAGACGAAACAAAAACTGTGATGTAGTGGGAAAAATACGTTGTGTTCAATAAATGGAATGAAATTATGTAGTGAACTTAGTTATTAGGTTACGTATAGGTGTAGTTTGTCGATCTTTAAACGACATAAATTATGTATGATACAGAGGCCGAATCTATAGTTTTTAGAATTCTTGTCTGTCTGTCTGTTACCGCATCACGAAAAAACCACTGGAGGGATTTTGATGAAATTTGGTATGATTGTAGCTGGTTATCCGAGTCAACATATAGGATACTTTTTACCGCGGGAAAATGTCTCAATTCTGAAAAAAAAATACAAAAACTGCAATGTAAGAGTATACTAATATGTAAAACCTAAGAATTTGGTTTTTGGTCAGCTTAACGCGGGCGGAGCCGCGGGCAATGCTAGTTGTATTATAAAATTGTAAAAAAAAGTAAATCGCTTTAAAGCCATTAACAAAAAAATTGAATTAAGTTGAAAAAGTAAAAGCACACTACTTTCTAGTAGTGACATTTATATTCCAGTTAAAGACTGGTCCGACAGTCCTATTTTAACACAGGTTATATTATAATATTATATTCATTATGTAACATGGCGTAAAGGATACATATTATTTGATAATTTTACATAAACTAGTTTTATTAAAGTCACGTTTGACAACCTTCTTTATCGCATTCAAAGGAATTTATGAAGACGTGTTGCTTTAAAGTCTTATAAGTTTAGTTTTCGAACGATATTATATTGAATAATTTTTAGTCTCACATACACATTTTTAGAATTTAATTATATATATATATATATATATATATGTATGTATGTATATATATATACATACACCTATATGATGTAGTAAAATACACACCTACCAGTAAAACTATTAAGACGGTTATTTTTATCGAGTCATTTAAGAATTCGCCAGTATCCAAGGCATGTTTCGAAGTAATAATAATTAATAAATTTATGGTTTTCACATTTATGGCTACCTGGTCCCATGGTCAACGGGACTGTGACTTGCCTTGATGGAGCGAGATCGTTCTGTTTAAGTACAACAAAGGCGCATTACCTTAAGAGGCCATTTCTCCCTTGTCAGCACCATTAAGCCATATTATTTATTACTAAAAGAAAATTTTTATATAGGGCTGATATTATAATGTAATAAATGTATTTCTAACTTAGTTGAATGTTAATTATATTAAGAAACGAAAATTATAGATTTTTTTTCTGAAGAAAAAATGTAAATATAGTATATCCCTTTAAAAGGAATTTATTTTACTCATAAGCTTGAAAACTTATAAACGTGATATAAAACCTACTTAGAAAATGCGAAATTAAAACTATTAAATAATACCTATATTATTTAAAACACTTGTCAAGTGTGAACTACTTAATGACTTACCGCTTTTTTTTTTGTTTTAGACGTCAATAACATTTTTAATATTAACTATTATTGAAAAATTGTACCTGTACAATAGAACTGATAATATTTTTTATTTAATACATCCTAGTATATATGGTAAGTCCCTACTTGCCTTCGGTTCGCTCGGGTGCTCTAGGTTATGTTTTAATTTTTTTGAGCGGAACCCTATTTTTTTTCCAAAATAAAAGTAGCCTAAATTACTCCTTTTAAAATCACCCATTTTGGAGATAGCCGGAATATACAGACAAACAAAAAATATTAAATTGTGCTCTTCTTAAAAGTTACATATATAAATTCATATTTAGTAAAAATCTGTTATTTTGACATTACAAATAGACATTTCAATTTTATTTATCTGTATAGATTAGACACAAGCATGCATATTGGATATGAACGTCATATAATTATATACCATGTACATATATTAAAATATCGGAAATTGTATAGCGCAGTGTACGGTCAGCCTTAACCACTGAATGAAAGACGTTACTAAGGATAATTAAAACCGAGAGTTATTTTGCCGTACTTTTACCTAATCCTCTTTGCAAAGCCTTCTCAGTTACAGACTTTAAATGTAAAGTATCTACATCTAATAGAACACGAATGAGTTTTATGTTTTCTCTTGTTGCAAGATAATTTCTCATGACAGAGCTTAAATATTTCTTTATGCGTAATATAATAAAATAAGTAATGGAAATTATCTTAAAAAGGAAAATATATATCGAGAGTATAATATATTATATATTAGATATAATATGTCAGTTGTTGTTTGCATAATTAGTTTCCGGCCATAGAATGGGGAAGATTCTTTGAAATTCGTTAAATTAATGTTACGGATGCTCATTATTATGAACTAGCGACTCACCCTCGCTTCGCTCGGGTTCGTCCCTAGCTTGATTCCCAATTCAAACTTTCATCTTCATTTTCACCCCCTTAAGGGATGATTTTGGGGATAAAAAGTATCCTATGTCCTTCTCAGGGTCTCAAACTATCTTCTTACCAAATTTCATCTAAATCGGTTCAGTAGATCCAGAGATTACCCCCTACAACGTCACAA
The DNA here is from genome assembly GCA_921882275.1 of Brenthis ino. NCBI lineage: Eukaryota > Metazoa > Arthropoda > Insecta > Lepidoptera > Nymphalidae > Brenthis > Brenthis ino. The sequence goes on along the minus strand of OV170232.1, from coordinate 23,122,076 downwards.
TCTCACAAACTTTACCTCTTTATTATATTAAGTATAGATTATTATTAATTATGAAGCGAATTAGGTGTAATTAATGAATAATATCAAAATACACGTGTTTGATACTATTGATCCCAGCAACAAAAACTAGATTAAAATTGTAAATTACAATTATTTAATAACTTGTAATTGTTTTAGCGATTTCGAGCAACAATTATCACCTTTCCTCATCCAAAATTCTTGTGATGAAGAATTGCCAGCACCTGTTCTGGAACCCATGAGTCCGGGTAACGCGCAAGATGTCATTATACAGGATTCAAATGACACGTCGAACAGCTCTACAGAACAGGACACATTCGATATGCTAGATTTCGAACAGAATGTTGTGCCTGGCTTCCTTAATAACAATACATTCCAAAGTCCTGGTAAGTTGGTCATATTTAGTTTTAGTCAAATCTTATTTTGTTTAATGTAACTTAGATTCGCTATACATAAGTAGTAAGTATTGAAAAACAAAAATTTTATACATAATATGTATATCTAATCGTTAAAGTTATATCTTAAAAATTAAGCTGTCTCGATGAAAGTTTTCATCTTTTCTAGTCGAGCTTTTTGTCTTGAAAGTATGAAAAGTTAGATCCTTTTAGTATGATAGAGAATTCGAAACTTTTACTGCTGACGTGTTAACGTATGTTTAACTTTGCTCTATAATTTTACCATTAGGTACCTCTTTAATGTATCGCTAACTCAAGTAATAAAGCATATTTTATAGGAATTCTGTTGAACAACCTATTTTACGGTGCTGTTATCTAATTGTAAAAAATAATAAAATTTCAAGGTTCTCATTCATTTAAACACGTGTTTTTGAATACTTAAACGCCCTTGAATTTTTTTTTGATTGAGTACTTGAGTAAATGGGTTTTGAATTGAGTACTTAATGTAAGTTTTGTGGACACATTTTCTGTATTGTATTTTGGTAATGTCAGAACAAAACAATATTTAATTTATTATTATTTAATTTAAATGCTATGTTTCATTTGCTTATTAAATTTTCTATATAAAATATCTATATAAAATAGATTACTTACCTCATCATGTTTTCTGTTACGAATTACGATGCTTATATATATATCTTAATAGACTATATGAATCATAAAAAACATAAAGAATAAGCAACTGAATAAACACCTGTATAACGACGTTATTTTATTTTACCTAATACGAATATAATGTGTAAAATTTATCATAAAACCGACATAATAATGATATATGCTAAATGGGCACAAATCTTTATTTCTTAGGTAAAGGCAGAAAGCGTCGTCTTTCGCAAACACCACCGGTCGTTCAACCTAAAGTTCAAAAACCTATAAGGTTGCCAGCTTCCGCTATGCAAAAACCTCAATTGGTAGTGAAGGCGCAACCTCAGAAGCACCTTAAAGTGACGAATATACAAGTAATCAACCCCCAGACAAAAGTTTACTCAAAACCGGTAGAAACAGTTGCGCCACAACGAAGAGTTATCAGAGTTGCACCAATGGCTGGCAACCCTAGATCAATATTACTACCTGTAACGATAAAAGACATGAAAGATTTGAAATCCATCAAAATAATAAATGCGGCGGATTTGAAAAATGCTTCCAATATCAAAATCACGGCAGCTAATATCCTATCGCAAAGTAAACTGCAAGATCTCAAAATCGAAGCCCGAAACGACGATTACGAACAAAATAACCATTGTGGTAAGTATATGCCGCTCTTATTCAAAATTTAACTTTATTCGCCATGAAATAAGATCTAAAATTATGAAATTGTGTGTTCATAGTCCAAAGTAAATAAATTGAGAGTTCTATTACAACTTCATAAGGTTCACATTAAAACGTACTTATTCCACTAAATAATCTTGTTATCTTTCGCGTTTTCATACAAAATTGAACTTAATTTCTACAGCAAAAAGATCAAAAGTTGTAGTGACTTCGTAGTGTATACGAAACGTTTATATTTTTTAAAGAAGGTTCTTTTAGAGTATTTTTCAGCTACAGAAACCGTTTGCTTATTTGACTATTTTGTTAGCTTCAATAATGACTGAATGCAATCTCAGTACTTTAACTGATTGGTGTCAATTGTTTTCATTTAGAAGTATATACCTACGAATCGTTTAAATAATCTGTCGGTGAAATTCGGTCATTGGACTTTTAAATATTTTTATAGGAGCGTTGAACCCATGTATTGATGGGGGACTTTTTTGCGTATATGTTGTAATATTATATTTTTATTGCTTCAAAATGGTAGTAATAAATAGTTGATACGATCCTGTAATAATAACGGCCTTATGAATTATTAGCAATCGATTTCGCCGTGATTTTTTTAATATAACACCCAAAAACTTTGTCTTTCTCACGCCTTTAGGGGCTGGCTTTCAAAAAATGGTAACATAATCAACCCTAGAAACTTTATAAGTATATTATATTATACAATATTCTTCATTTCGTATAATAACTAAGGCTGATATATTATAATAATAAGTTCTTTTTGTAAACATCCCACTGCTGGGCACGGGCCCTCCCTCAATGTGAGGAGGATTAGGTCACAGGCAATCACGTTTATCAAGTGGAATGGTGGACTTCACACATTTTTCTAGTTAAGTTCTCTCAGACTTACTGGTTTTCTCACGATGTTTTTTCTTCACCGTAACTTACTCGTAGTACGGCTATCTCTAACTAACTTTTTTATTTCTTGGAATCAAAAATTTTATTTCTTACAAACTTGGTATGCTGGGTAGTGGGTACATATTTTTTTAGTGAACAAAAGCGTATTGTTTCTCTGAAAACCAACTTTTTTAGGACGTTACCGGTAGCTTTATTTATAAAATTTCCTTAGGATTTTGATCTTAAATATTTTATTGGTACATTGAACTTGGCCACTTTTTACATGTATATATTTACAACAATGTATTAATATAAATGCCTTGATTCAACACTCACCGTGTGTATTTTTTAACATTCAAGCAAGGTCGCTGTAAAAAAATATCCTACTTTAGTAGTATCACTTCGTATTATTATTGAAAAGTATATTTTTACGATAATGACTTTCAACGACATTAACTGTAGATAGTCGGACTAGAGTATCTTTTTATAAATAATATAAAGATTATGAATTTGCTATCTGCACTTTCATATTGATGCCACCAATGTTCCTCATACTTTTAACACAATGTATATATATTTTTGACGATCGTATGTACCGTCGTTGAATAAATTTCTTTATAGTTGGTACATAAACTATAAGACCCTACAACTATACAACTATACAACTGTCAACGAGAAAAGATGGACAAACTGACAAACACTTTCGTATTTATAACATAAGTAAGGATTAAATTTTACTTTACACTCAGATTAAAGAATTATATAGACGGAGCCCGCCATAATAAATGTCTAAGTCAAAAATTGTAGCGAGATTAACTGTTTTTGCTATTATTGTCGATTTTTTACTTTAATTAAATAATATGGGAAGTTTTATATATGTACATATTAGTTAAATAAATATACAATTTTTGAAAATAAAATATGAATAATAAAAATAGCCTATTTTTATTCTTATATAAGCGTAATTCTCTTCCCCTTGAAGGCGAGATAGCATAATATTACCATATTTAATTTTTTTTCTTGATTATAATAAAATCAGCTATGTTTATTTATTCACATTTATTTACTTATCACTCATTCACTTATTCATTCATTCATTTGTATACTATTTTAAAACATTATTGTTTGGCTTCATGTTTAGTTCTATGACCCTCGGTCTATATTTTCCTTAATCTGGGATTTTAAAGTTAATATATGTATTTAAAACGATATCGTCAATAATAAAACAACTCGTGTAATGTTTGTGCTGAAGTTTACGGTGTTGCTAATTTAGTTCGTAATGGTTTCGTAATACATAATTATAATTCACTTAGATTATTTCATTTTAGAAGTTTTGAATTTCATTTTAGAAGTTCTTTTTGATTATATATAATAGTAAATGATTTTGATACAATTCTGTATAATAAATGCTTATTATGTACGTGAATATTAAACAATCTTCAATAGATATGGATTATCAAATAGATATGAATTGAAAGTCAAAACGCTTACTACGCCCCTAATATAGGAAGTATTTGAAATATTATTTGTTAAGTATTAGTTTGGCCAGGCATTTGTTTTAGTTGGGGGGGCTCAGTAGTGTACTCGCGAAGCCAAGAAACGCACAGGTAGGTGGCCCGCTTCGGTGGGCGGTGGGAGGCGGCCTTCTTCGGAGGGTGGTGTACCATGCGGGTTGCTCCTGGTACTTCTCTGATAGCAGAGTGGACCGTGGAGCAACCCCATGGTTGTTGTGGTCTGCTTCGGCAGACCTGCCGTCGGGGCGTCGTAGTTGAATGCGTAAGCGATCCTGCGACGCCCCATTAAGACGGGGGAAGGTTTTGTTGGGTTTTAGTGGGTAGTACTGGCTTCGCCGGTGAGTCCCACACTTCGTGCGTAAATGCATTTCCCAACGTTAAAAAAAAAAAAAGGCATTTGTTTTAGTTGCTTAATAATATATAATTACAAAAACAAAAATAAATCTATCACACGGGAACCGTAAATTTTTCCGTGATAAAAAGTAACCTATGTGCTATTCCAGACTATAATCTATCTCTGTGCCAAATTTTATCCAGATCCGTTCAGCCGTTCTGGCTTGATTGAGTAACAAACATCTATCCATTAATCCTCACAAACTTTCACATTTATAATATTAGTATGGATAGAATAATTATATTTATTCAGTTTTTTTATTATAAGAAAATTTAGGTGATACAGTAAAAATAACAAAGTAAATAAACTAATAAAAAAGCAATCTCTTTTAGATGACTCAGGTAGCGACCGTAGTGACGACGATGACGATCATAAGGAAACACAAATTAACGACGGCAGGAACGGCTATCCCCGTCTCGTTCTAACTGCAGAAGAAAGGCGGCTGTTAGCAAAGGAAGGAATATCATTGCCAACCAGCTATCCACTAACCAAACACGAAGAGAGGGAACTAAAGAGGATCCGACGCAAGATTAGAAATAAAATCTCTGCTCAGGATTCGCGTAAAAGGAAGAAGGAGTATGTTGATGGGTTGGAAGATAGGTGAGTTTTCGTTTAATTAAGTTATACGAATTTAGGTTGCGAAAGTAAAAAATTGTAATCTCTGGCCTTCAATTGTAAACTTGAAATCAATTTGACAATACAATCTTTGAATGACATTCAAACTAAGAAGAAAAAGGTAGAAAAAGCCAGATCCCACTGATTAAAAACGAAATGGTATTCTATTTGTATACTTTGAATACGGTTGCGGTAATTGTGAGGGGAGTGTAGCGTATAATTATTATTAACTAGCGGCTCACCCTCGCTTCGCTCGGGTTCGTCGCTAGGTACGTTTTAAATAGATATAAAAAGAAAAAATCTTTCTTTCTCACATTTTAATTATATGTTTTAATACTTACCTATTCCGGACTAAGAGAAATCCAAAAATTAAAATATCATAAAAATTGGAACGCGGTCGAACGGGATAAAAAGTATCCTATGTCCTTCTCCTGGCTCTAAACTACCTCCCTGCCAATTTTCAGCTAAATCGGTTCAGCCGTTCTTGAGTTATAAGCGAAGTAACTAACACGACTTTCTTTTATATATATAGATATACAATATTAACATAATAATAATATTATATAATATAAAATAATTTAGATTTTATAAGTTTTCGAACGTCACTTAATTTATATTGTTTTATAATCTGTGTAAATCTGTACCGTTTCCGCCATCATGGCAACACAGATGCTCTCCTGGCCATCGCTAAGACGATTGCTTAAAATTATATATCTCAGGTTAACTTACAACCATCCAGTGTTTCCAACAGTTACAAAATGCAGTTTTTTATTTGTCTCCAATCGCGACAGGAGTTTTAGGCACAAGTCAGATTGACGTATTATTTTATAAACTCCCTGTTTTATTATTTATTTACTGCGAATTCTACTAATATGTATATCTATCTATGGTTTTTGTTACTAGAGGATAGAAACTTGACATTAGTTATGCCAGATTCGTACCGCTAGTAAGATATACTAAAGATAAATAGGTTGATATTAACAAGATAATTGAATTGATAAATAAGGTGGTTTAGATCCGTTCATAATCTGATAGATAGAAAATGTATAACCCTTTGGCTTCGTCGTAGTTGGATATAAACAACGTTAAGTAGTAACAGGTTTTAATCCAGCTTGGGGCGTATATTTATATTAAAAAAAAAATACCTTTAGCAAGATTTTTCTATGTAAAATATATCTATTACTTTCTTAGATTTACGCCAATATTCGACATTTTAAATAAAACTATCTTTTCGGATTTTTTCGCGGATTTATTTTTAGTTTTTGGTTCTCGATCTTTCGAATGCTTTTCAGCAATCATGGTCAAGAGAGAGACTAAGGTTTTAGACGTGTCAAAGGTCACTATATACTTGTTACAGACAGAATCTCCACGAAAAAAATAAAAAAGATGGTTTTATTTCATATATAAATAAGATATCTGTAGAAACTTTATTACTTTTATATGTTTTACAATGTAAATATTTATTATACTGTATATTTCTCTTGAAAAACAAATAAATATATTTATTTCGAAATATTTTATACTAATCTCGATATTGAGTGACGCAAAATAACGTAGCGAGGTTTATAACGATGGAAAGAAACAAACGGAAATGCATAACATACATACATATGTAATCTGTATATGTAGTAATTAAATGGTATTTTGGATACGTCGTTGTGAAACCGATAAGATTATAATGAAGCTGTGTTCAACTCGTACTAGCGTTATCTTTTCTTGAGAATAACTACAGATATAACAGTACTGCTATGAAAATTAAATTTTACGCCTCTCTCGTGATTTTGTAGATATTAGTAATTTAGATAAGTGAGAGTAATATCTATGTATTTTTTTTTATATGAGTATATTTCCCATCTGTTCCTTTATGTTCAAAAATGTAGACCTAATTAATGATTTTATTGAAAAACTACATATTTATTTGTTGTATACTCTGTGCAAATTGGTAGAAACGTTTGTTCTTCACAAAAGTCAAATTTGTGACCTTTATAGGCTATGAAAATGTGCACAATAATGTACCACTGAGCCACAAGCGCTACTTGAATTTGTAACTAAACTACAACTGCTAAAGAATAGAATAAATAAATAAATCATCGTAAATAAAACTAAACACAATATAAAAGAAATAAACAAAGTAACTTCGCTTAACGACTGCAACTTGACTGACTGTTAAAACAATACGCTACAAATTAATTACATTTCCGTACAAAAGTGTAATGGTTTTGTCGAACAATGTGGGGATATTGAAGGTGTACAAAGTAAGTGGGAAGTTGACTCGTGAGGTCACAATTCTCATCTTGACATCTTAAGATTTTCTTATTTAACAGTTTTAATTTTTAAATCGCGAAATTTTATATGCTGATAACATATAATTATAATTAAATGATCTCAGAGACATTAGTCACGGCTGTGATGAGAAAGTTTTGCCAAATATACGTATAAATAGACCGTTTTGAAGCAATTAGATTAGAGAACTTTAAAGAGTGTTCTCACACTGCATTCTGCAAATCTGTCTAATAAATTTTTATATGTACTAAAATACCGACTTGTTATGTGTGCGTTTGCCGCTTTATGAACCCTACTAAAGTATTGGCCAATAGAATGTCTGCAACGTACGGCGGTTTTCAATGCCCGTGATATGTCTCTTTGTTATCAGTAAACGCCTTCAATAGTTAAATCTATACTTATTATAAAAATAAGTCCCCCGGCCGCGTCTTTCTGTCCTCCTGTCTGTCCTCCTGTCTGTCTGTACGCGATAAACTCGAAAACTACTGAACGGATTTTTATACGGTTTTCAACAATAGAAAGAGTAATTCTTGAGGAAGGTTTAGGTATATAATTTATTATGCTTTTATGTAAATTAGCTGAAATACGGCGACAAATGTTGAAGAGGTCGCAAAAAATCTCGCCAAATGGGAACTTTCCACGCGAACGCCGCGTAAACTAGCAAAGATACAGTTAAGTAATGTACTAGAGAATTCAAAATCTATAAAAATGCTACAAAAAAGTCCGCGATAGCATATCTCTATCTCTTACGGTTGACTTACAATAACCACTTTTATGTTAACATTTTTAATTAAAAACATTACGTTATTTTCAAAGTTATTTTCTTTAGTTCGGTATTAATCCTTATCCAAATGAATATTTTAGTTAGCTTAGTCATTTAATGCAGATTAAAATTGCTCTTTACACTAAATCAATCAGATGAATAGTTTTTGAGATATCGTTGTTAGAAGTAATTAGTAGCGAAACATTTTTAATGCTTGGCGAGCATTGAGATGCCTACGGCGAGTCCATCCCCTCTGCCCCGCATCGCTCGACCGCCTGCTCAAGCTATATAAACCGGGCGATGTAGCGCGCGATCCTAGGATACTTTTTACCGCGGGAAAATATCTTATTTCTGAGGAAAAATACAAAAACTGCAATGTAAGAGTATACTAATATGTAACACCTAAGAATTTAGTTTTTGGTCATCTGAACGCGGGCGGAGCCGCGGGCAATGCTAGTATAGGTATATAATATACATGATAAGAACCCAATATGATGTAGTTTAAAGATGTCAAAACTTATTGATACTACACTTTTATTTAAATCATCTTCTTTGTTGCTACTTGTTGTAAATTACTTAGAATACTTAACGAAAGAAGCTATAAGATGACTTTATAATATACGTTTTGGCGTTTAGTATAGATTTCTCAGAGATGACATATTTTCCCGCGGTAAAAAGTATCCTATATGTTGACCCGGATAACCGGCTATCATCATACCAAATTTCATTAAAATTCCTCCAGTGGTTTTTCCGTGATGCGATAACTGACAGACAGACAAAAATTCTAAAATCTATAGATTCTTCTTCTGTATCGATAATAATGTCTATTTCAATAATATTTTCCAAAAAATATTTAATGTACAGATTCGGCTTAGTTACAATTTCATTATATGTATAGACTAGCGGTAGGCATATTTTGACATAATTGGTGTGAAATTGTCGAATATTATTATTAAGGTAAAGCATAGGTAAATCGAATATCCGAATCCACCGTAAATCTATACTTATTATAAAAATAAGTCCCCCGGCCGCGTCTTTCTGTCCTCCTGTCTGTCCTCCTGTCTGTCTGTACGCGATAAACTCGAAAACTACTGAACGGATTTTTATACGGTTTTCAACAATAGAAAGAGTAATTCTTGAGGAAGGTTTAGGTATATAATTTATTATGCTTTTATGTAAATTAGCTGAAATACGGCGACAAATGTTGAAGAGGTCGCAAAAAATCTCGCCAAATGGGAACTTTCCACGCGAACGCCGCGTAAACTAGCAAAGATACAGTTAAGTAATGTACTAGAGAATTCAAAATCTATAAAAATGCTACAAAAAAGTCCGCGATAGCATATCTCTATCTCTTACGGTTGACTTACAATAACCACTTTTATGTTAACATTTTTAATTAAAAACATTACGTTATTTTCAAAGTTATTTTCTTTAGTTCGGTATTAATCCTTATCCAAATGAATATTTTAGTTAGCTTAGTCATTTAATGCAGATTAAAATTGCTCTTTACACTAAATCAATCAGATGAATAGTTTTTGAGATATCGTTGTTAGAAGTAATTAGTAGCGAAACATTTTTAATGCTTGGCGAGCATTGAGATGCCTACGGCGAGTCCATCCCCTCTGCCCCGCATCGCTCGACCGCCTGCTCAAGCTATATAAACCGGGCGATGTAGCGCGCGATCCTAGGATACTTTTTACCGCGGGAAAATATCTTATTTCTGAGGAAAAATACAAAAACTGCAATGTAAGAGTATACTAATATGTAACACCTAAGAATTTAGTTTTTGGTCATCTGAACGCGGGCGGAGCCGCGGGCAATGCTAGTAAATAATAAAACAAAGAGCGTATCAACGAAATCAAAATTACCGCATATGAGAGAATGATAACATAATAATGATACAGTAATATTTCATGGGTTAAAGTTAATTAGAAAGCACCTTGCATCAGTTCCTCTCGTCCTCAACGTGAATCATGGTTTTTATTTCCCATTCAAAACAAACCACGTCGATACTAACGTGTTGGCAGTTTAGCAGCTGCCTGGTGGGTGATTCACACTAGGGTTTTAGTTTAATAATATTTCGTCATGCAGAATCTTCATATATAAGATCATCGTTTTCCTTATATATAATCGAAGATTTTTAACAATTAATACTGCCTAGTTGTTATTAAATAGTAAAAAATATTTGTACCAAAGAATTTAGAATGAAATACAGATTACCATATTTATTTGTCATAATCTTAGAATTACTTAAATGACTAGCATTGCCCGCGGCGCCGCGCCGCCCGAACCAAAACCGACCAAAACCCAAATTCTTAGGTTTTACATATTAGTATACTCTTTTATTGCAGTTTTTGTATTTTTTTTCTCAGAAATGAGATATTTTAAAAGTATCCTATATGTTGACCCGGATAACCAGCTATCACCATACCAAGTTTCATCAAAATCTCTCCAGTGGTTTTTCTGTGATGCGGTAACAGACAGATAGACAGACAAAATTTCTAAAAACTATAGATTCGGCCTCTGTATCGATTATAATAATGTTTATTTCAATAAAATTTTGCAAAAAATATTTAGTGTACAGATTCGGCTTAGTTACAATTTTATTATATGTACATAGATAATAATTCATAATAAGAAAAGACACTTAGTGAGAATAAACATTAAAATCACGTAATTTAAAAAGTTTATTACTGAATTGTACATCTCGAGACGAGATTCAACTTGATGTAACTTCTGAAACGATTTGGAAACTTTTTTGTTTATTCTTGTGATTGAGGAAACCTCAATCCATTTGTTTTTTTTTTAATGTTTTGCTTGAATCATAACAGGAATGATTATAAGACGAGATAATTATAACAGGAAATCAGTACAGATAGATAAAATTGAAGTGTCTGTTTGTAATGTCAAAATTATAGCCTTTTACTAAATGCATAAGAAATTATATACGGTACATACATTTTACGTATAGAATGTATTTATCGAATATGATTCATTTTAATTTTTCTTTCATTTTTGGCATATTAAACGATAGAGCAATATTAAAATATTGTAAAAACGTAATAAATAACAAGTTATTTATTTCAGGGTTAAACAGTGTACCGCAGAAAACCAAACTCTCATACGGAGGATAAAGATTCTGCAATCACAGAACCAGACGCTTACCCAACAATTAAAGAGATTACAGGTATGTTACAATACCATAATATTTAATAATATTTGTGTTTTGTTCATTTAAGTTTATTATAAATCTTTAAATTTGTCTGTTTGTTTACTTGTTTTTAACGACACGGTGGTATTTGATGAAATTGGCTTGGATCTTTGAATCTTGAGGGTGGAAAATGAAATGGAGTAAGAGTATATATGATTTGAAAAAAATACACTGTATATTTCACCATCGCCAAATATTATAAGTATATAATAACAACTAAAATATTGCAGTAGCAGTATGATTGACACTTTCCGCTACAGCGATTTTTGCGGTTAATATGGGTAATATGAGCGGGGAATTTCTAAAAAAACAATTTTAAGAATTTGCACGTGTCTTTCGATGAGATCAATAACATTGACCCATTTTGGAATCTATTCAGTCTATTATATAGATATATATATATATATTTCTTAAATTTGTTTGCCACCAATTTTACCGTATTTTTATAGTAGACCTATTTTAATTTATTATCCTCTAGCTCAATAATGGTTTCATTTAAATTTAAAGAAAAATATTCCATCTCTAAGGGTGAAATTATTTACTAATCCCGTTTGATTTATAAAGGTACACAAACATTTTTAGTTGAACGAAATGAATAAACAAATACAACACTCTCCTAAATTGTGCCGTCATCTTCTAAGTCTTTTCAAAAAGACATTTAAACCACCTTTATTAGATGGGTTCATGGGTTTTGTCTCAAATAATTTTCGCCCATTCTAGAACATTCTAACGGACGTACCCTTTCTAACGCATAAATAATAAATATGTTGGGACATTTACACACAGTACCGTTTAGTTCCATGGTAAGCTACGAGGCTTGTGTTATGGATACCGAATAGTTGATACACTAAATATGTACATATATAACTTTAAATACATACATATTATTAATATAAACTTTAACACCCATGATTAGAGTACACACATCAGTGATCATCGCACAAATGAATGTCCCCAGCGGAACTCGAACCCGCGACCGCCGGCATAGCAAGTACAAACTGAGCCAAACGTGTCGTCAAATTACGTTCATCATTATGTTCATAATCTTTCCGTATTCCAGACCGTTCTGACGGGCGTGACGTCGGGGTCGGGGTCGGGGCCGGGCGGCAAGGCGCAGCCCGCCACGTGCCTGCTGGTGCTGCTGCTGTCGGTGGCGCTGGTGGCGCTGCCCTCCCTGCGCGACGACGTGCGCGCGCCCGCCGGGGCCCCCGCGCGCGCCGGGGCCCCCGCCCCCGCCCCCGCCGGGGCCCCCCCTCCGCCGTCACCAGGGCGCTGCTCTCCGCTACCAATAGTGAGTGTTCTGGTACCTGGACTGCTTCGGCGGCTTCTAGTGGCTGGCATGTACGGTTGAAGATCTGAAGGCCCCGGGTTCGAGTCCTGGGTCGGAACGAATTCAGGCATTGATTATTTCGGTTAAGAAATTCTCAACGACACCGCCAACTTCCCAAGTTTCCGAGCGTTTGGGCGACTATGGAATTTCTATCTTTTTGAATTTTTTCGCGAATTTATTTTGAGTTTTGGTTCCCGACGTTTCGAATGCTTTACAGCCATCATAGCTAAGGAAGAGACTAAGGTTTTAGTCGTCTCTTAGGTCTTCTATAAGGTCATTATATTATATTTCTTACAAATCCGAAAAAATAGTTTAAATATAGATTTAAAATGTCAAATATTCGCGTAAATCTAAGAAAATATTATATCAAACTTCTTTTCACTCTATCAATATAGCATTTGTTACAATTAATTTTTCTTACTGTAGTTCTTATTGCATTATAACACAATTGATTTATTGATTAACGTAAATAGACTCTTCTGTATACAACTAGACAAACTTACTCATGTTTTTGTATTCGAGAAGCAAATTGTAACAATAAATTTATATAATGATTGAAATGGCGCATTTCAGTTACGTAGATGAAAGTTTGATTGTCGGCCGAGCGTGACGCGGCGACGGTCGGTGGCGGAAATTTTGCCGTTAGCTCTCATTTTTAATATCTTTTTCGTAAAAACTGTATAATTTAGAGAGTAATTAAAAATATATATATTAATTTTACAGTTCTATGCTTTGTAAGTTTTGCGATGTTGGGTTTAAAATTTTGTTGATTATTATTTTTGACCATAGTAGGTAATTAGTTTATTTTATTTGGCGAATTATTTAAAAAAATATTTACTTATCTAATATAAATTGTTACTTATTTACAATGTGTTAGGTTAAAGTTTATAATTTTTTTTAACGAATACCTTTATTTTATTTACGGCAAAAAGCTAACTAACTTGGTCCATAACATATAGAAAGTAAATGGCTCAAAAAATAATTGGTCATTAGATTCATTTCTGGTGGCACTTTCTCTATTAAAAAACTCCAATAGGGTCTCATCACAAGCAACAAAAGCCACATAGACACCAATGAATATTTTTTAAATAGAGTTCTTCTTTAGAGTCACGGGTAGCTAACCTTAACTCATCTAAAACGCAATGCCTAGAATTAATATGTTATATATTATATAATTGTCGTATGAAGGATTTAATGTATTTAATTTGTAATACTAGAAAAATATTCCTATAATAATAATATTTATTATACATAATAAAAAATGTGTTATTCACAGAAATGGCGTTGTTGGACGAGACGGTGATAGACGACGGGGAGTTCAACATGGACGAGCTGATCACGTTCCGGGCGCACTCCGACCACGACTACCAGGTGGTGCGGTGCGACGCCGGCGACACACCCGCCGCGTACGTCGACCTCCCCATAGACGAGGACTGGCCCCCGAGCCTCAAGAAACGCATCAAACCCATACAATTCGATCTAGACGACGGCAAAGACTACATACCGCCCATCGTCAAACAGGAGAACTATCAAAACTACAAAACCGCACCGAAATTGGAAAACGACGACTACAACGATTTCATAGCTAACTCGATAATGAACACGGGACGAAAACTAGGCCTAGATTTTCCAGTTCCAGTCAAAAATGAAGATATTGTTATAGAGGAAATATCCGATTTTGATACCAGAAATAATTTTACGGAAGTCAAAAGTTTTGTTGTTGTTAATGGTACGGCGAATGAGTTTTAGTTTTCTTTTTTCTCATATTAATATTTGCAAGGAAAAATATTGTAACTTTGTATTGTATATAAAATTGTACCTTTAATATATGAGAAATTCTTTTTTTTTTTAAATTACGTCCATACTCAGCTACAACGTTGTTCCTTGCCAGTGTTGATTTGGTCAACATGCCGATTTCATTATTGATATCGGTGTTTTTTTTTCTATACATTTTAACATATATTTTTTATTCAGCTTCTCGTATGCGCTATTCCTATCAGATTTTATTTTATTATAATTTTATACACATATTTTCTATATTCAATGAAATTATTTCTTGATTTACTTTAAGGTGAAGTGTGGTTCCATTTTTTATAGTTTTAATTTTAATATATCTCTTATATATATGTAAATGTAGAAAAATATTATATAGATATTGATTTTTTTTTAAGACTTTAAATAATTCATTTTGTTTACAATTATCGAAAAATTCCATACATTATGGTATGAGTTAATATTTTGACCCTGTTCTCGATGTTGAGTTCTTTGAATCGAATGCTAGATCATGAAGGACTTAGGTTAAGTATTACTTAGTTGTAAGTAACATTCAGAACATAATACGTTATATATTTATTTTAAATCAAAATTAATATATCGATAAATTTATTTTTATTATATTAGATAAAGTTTATACAACTTCGTCATGTCATTAGTTGTATAGAATAAGTTTCGAAGCATTTTCGCGTTATGACTTGGTGCAATTATTGTAAGTTAATAAGTACTGTTCGTCAGTGGTAGGTTTTATTCAGCTAAGCATTAATTATTATAACTGTCCTTACGTGTAAGGCCTTATTCCTTAATTAAGTTAGAATTGTGTCGAATCATGAAATGTTGGATTGGAATACAATTGTTATTTGAAATAAACTGTGACATAATATTGGTCTTTTTATACCTTAACTTTATCGGATAGACATGTCTGTTTTTTTTATAATATAGATTTTTTATAATAAACAAACTTCAATAAT
Source organism: Brenthis ino (assembly GCA_921882275.1). Lineage (NCBI taxonomy): Eukaryota > Metazoa > Arthropoda > Insecta > Lepidoptera > Nymphalidae > Brenthis > Brenthis ino. The sequence goes on along the minus strand of OV170232.1, from coordinate 23,106,598 downwards.
TATATGTAGTGCTCATCATTAATGGATGCACTGTTGATATAATTAATATCATGGGCTATTTTTGTTTGCTTGTCTAGATAATAGGTGTCGTTGATCCGCTAACTGTCGAACTTGACTAATATATGAAACTTTCTATTCTTTTTTTATAATGCTTTAAACATTGCCCGCGGCTCCGCCCGCAGATGACCAAAAACCAAATTCTTAGGTTTTACATATTAGTATACTCTGTCTCTGACAATGCAGTTTTTGTATTTTTTTCTCACAAATTAGATATTTTCCCGCGGTAATAAGTCTCCTATATGTTGACCCGGATAAACAGCTATCATCATACCAAATTTCATCAGTCCAGTGGTTTTCTCGTGATGCGGTAACAGTCAGACAGACAAAAATTCTAAAAACTATAGAATCGGACTCTGTATCTAAGAAATCTATTGTTAACTGTAACGCCGGCGTGGCCGCGGTCGTGGAGGGTTTAACATAGGGTCTTATCAGTGTTGTAGTGTGTGCTCGACCCTGCAACGCCCCATTGCGCTGCGGCGACGGGTTCCGCTGTGGGTTTTAGTGAGTAGCAGTCTCAAGTACCCTACAAGTAGACAGCCGGCAGGGTGACTGCCCCATGATAGGTTTCTCCAACGAAAACAAGTGTCTTATCAGTGTATTCCTAAATTTAGAGATTTTGAAATTGCTTTGCACACCTATCTAACATTTTATTATATGCAGGATATCAAATTAGTACATTCTTTGTGTTTCTACTTGCTGATTTAACAGCATACAATTTTTACCGCAAAAACGCGAGAATATAGTAACTTTAAGATCGACTGTTTTTTTTAACGTTAATGCGTTTCATTCTGGAGAGTAAAACGTCAAATTTAAAACCGTTAATATTTCTTAAAACGGGCTTATACTTTTTACACGACTAACTTATTTTTGTATTAATAAAGTACAAATATAATGAATAAAACAAATATCTTATAATAAGCTTTATTTAATTATGAGTTAACAAATATTTTCGTATTTTTGAAAACAGGTTGTGACCTTAACTGAATATAAGTCAAATTGCGTATGCAAATGTACATGTTACAGAGAAAAAAAAATAAACACAGACAACTTTTTCTATGATAATGAATATTTATTTATATAGATAGGTACTTAACGATAAGGATTCAATTCAGTTTCAAAGCATCATGTATTATAATACAAAGTTAAATAACTATAGCTCAAAACTCCTCCGTTCAAGCGCCGACAGAACACGACTTACTTAGTAAGCGAAACTTTTAAAATTATAATTTAAATTAACTACACAGTACTCGCCGCCCGCCACGACTCCGCCACGACTCGGCCACGACGCGGGCGACACTCACAATAAATACCCACGTATTCCATTCGCATTAGAAATTACTTTGAAACAATATAGTGGTGCCTTAAAACGTTTATTGTGATAATATGAAGCTTTCGAAATGCGACGTCGGGTGTGTGTCGAGATTACACTCGAGTCTCAACGTGTTTTGCCAGACCCGTTTATTCCATACTTTCCTCTCATTCAAATTCAAAATGAAGAGATAAAAACTTAAAAGTTAATATATAAAGTTATTTGAATTGTATATTTTAATTAGAAATAGCTATCCCAGTTCTAATTCCGTCCGAGTGGACTCCACGGGCGCTGGCAGCATCGCGACGTCCACAAACACACGTAGACTCATCGTTCGCGTTTAGAGATCACACAATTTGACTTTGAATTTCAATTATCCACTCTAATTTGATTATTCTATCTAGCAAATAGAAAGTAACAATTAGGTACAACTATGAATTAATTTTAAGACTTACTTTTACATTCGGTTAGATATACTGCGACGTGTACAATAAGTATACGATCTATTCAACGAGGGGATAATCTTGTTTATAATATTATATCAAAAACTCATCCAGATTCAAAAACGTTCCGCTTATACATATCAATAATTGCATTCTATACCATCTCTAAAAATATGAGAACGACACAACAGGGTGTTCTTATTTAAAAAAAAAAAAAAACGTTCTCAGCCGACAGAATGAAGGACATTGTGATGACTCGCGCCGTCTGTAGGCCGCCTTCGATGTCACGTCCCAAACAAACCTTACCCTACGCGATGCACGAATGAATTGTTGCCGTTTTGTATAAAAGCAATATGATACAATCGTGTTGTTCCTAAGCTGTACATTTATACACTAACGAGCCACTGCGACCGCGGGCGTCCCGCACTCAGTCTATTCACAATTAGATATTAAATTCTAATGATTAATTTTGTCTTTGCACGTGTAAAAGCCGCGACCGACGGGGAGTGAAACTGGCACATAATGAAACCTTGGAATGTCCCCGAAAACGCGGCAATCGTTAACGTTACTACTAGCGTAACGTAAACTCTTCGATAGTCGATATCGAATGATTAAAACAAAATGACAGTACGAATTGACTCGAGCACGCACGCGCGCGATGTTCCGATCAGTCTTGTAGATGCCATTCACTCGGAACCTAGATTGATACAAACGATGCTTGATACTATTATGATTTAACACATTAATTATTGCACGTATATATATAAAATTTACGAATCACATCACACTTAGACCATCAGTTCGTCACAAACGCGTATCGGGAAAGATCCTATTATATGATTGCGCCAAACTGTCACTAACTAAAAAGAGGCATAAATAAAAAGTGAGTGACGCTGCGTCTATAGGAACGGGCCGATGCGTATGTTACAAGTGATTGCAACAAATCAACTTATTAAGATGACTAAATAAAATTATATCTAGAATATGCATATGACGGGCGACGTGTTGAGCTTTGATTGGAACCTAGAACCTTCTATTTATACTGTTTTCATATGAGCACGAGCGAACCTCCCAGAACTTTGCCACTCCACCGCCCAAGCTCAACACTCCGCCCACACGTTTCCAACAACACACAACTTAGTACATTTCACGATATCTATATTATGGTAATTCATTACTTACGAAACGTAATCGTATAATTACAGACAGAAACTATAATAATGAACTCACAGTGGGGTCTAACATCACTGCACTACTCGGGAATACAACTAGTTACAACTACGGCCGTTCATCATGTACTGTTTGTTCGAGAAATGAGAATCTGCCTCGCTATTGTGACTGATCGTATAATTAATCGATTATTTCGATTCGATATCACAACTATCGAATGCAGTACTATTCGATTGGATCGGATAACATCGATTATTATTTTCGTCAGTCTCAATCGAAAGGCTGGAATGAATGATATTATTTTGTTCGAGAATGATCTGGAATGGAGTTCTGATGAATGAGGCAAAACAATTTAGTGTTATCTGAACAAATAAATAGAATTGACAAGTTTCAAAACGAAACGTATACTACGGACGGGAACACAAATGAAAACCAACCGCACCTCGAATATTATGTACAAAATTGCTTTGGAAATTGTGATAAATAAAGTTTTCTTTTAACAAATTCTACCAAAAAACAAAACTTAACAGAATATTTCATTCATTTAAAGTGTAGTTTTGTCTCCGGGCGTTTGTTTGTAAATCCGTTCACGGCTACTATTCTATTGTACGAGTGGGAAATAGTAATTGCAACGGTATTCGATATTCGAATCGATATGGAACATTCTAGAACTGTAATGTCAGCTGTATTAAAATATAACTGCTCCTATATATAATACCGATAGATAATACATCGATTAGGCATTCCTCGCAATCTACTGAATCAATTTAGTTTAATCGAAATTCAAAGTAAACACTACACTAGCGAAATTTTGAAATTATGAGAAAAAAATATATAGAAAAATGCTTTTGTAATACAAAATAACGTTTTTTTATCATTACTTGTTTTGTTGGTTATTGTACATTATGTTTGGACGTCAAGAAGGTTTTACTTCGACTTGTTTATTGACAAATCTAACATATTTAAAGTTCTAAAATCACGAACCCCATACAATATTTAGTTTTATCAATAACTTTATCAAAGTTTCTTACATTAAGTATAAACGGTAGCTGCCTGACCGACTGAATTGATACCAACTGAAATACCAAATAATACAATATATGTCAAGTTTTTTAACAAGTGCAGATAAAAAATAGGATTGTAAATAGCGTCACCTATACTCACTTCTTACTTATAATCACCCGCCGGAACAATTACCGGCATTTATTACAATTCATTATACTGTTATGTATATTTAAATACATGAAACATGATCATATTTGAGAAAAATTAAAGCAAACCATCAAAAATATTATACGATTAAATATAAAAGGCTCTAAAATGTTCTCAAATCACACTTGGAAACTACCATAACACGTGACAATATATAACGTGCGTCATTAAATTATAAGCGAGAAATAGTTTTCAATATGTTATTTATGAATTAATTTATTACCACAGACTTTATTATGCATAACAACCAAGTTCCATGAACCACCATGTTCAATCCCATTCTCTATCTGCACAGGTATTATGTACTGAGATCTATACACAGAGTAGGTTTTGTGGAAAAAAATATTAAGACATATATGACGTCATCATACTTCTATCTGAGCATGTGTGTAATTAATTATGATTCTTATTTACATACATTTAATCTAAAATTGAAGTGTCTGTTTGTAATGTCAAAATAACAACTTAATGCATATGAAATTATATATGGTACTTATAAGAAAAACACAATTTTTAACATTTTTGTCGGTCTGTCTGTTTGTTCTGAATAATCTTCGAAACAGCTGGACAGATTTTGACGGGACGTTCACTGACAGATAACTGATGTTATATGGAGTATATATATGGAGTAACTTAGGTTACTTTAATTTTAGACTAAGAATTAGGGTTCCGCTCAAAAAAAAAACGTACCTAAGGACGCACCAGAGCGAAGCGAAGTTGAGTCGGTAGTTTACGAAATATAAGTGGTCATTTTATTTATTTTCCTTTATTGCATTATTCCTCACCTACTCTATGTATTTATTACTTTGTATATATTTGTATTATATTATACATTTTTATATGAAATAAATTGCGCTTAATTAGAAATATAGTGGCTTTAAATAATAAATAGCATATATTTATTACATATATAATAATAATGTATGAAATAGAAAAAAATACTTTTGTTAAAAAAAATAATATGGATTGTACATAATTTCAAATGTCAACATATACTTTGTTGGTTCTGATATTTTAACACATTATATTTAATTCCTTTAATTGTATCCCTTCATATACACAGTCCCATGTAAATTATTATATACATTTAAAAAACTATGTCACTAAAGAAAAATAATAATGCATTATAATAAGTGAATTAAATTTCGAATTAACCAAATTTGGTTATATATATATATATATATATATATATATATATATATATATATATATATATATATAGAAATATTAAGTAATAATATTTTAGATGTGACTCTGTATTACGAAAAACACAAATTTGTTTTAGTTGAGATAATTTGTGAAAGAAATTTAATATCACTCACTCGTACGTTTCTCCTTATCTCATCTCTGATAATAAATGAACGTCATAATTCTAATTATTGACATGAATACTTTCTTAGATTCACGCGAATATTTGACATTTTAAATAAAACTATCTTTTCTGATGATGAATGAATGCTGTAAAGCATTCGAATTGTCGGGAGCTAAAAATCAACTCATTTAACTTTTAGATATAACATATTTTTTTCTTTATAATAGATTAATTTAAATACAAACAGCGACGATCCAAGAACAACTAGAGTATAAATCTTTAAAAAATTCAATTGACACTAATTTTCTTTAGACAAATATCTCAACTTCAAAACAATAAAAGAACAAACAATTTTATACCAACAATTACAATTTTCAATAATATGCAATTATTATTCAACAAATAAGTGTGTTCAGTTGAAAGACTGCGACAAAATAACTATAGGGTTGTCAACTTCAAGAATTTTTTTGATTTTTTTTTCAAGCTATAGCTGTGTCCAAATTTCCATCCTCGTATAATAACTTTGACTTTTTTTAAATAAATACCATAGACAAATCTGTATAGAATATACTGATTAACAAAAAACACCACTCACTTACACAAACTCAACGACAAGATCACACTTCGCAACAAACTCACATTATAAAGTCCAACAACAAAAAAAATCACCATCAAAAGAGTAACTTAAATAAAGTTGACAACCCTAAGCTAATTATGTATTGTATAGCGATCCTAACAGTGAACGTAGCTGACAGTTCTTATATATCCGTACTGGCAACCCTAGCTCGGGGAGTCGATGAGGCGGGGGGTGTCGGGGGTGTGTCGGGGGGTGTGTCGGGGGGTGCCGGGGGTGTTAGGGGTGCGGGGGGTGCGGGTCGGGTCAGGCGTCGCGTCACTTGTACGCGCGCGTCGCACACTTCTTCTTTTTGCGTTTGAAGAAACAGCAACATCTGGAATAGACAGATTGTCTGTATGATGATTTTTTATAGTCTGCTTTTGATTACCGAGTGCATCACATTGACAATAAGTAAATCAAAAAAATATATAATATAAATAAACATAAAATTCTTTTGAATGCATTTTAAATACAAAACAAAATTGCAAAAACATCGAACAACTTTTTTAACTTAAGCATACACATATTTAATTAAACATAATATGTTAATAGTTAATACCTGCAAGGAACAACGTTGTAATTCAGTATTGTACTGGTTTTGAAATTGAAATTTTAATATATTAAATATTATTTTAATACTGAGTTACGATGTTGTTCTTTGCAAGTTTTTATGTGATTATTTATCTACTCTTGGAAAGAGATAAACAGTTTTAATATTGAATACACCGCCTTAGCAGTGAAAAGAGCTTGAACATTTAAAAAAAACCTGTTAATTTTATGAGTCTATTACATCCTGTGTATTTTTACTCAGCTTTATATATCCCACGGGAACCGCACATTGTCCGGGATAAGAATTGTTTGCTATCCTATCTCTGTGCCAAATTTCTTCCAGATCCGTCCAGCCGTTCTGGCGGGATTGAGTAAAAATCATCCATCCACCCAAACTTTCGCATTTATAATATTAATGGGATTGTATAAGAAAGCAATGATCAACTATATAATAATTAGAAACTTTATAATTTATTTTTGCAATAAATGATTTTATTTTGGTAAACTCTATTCTCTCTTATTTGTAGTTGAGCTTTCACTTTGATTTTATAAATACAAGAATTTTTATTTAAAACTTTATTTAATTCAGTAAGTTACAAACAACATAACTAGATATTTTGTTTGTAACTTAATCAAAAGTGTGGTGTAGCTCTTTTTACCACTAAGGCCAGGATATTATGTAATTTAAAATTACTAGCATCATTTTCGTTGTCTTCATCTCTTATCATATATTTAATAAGAAAATTTCTCTACTCGAAATAAATAGGGTAATTGTCTTACACATTTTTGCGCTTGGTGTTTATACCAACTTTGTTAAGACCATGCAATGTTATATTTAATACTGTAACATATAACTTTTAAAGATTTAAACAAAATATTATATCTGAACTGATTTTAAATGTACAGATGTGTGTCATGTTGCACTTGATCGTATTTTTTTAATATAATATGACAAAAAATATTTACTAGGTCATAAAAAATAGTGTAAGAATCACAATGTACATTTAAAAGTATTGAACAATCAAAGCGTAAGTATGTATATATTTTATACACGAGGAATACACAATCAAACTAATAAAATAAATATGTACATATACATAATATGTTAATTCAAATTATTGTGTATAAAATTAATAAAATGAACTCTTTCCACTTACGCCTTTTTTGTTTTAGATATAAAATCAATCAAATATCTTCAGTATAATCGTCTTGGGTAGTTTTTAAATTATTTTCTGACGTAAAATATACGAGCGCTGGACCCCAACTATCTCTTTCTATTTCCTAATGCCAGCGAACATAGTAACTCAACAAAACAACCCAAGACGTTCACACATATCGCCACATGCACCAAACAACGTTGTAACTCAGTATTGAGATAATTAAAAATGATTATAATTAATATCCTCATATATCATAAAACTGATTAAAATTATAAAAATGTTTAAAGTTAAAAAATATTGTAAGGTAATTGGTGCAATTTTCATTTTGTTATTTGTGGGTAGGCTGTTTGTAATAACTATACCTTCGAGATATGTAAGACCACAGTCTCCCGTGACCATGAATGCTGTAAAGCATTCGAAACGTCGGGTACCAAAAATCAAAATAAATCCGCGAAATAATCCAAAAAAAATTATTTAAAATTCTTCATATATTTTAAGGTCAAATTAAAAATTGCTATAATACTGAGTTAGTACAATGTTTTTCTTAGCAGGTGTCAATATCAAATTACAATTAAACGATACCCTCCTGACCGCAGCAACTGTACAGGAGATATTACAATGGACAAGTGTACGCGCAAACGTGCATACTTATCCCTGTCACTCTCATATACCGATTAGACGAAAATTAATTCGACACTTGCGGTGAGAGTTCAGTCGTAGGAACGCCGGCTTTACGTGCTCTCCGAGGCACGGGGGTGAAACACCGCCAACGTCTGAACTCCGGGCCGTTACTAAGAAATTCTTAATAGAAATACTCAATAACAATAACTTGGCCCGACCCGGGACTCGAACCCAGGACCTTCGGATTTACAGCCGTACATGCTAGCCACTAGACCACCGAGGCAATTCACTCATCACTTGCAACGAACAACGTTGTAACTCAGTACCTATTCAGATAATTTAAAAATGTAAATTAATTTCCTCAACAGTTTAAATCAAACTAAGTTACAATATTGTTCTTAGCATCACTTTACATTAACAATTAAATATAAATAATAATAAAAAAGGTATATAAGAAACCAATGCATACAGTTGAAACACTGACTTGGTGTCGTCGACCACGTCCACCTCGTGGTGCTGCGTGATGGGCGTGTTGCTGTGCCCCGCCGTGGGGTCGTCCGCGCCTAGCTCGCCGTTCGTCGAACTTACCACCTGGATTATGTGTCTCATTGTTATATACATAAAGATAAATTTTAAATAATACAACGTGTATTATATATTTAAATTATAATATATAATTTTTAAGGTAGTTATATACTTAAAAGCTGTTTTTATATGACGTATATTATTTTATATTATTAATATTTGACGGATGTTTTATAAAGAAATATCTTTTAATCTAAACCTACTTACTGTGCAGACTGTAGGTATCGAATCAGTATCACCAACGAATCGTAGGTAAAAAAAATCGTTAAGAATTAAAAAAAAAAGTATTTCTGAATGTTATTTATTTAACATTGATTGATATTAATCATAAACATAATTTGTATTTATTAATTGTTAAATAGAAAGTTAATTTAGGAAAAAGTCTATTATATGATTTCATTTCAAATAATATTTGAGTTAAATTTACAGTATTTTTAGTATAGTAAATTCTATATAATTATTTGGGACTTGTATATTTGTATTAAAAATATAATAATAACAAAATATTATGTGATAATAAATACAAAATTAAATAACATAAGATCCATCCCAGAATTTAACATAGTACATAGTTATTTTTATTAAGTCTTCGAATTATATTATTAAATTCCCTACAATTTCCCTTTTAAAAAAACACTAACGTTGCCAAATAAAATAAAAATAGATTTTCAATCAAATAGAACACATACAAAACATTTACAAGTCAACTGTGGTAAGCGATACTGTGAAGTTTGCAATCCGTGGCGTATATTTCGGTTAGCTTCGACCAAGCAACAGTCATAGCACACTAAAGACAACATTCATCTTTAAGCATTTACTAAGAATGCGAAACTCGACTAATTTTTCATATTATTAAGCATTTTGTATCAAATGTTAAGGAGTTATTTGGCCTGTGTCACATTGAAAGCTGTACCATTCAGTACCATTTTGATTGATTAGCGTAATTTTTATTTAACAGCATTAACTATAACTTTTTTGCATTTAAGTATAACTAATATAATGTTATTGCGTTCGTAAGTACGACATTTTATTATTTTAAAAATATAATACATACTTTAATGTAAAGAAATTATTCTCATTTTTTAAAATCTAGTAAATATACAAAATTATTCTAAATTAAATCGTGCAGATTTGATGATTTTATATTATTTTTAACTCAAAATCTATTGTAAATTATAGCAAAAATCTTATATGAAATATAATAAAATAATGGACGATGAATAAATAAACAACACTGTTATTATTATTTGCCTAGTATATACAGGTATTTAACATTTTACAACGTCAAATATCTACCCCACTGGTGGTCTAAAGAATAGAAAAGCGGCTTATAACAATATACTATGATAATCGAAAAATATTTATTTTCATATCAGTAGTTCCAATAAAAAAGGTAAAGTCAACGCTAGCGTTAATGTAAGCGACATGCAAACATCACACAGTGGTTGCCGCAAAATGTTCACAACTGACCGTGGACACTGAGCCGGGAAATTTCACATACCGAAAATGTTTATTCTTCAATAGCTAAAAAATAAATACACCAATATACATACACAATTCATAGACAAATAATGGCATATTTAAACGAAAAAAAAAAAACATTTTTCATGCACATTTTCGAACATTTACATGATACGGCCATGCTCTCAGCAAATATGAATTTAAAGATTGAACGTCTTACAAAATAAGGTTTTATAATATAGGCTAACGTGTATACAAGTGTGTTATCACAACATTGCGCGACATTTATTCTTTAAGTACCTCTGATACTTTCAGTCATAAAATGATAGTATAATGAATTTGTGTAAATATACATATATAAAAGAATAATTTATTTTGTTTACGCTGTACATAAATGTACTATTTAACATTTTCGTATTTTGTTATAATTATCTTGAAAGGTAATCATTTTATTGCCATGTTTAGATTTATTCACCTTATTTTTTATACTTTTGGAAAAGCAGAAATTGAATTGAACGTTGAATGTTGACAGTAACATAGAAAAAAAATATCTTTTAATCAATAAATCTGGGAAATGGGCAGGAAGATATCTAGACCGTCGAAACGAACACCGACAGGCGCACGCACGATATGCCTGATTGGAAACACCGAGTACATTCTGAGGTCGCGGGTTAGTGAACAAATCACATACCCAACACTCACGTAACGTACAGGACGTCCTTATACTACCTTAGGTAAGATGTCGTAATAATGTTAAAGTTTCCAGTAGTTTTTACTGGTCAGTTTAATGGAAAGGATTCAAACTACGAGATTAAAACTGTTAAAATCAACATCGTATTCAATTAAAATAATCTAAACGCGTATAAAACAAAAAGAAATTAGAAATAAGATCTACATATAAATATCTCAAAATTCTCATATAAAAATCTCACACATTTTATGTGAATCATTTTCACTAACTAATGTCCACTTAATAACAGATCTGTATAATAATCGATCCTATCGATTCTGGACAACCTTACAGGCTTATACAATCAAATTTAAACTTTTATGGTGTGCAAATCACATAAATCTGACTTTGTATTATGTCACGTAGCCCTAATGTGTAATTCCCATACATTTTTAATTTTTCTATTCGCAATATCACTTATGATCATGGAGACAGATAATTTATTAAATTATTTCAAAATAACTCATCCCATCCTTAAGAGTATTTTGAAGTATTCGACATTAAAAAATGTACGGTGAAATTGAGATATCCATCTTTTTTTTATAAAAAATTGAAAAAAAAAACAATTGCCTATATGCAAAAATAAACAATGTTTTAAAACTAAATAATAATGTATAATTTTTATTAACTATTGTTATTGCACGAAAAAGATTAATTAACGAATCTACTTAATATTTATATAATGAAAAAAAAAAATCATTTTTATAGAAACAGAAGATATTTCATTTCTTAAATATTGCTTTGAGAATACTAAATTAAAGATACATTTCGGCGCAAGTTGATCTTAATACTATCGGACATATGATTAGCCAAAAAAATTGACCAAATCTATATTTTAAGACCTTCGACTTTTAACGAGTATGATAAACCCAAAGAACTTATAATACCTGTACAGGGCCAAAGTAAGCCTCTCAAAGAACCTATCGTGCCTGTATAGAAACAAAATGAGCTTCCAAAAAAAACTTATCCCACCTGTACAGGACTAACGTAAACCTGTCAACTAACATATCTTACCTGTACAGATCCGTGTCTATCCGCAGGTGTGAGATGGCCGGTGGCCAGCGGCGTCGCTTTGCCACTATGAGGCCAGTTACCACCGGTATTAGCTGTACCCCCTGTTCCTGTGTCTTTTACTGCGCCCTGAAATATTTTGTTTGTCTTATCAGTTATCATATACTTGTTTTTGGTAGCTTTTATTAAGTTTTATAACTTAAAATGGGGATGAAATCGAATAAAAATACTTAAATGTATGTATAATATAATAAAAATATAGCTCACTTAAATGAACAATAAAAACTCTTGTTTAGCTGCTTTATTTATATTTTTTTAATAAAAAAAACTACAAAAATGAATGAATATAGAATAAACATTGGAACATAAACAAATGAAAAGTGATTTAACTCTATAAATAAAATAATTAAAGTATAGAACAGGCCTAAAGTCTTGCGTAACGAATCACTTTAACTAATCTCAAAAATCTCTATAAGACCCAACCTTGTAAGGTTTAATCTTCAAATTGGCTTTGAACTAACATATTTAATTGTTTTATTATCTGATTAATTAATTATTTGTCTTATTACTAGTGATGCCAAACTATTGATAGAATCACTATCAATAGTTGACCTTGAAAATAAGTTAGGATATCGAAATGACCATCGATACTATCGATAGTGGCCTATTGAGGGCCTCACTACTAGTAGATTACCTAATAGTATGAAATGATAATGTAATATATGATCGTAATGAAACTTATTTACTGATTAATATTAATATGTTATTGAATGAATTGTATATGAATAATAATTGTTTAACAAAAATGGTAAGCACACATTTCACTTCAAAATCACTCTAGTATTATTTTACCCTTATGGGACGATTTTTATGAATTTTATATGGGACACCGTCGAGTTACATTCATTAAAAAAAGAATTATAACAATCTATTCACAATAAGCTAATATCTCGCATAATAAACAAAAAATACAGACTTAGTACTAACTATCTCCTATTTTGATCGTAATCAGTCAAAAATAAATATAATATAGTATTATCATGGAAAGAAACACTTTTTAACGTTTACTTACAGTTAACGGTACTTAATATGTTTATAATGTGACTAATAATCATGTTAAAGCCTCACAAAATTCTACAGAATCTAAACATGTATCACAAGCAAAAAAACCTTTTGTTATCTACAATATATTATTTTTTTTAAGAAGGAAAAGGTGTAAAAGTGTCAATAAAAGGCAAACCCCTCAACCACACAAAGGTTACTTAGGAACTAGCAATCGTAGTACAGTGAAAGCTCTAAGCAATATTTATAAATGAAAAAAAAAAACATGATACAAGCTCCTAATGTTATATTTGAATAAATGTGTCAATGCTAATTGATGTTAATAATATATTTCATTTAAAAAAAAAACTTGTGTGTATACTTATTGTACGCACGTAAGAAGTTATACTTCTTTGGCGTAACAGAACAAAAATAGCTAACGATTTCATCCCGTACAGCTCTCTGTTTGTAAAAGGAGTGCAGCTAACTTGATCATGTCGCTTTTTGGCTGTCGGTGTGCGCGCACATCGTTAAAATTTTACTCTCATATTTTTTTCCAAACGTGCCAAAGAAGTATAACTCCAAAAAACATATTACAGTAATATTTAATTTTTTGGAATAATAATATTAACTGTAAACGAACGCGATATTATTGTAAGATGAACGTTTGTATCGAAAAATAATTATTGTTCTGATTAAGTTCAGACGTAGTATCTTAATACGCAGATCAACACTGATGAGTCAACATACTCTCAGTTTATTCCTTAAAAAGAGAAAGTTCAAATCCATCCAATTTCTAAATTCGACTATAATTTTTGTCCTAATTTTTTAAATTCACGTTGGTCTAAACATCGTTATAGATACATAACCTAAAATTTATAAAAAAAATTGTAACGTAAAATCAATGAAAATGTTCATTTTGTAATGTATGGAGAGATTTGAGAGCTCGGGAAGCGTACGGGTATTGGGTCAAACGTCAAACGAGTCGACACCTGCGTGGAACACAATTGTAACTTACTATTTCGGTAATTATTATAAAGACTTTATACAACAGTAAATAAGTTTGAGTTACAATGTTGCTCCTAGCAGTTGTCGATGTTATAATATGGGTATATGCGACCAAACCTCTCCGGATATAAGCGCCGCCTCATCGTCCTCAACCAAACCAATCATATAATCACACAAATCATCCTGCACCGACAAAGAAATTATGTGAGTTTGCCGTCTCTTCACTAGTCCATACTAATATTATAAATGTGAAAGTGTGTTTGTTTGTCCTCTTTTCACGTCGAAACAGAGCGACAGATTGGCGTGATTTTTGTGTGGAGATAATTGGAGGGCCAGAGAGTGACATAAGCTACTTTTTGTCGTGGAATTATCTGATTCCCACGAGAAAACATAATATAATACAACCCACAACAACTCATCATACCTATGTAGTCATCTATTCCATACTAACCGTTAAAACGTACCTAGGGACGAACCCGAGCGAAGCTAGGGTGAGTCGGCTAGTACTTTATAATTTAAATAAGATTAATCGCTATTGATAGAGAATATTCATAATTAAAATAACCTTTGTATTGAAAAATAGTTAGATTTTTGGGACATTAACACACAGCACCATCCAGTTCCATAGTAAGCTACGAGGCTTGTGTTATGGATACCAGATAGTTGATACACTACACATATATAATTTTAAATACATACTTAATATAAATAAATTTTAATATTTATGTAACGTTATAACTTTATTTAGATATGGACAATTGAATAAGAAGTACAAAAAATTACAAATAACCATTAAAATATTGCTTTAAAAATTGTCACGCAAATATTTTTTTATAAAAAACGTTTCCAATTATCGTATAATAATAAACGATTCGAAAATTGTTGAAGCAACTATTAAAAAATCTAGTGAAGAAACAACAGGCACAACAAAGAAAATTACAAATGCGAAAATAACTAAATATTTTAAAGCCCGTACACATAAGCCTGATATGCTAAAATAATAATTTAATATAAATATTCAATGCGATATCCTATTGGGCGTGGTTTTGGCGCTAGGCGTGCTATATTAGTGGCATATATATTATTTATACATACATTCTTTAGCCATTTATTTCGTTATTTCACAATATTTATTCAATATCCTTATATACTCACGATTTTATTTATTAATCAAAAATGTGTATAAATGTAGAATACTTTCTGGTATTCATTTATACTTAGTAACCAATGTACGTAACAGCAACCTTCACCTTGTATAATAAATACTTATACGTCAAGTTAAAACCGTAATCCAATCAAAAGGCAAAGCCTTGACTTTCACGGTATCAAAAGTATTGTTGGCATCGAATTATACTTAACTATTCTTCTAACTCATTTTGTTTCCTAACATTTTAATTGTAACCATTAAAATTTAAATTATTAAAACTAAACTAGAATTAGTACTTCAATTTTTTAAACTAACTATAAACATATAATTTATTTAAGTTATTATTATTATTTACCTTATGGAAGGCTTGATGTCTGTCACGATTTGGTGATACTACAATCTCGTGACCGGTCTGGATCGAACCCACTGGAGTAGACTGGAATATTTAATAAAACATATTACTTAAAAATAAAATGAGATACCTAATATGATATTTTCTAATACTCTTTTAATACTTTCAATCACTACTATTGATGATGAAAATCACACTAAGATGGAATATAATACAAACTAAGGAATATACTATATGATATACAGTTTCCACATACAAAAATATTTGATAGATTTTCTTTAATTTTAGCTACATTTGCTGCTGCATGAAAATATCGTGCCAATTGCGAAAATAGCATATAAAGAATATGATTCATAAAATGGATGACAATGAATTCATTTTGAATACCTAAAATTATTCATATAATTACATCACTAACCATCCCAAATACATTAAATTCATAATATACATGAAATAATAGGTGTATAACTTATATTTGTATGTATTATATATATGAGGATATGAAAAAGTAAAAAAATCGTATAAGATTACTTAGAATAGGTATATTCCCAATACATTTTCGCAGGCAAACCCTGAAACTAAAGCTATATGGCTGAAACACTACAACATTTAGCTGATAGAACAAATACATACCTAATAGAGTTAATGACGTAAGCACATACATGCAGCACATGTACTGACCTTATCGGATTTATTTCTAACGATATTGGACGGTGGGGCGTTACGCAATATACGCATCACGTGCATGTTCGCGGGCTGCGGTAGCGTGCAATGTACATATATATGTATTTAAACATGCCGTTTGTTTGTTTGTTTGTTAATTTCTTAAAGCAGTGAATTTGATCACATGCGATGATTAACGAAAACATTAAAAACAATATTTGTATCAATGAAAATTTCATTAGAGAAAAAATATATTGTAACATAAAAATTATTAGAAAAATAAAAAAAGACAACTCTACACAAAAACACACATTCAGATATTAGCTTTATTAGATAAGTACAATAAATTACAATTTCTAGCAATTATTTAACTAAATACTTTGTGGTAAAAAAAAAACATTTTTACAACTTTCGTATGTTTAAATATAAGTAATAACTCCTATAATGGGAATATTTCATACTAGTTTAAAAATAATAAACGAACCAGGTGTTAAATTATAACAAAATAAACAATAATACAAAGCATTGAGTCAAATAAAACAGTACCTAAATACATTAGCGAGCGAGCTTTTATGATTGAATAGTACTATATTGATGGAAACAAAGATTTTTTCAAGTGTAGGTCAAAGTTAGTTTTTGTTCATTTAGAATAAAACCCACTTGTATTTTATATTATAAGTTATATTTACAACAACCCTTTGGAAGCATTTCTATTTTCATCTAGCATTATTTTGCACGAAATATTTCGTATAGCACATTTTGTTTTCAAATAGAGTCTTTCAAATAGTTTAACAGAAGATTACTTAAGAGTCAGTTAAGATATTGTTCATGAAATGGTTTAAACAAAAACATGAATACTAATCAATTATTAAAATTTTACAAGAAACAAGATTGTGTTTGTATATAATTTTAATATTCTATTAATTTTATGTAATTTTTGTGTGGATTTTCTTAAGAAGGGCTTTTACTAACAAATATTATTATCTAAATATGAAATTAAGTTCTTAAATTCGGTATGTTAGCTCTTTTTTGATCTTCAGATCTTCTAATCTAAATTCTTCAACCACATTATCTCATTACCTATTACGTGATGAAAAAAGATATGGTCAGATTCTCAACATACAACCCTTTCAGATAACATAGTGTATATTCTTTGTAAATTTTGTCAAATCTATAATAATATTAAAACGAGGTAAAGTTTGTGAGATTGTGAGTTTGTGACGTTGTAGGGGGTAATCTTTGGATCTAATGAACCGATTTATATGAAAATTGATAAGAAGATAGTTTGAGACTCTGGGAAGGACATAGAATACTTTTTATTCCGGAAATCATCAAATCAAATTAAGGGGGTGAAAATGGGGATGAAAGTTTGTATGGGGAATCAAGCTAGGGACGAACCCGAGCGAAGCGAGGGTGAGTCGCTAGTTGAGATATAAATTAATTGTTTGCATATAGTATATGGACATACAGTATTGAGGATTGCCTACAAATAGAGTTAAATATTTATATATGTAAGCATTTATATATATAAGATGATAGAGAGTACATTCAAGCACATATGCACTAAAGCGGCTTAAATCTTAAATGTGAGGCAGTACAATCGAGAAGTAAAGTGCAAAGCAAATAGTTGATAGAGATACGTTCAAATAAGTATCTTTTATCATTTATCAACGCAATTGTACACACACACACATCTATATATATATATATATATATATATATATATATATATATATATATATATATATATATATATATATATGGCATTTTTTAACAATAAATCACTACATTGAAGCACAAATAAAAACGTCAGAGCAAAAGCGACTTAAATATACATTACCAATAAAGTTTAGATTTAACGTAAATACTTAGTAATACTGTAAGTCTACCGGTTCTTAGTTTGAAAAAACAAACATACATTTATATTATTCTTTGCATAGAGGTTTTATAGATCAGAAGACTGTGGATTGCTAACTTTTTTTATCGCTTTACGATATAAAAGTGTAAATGTACATATTAAAATATGTTAGAAGTTTAGTATGGAATAGAAATCTGAATATTTGTTTTCTTTGGTACATTTTAATTAATGGTCGCTCATAACGGTAAGCCTCTTTTGCTCTGACAGCTACACACAAGCGCACTCCGACTTTCGAATACATTTGAGCACAGAAAAATTAACGGCCAAAAAAAGAACCTGTATTTCGAATGTTTGAGGTAATAATAAGAAGAATCATCGCCTTAGTGCTTATTTGTTCAAACTACCAATACTTGTTGTACTTTACAGTAGATAGTTTTTTTATCTACTTTAAAAACAGAGCTAATTTTTTAAGATTTATATTGATATAGATAAAATACATTATTTCTGCTCTTTTCAAGTAAAATGTGTCATTTATACTACTCGAATGTACATTTAAAAGGTCATTCATTCCGAATTATAAACTCTTTTTGTATATTGGTCTTTTGAAAAAATAAACACCGAGACTTGTTGTGAGAGTCTGATCCTGATGAATCGAATCCCAGAACTCTAAAGGCCTGCAGCCAAAAACGCTAGCCACTCGACCCATGAATACCAAATATCTATCACTAGGTCAAATAAACGAAAGATATCTCACAAGTACATTCACACAGTCAAGTGCTATAAATGGACTGCCTTCCACAAATCAGATCCAAACTAACAAAACAACAAAAAAAATCCAAAGTGCCTGTAAAAGTGTATTTAAAGAATATTTTGAGTAAAACAAACATATATTTACCATAGTCTTGCCAGTCCAATCGAACTCCCCGTCGTCAACATAACCGCGCCTTTCGAACAGATCTCGGAACATGCGCCTCAGTTGGTCGTAGTCCGGCGTTTCGAAGAAGTCCAGTCGCCGGACGTAGCGCAGATACGTTGCTAACTCCTCTGGGTGGCCTTCGCATAGTACCTGGAAATGGGAAAAAGAGTTTATGTTGGTATGTTTTATTTTATGTCTGTGTGTACATATATATATATATATATATATATATATATATATATATATATATATATATATATATATATATATATATATATGTTTGTAAGCGTAGTTTATCATTGTTGTATTCAGTATTAATTATATCGTCCCGTCTACGGTTCCATTAATCCTTTTACCAAAGGTTGTCTGTAAGAGATTGCTCATAGCAATAAGACCGCCTTTGCATGCCTTTTTGTTATTTTTTTCTTTTCATTTTTAATATCCCATTGCCGCGCACGGAACTCCCTTCAATGCGAGGGGGATCAGGCCATAGCCCACCGCGCTGGCCAAGTGCGGGTTGGCGGACTTCACATGTCTTTCGAAAACTTGCTAGAATCTCTCAGATTTCTTCACAATGTTTTCCTTTATCAAAAGGCAAGTGGTAATCATGTTGAAAACGATCCGCACATGAAAATATCCGAAATACGGGACCCAGTATTTGAACCCGTTTAAATTGGTTTCCCAAACGAGCCCGTTACCACTGGGCTACCACTGCCTACAAGTTATATAAAATCTATTTGAAGCAAATTTTAAATACACATATTTAAAAATATGTATAAGCTTTAGTTAGGGACAATAAGACAGGTGACAATGTATCCTTCAATCAGTACGCTATTACTATTCATACCACGTCGACATTCAATATCCTAAAAATATACAAAGCGTCGATATTTCCTTTCCATAGTACATTATTGAATATCTATACATATAATAAAATTGTAAGTAAGCCGAATCTGTATATTAAATATTTTTTGGAAAATCTTATTGAAATAAACATTATTATCGATACAGAGGCCGAATCTATAGTTTTTAGAATTTTTGTCTGTCTGTCTGTCTGTCTGTCTGTTACCGCATCACAGAAAAACCACTGGAGGGATTTTGATGAAATTTGGTATGGTGATAGCTGGTTATCCGGGTCAACATATAGGATACTTTTTACCGCGGGAAAATATCTCATTTCTGAGAAAAAATACAAAAACTGCAATGTAAGAGTATACTAATATGTAAAACCTAAGAATTTGGTTTTTGGTCATCTGGACGCGGGCGGAGCCGCGGGCAATGCTAGTATATAATATAAATACATGTATTCATAAAGCTTATTAAGACCAAATAGTATAGTTATTTAGTAGCGAAAAGCGCGTCCTAATAACCTATCTATTATTCATTACTTGTTACTACCGTTAGAAGTTTGAAATAATTTGTATACACTTCTATCTCTAGTAAGGTAAATAAAAAAAGGTAGACTTTTCGTATTTGCCGCAATACGATCTTTCATATCACTACATAGTATAAAACAAAATCGCTTCCCGCTGTCTGTCTGTCCCTATGTATGCTTAGATCTTTAAAACTACGCAACGGATTTTGATGCGGTTTTTTTAATAGATAGAGTGATTCAAGAGGAAGGTTCATATGTACAATACATGAATATTATAGTACAGAATAACCGAGAAATTCAAAGATTTCTATTTAATACTAACCGTTAAGACGTACTTAGGGACGACCGTGAGTCGCTAGTAAATTATAAATCCATACTAATATTATAAATGTGAAAGTTTGTGAGAATGGATGGGGATTTTAGTTACACTTCCACACCAGAACAGCTGTACGGATCTTGGAGTATTATATCAAACTGGCTACTCACCCTCGCTTCGCTCGGTTTGTCCTTACACAGAAACAAATCTATCCCACGGGAACCGAACATTTTTCCGAGATAAAAAGTAACCTATATGATATTCCAGTCTAAAATCTATCTTTGTGCCAAATTTCATCCAGATCCGTTCAGCCGTGATTGAGTAACAAACATTCATCCAAACTTTTGCATTTATAATATTAATAATGGGATTAAAAACTAATTACCCTAAAAAGAATTTATTCGTATGTATGTTAATTTTAAATTTCTTTATAATTGTTGATATTGGATCTTTTTTAAACTTTTATTGGGTTTTTCTACGCTAATCTTTAAAACAGAAATAGGTTTACGATTTATTCTTAGAAATATATTTTTTATCACTTATCTGCTTTTGAGAATTTTAAAACCTTTATGTAAAATGCGAATTATTATTAAATCAATATAAGTGATTATATGAATTACCTCAATAGGAGTAGCTCGTTTGGTATCACCGATTTTTTGGTATCTTTCTTTGAGTGTATCAGCTTTTAAACCCTGCCAGGGTAAGGAACCACGTAAAAAATACATAAACATATGCCCCAGAGCTTCCAGGTCGTCGCGTCTAGATTGTTCTGGAAAGAATACACCGTTTAAATAGTACAAATTGCTCTATCGATAAGTTTTATTACAAATTATGTTATAGCTGTGTATAGATAAGCTAATTCTAGTTCGTTTGAAGCAAAAAACCAAACATGAGTCATAAGTGATCATTCATTAAAAATCTATTTCATTATCTTGCTACCATATATTCAGTGCATATAAATAATACTAAACTCCATTGTCAAATAAAACCTATCTATAATAAATTCCTTAGCGTTATGCATTAAAAAAAATTATTTAATAAAAACTGTAATGAAATAGAGCGAACACTCTTTTAATATCATCGCACAAAATAAAAATTGGTTCTTTAAAGACTTTTACATTTTATAAGTACATAAAGTAAGTACCAAGATCATTTTACTTAACTTACTTAATAATTCGCAAAGTAATACTTATAAAGAAAATAAAAAGTATATAAAGAATATATTTAGTATATAATACAATCATTATACTTACCTTTTCCTAAATGTGTATTTATTGACATGTATCTCGCGGTTCCTGTGAGTGACTTGTGCTCCCGGTATGGGATATGTTTGTTTGTCTCTAAGTCTATATATTCTTTGGCCAAACCGAAATCTGAAAAAGGAACCGCTTTTAGTTATATTGAAGGAACAATTAAAATATAAACATTTATATGTTTTTTTAAAGCATATTTTCAATTATGTGATTAAGAGAATATTCATAATAGAGACAGTATAATATTTATTTATATTACGATATAAAATATTTTAAGCAATACTTTCTACAATTTTATGGGTGGTTTTTGTGTGTTTTATGTTTGTCATCCAACAAGTTGTTGACAAATGTGTATCCCTTATATAAGAATCCTATCCTATAGAAGGGATAAAACATGGTTTAGCAAGTAGAATGCACCAACACTTAAACATTAAATCACCATTTTCCTAATCCCACAATTCAATAGATAATTCATAAAGGTTGCCTTATCCAATTAATAGTGCAGAAATAATATTTCTCAAAATGTAGGTCATTATAAAAATATAAAATATATTCTAATAAAATATGATGAGGACAATTAAACGTCAATTTTTCTTAGAAGAGTTATTGCTCAAAACAATAACATACCCAGAAAAGGAAAATGTCGTTCGAATATCGTGATTTCCTATTCATTTCTCTTTATATCTTTAAGATGTTTCTTAACTAGATTTAAAACTTTATATAGATTCGCAACCGATACAATAAATAGTGTTTGGCAAAGAAAACCTCGTAAAATGAGCAGAAAGTTGCTACTACATGGGAACTTATAATACTTAGAAGATGCTATTGTTGGAAAGATATGATTAACTTTCCTTATCAACCAACATAATGGAGGCGCTTCCAAATCATTCTGTTTATACTAAAGTAATACACTGATTAAGCCTTTGTTAGTCAGTAAAGTAATTAAATAAGCCTTAATTATATCTTATTTTGCAATATATTATATGCTTTCTATTTGTTTTGGACATATTAAATATAATCTATGATATATCGCACTATAATAAATAGCTGAATAAATGCTTCATTTTCTATTTACTTCAGTGATATGAACAAAAAAATTGACGACACGTTTGGCTCAGTTTGTAGTGACTCTACTTGCTGTGCCAGCGGTCGCGGGTTCGAATCCCGCTGGGGGCATTCGTGTGATCAGCACGAATGTTTGTACTCCAGTCATGGGTGTTTATATTTATATTTATAATATATATGTATTTAATGTTATATATGTGTAGTGCATCAACTATCTGGTATCCATAACACAAGCCTCGTAGCTTACCATGGAACTAGATGGGGCTGTGTGTTAATGTCCCAACATTATGAATTTATTAGTATTATTAAAATATCCTTTAAATTAGAGATTTTATTAAAATCTATCAAGATATTTTGACTTGACATGAAACTTATAAACAAACAGAAGTACATATAAGATTTGTGTGTTAAATATTCTCTTTACAAATTTTGCCGTTTTTATATTTAACATTTAGCAACGTCAATAGGATATACAATAGCAAAGCGAGCAAAGTCGAGGGTAAGTATTATAAATACCGTATTTCAACCGCAGACCTCTCTATAGCAAAGATTGTATTACCACACCCGTATTCAATGTACCGCATTACCTAACGACACATATTGTGCCGCATTACGAGTATAATATCACGTTATCAGTTATCATATGTATTGTTATGGATGTAATAGAATTTACTTTCATAAAGATTTCATGTTTTACGTAGCGTAGCTACTTTTTGTAATACGTACGCTACAGACCATGTCTTCATTTTATGAGCATTTATATATATATATATATATTATATATATATATATATATATCCTCTTGGGAACCAGAGTATCATATTTGATACTTGAATTAAAAACTTCGTGAAAGCGTCGTCTGTTATATTTTCCTAATTATTTTTTATTTAAGCCATAGAGTAGACCTTTAATGATTTATAACTATAATTTTCGTACTTCAAAGTGCTTAAAGTTTAAGTGGGTAGGACAGTTATTTTTCAAAAATTCAAAGTTTTCGCCATGTCAACTTTACGTAAGGGTAAGTAATTGTTAAAATATGGATTCCTAAGTAATTTACTATTGTTTTTAAAGGTTAAGCTCTCTTCTTTAGATTTTCCATAAGTAAATAACGTAAAATTTTATTTTAAAGTGAAAATCATACGATAAATTGAGCATATCAAATGTGATACTTTGGGCACGATTGGAAATAATATTAACCATTTACAATGATTTCCGGTACGTCTGACGAAACAATTCACCATGAATTATTGGACTCCAACGTCTCTGATGATGAAAAGAAGGACTCTGACGTGGACGAGGATGGCATACAGAACCATGATATAGATAAGATTGAGGAACAGCCAAGTTTGCAGGAACCAAATAGTGGTTGCGATTCCTCTAATGATGAGCCGTTTCAACTACTGCCCCGTTCAACGAGGCATGTTTCTACAGGTAGGCCAGTAATTTGGAAGCATACAACTGATTTTAGAGCCATTTTTAACGCATCCACATCAGGTGCAGTGAAAATCTCTCAGAGAACAACCTGAAGCCTGATATCTAAAAAGATATTGGAATATTTTGAGTGGTACTTGAATGCTGAATTCTTTACAAACGTGGATTTTTGTCCAAATGTCATGTCCTTTGTGCGCACAGAAAAATCAGTGAACACTGTTGCTGCAGAAATTTAACGTTTTTTGGGAGTAGCATGGTTACTGGACTGTTAGGTATATCAAGGATAAAACAATTCTGGCTTTTAGGAACAAGTGCGACTTAATGGCACCTGCAATGACTAAAAGACGTTACACTGAGATTCGTTCGTACTTAAATGTCGTAAATGAAGCTGATGTTTTAAAATCTACGCAATCTAATGACTGCTTCTGGAAAATACGATCAATAGTTTTAGAGATTGAGAGAGCGTGTCGTAAAAATGTTCGCGACAAAAATGTCTCCATTGATAAGCAGATCTTACCTTACACAAAAAGATGGGTCAAAAAGCAACTGGTGAAAGGTAAACCAAACCCAGAAGGAGTAAAACTTTATATCGCAGTAAATTCTGACGATTTACCATTGGATTTATACCTAAAGGTCTAGTAATACCTAAAGTAAAGGTAAAGTGGAATCGGCTTTGTACCCAACACCTGAACAATTAGCAAGATAGTAGGATAGCATTTGCAGGATACCATACCAGTAGACACTTCAATTTACATGGATTTTACCTCTTCACCACTTTTGGATATCGTAAGAGAAAGAGTATGTAACGGAACGGCTATTTTAATGAAAAATAAGGTACCGAAGGTTGTATAGTTTTGACTTTTATAGGTTAGAAGTGTGATGTATATTTATTATTTATGTTTTAATTTCACTAGGAATTGTTTTAAAACTTTTCATTAGCATTAAATGTGAAAATTATACTGATTTAAAAAAAAAACTAACATTGAAATAAAATAGTTTTTTTTCTTATGTGTACCAAAGTATCATATTTGATACCACCTGAAAATCCTGAAATAGATATTTGTGTGACATTTAATTGATAGTTTTGCATTAGTGTAACGTCAATTAGCCCAGTTAATATAAAAACGCTGCTTAAATTCAATAATTTATAGTTCGGGTCCCAGGAGGTTATATATATTTATAATACACTCTGACATTGCTTTGGAAAATATATAAAAATACAAACAAAATATATAAAACATATTAACATAATTTCCTATTAAAGTACTAATTTGTTATACAAAAACAAAAAAAGTCCGAAAGCAAGCTGACGTCGTAACGGTTTCCTATCCACATTGTCTGCAGTGCATAATGGGATTACGAAGGCCAAGTGGCTATCGATTGGCGAAAACTGGGCCCTATCAAGGTGCCGAGCGAAACAACTATATTGTAAACTTATTCTAGACTGACCTCAATTAAGTATATTACTTATTTAATTATACTAAAAGTGATTTATAACTATCTTGATGGACCAGACGCTATCGCAGACGATAAATCAACAAACATTCCGATAAAAATTCACGAAATTATCAATCATATTATAATTTATTGTCAGATTTGAATAAATTTCGGCAATCTTTTAGTAGCAATAGCATTAGTTCGTGCTTATGTCATTTATTAATATTCGTTTTGTTTTTAAATGTTAATTGTTAAAGTATCTCCATTAAAATTTAAAAGCAAATAATCGTTTTCCCTGTATGTAATCGTTCCACACATAGAAATCATGTTCAACACATTGAAAATGAACCGTTGAACTCGTATAAACTAGATATTCGAGTATTGGGTCATTTTTTGTGGTGACACACTTACATATTTAATTATTGCTTTCATACTTTTTGATACAATATGTTATAATAACAGCCGCCGTCACGACTGTGATGACGTTTGAGCGTGAGTCTGAAGGTTTCTTTACGTATCTAGCATCCTGTTACTAAATATATTCTATTATACGTATATATATTTACTACAAAGTGTTGACGACCGACCTTCGATGCACAGTGGTTTATATCTCTTACCACACTGTCTTTTTAGCGAAGATCGCGGGTTCGATTATTGTATAGTGCAAATTGTTGTAATAATCATGCAAATGTTTTTACCAGTCTTACCACCCTTATTCTCTCAATCGCACCCCAAACCCTTTAAGTATTAAGGCATGAGAATTAAATTAAGACTTACCAATGATGTGTATGATTTTTTCTCTTTTACTCGTAGCTCTACCTATTAAAAAATTCTCGGGTTTCACGTCCCGATATATTAGATGTCTCGTATGGACATATTCGATGCGATGTAACTGTAAAGGACGGACAATTATTAGCGGTGCCTACATTGCGGTGATTAGAATAAATGGTTCTAGATTAGGTTTCATACCTTCGATCACTATAAATCTTGTAGATTAAACATGTAAACACTATGCAAATGTAAACACTAATGTTTAGATACTGTTCACAGCATTGCGTCAAATAAGGAGTATAATTACCAATGAATATAGAAATTTGAGTTCGTTTATGTGTTCCGAATTGTACAATTGATGAGACTATTCTACATGCAGGTGTTATGACCTACATTTGTTAAGAATCTATGCCAAAAATACTTCTATATAACATAAATCTATCGTATATATGTTATCGTACACCAATTGCAGCCAATTTGGTCAGAATGCAACATAAAAATGCAAAATTGTATCGATAAAAGTCTTTATGGATATAAAATTGTATTAAAGTTGTATTAATTTGAGTAAAGTTATTTTTAGAAAAAATTAAAGGCAGGGAAAATTGATACAAAACTTACCAGCTGCATAGCGATCATCAACACAGTCTTTAAAGAGAACCGACGGCCGCACAAATCGAAGAGATCCTCTAGCGACGGACCGAGTAATTCCATGACCAAGGCATTGTATTTACCACACGGCCCGAAGTAGTACACCTCAGGAATACCTTCCGCTGTCGAGGGGGCTAGAGGAATCCAAGGGAAAACGGGTAGGAAGAGAAAGAAAGAAAGAGATAAAAAATGTTGAACTTACATTCCAAGGAGCATTGCTCTCTGTCGAACCGCTTTTGACACAACACAGAAGCCGATATTCAATCGCGAGAGCAATGCTTTTAAAAAAGAAAAGTTCTTGTGGCGGCTAACAACGACATGACCAGAATATGCCCTCGCGATAAAGAAAACGCGTATACGATATCGGTTGCGGTGTTGTGTCCGATGGACTATCGCGTTATTCAGGAATAGCGCACCCTTCAACGTATCATTTTGTACTATGGTTACGTTCATGAGTTGTTCTAATCAAGTGAATATGTTGTTCATATTCTAATGCTGTCTGCTATATTTACTTACTTATTTCGCGAGTTATTTGACATTAAATCGGAAATGCGCGTCATAATTTTTTTCTGTTGTTAATTTTTGCTAGTTCCAAAATACGTAACAATAAGGTCAGCACCAGTACAAAATGATAATTTGCAATAGGCCCGCTATCTTGGCATTCTAATTACCTATATAACATTCGAAAACTTACTAGCTGCATTGCTATCACAAGGACCGTCTTGAGTCTGAACCTTCTTCCGCAATGAACAAAAAGATCCTCTAAAGAGGGTCCTAGCAACTCCATGACCATACCGTTGTAGCGACCGCCACAAGTACCCAAGTAGTATACTTTAGGTATGCCCTCTGACCAATATTAATATTTAAGTAAAGTGAAATAAAAAATCATATTCTATACGAAATTTCATATGCACAATTTTAATAATAACTTTTATTTACTTCGCCCATAAAATTAACTCTACAAAATACTTTAATAATAAAATCTATTTAAATTATACATAATTTCTTGGTCTTCTGGAAAAGTTGTTGAACAAAACAAAAGATGATTATAGTAGGTAAATAATTCCAGCAAGAATATGCAATATATATTTTACTACTGCAGCCGTAAGAAATAAAACATAAAAAATATCCCAATTGTGCTTGCATAATTACTTAAGAAACCAATAGTTTAATTTAGTAAATAACTAAAACATATTTTTTAAGCTTTTACATACATCACAACGTGCCTGTAGATTATTATTATATAAAGAATATAATATTCTATTTATACTAATATTATAAAGAGGCAGAGTTTGTTTGTTTGTTTAAACACGCTAATTTCAGGAACTACTAAACCGATTTGAAAAATTCTTTTTTCATGAGATATTCTGTTTATTGATGCTACTACCCAAGGGAGCGGAGCAGTAATATAATATAACTATTGTATTCAGCCCTTTTTAACGTCCCACGGCTGGGCATGGGCCTCCCTTCAATACGAGGGGGATCAGGCCATAGTCCACCACGCTGGCCAAGTGCGGCTTGGCGGACTTCACATGTCTTTTGAAAACTTACTATAGTCTATCAATTCCATACTATAGTTAAAACCTACCTAAGGACTAACCCGAGCGAAGCGAGGGTGAGCCGCTAGTTTTATTACATGTAGGTATGTATGTAAGCTTCAAAAATCGATAGCAATTTTATGTTTATTTTCTTTATATTACCCTAGCAGGTGTACTCCAAATAGTCTCTTAATAGTGTAGCGAAAATATTCACACTCTTATGAAATCTTTCTAGGAATATACACAAACTGTTTTATCTTGTAAACAATGACGAGCGTTGTGTACATTTTAGTACTCACAATAACAGTGTGCAATTAAGAGATCTTTCTTTTACAGTTTCGTTCATTTCTTTAAAAAAATATTGAGGTATATTAAAAAAATCGATATTTCAAATTATTATTATTTATTTGTATTTAATATTACACTAGCAACTTGCCTTCAGACCTACGTCTTAGTGTACCGGATAAAATCGAGCAAAAATGGTAGCATGAGCTGCCTATGAAATCAAACTAAGATATGTTTTGAATCAGCCTATTATATGGATAACAAAAAAGTCCCATTGAAATGTTTCCCGCCGTTCTGGAGTGATGCACGGTTAAACAGAAGCAGACAAAAATGGCAAAAACTGTGGTTTGGTTGCTATTAGATTTCAGTCATGTATAAAATTCATCGGTATTCAAAGTTTTCATTTATATTTTTAACATAAGATATCATTCTAAAACCAATCAAGAATTGTGCATGTTGTCTCATAACTCTACGAGATATAAAAATATGTACAAATGTATATTATACTAGCGGCTCACTCTCGCTTCGCTCGTTTTCGCCTCTAGAATAACACAAACATCTATCCCACGGGAATCGTAGATTTTCCGGGATAAAGAGTAGCCATGTGTTATTCTGACGTATGAGCTATATTATTGTAAAGTTTCATTAAAATCCATTCAGTATTTTTGTGTGAAAAACTAACAAACAGCCATACATCTATACATCTAAACAACCATACATACATACATACATACATACATACATACATACATACATACATACATACATACATACATACATACATACATACATACATACAACCTCACAAACTTTCATATTTATAATATTAGCAGGACAATAGGATGACAATTATTTTCAAACTCACCGTGCGTTCCTAATAGTTTGTAAAATCGGTATTCTAGATGTAATTGTGGAGCCTTGGACTTCATAGGCTCCATCTTTATTGCTACGTGTTCATTGTTGTAGAGATTTTTTCCTGAAAACAAAAAAAATGTCTTAATACTTTTCGGTTGAAACAATAAATCCGTAAGATTTATGTATTAGCATGACGCAAACAAATTTCCGCGAGCGGATATTTAGAGTTACTTAGCTTCATTATCATTTGTAAAGTGCCTATGAACTATTTCGACATTGGTAGCGTAAAGCGTAATCCATACCCTAAATAAAGATAAAATAATTGAACCAGATGGCCTGTCATTAAAATGGACAGAAATTCTATCCTATTTAACATTAAGTAAGAACAAACAATATTAATAGCCGATTTCACCAACGTCACCTAAGTTTAAGGGATCCATCCCCTAAGCATGATTAGGGGGCTGTTAGGGGACAGTTTTTGTTTCACCGACATCTAAATATTAAAATGCCACCTAAATATAGGTACTAGAAATACGGGCTCTGACGATAGTAAAACGAAATTTAATTTAGGGGATAGTTTAGGGGAACTTTTAAGCTAGGGATCCCATACGTAGGTGGTAGCTTATGGGATGTTAGTGAAATCGGGCATAAATGTGCTAGATTGGTCTAATAGCAAGTTTTTGTGAATTTGATCGATACGACATAACGTGGGATTTCAGATGTTGATACTTTATTGTTTCACGTTTTGTTAATTAATTTGAAGAATTTAGACATATTTATAGAATTTATATTGTTAATTACCAGTTTAATATATTTACAATACTATAATATTGCAAAATTGAAATTCTATCGTTAGGATCCGCCATTAAAAGGTACCTCTATACCTAAATTTTGACGTCACGATGATTCAGATATCGTTCATCGCAAAGATCTCCGTTATCAAAACTCGATAGCCGTTTCTTATCGGCGGGCAAATTAAATGGAACAATAAGGCATACCATTGATATACGGTCTAACTGTACAATGTTATCTTACAGTAACAATTGATATTTTTATTAGTGTAAATAATTTTAAAGATAAATCTATATTAATATTATAAATGTGAACGTATGTTTGTTTGTTACAGACTTGAAATTGGGCAGGTAGACTGATTTTTTTTCGAAATTTTGGAAATCCAACACCTAAAGGGGTAAGAAAGTGATTGGAAGTTTGTATGACAATCTATCATGAAACTACGAGGGCAGAGCCACGGGCAAATTCTAATAATAATTTATATAATCATTGTACGATACTGTATGAGTATATTTGTATTGTAACTTTCCCGATATGTAATCTAAAAGCCATTTTACTTGTTCTTAATCACTTTAATATATTATATTTAAGGAAATTTCTGTATCTTTATTTTGTCGGAATAAATTGAATTTGTAATAAGACGAGGGGGTACCCGACTTGCTCCAGGCATCCCCCCTCAGAATAGAGGTGAGACGACGAGAACGTGTAATAAAATTGAACAAAAGTACATACATATTTTAAATTTCTAGGGATGGATAGTAAATAAGTCACATTGTGACGGCCGTTTAGCTTTTCGTTTTTATGGTATACTAGCATTGCCGGCTCCGCCCGCGTTTAGATGACCAAAAAGCAAATTCTTAGGTTTTACATACATATTAGTATACTCTT
Organism: Brenthis ino; assembly: GCA_921882275.1. Taxonomy (NCBI): domain Eukaryota; kingdom Metazoa; phylum Arthropoda; class Insecta; order Lepidoptera; family Nymphalidae; genus Brenthis; species Brenthis ino. Next base: position 23,074,720 of record OV170232.1, on the reverse strand, counting down.
ACAATGCAGTTTTTGTATTTTTTCTCAGAAATGGGATATTTTCCCGCGGTAAAAAGTATCCTATAATATGTTGACCCGGATAACCAGCTATCACCATAGTAAATTTCAGACATACATATAATGAAATTGTAACGAAGCCGAATCTGTAGATTAGATATTTTTTGGAAAGTCTTATTGAAATAAACAGGGGTCCAATCTATAGTTTTAAGAATTTTCGTCTGTCTGTCCGTCTGTGACCGCATCACGGAAAACCACTGAAGGGATTTTGATGAAATTTGGTATAGTGATAGCTAGTTATCCGGGTCAACATATAAGATACTTTTTACCGCGGGGAAATGTCTCATTTCTGAGAAAAAATATAAAAGTGCAATGTAATAGTATACTAATATGTAAAACCTAAGAATTTGGTCTTTGGTCATCTAAACGCGGGCGGAGCCGGCAATGCTATTATAATTAAAATCTTCACTCGAGATTTTATTGGAAGAGAAAGGTAAGTATGTAATGAAGTACCTATGGAGCGTCCAAAATCTAACTAATAACTAGGACGAACCTACCTACGAAGTAAATCTAGAACAAATACAGTAAAAACAACGTATGCTTCTTTTATAATTCTAATATAGATATGACGTTTTTAAAAGGTATATATTATGCTATGGGCCTCTGTTTACATATTTAAGATCTTTTTGTAAATATTGCCTGAAATAAATGATTAAATAAAAAATAAATAGAAAAAAATAAATATAACTTTTTAAAGACCGTCATTTTGGAAGCTATAAACTAAGTATTCAGAGGTTCGATGTAAGCTCGTTTTAATTGGCCATATCATTACCGTTTGTATCAGTCTGACAAATATAGTTCTACACTCTGCGTTATTTAAAGCCACTAAGTTTAGTTTGCTAACCTCGAAAGATTTTACTCAACAGCCAAGGCTCTGTAAAGCCTAACATATGTATAATATAATATAAAATATACATTTGTATATATGTTTATAATTGGAATTTTATTGATCCATTAAAATATATTACAAAATAAATATTTACTTCGCTGATCTTTTTAAATAAATGATATTTTAATATCAAGCATCTCACTCGATTCAACATTTCTTATTTTAGATCTTGTTTTTTGAAATTGGCAAGGAAAACACGTTCTGATATTAATTCCTTTAATGTTATACCTACTTGTTGAATTGTGTCTCGCCTTTTGGTAGACAGTTTTCTATACATGGTGGTACAATTAATGAATGGGACATTGAAGAAAAATACTTTAAATATTGAAATTATCAAATTTTACTCAAAGTTAAGGTAGTTTTATTTAAAGAAATAAATAAATTTCTTAGAACTTTTTTGCATTTTTAGTCGGTTCGATTACCGGTTCAGGTAACATCTTTTCAAAAGAATTAAATGCAGTAATTATTTCAAAAAACAATATATTACTTCTTTTGAGTGAAACTTGATATTTTCAGTATTTAAGACACTTTCATTCCATGTCCCGTACGTTTGTTCCACGATGTTAGTTAGAGCCAAAATGTTTTTCTTTAATTGTAAGATACAAAGTTCGAGAGATTATCCTTACCATACTACCGGTTAGTTCAAAAGATAGTGACGGTGTATTTTATTGTATTTTTAACCCCCGACGCAATAAGAGGGGTGTTATAAGTTTGACGTCGATGTCTGTCTGTGGCATCGTAGCTCTCAAACGGATGGACCGATTTCGATGCGGTTTTTTTCATTTGAAGGCCAGTTTCCTTACGATGGTTCTTAGCTATGTTTGATTAATATCGGTCCAGCAGTGTAAGAGTATCAGCTCTTTTCCAAAATGATGTAAGGCATTTTGGCTTATGAGTGCTTCTCGCGTGCCAGTGTAATCGTTAAATGACAATTCACCCTGTATATTATAGATTCACTAGCGACTCACCCTCGCTCCGCTCGGGTTCGTCCCTAGGGTGGGCCGCCCTTATCACTTAGGGGTATGAAAAATAGTTTACGTTCTATTCTCAGACCTACTGAATATACAAACAAAATTTCATAAGAATCGGTCAAGCCGTTTCAGAGGAGTTTTGTTATAAATTTTACAAACATACAAGAATTTTATATATTAGAGATATCTCATGTTAAGTAGCTACAAAAGCACTGAAATAATAGTACCTGTATAAAAAGTTAATTAAGTGTGGAAAATAACATATGTTCAATAATACCATCACAAAGAAGTTATGGCTAACTAATTCAAATATATGTAGCGAGCGCGATTCAAACCTACGGACTAGCGACGAATTACTTGCCATAGATCACTATGCTAAACAAATAATAATGTCCTCCTGATCGATTCCGGCTACGGCCGTACGGTATATTATAGTGCACAAGTGTACGCGTAGACACAAGGGCACTCTCTATTCCTGTCACTCTCATACTCCGGTGGGACGACTGCTCGACACGACCAGTGAGAGTTAAGGCGCAGGACCGACGGCTTTTCGTGCTCTCCGAGGCACGGGGGTGAAACACCGCCAACTTCCCAACTCCGGGCTGTTACTGAGGCTTAACATACAGAAAGACTCAATAACTAAACTTGTCCCGACCCGGGACTCGAACCCAGGACCTCCGAGTGTGCAGCCGTACATACTATCCACTACACCACCGAGGCAGTTGCTATGCATGTATTTAGTATGCTAAATAAGTATTAATCATCGAGAAACGCTTACAATATTGCCATTATCAATACCGGCTCAATACTCTAAACATTTACTGGCATAGTAACTTTATTCAAACGCCTACTACGTCGAATCATGTCGATTTGACGTAACGTATGTGAGATAATACTGACATCTGATAAGGTTATAAAGAATTATGTCACGCGACGCGAATTGTGACTTGTGATCGATATAATCTGACCCTTACCCCACTATCACACATTGAGGTCACACTTTTATCCTCGGTGTTATGGCGCGAGATGTTTTTTTTTTCTTTATTTACATCCGGTACGTCGTTGTCTACGGTAGTTTAAAGTTTTACAAATCTTATAAAATAAGCGAGCGTACAAGTGTATGATGGAAATAGATTATACGTATATTAATGTATGGAAAACATGTCATAACGAATAATAAATACGTATATACCCTACTGTAGAGCTCGATTATATATTTTAATCACTCAACGACCGCGGACACGCCGGCGTGTCAGTTAACAATACATTTCTGAGAATTTTAATTAATTTCTTAGAAATTTACCTGGAGGTGTCAATATCAATTAGGATGATGATGCTGCATGCAAATTAAACAACCTTCTAGAATTAGATGCGGACCTCATGTAAGCTTTTCCGCGAGCTTTTAATCAGATGTAATCAGGTGAGTAGAAAGGTTGTGTATTCTTTTGTTTGTTACGCAACAATAATTCATAAAATATTAGTTTCAATGTTTACAGTTTTTAATTTGGAATAATGGGAAACTTAATACTAAAGTCTTAGAATCATGATTTTTTTTTGTTGGTACATTAACACGCAGCACCATCTAGTTCCATGGTAAGCTACGAGGTAGTTGACACACTACACATATATATAACTTTAAATACATACATATTATAAATATAAACACCCGTGACTGGAGTACAAACATTCGTCCTCACCCAAATGAATACCCCCAGCGGGACTCGAACCCGCGACCGCTGGCACAGCAAGTAGGGTCACCACAAACTGAGCGAAACGTGTTGTCAATGTTAACGACATAAATCTACAAAAACTTTAATATATTGATATCAATATGAACACTTCTTTGTTCGAATAATAAATTTAGGAAAAAATTGACAGTAGTAAGTAAACATATAAATTAGGGTATGCAAAAAAATGTGCAGAATCATCATCTTTAATTTTAATCGCAGCCCATATATTGTATAAATTAAATATAATAATATCTAAATATATGAAAAACATTATAATCCTGAAACTAAATCATCTATTCAATATAGCCTACAATGTGACCACTTTAATGACATTTCCAATGACGTGGGTTCAATCCAATCTCACCCATCTGCAGCCATACAAGTTTCAGGTGATATAAGCGATACGAAACCTTATTGTGTAGGTAATTTGGCTTATGTGCGTCAAAGTGGAGCGACTAAGATTTAGTTAGAAATCGTAAATTTATATATGATTCAACTAAATTATTAATGAACCAGTGACCCATCATTTTACTACCACTGTTATTACTCCTTGTGCCCAAGGCTTCATTAAACTTGTACCTCCTGTGGCGGGAATTTTTTTTGTTCCACCCAAAAAGTAACCTTTAGACAAAAAAAAACTTTCACTTTCGACCAAATTTTCTACCGCTAGTGAGCTATAATTCTTCTTTTAAGTGTTATAATGCAAACCTGTAATTTTCCATGAATAAAAATTAGCCTATGTTTTTTACGCTTGGATTCTCTTTACGTCTTAAATAGTTTCAACAGCAGACAAACTTTTGGCATTGATATCGTACAAATAGCCACATGATCATATCAATATGGAGTGATGAGAGTTATTTTGAACTCACAAAGAAATATTTCAATTTTATTCATAAGTATGGGTATAGATTACCTACTTTGGACATGAATTAAAGACCAACTAATGCTTAGTTTTCGTTTCGCGTGTATTCCGGAAACTATTTATTGTATAGCAATACTAATGTCATAAAGCAGGTACCTTTAACATTTTAGATGGCATTTAATTACTTTAGGGGCGATTGTCAAAGTTTATTCAACTCGTGAAACAAACATTTAAATAACTGAGTTTTTTAACGTAGAATAAATTTCCATGAATTTTAATTATTTGATTAATTACTTTTCAGCTTTTCCAACTATCGTACCTTTCCACCTAAATATTGTTTAAGAGAAAGTTATAACGATGATTCATACATAAGTATTACGTTATAAAGAAGCATTCGTGCAATTTTACTCAGTTATAAGCACATATTTAGTCGAAATATTTATATCAAGTACAGAGTACAAAAGAAAGTTTCTTGAACATAAAATAAAAAAAATAGGTATTTATTTACCAAATATCACATTTTATTAAAACTATCTTCGTAATATACATTTCCTATAACACTTTGAAAGGAGTTCACTATCTTTTTTATTGTGAACGATCCAGTTTGATGTAAAAATAATAAATTAATTATAGTTACTATTAAAATAATAAATGGGAATAAAAAGTGGAAAGTATAAAATCGAGTTAAAGTTGCATTATCAACTGCAAATCCTCCTCAAATTCAATGAACACAGAGGAATCTCCATAATGAAGTCGTTCAGTAAATTAATTGCCTTTGTATTAAGACAACCTTAGTTAGTAGAGTAAGGATGCAAAAACGAATTGCTAAATCGATTGACGCCAAACTCGGCTAAGGTTATTTAGTGAATAAACCTCTAAACAAAGATTGTAACAACAAGAAACATATACAAATAATAATTAATCTATACATATAATAAAATTGTAACTAAGCCGAATCTGTACATTAAATATTTTTTGGAAAATCTTGTTGAAATAGACATCATTATCGATACACAAGCCGAATCTATAGTTTTTGATGAAATTTGATATAGGATACTTTTTACCGCGGGAAAATGTCTCATTTCTGATAAAAAATACAAAAACTCCAATGTAAGAGTATACTACTCGTAATATGTAAAACCTAACCTACAACCTACTATAAAAACCTACTGTAAGAATTTGGTTTTTGGTCATCTGAACGCGGGCGGAGCCGCGGGCAATCCTAGTATATGTTACAAAATTAATACTAATTAATTATTATTTACAAAAGTGAAAGCCAGTAAGTGTCGTTTCGAAAAACACATGACATGACATTTTTTAATGCAACCGTTAAAAGGCTATTATTGGTAAATTAGCGGTTAAACACGCCTCGCTCGCGAGATGTCAAGATATTTTCAATCGAAAACAACCGAGTGTCGACAAACGGTTAACACTCTCGGCTTATAATAATAGCCATGCATTTCGTACGACCATTTCATTGAAAACACCTGTGCTGCATTTGTTATATCCTTAACTGTACCGTGCCGTAGAGGTTTTTTTGTAATGATTTAAACGACCCCGTAACTGAAGGTTAGAATATGGTATACGAAACAATTTTGCAAGACTAGTGCCCGATTTCACCAACAACCCATAAGCTACCACCTACGTATGGGATCCCTAGCTTAAAAGTCCCCTAAACAAGCCCCTAAATTAAATTTCGTTTTACGATCGTCTTTAAGCCCATATTTCGAGCACCTAAATTTAGGGGGCCTTTTAATTTTAATATTTAGGTGACCCCTAACTATCGGTGAAACAGAAACTGTCCCCTAACAGCCCCCTAACCATGCTTAGGGGAACCCTTAAACTTAGGTGACGTTGGTGAAATCGGGCATAGGAGTCATCAAATTTTATGTTATCTGCATAAATGTATATTAGAAAAATATTTACAAAACAACAATGTACGTATGTATCTATGTCGTCGCCAACAGGGAAGGCACCTAAAGTGTACTGTCATTAAATTATATCGAATAAATGTTATTTCTTGCAGTGTCTGTCTGTGTGCATAGTTGTTTGCCAGCGAATAATATTAAGATATTATCTGATTGCCAAATCTAGGTCATAGTCGTAACAAGGTTTTTTTTTTGCTATTAGAGATTCTTATATAGCCTCAAATACGCTATGTGTTTAAATGAGAGTACCTACATGTAAAGTTGATGTTATGCCTTCTTAAAAGGCTTATAACCTTTTTTGCATTATTAACTTTGTTATATAAGAATTTACTTTCGGTTTTTATTTTATGGTAATTGTAGATAGAGCGTATCGGCTTTCAATGGCTTACCATATTAGCAATTAGCAATAAGAAAGTGACAAATATACTAATCTGTACGGTATACCTACATATATATTATATACCAAATATCAGGTAATGCTTAGATACCTCCTGTTATGAGAAGCAATCTATTCAAAATTCTAAAATTCAAAATATTTTATTCATCATTAAATTATACAATTTTTTACTGAACTTCATGAGTCTACTACCAGTTCGGAAAGAAGAAGTAGTGAAGAAACTCAGCGGGACTAATATTATTTCATTATCATCTTTTTTTTATAAAGTTAGATTATAATTTACAATATTTCTATCAAGTTGAAGGAGCCTGGAGGCGATTATTTCATTCCCAATATATATCAATACTACAATAATTTAATCAATAAATCAGACTATTTTTCTTGCTATTTTTTTTTTGTTATTTTTTGGTCTTTCTCCTATTAATCAAAAGTCACGTCCACTGCGACGTGAAAGAAAGACAAACAAACAAACTTTCGCCAATGTAATATTATTATTATGGAATATCTCACCGAGCCTTAGTTCACCAAAGTTTCCGCAGCCAATTTTTTTGCCAACGCGGAAGTTGGGCCCCACCATAAGGACGCCCGAAGACGACGTGACGGAGTGCCGCGACGTGTGCATCGCGCTGGTTCCGCTCACGCCACGCCCACCCACCGCGCCAGTCGCGCTGCAAGTGTGTAGACACCCTTATAGCAATTGATTACATCGCAAAAGCGTATATAGAGCTATTTTTCACAGATGAATAATTAGTGCATAACATGTTACTTTCTTGTGCGTAACAAACCGACCGATCTAGGAACACAATTTGGCCAAGCCTCGGTTCCGATGCCATAAGTTTATAAGGGAAAAACATTGTCAGTAAGGTCGGTTGAATGTTTTAAATATAATTTTCCTTTGTTATTGTGAAAGAAAATAAAAACACAAAATTTCCATACCCATAGGCCATAAGTCTTCCACAGCCCACCATTGAGACATTTAATTTCTGAACAATAAATTCAAATAATCATTATATACACATTGAATTGAGAGAACACACAGCATTAGAATAGTCGCCAAAAATGTGTAGCACATATTATGTCTATAGTTTCCCCTTTATCTCAAAGCAATAAGGTTTAAATTATATATCTAATTTTAGTATTATCTAATTTTAATCTTGACAGTGAATATCATAGTACTATAAACAATAATAAACAAGGGAAGTGTTGACCACAAACAATATACATACTTTTGCTTAGTAATATAAAGTCTAACAGAAAAAATATATTAAGATAAAACATTTTTCCCCTTAGAATAAAATATATTTTAAATGTAACTAAGCAATATTTTAACAATATAATGTAAACATTTCTAAAATATTAGTTAAATCTACTTTTAAATCCAAGCCAGTGTCTAGTTCTCTTGAAATAATATCCACAATAAACATAACAAATCCCATATGAGTAGTAATACATGTGTGAAATAAAAATGGAGTAATAAGGTTTATTTATATTATGATAAAAATTATTATTGAAACTAATGACACATGATTGGGCAGGGCAAGTTCACTGACATCTGTTAGTTCAAGGCCAGGTCTGTAGAGCAAAATTATGAAAACGTTTCATATGTGTCTGTGCTTGTCAATAATAAACATGTTGATATTTTCCTTACACATTTTTACAAATATTTAAATTTTATATAATTCTTTTAAATTTTAAGTCAATTAAATAAAACTTAATTTATGATAGAATTACTTTAAGGACTAAATTATTTTGGATAAAAAAATATTAATAAACAGCTATTGCAATTACTGAAAATTACATTAAAAATACAGATGTTATTCATTCAAGATTTTATGAGGAAGTTTGATTACATATACATTATATATATTATATAATGTATATGTAAACATATTGTACATACAAAAATCTTTTCAATTATAAAATATAAATATTATAATATAATAAAGATATTTTTATTGTAATACTTTAACATCATGGAATTTATATTATATGGTTTAGTGATATAATTAAAGATCTGTAACTTAAGTTAAAAAGGAAGCTAATTATTACAGCTTAGCAGTTTATACAAACTGCAAGCAGAATATCTTAGTGTTTAGTCAGTAATCTTGTAAATGAATGGAGTTGTGTATGTACTAAACAAGATTATTTAACATCATTAATATTAATTCAAATTATACATACTAATATTCATTATATATAAAAAGATATTTTTATTTAAGTACCTATTTTCATTATTTCTTCTTGCATAATTTAAAAGGTGTAAAAATATCCTAAGTTTTACCAATAAGGTATAACAAATGAGCGATTGAAATTAAAATTTATATTAAGGATTATCTATATAATTTTTTTGGAAACATTACACTACAGAATGTAATATACCATAATGAAGCAGTGTACATTGACTGCAATGAATCATACCAACCGTTATTGGCATTGAGTCTAAAAGTGAAAGTTTGCTGCACTTCCATCGGGCAAGTTTAAAAACAATTATAAGAATAACTTTTTAACTAAATATGTGTATCAATACCGCTTAACATATAAGTAAGTGTTGATCAAAAATAGTAAACTAATGCAATTTACAAACTTTTTTTGAAAATCCTATTAACTAAACGAAAAGCATATTAATATTTAAATATATTAATATCAATATTACAGATATTAAACATTTTTGGACTTGTGATGTAGGAATAGTCAACAATTATGAAAATAACCTATAAAAATAACCCGTTACAAAATCTACTAGAACAGATGATAAAATAAAATTGAGGTTAGCTAAATACTTACAATTTTCTATGCATTATAAGTTTTTATATTAAAGAATATTTCCAAATAGTGACTGAAAATCATTCTTGTTGTATCCACTACATCACTGTCAGATTACTTGTCAATTTTGCAATGACAAACATGGCTCACCAGATTTCACTTAAAACGCATAATATCAATAAAATATAAACTACAATGCACTATTATTAGTAACAGTCCTTAATGATTTTCTACACTAACACAAAGTTTTGAATGTGTTCAACGATATTAAATTAAATAAGTATTACAGATAAGCTATTTTTATTAAGTATTATCAAGGGTAAGTATTGTGTGATACAAGATGTTTACATTTTGTGATTCATCAACAAAATGGTTATACTTTAACATGTATATATATGTATCAATTGGTATTATATTACTGACTGTTTCCTGCAGACTATGACTTTAAAGGGTCAGTTCCTAATAAGCAGTGACAGAAATAAGATAAAGTATAGATAATAGCGTACTAGTTATTTAACCATGCTTTGCTTGAGCAATTTTCAATATAGTGTTCAAATTATTACAACGTACCATTAATACATAATATATTCCTAATCTTATGATATATCAGTTAGGCACTCATAATTATTTAACAATTATTAGCAATGAAATATTACTTACTAATTTTTAGGTAGACTTACTTTTGAATTAAAGAAATGCACATTAAACTATAAAGTGAATAGTGGCTCTGTATACAATCTTGCATTTATGATGTGTTTATGATAGTATTAAGTTGAAATTAATATTCTGGATTATAAATCACTAGCGGCTCACCCTCGATTCGGTTCTGGATAGTCCCTCGACAAAAAATAAATCTATTCCATGGGTACCATACATTTTTCTCGAATAAAATAACCTTTGTGCTGAATAGCACTATGTCTATTCCAGCATATATAGTGCTATTCCAGCACAAAGGTTAGATATAGTGCTATTCCAGCATAGAGATCTGAGCCAAATTTCATCTAGATACATTCAGCCATTCTGGGGGTGAAAGTGTAACAGCTCACCCTTGCTTTGCTCGGGTTTGCCTCTAGGAAAAAAAAATAAACCTATTCCACGGGAACCAAACATTTTTTTCAGGATAAAAAGTATGTGTTATTCCAGACTATAATCTATCTCTATGCCAAATTTCATCCAAATCCATTCAGCCATTCTGACGTGAAAAAGTATCATCTACACTCACATACTTTCACATTTATAATATTATAAGTATAGATTAAAAAAAATCAATATAAAGATATTACTTTCCAAATTTTTTTTATAGTTATAGAGATAAAATCTTATGTGATAGCTAAAAATAAGATATGATAATGTTTTGTATAAAGATAGTCAGTTAGATGTTACTTTCACATCATTGTGTATCAAGTAAACTATCTATAAACATTATTATTTGCAATATCTCTTATTCTCTTGCTTCTTTTATTCTATAAAGTTATACTTAAAAAAAGAGGTTTTATTCATCTAAGAATCCTTATTATTTATTTATCTTTTATAAATTGACATTGTTTGTTAATAATAAATCTATATAATATATATATATATATATATATATATATATATATATATATATATATATATATATATATAAATAAATATATATATATATAGGCAATCCAATTCTTCAATTTCAATTTTGTATCTCTTAAGAAAAGCTTACAAAACAGATAGAATACAAGATATTAGGTTGTGAAAGTTTAATAATAAAAAAAAATATAAACATGTATTATAGTTAGTATTTATAGCAAAAAAATAATAAGATTAGTGTTTCAAATTTTCATTATATGTGTTCTTTGTCAGCCATGTTGAGGCTGTTTTAACCATTGAAAACCAATTAAACATTGAAGTACTAGTTTTTACTGTCAGTTACATATGAATATTATGTCACAATATAATATATTTTATACATCATTTCAATAAACTATCTAAATCTAGTAAAAATAATATTGAATTGTATTTATTTATATAACATAGTATATAATAGAAATATATATGTATCATAGATTTGGTTTTAGTTCTACCATTAATTATTATTAATGTCACACATCATAATATACATAATTTGTCAATTTTTATCTATATTTTAAAGTAAGAGTTTGAACAGTTCCAAAAAATCTATGTTGCAAAACATTATATGTCATGCCCAGCTGAATCATTGTGTTGGTCATTAGACAACAATAATAATAAATTCTCAGTAACAGAGAAACCAGACAAATATTTTTGAATATTATTTTATTATAAATCTTATATACTGTTTATGAAATAAACATATTTAGCAATTGCATTTATGCTTTGAAAAGCATTAAAAAGTAAAGAATATAGTAATATAGGGCATGTGTAAAATAATAGGTTAGTTTTTGAAAATTTGTGTGTAAATGTTCACTTTCATAATCTGTATCTTAAAATACAACTTGGAGGATAGTTATAAAATTACTTTATTTAATGAATTTGGTTATGTATTGAGGATGATTAAAAAATAAGTTATAAGACTTTTTATGCACTATTGCAAGATCATACTAGTAACAATTCAAAACTGACCATTAGATTTTGTTAAGACACTGACCCATATTAAGTAGACTGGTATACTATTAAAAATAAATGAATTATCCTTACGTGGAAGTTCTTTTATCGTCGCTCTGACGTTCCTTGTCCTTGTTACCCTCACGCTTATTCATAATACTTGTAAAGATGTGCAGGCACTAAGCCCAACACCCCAGATCACTCCCAATGCCCACCGTCAGTCGGGGCCACACCACGCCGCAGTCCATGTCACAGCTTCCAACCACTGCACTGCAATCTCGCCATACCACACGACACACCAACAATCCACACGGGACACTTTAAAAATATTTCTATATTTTATTTATTTTTGCTTTTTTTAACACAATAACCACTGCACTAAATAGAATTTATCTCAAAATCATTTTTGTCACACTGTAACCACAATACAGATGTTTCGGCGACTTGCGAATCAACTGTCAACTATTCGGTTTTTTATAATATAATAGATTAGTATTGCTTTTATTAGTTAGAAATTACGAGAATTCCTGATACAATTCATCCGGAAAGCAAGTAGAGTACGATATGGGTCGCCGTGCCAATGTTATGTTCACTGGAGAGTAACAACAAGCTATCTAAATGGTTAATACCTTTTACTGAGACACCTATAAAAATTAAACAAAGGGCGTGTTATTTTTCAAAATAATTAGCTTGTGTCGATTTTCTAAATGAAAAACAATCGGAAAAACCTAACAATTGACAGCTCCTCTTCGATGTGGGAAGTCAACCCAAATAAAATTATCTGTCGGCACTAATCGTATTGCAACAAATCTATTATGAGGATTCGTTATGTTAAAGTTCACAGCACTGTCTACAGTTAAATAAGTAACCAGATGAGGACACAGTACGTAAATTGTGATCAGCTTCACAACGTCGCCGAAACATCAAATGGACATTTGTCCTGATAAAAAAGTTTAGGTTTTGTAATGGCCACCAATGGTACACTATAAGTCACTTTTATAACTGTAATTTATAAATTCTGATTTTAAATAGTTCTAATTATAGAATTTTATACTCTAAAACTTTACCCAAATATATACCATTTAACGATAAAATTTCATAGTTTAAAAAATATTATTTCAAAGATTATTCACTGAAAATATCGCCATTCGGCGCATGCGCAAACTTGTAGCAGGTGGTGTTACTACTTAAAAATGAAAATATTAAAATTAATTATTACGTGAATTTATTTAAATATAAATGTTTTTAAATTATGCATCTAACAATTTTATACAATAAAATATTATACAGCATATTTCGTACATATTGGTATTAAATATTATAAGACTAGATAGCTAGTTCAAAAATATTATTTTTTATTTATGGCAACTTAATGAAATATTTCGTTCAAAATAAACACTGGGAATGCTGATACATACAATTTTCAAAAAACAAAACATATTTTATGCTATATAAAAAATGTTAATATACGTACAATCTATCTATGTATTTTCTAATATTATGTTTATTAATTTTTTCCATAAATTACATTATTGATTTAAATATAATTAATAATAAAACTGGTTTGGGCATTCTTAAATTTAGTTGGTAGATAAGTTCTACAAATTGGTAGTAAATTATAATACTACAATTGTGCTTTATTTTTTATTTAAAAAAAACATTCTTGACGAAAGACTAAAGAGAAGTTTCTTTCGTGTAGGGCGCAGATAGCTTTAAACTAAAATAAAGGTGGTATAGTCACTGAAAATTTTAAAATCTGTTAAAATATTTATAATATTTTAATAATACTTTTCATTTTTATTTACGGAAATAGGTATTTTTATGCGTATAATAATTATTTATAAAATTAAAAAATCGTTTTATTAGTCAAGTACGTTGACATACCTACTTAAAAGTTAAAACTTTTCTGTGATAACTTACATAAATCTGCAGGTTTTTGTACATATTTCATCCTCTTAACTATGGCTATTACTGTTCTACCACATTTGTTAGCTCTAAAAGTTCCACATTATTTTATGTTATCATCTTTGGTTATAGTAACCTACAATTTTCCTTATAATTAGATCCACACTTTACACGCTTTTGCCGGAACCTCCTCGACTCGTCTCCACGCGTTTTGGGATACTATTGGCAGACTAACCGAAAACAAGGACGTAAGCGTACGTTTTTATTTTTTAACTTCACGCTAGATTAGTATAACGCAAATATGTTATACTTTCATAGAATTTCTATATAAAAAGGGAAACAAGTATTTATTTCATCCATAAAATCTACCTAGACATATTAAGTACAGGACAACTGTGTGCTTCCGGCTTCGCCATCTAGTGTTAAAAAGAGACATCACTTCCTCTCTTGACCTTAAGGACCAGTTTCATCAAATCCACAGAATACCGATAGCACAGATCTTATTATAATACTATACTAAGTAGTAGGTCTATAATATGATTGGGAATCGTTCATGTAATGTTAATGAGGGATATCGTTTCTGGCGGCTTCAGTTGGCGCCACTGGCGAGTAAGGTCCTATCGCTGTCGTGAAAAAGTATTTGATAATGCGGCAGGGCTATAAATTTAATATAATAATAATTATCATTGTTAGTGCGGCACCAGTTTTTTAGGATTTTGTTTTACAGGATTAATATAATATTATAATAACCAATTAGATAAAATATTGACTTTATCTTAGCTCTTCTTTTAAAGCAATGACATTTGTTGAGCTTTATCAGGTCTGTCATAATTAATCAAGAATGGCACAATGTTTACAATAATTTCCGATCAAATAATAAAATCCGATGCAAAGCTCTCAAATAGTTAACATTCAATGTCATATTTTGACAGTTCTAGAAACCTCACTCTCCACTAGCACCCCTCATTGGCCGTAAGGTGTATCCGCGAGAGTGTGTAGGTATCGTTGTAATCATTATACGCAGACTATATTATGTGACTTTCGGTCGAAATTTTACCGGTGAGGAATTATAGGTGGTCGCTTTTAATTATTGTTATTATGTCTATGTTATTTTAAATAATTTCAAGAAATGTTATATTTTATAATATTTTTGATCCCTTGCAATAAAATTTTTAACAAATTTTTACAACAATGTTAAATATCGTGTAATGATATAAAATATACATAATTAATTACTTTTGGTAATTAATAATTATATGTTAAAGTAAATATAGATATTTTGGTTTCCACTTTCTTTTAACATTTTAATGTAATGCATGTTGTTTAAAAGTGAATTATGTATGTACGTATTTTCTGTTCACAATATGTTGATAATTTCTCGTTTGAGGTAAAATTGGATAAGCAGTGACTAGTTTACTCCTCGGACCTTATTTGTTATGTGTAAATTGAAGATAGATGGCGTTGATAAGAAAAAAATGGTAAATCTGCTTTATTTGAAATAAAATCTGCACTTTCTCTTTCTGTCCCGCTATTTAACACTATTTCCCACATGCATGGGTTGACTGGAAGAGATCTCTTAAGTCATATAGAGATAAGTCCACCTTTGTCCACGTCACTTTCTATGTATTTTGTTTATTATAATTTATTTGTGCAATAAAGAATATATATTTTATAAAAATGTATTTACGTTTTACAAACAAAAGTATATTAAAGCAAGATACAAAACAAAACAGATTTCAATGATTTTAAGCGTTTTATGAAGTATTCACTATCCATGGTAAACGTCTCATATAATGCAATCAGCGCCATCTATGAATTAAATACTTATTGTCTAATGTTTTCAATAAAAAAATGGTTTATTTTATGAATGAATTCTTGTTTGAATGAATGTTGGTTTATTAGCGTTTAATAATAAGATTTACGACATCTACTGACTACTGACTAATTATGATGAGACTCCACAGTAGGTTCTTGTTTATTTTAGATAGTTGGTCACAAGTATTTTTTATGTATTTTTTTTCTAAAAGGAGGTAGCTCTATACTATAAAGTAATTACACTTAAAACCACATTCAGTATATACTTAAGTATCTACATGGAAATGAATTTGGGCCATTGATCACCCAACAGCATGTGTGTTGCATGGATTATTTTATATGATTCTAAACTAATTGTTGAATCCCATTTCAATAATACAAAAGTGATAATGTCTTCCGGAAATCCAATGAATCAGGTATTAAGGGAATTATGACAATGACAATAAAATTAATTGCCATCATTTTCACGGTTCACGCTTTATGTAGCCAGTTCGATGTATAAAACTGTAAAAAAATCTTAAAATCTCTTGACATTATTATCTTTTAGTATAATTAATATAACATTATTATCTTTCAGTACCTACCTAACTAGATTGTTTTAATTAAAAGAATTGAATTCTTAGTCTTACTTTAGCTATATTGTTTTAATATGCGGAACCTTATTCTATTAGCAATGTAAGTGTTACAGTAGCTACCTATTCGTTTTTCAAAAATTCGGTGGTCTGTTAGCTAGCATGTACGGCTGCAAATTTGGAAATACTGCGTCGAAGTCCTGGGTCGAACTTAGGTCACACATTGAGTTTTTTTGTCAAGAAATTCTCAGTAACAGCCTGGAGTTGGGAAGTTTGGCGGTGTTTCACTCACCCCCGTGTATCGGAGAGTAGCCATTTCTGCTCCTGATCTCTGACTAGTAGTGCCGAATTGTTGTCCGTATTCCCATACCTCGTAACAGCGATATTATTGAAACGATTTAATTACGCGAATCGCGTGTATAAGTGCGTGGATAGACATAAGAGTGGATTTTTTTTTATTTTTAAATTCAACAAGATTTAATTTAGTGGATTTTGGTACTTTATAACTTATATAAATAAATATGCCACTATCTACGATATTTATAGATTATATTATGTACTTATTAGCACGCCTATTCTATACTACCTACTTTATATAGTTCTGTAGCTAAAAAGCAATAAAAAATTATTTTAGTCTATTACTTTGAAAGTGGTTTCCATATAACATGCCAGAGGAAACAGTACGCGAGACGACTCTTGCGACGAACACTGAACACGTTCGCCGCTCGATTCAAGGTTTCGTTATTCGTAATCATACAGACAGTGCAGTGTTATGCGTACTGATATACGGACGCGTAGATAAATTAATATTTACTATAAAATCCACGTACTACAATCTCGCAGCGGAACACATTGTTGAATGTAAGTTTATTTCTTTCATTATAACTCGTAACATTCTGCGTTATTTTTTTATTGATGAATAATTTATTTTAAATATGTTTAGATTAATCCTGTTGTACATCCACGTACATATTATAGAATTATTTTTTAGACTAGATACTTGTTTGTCCAGTAAAAGATATAAGTACAATCAGTCAGCTATTTTTTAGAAGTAAGTAGGTACCTATATATTTGCCAAATTTTAAAAATCGTCTGTTTAGATCATAGGCTACAAACATTTTATATTATTTATTTATTATATCTAGTAGATGTATCATTGATAAGTCTAATAAAACTAACCTATTATACTGCAACAATAGTTTATTATTTTCAAGGTTCAATCGATTGATATTAGTATCCTCAATATTTTATTTGTTTGATATAAATAATATCTATTCTATTTTTATGTTGTTGTTATGATGATATGTTACATGTATAATAATAATACACGCCGAAAAATCACAAAACCGGTTTTCAAACCAGACGCGATCATTTGAGCAAATTTTTTAAGTACCTAACTAGTTAAGGGCCAATCTCATCATTGTTTATGAAATTTATTTTTCTCATTAAAATCGTAACAATATTTTATAGAATAATTAAAATTTGTTTTTCATCAAAACTGACGATAGCAAACTTGATACTATTGATACTGTGGATACCTACTATCATTTCGTTAGTACATTGTAGATAATTAAATTGTTACAAATAAAGCATGGTCATTTCCAGAAACTGTTAATTTCAGTTGAAAAATAATTTAATACTTAAAAGATAATTTTATTATATAAAAAATAATAAATTAGGTAGTATGTTGTTTTTCGGCGATTGTGATCAACCTTAAGATGTTTTTTTTTTAAATTAATTAAAACGTTGTATGATAGACTTCTTAGTATCTATTAATTATCTAATGGCCTTGTCGATGGATCAAGGTTAACATTATACATATATTTAAGCAAAAACGGACTTGACTTGTTAACAAAGGTCGTGACCTAGCTCTTGAGAGGCATTCCCGAGGTTGTAAGACATTTGGGTCAGGAGCTCGGGACATTTTACCGGACGTCATTCATTGAACGTCATATACACATTTTATAGCTTACCTCTTTTTATTCAGCCTTATGACTTGTAGGTATAAAATATAGGTAGGATATAAAAAGTTATGTAAGATATTTTAGTTCATTTTTACGTTGATCTTTTCCTCCTAATATAAATTAAAACATGACACTTTAGGGGCACCATATTGCGATATTTTTGTTTGTTCAAATGTGTTTTTAATTTTTATCTATAAAATATAAATAATAGTGTCATTGCTTGGCGCAAGATTAGAAAACAATAACAATGATTGTTAATAACTAACAACACAAACTTTTTTATCTTCTTTCTAGCTGCGAAAATTAAATAGACAAAATTACTTTAGTTTTTTTCTTTACTTTACTTTTTTAAATTAAAAAAGTAAAGAAAAAAGAAAAATATTATTAATGTTAGTAGTTTTAATACCATTTCGTAAGTAAGCAGCGTGGTCGCAATGACTCTTTATACGTTCTACACAGAGTTAGAGCCGGTGTTAAGAGTTAAGACATCATGTTGTACACGTGTGCTAGATTCCAAAGACCCTGCTTCGTAAAGTAGACCGGGACAAACATTTCAATTGTCAATACAAAAAACCACCATATCTGTTCATCGCATTAGCAAACTCCTTT
The DNA here is from genome assembly GCA_921882275.1 of Brenthis ino. Taxonomy (NCBI): domain Eukaryota; kingdom Metazoa; phylum Arthropoda; class Insecta; order Lepidoptera; family Nymphalidae; genus Brenthis; species Brenthis ino. Next base: position 23,055,702 of record OV170232.1, on the reverse strand, counting down.
GCTGTTTCTTACGACTTTTGAGTAAATTCTTTACTTTAAACTAGGTTCGCTGAAGTTTAGCTTTTATATTTAAGAAAACTGAAAAGTTTTGTTTAATTTAGATTTCCTAAGATCTAAAAGATTATTTAGTTTATTAATAAGTCTTTATCTCTATAGCCATAAAATATTAATTGTTTACATGTTTTACGTATAAATAAAATTAAAAGCTGAATTGAGAAATTAAATCTACTTAGGTATAGTTTTAATAAGTTCTTTGCCTATTTTTATGCCTTTTGTTCGGTTGTCCATGTTTTAAACGATCCTGGCCTGGAAATAGACGAATTACAATATCTATTGTACAGTTAAAACAGTTTTAAATGGAATCAAATAACTTATAAAACTACAAAACATGTAAACTAAATGGTAATAGATGCACAAGACCATACATGAAGCCACAACTTCACTTTAGTATCTACTAAAAGGTACACCAATGTTAGTATTCTATACAGGATCTTGCCTTGGCGTCAGTTACAAGGTTTAATTAAACCATTATTTCAAGGCTTACATCTTTTAAGTTTTAAGTAAAGGAAATAAATATCCAAAAGTTGAAAAGTATCTATATGTTTATGATAATCAAAAATTATACTATATTCATCGATAATGATATTCGTAAATCGTAATACATTCATTTCATTTGCAAGACTTTCACTAAAAGTTATTAAAAGCCTACTTAATCGTGTATTACATTATGAAAAGGCCTGGACGAATTTCGATCGGATATTTGACCTCATTTAAAAACAGTTACTCAAATTTTATTTTAATTAATGAACCGAATAGAACCAAAAATTCAATAGGAGCTTGCATTTCTAAGTACATCCAGAAAAGAAAAGCTAGGTCAATTTCAGGACAGTGGACTAAACAGAAGAAGAAGCTGCTGGTAGTACCCAGTAGTGACATCTTAATAAATAAATTGAATATTTATCTTCTTAATCTTTTCTTCCAGAAAATGACTGCTAATCCAGAACAGACAAAATGTGTAGAACAGCTGAAGGAATGGATTAATCGGCAGCCGCAACTACCAAAAGATTTAGGTAGGTACTAATAGTTATAAGTACATATACATTATACATATAAGCAAAATGCATTTTGCTTAAAATTAAAAAAAATCAGAATTCAAAATATTTTATTCAGCATTAAATTATTACAATTCTTTACTGAACGTCATGAGTCTACTACCAGTTCGGAAAGAAGAAGCCTCAGACCTGAAAAGAACTGGCGAAAGAAGGCGCTTAGATGGGGGGTATTAGAATTTAGAAGTCGTGCTTAAAGTATATAAGAAACAATATTAATACTATTTACTATCAAGAATCGTTTTTTATAAGGACTTCATTCTAAATATTTAGTTTTAAGCCTTTGCAATGCCAATATGCAATTATTCCTGTGGCATAGTTCATAGATCCTTTTGTTTTTAATGTACAGTTTCATAGAGCAAATAAGTATGTATGTATACCTGACAGACCTACAATTTTTTGTTTTTATTTAAGTGCTAACAAAGTTCCATTAATTTTACTTCTTATTTCTTAATTTTTATAAAAATTTAGTAAACTAAATATTTCTAGTATGATAATAATATTCTCCTGATTCCGGCCACGGCGGCCAATCTCACTGAGACTAGCCACATGCGCAGGAGATATTATAGTGCAGACTCAAGTGCACTCTCTATTGATGAGTCCGATGGGACGATACTTAGACACGACCGGCAGGACCAACGCGACACGTGCTCTTCGAGGCACGTGAGTGAAACACCGCGAACACCCCGACTATAAAAATAAAAACCGGGATCGTTTGTTTTGCTCCGAATAAAATAAATTATAATAACAAGTAACAATAAAAATGAATATAAAAACTCATTTCAAAACTTATGTGTATATAATCACCACGAAAACCTTATGAATACGTGACCTTTGCGGTTTTCCAAGCTCTGTATCATGTAAGTACATTACTTATAGATACACACACGTACTAGTATGCTATTATATGATCTGTGATACATGCCAGGACGTATTATTAAATTCAAGTTTTAAATCTACATTGTTTACACTATAACAAAATGATCTAACAATGTAACAAGAATGATATACTGACTTCACATTAAATCGTCAGTTTCAAGGTGGTTAATTAATCTTATATTTCTGCGAATTTAAGAATTTATAAAAATGAGTACATAATACATATAGAAGTCCCTCTTTAACAAAGGGTCAATCAAAAAATTACTACATACACAATCAGCGACAAAAAATGTCCACACCAAATGAGCGCTCATTTGAACATTTGTGCGCGCTTTTAATATTTTGTTTTTGTGAAACAACTTTAAGTATTGCATTTAAGGTTCTATTTACATTGTTGTTTATTTATTTCAACTAGAATAATTACCTTAACACAATTGGTGACAGTTTTAAGAGAACTTTTGCATGGAATTGTGTATCAACTACTTTTTTGATCATCGATGATTTATAATTATAATTTTATTTGTATGTTTGTATGAGTGAGTATGTTTTAATGAGATAAAAATAGTTATTGTGAGTGTATCTCTAGGACAAGAGATAGACATATATGCTATTGCGAACTTTTCCTGTAGGCCTTTTTAAGACCTACATTTTTCTAGTCCGTTATTTTGATGTACCTCTTAAAGTTCACCCAGCGCGGTTAGCTATGTAACATTCTAAGGATGACTCGACAGGAACAGACATTGTGTTTTCGTCTAGGAATGAAAGATTTCCCTGACGTGATAGGTATTCTAATTGTTGACCCGAATAATAAGTTATCATTACATATTTAGTTAAAATCTTCAGTACTTTTTGCGTCAAATGCACACCAGACAAACGAACAAAAATTTCAATAACAATTTGCTTTGGGTCTATATTTTGTAAACACAACACAAAAAAAATACTGTTACGTAACATAACAGTATTTTTTTTTAAATATTCCATGTACACATTTCGCTTTGTTACTATTTTATTTATTAAGTATATGTATACCATATAGAAAAACACAGGTTGATCTTATAATACATTAAATAATATTAGCCGAATTTCCGGTCACGGTGGCCGATCTCCTCAGGCTCGCAGGACTTCCTGGCAAGGACTTTTAGTATTATATCATCAGCTTATACATAGGTTTTTTGCTCAAAGATCCCAATAGCTAATACTTCTTGCGACCCTGAAGTCAAACCCAGGAGCCAGCAATTTAACCAATAAGCCGGTTACGTTAAAAATAGTAAATAATTCGAATTTAATAATTTTCCTCGATTAATTTACTTATAAATGTATGTTATGTTTGAAACTTTGGCGGAAGTGTTAATAGATACTAATATATTTAATAGATAATTAAAAAAAATATCGTTACGAATCGTGTTGTGTAAATCTTGTTATCGGTCGATGTGTCGTCGGTGGTACCACGGTAATGTAATGCATATATTATTATTATGTTTTTTTTGTCACTCGATAGATATTTTGAGATCACAAAAGTCGTGTGGTACGCAAATACTCCCACAGATCTTTTACTTTAAGTTCCAACCTTTTCGATTATGAGATATTTTCTAAAATTACAAAATACGTATTATAAGTTTAGCAAACTATAGAGTATTATTTACTAAATTAAAAAAATGTCATGTTATCAGCTGTATAATTCTAATTATAAATATTTTATTCGTGTGAATGTGATATATATCACAACTGAATATGAAGTACAACTTGGCCGAATCAGCTATTGTGTTTCCCGTGGGAAAAAAAAAATTTCCTGTACTAAAAGGTATCCTAAATGTTTACCCGAGTAATAAATTATCACTATACAAAATTTAGTTAAAATCGGTTCAGTACTTTTTGCGTAAAAGGCGATCACCCAAACAGACATACAGACATACTGACAAAAAATATTAATTATTGTTTGTTTATGACCGAAATATGATCATAGTATTCTTTTCGGCAGCGTCCCACTAAGGCGGGGGAGGTGCCGTTGGGTTTTAGTGGGTAGTATTGGCTTTTCTAGCCTGTAAGTCCAATATACAGGTTGTATATATGTAAGTGGTATGCATAAATGCATTTCCCAAGTATTAGATATGCCGAATACACGCACTACACGCACTAGGTATTCAAAATTAATTATTTAAGTTAAGGCCAAGCACTGGCGCACTCGGCGTCCTCTGGACACCAGTGAGTGTGCCAGGTCGCCTCCCTTAGATGTAAAATATTCAAACAAATCTAAAAAAGTATTAGGTATATTGGGTTACCCTCTTATTTAGTAAATTAATTATCAAGTTGCGCAATTTGTGCAATATAACTATAATTTGTTCAATGTCTGTGGAATTGGTTTTTTTTCTGAGAACAAAGTATTAATTACAGTAAAGTCATAAAATCACCTTATTTAATTACAAGTTTTAGAAGTATACCGTATAATCGCTTTACTACATACATTAAAGCAACTCTGTATAGCCTTTTGGTTTTTAAAACGTATAAATCTATACATATAATAAAATTGTAACTAAGTCGAACAGATGTACATTAAATATATTTTGGAAAATCTAATTGAAATAGAAATTATTATCGATACAGAGTCCGAAACTATAGTTGTTAAAATTTTTGTCTGTCTGTCTGTCTGTTACCGCATCACAAGAAAAACACTGGACAGATTTTGATGAAATTTGGTATGTTGATAGCTGGTTATCCGGGTCAACATAAAGGATACTTTTTACCGCGGGAAAATATCTCATTTCTAAGAAAAAATACAAAAACTGCATTGTAAGAGTATACTAATATGTGAAACCTAAGAATTTTGGTTTTTGGTCATCTGAACGTGGGCGGAGCCGCAGGCAATGCTAGTAGAACATAAATATTTAATGACATCATTGAAACTGCAAGTCAGCATCCATTGGAACTTAATATAAGAGTGAATTAAACTTTGATTAACATTTTAAATAATTGGTTAATTTTATATGAACATCCCGTCAATAATAATACATATTTGTATATTATGTAATAAGTGCTATTATGATTGATATGAGCATATTACTGGTAAAAAATAAGATATTTTTAGATATTTCTCCTTAAACTTTATGCAAGTTATACCCTTGTTTGCTTCTTTTATACAATATTATTATTTAAAGAAATAAACGAACAGTTATTTAAATAATTAAAAAGTCGTTCAATTTCAACTTTCTGTTGGAAAGTTTTTGTGACTTGTCGTTTTCATAATTAACTCTGTTACTTATCGCTTTCATAGTTAACTGAGACATCGTGATTTAAATCTCGATTCAGTCAAAAATTCGTTTCATAGAGAAACATGGTGTACAACTGGTGTACATACGAGTAGATATACATGATGTAAGCAGTATATTCCCAAAAGGTTTTCAGTAAATTAAAAATGACCTGTATATGAGCGATATGCGAACTTTATCGTTTCAACAGGAATCCCTTAAATTAGTCATAGTTGAGTCAATGCTAGTCTTTAGAGTTCCGAAGATAAGTCAAGAAACGATTTTTTATGTTTGCTAACTATTTTCTGTGTTTTGTGACTGGCATGTATTATTGCGCCATCCCAAGGTGCCGCTGATAACGAACTGAAGTCTGAAAGAATAGTATATGGTCAATGAATGGAGATTCAATGGAGCGAAAAAATCGCTATAGTTTTTAATTTAACTGCGTGTGTCATAGAATTTTTTGCAAATTCATTTGTGTAGAAGTGCATAAACGTAAATTTTAACCTAAAATTACTTATTTTTTATATATGTATAAAATATTTATCTTGTATGAGTATTGATTATCTTCTTACAGGTGACAATCTTATCCTACGTTTTGCACATAGCTGTTATTATGATCTGGAGAAAACGAAAAAGACTGTGGATACGTTCTTTACGGTCAGAGGTATCTGTTCCGATCTCGTAACTAACAGAGACCCCATGTCTCCTCATATGCAAAAGATTTTAAAGATCATGTAAGTGAAAACTATTTGACAATTAAATAGCTAAATAGGTTTTATTTCGGTACTAAACGAGATTTGTTATGTATTTACTGTAAATTATTCGAATCCAATGAATCTTATTGGGGGTAATTATAGCTCATTTGTGAAACTAACGACTTACTCTCGCTTCGCTCGGGTGAGTCTCGAGTTGCTTTTTATAGTTTTAATGTACTATGGCCACCTATGGGTAAATTATCACTACTAATACAGCTACGATAGTATTGCATTTATTGCTATTGATATAAAGAAACTTAATAGAAAAATAAAAAGATTCGTTTGAAAGCACCTCTAGGTGCCTAACAGTAGCCTAAATATTAGGTACTCCATAGCCTATCTGTGCGTTAAATTTCAACCAAATCTGTCAAGCCGTTTCAGATTGAAGTGATAACAAATATACATACAGATATAAACATTCATATTTATAATAGTAGTGAGAAGTAATATAATTTTCATTCACTCAAACAATAGAACTTAAAAGATATTTAAATGATAAATAATTTTATTTTACAGACGACTCGGTCAATTCCTAACCTCAAGTAACAGTATGATATGGATCTATCAAATAAATGATCCTGGGCTAGATAATTACGATCATATTTCGGATGCCAAGCTGTTCTTCCTCTCTACAGACGCCCAATTTCTTGAAAGTGAGGTTTTACCGGAAGAAGACATAGTTATTATGGACGTTAAAGATGTAACGTTGAAATTTTTAACAAAAATGAATCTTTCTGTTGCGCGAAGATTGGCGAGATATCAGGAAGTAAGTGTAATTACTATACATATATATGTATGATATATGTTGGGACATTAACACACAGCACCATCCAGTTCCATGGTAAGCTACGAGGCTTGTGTTATGGATACCAGATACATATTATAAATATAAACACCCATGACTGGAGTACAAACATTGATCATCACACAAATGAATGCCCCCAGCGGGACTCGAACCCGCGACCGCTGGCACAGCAAGTAGGGTCACTACAAACTGAGCCAAACGTGTCGTCATGATACAAATTATATGCCATTTCTTGCATATAGATAATTGTAAATCTTGATAGAATGATTTAATAAAGGCAAGGGAATAAATTTAAAATATTCGCGTACTTCAAAGAATTTATTAAAGGATGAATATAAATTTAAATATAACTTAGTTTCCCCCCCCCGATGTGCGTTTACCTTGTCGTGGGGGTGTTTGGGGCTCATTAGTGTCCGGGACCGAGCTGGGCGCGAAGCCTGAAAACACAGGGAGGTGGCCCACTTAGGTGGGCGGTGTCCCATATGGGTTGCTCCTGGTACTTCTCTGACAGCAGAGTGGATCGTGGGAGCAACCCTTTAGTTGTCTGGTCTGCTTGGCAGGCCTACCATCGGGCCGTCGTTGTAGAGTGCGTAAGCGATCCTGCGAAGCGCAATTAAGACGGGGAAGGTTCTGTTGGGTTTTAGTTGGTAGTACTGACTTTTCTAGTATGTATACAGGTAAATTGTGTAAATGCATTTACCAGCATTAAAAAAAGTATTATTTTGTTTAAAATTAATGTATTTAATTATTTTATGCAATTTACAAACCTACTTTATAATAGTATATTTATGTAATACATTATTAAAACATCATACTCATTACTCTGTTGATAAATATAAATATTTAAAAAATCGTTAAATATTATTACAGGACGCCATACCAATACGTCTAAAGCAAGTACACGTAGTCAACGCTCCACCTTTTATTGACAAAATATACGGCGTTATGAAGCCGTTTATTTCCAAACATATCACTGATCTGGTAAGATTCTTAAAACCCATTCAATTGTTTGAAGTTTTTAAAAATTTAATAATACTATTATAATTAGAGGCTATTTTGAAATAATAATACTATTTTTAATGGTGCTTTCATGAAGAAAGGTCATCGAATCGCATAAATAAACTGTAATTGGACCGCGGGCAATACATAATACGAGTAAAAGTATGTTTTTTATTTAAATATCTATCCCATAACTGAAGTTTTAAGGTCACTGAGAAAGCTAACTATGAGTCACTGTCTGTTGTTAACTGGCAGGGGACTGTGAGACTCTTGGCCGATTTCACCAACGTCACCTAAGTATAAGGGATCCCCTAAGCATGGTTAGGGGCCGTTAGGGGACAGTCTCTGTTTCACCGACAGTTAGGGGTCACCTAAATGTTAAAATGCCACCTAAATATAGGTACTAGAAATACGGGCTCTGACGATGGTAAAACGAAATTTAATTTATGGGCTAGTTTAGGGGAATTTTTAAGTTAGGGATCCCATACGTAGGTGGAAGCTTAAAAAAAGGTGGAAGCTTAAGTGATGTTGGTGAAATAGGGCATCTTACTCCTACAACCTATAGCGGAAAACAACCCACGTTCGTGACCTTTAAAATCACAATCGTGGGTCGTTGTAGGATATCTTAGGCTACAACAAATAATATAGAAAGAAGTAGAAAACACAGACTCCTTCCCCCATGTTGGAGGTTTAGGTAAAAAAAAAGAAAAACAAAAAAAAACAAATAATATAACGTAGTACCCAAGCCATCAGCCATTAAAAAAATCTTAAATATTTTTGTTTGTCCTCCGTTTCCTTGTCATTTTTACACATAGTTATGACAGCTCAAGCTATATCTTTCAAACCACTCATGAATAAATCGAAACTTTTTATTTATTTATCAAACAGGTACACTTTCATTCACCTAAATCGGAGACATTATTTCAATATATAAGTAAAGAAGATTTGCCTTCCGATTTTGGTGGGTCGCGACCTTCAATGTCAGAACTAACTGAGATCATCACGTCACAAATTATGAGGAATCGGTAAGCTCACTGTAGTCTTATGAATGTCTTCAACTTGATAGAAATATTGTAAATTATAATTTTACTTTAAAAAAAGATTACAAGTTATTATTAGTCCTGCTGAGTTTCTTTCGCCGGTTCTTCTCAGGTCTTCTTCTTTCCAAACTGGTAGTAGACTCATGACGTTCAGTAAAAAATTGTAATAATTTAATGCTGAATAAAATATTTTGAATTTGAATTTGTGAATGTTTTGAAAGAGGTATACTAGACTAGTAGAAGTATGTGGAACCTATATGGAGTAGTGTCCTGAGTTTAAGTTTTTACTTTATTTTATTTAAAAATTACTTATTAATAGGTTGTATGCTATATCCTATAGTGCATGCATCTCCATTACATGCCGCCATATTTTCTCGAACGAGAAGTAAAATTATTAATACATTTTAGTAATCAGTATGTTTTTATACAAATGATCAAAAATATACTATATATCTATAATTGTCAGTCTCTGTTGTATTTTTCGGGTGGATAATTCCATTAAAATGGACTATCATTGAAACATGATTCTTGCTATATCCATATAAAGCAAGGCTCAACGTTTTTAACGATCTCATCCACATTATCTGAGAGCTCAAGCTTGGTCTTAAATTCATCCAAACGCATAATGTTGGAAATAAATATACAATATTAAAATATTTGCGAGGACAAAAAGTATGTTCACGGTTCTTGATGCCAATTTATATTTTTAAGTTTTTGTCAATATTTATGTGGAAAAATGAAGCAATTGATAGAAAATGTTATTGTTATATGGTTTATGTTCTATTCAATAATATTATTGTTGCATGTTGGTATATGACACAAGTGATCGCGGTTTCGATTCCCGCACTGATTAACTAGCTTTTTGTACTTATTGTCCTCTGTCTCGTAAGGACGAGGCGATTTCGATTCGATTATCACCAACAAATATATACAGGGTGGATTTTTGAGACGGGACAGTAAGGGCAGGTACCTTAACTGCTATAGTTACAGGAAAACGTTCCTAGGAGACCATTCGTAACTTTTTGAGCTATTCTGAACTGCATTCTCAGATTTTGGAAAAAATGTACAGTTAGCGAAAAAAATGCTAAAATACAAAAAAAATTATGTCAATCGATCCTATTTCATGTATGGATTAAAAGACTCTTCTATTAATATATGTATATACGTAATTATTACATATGTTATCTAAAATAAATGAAGGTTTCATTATTTATAATTATTATTATTTAAAATGACTTATTTCTGTTTCAGTGAAAAAATAATAGATGAAAATTTTTGGAGAGTCGCTGATAAAAATAAATCTGAGGCGTCCACAGAAGTTGGAACTTTCCGATCTCTTGCTATAGATTAAATTTTCTTTATTATTACAGCTGATTTTCCCATCGTCACGTAAAAGGTTCTCGTCAACATAATTATAACCCGACTAAATATGAAAGTAAAAGAATTGAACTTTTTTACTTAGACAATTACCATTTCTTAATTTATCATCTCGTTTGATCTATGAGTATGTTTTACCTGTTGATTGAAAAATCAGCTCTTAGATAGAAAAATGGTGCTTAATCTGACAAATTAGAGATAAGTAGGTATTCTTAGCGTAAACTATACAGGCTGTGTTGAGTTGTTATTTTTAATTCATTTTTGTTTAAACTCATGTTCATTATTATTAAACCATAAATTCGTATGTGTCTTTTCTGTTTCTATTCTGAATTTCCTATTAAATATAATTAATTTAACGGAAAAAAAAGCATTAAATTTTAAAAAAATAATGGTCTGTAGTAAAATTTGTATATTAAAATGTTGTTCATTGATCATAAGGTGGAAAATACAGCAATGGTAATATCGTTGTATATTTATTGTTTTTCTAGTACTATTAAATTGTTTTCCTTACTTAAAACAGATTGTTTTATTAAATGTAAAAATATATTATTAAGTAGCTGAACCGACAGACGTTATCCTGCCCCTATATAAACTATGCATATATTGCATCTCTTAGTTCATAAAAAAATCAATCTATCCATCAATTTTCATTTTACTCGAATTTGCAAAGCTATATAAGTGTGACTTACAAAAATTAAAATTAAAAATATGTATAATCTATACTAAATCTATATTAATATTATAAAGAGGTAAAGTTTGTGATTTTGTGAGTTTGTGGGTTTGTGAGTTTGTGACGTTGTAGGGGGTAATCTCTGGATCTACTGAACCGATTTTCAAAACTCTTTTACCAATAGAAAGTCACGTTCTTCCTGAGTGTCATAGGCTATATTAATCCGAAGAATGAAAAGGCTTTTTCGTGGTAGTCGGATTTGCAAAGTAAGTCGGAGAAAAAACGGTTGAACGAAAACCTTACGAACGCTGCCTTAACAATGAGAGATATATGATTATGTTCTAAAGAAAAGTTGTAGAGTTTAATAATGCCTACAAAAAAGTCATCGACAGCATATGTCTAACTTTTATATTTAACTCACAAAAAGTAGTTTTTTTATATTAAAAAAATAATTTAAATCGGTAGGTCATGTTTATTGGTTATATTATCAACAATTATGAATTCTTATCAAAATAAGTAAATTTATCGCCTAAAATATTTAAAACAAGACACTTTTCCCTCTTACTGCATATAATTTGGACAAATGGTTAAAGAGATAATACAACATATTCGTAGGTATGGACGAACCCGAGCGAGCTGTTTGTCTGTTTTTCTGTTTGTACGGGCTAATCTCCGAATCTATTGAACCGATTTAAATGAAATTTTGCATCATAAAATATTTTTTTAAAACTATAACTGTAATGTATTATGTACACAATATATACACCAAAAAAAACGTTATTAAATTTTTTGTCTGTTTGTCTGGTAGTCTGTATGTGTTTGTCTGTTTTATGTGTACGCGATTTACACAAAAAGTAATTGACCGATTTTAACGAAATTTGGTGAATTGATAACTTATTACTCGGGTCAAGATTTAGGATACCTTTTACTTCAGGAAAATCTTTCTTTCCCACGGGGAAATACAATAACTGGTTTTATCGAGTCTTCCTTAGAAGCGTTCCGCTAGCTAAACCTTAAGACATACAGCAAAACAATAAGAAAAAAATTTGTAGGTCTTGAAAAGGCCTACAGAAAAATCTGCAATAGTATATGTCTATCTCATAAGGTACACTCGCAATATGTATTCGTATCTACATATTTAATAAAACTAACTTAGACAAATCGATGTGCGAGTTTCACGCAAAAATCACGGGACCGAGTGTAGTGATAACTTATTACTCCGGTCAACATTTAAGATACCTTTTAGTACATGAATATTTTTCATTGCCATGGGAAAACACAATAACTGGTTCTATCGAGTCCTTAGAAATTTATATGGCTAACGCGGGCTAAGCCTTAAGAGATACATCAAAACAATGTAGTAGATAGTAAATTGTAAGTTTTAAAAAGATCTACAGAAAAGTCCGCAATAGTATATGTTTATCCTGTAAGGTACATTCGCAATAACTATTACGCGATAATGTCGCGACTCACTGACAGACTTATCAACGCCCAAGCTGATGATGATAGACCACAAAAAAAATCAGTTTTATATATTCATACTAATATTAAATGCGAAAGTAGCTCTGTCTGTCTGTTCGTCCCTTTTTGATGAAATTTAGTATGAAGATATAATAGTTTGAGACCCTGGAAAGAACCAACATAGTTTTCATCTCGGAGAACATATCTTAAGGAGGTGAAAACAGGGGGCGTGGAAGTTTGAATGGGGAATCAATCATTCCTCAAGTAAGGGATAATATATATATATATATATATAATATATATATATATAATATATATATATATAATATATATATATATATATATATATATATATATATATATATATATATATATATATTATCCCTTACTTGAGATTAGAAAAATAGGTGAATATTTAATTTACCTAACATCTATTTTTCTATACCTAAATATGTATGAACATTGTACAATGTACATCCATACTTCCATACTATTATTATAAATGTGAAAGTGTGCTTGTTTGTTTCTTTGTTTGTTTTTTTTTTGTGTGGAGTAGTTGGAGGGCTGGAGAGCTACTTAACTACGTGCTTTTTACCGTGAGAGATTATGTCATTCCCACGGGTAAGTACGTTATGATATAACTCAAAAAAATATTTATGACCAGAATTACCTTCTTGAAACTTGGTATCAATGCTCTTCAATACAATTAAATAAATTACAAATACATACGTGTTTAAGCATTTTTCGAAAATCATCCCTTAAGGAGTAAAATAGGGGACGAAAGTTTGTATGAAACCTACGTTTTTGCAGTATTTTTTGTAGTTTTAGCGCGAGCGAAGCCGTGGGTTCTACTAGTATATATTAAAAGTGCCTGGTGATACTAAATAGCAAACCTCAAACCATCACAAAAATGTGAAGACGTAAATTGAATATTACGCTCAAATTATCTATTAATCTTTTCATTGGTAAATGGTAGTAGTGTTAGAATAACTGCATTCCATCGAATTAATGAAAGAAAAAGAAATGAAAAATAACCAAATGAGAATTTTACTTATCTCTATTATTTTAAGGACATAAATAAAACTTCTTTACTAAACAATATAATAAATAATCTGTGCACTGAACACAGGTGCACACGTGGAAAAGGGGTTGACTGTTATGGACTCCATGGACTGTCTTGCAGAAGAAGTTCTGGTAGACTTTTCCGTCATCGTTCCCGATAAATGGGTATGGGGGATTATGGGTAAACGATACCATCAAAAGGACTCTTGATATCGTTAACATTCTTGTTCTTATTGAGCCACCTGGAATAAGTCGAGATGAAGGTAACAAATCTGATGATCTGTCGCTGGTTCCTTGGAAAAGGGGACGGGCCCTACTGTGGGACCCATTGGTCCCGTCCCATGTCAGGGAGACGTCTAAAATGGGAGCCGCGGCGGATGGCTAAACTATTTAAGTTACGTAAATATGCCTCACTTAGTCATAATAATGTTTTTATTCCATTTAATGTAGAAACCTTTGGCCCATGGAGTCAAAATGTTCAGCACTTCTTAAAAGGCATAACACCTCATTTTATCGCCTCTACTGGTGACAGGAGAGTTGGCACATTTTTCGCCAAAAGAATCGGCATTGCCGTTTTACGGGGGAATGCGGCTAGCATTCTTACCAATATTTCACCCGAAAATGATTTGTACAGTCACTAAGTCTATAATACTTTCTTAGATTTACGCGAAGGTTTGACATTATTAAATAAAACTATCTTTTCGGATTATTTCGCGGATTTTATTTTGATTTTTGGTTCCCGACGTTTCGAATGCTTTACAGCATCCATGGTCACGGGAGAGACTGAGGTGTTAGATGTCTTGAAGGTATAGTTGTTCCAGACAACCTACCCACAATTAACAAAATGAAAATTGCACCAATTACATTACAATATTTTTAACTTTAAACATTTTTATAATTTTAATTATAATCGAATATGGAAAATTATTTATTTAATTTTGCTATTGTTTTTATAATTATTACTATTTTAAAAATATTAATTAGTAATCTATATTTAGTGTTGCCATTACTATATTTGTAACCATACAGAAAAATATAAAATATAGTATTAATTATTTAAGCCATATAATTGTTCTATGTGTAATTTAAAAAGTTAAAATTAAAATTATTATCCTTAATTAATTTTCTGCCTGTCTGCCTGTCTGCCTGTCTGCCTGCCTGCCTGTCTGCCTGTCTGCCTGTCTGCCTGTCTGCCTGTTTGCCTATCTGCCTGTCTGTTACCGAATCACAGAAAAACCACTGGAGGGATTTTGATGAAATTTGGTATGATGATAGCTGGTTATCCGGGTCAACATATAGGATACTTTTTACCGCGGGAAAATATCTCATTTTTGAGAAAAATACAAAAACTGCATTGTAAGAGTATACTAATACGTAAAACCTAAGAATTCGGTTTTCGGTCATCTGAACGCGGGCGGAGCCGCGGGCAATGATAGTGCCATATAAAATCAAACATCACCTCGTCCACAAAGCGAAAGGAATCTTAAAAGTCAACGTACAATAAAGCTCTTATTGAAGCTTAATAGGTAGTAGGTAGGTGTATGTTGAAGGAAGTGCTAAAATTAAACAAAGAATAAAAAAAACATAAATAAAAAAACCGGACTGCGTCAAAAGCGAACTAGAAAGACGAGAACAAGTTCACGAAGGAACATAGTACGAGTATTATTACAGTTTTACAATTACGGATTGTAATACTGTGGTATTATGGAGGAGACATATTATGTACGTCTTGTATGTAGTACCTATATCCTTATTGCAAGACTTACTACATCGTGTATTATGTGATTATAATTTTGTAAGCTAACGCGCTAGCGGAGTTATTAATTATTAAGGGTTTCAATCTCCATCGATAATACCACCCTCAATAAAAACATCCACTTTATCAGAATCCAACTTTGATTCGATAAAGGAGACAATTTTTCATCTATACATATAATAAAATTGTAACCAAGCCGAATCTGTATATTAAATATTTTTTGGAAAATCTTATTGAAATAAACATTATTATCGATACAGAGGCCGAATCTATAGTTTTTAGAATTTTTGTCTGTCTGTCTGTTACCGCATCACAGAAACACCACTGGAGGGATTTTGATGAAATTTGATATATAGTGATAGCTGGTTATCCGGGTCAACATATAGGATATTTTTTACCGCGGGAAAATATCTCATTTCTGAGAAAAAATGCAAACACTGCTGTGTAAAAGTATACTAACTGTGAAACCTAAGAATTTGGTTTTTGGTCATCTGAACGCGGGCGGAGCCGCGGGCAATGCTAGTACTTAATATATCACAAGTAGACGGAATCTGTAGCGATGTAATTGCTGTTTCTCAGCTTACTTCTTTTAACAATGCTACGGTTTTTGATATGATTCTCACTAATAGAAGAGCGAAAAATGAATGTTTGTGTATAATTTGTAAATACTTTGTACAAAATTGCTGAACTATGTCGGTGTTTTGTCAAATAAACTAGTCGACTGCAATTAGGTTTATACCTCGGAACCCAGCTATAGTGAATGAATTTGGCTGATTTGGGTTTTTTTTTATTTTTTTATACTAAAAACTAAAAAGTTTCCGCTAATGTTTTTTTAAGAGTTGTCCCATGAAAATGATGCTATTTCTAGTAAAGTATGTACATTCCTTTTACAGTTATATTTATATTTTCATTCGAGAAAAACACAGTTATATATAATATATATATATATATGTATAAAAACTTATATATAAACTTTAATATATATAAACCCTCGCTTCGCTTGGACCTGCGTTCCTAGGTACATTATAGATATTATAGAGATATATCTGTAGACTGTAATGTATCATGTAAATAGTAGGTATATTAGGAGAAAGACTTATGCTAGTGAAAACCAGTTCTTGTGTTGTCCCGTGTGAATGAAAGATTTTCCTGTAGTAAAAGGTAGCCTAAATGTGGATCCCAGTAATAAGTTATCACTACGCAAAATTTAGTTAAAATCGTTTCAGTACTTTTTACGTGAAACGCACACATCGATTTCGCTAAGTTACTATTTTAATATAATTACTAGCGACTGACCCTCGCTTCGCTCGGGTTCGTCCCTAGCTTAATTCCCCATACAAACTTTCATCCGCATTTTCACCCTATTAAGAGATGAATTGCGGGATAAAAAGTATTCTATGTCCTTCCCAGGGTCTCAAACTATCTTCTTACCAAATTTCATCTAAATCGGTTCAGTAGATCCTCTTACAGCGTCACAAACTCACAATCTCACAAACTTTACCTCTTTCACAGATACCTATTATAATGCTATACAGTATACTAGCCTCTTTATAATATTAATATAGAAGTATAGATAGATTAAAGCAGGTATTGCGAGTGTACTTTAGGACATAGACATATTATGTTATTCAAGACCTTTTTGTAGGTCTTTTTAAGACCTACAATTTTCTAGTAAATTTTTTTATTATATGACTATTTTTTTATATGACTAAAACTAACAGTTATTATTTACTGAAAATAAATATTTAAAAATTCCGATAATTGTATTTTTTGTGTACATTTCTAGATCTTGATTTGTTTTTTAAATTAGGGACGTTCAAAACACCTGAATTACTGGTAATTTTTAACTGGTAAACTTTTTAGTTTATAAAAAAATTATTCAAATTAATTCATTAGTGCTATAATTTTTCCATTTATTTCCATTTGGGTTCGTTTCATTTTCATTTATAATGACTAATTGCACTCGACTAAACTGTGTTCATACGCTTACATAGCTAAAGCTATATATTATTATTATTTTGTTGGGTGTGGTGCCGAGGTCGGCCCTAGAAGCTATATATTAACTATAATAAAATTTAAATGTTACAATGTATTATTGAATCTTGTGTCGGATGATTAAAATCTAAGCAAAATACGTCATTCTTATTATGTATGATATTATTATAATATTGTTTTTCTAAAACGTAACTAGGGACGCACTAGAGCGAAGCGAGGGTAAATCGCTAGCTTTTATCCGACTGCGCGACGCAAAGGAGGGTAATGTGCTTATCAGCCTATATATGTATGTATGTATATATGTATATATGTATGTGGATTTGTACCTTTGTAGCTCAATTTAGTGTACGAGTGTACATTTCGCGGCAAGAATGAAACGTGTATGTCTCCGACTGAATAATATGTACTATATTCCTTCGTGAACTTGTTTTCATCTTTTTTGGTAGTTTTTATGCAGTCGGGTTTTTTAAGTGAATTGAATTATGCTTTTGAGAAATAAGTAATCTTAAAGTTTATTAAGAGTACCTTAGACCCTAATAATTCTGGATCAATTTCGGTACTGCCAACATTAGGAAACTGCATCACTATGGTATTAGAAATAAGGCACTCGACCTTCTGAATTGGTATTTAATAAATAGAATACAGAGGGTTGATGTAAATGGTAAGAGATCTCCTGGAGCTCCATTACATATGGGGGTTCCACAAGGGTCTATTCTTGGCCCCTTTCTTTTTCTAATTTATATTAATGATTTGCCATTTTTTGTACAGGACAAACATGAGATAGTATTGTTCGCTGATGACACTTCACTTATTTTTAAAGTGAAGCGCAATTCGCTAATGTACGACTATGTAAACGATGCTCTCTCAAAGGTTGTCTATTGGTTTGATTCAAATAATTTATTATTAAATAATAAAAAGACAAAATTAATAAAATTCTCAACACCTAATGTCAAACTTGTTGATAATGGTGTAATATTAAATGGCGAAGTGTTAAAACCTGTAGAGTCCACAAAATTCCTAGGTATTATCATAGATTCGAAATTGCAGTGGGGCCCCCATATTGAGGGGCTAGCGAGTAGACTCAGCTCTGCAGCGGACGCGGTAAAAAAATAAGACTTCTTACTGATGTAGATACAGCTCGCATAGTATATTTTAGTTATTTTCACAGTATTATGTCCTATGGTATCTTACTATGGGGAAATGCAGCTGCTATTAATACGATTTTTGTCCTGCAGAAAAGAGCTATTCGTGCAATTTATAGTTTAGGTCCTAAAGTGTCATTAAGAGATAAGTTTAGAGAAATAAAAATATTGACTGTTGCTTCTCAGTACGTGTACGAAAATGTTATGTATGTCCGTAAAAATATACACGTATTTCCCAAGAAGTGTGACATGCATAACATTAATACTAGGAACAACACAAACTTGTAATGACTGTGACTCGTCTACACAGAGTCAGTAATTCTTTTTATGGACAATATATACGCATGTACAACAGGATTCCAGAAAATGTTCAAAAGGCTTCTATCGCCATATTCAAAAAAAATGTTAAAGAACGTTTGTGTGCTAAAGGCTTACAATAAATGATTTTATAGAAGATAGCACACCTTGGGAATGAAATGATCGCCTCCAGGCTACTTCAACTTGATAGAAATATTGTAAATTATAATCTAACTTTAAAAAAAAGATAATTGAATATTGGTCCCGCTGAGTTTCTTTCGCCAGTTCTTCTCAGGTCTGAGGCTTCTTCTTTCCGAACTGGTTGTAGACCCATGACGTTCAGTAAAAAATTGTAATAATTAAATGCTGAATAAAATATTTTTATTTTGATTTTGAATAAAAAATAAAATCTAACTCAGTCCAGTATTTTTGAGTTTATTCGTTACAAATATAAAAAATACAAATATTTTCTCTTTATAATAGTAACATAATACAATAAAATGAAGCTAAAGAGTTTGTTTTTTTTTTTGTAGTTTTAACGCGTCCAAAGCCGCAGGTTCTGCTAGTATGATACTAAACTTGGTCATACGGAGTATACATACTTACTTAAAAAATTTCAAATCGATATGATATTATTTAAAAATAATGTACTAGATTACTAAGTATATTTACCTACATGTAACTCATCAAACAGACCGAGTCCTTGGAATTAAAACTTAAATCGATTTTATATATGTATTATGTCCAGTATACAACACGATATTCTAGACGGCGGCCAGCTAGTGCGGGGACGTTGCAGAAAAGCAAAATATTTTTCAAAGGAAAAAAATATTTAAAGGTATATTTGTTTTATTAATGTCTATTTTTCCGTAATACTTACTAGGCAATGCGAGAAAATCTCAAAGTAATTTAAGATATGACTTCAATAATAATAATTGAAAAATAATGTTAAAAATATATTTTTTTATATTTTAAAAGTAGACTAATTAAGTTATAAAAAAATGTTTTAGATCTTTTATTTTAATCAAAATTATGTTCAGAAAATACTAGAATTTTATTGTTTAATTCATTTTATTGATCTTAGAAAATTATAATGTTAATATCACTAGCTAGCTATAACACGGAATTCAAGAATAAGTCGAACGCGGTAAATACTTCAATCAGTTCTTTTATGGTTTTTACATAGTTAAATCTTCGTTTTATATTATACTAGCGAGTCACACTCGCTAGGTTAGATTCGCGTTTTAACGTTTAGTATAAATTTCACAGAAATGAAATATTTTCTCGCAGTAAAAAGTATCCTATACTAATATATATTGACCCGGATAACCAGCTATCATCATATCAAATTTCATCAAAATCCCTTCAGTAGTTTTTCCGAGATGTGGTCACAGACGGACAGGTCGACAGGCAAAAATTCTAAAAACTATAGATTCGGCTTCCGTATCGACAATTATGTATATTTCAATAAGATTTTCCAAAAAATATTTAATAAAGAGACAGATTCGGCTTACTTACAATTTAATTATAGATACAGATCTTTAGATGTAATAGTATGATATACCTATAGTAAATTATATAATATATAGATAGTAGTATTATATTATTATATGATTTTGATGATTATTATATGATTTGTGTAAATGCGTTAAAATTTTTCTTTAAGATGCCCCAACATTCAAAGCAAGATTTGTTATCTATTAAGGAATGGATGTCGAAAGAACCCTATTTACCTCAAGATCTTGGTGAGTATAAAATACATAATATCTTATACGAGACTACAATCGTGTATGTATATTCTTTCCGGATAGAGTAAAAGTAAAAATATTTTTCGAAAGAAGGCGGCCTCAAAGTTGCGCGTTTTTTATTTATAACTTGACATTCTGTTAAAAAATATTTCTCGTACTTCATCCTTACTAATATAATCTCGGCAAAACAATAAGTTTTGTTTTTTTTTTCGACTGTAGCGAAACCGAGGGTTACGTGTTTGACCTGTATATAGGTATGTAGGTCCGACCCTATATTCCCTCATAACTACTAAACTACATAACCGATTTAGATGATTAATACGTCTTTTGATTCGTCTTGATAACGCTAGTATCATAGGGTATACAGGTATTGTTAAAAATCTAAATGGTGGATTTCAGGTGCCAATCTTAAAAAAAGCTGTGAAGAGTAGGGTATCATAATGAAAGTTTTTTAAGAAGTGATTACAAAATATATACAACTAGCAGAATCCGCAGCTTCGTTCGCGTTAAAAATACAAAAAAAGAAACTTTAAAAAGGTAGTTTCATACAAACTTTCATCCCCTATTTCTATTTACTAAAACACGTATTTATTTAATTTTATCGAAGAGCATTTAATACCAAGTTTCAAGTAACTCTGATCGTATAATTTTTTTTGGATTGTATTATAACGTGTTTCCCGTGGGAATTAGATAATCTCATGCAATAAATAGTAGCCTATGTCACTCTCCAACCCTGCACCTATCATCACACAAAAAATCACGCCAATCCGCCACACCGTAAAAGAAGGACAAACAAACAAACACACTTTCACATTTATAATATTAACTATATATAGCGTAACATAAGTTGTGATCATTTTGTAATGTGGGTAATAATTTGATAGGAAAAAAGTATCCTTCTGTATTAACGCCGACTACAAATATTTATTAATATGTTTACTGGAATTAAAACCATTTTTATTAGTTTTTAATTGCACGCTGAATAGATTCTTGTACTTCTTAATGAGTTTTTTAATTATTGTTTTGCAACCATTGTACAAAGAAACAATTATCTAAGTTAAGTTGTTACATTTATAATATTGTAGTAGACGAATATTTTTATTATCATATCAGAGCACGTACCTATTCGAAAATGATAAATAATTCTAGCTGCATAAATCATAATTCTTTATTCTAAAGTGTAATAGTTTGGAAGAAACTCGTTAAGAAAACTTTTTATTCTCTATGTTTTTTAAGGCTAAGTGGGTAAACTAAAATCGATAGTTTATGTATCATGGTTAGTCAATTTTTGCTAATATTAATAATTATTTTTTTGTCGAATGGTCCTTCTTTTATTGTTGTATTTTTTTGAGGGTTGGCGATAGCTTATCTTTATTTATGTTATATATATATATATATATATATTATATACATATATACCTAACGCTGAAGACGAGAGAAGAGACGCTAATCCCTGGAAACACCATTCAGATCCGGTTCTTTAAAAGGTTGTTTAAATTTTTTAATCTATCAATTGAGGAAAATTGTAGACTTTTTAACATCATGTTCGACTCCTAGGAGCGTAGTAAAGACACATAAATAAATAACGCGAATAGAGTCGCGAGCAAAAGCTAGTAACAAATAAAGTTGTTTTTTCGAAAGAGTCCTAATTACTGGCTGAAATTTTGATATCCTATTCCTATAAAAATATATGTAATCGCTAAGGAGGATATTTTGAACTTTGATCCCTAAAAAAGTTAAAAGGGGGATCAACGTTATAAGAAACAATGTCATTTTAAGAGAAAAAAGGAAGAATCCGACGAAGTCACAGAATGCTGATAATTCCAACTCGTTACACTCGTACATTAATTATATATAACACGTGTACATCAATCATTCATCATGTTAGATGACGATAAAAAACAAAATACGAGACAAAGTATCTAAAGATATACATCAAAATTGATGCAAATTATCTATCTCAGTACAATTAAATCATACAAATGACTAAGATTATGTGAATTTGTTACAATGCATTTACAATGTAATGTAATGTAACAAAAAGTAAATGTTTAATACTCGAGGTTGTGTTATATTTTTAGACTAACTTTATTATATAAAATTGATAGCTATCTGTAAAATTTCTGTATTATTAAACACGAAACTACGAGCAATATTATAAAGAGGTAAAGTTTGTGAGATTGTAAGGTTGTAGGGGGTAATCTATGTATCTACTGAACCGATTTAGATGAAATTTGGTAAGAAGATAGTTTGAGACCCTGGGAAGGATATAGGATACTTTTTATCCCGGAAATCTTAAGGGTGAAAATGGGGATGAAAGTTTGTATGGGTAATGAAGCTAGGGACGAACCAGAGCGAAGCGAGGGTGAGTCGCTAGTATTATATAATATTCAAAATTTTAAGATTGGATATAATAAATTAACTAAACTATCTGGAAAAATAGAGTAAAGTTTAATGTATTTTCTAATAAAATATTATTTACCGATTAATAGCGACTCTTTTAATTGATTACGTATTAAGGTTTGGAAAATCTCGACATTCTCAAAGTCTCAGGACACGAGACCATCTACGACCAAGGTCCTGGGATGTCCCAGGACTTCAAGACTTCCCAAAATAAAATTAGATTAATTTTTGGCGAGATAAAGCAATCTACAGTAGTAAACATATTTTTTGTTTCATATTTTAACATCGTTATTCATAGTCTAAACAATTTGTATATTTAATTCTTATAAGCACAAATTCAGTGTTTGGCAGTAAAATCTTATAGGTAATTATAAAGCAAACTTAAAAATGCTTCAAACAACTGCAACTCGTTTTTTAATGTGCCCTTGATTGTTTTTGTTCGAATTTAAGATACTATTTCCATTTGACTTTAAAACGATTCGTCAGATTCGTTGTGTACAGTAATCGAGCTACTGGTAGTAGGTTCGGTGTCCATTATTTCTCATTCTAGTCTTTGGTTACGAGGGATTTCTTCAATAGTCTGGAATAGCTCATAGGCTACTTTTTATCCCAGAAAAATAAACGGTTCGTATCGTATCGTATGTCGTGGGACAGATTTGTTTTTGTTTTTCTAGAGGCGAACTCGAGCGAAACGTAATTTTACTAAAGTTATTTAATACTGTGATTATGACCTTTACACAGTTGGGATAAAAAAAATTGTTAATTCTTATTAAATCTATATATTTTACAATTAAAAAACAACTTATTTCAGCTTAGTTTAATGACAATACATAGTCGGAATGTATCTGATAAGAGTTCTGGTCCGCGGGTCCGCTTGAAATAAATTAGAATTTTAAAAATCTAACCTGTAATTTCAGAGATAAGCGCATGTAAACAAACAGAATAACAAAAAATAAAAAATAAATATTCATTTTATAATTGTAAATTACGGAAATAATAAACCTATTCGCTACGTATAGTTTATTATTTGCAAAAATAAGTTCGTGTAAGATTTCGTGTTCTTGAAGATATAAGGAAAACTATAATATTAGCGATCGTAACTTAAAATATCCAGTATCTTAAAAGATGTTGAACATAGATTACTCATATTCTATAAATAAATCTTAATTTCAGGTTTTTAGTAAGCTCCACTACCTGTATTTTTTACTCATTTTTCAACTCCATCATTCCAAAGTTAGAGGAAGACAGTAGAATGATACAATCGCATACAATGTTTACGACACAGCTAATATGAGTTTTTTAACTAACATACTAACAGGCTAACATTTACGTTATTTTTAAAGACTCAATGCTACGTACACCTTAAGGCGATTACTACCCTCAAACAGGTACTTTCTAAAGCGTACTTCTTGTTTATGGCTTGACCGAAATGCTTGGAAAAAATATATTAAACATATTTTTGAAAAATACATTGGAATATGTCCTCTAAATTTTACGTTTCTACGACCAGTGGTTTAGGCTATGCGTTGATCGATAAGTAAGTCAGTCAGGACAAAGCATTTTATGTATTACTACGGCTCACCCTTTCTTTGCTCGGCTTCGCTTCTAGAAAAGCACAAACAGATCTATCCCACGGGAACCATTCAGTTTTCCGGGATAAAAAGTAACCTGTTCTTTGACCGGCAATATAAGGTATCAGCATGCCAAATTTGACTAAATTAGGTGCATAAGTTGTTGTGTACTAAGCTGTATAAGTTACTATAGTTTTTTAACTTTCCCACGGGAACTTTTTAAATTTCCGGGATGAAAAGTAGCCGTTTTGCTTTTGTCATGTATGAACTATATTATTGTAAAGTTTCATCAAAATCCAATCAGTAGTTTTCTGTACTAAGCTGTATAAGTTATTATAATTTTCCGGGATGAAAAGTATCTAATATGTTGCCCGGGGATATAAGGTACCACCATGCAACATTTCATTTAAATCGGTCCAATAGATTCGGAGATTAGCCCGTACAAACAGACAGAGAAACAAAAAAATTGAAAAAATCTGGATTTGTCTATTTGTCTTCTTACATCCCCCTGACCCGGTTTTTAGCATTTTTTTTCTATGTACAGATATTCGACCTCTACAGTTTTTTTTTAGTATAGATAGATATAGATAAATGTTTGAGTAGGTAATTTTATTAAGTTTTTGTTGAATATTTAATGTAATAAATATATTTTCAGATGATAAAATGCTTATATGGTTCTTACATAGCTGCTACTTTAGTCTGGAAGCGACTAAGAGGTGTATAAATAGATTCTGCATAACACGTGCACAGATGCCTGAAGTATATATCTCTCGAGATCCACTGTCTGACAACATACGTAATATGTTGGATCATATGTAAGTACATCGTTAATTGACTTTACTAGCGACCCGTTCTTACTTTGCCCGAGTTTTTAAGTCATTATTATTATGATACAAAACGGGATATTTACCATGTTTACTGTTTAGTACTTACGGGTTACTCATACTCGTGGTCGTGACCATGGCGCTTTTAATTAAGTATGGGGAACTCACAAAAATATATATTTCATGGCTGCACTTATTTTATTATGGCAAATTTAACATAATGTTATAGTTAAATACTTATAATAAAACATTGTTATTTAAACAAAAGATTATTAATGGAACATCAAAAATCAACTTTACACTGCTGTGTGAAATTAATAAAATTTACTAAGATCTAAATAATGTAATATATTTACGTAATTATCCGTTAATTTCGTAACTATATTAGATTATAAAAAATATATAATATAATCTTTTCATAATAATCATAAGGTTTAATTATTTTGATGCTTGAATGATTGGAGTTTAGAATTAAAATGCTATTGCACATTGCGTGTTTCAAATATTTAATCAGATATTTTGAACAAGATGAAACTTACCTATTTACTTAAGTAACTACATACATATATATTATATCAGATCTATTACATTATAGGTAAGGAGTCGCCTAACTCCGGCTAGCGAGTCGCATGTAGAGCTCTCCATATTGTCCGACTTCTCCTAACAAAGTCTAAAGCAGACAGATTTGCTAATTTAAATAAAATTCTAAAGGAAAAAATATATTTAAATACCTATTGCGATTGTCTGTCTATATTTGTGTGTTTGACACTATTTTTTATTACACTATTTGTTATTTAAAAAAAATGTTGTGAATTGTGAAATACTTATATTAAAAGCTACATTTTTGTATTTAATTAATATTCTTTTTCTTACTTCAGAAAAGGTGCTTATAAAAAAAAAGTTTTGATCTAGAACATAATAAAATCGGTTGAGTACATTGAAACCTTTAAGTTCTAATTCTATAAATTTCTTTCTTTTAAATTCATGGGACTGACATTTTTGTTGGAGCTGTCTTCTCCGAGTTAAAACTTTGGTATCCTTCAGTGCTTGTCACGAGAAAAAATCTGCATTTACACGAAAAGTTGTAAAACTGTATTTTTTAATTTCCAGAATATAGACTACATATGTGTATATTTATATTAAAATTTTATTAATCGACCTTATCTTATGTGACTTTTTTTAGTTTTTAAATAAGTATTGTCTCTTGTTTAAATATTTGCTTATTAATTTCAGAGTCTTGGGGATATATGAGTTCGATGGTAAAGATGTTGTCATACATAAACTTGACGATCCTACGTTGGATAATTTTAATTTTTATGATTATTTGAAAACTTTAACAATCCAAGGCGACACCTGGATCAAATATCACCCGAACTTACCAGATGGACATTACATAGTCATCGATATGTCATGTTTTTCTTTCAAATTGGTTTCAAAGATTAATATTATGTATTTAAGGGATTTCATATTGTATCTACTCGTAAGTGTTCTTTAATTTAAACTATGTATTTTATCTGTAATATACAATACTCTTCATCATCCATACACTGATAACATCCATCCAGTCTACTTGTGATATATTAAGTACAAGCATTGCCCGCGGCTCCGCCCGCGTTTAGATGAAGAAAAACCAAATTCTAAGGTTTTACATATTAGTACACTCCTACATTACAGTTTTTGTATTTTTTCTCAGAAATGAGACATTTTCCCGCGGTAAAAAGTATCCCATATGTTGACCCGGATAACCAGCTATCACCATACCAAATTTCATCAAAATCCCTCCAGTGGTTTTTCTATGATGCGGTAACAGACAGACAGACAAAAATTCTAAAATCTATAGATTCGGCCTCTGCATCGATAATAATGTCTATTTCAATAAGATTTTACAAGAAATACTTAATGTACAGATTCGGCTTAGTTACAATTTTATTATAAAACTTATATATTAACAATGCAAAAAATGAATATGATATAAAACATATGCTTATATTTACAGGAGGGAATGCCAGTTCGTGTAAAAAAAGTGATTGGTATAAATGCTCCTTCTTATTACGAAAAATTGTATGCACTTGTCAAGCCAGTCTTGCCTGCTGAGATCATTGATGTAGTGAGTATAAATAGTTAGTAAATACAAAAGTCCTTCTACTTCTATTATGATGATAATGATGTCCACCTCGACCGATTTCGGTGCCGGTAGCCAAGCCATTAGCCAGATGCGCAGGAGATATTATAGTGCAGTGCGTGTGTCGGTGTACGCACAGCCATAAATGAACTTTCTGTTCCTGACACTCTTAAATTTCGATGGGACGATTTTTCGACAGGCCGACCGGTGATAGATCAAGCGAAGGACCGACGGCTTTACATGCACTTCGAGACACGGGGATGAAACACCGCCAACTTCCCGATTCTGGACTGTTACTAAGACTTTCTTAACAGAAAGATTCAATATCTGAACTTGACCCGAACTGGGACTCGAACCCGGGATCATTGAATGTGCAACCGTTCATGTCAATGTCATATCGTGTCAATGCTCTTCGGGTTAAAATTCGCGCTTCATAATTTAGCTAAACATATTTTTTCCTCTCCGTCTTGTAATAAAGTACGTACTAAAATGTATGTACAATCTGCCTTGTAAATCGTGTTGGATATATTATTTCCATTATAATATTGTTGATAAAAAATATATTCTACATAATAGCATTGAACATATCCTCGAATAATTTATATACCTAAACGCCTTTTGTACCTAAACGGAAGAATAATTTGATTTTGTGAATAAGAAGTCTGATGGCAGCTTTATAACCACTCATCAATACATTTTTAATTCAATTTAATGATCAATCGAAATTTATTAGCATTATGAAAATTAAGTTTTTATGATAATCCATAACTAACTTTGAACAATAAACTTTAAAATCGAAACTGCTAAAGGACAGAGTTCATCTAACCCATAACTTCTACACCACCTGCAAAACTAGAAAATTTTGGCCTTTGGATGCTTGACATATAATAGAAATAAATATTTCAGATTCACTTTTTTACTGACTACGAAAGCTTGCACCAATTTGTAGATAAAAAATATCTGCCGGTAGAGTACGGTGGTGAAGCTCAAAGCATGTACGAACAAAACCAGGAGTGGCGTAAAAAATTCGATAGAGAAAGGTACAAAGCTTAATAAACTTTCAATATTAAGAAATCATAAATTTCATTTGTATTTATTGTTCTACTAGCGACTCACCCTCGCTCCGCTCGTGTTCGTCACAACTTACGTTTTAACGTTTAGTATAGATTTCTCAAAGATGAGATATTTTGCCGCAGTAAAAAGTATCCTATATGTTGATCCGGATAACCAGCTATTATCATACTAAATTTCATCAAAATCTGTCCAGTTGTTTTCACGTGATGAGGTCACAGACAGACAGACAAAAATTCTAAAAACTATGTATTCGGCCTTTGTATCGATAATAATGAGTATTTCAATAATATCTGCCAAAAAATATTTAATGTACAGATCGACTCAGTTAGAATTTTATTATATGTATAGATTGGCGGTGAAATGATTTTCATAAAAGTAAAAATCAATCAATCAAATAACAAAGTATCAATCAGTTAGTTTTTGGAAAATTATTGTTGTATTATTAAATTATAAGATAACTAGCGACTCACCCTCGCTTCGCTCGAGTTCGTCCGTTTTAACGGTTAATATGAAATACAAATCTTTGAATTTCTTGGCTTTTCTGTACTATAATATGCATGTATTGTACATATAAACCTTCCTCTTGAATCACCCTATCTATTAAAAAAACCGCATCAAAATCCGTTGCGTAGTTTTAAAGATCTAAGCATACATAAGGACAGACAAACAGCGAGAAACGGCTTTGTTTTATACTATGCAATGATATAAAAGTAAATTTTATATAATAAGATTGTATATTTTAATAAAATGTTTCTTTTTCAGAAAGTTTTTCTTAGATGACAATGTGTGGAAAGCGGATACAAAGAAGATATCGAAAATTGCTAATAATACTATGAGCGGTTCCTTCAGAACTTTATCAATAGATTAATCATTAGACAAGTGATAAATAATATTTAGTAGTTAATATGGTTTTTGTATCTTTGATTTGATTGTAGTTTTGAACATATGGAGATGAAGATTATTATTTAGTATATTCAAAATATTCCATTGTTTCTGTGGCAAATTGGACTACATACTGGAAATAGCACTTTTTCTGCAGCTATTTCTTATGATTTAAACATTAAATTTTTATTAAGTACTGATAACTTTAATATATTTACTTTTTACTAACTAGGTTCATTATGGAAAAACCAATGACACTTATATTGGAGGATACTCTTGGGTTTTACAAGTATTTTTGTCATTAAATTAAAATCTGCTTATTTGTATAAGTCACTGTAAAACGTCAATATTTACCAGAATATATGAGTAAGTCACCTTTGAATTTTGATTTTTTTCCATATAGCTTTTAGTCTAAGATCCTGATCTACGTGAACCCTTCACATAAAACCTATTAACAAACATGACCCAGGGGATCACCAAAAGTTTGCTCCAGACTATTTAAATATATTTTTTTAAAGTACAAAATCTCTTTTCTTGTGATAACTTAGTATCAATAGAAAGTAAAAGACTTGTAGAAAATGCCACGCATACGGTTGGCGGTCTTTTCGAATCTACATTACCTGACGTCCAGATATAAAGAGGAAAATTGAAGTAGTTAATTCCTTGTACCAGATCGTATTTTCCGGAACCAACCAACATATTTATTACAAATTTAATAATACAGGGTTATTATACTAAAACATCACCAGACAAGAGGTTTTTTTTATTAAAAATACCCTCGTGCAGGATCGCTTTCGCACTCACTGCAACACCCCTGCGGAGGTTTATTAAAAATATATTTCGTCTAGAAAAAGGGCGAGGGGTCCATCACATAGATCGGGATCTCCTACTATTTGTTCATGTTTACGTTTCAAATATAACATACTCTAGTTATTAATTATAACGAATAAACACAAATAAAAGAATTTAAATAATATTAATAAAAGATTTTATTACGAAAATATTACTTATTATTGTTAAATCATTATTATGTTTAACAAAAATAATTAAAAATCAATAATATTAAATTGTTTTCAAAATTTACGTAAACTACTAGTTAGTAACAAACATTTCGTAATATATTTAAATAAAAATCACAAATAAATAGTCCAAAAAAAATTGAAGTAAAATAAATGGATACTAGCAACAAGTAAAATTAAAGCTAGGTGCACTTGATCCTATACTTATAATATATTATATAGCAATAAAAATATTTCCGATCATCTTAGTGTTACCTTTAAAGATAAAACCACACCTTTGATAAAAATAAGTTTTATTTTTCCGCCTTATTCTATTTTACAAGTATGAATTTAAGTATAATTATACTTATATTTAAGAACGCACCGCGGCAATTACGAAATAATAGCGTTAGTTTGATCTCTGCTGTAATTATGCAAATAATATCTAGGATATTTAAAGATTTATTCTATAAATAGTACACTTTAGAAACACGATTACTTGTAGTTTCCTCGATAGAAAAAAAATCTAATATGACCTCTAAAAAGCAATTCCAGGAAGCTCATATTTTTTTTAATAATAACAAAACTATACGTTTTCTATATCGTATACATTTTAAATTTTCAAAATATGTGTTAGTTTTAATGATACGAAGGTAATACCTAAATTCGCACGTTCCGTCCATCCTAGCCACACTCCCCCCTGCACGCTGCCGTCCTGCTGCCGTCCTACTAAAATCAAAAGCTCGATGCCCTCTTAATGAAGATTTCGCGATATAACATATTTTAATAATTTATTCTGGAGTATCGTTTTAAAATTAATTAAAATAATATGTGAAAATGAAGTAAATACTTATAAGTATAAATATACTTTTAATATTAAAGGACGGACGCATCGAAATTCACGCTAGTTAACGAAGTTACCACACAATATTGTAAGCATCACTTTATTATTAAATTATTTTATATCAGCTATCTTTTCATGGGTTTATGTTTCTGTTGAATATTATAAATTAATATTTTTCACAAATACTTTAAATAAATGTAATTATTTTCATACAATTGTAGTATTTTATATATATGTAACAATTTAACTTAATAACTATAACTATAGTGATTTTGATTATTTAATCGAAATAATGTATTTTCAGTCAAATGAGAGAGATCGGAAAGATCCGGGTAAGTCTTTCACACGATTGTTCTCTTTATCTGGTCGCAATGATTCATCCACCGCCCAATTCTTGTCGTTTGCTAGGAACCAATCTCTGCAAAAGAAAATATTTATTAAGTATAAAAAATTATACTATAAACAGTGGTATTAACTATCTATACTAATTTTAAATAAAACTATCTTTTCGGATTATTTCGCAGATTTATTTCGATTTTTGGTTCGAATGCTTTACAGCGATCATGGTCACGGGAGAGACAAAGGTGTTAGATGTCTCAAAGGTACCTATTATAATATAGTTGTTACAGACAGTCTACCCACAATTAATAAAATGAACTTAAAAAATTGAAAAACGCCAAAGACACCAAAGTACCTTACAATTTTTAATTTTAAACATTTTTATAATTTTAATTAGTTCAATAAAAAAATCAATAAAAAAAAAACAAAATAAATCCGCGAAAAAATCCGAAAAGATAGCTTTATTTAAAATGTCAAATATTCGCGTAAATCTAAAAAAGTATTTCTATACTAATCAGCCTTGGCTTTAGGTACGAATTTAGGAATCCATACTAATATTTTAAATGTGAAAGTAACTTTGTTTGTGTGTCTGTTTGCCTGTTATCTTTTTACGCTTAATCTACTGAACCGATTTAGATGAATTTGGTATGAAAATAATTTGAGACTCTGGGAAGGATATAGGATAGTTTTTACCCCGGAAATCATCCCTTAAGATTGTGAAAAGGGAAGTGTAAGTTTGTATGGGGAATCAATCATTTCTCAAGTAAGGGATATGTGTGCGTGTGTGCGTATGCGCATGTGCACGTGTGCGTGTAATATAAATAAAGTGTTTTGAATTTGAAATTGTTCACCTCTTAGCTTCAATCCGCTTTATCCAGTATCGTTTGATTTGGTCGATGGAGCCCGCGTCACCGCCGTACTCGGTCGGCAACAGCTCGAGCGGTACATCCTTGTACAGACTGTCTGAGTTCGGCTCGTGGAACTTTATCTATGTGGGATAAATTGTTGATAAATATATCTATACATATAATAAAATTCTAACTAAGTCAAATCAGTACATTAAATATTTTTTAGAAAATCTTATTGAAATAGACATTATTATCGCGATACAGAGGCTGAATCTATAGTTTTTAGAATTTTTGTATGTCTGCCTGTCTGTTACCGCATCACAGAAAAACTACTGGACGGATTTTGATGAAATTTAGTATGGTCATAGCTGATTATTCGGGTCAACATATAGGCTACTTTTTCCTGCTGGAAAATATCTCATTTTTGAGAAAAAATACAAAAATGCAATGTAAGAGTACACTAATATTATGTAAAACTTAAGAATTTGGTTTTTGGTCATCTGAACGCGGGCGGAGCCGCGGGCAATGCTAGTAAACCATATATTTCGTACCGGGTTGTCCTTTATTTTGGTTTGGGTTATGGCCATAGTATAAAAAATCATACATTAGATGATCGCCCATTGTTTTGTGAATGCTGTCAAATGCAAGGGTTGTCAAAAATAGCAAGTAGCATGGCGAGCGTTTTCAAAGTTAAAGTGCTGTCTACAGAAAGTCTTCCTTTTCATGAAAATTTATAGTTATACTCGTCAACCCTAAAGCCCTTTCCCGATTGTCATATAAAAGTAAGTTTGACAGTAGGTAGGCACCTCACCCACGCCACGTTTCACCGTTCGCGCGTTCCGCACGATTGCCTTGTCTATACACCTTATTATTATGAATATAGATTTATGTAGACTTATTACATCAATGTTTTGACAAATAGACATGTGTATGTGTTTGTGTATGTATATAAATAAATGTTCTATATTTTCCTGTTAGTTACAGTTTCTTAAAAACGAATAAATTTTCATTTTTTATTTCGGTTTCGGTAATCATGATCCTAACTCCCTAACCTAATCTGGATACGCGCCTGCTTATATTAAATATAGCTAATATATACACATACATTAATTTCGAACGGAAATCGAACTCTAGACCGCTATTGCAAAAAGAAAAAGTATATTTTTGCCTTTCGCCCTGGATACCGACAATATGTTTTGACTTATTCGTATTATATTAGAAAGTAGTTCAAGTAGGTGCCACTTAATTTTGTAAAGTTAAGGAGTTTGCTCACCAAGAAGATTTATGTAATACATGCATTTACTACACTACAAAGTTTTTTTTATATTATCGTGGCAATTCAACCAAAACAGTGTAGTTTAAAGTATAATGTTACGGCCAATTTAATCACATAATTAAATCAAGCGATTCCATAATAGAAAACTTCAATGAATTCTAATTAAGAATACAATGTACATAGTTAATATATTTACAATTATAATTGTACAACGAAGAAAATTGTATAAGTACATAATTAGTAAGATATAAGTATGACTGTGTGCCTGATGCTATCGTATTATGACGAAAGTTACTGGTTTGATTACCTCACGAAATGAAATATAAGTTACGTTAAGTTACTATATCACGTAAGTAAAAGTAATAAATAATATAAAAGTAATATATAAGTTAATGTGACAGATTTTCATACATTAATAAGGGAAAGCAAAATAGCATAAATATCAAATATGAACAAAAATGTTTTTTTTTTCGTTACCAAAAATGGAAAATTAATTTTTTGTAATTTAAGTATATATGTATTATTTAAAATTCTAATTCAGGTGCACTACTTAAGCTGTAGGTATATATGTATTGTAAAACTCTTTCTTACGAGACCTCTTTTAGAAATAAGTCCACTTCTGCCCTTATCGATCTCTGCTCTATTTTTGTTAGGTACACTACTGATTATAAAGTGCAAGTCCAAGAATATATATATATTTTTTTATTATTTTATTATATAGTATTACTACCAAAATTTTTACGTAACTTACCATTTTAGCAACTTCCGCCTTCAAAAGTGGTTTACAAATTGCGTATATCTTGCTGATGTAGGAAGGTGCATTGATCACATGCACTTGCTTTAGCCGTACTGGAATTGATTCCTGGAAATTTAATGTTTTATCATAAAATTTGGGATCTAACATGTACAAGTTTTATATTAATAAAAATTTTAATTTTCATATTAAAAAAGACATTCGGTCAACAAGCCGGGAACCAAAAATCAAAATAAATCCGCGAAAATATCCGAAAATATAGTTTTATTTAAAATGTCAAATATTCGCGTAAATCTAAGAAAGTATTATGAAAATCAGGTTTTTATATGTGTATCTGTACTTCCATATGAACGTGTTTCGAAAATTCACTTATAATCTACTATTAAGTCCATTTTGCTAAGTTATTAAGGTATTAAGATGACAGCAATAAACATATATAAATATATATAACTAAGTATAACTTCTTAGTAACTAAATAATTCGTTTGAAAATGTTTTAAGTTATTTACTAAGATAAGGAGATGCCTTGTTATATAGACTTTTAGAATAGATAGTACCTATACAATCTTATTTTTACTGACATTAATGATTCTGGCTGTTTATAGCCACTTTGAACTAAAACAAGACTTCACCTCTTTGCGAGTCATGTGAAAAATTGCACCATACAAGAAAGGCCACTTTTTAAATAATAAATAAATAAATAAATATGTTGGGACATTAACACACAACACCATCTAGTTCCATGGTAAGCTACAAAGCTTGTGTTATGGATACCAGATAGTTGATTCGAACCCGCAACCGCTGGCATAGCAAGTAGGGTTACTACACACTGAGCCAACGTGTCGTCAAAATGTCTTTTTAAATATCTAAAAACTATCAAGTAATAAGAAATTTCTAATTCGTGTACGAATAAGTACTTAACTGTAAGACAATTTAATTCTAATTTGCCAAGTGCTATTAATAATGGTCGTGTGCGAAATATATCTAATTAAATAATAAAATTAAAATGATTCAAACCCGATATTATTGCGAATATTATTAATTAACTTTATGTATATGTAAGAAAAAAGTTTTAATTTACCGATTTATATTTTAATAGTATCTTATCATTTACTATTCCGCCTTTAGTTACATGTTTGAGTCTTAATTCGACACGTTTATTTCAATTTTTTTGGCATTCATCATAAAAAACAGATTCAAATGTCCACAGATATTCGACAATTAATATCTCCTGTATTAGATTTTTATATATGTAATTGAAAATTGCTAACAAAATTTCATTACGTCGAAATACCCAACGATTTTTTATTCCTGTGCTCAACTGACACGCTAGCCGCATAAAAAAATTGAATTGAATTGATTTATTATCCACATTGCAAAAAAATTATCATAATCATGTTTTGTAATTTAACATAAGTATCATTATTGAAAAAAAAATGTTAATCTCCATTTAAATAAAGAAAAATGTTTTCTTTTACCTTTTTAGAAAAATTAACCCTTCGCTATATACTTATATAACAAAATAAAATTATTATTAATTATTATACCCAGAACGTAGGTAACATATAGAATTTTAGACTTTCGTACATACGATATGAAGTAGGTGTGGTGTACCTTTGTAGGATCACTTGCACAGATTTGACCTTGTATTCCTCAAGCATTAGTTATAGTGGACGGAATATATATATATATATATATATATATATATATATATATATATATATATATATGTCGTGTTATCCATATACTTGAACATCATCTTTAGTGGTTACTCATCTTGTGGGCGTTATCAGGGCTCAAATAATAAAGTATTTAGTGCTCAATACACAATTTAATCAGGGAAGTCACAATGTTATAAACTTGAAACGGTAATTCTAATGATTTAGAGCTAGCGGGTTCACAGTCACCGATCATCGACTTCCAACTACAATATCTAATATAACTCTCTATGATCAACCAACGTTACTAAGCCACGTATCTCCAAAGAATGTCGTGATGGCGTCTCGACCCCGCTCGAGACTAAATCTCTGCTCTAAATTCAAAAGCAATAAAAAGTAAATTAAAGAACATAGTGACTTTAAACAATGATAGGGTTTCATAACAGAAAAAGGTAACTAAATCCTCCTCCGTCTTATATATTTATTTATTATAATTTATACACAATGGAGAGTAATGTGACCTAATCACGGACGTATGACTTTGTTTGCTGATATAAGAGGTCATTGAAAAATTAGAATAATTGTGATGAGTAAAATGAATCACAATGCCGAACAAATAATATCTACATACATGTTAAGTTCTTTACCTGTGTATAAACCATATATTTTCTTAGTACTGACAAGTTGACTTTTCCTATGAATTTAAGGGTTATGTTTGCGGAGTCGAATATTGGTATTTCTCCTGAAGGAATATCTTCCTCCTCAGTGAGTCTGGTGTCAGCCAGCATGAAAAATGTTTTAACAGCATCCACAAAGTTGAATAGATCATAGTCCGGGTTATTTAAACGATAGATAAATACTTTGTAATTTTCTTTCGTCTTGTTCGGGAGCGGTAACATGTCCCTGAAATTTAGAAAATGAAGCTTAGTATTGAAAAATTTTATTTATACTCATCGTTGTTGATACGTAGAATAAACTTTTATAGAAATTACTTTTTATTAAAAAAGGCAGTCTGATATCAAAATTATTTAAAATAGTTCCCTATAAGGGTGTTTTTTTTTATTAATATGGAATTATCCTATTTATCAAAACAAAGTTAGGTTTAAAGAAAATCGATTCATAAAATAGGTGAAGCTTAACAAACTCAATCTCTATCTCTTCCTTTTATCCTCCTTTCCACCGAAGACTGTCAAGAAATAAATTTAAGATTTCTAACACATTTTAGATGATGATTTGCCTTTTGCTTGAGTATGTTTACTTTTTTTTCGATTTCCTATTACAACAGACTTGTGAGTTTTTAAAGTTTTTATATTTTCCAATATATTAATTTTTGGACAAATATATGCACATATATTTTTATCATACAATTAGCAGGCAAGTGCGAAATTATCACTCAGATATTCTCTTAATTTTTTTTGAATATTTCGCACCAGTGATCGATTTTAGGAAGTAGTATTTTAGTAGCCTGTTTTTTATTTAAGGCTCCGTAGGTTTTAAAAATAAGCTAAATACTAAAAGTAAAGATACCTAATATATAGATATTAAATAAATAAATCATTAACACACAGCACCACCTAGTTCCATATGTTACCTACGAGGCTTGTGTTATGGATACTAGATAATTGATACACTACACATATATAACTTTAAATACATACACATTATAATATTTATAAAATACCCTTGACTGGAGGACAAACATTCGTGCTCATCACACAAATGAATGCCCCCAGCGGGACTCGAAATAAGTACTTGTTTCACAGAACAAATGACAATAATATCATATAATATTATTAAAATTAGAGAATAAAATTACTTATGTATAAATATTACACCTTTACGTTGGGTAAAATAAAGAAAAAACGTGATACGGAACCCTCAAGCGATAATCAGATTCGCTCGTCCAATATTCATATAATTATAAGGTGAATATAATAAACCTAGAAAACTTGTATTATCACGTTTGTTAAGAATCTTTTATGACTATGACAGGTTTTGCAAATAAAAACTTAATTACTAATATACATAGACTATTAGACGCTACCATTTCAATCGATTTGCGTCACTACGGATACTGCAAATACTTGAATATCAAAAAGCTAGCTGTGTTTTTTTTCTATACCTATTTTAGGCCGAAGATTTAAATAAACCTACTCGTTTAGAAGCATAATATGTATAAACAAGTTTTTGTTACTGTTGAAAATGTAGTTTTTACTGTCCTGTGTGTTTACTTTTAATTTCGTGGCGGTTCAACCGATTATGAGTTGTTTATTTCATTGAATTACTATGAAATATTGTTTATAATATGTGGGTAAAGATATTGATAGATATATAATATGTAGACAAATTATACTAATACGGTGATATAACATAGAAAGGACTAATAAATATTCATTTAAATTTCCATCTTGTATACTTGTAAACAGTTAAGAAAATTAGTCCAAACTTACGTTATCTCAAAAACTCGTCTTATTTCCGGTGACCACGGGTCTCTTTTGAGGAACAACTCTGGTGCTGTGGAACGGATAGTGAAGAACAGGTCTATAGTTCGCTTCACCCGTTCGAAGCTTTTGTGACAGCTGATGTAGAAGCGACGCAGGAGGACATCCTCTGTTACATCACAATAAATTACATATTAGTATACATAATACGTTCTAATAAATTTTCTGGCTTTCTTTAATGGCTCTAAGAGTCTAATCACATCACGATGTATGTTGACCACCAAAATAAGATTTTTGTTCTCTTGCAATTTAGTTCTTAATTATAGTACATAATTCTTTATTGTTGTAGATTTGTGGATAGTACTTTGAGACTTTTTTGAGACATAACACAGTACATACACGAAAAAAAATGTATTTAGATGTTTCTCGCCAAAAAGTTATATTTTATTTTGGAAATGAGAATAATTATAAAAACATTTAAAATAAAGAAATATCTGCTAATTATGTTTCCATTGTTACATTATTCACACGTCGAGCAGTAAAGATAATATTAAATTAAGTAAAGAGTACTTAAAAAACTTGATTTGTTTCGAAGTAGCTAACATTTTACATATGTATTTCTGATATGGTATATTTATGTATATACAAATGTAATTAAAAAATATTTCAAGGAATTTAAATATGTAATAGATAAAAAATGGATAAATATTTAGCACTTTTGTATTTTCGTTATTGTGTGTTACTCATGAACGTATGAAAGAATTTCAGTGGGTATTTTAAAAAGTCACAGGTCGGATGAAGTTTGCAGTCCTGAGTTCAGTCGGTCAAGAATCTTGAAGTTTGTCAAATATAGAGTTTCTTAAAACCTTACCTAATTGATGATGTTTTATATATGGTAATATGAATAAATTATTTATTTAAAACATATTTATTTAATTTCTTTAGTACTAATATATGAATACATAGCCATTACGACTTTTCCTAAAAAGCTGTTTAAGTTTTTATTTATAGTGTATTCAGCCCTTTTTAACGTCCCACTGCTGAGCACGGGCCTCCCTTCAATACGACGGGGAATCAGGCCACCGCGCTGACAAGGGCGGGATGGCGGACTTAGCTTGTCTTTCGAAAACCTGCTAGGTTTTCTCAGACATGCAGGTTTCCATATGATGTTTTCCTTTACCGTAAGACAAGTTGTAATCATGTTGGAAATGATTCGCACATAAAAATATCAAAAGTGGGAGGCCCCGGATTTGAACCCGCTTTACTCGGTTTTCCAAGCGAGCCCGTTACGCGGTTATATTGCTGATGGCAAATCCCATCGAGCTCTTTACTGCTTTAATTTTTGAAACTATAGAATATAGATACTGCAGAATACTGAACTGCACTACTGAAAAGTTAAAGAATACTGATATCCATACGAATATTATAAATGTGAAAGAATGTTTATTTGTTTGTCCTTCTTTCACGTCGAAACGGAGTGACGGATTGGTGTGATTTTTTGTGTGGGGATAGTTGGAGAACTGGAGAGTGACATAGGCTACTTTATACCGCGGGAAATAATCTAATTCCCACTGGGAAACACGTTATAATACAATCCAAAAAAATATTTATGATCAGAATTACTTGGAACTTGGTGTTAATATTCTTTAATAAAATTAAATAAATAAATGTTTTAGCATTTTTCGAAATTCATCCTATAAGGGGATAAAATTGGGGATGGAAGTTTCTATGAAACTACCTTTTTAGAGATTTTTTTGCTTTTAGCGCGAGCGAAGCCGCGGGTTCTGCTAGTTCGTATATAAATGTCTCACTCGTCCATATATTTTTATTCAGTGTTTAAATATATGTTAAGTGTACGTGAACACTGAACATGTTTTCAATTACATTTTTTATAATCTTTATATCTTCATATAATATTACAAAACTTGTTGAATTTTATTGCATTTTAATTGGACCCAGTTATGCAAAAAACAGCCATGTGCGTAAAAGTACCAACAGAGTTATAAGCATTTTTCTGTCGATAGTTGCACTTGGGGTATTGTTTATTTTTTATAATTATTTTATTTTTTATAATAAAATGCTATAACTCTGTTGGTACTTTTACGCACATGGCTGTTTTTTGCATAACTGGGTCCAATTAAGTTAGCCCTTTTATTTAGAAAATTTTAATAGCAACTTTCACATTTATAATAGCACTAATATTGATCTGTACTAATATTATAAAGAGGTAAAGTTTAATACTTTCTTAGATTTACGCGAATGTTTGACATTTTTAAATAAAACTATCTTTTCAGATTATTTCGCGGATTTATTTTGATTTTTGGTTCCCGCCGTTTCGAATGCTTTACAGCATCCATGGTCACGGGAGAGACTGAGGTGTTACATGTCTTGAAGATATGTCTGTAACAACTATATCTTCAAGACGGTCCTAACTAGAAATTAAACATAGTAATAACCCAATCTAATGAGCCTTATAGTAAGTGGACCCCCCACTTTAAATGACTTGTTAACAGTTCCCATCAATCGTGCTTGTGCGTTTATTTTCTTCAAGGTCCAGGTCAAAAAACAAGTCATTTTGCAGATAATTTTGAACCGTTTCATTATCATTTCATTCTTTACATTCATTTCTTCATTCAAAAATAGATCATATAAAGTTTTTAGAGTTCTTATGCTTTTCTGCAAGAAAGATTCACATACTTTATTTCCGAAAATTAAATATTCCAAAGATATGGTTCCTATAGCTAGTTAAATGATAAAAGCGCACCGTGGTCAGTTACAAGTCTGGCTGCAAGAGAAAGCGATACTAGGAAAGTGGACTCTTTATTGTTTTTAGTAAAAATATAGATAAAACCTGACGAGTTCACGAAATCGTAACTGTATATTTCTTTTAGTATCCTTTCTCTAATAGATTTCTAACATGACCAAACAATATGTGTGAATAAATAAAGATAATTTGTCAAACAATGTAGATTCATAATAACAAATATGCACAACAAAATTAACGCAACACTCGTCTTGAAACGTGTGTCATAATTATTTACGAGCGTGAGTAAATGCACTTCGCAATTTGTTTCGGTTTCTAATGTTTTGTACTGAAATCAATAAACTTGGAATATTGTTACTTGTTTTAAATGTCAAATTTCAAAAATGAAAGTATATAGTTACATTATAAGCAACTTTCACTGTGTGTTATATTCATACATCTATGTGTGTTACATGCATGTTGTAAATAGGTCGTAGCCTGAGTTTTTACTTCAATTTCTCAACTCTTATACGGCTTAGTTATATTGGACTATATATATACTATTATGAACGATCAATGGTAATTATCATTTTCACCTTATTCCAATTCTTAACATAGTTGAACTTAGTTTCTACTAATTAAATTAGGTAGGATTTCCTAAAATAATAATCCTTATTAAATCTGTAATAGAATAGTATAGCATCATCTACATATAGTAATATTAATATACAGCAGTGGCGAAGCGTACATACAAGACGCCTTACGCCGTTCTTTTGGATATATTTATATATATATATATATATATATATATATATATATATATATATATATATATCTTTATTTCTTTCTGCATTAATACGTATATAAAAATTGTATATTTTTGGAACGGCTTACCTTTACTAAAATTTCACCCTTCGCCACTGATATACAAAACTATTTTAAAAATTGATGCCCAAAATAAAATATTGTCAAGTTATTTATTTAACACACATTTAAATGCTAATATAATCTCGTAATTAAAAAAAAAACATAATTTTAAATTATATTAAAAAAAACCGTTCATAGTTTCGATATCAACGAGAGTGCAGCTGTATATTATACAACTGTGCTTCGACGATTAATATTAAAACTGTCTAGATATTATTATCTTTAATTATATTATTACTCATATATTTAATTTCTAAATGATGTATTATTATCCTCGTATTTAAAGTTAAAGTATTGATTTTGCTACAAGTATTTTCGATTTGGTTTTGTTTCTTCAAAATAATCATAGAGTATTTTAACCTTGAGTTACGAATTAAAGGTTGAAAGGTCACTCTTAAGATATTTATAAAAATGTATAAGGTAATTTATAATACTGATTACGTTATAAATAAATTAATAGTAATAATATTACTGATAGGTACAGTCGAACCTGGATAAGCGAGACTTCTAGAGACCGCGATCTCTTTCTCGCTTATGGAGTTTTGCAACTAAACCGAGTTTTTAACTTATAGAGATACAGGAGTGGCCCTTCTCATTTCTAAAGGCTTAAAGAAAATACAGCGAATTTGTAATAATAAACATGTGTGTATTGATGGGTATTATTCATCAGAATTTAATATTAGTTCGTCGAAATTTAAGGAAACAAAAGCAGTGTTAGTTCTACGAAATTTAAGCCATAAATATCAGGTGTTACATTCGCTCGATTGTCGCTTATACAGGGAAGTAGGAGTCTCAGTTATAGAGATCTACGAATGAAAAACTACTTTCTCTTATAGAGGCTTCAGTTTCTCATTTATATAGGTTGTAGAGGGATAAAGTGACGGGACCTGGCACTTACTCTTACAGAGTTTTCTCCCTTACCTAGTTCTCGGTTACACAGATTTGTCTATATTTTTTTATCTCTACTCGGTACTCATATTTTTTTATTAATATAACAAACATTTTGTATGTATAATTTTACTTCAAATCAAACACGCGTCAGATGACTTTTAAGTTTAAGCAATCCTATAAATGTCATAATAATCAAAAAGTTACGCAGTCAAGTTAAATGCTGCTGTTGTTATTTATCACGATTTCACATGGAGAGAGAACGTTAAGATTGCCAGATTAAGCAATTTTTACGAATTTTATTTTTTGACGAAGCAACATATGGTATGTAATAGTTAACTGCCAAATGTTCGTTGACCTGCAATCATCTTTGACCCAATAACAAGTTACTTTTACCGTTGTGAAACGCTAAACGATACTTGTATTATGACCTAAAATGAGATAGCAAAGTGTTTTTTAATGATGGCATATGAGAATTTTATGTGATTTTTATTATATATTTTTATTAAATAAAACTATCTTTTCGGATTATTTCGCGGATTTATTTTGATTTTTGGTTCCCGACGTTTCGAATGCTTTACAGCATCCATGGTCACGGGACGGGACGTGACTCTCCCGTGACCATGGATGCTGTAAATCATTCGAAACGTCGGGAACCAAAAATCAAAATAAATCCGTAAAATAATCCGAAAAGATAGTTTTATTTAATAATGTCAAACATTCGCGTAAATCTAAGAAAGTATTATATATTTTTATTATCAATACTTTATATTCAGTACTTTTAAACATCCCACTGATGGGCACAGGGTACAATATGAGGTTGTTAATTTCAACACGCTGGTTAAGTGCAGGTTAGTGGATATTACATGTCTTCCAGAAATTTCTTTTATTAAAAAAATAGTTCGGGGGATTGAGAATATTTATTCTCTATTTTTTTTGTAAATATAAGCAATGTACAGACACACCTAACTTACATTCTTATTATATGTATACATTTATCGTCTATCAATCCATCCTACTTTATACTTGAGGTGACAATCATATTTTATTAAATTTAATATCATTATCTTTTTAATTGAATCTATATTATAAAATATTAGCCCGTACAAACAGACAAACAGACAGAAAACAAAAAAAATGAAAAAAAAAAATAGATTTGTTCTATTTCTCTTCTTACAT
This sequence comes from Brenthis ino, assembly GCA_921882275.1. Taxonomy (NCBI): domain Eukaryota; kingdom Metazoa; phylum Arthropoda; class Insecta; order Lepidoptera; family Nymphalidae; genus Brenthis; species Brenthis ino. Next base: position 23,011,592 of record OV170232.1, on the reverse strand, counting down.
CCGACTGACTTGGCTTTTACCCTTTTTTCTATGTACAGATATTCGACCTCTACAATTTTATTATATGTATAGATTTATTAATGCAACCAATTTCTTAATATTATAAAGTGTGAGAGATATGTTAGATAATTCGCCAGATACCAAGGTTAAGCAAAAATATTTATATTTTTCCACTAGGTACCTAATAAATTTTTTTAAAGTACTTTATTCCTTCTAAACATGAATCTTTTGTCTTTAAAAAAATAATTATTGTATTTCAACTCGTACGAAACGATAAGGTTTTTCTATGTAGTAATTGTGTAATAAGACCTCATATGGGCATTTAAAGAATTAACAATTAGAATTAATTGCTAAAACAAAAACGAAAATTAAAGTCCATTTCCAATTATACATAAATAATTTGTTTATTCATCTTTTTTGATATACTATTGGTTTTAACCAAATAACCAACCAATCAACCAAACAAACAAACTCGGCATCTTTATAATATTAGTATAGATAAAAATACGGTAACTATAATAAATTTAAAGCCACTTTTAACTTTACTTTTACAAAATTTAATCGTAACCGGAATACACACGGAAATAAGAGTTCACATATGGTGAGACTACCTACTCACGTGTTAGATCCATAAATATGTAGATCATTGTTTATCAAAAGCGATGATGCCTAATTTGTAATGATTTGTATTCATTACAATTACAACTATTGAGTAATTTATATCTATAGGTAATATGTATTAAATACATACTATAGTTATTATATTATTTAATATATTTGGGTGTTTGCACGTATATTTTAAATTTTTAAGTCTTCCTTTGTTCAACCTATTTGTCTTAGCACTATAGAAAAGTGGTGTAGTTCGTAGTCGTGACCTTACATATAATGTTAATTATATACATACTAATTTTAGTTTAAAAACAAACAGATGTTACCACCTAGCTTATGCTGTAAATTTTGTTTTTTGTGTTTGTTTATTTGTATGATTCGTGGTGCGAAATAAAGAATTAATGTATAAAAAAACTTGAAGCAACAAATCATGTTGATCTAATGAATCATGTTGCTCCAACATCGAGCAACAGATGCACTTTCGTAATATTGGTAAGTCAGATGTTAACTAGCGGGATACCTGCTCGTTATCGAGAGTTTAAATAACCTTAATTAACTTAGCACAAATGTCAAGCCCATATTTAATTTAATATGTATTAAAGTCATTATTATGTATCTACAGAACATTCTCTACAGTGGTGTTTTAAAACTGATATTTCTTCTTACCGACATCATGTGGTAAGTGAGGCTGCTTGTAAAGCCAGTCTTTAATCGAGACGACAGCTTCATTCAACTCCACTTCTATGTCTGGCATTGCTGTGAACAAAATAAAATAATATTTACTATAAGAATATTAATAAATAAATAATACAATATAAAATCCTAAAAGGAAAATTAAAGATTTAACTTTCATTTTATGTTTATCAGTTTGCTTATTAAGTTTTGTGTTTTTAATTTCTATTAAATTAGAAAATATTGACATTTTCACAAGTTTGAGACATTGCGAAATAAGTCACCAAATCTGTGTTGCTTAAAATATCAAAAAAACGTTTTTTCAATATTATCCTGCTAAACCTTTTTTTCCCCCTCTCCGAATCCTCTACCAGCCAATGAGAGTTATATTAAATATTTGCTTACTACAGTTAAGATTCTATTCTATTAGTACTAACTTAAAAGTTCGGAAAAGAAACTCTGGCCTTAAGGAACTGCAAAAGGAACTTAGCAGGTCTTTAAGTGTTTTTTTATTAATGTCTGATTTTATTCTTCATCTAATTTTACAAAAATTATGAATTAAAAATTTTAAAAACCCCCTACGCAAATTAATTATCATTAAACGATTACACTGGCACGCGTGAAGCACTTAATCGAGAAATCATACGCCAAAATGCCATACATCATTTTGGAAAAGAATTGATACTCTTACACTGCTGGACCGATATTAACCAAACATAGCTAAGAACCACCGCAAGGAAACTGGCTTGCAAATGAAAAAAACCGCATCGAAATCGGTCCATCCGTTTGAGAGCTACGATGCTACAGACAGACACACACACAGACAAACATCGACGTCAAACTTATAACACCCCTCTTTTTGCGTCGGGGGCTAAAAATAAATTACTGGCTTTATTATCCACAATTAGAAATAATTTAAAACTACTAAATAACTTGTACGTCATAGTCCAAGGTCAATTTTTTTTAGCGCTGTTATTTATGGCTATGGTACTTTTTCTACATATATACTTATGTATATAAATTGGCAAAAAAAGCATTCTTTTTGTCTACTACTAACCTATACCTACTGTCGAGTTTTAATATTATCAATAAAAAAAACTGTTTTTTTTATTAGTGATTATCATGGCGAGCACTTCTTATATCTTAGAAAGAAATGAATAAATGAGGCAATGTCGAGTTTCTATGATATTCGAGATAACCAGTTTCATTCTTGGCCGACGAAATATTTGAGGTGGTACTCAATTCGTTAGTAATTTTTTTGTTGGCATCTGATATCGATACATTGATTTTTATGATTCTTCGCTCTAATATAAATTTCAAAAAAGATCCACGCCTAGGGATTGAATAATTAAGTTCTAAGGCTTTGGCTTTAAGTGATTTTGAAGTCGGTTTAACGCTTGTTTATAAGTATTTATTTCATTTGAAATGCCCACTCAACTTATTAAGTATAGAATTTCCATTCTTAGGTATGCTTTATATTTTGTATTGTGTGTGCCTTTACTTCTGTTATTGCAGAGTTTACTTATGTTGATATGTATTATTTAAGCCGTCAAATATAACTAAGTCATGATTTCTGAACAAAAAGCATTTGTTTACTTGCTAGGCAAAACCTGTGCCACGAAAAACTAAATCGCTAATGAAGCCATTCAGGATACGTATATTAATTATTCTTTAAATCCATCATAAGAGTTGACAATCTACTATTTGTCATAATCTGACAATAGATATTAGACATATTTGTAGCGTCCATAATCAATATATTCGCAGAAGTCTATACATATAATAAAATTGTAACTAAGCCGAATCTGTAGGTACATTAAATATTTTTTGGAAAATCTTATTGAAACAAACATTATTATCGATACAGAGGCCGAATCTATAGTTTTTATAATTTTTGTCTGTCTCTCTGTTTGTCTGTTACCGCATCACAGAAAAACCACTGGATGGATTTTGATGAAATTTGGTATGGTGATAGCTGGTTATCCGGGTCAACATATAGGATAATAATTACCGCGGGAAAAATATGACATTTATGAGAAAAAATACAAAAACTGCACTGTAAGAGTATACTAATATGTAAAAACTAAGAATTTGGTTTTTGGTCATCCGAATGCAAGCGGAGCCGCGGGCAATGCTAGTATACCTATAGGAATCAAAACATAAAATTTACATTATAATTAGTAGGAAAATCTAAGTAATATCTGCCCATTGTAAGCAAACTATAATTTCATAACATAACAACAACTTGAATAAGCAATTATCATATTTATTGCTATGAAATAAATAACAGACAAAACAACTCGGCGCGAGCAAAAACTAGAAAAAAAAAACAAGTATTGCGGACAAAAATAAAAATAAATCGAGCAAAAAATTACATAATGACATCAACATATTATAGGAATATTTTTTATTTATAGATTCTGTAACATTATAATGGGTAATTCATTTTTATAAAATATCTTAATAATCTTATTGTTTGGAAAGTTAGAAATGAAATAAGTACATAAAATTAACTTACTTACGCTACAATCTATATTCTATACTAATATTATAAAGAGGTAAAGTTTGTGAGTATGTGAGGTTGTAGGGGGTAATATCTGGATCTACCGAACCGATTACGGTCTAATTGTGTTATAAAGATATTTTAACTTTAAAGGTATTTAAATGCATTCTCTTCCAAATATCAATTCAGTAGTACGCCTTTTTTAAAATAGAAATACGCGCAGAGAAAACACAAGAAACTTGTTTTAGCTTCTGCAATTTTCTTATCATTATCTATCCATATTTTTTTAAGATTTAGTAGACAAAAGCTAAAAACGGAACTCTTATCATTCCGTATGCCATATCCATTGTCCCCGCTGAAAACTGGTGGATACAATGGTGAAGTTGGCGTGGATTGTAAAATGTAAAATAAGCTCAAATTGAGTATACATAATCTTGTGGTATTGAGTTTTATAAAGTTACAAACAATGCTGTAGACTATGGACCGACCCTTTGGTGCATGACTCATGGCCGATTTCACCAACGTCACCTAAGTTTAAGGGATCCCCTAAGCATGGTTAGGGGGCTGTTAGGGGACAGTTTCTGTTTCAGCGACAGTTAGGGGTCACCTAAATGTTAAAATGCCACCTAAATATATGTACTAGAAATACGGACTCTAAGGATGGTAAAACGAAATTTAATTTAGGGGCTAGTTTAGGGGAACTTTTAAGCTAGGGATCCCATACGTAGGTGGTAGCTTAAGTGATGTTGGTGAAATCGGGCATCAGACTCGCACTTTTTTACTACAACCGTTTACTTGTACGAATGACGTTTTATTTAAATGACGATCTCAAGCTGTTTTTAGGATTATAGCAGATAATTTAATTAAGTTAAGAAGGTTTTAAAGTAACTATCTTTTCGGATTTTTTCGCGGATTTATTTTGATTTTTGGTTCCCGACCTTTCGAATGCTTTACTGCAATTATAGTCACGGGAGAGACTAAGGTGTTAGATGTCTCAAAGGTATTATATAGTTGTTACAGACAGCCTACCCACAAATAACAAAATGAATTCAAAAAAGGCACCAAATTACTTTATAATATTTTTTAATTTTAAGCATTTTCGGTCGTTATATTAATATTTTAATAATTTTAAACGTCGCGAACCAAAAATCTACATAAATCAGCGATAATTCCGAAAAGATATTTTTATTTAAAATGTCAAATATTCGCGTAAATCTAAGAAAGTAACTTTAATAATTTATTGACAATGTATAGGATTTTATTTCGTTAAAAGAATTATAATTTATCGTAATGCGTTTGAAAGGTGGTAGTTAAAAACAGGTTTATAATATGATGCAACTGACTTATAAAGGCAGTGTCTTTGACCAGTATCCAAAGAGTTTTGAAATAAATATATCGAAGGAAATATTGCAATACATAAATTGACTCTATGTTAGTTTCTCAACTAATAAGTAAGGTTCAGTAACAGTTCACAAATCGAATCGTTTGAATTCTGTATTTTTATTTTTATGTTATAAATAAATAATAATACTTTATTCTTGTCAATATTTATTGTGTGTATGTTTTTTTTTATTATTCAGTCAAAAATTAAATCTCTTAAGTTTTTGACGAATTAATTATCAGTCTTTTTAGTGATTTCGATCGTATTTTACATACTTTTCAACCGACTTCAAAAAGGAGGAGGTTCTCAATTCGACTGTATGTTTTTTTTTTTTTTTTTTTTTTTTTTTTATGTTTGTTACCTCAGAACTCCGTCATTTATTAACCGATTTGGACAATTTTGGTTTTGTTTGAAAGGGTATACTTCCAGATTGGTCCCATTTAAATTTCAAAAAAAAATACCACCCCTAAGGGTGGAAAAACAACTAATGATGAATTTAACCTACTTCTAATTGTCATATTGACTTGAAACTTTGCAAGTATTTCTATTTCCGTTGATAGTACAGTGGTTCGGTGTTGTTGACCTGATCTGATGGCAAGGCCAAAAGGTGGATAGGTGGAACTCTTCAACGGCTAATAGTAGATACTTTGAGTTTGAGCTTATTTTGTTTGATTTGACAAGCCTAACACGTTAGAATCCTTACTTTGCTACTACTGTCTACACTAAAAAGGGAAAAATAAAAACTTTTTAACAAAAAAATAAAAACCGACTTCAAACAAAAGCACTAAAAAGTAAAAAATAACTGATTGGTAGTTTTCATTTACTATACATACCTAATCAAATATTTTCGAAGTCGGTGTGCTTTGGCTAAGTAATTAAAGCCTACTTATTAAATACATACCTAATCAAATATTTTCGAAATCGGTGCCAGCCCATACAAAGCAAAGCACACCGACTTCGAAAATATTTGATTAGGTATGTATAGTAAATGAAAACTACCAATCAGTTATTTTTTACTTTTTAGTGCTTTTGTTTGAAGTCGGTTTTTATTTTTTTGTTAAAAAGTTTTTATTTATCGATTTCAAAAAAACAAAAGGAGAAGAAGGAGTTTGACATAGGTATATTTATTATTATATTATTATATTTTTATATCATATTCTTTTAATTATTATTATTTAATTAAATTACGAGTATATTATTACATTTCATGAACAATCATATATTTTCGTTGTCGACTTGAAGATTCAGGCTTATTTTTTATACTGTTATGGTATCATTTTTTTTGTGACGTGGACATATTCTGAAAAATCTAGAAAAATCATGAGATTATAAATATGTAAACAAATCTAGAAACTCAATTTTAATTTTATTGTCGTATTGAAGTAAAACGTTGCTATGCTGTTTATATACTGCCTACAGGACAATATTTCTTTTCCTTTTAAATCCCATTAGGTGCGGAACCGTCTTTAAAGCGAGTTTAACTTTAGCATTTTTGTATGTATATATTGATATTTTCCCAATAGTAAGCATTTCTTTTAAGAACAATAAATATAAGATAGATTAAGTCATAGCTTTGCTTCAACTATTAATACGTTTATATGTTTTAGAAACACAAAAAACTATATTTAAACAATATAAGACACTAGCATTGCCCGCGGCTCCGCTCGCGTTCAGATGACCAAAAACTAAATTCTTAGGTTTTACATATTAATATACCCTTACATTGCAGTTTTTGTATTTTTTCTCAGAAATGAGACATTTTACCGCGGTACAAAGTATCCTATATGTTGACCCGGATAACCAGCTATCACCACACAAAATTCCATCAAAATCCCTCCAGTGGTTTTTCTGTGATGCGGTAACAAACAGACAGACAAAAATTCTAAAAACTATCGATAACAATGTTTATTTTAATAAGATTTTCAAAAAAATATTTAATGTGCAGATTCGACTTAGTTACAATTTTATTATATGTATAGATAATTATCGCATACCTATTAATAAAAGACCGCAAAATATTATTATTGCAATTAATTTCACAATTATAAATTGTATGTATATCAGCGGAAAAATTGTATTACAAATATATAATAGCATTTAAAACAAAAATAATTAAATAAAAATTAAGAGACTTTTTCCTGAACCGAGGACAGATAGTAATTTAATGATCGGATTTTTCTTTATATTTGAGAAAAATCCTGGACCTAATTTGATAATGAATTAAAATCAAATTACAATCTAGAATGTTTAATATGCGTAATGTTATCAAGAACTATTTCCGGTACTTCTGAGAAGAAATATACTTATAGAAATTTATATTATTTGTCATTTAAAATATATAACGACGGGACGTTTATTTTTTAAAATTTAAATAAATTTGAATTACCTATCTACTCGATGTAAAAAGCTAACAAGTTATCTTAATTACATTTTAAAATTTAAATATATTTCTTTCACTTTCTACATTTTATCTGATGTAGTTTTTTTGGTACGGTTTTCTAATTTTCTAAAAAAATACAAAACAACGATAATGTAAGTAAAAGCGTACACAATAAATACACATATATCTATATACGAGCGACTCACCCTCGGTTCGTCCCTAGGTACATTTTAATTTTTTTCAGCGGAACCCTAATTTTTTTACTAAAATAAAAGTTGCCTAAGTTATACCTTATAACATCAACTACCTGCCAGTGAAAATCCCGTCAAAATCGGCTCAGCCGTTTCGGAGATTAGCCGGAACAAACAAACAAACAAACAAACAAACAGACAGACAAAAAATTTAAAAATTGTGTTTTTCTTGTAAATACCGTATATAATTTCATATGCACTTAGTAAACAGCTGTTATTTTGACATTACAAACAGACACTTCAATTTTATTTATCTGTATAAATTACATAGTCTATAATATAAAAAAATATATAAATCTCGACTTACTAATTGAAATATAGTTAGTATCTCTTAAGATATTAGGCGTGTTAGCTATATACATATATGTATACATAATATTTTGTGTTTCATAGACGACAGAGCAAATACAATTAAATAGCAATAAATGTTAACTACTGACGCACTAAAAGTTAAATAGATATTATTTCTTGAATATTTTTTTGTAAAACAATGAAACACTTTTCCTGATATAATCGTTATATTGACAGTAATTAATAAAATTTATATACACAACAGAAAATCATACGTCCCGCTGCCTGGGCTTGGCACCTGCGTAGACGAACACCACAGAGGTTGTATGAAGGCGTACTTGATGTCTTCGAATAAACTAGCGGCGCGTAACATTTTGTTCTTTTTCAAAGTATTTATTTCAAATTGCTTTGTTTTTCTTATTCTTTAAGAAATATTTAAGACGTGTATATGTGACATATTCAAGGCTATAGCCTTAGAAGCAACGTGGTCGATGTATGGGATGATAATTTTATATACAATCCTTTTGTGAGCATTATTATTCTACACAAGTAAAACATAAGGTCATCGTAATTTATAACAATTATAAACAACCATTTATTATCCACGACTTCGCAATAAGAATTAGTTTTATAGATCATAGTACCTATATGTATATACATATTATGTACATATAATATCGAGTTACATAAGGTTTTGGTAAGATTAGGTACATACGTCCTTAGGCAGCCACAGTCAATCTGGATCGCGATCAGAGCTATATGATCGCGATTAGAGATCACGGGATGGCATCTCAATTCTCAACATTACTCGTTCATTCTTGATTTCGTCAGTCCGTGTCCGCTTCGCTCGGTTGGTCTCTCCCTAGGTATGTTTTAACGATTTGATGTTGAAAAACGTTTTGCATAACACAAAGTAGTTTGTGTTGTAAATGTAGTATATTTCATATACCTGCTCCAAGTAATAGAGTCCTCTTTTAAGCTATCTAATATCCTAAATTATCTTTGATAAACTCACGTCTCATATTATTTACTCTATAACAGTTTTTATATGGAACCTGTTCAAATATACGCGTTGACTTTCGTCCTAGTATATAAGCTAGCACCTAACTGAACAACTCTAAAGCCATATGAGTCAAGGCAAACAGGACAATTATGTATGTGTAAATTTAAAAATTATAAAAGAGAATTTTACGAACACATTAATAGATAATAATGTCACATAGAACATAATTTCACTATTATAGTCTATCTATACATATAATAAAATTGTAACTAAGCCGAATCTTTACATTAAATATTTTTTGGAAATCTCATTGAAATGAACTTTATAATCGATACAGTGGCCGAATATATAGTTTTTAGAATTTTTGTCTGTCTGTCTGTCTATCTGTCTATAACCGCATCACAGAAATATCACTGGAGGGATTTTGATGAAATTTGGTATGGTGATAGCTGGTTATCCGGGTCAACATAAAAGATACTTATTTCCGCGGGAAAATATCTCATTTCTGAGAAAAAATACAAAACTACACTGTAAGAGTATACTTATATGTAGAACCTAAGAATTTGGTATTTGGTCATCTAAACGCGGGCGGAGGTGCGGGTAATGCTAGTATATCATAAATTAAAATTTGTTTGTGCTTGTTCAGATTATCCTCAGAAACTATAATTGTACAGATTTTCATGCGGTTTTTACTAATAAAAAGAAGGGTTATCTGGAAAGGTTCTAGGCTATAATTTATATTTGGATAATATTTTTGCCACCATAATGATATTTGTAAATTAAGTTGGAACAAATCATTTTTTCTAAATGACCGAAGCGAAGGTTCATGTCTACAAAACATTGACTATCTGAATAATATAAAAAATCAACGGCGGTTTATTATATAGAATATTAAAGTGTTAAGAAACTATTTGTTATTGATTAATTTTATTTATAATTCATTTTACGAGGAAAAAAATGTTACTAGAAAATTGTATAAATTGTGTAAAAAATATTCATTTTCCTTAACAATTTCAAGGATAGATATGTAATATTTTTTTAAATAACACTTTTGCTTTTAGCTTCGTACACAAGAATCATTTAGTTCGCAGCCATAGTATTTGTTTTGTCCACAGATCATATAATACTATACTAAGTTTTATCCCACTTTATATGGGACCCTGTCAAAATATACCTATAGTTAAATCCGTTCCTTGTATTAAAATAAAAATTTAGTAATATTTTTTTACTAATAACAACTCCTCTAAAATATTTATACGAATCTGCCAAGTTATTTTCATGCTATTCATTCACTCATTAGTATCATAATTGCAACAAATATATATGTAATTAATAATTATGAAAATATTCAATTTTATTATTTATTATATATTTATAAATTACAGCTCAAATTTCTATACAATACTCTAAATTCTTATTTAAATATATTATATTCTAAAAAAAGCTTTAAAAATTTAATTTAAGAAAGCAACGGCCTACAAATTTAAATAATAATGGGAGAAAGCTTAAAACCTAAATGACATCAAAATGTTCTCGCATCACGTCATCTTATTATATTAGTATTCTAGTTACGCAGGGTTTCGAATTTTCAATTCTTCATACATTTATGTATGGTATTCGAAACATGTACCCGAACCAAGTATACCTACCTACATACATATTTCGTTAGTATGTTGTGTAACGATAGGATATTATAAAAATAAAACAGCGGTTATTTAATTGCAACTCCTAAAATTCAGGCTTAAAAATACTTTAATATGTTATAATAATAAAAGAAAGCTCCTAATTACCTTAAATATATTTGTGTGATTATTTTTAATTAAAATTATAAAGAAAATAATAATTGTCCTTTGATTAAATATATAGATAATATTTAAAAATTGATAAATATCACTTACTTATATTAAAAGTCCGTAGTCAATTTTAATTTAAAAAAAAATAGTAGTCACTCATACACATTTAATTTTAGACGACTCTCGCTTGGAAACGCGCGTGTGTAAAGGGCAGTCGAACCGAACTAGCGCGTAAAGTTGAGATCGTAAGTTGTAATTCTTGCTTTCACGTTAAAGATACTCATCCAATGATTGGCGATAGTGGAACAAATTATTATTGAAGATATTAATTAAAACAAATTATTGTTTATTGGGAAATATCTACCTATAACAAAAAATATTTTTCTTTTTATAAATGAGGTTGAGGTTTAATATTTATTTATTTCTCAAAAGAATACAATTCACTTACTAAAAAACATTAGTTTTAGGTAACATCGGACACGTCGTGTCTGGGAGTATTGACGACTTATTTTTAACGATATTGTCTAAAATATACGTGAAAATCAGCTTGGAGAATGTACGTGAGGTAAGTAATCTTTTGAGGTACCTTGATTACCTGATACCTGGATATTGGCCGTCTTACCAAGTTATCAGGTAGGCATGCGATATTAGTACATACTAACACTACCCAATCGTCCACATTTCGTTCGTCAGAAAATACGTGACGTCTGGCGGCCCTCATCTTGCTCTATAGATTCGAATTTTGTGATTCTTTAAAGCATCTCTCTTACGGAGCAAAGCTATAGGTGAGCTTTTATTTTCAAATATCAATTTGTTTTGATTGTATTTACCAAGACGAACAATTTTTTTAGGTTCAGGTCTCAGGACATTATTTATCTATTAACTAAATAAATGATTTTTGTTCTAATATACCACGTCACTTCAGATCGAATTTCAATGGTATTTTTATTGTATAGATTGAACTTAATATTGGTGACCGAATTTCTGATTTTTTAAAAATTAATTTGTATTATATTTTTTTCTTGTTAATATACAATTTACTTGCAGAGACCGAACCCATGATCACCAGTCCGGTTGGCTGTGCTACACCGACAGTTGACGCGTAAGAATATCTAGTTATGGACGATCAGCCTACATTTTTTCTTAACGTGACGACACTTGAACTTTAAAAGTATTTGGGGACTGGAATTATCTAAAAGGGCCTTACCATGTAATGGTATCACTTAAGTACCTGTCTACACTTATAAAGAAGTAAAAGTTTGTTGTGAGTTTATTATGAATATGAAATGAGAAATCTCTGAAATTACCTACAGATCCGAATTTGAAAATTCATTGACGAAAACGAAGCTGTATTACCATCGAGTGTTATAAGCTATTATAATTCTGATAAAATTGTGTTTACTGCCAGAAATCATAATAACTTTAATTGAAGTCGAAAAAAAGACCACGGTAATGTGCATTACATTACTGTGAAAAGGCCGTTGAGGTGCTTTATCGGCTATGCACTGTTGCCGGACAAAAGACACACCCGAGCGTACCGAGGATGAGTCACTATCATTACATATTTTAAAAATACATAATATTAATATTTATATGTTAATCTTATTACATCCTTACCTACCCTCTGCCCCCTTATAAAACGTCCATCCCCTTTTCGGATTTGTTTGCGGATTTATTTGGATTTTTGGTTCCCGACGTTTCGAATGCTTTACAGCAATCATGGTCACGGAGAGTCTCTCCCGGAGGGTCTCTCGAGTCCGAATCTATAGTTTTTAGAATTTTTGTCTGTCTGTCTGTCTGTTACCGCATCACGAGAAAACCTCTGGACAGATTTTTAATGAAATTTGGTATAATGATAGCTGGTTATCCGGGTCAACATATAGGATTCTTTTTACCGCGGAAAATATCTCATTTCTGAGAAAAAATACAAAAACTGTATTTTACGCACAAATTCTCAAACTGCAATTTATTATTAAATAGTTATATGTAATTATTATAATTATAACCAAGCATAAGTTTTTTACGCAACTTGTAATCATTTAAAATAAAAAAAATAGTATTAGATAAAAACCTACATTTTTCAAATTGTCAGTTAGGGAGTTTTTGAAATTATTAAGTAATTAAGTGTTGGCAAGTGCAGCGTTTAGCTGTCATTGTCAGTTCACAACTGTCACACAGTCGCATCAATGTCGTTTTGTTGGTTATGTTTTGTATTTTTCATTATGCCATATCAATACTTAAATTGAACCTTTTCTTGTAAATTTATAATATTTTATTTTGGTTAGTGACTAACATTGTGAGAATATTTAAACACAATACTATGTTTGCCCTAAACGTAAGACGCTTTTTCTATGTTTGTGATAAAGTTATTATTCGAAATTTACGAGGCAAGAATCCAGCATTAGCAAACCCTGGCTTGGACAATAGGTTAAAGGCTTTCCGACAAGACAGTATTAAAGTTCAAGATGATGATGTCGAAGAATTCATCGAACAATCGGAAAGTTCATTTTATGAGGTAGGTTATTTTAGCTTCTAAAACTTTATATGTTCTCTATTCCAAATGGTTTAATTTGTAAGTTTAAACGAAGTAAAATGTCACTGAATTTACAGAAGTTAAAATATTCATATTTTACAGGTAGGTCAAGCATATAATGAGCATTTAAATGAGACACTAATTGGGAAACATGAACTGCGACATCATATAGTCAAAGAACGATATTTTAAAGAAAATATGCCTAACTTATTGACTTGGAGTGAAAAGGAACAAATTCGTCATTTGGCCACAACTCAACCAAATGATTGGACACCTGAGAGAATAGCTGAAAGTTTTCCAGTTACCGAACAAGTTGTGAAAGTAAGGTTATCATATATTTTTACAATAGTTTTCTATATTTACCTTCTTCATTTTATCCTTTTAATTTGGTAATAATAATTTATTTTATTTGTAAACCTTTTACAGAAATTATTGAAGTACCCTTGGAAACCCGCAACAGAAGAAAGGATAACTCGTCATGATGCCTCGGCAATGAGAAACTGGAAAGAGTTAAAAGAAGGAACTTTAGACATACCTGAAAAATTAAGACAACATTTCTTAAAATTTTCAGATAGAACTATACCACCACTAAATAGAAAATCTGTTAAAGTTGACTTATCTCAAGAAAAAATTGGAGAATTTGAACAAATTGTAAGGAGATGTGCCAATATAAACAATAATGAAAACAAAGATAATGATGTTCATTGCAATGAAAATATTTCATCTGATGCTAAAAAGCCAAAAGAAAAAATAGATTATAAAAAGGTAACTTTAAGTGAACTAGCAAGTAAAATTAGAACACGACTAGATCATGGTCAAAGTGTAGATTTGCCAGACAGAATTATTATGGATTCTGTAGAGACAGTTTCAGTTTTAACTGAAAAAGGGAATGCACCAAAAAATGAAATAAATGTTATTTCGGAAACCAAAGAAGAAAAAAACATTACAAAATTTAAAGAGGAGGACAATAAAGTTTTTTCTAGCACAAATTACCCAGAAAGAATAAGGATTCCAAAGAAGGCTTATAAAAAGGGAGCTACATATAAAATGAATGACTGCTTTTATGATCATGATGGTAGATTTCTGTATAGAGTTATAGGAATGGATGACAATATTAATCATCAGTAGAAGTAAAAATTTTAATAAACATTCATACAAACATTTTTGTCTATCTATTGTATATTAAACTAGCTTTTGCCCATGGCTCTGTTTGTGTGTATTCAGGTATTATTACTCTGATATTTATCCCATAACCTTTCTCAATATAGGCTTTACAATGCAAAAAAATACTTTTCTTGATATTCCAGAGAATTTGGTGATCAAAGAAACTATACAGTTTTATATTATTAGAACATTATTATTACTTTATCAATTCAAATTAAAGATCTAAGAGGCCATATACGAAATCATAACGAGCGAAATTAATTGAACGAAATGACGATGAAAACGAAACTTCCATGGGAAAACGCGTTATAATACAACCCAAAAAAATATTTATAATCAGAATTACTTGAAACTTGGTATTAACGCTCTTCAATACAATTAAATAAATTTATGTTTTAGCATACTTCGAAATTAGATAAAAAACCAAGAAAAAGTTAAAAACCGCGTTTTTTGCAAATCTCGAAAACTTTGAGGTTATTGTAAAAAGTGTTATTTATAAAAGTTGTAGATTCTTACTAGACCTACAACTTTTGAAGTTATTTTTATCGATAGAACGTCATAATAAGCCGGAAATTGAAAAAAAAAACTATTTTTCAACGTTTTGCGTCCCCCCATTTCTCGGGGGTAGCCATGGGCACAGGGGGCCTTTTACGAATTTCTATTCCTTATATACCTGCTAACATTTTAAGATCATATTTATTTGATTGGACTTATAACAAATATTGCGAGTTTCGGTCGTTTTAAACGTTTTTTTTTCACAGTATAGTTTTTAACATTTGTTTTTTAAGGAATGAATAGTCCTTGAACTAATGTTTATTTCTGTAGTTTTCTTTTTATGACCGAGAGTTCTATGTAGTCAAGTGTACCAGAAATGCTTGGCGCGTTTTCTTTAAAATTTGAGTTTAATATTCATTTACTCAACTATTTTATTTGAAAGTGGTAACAACTGATTCATACATTGTATACAACACTTTTACAACAATACATTATACTCGTATTTTTCATATTATTTAGAGCTCAACACAATCCGTAAATGGTGGTATCCTAAAGCTCTTACAGCAAAAATTCTCTACTTAGTCGCGGGTTCGAGGTCGATATTTCAAAAGTCAAAACTAAACATAAAAAGTAGGCCATTCATTGGATCATAATTAAAATGACCTTTCATATTATGTACTTAAACATATAGAAAAATATTTTTTAACTGCGAAATAACGTTCGTAAAATCGCGTAATCATTTTATTTAGCGGTTATTTTTCTTAAACACACAAACAAATCTAAATCAGCTAATTCAGAAGATGGTAATAAAAATAAAACTATAGTTTTGATTATATTTACATTGAAACTTATAAATGTCTGTCTGTTTAGGAGATGTTGAAATAAAACAAAGAATTTTAAATGAAGCCTTATATTTTTTTTATAAAAAATTATATTCATCTCATTATACTTGTCCATTACAATAAAATAAATTTCAAATCAATATTAAATGGGTATCAATTACAATTTATTGCATGTCTTTTCGATTACCTTGTTTATGAACATTATTGTAAAGACATTAATTACTTGAATATTATAAAAATACATCTGTGATTATCACCGTTACACAATAATATGGAACTTAAAATATGGCTTTAACATCACCCGAGGCAAAAATGCCTTTAATACTAATATTAAATATAAATGAAGTGTTTTTGTCCTTTGTATCTTTACATAGACCAATTTTGATGAGATTTAAACTTAAATGTGATATCTCCGAATTAAAAAGGACTTAATGAATGAATAATTCGCAAGTAGCTACTACATTTAATTCATTAATACTTCCACACAGTCATACTTGCTTGTAATTATTTAAAATAAATTGGATAAAATAATATGTAATTGCAGGAAACTCGCAATCTAAATAATTCCAACAAAAAGTATACATTATTACATTTAAAATACGAATAAATAATATTTTGATTCAGCTATCGCTAGACATAACAATATGGCGCAATATAATATAAAGACTTGAGTATTAACGAAATGATGAAATCATATAAAATATATGTATACAACTATACTTAGGCCAGGGAACAATATTGTGATGATTAAAATGAAAATAAGCAATAATATAATAATTTCTAATTTTTTTTCCTACAGTACATTGACACGCATTTGAATACTTTCGTTTTGGCAGTCACATCGACAACTATTTCACGCTAAGTAATACTTATTACCAAGCTACAAAGTCCATATTGGAATGAACAAAATTATGCAAATTAATCAAAACTTATGTAAAATGTGACTGTATCGCGAACAACCTCTTTATCACATAGTCGGGTGGACTACGATCGATTCAATTTTTATATGCTAATTTATAAAATACACGCACATTTATATATATGTACACTCCATTTTTATAGTAAACATTTAAATTTTTGCTTTAGCACCCGCAATCCTATACTAATGCCGAAAAATAAGTGAATTACAAACACTATATGATATTTACAAAATATCTAATTCAATTATATTGCAGTAAGTACTTATACTGCATTGATGAAATACAAGTCTTAACAAATGCGGGGTTCTCTTCAATGAATAGCTTATTAATATTATGATTCATCGTAAAATGTTTGTTGTAAATTAAATTATCAGCAACTCTGTTCCAATTAAAAAATAATTACACAGAATAGTACAATTATCATTAAAATAAATGACAAATCAAAAAGTTATAAATTAAATGTATAAGTTGAAAAAAAGAAAAATGAAAATTAAATCATCATAAATAAATTATTTTCGCGAAAAGCAAATATTGGGGCAATATATCTTAAAATACTATACTAGGCCGTATTTACGTTGAACATGAAAACTACTCTTTCTCTACCATCGATCTAGAACTGGACGACACTCGCTAGCGAACGCGTTTAATATTTGGAGCGAAATAGCCATTTGAAAGCTATTTTAGCCGAATTAGTATCACTTAACAAGTTATATATAATAATAAAATCGATTATATTCCGAATAATATACAATCAACGTATTGATCCCGATGCAGGACGTGTAGTTATAAAGTTTTTTTAGAAAGGATGTTGATGCTAAAACTTATAACATACTGGACGGCTAACGCGCGTACTGTTCAAATTCAATTTAACTTTTCCAAATAAAAATTTCGTTTACGTACAATTTATAAATTTTGTTTACATCAAATACTTATTTACAAGAGATTACACTCATATAATCATTAAAAGAACAACTTATAATGTCATATCCATGTTAAGTCGCAATAATTTTTTTATGGTTACGGTAGGTTTGATATTTCCATCAAACCTAACCATATAATTTAATATTTTATAATAACATAATATGTAGTGATATTTTTATTTAAATATTTATATATATTTTTAATGAAAACCAGTAGGTGTTTATTATTAATTAATAATAATAAAGAAACCTATAAGATTTTTGTTCATACAAAGTTCAGTGTATCATACTCTGCCTACATTCAAAATATATTAAGCTTTTGTTATTATTAAACAAAGCGTAGTATTTTTTTTCTATAACACTCTGTGTATTTTAAAAATATCAAAAAAATACATAAAACATACCATACACTTCTAATCAGATAAATCGATCGAATTCATCGTTATTATTATATTCATTAATTTGTTATTTTGCATTTTCACAATTTAAAACAAACTCAGCTCAGTAGTATGTCTTAATGCTCTACGCCCATATAGAGTAGGATACTGGATTAAAGTCAAGTAATTAATTTTCAATTTAATAGATTCTCATACACAAAATAAAAACTGAATTAAGTATCCCCTTATTTTGAAGTTGGTCAAATAAAACTCGTTGATATATTGAAATTGATGCTATCTTATATGATATACGATCTATATACGATCTAAGACCTTGTACAGAAACATGACTTTATTAACAAGATTAACAAGATATTTTATACTTATTTTATTACTGTATGTATATTATATGGTATGGCATATGGAAGTTACCGCGTTAGATGTTAACATATTTTATAATATGTAATTGATATCAACAAACAATTTAATTTTAAATAAATATCGACATGTTTGATAGTCATATCTGTATATCCGTCGGTTTTGGTTACTCTTCATTTTAGTTTCCATTAGCTTTCGCCAGAGGCGTTGCTAGGAGATTATATGTATATTTTATAAGTTTACTTTCAAAAGTTGCACAGTATAAAGATTCATACAGTGCGCCATCGACTTTCAGTCATAACGGAAATCTCGCCAAATACAAGGGCTGTCAAAACATACCAATATTAATGGCGTATAGTACCGTCTCGTGACAAGTTACAGTTATATGCGTCAACCCTACATCCGATACTCGACTGCATATTAAAGTACGTATGACAGTCAGGAGGGCCGATAGGCCTATCTAGAAGCTTTCGTGGCCATAATTGTTGTAAGTACAACATTCAAAAAATCGGGAACCAAAATCAAAATAAGAAAGTCCGTGTGTGGGCAATTCATACATGGTAGAAGTGAAACTTCAGAAAAGTAACCCACGAGAGGATGAGATGAATATAGATTATGAGGAGTAGGATAATTATAAGGTTATTTTACATTTTATTTGACATAAATAAATATTTGTCAGCCAATAACAACGGTTACCATGGCCGTGTACTCTATCCCATTCTCTCGCCGTCTTAATCCTATATATTTATGTATTTGTCTTTTTTTAGTGTCGCGTTTCAAATAACAACGATTCTAAACAAGTTTCACTTCAAAAAAAAAAAATTAGACAAATATTCGCGTAAATCGTCTACATAAGTATTACAAGAGTATGGTTTAGAATGACTGCGGCAGGCGCAGCCGCTTGAAGTAGTGTCGCGCGCAGAGCGCGGCGGGCGAGGGCGGCAGGTCCTGCGCGCGCGCGTCGGGCCCGAGGCGCTCCAGCGCGCGACTGTACTCGCGCTGCAGCGCCGTGAGGTCGATGTTGTGCTCGCCCAGCGCCGCCATCGCCAGGAATAGGATGTCTCTGTCGCACATACGTACAAATGTTTGCCGTCTCTTTTCCACATTTATCTACATTCATAGGTATCTTAGCCGTTTTTATCCTTTTGTATTCATACACATATCGCGCGAGCGCTCGCTCGAGTCGATATGTGTATGAATATTATATGTTCAAGCGAACATGTATACAATATTGAGATTAATGAATCTATCTATTCATGCTCATGA
The DNA here is from genome assembly GCA_921882275.1 of Brenthis ino. Classification (NCBI taxonomy): domain Eukaryota; kingdom Metazoa; phylum Arthropoda; class Insecta; order Lepidoptera; family Nymphalidae; genus Brenthis; species Brenthis ino. Next base: position 22,991,814 of record OV170232.1, on the reverse strand, counting down.
AATTGCGGTACTTGTAATTTGTCACCAGACAAATCACAAAATGACCACTTTTATTTTAAGGAATATAAAATTATTTAAGGTTTACACAACACAATACTCTCTAATTTCTCCATATTAAAAAGGACGTGGGTGGCCAGGCGTCAAAAGAAATAACAAATAGATAAAATGACAAAAGATAAAAATAAAACAATAAAAGATAGTTTAAAATAAACATAGGTAAGGATCTATATATTAACCTGTAATAAGAGTAATATCGCTTATTGCTGCAAGTGGATTCTCGCCACGCCGCCAATTTCCTGATCGCGTCAGACAGGTCATTGCTTAAAAGACCATCCAAAACTGCAAGGACGACGCTGCAAGACCAAATAGACGTTATTATATATATATATATATATATATATATATATATATTTATAGCACTGCGTGACCTAAGTCCTGAGTCACGCTTATCACATAAATGGATTGATTATAATTACACCATGAAAATATGAATCCACGTATGTCAAATTACATGACAGCAAAAACAAGATAGTTTCGTATGTGATTTGACAAATTAAAGCCAGAGTTTTTTTGTAGATTGAACGTGGACATAGCCGTGAGTTCTGTTAGTAGTACTTATGAATAAAAGAAGCAGTCAATCGAGGCGTAGGTCGTCAAAGTTTGAGGTACGCCATCGAGTAAGAGAAGTAGGCTAAGGACGGTAAGGGCGGTGGGGCGGAGTACGTACGAGTTGTGCTGCGTGCAGTCGTGGTCGGTGAGCAGCAGCGCGCGCAGCGTGCGCGAGCGCGGCGGCGGGCGCGCCCACGCCACGTACAGCGCCGGCGCCTCGCCCTCGCCCGCGCGCAAGAACTCCCACTCGCAGGACACTGTCACCGCTGACACACGTGCATTATATACATTATTATTGCTATATTATATATACAATATTACTGCCTCGGTGGTGTAGTGGCTAGCATGTACGGCTGCACACCCGGAGGTCCTGGGTTCGAGTCCACGGTCGGGCCAAGTTTAGTTATTGAGTCTTTCTGTATAGTAAGTCTCAGTAGCAGCCCGGAGTTGGGAAGTTGGCGGTGTTTCACCCCCGTGCCTCGGAGAGCACGTAAAGCCGTCGGTCCTGCGCCGACACTCTCACCGGTCGTGTCGAGTGGTCGTCCCACCGGAGTATGAGTGACAGGAATAGAGAGTGCACGTTGTGTCTGCGCGTACACGCGCTGCACTATAATATCTCCTGCGCAGTTGGCTAGTCTCATTGAGATTGGCCACCGTGGCCGGAATCGGTCAGGAGAACGACATATACATCATATATCTTCTAAAACTTGTGCACGTTGGATCATTATTATTTATATTTTGTCCTTTACACGTGTTTTGCGCCTTGTGCATGCATATACATCTAAGACTTTGTTAGATTTACGCGAATATTTGACATTTTAAATAAAACTATGTTTACAAACTTTTCGCAGATTTATTTGGATTTTTGGCTTACGACGTTTCGAATGCTTTACACTGTTACAGTAATCATGATCACGAAAGAGATATCATGTACACCTGTTCACCTATCAAAGATCAGGGTCAGATCATCACGTGTGCGAATGTGGCCTCGATGAAGTTACTCACCCTCAAAGGCCTCTATTCCATTGATGTTAATTAATATTTAATAATGTTTGTGTAAATATGTTTGTAAACATATCAATTAATTAACATATTTGTACAATAATTTAAGGTTTTTGTTATATTTACAAGGTTTTAAAGGATTTAGTTGATTAATTACACATTATAATTTTATATACATTAATGACCTTACTTTATCAAATAATCTCTTTCATTGACATTGACGAATTAATCAAGTCGCACTGGGACCTCCAGTCTTGGTTTGTTCCAGATTGTACGAACAAACACACATACATAGCCATATTAGATATATGATGTAAATGTATATTATTTAATTCAATTCTTTTCTACAAAGCCAGTTGAGCATAAATTACTTCCCAGAGTCACGTAGAATGAACAATATCGGAAATTTTGAATGATAATAATTTATTATTCATTAAAACATAGGCTGTTTCGTTCTTCGATGTGACGAAGACGCGTATAACCGAACTACTATTATAAATGTATGTTTGTATGTATGTATGTTTTTTCAAAAAAAAGGCTATTATAAATACGAAAGTTTACGTGTTGTTTGTTAATTCTGCACGCTAAAATGGTTGGGCTGAATTAGATGAAATTTTGCATATAAATATCTAGTACCTGGGCGACCGAGCTTTGCTCGGAGTTTTTGGCAAACAAAAAAACAAACTAAAATTAAAAAAAACAAACTAAGAATTTGAATAAATACAAAAAAAAACAAAATTAAAAACTTTGTGTCCGACCGGGATACGAACCCAGACACCTGTGGTTGTCAAACTTGTGCATTGGCCGCTTGACCATAATGCTTATATCTGAGCGTGCGAAATTATCGAACATAATATTTTGCGTGGAATTATTAATTTATTAAAATAATGCAAAAGAAATCATAATAATAATAAAGCTCTATTTATTTATTCATTTATTTATTATAAAGGCTTACTAACTAAATTTACATAAAAACATTTATTTAACATTATAATTTTACCTATTTATATATAAATTTAATTTAAAAGTATGCACAGCTTTTTATAAAAGTATTCCATTAAAATTTTATTTGGTTAAGAGTATATAAGGAGCCATTTTAGTTGTACAATAAAAAAAATGTCTATATCACATTGCTGAAATATAAAATTATATAATTTAGTGACTATTTATTAACTTATAATTTTTTAAATAATAATTTTGTAATCTGGAATTAAATTACATATTTTAAAAATCTTCATATTATTTGAAATGATATTGTATATATATAAAGTACCTGGGCGACCGAGCCTTGCTCGGAGTGTTTGGCCAAAAAAAAACGTTAAAAAAAAACAAACTAAGAATTTGAATAACTACAAAAAAAACAACATTAAAAACCTTGTGTCCGATCGGGATACGAACCCAGACACCTGTGGTTGTCAAATTTGCGCATTGGCCGCTTGACCATGATGCTTATATCTGAGCATGCGAAATTATCGACAATAATATTTTGCGTGGAATTATTAATTATTAATTTATTGAAATAATGCAAAAGGAATAATAATAAAGCTCTATTTATTTATTCATTTATTTATTATAAAGGCTTACTAAACAAATTTACATAAAAACATTTATTTAACATTATAATTTTACCTATTTGTATATAAATTTAATTTAAAAGTATGCACAGCTTTTTATAAAAGTATTCCATTAAAATTTTATTTGGTTAAAAGTATATAAGGAGCCATTTTAGTTGTACAATAAATAAAAGAAGAAAAAAAAACTAATCTAAATATTTAAATACACTTTCTTTTTAAATAAATTTAAACTATCAGAAAAATGTCTATATCACATTGCTGAAATATAAAATTATATAATTTAGTAACTATTTATTCACTTATAATTTTTTAACTAATAATTTTGTAATCTGGAATTAAAATATTTTAAAAATCTTTAATATTATTTGAAATTATATTGTATATATATAAATTATCATTAACAAATAAATAAACAATGACAGTAAATTAAATAATTCAATTGAGTAAATACTAAACATTTTACAATAATACATATAAATAAAATTTCTTTCCATACATTAATTCTGACAATAGTTATAAATTAGGTATTTAATTTCATAATTAAATGTATTTATTTAGTAAATGTCTTTTTCATGTATAGACCCCTCTCGGTTAAAAGCCTCCTCCAAAGTAGTCCTGCATAGAGCTCTCCGTTGGAGATTATGCTTGTATGATTGCAAAGGGTTTCTTTTCAAATTTTGTTTCCAATATACTATAATTTGTTTCTGATATGCCTATAAAGTTTATAATTTTATCTTTGTGTTCTTTTGATTTGTTGTAGGAAATGCTGCTTTTAATTCTAGAAGTTTTTCTGGTGAAGATATGTATTACCTTTGTTCTTTGTATGTCTGTCTTTCTTTGGAGGGTTACAGTCGAACTCCCCCACAGTGACCGGCTGTACTGGGGGATAAAAATGAGGAGGTTCCTACTGTGTTTAATATACTGTATCTTGCTGTGTTGTTTTTAGTTCTTCCTGGTTATCATTTTTGTGGTTGAAAGTTAATTTTGGTTTTTGTAATATAAAGTCTTTAATATTAGCAGGTTTGGTTTTCTTTGTATGTTGTTTATTTGTTAGTTTTTGTTTATAATTGAGGTAAGGCGTTTCTGAAGATACAGGCAGACTTCTTTTATTTGAGTGTTCTTATTATTATCCACAATAATTAGTTTGTCATATTTAATGAAAGCTGTTTTGCCTAGGTCTTTTTCTTTATCTTCAGTTGGGCTTGTAACTCCTTGCGTTTGTTTAAGACTTTATTTTTTCCTCTAGTTCATGATAGGATTTTTCACCTTTTTCTACTCCGAACATAACCAAGTTCTTGCGCCTAATATGTCTTTCTAAATTATTTATTGAGGAATTTTTTATTTCTAAGTGTTTAAATTTCTCATTTAAGTATATTATTGTTGATTGTATTTTTAATGTCTTCTTTCATTTCTAACATTTCTGTTTTCTGCTGTCTTATTTCTTGTTGTATGTTAATTATACCTAGTTGAATTGCAATTTTATACAGAGTATTAGTTTTTGAGGTTATAAACTTATGTTTTAATATTTTACGCTTTCACTTCACAAATTATTTTGTTTTATTGTCATCACACACAGAAAAGATGGTTTTGCACTAATAGTATCTGTATGTTATGTTTCTCACTTTTGTATTTGTTTGGTAGGCGAATTTTTAAAAGCTCATTTGTTCTTCAACACATCAAGACTTGGTGATGTTTATAGATTAATATTTCTTAAAATTATTGTTAAACTAATTAGAATTTATCATTTTCTTTAGATTATTTCCACTTAAATATTTTTAAACTTGATGTAAATACGGACACGATATTGACAGTTGTACAGTGGCGCCTCCCACCCACCAGAAGTGACAACTGACAATGCAAAAATTGTGAAAATGCAAAAGAAAACCGCATGAAAATTCGAAAACACGCGTTTTTCCAGACATAAGACTAATCTAGATCGATTTATCGCCCCCGAAACCCTTTGTATACTAAATTTCATGAAAATCGTTGGAGCCGTTTTCGAGATTCAGATTATATATTGAGATATATATATATATATACAAGAATAGCTCGTTTAAATATATAAGATTATCATTAACAAATAAAAAATCACAATAAATTAAATAATTCAATTGAGTAAATACTAAACATTTCACATATAAATAAAATTTCTTTCCATACATTAATTCTGACAATAGTTATAAATTAGGTATTTAACTTCATAATTAAATGTATTTATTTAGTAAATGTCTTTTTCATGTATAGACCCCTCTCGGTTAAAAGCCTCCTCCAAAGTAGTCCTGCATAGAGCTCTCCGTTGGAGATTATGCTTGTATGATTGCAAAGGGTTTCTTTTCAAATTTTGTTTTCAATATATAATTTGTTTCTGATATGCCTATAAAGTTTATAATTTTATCTTTGTGTTCTTTTGATTTGTTGTAGGAAATGCTGCTTTAAATTCTAGAAGTTTTTCTGGTGAAGATATGTATACCTTTGTTCATTGTATGTCTGTTTTTCTTTGGAGGGTTACGGTCGAACTCCCCCACAGTGACCGGCCGTACTGGTGGATAAAGATGAGGAGGTTCCTACGGTGTTTAATATACTGTATCTTGCTGTGTTGTTTTTAGTTGTTCCTGGTTATCATTTGTGTGGTTGAAAGTTAACTTTGGTTTTTGTAATATTAAGTCTTTAATATTACCAGGTATGGTTTTCTTTGTATGTTGTTTATTTTTTAGTTTTTGTTTATAATTGAGGTAAGGCGTTTCTGGAGATACAGGCAGACTTCTTTTTTATTTCCGTTTAGTTTAAGACTATTTTTTCCTCTAGTTCATGATAGGAGTTCATGAAAGTTCTTGCGCCTAATATGTCTTTCTAAATTATTTATTGAGGTACTTTGTTCCTGGATTTTTTTCTCAAGAACTTCAATTTTTATTTCTAACTGTTTAAATTTCTTATTTAAGTATATTATTGTTGATTGTATTTTTAATGTCTTCTTTCATTTCTAACATTTCTGTTTTCTGCTGTCTTATTTCTTGTTGCATGTTTATTAGCAACTTTTTTATGTCCTCCATCTTATGTGTGAAGTTGGAAGTAGAAAAGCTGATTGAAAAAAGCACCAATTATACCAAGTTGAATTGCAATTTTATACCGAGTATTAGTTTTTGAGGTTATAAACTTATGTTTTAATATTTGACGCTTTCACTTCACAAATTATTTTGTTTTATTGTCATCACACACAGAAAAGATGGTTTTGCACTAATAGTATCTTTAAGTTATGTTTGTCACTTTTATATTTGTTTGGTAGGTGAATTTTTAAAAGCTCATTTGTTCTTCAACACATCAAGACTTGGTGATGTTTACATATTGCCCATAGGTTTTATTTAAAAATTTATTTTTATTATTTAAATTTATATTTATTCTTTAGATTATTTTCACTTAAATATATTTAAACTTGATGTAAATACGGACACGACGTTGACAGTTGCACAGTGGCGCCGCCCACTTACCAGAAGTGACAATGCAAAAATTGTGAAAATGCAAAATAAAATCGCATGAAAATTCGAAAATTCGCGTTTTTCCAGATATAAGACTAATCTAGATCGATTTATCGCCCCCGAAACCCCTTGCATGCTAAATTTCATGAAAATCGTTGGAGCCGTTTCCGAGATTCAGATTATATATTGATATATATATATATATATACAAGAATAGCTCGTTTAAATATATAAGATTTATCTATCTAGATAGGTGAGAGAGCTGCACCCGAGCGAAAGGATGATAATACCGCTAGTATAATCATAATTATTACCAAGTTTATCGACGTCCGGCAACGGATCTGTACTGTGATACTTGGCGGTGAAGTTCGGACTCAACAATTCCGGCAGGTGGTTGTCGATGTTGGCGCGCTCGAGGAACCAAACCAAGTTCCAGTACACTATTGGATGTGATTCAACAAATTCAGGTTCTGCGAGACACGAATCTCCTTCTCTGCCTAGAAGTAAAAAATAAAAAAAAAACATAGTTGTATATATGTATGTCAGTCATGTATGAATTAATTATATATGAATATTTTTTTTTATATTCTGTAAAAAGTTTTGATTGCACCCCTTCTCGATAGTTTTCTTTCTATCTATCCAAAGGTTGCCTGGAAGAGATCGCTCGCTTAGCGATAAGGCCGCCAATTGTGCTATTAAATCTTTAATCTATATATTATGTCATGTAAATTTCTGGTGTGCAATAAAGGATATTTGTATATTTGTATTTTTTATGTTTTATATAATGTATTATATATAACACAGAATAATAAAATAGTGACGATAATGTTGAATGAACTTAAATTGTGTCCATTCCAATGTCTGATAATGTTTTATGTTTATTTGATACTAATAACTAAACGTATAATATATGTAATACTAGTCGTATAGACTGTAACCCACCTAAAATAGACTCAAATTCTTTTCTCAGTACAAGAGGATTCAAGTAAGGCACGCTTAATGTTTCCGCTTGACTTTGTCCCTCTCGTATTATCTGAAATATAAAAAAAACAAATATAATTTCTGACAGTTATATAGTGTTGCGTGCTTTGTCATACTTATTAAAACTAACTAGCCGTCAGAAATTAAATATTCATGTTTAAAATAATAACCAAATTGATAGGAAATAACAAAATTGTTTTAAAAAATATGCATCGCTATCAAAAATCATAGGATTTTTTTAGTGTTTTTAATATAGACGAACAATAATGAACTTTATTATTTAAAGGATTTTTTTTCATTAAGATTTTAATTTAGGAGCGGATTATTTAACTTTACATAGGGTCAAATTTATTTCATTCATTTATAGGAGAAAATTGTTTTCGCGTTGTCGAAAACTCTTTTTTTAATTTCCAATAAAATAAAAACATTTTTTGAAAAATTGAAATCATTTATAAATTATCTATTTGCGTTTTCAAAAAAATCATTAATAAAATTTTTTTTTATTAAAACTTTACCCATTTTATGGAAAAAGTTGATAATATGGCGGACATTTTACTATGCCCAGGGGCGGCGCTAAGGTTGAATCCGGCCCTGGCGATGACTTTTTTTGAATTATTCATTTTGAGTTAATATTATAGATCATATAATACTATACTAGTACGTATCGTAATAGATTTTTTTAATTCGTCACAGACAATTTTTTAGCAATTTTATTTAATTCGTATAATAAGATTCGGTGTAGTGTAGTGTGAGTGAGGCTCGCCTGCACGGAGAGCAGCGGCACGGTGTGGCGGCCGCAGGCGATGCAGCGCGTGTTGAGGTTGGAGTCGTCGGCGGCCCAGCCCGCCATGGCGTCCTCGTCGTACAGCAGCGCCAGGCACTGGTGGCACTGCGAGCACGACGTCATGTGCACGCGCACGCCCCCCCTCTCTCCCGTCCCGTCCTGCTGCTGGCGGGCATCGTCCATTCATTCGTTTTAATACAAAAACAAATCTATTCCGTATACCGTTTTCCGGAATAAAAAGTAGCCTATGTGTTATTTCAGACTATGATATATGTCTGTGCCAAATTTCATCCCGATCCGTTCAGCCGTTCTGACGTGAAAGAGTAACAAGCATCCATACATTCTCATAAACTTTCACATTTCTAATATTTATAATTTTATACAGATTATACAAATATACGACCAGTTTATTCAGTTTTATTCGTAATGCTATTTTGATACTTTGAAGAAAATTAAAATGATATTTTGTCAAATATTTACTTAAATATTTTTGAAGTTTCCTTCTGATTGAGTCCTAGAAGAAAACGATTTTTGTGGAATACTACATTTTTATTATATATATATATATATATATATATATATATATATATATACTAGACTGATTCAAAAAAACCGACTATTTTTTTTTTTTTTAATATTGAAAATATTGTCAGAAATGACAAAAAAAAAAAATTCTGTGAAAGCTAGAGCTCTTAATATTAATATTAAGAGGTGCCGAGTGGAAAATTTCGATTTCCCATTTGATTAACGTGGGAAAATTTTTTTTTCTTACTTTGGAATTCTGTAGCTCTTTAACAAGTCATCGGATTGGTTGAGTCAGAACATATTCTTGTAGAGAATTGAACGCTCTACAAAAAAGGTCTCTTATGATTTTTTGATATATTTACTTTTTCAAAAGTTATTCAACCCTAAAGATGAATTGATTCAAAATTTTTACATTTTTCTAATTTTCCGACGCAACCATCAACTTTATGAGAAAATTTAATAGGACTTTTTTGTAAAACATTCAATTTCCTATAACTTATCTCTCAAAAAATTAAATTTTTTTTACAGATCGTAAGTTATTTGCAAAAAACTAAATTTTTTTTAAAAAGTTGTCATTTTTATTCTTAAAATTAATTATCATGTTAAACAAATAAAGTTTTAACCTAAAAATTGAATGTTTATTACAATTTAATCAATAAATGGAAAAGCTTTTTTTTTTTAACAAATGATGCTGATTTATGTTATTCGATTTTTGGAAATCATTTCAAGGTCAAGACGAACAATTCTCAAAAGCAAATAAAAACATTTTTTATCTATTTTATATTTAATATGACTCTACTATCCATATCAATTAAAAATCCTTTCAAGCTCGCCCCCCTCTACCTATATTTGATATACTTCAACGCTGTTGTGATTCCAAGAATTAGGTAATTGCCGAGCTTTTTTGAATAGAGTAATATATTTTTATTGTTAAGTAAGCATGGAAATGATTGCTACTTTTAAATCATTATCATATGATAAAATTACGTATATTTTTCACGTGATTTCACCTGCTACTTTTCACAGGCAATGACTTTTCCTTTCGACGGTATGGTGTCACACTTTATATTATTTGCTATTAAAATGAAGTATGTCACCAATGTTATTTATACCTAATTATAACGAAAACAGAAAACTTAACTAAATTGTTATATTTACACTAACTAGTTACTACTATCTATATTTATTTAAATATAATTACAACGAAAACACAAAACTTAAGTAAATTGGTAACAATGTATGTATTAATTAAAAATTAATTCGATACGAAGCCGTTAATTCTAAAATATCAAAAGCTGCTACTGTAAAAATGATTAATCATCTATGGTATTTAACTGAAGAGCTAGCTATAATTTCCTTGTTTGATAATGAAGTAGAAGTTGAAGTGAAAAAAAAATGATTGTAAATATTAACTGTCGGAAAGGAAAGAAAGTTAAGGCAAGGAAATTTGAAGTAAAAAAAGATAATTTAAATGCAATATTAGACAAAGATATGAGTGACTTTGTGTCGATAGATTCTCTATCTATTTTCAAAGATTTCGATTTGCCTTACGACTTCATTGAGAAAGATGTTAATTCTTGGGCTAGTGATGGAAGTTTTAAAGAGTGTGTGCGATTTTTTACAAAATTAACAGTCGTGAATGACGTGGTGGAGCGTGGTGTAGCATCACAGAAATCTTAATAATAAGGTAATAGAAATGCCATTGCGGTCTTTTAGTACTGGGACGCGTGTCGCCGGCTTGCAGCTACCAACACATTGACAACAATAAATACACACTATCGCCCACACATGCATTTTGCATTGTTGCAACAAAAATTAAACTTTAAGCGATGACATTACGCAATATTTTCTAAAAACGCATAATCTCAGAACCCGTGATCCCTGTGACCAATAATAAACGTGTGCGAAAAGCACAGAATGATATCGCGCGCTCACTTCTAGTGCAGCACAAAGCGCATAATGCTCATATCGATAATTTTCCGTTGAGTCTTGCAACAATAGGTAACTAATTTATTGAAAGTGTTTTATGTTTCATTCCTCGACGCGATTTTAGACGATTTATTTATTTTCATAAAGGGAATACAATAAAACGTTAAAAGTAAGTAATTTTTTTTATTATTATATAGTTATACACTCAACAGCTACTATATACTCAACAGCGATATATTGTTTTTAATTCTAGTTTAATTTAATGAAGAGTCTGACTGAATTTTGTTTTTATAATGTTTTTATTCACTTGCATATATATGCATAAGTGATATAAAAATTGACTTGTATAACTACATATATGTTATTATATTCTAAATTGGGTGTATACCTTTGCAATAAATATTATTATTATTATTATTATTATACAAAAGTTATGCAAACTATTTGTTAAAATCCTATACATTTTTAACAATGACTTAAATTTTTTTATAGAATTTCTATGATATGTTTATCAAACAACTCGCCCTTAGAATTATTTACTCAATCAAATCAAAAAAAATATTTGGTAAATGCGGAACATGTCAACGATACAAGGATATTCAACGCATACTGTTTTTGACTTACCCATATACATAACAATAATAAGCCTACCTCCTAATAATTTTCTGAATGAAAAAGTAGTTTAAAAGTATGAATTTACAGATAATCGTAAATTATTCAGACAGAAAGAAAACATACATAATGAGATGTAACAATTAAATATTTAACGAAAAATATTAAGCCAAACGTAATAAATTTTCGATAAAAAATAGTGGTGGCACGTCACTAATTCGCGGCCAACTTATGCGGCGTGTCCTTGGAATTTACGTACGCGACGATATTGTTCTTTACGCATGACTATTATTTCATTGCTGCTTTTAGCAGTTGTAATAGTAGACATGAACAAGCTTAAGTGGTAATGGTTATTGAATTGAAAAAAAAAAACGTTTTCCTGCGATAATCGTAGTAGTGGTGGTGAAAACATTTGATTTGGCTATTTTTCTTAAAAACGACATTATTTCAAAAATTAAGTACTTATATATGAAATGTTATCCCTTTATTTGTAAAGTTACAAATTGTGGAAGAATTTCCGCAGTTGAATATGCTGCAAAACACCATGTTTACCTCTCCGTGTCTCAAATAACACTAGTTACCGCAACAAACGCTTTACACGCGCTTGTGACCTACGAGTCACATGCGCGGCGACAAGGTCACGCGTCTATGCCACTTCTATTAGCTTATTATTAAGATTTCTGTGTGTAGCATATATTGAACAATACAATAAGTGTTTCACTAAAAATGAAGATCAACTACAATACTTATTGCTAATTATTAGTGAATACAGAAAAAAAGTGCCCAATTGTAATAGAAATTTTTTAGTTTAACGATATAAATTGCTTTGATTATAATAAACATTCAATTTTTAGGTTAAAACTTTATTTGTTTAACATGATAATTAATTTTAAGAATAAAAATTACAACTTTTTAAAAAATTTTTTAGTTTTTTGCAAATAACTTACGATCTGAAAAAAAAATTTTAATTTTTTGAGAGATAAGTTATAGGAAATTGAATGTTTTACAAAAAAGTCCTATTAAATTTTCTCATAAAGTTGATGGTTGCGTCGGAAAATTAGAAAAATGTAAAAATTTTGAATCAATTCATCTTTAGGGTTGAATAACTTTTGAAATAGTAAATATACCAAAAAATCATAAGAGACCTTTTTTGTAGAGCGTTCAATTCTCTACAAGAATATGTTCTGACTCAACCAATCCGATGACTTGTTAAAGAGCTACAGAATTCCAAAGTAAGAAAAAAAAAATTTCCCACGTTAATCAAATGGGAAATCGAAATTTTCCACTCGGCACCTCTTAATATTAATATTAAGAGCTCTAACTATCACAGGATTTTTTTTTCGTCATTTCTGACAATATTTTCAATATTAAAAAAAATAAAAAAAATAGTAGGTTTTTTTGAATCAGTCTAATATATACCTATATATATATATATCTATTTTTTTTTTTCAATTGTACAGTTATAAAAATGAATAAACGTCTCAACATTCCTATTCGTTTTTTTACGAATAATACATAACATTTGAAGAGTTTGGACGGTGACATTTTATAAGTAAATCACATTATAACTATGATTGCTTATAAATATTTAAGCTTTCTACAAGAGTCGAATCGATTATTCTGACAATGGTGAAATAACCCACAATAACAATAAATATAAATATGTTGGGACACTAACACAAATGACCATCTAGTTCCATGGTAAACTAAGAGGCAGATAGTTGATACATTACACATATATACCATTAAATATATATATATTATAAATATAAACATCCATGACTGGAGTACAAATATTCGTGCTCATCATACGTGCCCCCAGCGGGACCCGAACCCGCGACCGCTGGCACAACAAGTAGAGTCACTACACACTGAACCAAACGTGTCGTCAAATATTTCTTTTCTGTTATTTTTCTTTTGTTTTTTGTTGAATAAAGAACAATTATTATGAAGCCAAAAGTAACAGTTGAATGTCAAAATGTAATGGTCTACTTACATTGCACGTTGGATACAAATTATCAGGGAGATGTGACAGTAAAGTGGCCAAAGACCCGCGCTCCATAGAACACGCCAGCTCCGCGTCACTAGAAGTGCGCCTGAAGCTCATGCCGGTCGGCCATTCTGATGATAAAAAAATATATAATGTTGCGATAAGGTGCAATTTTAGTATTTTGAAAAATCTATTGAAAAAATGTCACGTAATCACTACATATTTTAAAACAAAGTCCTCCGCCACGACTGTTTGTCTGTCTGTTCGCGATAAATTCAAAAACTGCACCGATTTTCATGCTGTTTTCGCCAATTTTTCTCCAATAGATAGTTTGGTTCTCGAGGAAGGTTTAAGTATATAATTTGTTAAGCTTTTGTATACATTGGCTAAAATATAACGATTTGTTGGAGGTGTCGGAAAAAAATAAGCCGTCTGGGAGCTTTCAACTAAAACGCTGCCAAAACCCTTTGAGATATAAAAAAATAATGTATGGTGGAATTGTGTATCTACAGAAAATTCCGCGATGGTATATGTCTATCTCTTAAGGATAACATACTATATCCATTTTAATTTAAAACGAACGAGCGAAGAGAGGGTGAGTCGCTAGTTTACGAAATAAAACATACACTAAAATTGAAAATGCCTCAGTTCTGATAATAACCGGAGAAAAAAAACTATGGAACTTTTTGGGTTTGCGGGATTTATTAAATACTTATATAATAAAGAGATAAAGTTTGTACATTTATGAGTTTGTTTGTAAGAAGTTATCTCTGGAAATACTGAACCGACTAAGATAAAATTTGGTAAGAAGATAGTTTGAGACCCTGGGAAGGACCTTGAATATATTTTTATTCCGGAAATCATCCCTTAAGGGGGTGAAAATAGGGATGAAAGTTTGTATGGGGAATCAATCTAGGGACGGACCCGAGCGAAGCGAGGGTGAGCCGTAATATTTATATATAAAGATATATAATTTACAATTTCCATTCAAAACGCATATTTCATACAATACGCGTGTAGGTGCAATTTCCTCGATGTATTATTCTTTTATTGAACAATCAATATAAATTCTTACCATCCGGATTCATCTCAGAAGATCCATCTCCAGAATCTTCTTCTGTGATGAAATTGGCTAACGCACTCGTTGCATTACCGATGGCCCCTTTGACTGGCGTAGAATTGGCCGATATAACTTCTTTCATTTCATCGAACTTCTTTGCCATACTCGTTGCTGCCGACTTGAGGCTGCTTAGACCGCTTTGGAGAAGTTCATTTGATTTCTTACCAGCTATACTCGTTGGACTGTTGAAATACAAGTACTATAGAATAATGTATCTTACATTGTACATGCCGGCGCGCCATCTATGTTTGTAAGCAGCACGTGCAACGGGCAAAACCCCCACCACCAAAACTCCATTAAGGAGTCTACTCACTACACCGTCTCATACCATGACCGTGCTAGGACCGTGTCAGACAAAAAAAATATTATTTGTAGTGAAAAGTATGAGATTCCGCCCACTAGACCGTTCCGTCACCGACCGGCACCGTCGCGTGCCGTGCACGGAGCGGCAACAATCGTGTACGGGTACGATACGCTGTCGATATGTTCTAGTGGGTATAATAATCCGTGCCATGCTCGTTTCCGTGCCTGGTAAGTTCATATCACGGTCATGGTATGAAACAGTGTAGTGGGCAGACACTTTAAAAGGCGGCACGCGATTTGGCTGGCTGGGTGTGGGGGGCATTCGTTTGGCGGCGGTTACCCGGTGCACATGCTGAATCGTGATAATATTAAAATATTGCTGTTTTTTTTTCCAGAGAAGATGTCGGCGCCTGATTTTATATACACATTATTACTTAACCATTATTAAACATGTTATAAACTTGTTATTGCACACATATTAATTACAAAAACAAATAAAATACTGAAAGCTAAGCGTGTTATAAAGTTATTGATCTTACATGAGAGATTATTGAATGAATTATGTAATTATAAGATAATATAAGTATGAGATCGAAAACCCACAACCTTCACCCAAACTTAGTCTTGTAAATTTGGAAAGTAGGCCAATCTCACCTGAAGTAGTTCTCGATCATAGCCTTTCCAATTTTCATGTTTTCCTTGCGCAACGACAGTCGGGCGGGCGAATAGCGTCTAAGAAAACAAACAGCTAGCATACGGTGCGAAAATAAATGTGAAATAAAAATATGAACTAATTTCACCATATTTATAATTTTAAACTACAATAATTATAATTAATTAATTTATTATTTTTTTAACGATTAATTATTAATCGATTCGATACTAGCATGCAGATGATGAAAATCATTAATCCGTCCACGACCGCGGACACGCCGGCGTGTCAATTAACAATAGATTTCATAGAATTTCAATTAATTTCATAGAAATTTATCTGGAGGTGTTAATGGTGAAATTAGTATGAAAAACAAATTAAGCGTAACATTCGCCAAAGTATCTTTAATACAACGTCTTCAAACAAACATGCTCTAAAAACGTTATCAATGTATATATATATATATATATATATATATATATATATATATATATATATATATATATTTGTGATATACAACAAACTTTCTAAAATTTAAATGAATATTTACTACACAGAAAATTTGATTAACATTGGTTAAAAAAAATTAATCATATGAATATTATATAATAAATGTGAGTTTGAATGACAAATCTTCAAGCATCTAATTTTCTAACATGCGTAAAATAATTAATGTATATATTTTTATAAATTGATCACGTGCAACAAAATGTTATTTGCTGTATAAATATAAGTTATTTTTAAAATTACCAATGTACGAACATTATAAGTGCCACACTGATTGTATGTAGCTGTAATATTTTGTAAAGAATAATACCTGCACTTGACAGCAAATTCATACCAATTATTAGATAGCAATATTATTACTGAAATATGTTGTTTAAATAAAGACTTTTTAAATATAAATATAATAAATTGAGATATTCGTTAACCCTTGCAATTACTACTCTAATAGACTCTATACTATTATACTCCTATATCCTATATACTATATATATATATATATATTATACTACTATAATACTCCTTTACGACAACTTTAAACGATCGGACTGATTTTGATGAAATTCAATAGATAGATAAAATATCCCGCCGTAACACATAGACTGCTGTTAGGCACTGCGGGTAAATCGCTACTATGTTGCCAGTTAATAATAAACTTTCACACACAAATGAAACCTATCTCTCTCACTCACCCACTGATCGATAGAGACATTCAATCAAATCGCTACTACGTCGCTGGATAATAATAAACTTCCACATACAAAAGAAATCTATCTATCTCACTCACTCGATGACTGTTCGATAGAGAGAACAACTCACCCAAAGCTGATCTTCAGCGTGTTGCCGATGCTGGCGAGGCTGGCCGACACGGTGGCGGGCGCGGTCTCGCTCCTGTGCAGTTTCCTGTACAGAGGAAACTATCGAGCTCACTCCGCTCTATACGCTGGCGCGTGCTAGCTCTACTGTTACTGTACAGCTAACTCCACACGGCGCGTACGTTCATATCGGACTAATATTATATTAAACGATAGTTTGTATGTGTATACGTGTGTGTGTGTGTGTGTGTGTGTGTGTGTTTGTTTGTTACTTTTATGCTAAAACGGTTGAACGGATTTGTACAAAGTTTAGTACCTACACAGGTAATATAACCTGGAGTTAATATATAGGTTAGGCACCTATAGAAGTGATGGTAAGTAGCTAGTTGTGATATATGCAGTGCGCGTCCGTTAAACTACGCGCCGTGTGAAGCTGCTTAAAGTGTCACGTTTTAAACTTTTCATAATTGCATATTAAATGTAGCCAAGACGACCGTAAGTTCTTTTGTAAAAGTAATATATTTGCTGCGTTAGTTGAGCTTTGATAGCACTGGGTATTCTTTTTTTTTGTAGATTTCTTTTATCTATACTTATTATAAAAATAAGTCCCCCGGCCGCGTCTTTCTGTCCTCCTGTCTGTCCTCCTGTCTGTCTGTACGCGATAAACTCGAAAACTACTGAACGGATTTTTATACGGTTTTCAACAATAGAAAGAGTAATTCTTGAGGAAGGTTTAGGTATATAATTTATTATGCTTTTATGTAAATTAGCTGAAATACGGCGACAAATGTTGAAGAGGTCGCAAAAAATCTCGCCAAATGGGAACTTTCCACGCGAACGCCGCGTAAACTAGCAAAGATACAGTTAAGTAATGTACTAGAGAATTCAAAATCTATAAAAATGCTACAAAAAAGTCCGCGATAGCATATCTCTATCTCTTACGGTTGACTTACAATAACCACTTTTATGTTAACATTTTTAATTAAAAACATTACGTTATTTTCAAAGTTATTTTCTTTAGTTCGGTATTAATCCTTATCCAAATGAATATTTTAGTTAGCTTAGTCATTTAATGCAGATTAAAATTGCTCTTTACACTAAATCAATCAGATGAATAGTTTTTGAGATATCGTTGTTAGAAGTAATTAGTAGCGAAACATTTTTAATGCTTGGCGAGCATTGAGATGCCTACGGCGAGTCCATCCCCTCTGCCCCGCATCGCTCGACCGCCTGCTCAAGCTATATAAACCGGGCGATGTAGCGCGCGATCCTAGGATACTTTTTACCGCGGGAAAATATCTTATTTCTGAGGAAAAATACAAAAACTGCAATGTAAGAGTATACTAATATGTAACGCCTAAGAATTTAGTTTTTGGTCATCTGAACGCGGGCGGAGCCGCGGGCAATGCTAGTTATTATATTAATAAGTTTAAGACGTGATGTGTGTGTGTAATAAACAAATATTGTTTCTGTGTCCATATTTCTCGTTTTTAATAATATACTAATTTTATTCACTTCTAGTACAGTAATATTTGTTTATGCATTTAAAATCATAGCCTAGATGAAAATAGCATTTTTTCAATAATAATAATAATATTTATCTATACATTATGGTATATATCATTTAAAATTATTTTTATGCAATCCATTTAAACTGTAAAAAAAAGGAAGGATAATGGTGAGAGTCAACAATTTATACATATATGAAATATATTAACAATCGTTCGCAAAACAGACACAATAGTTAAACAATCGAAATGTTCATACATGACTCATGGGACAGGGAATTGGTATGGCATGAAGTACCATAGTTAAAATTTCAGAGGTATATAAGTTAATATTTAGAGTTTGTCTTTTGTGTAAAGGACATAATATAAATATTTACAATACTTACAGAAAATTGCAAAAATTGACTTACTCACTTTAACAAAAGAGTACGTATTCAGCACTTTATAACGTCCCACTGTTGAGCGCAGGGCGGACTTAATATGTGTTTCGGCTATGTTCTCTAAGACACGCAGGTTTCATTTTTTTTTTAGAGTAAGTCATAAGAGTGCGGAATACAAAGTATGGTGAAATAATAAAGGAAGCTATTTACCCAGCGGTATCTGTAGCTGCGTCATTGTCAGCTTGGTGCGGGTCGTCCTGGAAGGAGTTGCTGCGGCGGTGGAACAGCTTGGGGCTGACGCTGAGCTCGTGCTTGGGGCGCGGCGGCGCGGGCGCTGGCGGCGCTGGCGGCGCTGGCGGCGCGGCGCTCAGCGCGCCCAGCGCCAGCGCGCCCAGCGGGTCGTCGCTGAGCACCGGCGTGCGGGGGGACAGCCTGCACTCACGTTGTATACACTTGTAAATACGTATATAATTTCCTTATTATATAATATATTTCTTAACGTATATGTATGTATATACGTTAATATCTGTTTGTATATATATGTATATAATTTTATATACACCGTAACTCATTATTATTTTTTCTCACGTTATAGGGTTTCTGGTAGAGACCTCTTAAAGAGATAAGTTATCCTTTGTACACATGGTGTCTGTTTTCTATATTATATGTTCTTTTTGTGGTACATAAATAAATAAATATACTTTATGAATAAACATTGTTTTATTATTCATATGTCGAGAGAAAAAAATTTTTGTCGTATGTATCACTCTATCTAAAAAGGCATCAAGGAGAAATTTAATATGTTATATTTTAGCTTTATACTTATATAATATATTTTACTTAGTCAATACACTGTAGCTGGTGAAGGAGTCAAATAAGTATAAAAAAAATTAATTCCAACAAACACTGAAAGTGTAGGGAAATAAACATATTATACATATGTATATCACTTGCATTATAAATGTGAAAGTTTGTTAGTAAACAAATATTTCACGGTATAACCAGCTCAGCGGATATAAAGAAAATTTATAATGGAAATAGTTTACAAATATGTAGCCTATGTGATGAAGTCCCCAACGTTTCGAATGCTTTACAGCAATCATGGTCACGGGAGAGACCAAGGTTTTAGACGTCACAAAGACGTTATATACTAGTCTGTAACAAGTGAAACGTCGGAAACAAAAAATCAAAATAAATCCGCGAAATAATCCGAAAAGATCGTTTTTTATTTAAAATGTCTTCCGAAAAATCCGAAAAGATAGTTTTTTATTTAAAAATTAGTATTTAAAATGTCAAATATTCGGGTAAATCTAAAAAAGTATTATGCGCAAGAAATATTATAGTGCAGATACAAAATGCACTCTCAGTTCCTGTCATTGACCATAATTCGATACGACCGGAGGGAGATCACATGCAGAATCTACGTCTTTATGTGCTCGCCGCGACACGGTGATAAATCACCGCTGAACGTCCCAACTGCGGACTATCACTGGGACTTTCTTAAAAAAAACCTAATAACTAAACTTCACCCGACTTAGGACTCGAACCTATGATCGCTAGCCGTTACGTCACCGAGATAGAACAGTTTATGTAGGACTACTTTATCACGTGAGAGGAACTGCGAGAAAATTGTAAGAGAATCAGTATTGTTAGATATCTATACATATAAAAGGCAAAAATGATTGACTGATGTATCAACGCACAGACCCAACCCTTAAGGCTAGAAAATTGAAATTTCGCACACGTATTCCTCATATAACGAAGGCATCCACTAAGGAAGGGTTTTTCAAAATTCAACCAAAGGAGTGAAATAGGGGATGGAAGTTTGTATGAAACCTACCGTTTTAGAGATTTTATTTGTAGTTTTAGCGCGTGCGAAGCCACGGGTTCAGCTAGTTATTAATATGAATAATCTTAAATGACGGATCAACAAACATACTTTAGTGGTGACGACTTGGCGGTGTCGAGGGTGTCTGCAGCCGCCGCTTCCCTCTCCGGCTCCTCTGGGAAGCTGAGCGTTCGAGAGCATCGAGATTTTGGATTCGATGTACCTAGAAAGTTAAAATTAGTAGGTGTCAAAATATCTCTATCGCACCTTGAATAAAATAAAAAAAAAAATGCTAGAATTATGTCGCAACAGATTTATGCACTTTAATTCTTGACATTATTTAAAAAAAAAGTTATTTCTATATATATATCTGGTCTAATTTATAATATTAAAATATTTAATATAATAATTCCTGTGTGCTATATACAATTATTTATATTTTATAAGAAAACCCAAAAATTTATTCACATATAAAAAAAATAAGTAATGGCGCTTAACACAATAAAACACCTAAAAAAAAAGAAAATTAAGCATAATTAGCATATGATAGTTACCACTAGAGAAGGAGAGCCGCTGCAAGTTCTGCACTATCTGGGCGTCGCCTGCGAAGCTCTCCGAGCGCGTGAGGATGCGCAGGTCGGAGGGGCTGTCGGGGCTCACGTGGATGGTCTGTCACATTCATTATATTCACATTCATATATGTGTGTATTCAACCCTTTTTAACCTCCCACTGCTGGGCGCGGGCCTCCCTTTAATACGAGGGGGAATCAGGCCATAGTCCGCCACGCTGGCCAAGTGCGGGTTGGCGGACTTCACATGTTTTTCGAAAACTTGCAAGGTTTTCTCAGACATGCAGGTTTCCTCACGATGTTTTCCTTCACCGTAAGACAAGTGGTAATCATGTTGGAAATGATTCGCACATGAAAATATCAGAGGTGCGAGAACCGGGATTTGAAACCGCATCACTCGGTTTCCCAAGCGAGCGCGTTACCACTGGGCTACCACTTCCTTGATATATTATTATTAAATACGTCTCCAACCGCGGGAGACGTTTACTATAAAACACTCAAAACTTACCA
This sequence comes from Brenthis ino, assembly GCA_921882275.1. Taxonomy (NCBI): domain Eukaryota; kingdom Metazoa; phylum Arthropoda; class Insecta; order Lepidoptera; family Nymphalidae; genus Brenthis; species Brenthis ino. The sequence goes on along the minus strand of OV170232.1, from coordinate 22,970,146 downwards.
CATTTTATTGTAAAAGATATCTTAAATGTTGACTCCAGTAATAAGTTATTAATACACAAAATTTAGTTAAAATCGGTTTAGTACGTTTGCAAGGCAATGTTAGTTTATAATATATATAAAAATTTGGTCACTATGTAAAAAATGTAAACCTTGAAAAACATTTAAATTCAAATTGTATTTGAAAATAAATACGACTATGAGTCTACTTATCCGCTAGTTTAGGGAAATCGAGCTAAAAAGTTAGTAAGAAAAATAATACAAATGGAATTTCATTTAGTGTTATTAGCAATAATAAATAACTATATTGTCAGGTACAAATTAGTACAATATATGAATATATTATCTGTTATATAAATGGTGCATTTCATTAATTCATACCTGTCTCTTATCGACTATGGTCATCGTCGGTGGTTCGGGTTCCTCATTGCCTAAAGAATTACTTCTAGGCCGCGTCGTCCCTGTCAAATCTGGGTTCGAGGGCAAGCCTGATAAAAAGTAAAAACGTATTATATTTTTATATTAGATCTTAGCTTTAACTGAGAAGATAGTTTCATATGCTTGTAATGTGAATAAATAAAACTATCTTTTTAAATTTTCTAGCTTATTTATTTTAATGTTTAGTTAACAAGTTTTGAATGTTACGTCTAAAGACTTATGTCCGATTTCACCAACAAGACTTAAGCTACCAACTACGTATGGGATCCCTAGCTTAAAAGTTCCCCTAAATTAAATTTCATTTAACATCGCCAGAGTCCGTATTTCTAGTACCTATATTTAGGTGGCATTTTATTATTTATTTTTTAATTTTTAGGTGACCCCTAACTCTCGGTAAAACAGAAACTGTCCCTAATGTGTCCGCTGTCCCATGCTTAGGGGATCCCTTAAACTTAAGTGACGTTGGTGAAATCGGCCATTAGTATCTTCCGTGACCATTATTGCTTTAAAGTCTTGTTCTGTTAGAGTTTAAGTTTTGCTTTTTGTGTTTTTTTTTTAATTTTATAATTTGTTTTTTTTTGTTGTCCTTTTTAGTGTATATTGGAAGTAACTTTTGTTAAAATTTTATTATATTGTTTTAATGTTTAAATTAATCATGTTTACTCTACCTGTGACAGTTATAGGTGGAAACTTTGCTGGTGTGTGGATTTTTTAGTTTTTAATTATTTTTAAGAATTATCTCACTGTTTGTTTCCCAAAAATAAATAAATAAAAGTCGATCCAAAAAGACAGTTTTATTTAAAATGTGAAATATTCGCGTAAATCTAAGAAAATATTAATTTAATTGTAAATAAATTACTTTAAAGATATACCGTAATTAACGTATGATTAAAATAAATCAATCAATCAAACAAACAATAAAACCGCACAAACCAGATATAAGTATGCCGGCGTGCGCGGAGAGCTGGTGGTGGCGCGGGTGCGCCGCCGCGCGCACGATGTTGCCGCGCCGCACCAGCGCCTCGAACGCGCTCGCGCCCGCGCCCTCGCACGCTGGGGGTTGGTACGTTTTATTATATTTAGTCTTGGCATTTATATTCAGTCTTTTTTTGACGTCTCGTTGCTGGCCATAGCACTGCTCTTAATACGAGGGGAACCACGCCATAGTCTAGCATGGACATATATTATGAACAGGTCACCACGAATATACGAAACACTGTATAATGTATTCAAATGTATGTTTGTCTCTATTTCTGTTTCATCGAGTTTCAAATCGCAACGGGGCTAAAGAAGTTTTTACTTGAAAAAATCATCTATACATCTATAGAGATAAATAAAATTGAAGTGTCTGTTTGTAATGTCAAAATAACAGCTTGTTTACTAAATGCATATGGAATTATATACGGTATTTATAAGAAAAACACAATTTAAAAAAAAACTGTCTGTCTGCATGTTCCGGCTAATCTCCGAAACAGCTGGGTTGATTTTGACGGGACTTTCACTGGCAGGTAGTTGATATTATAAGAAGTAACTTAGGCTACTTTTATTCCAGTAAAAGAATTAAGGTTCCGCTTAAAAAAAAATAAAACCGATCCGAATCCGAAAAAAAAATAAAACCGATCGAACCCGAGCGAAGCAAAGATGAGTCGCTAGTACATAATAATGATTATGATGATACATACCAGAGTCCAGGCTGGAGCGGCTGCGCGCGGGCTCGCCCAGCGCCGGCGCCGGCGGCTCCGCGCCCTCGCCGCCCGCCGCGCGCACGCCTGCCGGGCAGCACACACACACACTCATACTCATATGAGAATCGTAATATTGGACACGGTTGATATCGTATAATTTTCTATATTCAACATTTAATTTTATTATAATTGTACGTAGATAAAAAAAAATTAAATAACGTCAAAAAAAAAATATTTCAAAAATTACACTAGAACTAAAACAAATTAAAAGATAAAAACCTTTGAGTAATATAATAAAACGTGTTTCAAAAGACAACAATATCGAATAAGCATATACAAGGCGTCCGCTATAAAGAATAGTATTCCCAAGAAGACTTGAAGTCAAACAGGCGGCCGGTCGTAAAGCTTTTGCCAAATCCTTTCAGCAGTACGGAAGATGTACTGCTCCGACCCCAAGTGATTGGGAAATGGGCAAGGATACGATGATGATGTATATAGATATGTAGATGGTATTAGAGTTTTTTTAAAACGCGCTATCGTTTCGTTAAGATGTTTTATATAAGTATTGCTCAAGAAATTATTTTTTTAACCACAATTCTATCACTGGTCTTCTAAACCTAGAGAGAACCCTTCTCCCATAGTCGATGCTTTGCTTTGCGAAAAAGAAAAACTAATCTATCGCAACGCATTTTTCCTAATGTTCTGTTCCAGACTATAATCTATCTTTGTGCCAAATTTCTTCCAGATCCGTTTCAGCCGTTCTGGTGTGATAAGTAACAAACATCCATCCTTACAAACTTTCGCATTTATAATATTAACACGATATGTTACTCTTATATATAAATTATATTAGCTATCATATTTCTAATACAAATAAAATTAAACACATACTGCCAGTAGCGCCGGCCGCGCGGGAGGCGCGTTGCGCGCCCGCTTTACGGAACAGCGCTGCTCCCATCACTGTGATACGTAGTTTATTCCATAACAATTGTGACCCACTGTAATAAATGTATAAGTTATTTACTATATTATACGTGCATGTTTATTTATAAGAGTAGCAAACGCAGCAAAAGTAGTCTTTTAAATAGAAACTGAATGTCAAATTTAGACTCTGAAGAAAAAAAAAACACTTTCGTTTCTAATAAAGTAATAGCACACGGCAAATAATATACTCCAAATAGTCCATGAAAATGTGAAAGACTTTGCTACTATTATTTACTGATCGCTATTTCTATACAAAAAAAAACAACACATCTGTATATAAACATAATATCTATATACATAATATATATTAACATATCCTACCTAGCCATATCCTTGGGCCAAGCGGCCTCAAGCACACACCGGTTGTAATAACCATACGTAAGAGCGTTTGGTTGCAAGCCAGCTCGCTTCATTAGGAACAGTAGCTGTACCGCTAGTACTGGCAGCGAGTGGATGCCGCATAGCTGCATCATTACTCTGTAGCACACCTGTTGGGATTAAATATTCGTTTATTAAAGATTTTGTTGGAGGTCCTAGATTCGAGTCAAAATTATGATTAGTTTATTAATTTTACATAGAAATTTTCGGTAAATATCCAGAGATCGGTAGTTAGCAAGCAAAACCGATCTCGGGCCCCGATTTCTTACTAATCTGAGTCTGGACGACATTATAACATTATTGTTATGACAATCAGAATTTCATTTAAAGTTCAGCCATTAATTCGAAAAGAAATAACACACGCACGAATGCACGCACGCTTGCACACAAACACACATTTTCCTTTTTTATAATACTAATCCAACTATTCCAATTTTTATGCATACTTCATCACATGGCACTCTCAGCTTAGCAGCTCTTTCCAACAGCTCGAAGGCGCTCCGCAGCGCCGCGGTCTCGCGGCCGCGCGCCAGCGTGAGGCGGCACGGCAGCGTCAGGAAGTACAGCGAGTAGCACGCGCCCAGCAAGCACTTGGCCCACGCCTCGGGGGAGAGGCTCGCTTTGCGCGCCAGGCTGGAATGTTAAAGTAATTAATTATATGACATTTAATAATAATAAAAAATCTAATACTTAATAAATAGAAAACTATGTTTTGACAGAGTTAAATGAAAATTAATAAAACTTGGAAGTTTATAGGGTATTAAATGAACATTTAAAAAAAAATACATATCTACCTATATGATTATTAATATTAAAAAAATGGTCACTAATTATAGGGTGTAATAACTGTAACTTGCCTCAATACCAATAGTGTGCCGTTCATCATAAAAAATAATATTTTAACAGTCCTTGCATTTAACAGCTTTTCTGTTAAAATCAAATCACCTACTATATCGATTTTTATACATCTGTTCAGTACCATCGTACAAGATATAACACTATGTATTATTCTTTTTTTTATTTGCAAGTCGGCCATTTAAAAATGCGCCATCTTGATTTTTTATAATTTGTTGTTACATTGGCATTTTATATATTATTATTAACGGTTCACGAGATACATCCCGCTGACAGACAGACGGACCGACAGCGGAAGCTTAGTAATAAGTTCCCGTCGGCACGCTTCCGGCACGGAACCCTAAATAAAACTCTTTTCTGATTTTTTTCGTGTATTTCATTTGATTTTTGGTTGTGTTAGTTTAGGGAAACAAAATCAAAACAAAATCCGCAAAAAAAGACCGAAAATATAGTTTTATTTATACATATAATAAAATTGTAACTAAGCCGAATCTGTACATTAAATATTTTTTGGAAAATTTTATTGAAATAAACATTATTATTATTTAATTTTATTATCGATACAGAGGTAGAATCTTTAGTTTTTAGAAATTTTGTGTTGTCTGTCTGTTATCGCATCACAGAAAAACCACAAGAGGGATTTTGATGAAATTTGGTATTGTGATAGCTGGTTATCCGGCTCAACATATAGGATACTTTTTACCGCGGCAAAATATCTCATTTCTGAGAAAAAATACAAAAACTGCATCGTAAGAGTATACTAATATGTAAAACTTAAGAATATGGTTTTTGGTCATCTGAACGCGGGCGGAGTCGCGGGCAATGCTAGTATATTTAATAAAATGTCAAATGTTTGAGTAAATCTAAAAAAAGTATTAACTAAACACAGACCGTTGCGCCGCGACGATCTCGTGCTTGGTGCGGCGCGCCATGGGCGACGCGTCGGCCGGCGCGGCGGCGGCGGCGGGCGCGGCGGCGGGCGGCGCGCGCGGGCCGGCGCGCGCGCTCGCCCGGCACCGCGCCACCAGGCACGAGTCCAGTACGAACTTCTCGTATGTGTATTGCTGTTCTGTGGATTGGAATATGTATTTATTATTAATTAAATAATTAAGGGTTGAGCTCTTTGAATAAACAAATATAATTTTTGAGTAGTTCAGAAATATTTATAATTCTGAGAATAAACACACAGATTTAAATGATATTTTATACATAGAAGAATAAGATCTGAAATAATATTGCTTGGAATCTGTTTAGGCAGTAGTTGTCTCGGCAATTTAAAGGTTAGCATGTACAGCTGGAAATTCGAAGGTCCTGGGTTCGAATATTTGTGCACTATAATATTTCTGCATAGATGGCTTGCCTCAACTCGTTATTGGACGTTATAGTAATGCGATTCAAAATACATATTATTTTAATGAAATACATATACATATATATTACAAAGTGGAGCATCACGGGAGACCACAAACAAGGTGGTGAGATGAACTGAACAAATTCGATCCAAATTGGGCTATTTTAGCGCAAGACCGCAAAACTTGGAAACGTAGCGGGGAGCCCTTTGCCCAGCAGTGGAATGATGTGGGATAACATAGTACAGTAACATATAAAGTAACTAGCCAGTGAAAGTTCCGTCAAAATCGGCCCGGCCGCTTCAGAGATTATCCCGAAGAAACAGACAGACAAAAATTAAAAATAGGGTTTTTTTATAAGTACCGTATATAATTCTATATGCATTTAGTAAAACGCTGTTATTTAGACATTACAGACACTTCAATTTTATTTATCTGTATAAATGACGTGATTTAAAAAAAAGAGCATGCTGTGATAACCTATTACTAAAAGAACATTAATGAAATTGTTAACACATGAATATTATGCCGCTTTTAATGTATCTTTTGTTGGTTGTCCTTTAATAAATAAATAAATAAATAAATATGGATGATTGACCAGGGTCGGGCGGGTCGGGCGGCAGCACGAACACGGTGCGCTCGGAGGCGTTCCCGGGTTCGAGGCCCAGCAGCGGCCCGTCGCCGGCCGCCACGCGCTCGATGCACTCGTCGAAGAACGTCATCCCCTGGTCCGCGTCGCACACGAACGATCTCTCCTCGATGAATCGCGTGAACATTTGCGTTCGCATTATTAGGTAGAAAAAACGTTGTTGTGTCTGTTCAAATGAAAATAATAAATATAATAAATAAATATGTCGGGACATTAACACACAGCACCATCTAGTTCCATGGTAAGCTACGAGGCTTGTGTTATGGATACCAGATAGTTTATACACTACAAATATACATATAACTTAAAATAAATACATATTATAATATAAACATCCATAACTGGAATACAAATATTCGTGCTCATCATATAAATGAATGCCTCCAGCGGGACTCGAACCCACGATCGCTGGCACAGCAAGTAAAGTCACAACAAACTGAGCCAAACGTATCGTCGAAATATTAATATTATTGCAAACTCAAATTAACATGATTGTATGACTTTAAAAACGAAGAGGTTATAATTTCAATTGTACTCTTTTTGTGTATATTATATGATATTCTCGCCTATGTTTTTCAATTTTTTGGATTCCTTTTGTTATTTGTGGGTAGGCTGTCTGTAACTACTACCTTTGAGACCTCTAACACCTCAGTCTGTCCCGTGACCATGATTGATTGTAAATCATTCGAAACGTCGGGAACCAAAAATCAAAATAAATCCGCGAAATAATCCAAAAAGATAGTTTTATTTAAAATATACTTTTTTAGTTACCTAATTTTTCTTTTGCTTTACGCCTAGTTATATAATGTGTTTACTGTACAGTGTAGTAAATATTATCACAATAACTAATCGCCAGTCATACTTTATTTTATACTAGCATTGCCCGCGGCCCCGCCCGCGTTCAGATGACTAAAAACCAAATTCTTAGATTTTATATATTAGTATATTCTTACATTGCAGTTTTTGTATTTTTTCTCAGAAATGAGATATTTTCCCGCGGTAAAATGTATCCTATATGTTGACCGGACAACCAGCTATCACCAATAACCACCACCACCAGCTAATACCAAATTTCATCAAAATCTATCAAGTAGTTTTCTCGTGATGCGGTAACAGACAAGACAAAAATTCTAAAAACTGTAGATTCGGCCTCTGTATCTATAATAATGTCCATTTTAATAAGATTTCCCAAAAAATATATAATGTATAGATTCGGCTTAGTTAAAATTTTATTATTTATGTATAGATGACGATCAAAAACAGCTTTAGAGGGTTAATCGATGTCTGTAACTCGCCACTAGATGGCACTACAGCATCTTAATACCAACACTATATACCTTAAGCACAGTTATTTCGACAACCCAAACATTTGTAAGAACTTTAATTAAAATAGAAGACGATCTTACGACACGAATTTTCCTAAGTTTTGGGACATACCTTGTCCCTAGACCGCAGGAAGGCGTCAACGTGAAACAGAGCGTGTGGGTCTGTCGTACCGACGGTGGGCGCCTTGGTGATGGGTATGAGGTAGCCGCGGTAGCCCTGCAGCGTCGTCGCCATGAACCGGAGGAACGCCTCCTGGATCTTCAGCTCTAACGCTTGCTGGAAACATTTTTTATATATATTACTAGCGACACACCCTCGCTTCGCTCGGGTTCGTCCCTAGGTTAATTCCCTATGTAAACTTCTATCTCCATTTCCACTACCTTAAGGCATGATTTCCGGGATAAAAGTATCCTATGACACCAAAAACCTACACGTACCAGGTCAGAAAAGTGAACCGTAACGAAAACATCTACATCGATTTGACTAAATAATCAAAAACCGGCCAAGCGCGAGTCGGACTCGCGCAAGAAGGGTTCCGTACCATTATCTATAAAAACAGCAAAAAATATATCGCCCCCTTAATATTTATTTTATTCTGTTTTTAGTATTTGTTGTTATAGCGGCAACAGAAATACATCACCTGTGAAAATTTTAACTGTCTAATTATCACGGTTCATGAGTTACAGCCTGGTGACGGACGGACAGACAGATAGACGGACGAACAGCGCAATCTTAGTAATAGGGTCCCGTTTTACTCTTTGAGTACGGAACCCTAAAAACTATTAATCTTAGAGATGTAAGTGCAGCGTCATAATTTAACTTATATAGTCAGCTGTTCTTTACAGATAGATAGTCTTGTTTTCACATCATCGTTTCGCACTAAAAGCGACTTGCTGACATAAACGTTTCAAATTAAACCAACGGACGTGTGCCCCGACATATGCCACTAGATTTTGTTTCTATGAGAGACTGTTTGAACTAAAATATACAATTCTCTATTCTCAATTGAACCAACGTAATCACTTTAATAAAGAAATTATTTCTATGCTTTTCCATCACCAAATAAATGTATTTTCATATGGAATATTATTAAATTAAAAATTATCCACCGTACCTCTTTTTTTCTTTTCTGGAAATCTCGATCTAAACTCGTTGTAGGTTCGCCGTTATATTTACTACCGTTCGACATGTGGATGGGTGATGCTGTTAAATAAAAAAAAACATCATTATACTATATATTTTTTATGAAAGAAGGTAAATGGAAAATTATAATTTTTTTTTATAGAGTTTTTTTTACCTAATAAGAATGATCCTTTCGACAAAGATTTATTTTAAATTGCTGTTGTAACTCGTGTCAACATGCGTTGATACACTATTGATTTAGTTTTTTTTCAATCAGCTTTACTTTAGTTAAAGTACTCGTAATAGCCTTCTTTAATAAATAGGCTATATAAAATGCAAATATGACTTTTAAAATTGGTCTGGTATTTCTAGAAATTAGCGCATTCAATCAAGCAAACAAACAAAGCAGTATCGATTGTTGGTAAACACGCGGCGAAAAGATACCTGGTCGTATGTTAGAGAAGAGTTGCTCGAGCGTCTGCCGCAGTATCCGCGCTTGACGTTTCGGCAACAATTTTAATGATATATGCTTCTGTGATTCACATATCTGAAAAACAATTATTTATTAATAACTAGATACGTTTTAAATAGTTATTAGCCAGTGTTAGTCATATACATTTTAATTTTTTTTCGTAAATTTTTCATTATTTCTCTTTATTAAAACCTTTCGTGGACCTTAAGGAAAATACGAAAAAAAATTAGCCGAATTGGTCCAGCCATTCTTGAGCTATGCGCTTACCAATATTCATTTATATTTATATAGAAGATTCACAATAAAACTCTATACCTATAATGGATTCAGCCCTTTTTAACGTCCCACTGCTGGGCACAGGCCTCCCTTCTATACGAGGGGGATGAGGCCATAGTCCACCACGCTGGCCAAGTGCGGGTTGGCGGACTTCAAGTGTCTTTCGAAAACTTGCTAGGTTCTCTCAGACATGCAGGTTTCCTCAGTATGTTTTTCGTCACCGTAACTATGTATATGATATTCTAAATGATTCGCACATGATAATATCAGAGGCGCGAGACTCTGGATTTAAAATTTTAAAATTTAAACCAGCTTCACTTGGTTTCCCACGCGAGCGCGTCACCACTGAAGTTCAGTGACTGAGTCACCGAATTTATCTAGTGCCTTAACAATATTATGATCATTTTATCCATTTTGAAAAAATTGAAGTTGCTCAGCATTTATTATCCAAAGTTAAGTTTATATGATGAGGGGTTTTTTCGATATTATGTGGGCCGATCCCGGCGGCACTGCAATGCCGGGCCGACCCGTGACGGGAGTGGAGCGAGCCCCGAACATCCCGTCGGTTTACAAAAATCAGTTTAATATACTGGTCCCGCAGTGCGGGAACTTTCAGATATTAAGCTGAAAAGAACAGATACTACACTTTGATCTTAGCCAAAAGGCCGAGAAGCGATACCAAACTTTCATCATACGAGAGAGGTCACTATTTGTTAGAACATCTTGCCAGCGCGATTCAGAATATGACACTAAAGTGTTAGCGCCATCTATGACGCAGTAAGCAAACTAACATGTAATGTGTTTACAATTTTGCTTAAACTAGTGTCCAATTTAACTAGAAAATAGTATTTAATTTTTATTGAACTATTAATTTTTATTATTAAAACTATGTTATTTATTATATTATTTGTAGTTGTTCACTTGCAAACGTTTAGGTATATTTTTTGTTATTTGTAAATATTTTAGGTATATTTTATACTATTTGTATTATCTGTAGTTGTTTATTTGTAATATTTTGCTATGTATAATTTAGGGTGGGCCAAAATAACCTTTTAAATTTTTTTAATTTAGTTAACATGAAAATCCAAGATGACGAAAAAAAAAGTTCTGGTAAAGTTTGAGCTATTAATATTAAGAGGTGGCTTATCGTGATTTATGTGTTTCCATATAAATAACAAGTTATTTTCTTTTAATTTTTTTTTGGAATTTTAATGCGCTCAAATGAAATATTTATTGTCTAGTCAAATTTATTCAAGGTTAAAGTTCAACCCCAAATGGCAAATGATGACTTTTACAATTTTTCATACTACATATATATCACAAAATAATGGCTCAATAACATAAAATATCACAATATTTTTGTGTTATTTTTTGTGTTGTTAACAAATTCATTTATTGTTTTTAATTATTATAATCAAGATCACTATTAATATTTACTAGATGAAAATCTATATTATGTATTGGGCATTTTTTAAGATTAGATAATAATAAAACAATTATTTTATTATTTCTATTAATTTTTCAGTTTGTTCGTAATTTCTATTTTTTAACCAGTCTACTAAGATTATCTTACATTGATATTTGTATTTTTAATAAATATTTAAGATTTGATTTATTTTATTGTAGGTATATAGCATAGGATCCAGAAAATATTGATATTAATAAAAGCAGTATTGTACTTAATTGTAGCACAGACCTTGTTTTGTCATCTAAATAGACTCATTGTTGTAATTATACAGAGATTTCTCATGTTGAGATAGTATTAAATTAACAATGAATAATTGTTTGACTTTTAACACGCCACATTGTGTTTAAATTTTATAACTTTTAGCAGGGACCTCTGAGCTTTCTAAAGTTTTACCATGTACGTCTTACATGATATAATGCAGTAGTTCAGGATAGACTAGGAAAGTGCAAGATGGATAGTTTTAAGCAAATTATAATCACCAACATGTTTTAGTTTATTAAATATGTATGTAAGTTTTGTTGTTGTTTTTTTTATGAGATGGCCTATTCCTCAGATTACTGAGGCCACCAAGTAATTTTTTTTATCTGAAAGTACTCCTAGATACGTTATACTTTGTTCTGGTTCTTTATAAGGCATCACAATCGCAAAGGGTCTTTGTTTCAGTTTTGTAAAGATAGGCGTTGGTGTGAATTTGTATATTAAAACTTAATGGCAAAATACATTCTGTGTTAGTAAAAAGTAAATATTTTGTTTTAATTAAGTGCCAATAAATTTTCATTAAACTAATTAAAATGACGTGTAATCCCTTTCCTGAATGCATTTTCGCTATATCCCAATTTTATTTATGAAACATGAGCAGTATCAACAGCAATATAGTACAGAAAAATAAATTTTAGGCGGTTTATACACTGTACAAATAAATAAAATTGAATAAAATAAAATTAGAAATAACTTAAAAACTAAGCTTTATAATGTAATACTTCGTTTGTAAGATATGTTTAGTAAAAGCTATAGCAGCCTTTTGCAAAGTTAATGCATATCCTCGGGAACACGGTGTATATAAGCACAGAGTATGTAAAACTTTTACTAACAAGAGTTAGTCATACAAAGATTTATCCTAACGAGATTCGAAACCGGACTTGTGAAACAGTAACTCATACGAAATAATATACTTACAGTAATATTATTAGTATCTAAGTCGACACACGTAACATCTGGTGGCGGCTCGTACAGGTCGAAAAACCTTGAATCCACACCTATAAGATACGGCAATGGCGCATGTAGGACTTCTGCTAAACCTGTAACATATACAAATTATTTTAAAAAAATGCGAAAATATATTTTCACTTCCATGTTTTTTTTTTATATTACATCAAGATATATCAATTATAAAAGATTTGAATCTAATTTTTAATTTAAGGAATAATAATTATGTATTTATAAATTCAAAATAAATGTTATTGTTACTTAATTGTGCAAAATATTTTTAATAAAAATAATTGATGAATAAATAAAAAAAAATCTTACCTAATGGACAAAGTGGTATGTAGGGACACTGCCATTTAAATGGAAATAGTAAACTAGATACCGCTTCTGAAACAGCTGTTAACGTGTCTGGCCTAAAACACGAAAGAAAAATATAGTCATAACCATGTAAATAAATTAAATTATGCTAAGACTAGCGGTTCACCTTCGCTTTGCTCGGGTTCGGCTCTAGAAAAACAAAAACAAATCTATCCTTTATAATTAAAACTACGTAACGTAAGTTTTTTTTTAATAGATAGAGTGATTCAAGAGGAAGGTTTTAGTTATATAATTTGTTAAGTTTTTGTGTATACATACATAGGCTAAAATATAACGGTATTTGTTGGAGATGTCGGAAAAAAATAAGGCGTCTGGGAGACTTGACTTTGACTTAACATCATAACAAAATAATATATTAAGATATAACAAAATAATATATTAAGATATAACAAAATAATGTATGGTGGAATTGTGTATATTATATAGGTCTACAGAAAAGTCCGCGATGGCATATCTCTATCTCTTAAGGATAACAAACTATATCTATTTTAATTTAAAACGTACCTAGGGAAGAACCCGAGTGAAGCTAGGGTGAGTCGCTAGTCAACAATGTAAAACTTAAGTCCATACCTCAAAGAATGTATAAGTATCTTCTGCTCCGTGATAGCCAGGGCGAGCAGCAGCAGGCAGTTGTCGGGCCCCAGGTTGAGCAGCAGCTGGCGGAAGCCGGCGCCGCTGCGCACCAGCGGCTGGTCGTCGCGCCGCGTCACTATCACGCGGTCGTGCGCGTTCGTGGGGGATAACTGGAAGGATTTATTCATTTCATACTACTTTCTTAGATTTAACGCGATAATTTGACATCTATACTACTAATATTATAAACATGTAAAGTTTGTGAGTCTGTGAGTTTGTGAGGTTGTAAGTTTGTGACGTTGTAGGGGGTAATTTCTGGATCTACTTAACCGATATAGATGAAATTTGGTAAGAAGATAGTTTGAGACCCTGGGAAGTACATAGGGTGCTTTTTATCCTGGAAATCATCCGTTAAGGGGGTGAAAATAGGGATGAAAGTTTGTATTAGGGAGCAAGCTAGAGACGAACACTAATGAATAGCTAATTTTAAATAAAACTATCTTTTCGGTTTCTTTCCGAAACGTCAGGAACCAAAAATCTAAATAAACCCGCGAAAAATAGCAATAAGATATGTAGTTTATATAAGGCTATAGGCTATATATCATATATATAGTATGATATAATATAGCCTATAGCCTTCTTCAATAAACGGGCTATCTAATGCAAAAATAATTTTTAAGTCGAATTAGTAATTTCTGAGATTAGCGCGTTAGAATAAACAAGCAAACAAAATCTGCCTTTTTATAATAATATAGTATAGATAATTTATTATTGGATATTTCTTAAGTTGCATACCTGCAATAATATTCTTGGCTCCGGAAATGGTATTTCTTCTAATAAATGAGTAATATATCGCTCTACGGGGATATTGAGAGGTTCTTTACTCCATGACATTTCCTAAAACGAAAAAAAAAACATATATACAATAAATATACATTTTACATAAAATATAAAACAACAGTTAATATTTTTCAGCAAGCACTATCAAACACATAGAATTTAAAAAAATATATGGATATTTCGTTTAAAAACATTTGGGATGTAGTAGAAAACAAAAAACGATCATAGTATTTATAACATTAAAACTATTGCGCCGGTTTTGGCCAATTTTTATAAAAAAAAGCAGTGTTGTGAACAATAAAATCGTAACATTACATTGCAAATAAACGAGTTAATAACTGAGATTCCACGACAGAGAAATATGGCGTACAATTTCAAGAATTAATGCCATACGTTATCGTTACCATGGTAACACAAACATAAATGAGTAACGAAATCCTGACCATATCGATTCGAATTACGACTAAAACATGTGAAAATTAATATCGACTTTCTAATTATTATCTGAATGTTGAACCACAATGTGATTCCTTGTTTGTGTCGTTATAACGGCGCGTCTAGATATAAAAATCGACGATCAAACCTACCAATATATACAAGAGCCATCTCTCAAAAGTATCACTGAAGGGCCATCTCGACAGCAGACAGATACTCTTGTTAGCGTGTAGCGAGTGCGTCGTATGCGACGCGCCCGCGCGCCAGCCGAGGGCGTCCGCTTGAGCTTCTGATAGTTGGGAATGGGGGTACGACTCGTAGAATGTTACTGCTGATCCATACACCTGATAACATAAATATATTATAAGCACACTTTGCTATATAAAATAATGTTCTTACCAGTCTCATACAGAAGTTAGTACATCGAGGTCTGCATCTATACATTCTAGCCATTACACTAACGAAGCAGCTGCGCTACATTACAGATCTATGTATGTATAATGTCCATACATATATAATTTTATGCTATATCTTTACAAAGTGTGCATAATCTCAATATAGTATATACGACTATAAGTTGTTAAAAGGGTTTATATATTATAGCGGCTCACCCTCGCTTCGCTCGGGTTCGTCCCTAGCGGAAAACAAAAACAACTCTATTCCACGGGACCCGAACACTTTTACGTGATAAAAGTAATCTATGTGCTATTCCAGACTATTATCTATGTCTGTGCCAAATTTCATCCAGATTCGTTGAACCGTTCTGGCGGGATTGAGTAACAAACATCCATCCATCCAAACTTTCGCATTTATAATATTAATAATAATGTGATACCAAATTTTCATCGTTTTGGTCTTCACATAAATGCTAATTTTCTAATTTCAAAACTCCCAGTAAATGTATTAACTGTATAATGACTAACAAATGATTATATAAATCACCTGATTTACATAAAATGTGGAAAAGAAATATTAAATGAGAGAAATGAAACAAAAATTTTAATATTACGTATAATTATCTTAGTTACGAAGTCTTATTATGATAAAAAAAACTAATAAAAGTGTACTAACCTTATCCGTGGCATCAGCAACAGTAAGGACAAAAGTGGAAAACACTGGCTTGGGCGATGAGGCGTTATTCGGCCACACTTCGAGGGTAGCTCCCATCGGCATGCAAAACAAAGGCACCGACGTAGGAAATACTAAACTGCGGCGATCTATTGATGGATACCTAGAAGCAAATTATCATGTCATCATAATCCTTCCAACCAGTCTCTACCATCCCCATCTAGACTTTTACCAAATCGACTGTTTTATTGTTTTAAATTCATGGTAATTTGCGATAGGTATATGTATTTTTAAATGATTATTTAAAAATTATGTTCTACCCTCGTGTGACTGTTATAAAAAAATCTAATAACAATAAAAAAAAATCAGTATTATTTGTCTTTATTTTCAATTAAATATATTTTTTACACAAACAAGACCTGACGAACAAGATGACGACTTCACGTAGGTACTCTCCGAGGCATAGAAATGTACCTCTTATTTCCTTATTCGTGGCCACTATTGAACTTGAATAGCTATTTTGACCTATCTCGGGCATCGAATCCAGGACCGTAACCTGCATTCATTTGCTAGCCCAACGAGAATACGAACAAAATTTCATAACTAAAATAAACTACGTCTGTATTCTATAAACTAAAAACTTAAACAGATTACAATTTAAGTAAATTCCTTTAAAAGATTATAAATCTAGTTTATAATGTAAGAATATGAAACTTAAACGCTCGTTTAAAGCTAGTTTATATAATTTAGTACTTAATAATGGCTGAGAGTGCTTTTAGTAATAGAAATATTCATTTTAATGCAGTTATAAGTTATAACACAGTTTTAACTTCGTAGTTTTGACTAGAGTTCATTAAACAGGACCTTTTAGCGCCACGAGGCGATAATTAGTAACGCACTTTGTGAAAGTTATTTCAATTAGCCTTTGCTTTATGTAACAATACTCTTTTTTATCCGACTGCGCGAGGCAAAGGAGGGTAATGTGTTTTGATTTAGGTTGCGACCACTCATTGTTCTGAGGATACACATATTAGTCATGCTAGTGGTATTAAACTAACATAAAATTCTTGGCCGATGTTAATACCGCGAGTTGTATATTTTTCGTATTAGGAAATAGCGATGAATTTAAATTTAAATAAATAATAAAAAATAAAATCAAAACTCAACATTCTGCATTCAAATAGACTTTTACTTTTGAATTGTCATTTTTTACATTTGTAAAAATTTAAATTAAATATCAGTGTGTACGTCGTGAAGAATCTACCACCGGCTATGAAGGCAGTTCGCGAGATACTCAAAAGTTGCTCTTTTAAAACAATAGTACACGGGCTACCGAGCTTCGCTCGGAGTTTTTGGCCTAAAGAACAATTTTCTTTTTTTTTAGTTAAAAACTTGAATAAACATTAAAAAGAAATAAAAGTAAAAACTTTGTATGCGATTGAGATTCGAACCTGGACACCTGTCATTGTTGATCTTGCACCTTGGCTGCTTGACCACGACATACGACATATTTTGCGTAGAATAATGCAATAGAAAACTGCGTGAAAACTCGAAAATACGCGTTTTCTCTGACATAAGACTAATCTAGATCGATTTATCGCCCCGGAAACCGCCTTTATTATAAAATTTCATAAAATAGTTGGAGCCGTTTCCGAGATTCAGATTATATATATATATACAAGAATTGCTCGTTTAAAGATATAAGATTTGTTTACAATTGCAATACCCACAATAACTATGTGCTTCTCCCACGTGACACCCAACCAGAAACTAGCCTCAACTTTAATATGAAGCATACAATAACACATACTTAATATCCACATGATCCGAATAGTTCAATGACAACAAAAAATCATTTAGAATCTTAACAAATGTATAACTAAACTTACCTAAATAATACTTCTGGCTTGTAAGCTATTAACGGTGGCCGGTTCATTGACTTTTTGTAGCAGAGGAACACATCGCTCCCCATTAACCCTGCAATTTAAAACAACTTAGATACTATACAATAACTCATTATAAGACATCACGCATGTCTAAAAAGTGAACGATCCGTTGAAAAAGAGGGTAATATAGATTTTTTTTATCATATATCCCACGATCATCTCTATTAAAAAACAAATGTATGTATGTTTCTGTGTGTGTTAGTTTGTCTTTTTACTGTATGCGTTTATTTTGTTTATTCATGCGATTGAGATGAATCTTTGGTAAGATGTCGCGAAGTATGCAAGGTCGCGAAGGTTACTTTTAAATTACCATACCTACTCCTTATTGTTAAGTATATGTTTGTTTATTGCATATATTTAAGCGTTATATATATATATATATATATATATATATATATATATATTCATTATTCCGATACTTTAATTTGCCATAACTAATATTGATTAAACCCTTTTTCTATTTATGCATATACGAGTATGAGTATAATAAGTAGTTGTTAATGTCCATTAAATTATGCACCTTCTTTCTGTTTTTTTTTTTTATTTAGAACTTGTGGTGAACAACAGAACAATAATATTCATTCATTTTTCAACGTAAGAAAGTTTTAGTACCTATTTCATATTCATTAATGTGAATAAAATATGATGATTCCGGCCACGGCGACCAATCTCATTGAGACTAGCCAACTGCGCAGGAGATATTATAGTGCACAAGTGTACGCGCAGACACAAGTGCACTCTCTATTCCTGTCACTCTCTTACTCCGGTGGGACGACTGCTCGACACGACCGGTGAGAGTTAAGGCGCAGGACCGACGGCTTTACGTGCTCTCCGAGGCACGGGGATGAAACACCGCCAACTTCCCAAACTTCCCAACTCCGGGCTGTTACTGAGACTTACTACACAGAAAGACTCAATAACTAAACTTGGCCCGACCCGGGACTCGAACCCAGGACCTCCGGGTGTGCAGCCGTACATGCTAGCCACTACACCACCGAGGCAGAAAAATATATACAATAGGTAAATATAATTAATTAATTAGATAAATACCTACGAGTATTATTCACCGAACATGTGTAAATATAGTATATACATATGTATTATGTATACGTGTGTGCCACACACATATTATATAGGTATTAGCTGTATGTATCTGTGTCATTTTACACCTGGACGAAGTCAAGGCGGGTCGTTGGTACAATATAAAACAACGACCACGAAAAAGGGGACAGTAGACGAAGTCGATGAATTATCTCGTCGACTGAAGATTACCACTTCAAATCTTGAGCAAAATCAGTGAAAATATTTTTTCTATATTCGGAAACAAAATACGATATCGACTCGCTATATCACGGTTTAAAAATAGATACATAATAGGCATGCTCGTCTGTTTACATCTCTTAACGAGATTTAAATAAATGAGGTGTCGTGGACTTCATCTCAATAATCCGAGCGTCATAATGGCGTGCTAAATACTAGAAAAAGTATCCTATATGTTGACCCGGATAACCAGCTACCATCATACCGAATTTCATCAAAATCCCTCCAGTGGATTTTCCGTGATGCGGTAACAGACAGATAGACAGACAAAAAATCTAAAAACTATAAATTCGGCCTCTGTATCGATAATAATATCTATTTCAATAAGATTTTCCAAAAAATATTTAATGTACAGATTCGGCTTAAGTAGTTACAATTTTATTATATGTATAGATTACGTCATTCCTTAGTTATCTTTTTAAAGAAGCAACAGAGATTAGGCGAAAAGTGACTTTACGGTTACGATAATTACTATCAATGCCGATCATTGTTAAAGTGACGATAGGATTCTTATCAGTGGTTTAAAATAAACATTGCCTTGCCTGGGTCATTTGTGATGCACACTAAGATAGTATAACAATCTAGTTAAACAATACTAAATACAGATGCATGGAATAAAAGTAAAATTACATACATTCATACTAATATTATAAATGTAAAAGTTTGTGAGGATTGATGGATGTTTATTACTCTTTCACGCCATAACGGCTGAACGGATCTGGATGAAAGGCATAGAGATAGACTTTTTTTTTTTTTTTTTTTATACTATTCCGAATTAGTGCTTGACTACGTTCCACCTGATGGTAAGTGGTAACGCAGTCGTAGATGGTAAGTCGCACTAATTCAGTAGCCACCTATTCACTCTTGCCTTGAAGACACCCATATTATAATCGGACGGAAACACCGACGCAGGCAGGTTGTTCCAATCCTTAGCCGTACGTATAATAAATGACGTAGCGAAACGCTTCGTGCGGACGGGTGGAATGTCCACGACATAAGGATGGAGACCAGCCGTTCGTCGAGTTGTCCGATGATGGAAAGGGGATGTGGGAATTAATTCATGAAGTTCCTGCGCACACTCTCCGAAATGTAACCTATAGAATACACAAAGGCTGGCAACCCTACGTCGGTGATCGAGGCTTTGTAAGTTAGCTTTCACCAGCGCAGGGTCACCTATAAGCCTTTGAGCACGCCTCTCAATCGAGTCCAAGGCTGACAGATGGCATTTCGCAGCACCAGCCCATATGTGGCTACAGTATTCCACACACGACCGGACTTGCGCTTTATATAAAACAAGAAGCTGTCCCGGCGTGAAATACTGTCGGACCTTTGCAAGGATGCCAACTTTCCTCGCAGCTACATTAGCCTTAGACTCGATGAACCGCCCGTAGTTCATGTTGGGGCTGATGTCCATCCCCAACAACTGCAGACGTTCTGTGTATTCCAAAGGCACATTCCGGAAAGTAGGAGTCAAGGTGAAAGGACTCCTTTTAGTGGTGAACAGGCACGCCTGTGTTTTGGTGGCATTGAAACTCACAAGATTGGCATCGCCCCAAGTGGAGACTGCCCTGAGTGTGAGATTCAACCGCTCTACCATGGCCTCTCTTTCGGACTGAATTTGATCTCTACTGGCCCGAGGATTCGGCAGGTATCTCTCTACAATCGTGCTGTCGTCTGCATACCCATAGATACCGGGTATAAGCAGATCGTTGATATGCAGCAGAAACAAGGTTGCAGAGAGAACAGACCCCTGAGGAACTCCTGAGTTGGTCTTTAGGGGTTGTGATGAACAACCATCAACCACAACTCTGAGTGATCGGTCGCTCAGGAAGTCTTTAATCCAGCCGATCAGGCCAGGAGATATGCCATAGGCTGAAAGCTTATTTATAAGGCTAGCGTGCCAGACCCTGTCAAAGGCCTTTGAGACATCGAGGGAGACGGCAATCGCCTCCCCGCTTTGGTCAATAGTTTCGCCAAAGGTGTGATTGGCATACACTAGAAGGTCCCCAGTCGACCGATTCCGGCGAAATCCATATTGTCGATCACTGAGGAGATCGTTCTGTTCTAGGTATGCCATAAGACGAGTGTTCAATACACGTTCCATAATCTTGCAGAGTATGGAGGTGATTGAGATCGGACGATAATTGGCAGGGTCAGCACGGCTTCCTTTCTTGGGCACTGGTTGCACATTGGCAAGCTTCCAGGATTTAGGCACTATTCCAGTCTTAAGAGAAAGGCGGTACAGGCGTGTCAGTATCGGAGACAACTCGGGAGCACATGTTTTAAGAACTATCGCTGGTATACCATCAGGACCACTGGCTTTATTCACATCTAGACGACACAATACTCTCTTAACCTCCTTATTAGTTATCGCAATCTCAGGCATTGAGATCCCGCAGTGAGGTAGATGTGGTGGAGTAGCATTGCCAGAGTCTAGACATGAATTTTGGGCAAAACAAGAGGCAAGCAAAGTCGCCTTTTCCTTTGCCGTATGAGCCAGGGATCCGTCAGATTTTAACAGCGGTGGCAGTGAGGGCCGAGAGAAGTTCGTCTCGACAGCTTTGGTAAGGGACCAAAAAGCTCTGCTGCCAGATGGTTGGGCAGAGAGCTTTGCGCCAAAATGTGTAATTCGGTCAAGACGAGCCTTCTTTAATGTCTTTTTGTGGGACTTGGCGGCTAAGTTAAAGGCTCTCTTCTTGGATCTTACATCCGGAGCTTTGCGGTCTCGAGCATCAACCCAGGCAAGGTAAGCCGATTGCTTACGCTTTTCAGCAAAGGTGCATTCGGCATTAAACCATGGGCGAGCTTTGCCACCAACGGGTACATCAGAGAACGGGATAAAATATTCCATCGCTTGATGCACCACATCAGTTATAGCATCCGCACAGCTCGACGGATTGGAAGAAGAGAAGCAGACCTGCCGCCAAGGAAAAGATGCAAAAAAATGTCGCATCTCATCCCAATCTGCTGACTTGTATTGCCATACTCGTCTAACGCCAGTAGAATCGTTATCTGGTGGAGAGTAAGACGATACAGTTTTTACCAGACAGTGGTCAGAGCTACCCAATGGGGATGAAACCTGGATGTTATATCTGTCTGGATCAGTTGTCAGCAGAAGGTCCAGACAATTAGCTGAGTGGCCATCTACATCGGGTACCACTATACAATAGATATAGATATATTTAGGTAGGTAATATAGGTGATATAGATAGGTTACTTTTTATACCGGAAAAATGCACAGTTTCCGTGGGATAGAGTTGTTTTTTTTTTTCTAGGGACGAAACCGAAGTGAAACGAGGGTAAGTCGTTAATCTATACTATAATTATAAAGAGGTAAAGTTTGTGACGTGTAGGGGGTAATCTCTGGATCTACTGAACCGATTTAGATGAAATTTGGTAAGAAGATAGTTTAAGACCCTGGGAAGGACATAAGATACTTTTTATCCCGGAAATCATCCCTTAAGGGGTTGAAAGTTTGTATGGGGAATCAAGCTAGGGACGAACCCGAGCACAGCGAGGATGACTCGCTACTCGCTAGTATTAAAATAACAATTAATTTCAGAATTAAATATAAGTGCGATAAAACGCTAAAATATTATTCTACATTCACTTGCGTTATGTACAAGGATAAAAGAGACCACAGAAGCGAAAACAAACATATTTTTTTTCTGCTTTCCAACGGTTTTATTATGATTTATTTAGTTTATGTTGAGATGTTTTGGTGTCAGCGTTTGTGTAACCAATATAAAAATGACAGAAAATTTTAATACAACGAGTAAGTTTTAAGTCCCAGTAGGTAAAGTCAGGCCAGTCTTTAGGTCATCATTACTTTTTGACTAAATACGAAAGTAAATTGGATGTTCTCATCCCACCATTAGGGTAGATCTTATTCTTAATATTTATATGAAACCAACCTTGAGGTATAATCAATTATATTAAAAATATACAACCAAATTGAATAACTCCTATCTGAAGTCGATCTAAATGAAATTATCTTTTCATTCAACTTAATAAGAAGGTGGTTTCAAAAACCTTCAAACAAGTTAAGCCCCAATTAAAGTTACTCGCACCATTTTAGGACAGAAAATCGTTCACAAATCTCTTATGTAGTTATCGGCACACGTTAATCGTATTGTA
This sequence comes from Brenthis ino, assembly GCA_921882275.1. Taxonomy (NCBI): domain Eukaryota; kingdom Metazoa; phylum Arthropoda; class Insecta; order Lepidoptera; family Nymphalidae; genus Brenthis; species Brenthis ino. The sequence continues at coordinate 22,947,244 of OV170232.1, read as the reverse complement.
AATGCTTATGTTTTATAAGACTCCCAAGGATATTGATACACATAGATTGCCAATATCTAAAGTTGAGAAAATTTTGACTTTCCTTTATTTAATATAGTATATTAAGTTTATGACATTTTTTGAAGTAGCAAAAGTGACGAACACCCAGTAAATGTCCCTTTAATCATAATCTATATGTATAATAGAATTGTAACTAAGCTGAATCTGTACATTAAATATTTTTTGGAAAATCTTATTGAAATAGACATTATTATCGATACAGAGGCCGAATGTATAGTTTTTAGAATTTTTGTCTGTCTGTCTGTTACCACATCAGAGAAAAACCACTGGAGGGATTTTGATGAAATTTAGTATAGTCATAGCTGGTTATCCGGATCGACATATAGGATACTTTTTACCGCAGCAAAATATCTCATTTCTGAGAAAAAATACAAAAACTGAAAACATAAGAATTTGATTTTTAGTCATCTGAAAGCGGGCGGAGCCGCTGGCAATGCTAGTTTGAAATATAAACATCTAAATCTACATACTAACCTTTGTTCAAATTTTTCGCGATCATACAAAAAGCATGGGGTGGCGTCTCTCCCTTGCTTGCCACTATAACGCACACGTCGACTACGACTAGTGCATTACATGGCACCGTCTTGTGCGCTCGTCTGTACGTTATGAATGTTTTTGCTGTCGAATTGTTAACATTCGCACAACGACCGTCTACGGATTTTAGTACCACCTCGGCATCTGCCATTAACCGTTCCTTGCCATCGTACATTACACCTATTAAAATAAAAATTGCGGGTAAATTAAACAAGCAAATAGTTTTGTTTATAAAAAAATAAATGTATCACTGATTGAAATAATTTGAATTTAATGAAAATTCATCGGAATATAGAGGTAGCTTATTTGTATCTTCAATTAACATAATATGTATATGTATGTATGTATGTATGCAATTCCTTATAGAAGCCGCGAACAACAACTAAACATTTCACACTTTTAAATGATATAAAAAACCAAAAATTAAAATAAAAAAAATTCTACATCAATTTATTAAACCAGATAGATAGATATATATTTCAAATATTATTAGTATTACAACAATTTCATATCTAAGTTCAGAAATGCGAAAAAACCTCCGCACGATTTTGTCTACTTGACAAGTTCTATTTTGGACCCAATGAGGTCATGCAAAGGCCCCTTCCTGGATGCTACAAGAAATCAGCGCCACTCGTAAAGTACTTGACCAGTCGTCGTCAATCATGCGTGTAATTCAATGAGATAAAGTATGACGAGAGGAGGCGTACGAATGAAAGAAAAGATGCAAGGGCGAGTATATTATAATTGGATCATTAAAACAGCCTACATAAACTTTTCCAATAATAATTAATTAATCAAACATCACAAGAACAGGAAAATCTCACTGTCCTCAAGTTAAGGTTGAATATAATTATGTATATTAATTAATAATTTACTAGAAATTTTCAGCTTTTGACAATAATCATGAAAAAAAAACACACACACAAGTATTTCGATAAATTTTGATGATATGAAAAATCAAAATTTTAAAACTATAATTTTGACACAAGAACATACATGTACTACGAGTATAGTATAAATTTTCTCCTTGAGTAGAAAATAAATAATAGCTAGATTGAATTCATACGGCGTTCGTGTTTCACTGGATCAAGTTGCGTTGCCTTTTATGTAACAGCACATGGGATTTGCTACGCGAGGAGTTTCATTTAGCTCTACTTTGACCGAACATACATACTCGTATGTAGCTTTGAAGGAATTAATATATGTTTATGTTTCAACTTTCAACGTATATTTTTGAAAATGTAAAATCTATTATGCAAAATGACTTAATGAAATGGGTCGCATTGTATCGTCTGAAGAAATTAATAAAAATCAAACTAAAAAGATGGAAGCATTGACGAAGCTACACTCGCAGCAAATGTAGGTCAATCATTTACGTCTCAGAATGCATAATACTAATTTTCTTCGTTAATAATTTCTTAGATTTACGCGAATATTTGACACTAATTAATAATTTGACACTAATTACTTAATATTATAAAGAGGTAAAGTTTGTGAGTTTGTGACGTTGTAGGGGGTAATCTCTGAATCTACTGAACCGATTTAGGTGAAATTTGGTAAGAACATAATTTGACAACCTGGGAAGGACATAGGATACTTTTTATGCCGGAAATCATCCCTTAAGGGGGTGAAAATGGGGATGAAAGTTTGTATGGGGAATCAACCCGAAATTTTAAATAAAACAATTTTTTCGGATTACTTTTCCTTCGTTAAACTGTTTTCATCTAAATGTCCACTTTATTCTAAGGAAGTAGGTCATCAAGGTTATAAAATTGTAGTGACTATTTGTGATTACAAATTAGCAATCCCATATAGAGCTCATGTAGAGCTTTATATGGAATAGAAGTAACATTTTCTTGTTTTCTCGTTTGTAGAGGATAATTTTTAAAACTATTGTATTATAGCTACACAATTCGGAAAATAAATATTAAAAATTAAATGTCAAAATTAGATCAAAAATATTTTACGTGTATTTTAAAATACATTAACATATGTAGCTGTGCTGTAACAGAAGACTAATGATAAAATAAGGATATGGAAACCTTATGAAACCGTCACCGCATTTATGTCAAAACTAAGACTTGTGGTTTAAAGAAACGTTGATCTGTTATAAGCCAGCTTAGTCGTATTTTTTAGGCAGGTCCAATATAGCAGGCATATCATCTTGCCTAGCTATCGCTTTTGGCTTCGAGCGGTATATCGGGGCGGTAAAGATGGTATCTCTTTGATTTTATTTATAAGTACAGAAGATGTACAGTAGGTACTAATTATGATTAGTAGGTACACAGTACATATTCATACATACATATATCAAAGATTTCTTGTGTGAACCAACAAACAAACAAACGACAACACATTTTATAAATAATTAAGTAAATATAAATAAATATATACAATACAGATATTTCACTTGCTGAATCTTTATAAATCAAAAACTATGTTTACTTCGTGACTACATAAATATTTAAATGATATATTACAGGGGTACAGTATTAACTTAATAGTAGGTACATAGACCGTTAATGATATTACATATACATACATAGTAATAAATTTAATGAAGATAAATATGTTAAAATATAAAGATTATTATGTTTTTAAATGATTTTTAAACTAAAAAGTACGATGAAAATTATTCATATTTGACGAAGATATCGCTTAATGTAGCGTACAAACAAAAAAGCAAACACCCGAGTACCTACTAGTACTTAGGTACTATAATTGAAGTCGTATAAAAGAGGATATTCTGAATTCTGAAAAAAAAAAACGCATTTTGCGTGTATTTTTAATAATATTGAAAAATATAATTTTTACCGATATCGACTAGCGGCGGTCTATCTCTACCTCTTCTTATACAAAGAAAGCATTCAGGCGACCTCATAGATCCATGATTTAAATCTGCCGGTAATCCTGTTGGTGTCATCTCCAACATTTCGTATCCATTTGGCACTTTTTCACCTAAACCGGGAAATATAACACCTGGAACAAATATTAAAATCTGAAATAGATACATATTTTAATAGGTGTAGGTACTATGGCCAGATCCTATCCCATGCTTAACAGTAGGACGTTAAAAAGAACTGAATACAATATCAATAGACACTTTTAAACTGTCGTAGAAGAATATTGATTCGTGTAATCGATGGTGGTAAACAAAACGTTTAACACCTATTAAAAACGACTTGGCATAAACCTATGTTGCTTAAGTCTGGATGTTCTAAAAATATAAAATATCAAGAATCACATATTTAAGCAGAAAACGCCAAAGTATTATGTTCTTAAATTCCCGGGCAGAGTCATCTATTGATAAATTCAGAACTAAAGTTTTGTAACGAACTATTATCCACAGCAAACCCTGGCCCACTTCGGTGGGCGGTGTACCGTGCGGGTTGCACCTGGTACTTCTCTGATATCAGAGTGGACCGTCAGAAAGGCCTGTCCAGTTGAGCGCGTAAGCGATCGACGATCCTGCGACGCAACGTTAAGGCGGGGGGAGGAGGTTCCGTTGAGTTTTAGTGGGTAGCACTGGCTGTGTGAGTTCTAGATAACCACATCTATGTTTGCAGGTGATATGCGTAAATGCATTTCCCAACGTAAAAAAGGGTTACCTACTAATTGCATTCAGACCTTTTTAACGTCCTACTACGCACGGGCCTCCCTTCACTACGAGGGGGATCAGGCTATAGTCCACCACGTTGGCCAAGTGCGGATTGACAGACTTCACATGTCTTTCGAAAATTGCTAGGTTGTCTCAGACATGAGTTTCCTCACGATGTTTTCCTTCACTATAAGGCAAGTGGTAATCATGTTAGCAAAATGATTCACACATGAAAATATCAGATGTGCGCGACCCGGGATTTGAATCCGCTTCACTCGGTTTCCCAAGCGCGTTACCACTGGACTACCACTGCCTGTTACTAATTAATCAGCGTTTAAACTAAAACATTAGGTACGGGATGTAATCATATGCACATATTTCTATACTGTTAAGTACATTTAAAAGGTCAGTGATATGTTACAATTTGTGCCTACAAACGAATAAAGAATGGCGAGGGTTTCCCGTTGATAAAAACAATTTCCATTATTTATACGGTTTCAAATACTTAGGTATGTACATATATGAAATTATTGAAGATTTAGTTACATATGCGGGTTTTTGTGCAATAGAATAGACCTGCAGTACGAGTAAATGTATGGAAAATAAATGCTTAACAATATTTCTAAATATAAACGTTTGATTTGTACTTTATTTTTACCCGCGAATGAAGGAGTCGTCGTCGTTATGCGTAGACTCAAAATAACTTAAAATAATATTGAGATTGAAAAGGTTTATTTTATTATCGCTACTTAGTTTATTTTCTTTTGTGATGATTATTTCTTAAAAAGTTTTTGGTCATACCTATTTTAGCCACATATTCAATAGAAAAAAATAAATTACTTACATGTTTCATCACTTTAGGTAATTTACAAAAAAATATTTTGACCCGAAATGGACATTCCTTACTACGACAATTCTTAAACATACAATATATATATAGGTATATATATATATATATATATATATATATATATATATATATATATATAACTGCACGTATATAACATAAAACTTACAAAAAATAATATGTATATAGCAACGTCTCCAGTAACACAATGTCATCTAAGATTCATTCAAGAGACAGATAAATGATCAATGATAATAAATATGAATCAGTGTGAGGGTCAATCGATATTGTACCTTTGTTGAACTTTATCACCAATGTGAGGACTTATTGTTATATTTAGAACAATTAAAATATAAAATTATTTAAGTAGATTCATATTATACCAAATTAATCTCACTTCTTTAGATATAACTATTTGTATTCTTAAGAGCTATTTTCTTGGCGTATGTACAAAAACGATAGGAATATTTCGGCGTAATTTTATTTACATTAAATGGGCTAAGTTTGTGTGTTCATATTTAAATAGAGTATCAATATATATATATATATATATATATATATATATATATATATATATATATATATATATATATGGGTGGTTCTTCAAAATTTGGTTAAACTTATGGCCTAACTTTGACAAAGGTCTTTTTAGATGGTTATCAGTAAATTTCTGATTCTATACTGTGGATATAATATTTACTTTGTTGCATCTAAAAGGGCCAGTCACTTTACAATGTATTTTAAGAGAAATTCAAGTTTTTTTGAAATCAGTTATCTAGGGACTGACGAGACATGATAGGGGACTGACGCCAAAGACGGTTAATGTGCTTAATCACATTTTTTATAGCAAAATTAACTTTAACAAAATAAAATAACTTACATATTATTATTAATTATTGTAACAACAGTCAAAATATAAGATATTTTATATAACAAGTAGAATTGTCTTCCTACAATCTTAAAATTTAGTATCATACTCAAAATATTCAATGTACTGAAGTAGACAATCAATTTTTATGTTACCTTGACAAGCTATTTTTTATATCAGTGAAACTTATTATTACCTACTTATCTCTTCAGTAAACAAAATTTATAAAATCTGAGTAAACTGAAAAGTTACAATCATAGCCTTTCTTTTATTAACTGTACTTTGAGTTTAGTACTTACAAATTAAAAATCTTTAAATAATTAACAATACTTTAAAAATTAGCTTTCTAAGTAACAAAATTATAATTTGAACGTAATAATCACTCTTTCTCTAATTAATCACAAATACTATCACATCACTATTTATTTGTTCTACTTTTCGTAAGCGACAACATGTTTCTTAAATCTGTGAAACACGGTTCCACCTTATTAGGTTAGAAACTGGCAGTTATTCTAAAACATTCTTCGTAAGGCACGTCAGCGATATCATTCTCATTTATTTGAAATTATGTGCCATTTATCAATTCAGCTTTTTGATTAGGCTCGTTAGCCATGGCTTTTTGCTTTCTTATTTTTCGTCATTTTACGTTTCAGTCTTCTGTTTCGTGGTTCTTCTATGCTTACGCGGTGTCATGTCCTTGACAAATTTCCTTTGTCCTTTTTCTTTTTCCTTGGATATTTATGTCGTTCTTTTTCTTTGTACTCTGCTAGCAAAATAGGGTCCTTTTAATTTTTTCCAAACGTTTCTTTGCCTGTTCACACTTTTGTTTGGCGAGTTCTCCTTTGGAAAGTAATGTTTTCTTTTTAGGTGCCATATTCTACAACAAATACATATATTTTATTATTAAAACCATGGATCACGCAGTATGGCCGTCAGTCCCTAGGTGTGCCATCAGGCCCTAGTCACTTTTACGACGAGGGCCTGACGGTCTAGGGACTGACGAATCAAAGCAAAATCAAAAATAACCTATTTTTTTAAAATAAAATAACAACCAGCAGGTGATCAAAATAACCAAGGCAGACAAAGCTCAAATTTACAATAAGTAATGAGATCAATTATTAATTAACTATCTTTGAAACGACTTACCTAGGGACTGAGAGTTTGACTGGCACAGTACGTGTTTTCCATAACAAAGTCGGCGACTGCGGTAAAAACTAAATAGCTGATGCGGCATTGGTCGTGTTTACATTTAACTTCACATCGATGCTTTCGCTTGAGTAAGTTTTGAAAAACACCATAAGCTTAGATGCCGCGTATTTTCGAATTTCGCAAATAGCTAGGGACTGATATTTTTTAACGCTTACACTTTTTAACTTGAAATAATATGATAAAAGTTATTATTATTAAACATAAAATTGCAATGACTAGGTTAATAATGTAATAGTAAACGTGTTTAAGTCGAGTTAAATCAAATATGATTTAGAGAATTACAATAACAATGAAATACTTGCTAAATTTGGGAGATCTTACATGGCTAGGGCCTGATATTTGGAGTAGAAAGAAGCGATTTTTGGGAAATAAAAAATATTGTGATATAAATCAAAGTGAGTGACCAAATTACATGAACTTTATACTATTGCTTAGTAGTTGCAAATATTCAATAAAATAGATATAAATATGTGAAAATTGCTGCTAACACCAAGTTAACCAAATTTTGAAGAATCACCCATATATATATATATATATGTGTGTGTGTGTGTGTGTGTGTGTGTGTGTGTGTGTGTGTGTGTGTGTGTGTTTGTGTGTGTAGTTTTTGGTAAAAATTGCATTTTATTTCAACGCTATTATGCGTAAAGGCAAAATTTCTGCAGTGCTCTACATTTTTGTTACAAATGCCCTATTCTTCCACAGTAACATTACTAAAGCATTTAAAATAATGCAGTTACATGGATTACGTAATGGTTTCACATTGTTGATAGGATTATCTGATGAAAATAGAAGACTAACACTGTGTGGGCAACAAATGACGTTACAATACTGTAGAATAACAAATTGTTATCTAACCATTGTATGAAAATTAGTAATTAAATACGCAAAAATATATTATACTCGTAGTAGAGTAGTAAAAGTGACCGACAAAAAAACAAACAAGTGGCCAAAAATTCAATAAACAAGGTGTATATTATATAATTATCACACGTCAAAATGAATAAGACCTTGATATAGACAATATTTAGAAGAAAATTTATAGGAGACGTATTTTCATTTGATAAAACTATAAATACATACATTCAATTACTAAATAATACATACGTTTTTAATACCTAAGCCTTGTTAAGGATATAAGAAAAAAAAAACTAAATAATAAACTATACAACGATAATATTGATAACATAGCAAAAAAAATATATTTAAATCGCGGTAATAGCCGATAAGTTTTACAGTTCATGACGCAAACTGGTAGGTGTTCAAACTGGCAACTGTAAACTGGACACACAACTTTTTTATCTCCTTTTTGAGTCTGATCCATCCGCCGAGAATCAAGGCCCCCTAGCGCCCTAGACACAATTAAAGGATTATTTATTAATCGACTTCCATTAAAACCTACTTACATTATTCGGTACACCACTTGTTACCAAATCTATAGTACCAAACTAAACAGTATTGGGACAAATATGTTAAGTATTATTATATATTATTACTAGCGGACCCGACAGACGTTGTCCTGTCTACACGTCTTTAATTTGAAAATTTCAAACTTTTTTTAATAATTTTTTTGATGAAAATTATTATTCAAATTGTGAATCTAAACCATTCCCAGATCCCTTTGAACACACACAAAAAATTTCATCAAAATCGGTCCAGTCGTTTGAGAGAAGTTCAGTGACATACACACTCACAGAAGAATTATATATATAAAGATTTAAATTTGGGCAAGAGTTAAGAGGTATTGAGACGAAATTTTAATAAAGATTCACATTCAAATCAAGAAAGGTTGTCAAAAGTTTTGGATGTCTATTTTAATAGTATTATACCGATATATGTATAAATTTTAATAGAACTTATTTGATATTTCATTTGTATGGGTAATAATCTGAACTAAAATGTTAACAGAGTAATTTTTCGCTTCATGCTTTCCTATAAAAAGTGGAGGTCGTGATTCGTGGTTGCAGCTGTATAGAAATAGGTACACGCGTATGTGGAGCCGAAAGCAGAACTTAGTCAAAAATTAATATCAAATCACTTTCGATATTTCTTGACACCGCCAAATACCGCCTACTAAATGTAACAAAAATTTGAAGGCGCGAGCGAGGCTAGATCGTTAATTTTTTTGATAAGTTATAGTTTATCATTACAATTCAGCATAAACTACAACGACAGAGACCATCTCACTATTCATTACTTATAGTCATGAATTTAATATTAAAATTTTCCCCATCAATACGCAATATGGGTAGATAGATTGATAAGGTATATAACTTCTATTGTGGATGTTATTTTAACTAGGTTAAGAAAAACTAATTAAGTAATCTATACAGATAAATAAAATTGAATGTCTGTTTGTAATGTCAAAATAACAGCTTTTTACTAAATACATATGAAAGTATTTAAGGGACTTAAATAAAAAAAAAATTATCTGTCTGTTTATTCCAGCTAGTGTCCGAAACGGCTGGATCAATTTGACGGGACTTTCATTGGCAGATAGCTGATGTTATAAAAAATAACTTAGGCTACTTTTATTTAAGAAAAAGGATAGGGTCCACGCCAAAAATTAAAACCCATGAAGTTGCGCACAAAATCCATGTACCGATAAGTTGCTAGGTAATATTTAGTCCTATATATTCAAAGTATTAAAAAAAATTAGTAAAGAAAACACTTAGAAATTTGCAAACTTATAAAAACTGCTTAGATAGTAGCTATCAACAATAACATATAAAAACACATTAGGCTAGCTTATATGCAAATTTAAAGACTACTATTAAGTACACAGACAGAACATACAAGCCTATGGAAAAAAATCATGTATTCTTCATAATCTGATAAGATAAGCTGTTCATTAAAAAATATCTATATACAACTATAATCACAATCATTTAATACAAGTTTCTATCAAGCTCCTAATGACCTGGTTTTCTATAGAAAGGTTATAAAAAAACTTGTTTTATTTATTTGATGAGAGCTTTTGATCAGTTGGAATATTAAAATATCTGCATTTTTTTTCTTTATACTTATTATTAATATTGAAGTAAATAATAAGAATATTAAATAATTCAACCCCTTGGGTTTCAAGACCTATGCTTCATCTCACTGGCCAAATAAATGTAGATGGATTTAGTGTCATTTAAAAATTAGTTACTTTCCTTAAGATTTCAGGTTCTCTCTACAATGTTTTTCCTTTAGCCTACTCATGTCGAAAATAAAATTTTCAAATGAAAATCTTAGAAGGTATGAGACCTGAGCTTTACTTATATTTTCAAACAACCTAAATTACTTTTAATTATGTCTGACATTGTCTTACTTTAATTTGTATGACACTAAATACCCTTTTCTGGTCATCTGTCTGTTTGTTTGTATAATGTAATGTCTAAAAGAATGGCTAAAGCATTTTGATAGATTTTTCACTGCTGGTCAGTGGGTAGGGAATTTTGATAAGAGTGAGGTAGGCTACTTTTAGATGAGGATGAGGATAGAAAAGGAATTATTATATGAGTTCAAATCGTTGCAAGTTGCAGAGCACATAATATGCATAAGCTATAAATAACATCAATTCTTTATACAAATGTATAAGTCAGAAAAGTAAGTTATTATTAGAATATTTTAAGAAAATAAGTTTAAAATTAAAATATTCATAATTATTTAGATTCTTTGAGAATAAATAATTACAAAAATAAATTTTATATTTCACTTATTTTATTAGATTGTGGTTAATTAAATGTGTTTGTAACATTCAAGAGTATCATTTTACTAGATGTAAGTGATATAGCCACTGGTCATTATAAATACACATTCCTTTTGAATGATTAACTATTAGTAGTGATATAATAATTAACTACTATTTCGAACCTTTTGAATGGTAAGATTATGTTTGAACATTATTTACCAAAAGTAGCTATATTTTAAAGAAAATTAATGATTTTCTTTTAAATTTTTTTTATATAAAATATGTTAGAGTATCTTTGGTATTATATAATATCCAATATACTAGCAGCTCACCCTCTCAAAAATAAATCTATCACATGGGAACCTTACGTTTTTCTGGGATAAAATTAGCCTATTTGTTATTCTGATGTATAAGTTACTATAGTTGTTTAACTATCCCATGGGAACTCTTTAATTTTCCGGGATTAAAAGTATTTAAAATGTTGACCAGGGATATAAGGTACCACCATGCAAAATTTCATTTAAATCGGTTCAACAGTTTCGGAGATTAGCCCATACAAACAGACAGAGAAACAAAAAAATGTAAAAAATCTGGATTTGTTCTATTTCTCTTCTTACATCCCCCTGACTCGGTTTTTACCATTTTTTTACTATGAACAGATGTTCAATCTCTACAGTTTTATTATATGTATAGATAATAAGATTTTACTTTAGATAATATAATTTATTTAATGTCATAAGTATAAGTTCCGCATATGTAACCTTAATTTTTATTTATAAGAACATTATTATGCAAAACAATGAAATGTCATGAATAGAATCATTAAACAGCTCGGGTATCCACAAACCAATTGTGACCTAGAGGACAAATTATACATGTCACATCTAACTAATTAACTACATCCTAATTCATTTAACTAATTATTCTTTAATAAAAATACATGTTTCATTATAAATTTTGTGAATAATCAAAAAAATTATATGCACTTAACAAGAACCTAAATAAAAATAATTTTAGAATTGACAACCATTTTTTTACATTTAAAAAAAATAATTACTTTATGGTTTAATCTTTAAAAACACTCTTAAAAAGTTACTTACCAATGTCCGTAATTGGAGCTTTTGTACTATATCCTTTTAAATGGCCAGAATCAGAATCGTCAAGCATTTCTGGTTGTTCAGGCAAACCAGCCACTACAAAATAATCTGCAACCCTTCTCTCGTCCATGGTTAAAAATTTATTTTGCAAATATATTCTAAAATTTCAATAAAAATATAAACATACTTGACAAAAATACGTATAAATTTAATATTTTTATACTTTTTGACAAAAAAGTTTTTTATGCAGAGTCGTCTTTTTTGTTTTTTTATATTAATCAAATGTCATGATATTCAAATGATTAATATTTATTAGTAAAATTAATTAAAAAGAAATGAAAAACATGAAACCTTTTAAGTTAACTTACAAATTACTGATGCAGGTAACGAAATATTTTACCAGCAAATTAAAGTAAAATCACTTAACTATTAACTTTTTAGTTACGTTTTATCCATTTTTATAATGTGTTTTGGGCAAAAGAGTCATTTTATTGCATAAAAAGCACTTAAATCTTATGCAAGTTATGTACTTCACATCCACAATCACAAATCACATTATTTGTTCACAGATTAAAAGCAAAATGTCATTTGTCAAAAATGAAACACCGTTTGCCAAGTAATAAACAAGTACAGATTAAAATAATTTTAGCATTTTTAATTTCGATTAAGCTTAGGTAATAAAATCATGCGACAATGTGCACGACTTTAAAAACATATAACTCGTGTATAGGCTTTATTTAAAAAAAAAGATTAAAAAAAAACCTAATTATTATTTTTTAGGAATATAATCAAAGTTATACAATTGTGTAATGGAGTGCCATATTTTTTCGTAATTTTATTGCAGGACTAAAATTCCCTTGTTGTTAAGGTATTATAGAATTAAAATTCATTAGTAAATTGAATACCTTTTGATATACATACATATTTTCCATATCTTTATTATAAATGAATTTTATTTATTAAATACCTAATATTATACTCCAGTTGTAGAATAAAACTTCAATAATGAATTAAACTGTTTTATTTAAACATCGATAACAATATCTTTTTGTGCCTTAGATGATGGTGCTAAGGAGTCAGTCAACTCGATAGATTCTAAATTTAAACCAACTTGAGCTCCAGCAAAAAGTAAATTAATCGCTCCCTCTAGTTCACTCACTTGTTTGCAAACTTCAATTTCATCTTTAATCTCCTCTTGCAAGTATGTATAAAGCCATAAATTTTGTTCAGAAAACAGTTTTATTTGGTTTTCAAAAACATCAACAAATACATTTGCTGCATCAATAATTGTTCTAGTAAATCTTGTTTCACCAAGATTTTTTTTGAAAAACTTTAACAATGCTCCTATATCTTTTTCTTGTAAGCCATTAATTGCTATATGTAAGGTCTTTCTTCTTAACAGTTCTTGCAGAAGAGCAACTGTTTTCTCTGGATGCTTCGTTGCTACAAATTTCTTTAATACTGCAGATAATGCTTTACTGAATTCCATTTTCCTTAAAAAATTTTCAAATTCAGGTCCTTTACTTGATTTTTGATTTGTTACAACATTATCTACTGTGTTAGCTTCTATGTGATCAGGTGCAAATTTGAATAGGCCTCGTTTTTCCTCTAAATGAGAATCATGTTGTTCTCTTTTTCTTATTGAAATTACTCCATCAATCATGCCAACAGCTAAAACATCATCATTCTCAGAAATAGCCATACTTAGTATCGCATTTGGAAAATCAATATTGTGTACCACTTTGAAAGTGGCTAAGTCATATATTTTAACATGTCTATCTAATGAAGCTGACATAAGTCTGCTGTTATTGCTGGCCAATTTAAGTGTAGTTACAGTTTTATGATGTTGTGATATATTTGCTAATAGCTTTCCACCATTAAAAATGTCCCAAACTTTGATTTCTGTTCCACCTGCACTGAGAAAAATACCTCCCGATGGGAGGAATATTGTGGATTCCACTGGGCTGCCATGGTTTACAGTTAAAACAGTTTCGTTTGATCTACAGTCATATAATTTGACTGTATGATCATAACTACCAGATAAGATAATGTCAGGTGATATAGGACTTGGAGCACCTGCTCTAATATAATCTGTGTGATCTGCAAAATTTGCAATTTTTTGTTCTGTAGCAATATCCCATAAGGAGACTGATTTATCATCAGAAAAACTGAGAACTTTAACCTGATCTTTAGAGAAAAATGTTCTATGCACCTGAAAATAATAAAAAAACATTATTCTAATAGTTTAAGTGGAACCTTTAGCTGGAAGTTATTAATAAAAATGTTGTTTAAAAAAAATATAATTTACTATACTAAACATTATATCTCCATATCAATGTTATAAAAATACACTGTATATAAATATATTGTCACTACAGAAAAAATATTTTATTTTCATTGAACATTTTAAATACAAATTTATCAGTTTAATTGTAACTCTTTCTTAAACTTACAGGTCCTGTATGGCCAGTAAATACTCTAAGCACATTTTTAGATTGAACATCAAACAACTTTACTGCTGCTTCTTCACTACCAGCTACTAGGAGCCTTCCATCCCTTCGAAAGCATCCACCATATGCCGCTTCTACAAATTTAGATATATTTTTTGATACCACTTTTGTAATAGGGTCATAGATCTGAAATCATATTATTACATCTTTAGAAAACAAATATATTAGAATTAAATATATTAAAATAAAATTATTTAAGTTTAATTAAATTAGTTTCATAATAAATACTAAAGGTTACTTTAATAATAAATGAATATTACCTGAATCCTAACAGAGCATGTGGCTGCAAAATAATAAGGTTCCACAGGACTAAAGTCTAGGTAATCAATGGCACCAAATTCTTTTACTAGAACAGGAAGCTGCAATAGTAAAAATATTTAGTTTATTTTCAGTTGAGTAGATCGGGTAATATAAAGAATAATAATATAATATGAATTATTTACTCCTAGTTTCTTCCAATAAATTGCATCTTCTGTTGAAACAGATGCTGGTTTTTGGAAAACTGCTTTATTAGTTTTTTTAAACGGATAAGATATATGTGCCATGTTGATATTATTTTTATGTAAATCTTTATTTCTTTAAATCAAAAACTTTGATCACAATCACATTGTTGTTTAAATTGACAATGACGTTTGAAAATTGAAAGTTAAATTAACAATTAACATTTGTAAAGGTGCACGTGCTAGGCAGTACAAAAAAGTAATCGTTTTTTTAATGGGAATAAAAATATAATTAAACTAACAAAATAACAATTTCCAAATTTAATATATTCACTTTAAATAAAGATTGTATAATAGTGTTTGTGCATAGGAAATAGTTTCAAAAAATATGAAGAACTGAGAACATATTGTATGTGTATTATTAGATCTGTAGATGTCAATGTCAGTGTCAAAAATGTTACTTTAAATAACTTGTGTTTTCTGGGTATTTTATATAATTACAGGATTACAGGATTATTTGATTGAAGGAAGGAAGTGATATATTAAATCAGAATGTTTAAATTACTCAGCCGACATGGTCGCCGGAGTGGCGTTATCAGTTTGTTCTGCGAAAAGAACATTGAGGTTAGGAAAGCCAGAGTTTATTATTTCTATTCATCTGCTGGATCAGTACGATTTGCTTCAACTGCTGATATTGCAAAACCTTCAATACCTATAGATAATATTCCAGAACCGCCACCAGTACCAGATCCTTCGACAATTGGTGACATAACAGAAGCTGTTCAGTCCATAGCTGCTAACGGTGAACCTACATTTGCTAGCCTTGGTCTTGGAGGATGGGGTCCAGTTGGAATTGTACAGAATTGTTTAGAATATTTACATATTTCTCTTGATGTACCTTGGTGGGGGGCTATAATGATTGGTACTATAGTTGTCAGAGTATTGATGTTCCCCCTTGTTATAATGTCTCAAAGAAATACTGCTGTTATGAATAATAATTTACCTGAAATTCAATTAATTCAATCAAAAATGACACAGGCCCGACAGACAGGAAATCAGTTGGAAGCTGCAAGATACGCACAAGAAATGATGATATTTATGAAAGAGAAAAATTTAAATCCTTTAAAAAATGTGCTTGTACCATTAGCTCAAGCACCATTATTTATTTCATTTTTTATGGGTTTAAGAGGTATGGCTAATTGTCCTGTAGAAAGTATGATGCATGGTGGTTTATGGTGGTTTACAGATTTGACTGTACCTGATCAGTTTTTTATTTTACCCCTTATAACAAGTGCCACAATGTGGGCAACAATTGAGGTTGGTGTAGATGGTGGACGCCTTGATGCTCAAAATATGCAGCTTATGAGATATTTCCTTAGAGCAATCCCATTAGTAATGATTCCATTCACTATAAACTTCCCTGGAGCTATTCTTGTATATTGGTGTTCAACTAATTTCATTTCACTTGCTCAAGTATCTTTTCTTAAGATACCGGCTATAAGGGATTATTTTAAGATCCCAAAATTGATTAAACATAAAGCAGAAAATCTCCCAATTAAGAAGAAAGGATTTGTTGAAGGTGCTAAGGAATCATGGACAAATATGAAATTATCTAGGGACTTGGCAGACAGACAAAGAGTAGATGAGATGATTTTTACAAGAGCTGGACAGGGACCTTTGCAAAAAACTTATAAATATGATCCTACTAAAGTGACAAAAATAGAAGCTAAACCTAAGTAATTTTTAGGATAATTTTATGCTGTAGATGTAATAAATTTTAATGTACATTAACACTTTTTTCACTTTCAACATTCCTTCTGGTCTTTATATTTATTATCTAAGTAGTGATTGAATTTTTATGTCATTATTATTATTATTAATAAAAACTTGTATGTCTTTAATATTAGACAAGTTAAAAAATACTATGATCCCCATTAAAATTAAATTTAATGATTTTATTGCTGAAGTTATGTATACTCGTTTTTATAACTTACAAAGTGTAAGGTTTTTAGGGTCCCGTACCCAAAGGGTAAAACGCGACCCTATTACTAAGACTCTGCTGTCCGTCCGTCTGTCCGTCTGTCACCAGGTTGTATCTGAGGAACCGTGATTTGAACAGTTGACAGTGAGTTAGTTGAAATTTTTGATGTATTTCTGTTGCCGCTATAATAACACAATAAAATAAATATTTAAGGGTGCCCCCATACCACAAACGTGATTATTTTGCTCGTTTTTGCTCGATATTGATAATGGCTACAGGTAGACGCTTGAAATATTCACAGAATATTTAGTTAAATATTCACTTTAAAAATAAATAATTAAATTAAAATAAAACAAGTATTTAAGGGGGGGCTCCCAAACAACAAACATGATTTTTATTGTCATTTTTATAGATAATCGTACGGAACCTTTCGTGCGTAAGTCCGACTCGCACTTGGCCTGTTTTTTTTATGTATGTTCACCGATTACTCGAAGACGCCTGAACGGGTTTGGATTTATTTTTTATTTTTAAGGGTATGATTCCCAGGTGGTCCCATTTAAATTTTATCGAAATCGGTCCAGCGGTTTTTAAAAAATCAACAATTAATTATTTTTAAATAAATGGCTTAATCGAATATGTTATTAAAAAACTTTCTTCTTACAAATAACCTGCTTATTATGTCTACACTAAAAATGGAAAAATAAAAACTTTAAAAAAATAATAAAAACCGACTTCCAGGCACTAAAATGTAAAAAATAACTAAAAGGGGGTTTTCATTTAGAATAGATATAATATAGCCGACAATATTTTAAGTTATGAATATCTAATAGGTAAATATGATTAGGTATGAACTCTAAATATAGTTAAAATATTATACATCAATTTGTGATGTATTTTACGTATCGAAATATATTAGATTTACCTTGCATCGGCTGGCACGTCTATCCCCATTACATTATTTGTTGCAATCTACGCAATCCATAATAACGTAATTTTAAGTTGTAAGATAAAGTCGGCTTACCTAACTTTTTCTTTGAGGCTGCTGTGAAGCAAATGAATCAATTACCTATAACAGAATAATCTCTCATCTTGCTGCTTTGAGGCTGATTTCTAATGGAAGTAAAGTTGATTTTAATCGTATTTAAGACGTTCTATGATGATAGCTTCCTTGTTACAGTAAAATGCCTTTAGAATTTGCAATTACATGCAGGCATTAATAAAATTTATATGCGCATCGTGATGTTTGATGCACGGATATATTATATATATATATATATATATATATATATATATATATATATATATGTTTATGTATGTTAATATATATGTGGTAAATTATATTATATAATTTTTAGGATGTGCCATTACTCACCACCCAATAATTTAGCCGTCCAATAATGTAGTAGCCCAATTAGTTATCTCATAAGTAGCTATCTACATACGCTCCAGCTTTTACAAATTAAGTTTTCAAATGAACTATTACCTACTTCTAAATTCTAGTAGAGCAATGTTAAGAAGAAAAAATCCGGTTTTTAATATTTTTTTGATCTTTTTCGAGAATATAACTCGCATTTATCAAATAGCTTTCGAATATTAGAATTACTTATGTGTTTTCTCAGAAATATAAGTTGTTTTTGAAACCAACTAGGGTAACATTAATAAAAACTTTGCAAGACCCTGACCTATCTATATGTATCTAATAATATGTCTGTACGGCATTTGTATGGTTGAGGTTTATACCAAACAGCCATAAGATCTCAATAAAACATAAATACTAATTATTTTAAAACAAGTTATTTAATGTTTTAATTCCTTAGGTATCTACAAAAAAAAGAAAGTACAGCGAAATTGCAAATATACTTAACTATATGACCTAACTGACTTCGGCCCCGGCGGCCAATCTCACTGAGACTAGCTACTAGCTAAGAGCAGATAGAGGTAATAATATAGAGCATTAGCATTGCCCGCGGCTCCGCCCGCGTTCAGATGACCAAAAACCAAATTCTTAGGTTTTACATATTAGTATAATTACAGTTTTTGTATTTTTCTCAGAAATGAGATATTTTTCCACGGTAAAAAGTATCCTATATGTTGACCCGGATAATCAGCTATGACCATACCTGATTATCCGGGCCATATCTATGATGCGGTAACAGACAGACAAAAATTCTAAAAACTATAGATTCCGCCTCTGTATCGACAATAATGTTTATTTCAATAAGATTTTCTAAAAAGTATTTAATGTACAGATTCGACTCATAGAATTTTATTATATGTATAGTTAAGTGTTCACGGACACAAGCGCCATTGTCTATTCCTCTTCACTCAAAATCCGATGGGACTACACTTCACACTACCGGCGCAGAACCACGCACGGGGGTGTAACACCGCCAACTTCCCAACTTCAGACTGTTACTAAACCTACTGAGAATTGCTTAACAGAAAAACGTAATAACTAAATTTGGCCTGACGCAGGACTCGAACCTATGACCTCTGGGTTTGCAGCCGTACATGTTAGCCACTAACCCACCGAGGTAGTTGTACTCGTAAGATTTGTATGCAATATAATAGTATAAAATCACTTTAGAGATTTTGGATAGAACTAAAAAGTTTGCTAGTTAGAGGTTAAGTTAATAAAAGCGTGTTAATATAATTAGATTTTACAAGCTTCCCAAGAGAAAGTAAATAATTTACGCCATAGGTACATAAGAAACGGACCCAAAAACAATTTAGTTAATATTGAAATACAAATGGGGAGAGCTCCAAAAATAATACGTATTGTGTTACTGCGAACGTTGGGGATCGAGACGTCTGTTGGAATGTTTTCGACTGAAATAATAATAAAGAGGGAAGCCATTGCTGTTTGAACAAAGCAAAGATCTCAAAGGCTGAATGCTTAGGACGTAATTACATGTTTGTAGGCGAATATGGGGCGTCCCGTTCTTAATCACCCATGTTGAATTGATTTTTCAATTGTTTAATTACATTTGGTGGTAAAAATGACAAATGTCGCTATATATATATATTATTCTTTATTGCACTTATATGTAAAATACAGAGATTAACAAACAATAAAATTAGTTAGCAAAGGTGGACTTATCTCTAGAAGAGATCTCTTCAAGTCAACCTAAGTAAGCTGGAGAGATAGTATTAAAAAGCAGGCTAAAGTGCAATTACTCAAATATAAATAATTGAATAAATATATATTATATATACATATAATAAAACATTTGCTACTACGCTATTTGTGCTATCTAATAAGATTAAAATTATAATTCATTTATTTTATGGGTATTTCTCATATTATTTGGCATGTCTTTAATCATAAGAGTATGTTGAATAGAGCCAAAAATGAAAATATTTTTTGGCCAGATTAATAAGATGAAGAACGCAATCTCGAAGAAATACCGTTATTATAAAAACAAACTATTGAATATAAAGACAAATTTACATGATTTATTAGATGAAAAAGCTAACTTTGAGTAAGTACTTTTCATTTTTGATGAATTTAAATGTAAGCTGTAATGTTGATTTCCATGTAAGTATTACATTGCCTATTTAGTCGCAATAATTTACAAGGAGCTTATTGGACACCTTTTTGACTTATAAACTGCCATTTCTGCAAAGACAACTTAAATGATACCCTGAGATGGTCCACAATATATCTTTCTGTGACGGGGATCCGAACTTAATCCCACTTTCACTGAGAGTTTCTACAGCTGCGTCAACATTACAATTACAAAAGCAGAATAATTAATTTAATTCTTCTATCATCCGGTTGCTAAAATTAACTAAAATTTTCGATTTATCAAATCAAATATATATTGTGTGCTAAATGGTTGGTGAAATATACCTTTATTTATGTTTCTATTGTGATTTGTGAAATCATATTTTTTTTGTGGCTTAAGTAATATACATGAACGAATTAGAGACTGGACCTGAAATAAAATACAAATGTATGAAAACTAGTTCAACCAAAAGACGCATAACGCACACAAAGATTTTATTACATTATTATAAACACTGATACACAATACAATATTTCTAGTGCTTGAACGTAATCGATAAAATACATATATCGATGAACCAATGAATGACATTTTAGACATTGGTTAGCATAGTCATCATATTTTACATCTTTTAATTTACTCTTCTTCTTTTAATTTTAATAAATTAAAATAAATGAATTAAAGAGGCAATAATAATGTATCAAATAATAATTTTTTAATTTGATTTATATAAATACGATGGCATTGATGGCAATATTCTGTTGGCCTATAATAATGTTAATGAACAAATGAATATCGGGTATATATTCCATTAATATATAATAAATATTATTTTGTAAAGATTAAAAAAATATTAAGCTAATTAAATAAAGTGATTTTGTTGATTCTGTTATTGAACTATTTTAACTGGCAATTGATTGTCTCGGGTAGTTATAAAAATGTGACACTGTCCTAATATTGCTCAGTTCTTAATAAACATTTGTAGAATTAGGAAAAAGAAAAAGTGATTGCAAATTAAAGTGAGTGTTGGATCGTGAAAGTAAAATAATTAGTGCAAGTGGTAAAGTGTTTTATTACAAATCGCCAACCCAGAAGTTTAGTGCTAAAACATTATTGTTTGATTTTGTGTAATTTATGTGTTGAAATAAAATGATTTTTATTATTATTACAATGAAATAATATTCCAAAGTATATAAATGTGGAATAAAATAAAAAATTAAGTACACATACTAATTATAATTTTTGCATTTATATTTTTATCTGATTTAGAAAATATTTTTATAAATTTATTGTTATCAGATTGTAGAATACTGTGGTAAAAGTATTTTATGTTATTGTACTGTACAAATAACACAATTCGTTTAGTTATTTCGTCAAATATCGATATATTTTTCGACATTGTCAAGCACTAGTCGATGTCAAATGGACTCACTCGACAGTTTTGTCATTTGTTCTGAATGGTATAATCCAGGGATTTTATGATGGTTGTCAGATGTCAACAATACATAGAAATATCGACTATATTTAACATAGTTGGATAATATGACATTTTATTTTACATTTAATTAAATTGTGTGATAAATAACAATAAATGTAATAAAATAATGTATTTACAAGTGAAAAGAAATACTGCTGCTTCCGCCGTTATAGTTTTTACATCATTTAACAGAACATTTAGTCATTTTTGGGAGATGTTTTGTTGACAAATAAGTGCTTGAGACTGACGCAAAAAACTAACGACCAAGCCTAAAATCTTCTGGTTACTGAGAAGACCGATAAAGGTACGTCCGCTTATATATCTGGTTCAGTGGTTAATTCGTTCATGGTATTAAATTATTAAGTGACCATCAGTATAATCTGTAAACTATGACTGAGAGTCTCTTATTTGTTTGCTAATTGTTTTAATAAGTACCAAAAAAAGGTATCGAAAAACGTTTTTAGATATGCACTTATATTCTTATTCTTGTACACAATACGTATGAATTTTAGGGCGATAGTCGTGATAACAGATAATGTGATGTTCTCCTAGCCGATTCCGGCCACGGCGGCCAATCTCATTGAGACTAGCCAACTGCGCAGGATATATTATAGTGCACAAGTGTACGGGCAGACACAAGTGCATTCTCTGTTCCTGTCACTCTCATACTCCGTTGGGACGACTGCTCGACACTACCGGTGAGAGATAAGGCGCAGGACCGACGGCTTTACGTGCTCTCCGAGGCACGGGGGTGAAACACCGCCAACTTCCCAACTCCGGGCTGTTACTGAGACTTACTATACAAAAAGCCTCAATAACTAAACTTGGCCCGACCCGGGACTCGAACCCAGGACCTCCGAGTGTGCAGCCGTACATGCTAGCCACTACACCACCAAGGCAGTCGATAACTATATAAATAACATAACGTAAGTAATAAAAGAACCCACAAATAAAGCTACTAAAACTAAACCCGTATAAACGTGGATTACTTAGCGATTGTCGCCTGCTTTTGTCCTTTTAATAGTACGTACAAATAACTTAGCAGAATAAAATAAGAGTAAAAGATAAGTACGTCGCAGCCACCGGTCGTTTGTGTCCCGAAGATTTATACGGCAAATCTGCGGAACAGAAGAATATTACTGTTCTCCGCGTGATATATGTTTCACCTGCTGACTGACATGTACCTTTGAGAATTGGACTCGGAATTCTTTGGCGATAGAACGGGGAAGTAGCCCGTGACAGCCACTAAAGTCTAACGAACGTGAACGAACTACGAGACGAGATTACGATGTATATAGATAGGTAAATTTAATCGACATTTTGTTTTAATTTATGAAATTATTTTTAAATGTTTTTAACTGGTATATATACCTAATTATGTATCGGGTATATTATTGAGATACTGCCTCGGTGGTGTAGTGGCTAGCATGTACGGATGCACACCCGGAGATCCTGGGTTCGAGTCCCGGGTCGGGCCAAGTTTAGTTATTGAGTCTTTCTGTATAGTAAGCCTTAGTAACAGCCCGGAGTTGGGAAGTTGGCAGTGTATCACCCCCGTGTCTCGGAGAGCACGTAAAGCCGTCGGTCCTGCGCCTTAACTCTCACTGGTCGTGTCGAGTGGTCGTCCCACCGGAGTATGAGAGTGAGAGGAACAGAGAGTGAACGTTGTGTCTGCGCGTACACTTGTGCACTATAATATCTCCTGCGCAGTTGGCTAGTCTCAATGAGACTGGCCGCCGTGTCCGGAATCGGTCAGGAGAACATCATATTATTTGCAATGTCACTTGTGAGGGTGACATTGCAAATAATACATTATACACCCAATACATAGTGTTTGTGTGCTTTGATAATCTTTAATAAGATAAATAAAAGTTTACCTACTCATCATTTATATTGGTCCAATTGATTAATAAAATAGATAAAAAATATATAAAAAAGTGATGATAATTGGTTCACACTTAGCGTATGTCGTACATACATGAGCGAAGGTATCAGATAGCATATAAAACACCTCTAACATAATCTCAATCTCTGGCAAATAACTTCGAACTCTATTCTTGTTTTCTTGAAATAAATATACTCACATTCGCTTTTATTATAAGACTAGGTGACTCGATAGCCCACGGTTGTCCTGGTGCAATTTTAATTTTGCTAGTGCATTTTTCAATAGAATTTTGTAAGATTTGAGGGTAGAAATGCATTTACAGATTCTCCCAACTTTCCCGCCAATCCAAGTAATTAAAAAAAAATCCCCCTTAAACTTTATTTTGATTTTCTAATCTGAAGTAAAAAAAAAACTAAATAAAAAAAAAACCTCCAAATCGCCCCAGCTGATCCCTAGTGATCCTCTTACTAACGAACAACTAATTTTCATTTACATAGATTAAGTAATAAGCATTGTAACTCATCATGAATTCTATAAGGAAAATATGAAAATTGCCAAATTATGACATGAACCGATATTTATCGTCATAATCATGTGTATTTCCTTGCTATTGGTGGTTGTGGGCACGTACGATGTGATTTGTTCCCGTCCCTCTAATAACGATCCCGATAATATTTGTATGAGCTTGAATATTGGACGATGTTTCGATATACCGATACTCAGCAGTTTATTGCGTTAATATCTTGTTTGAGGTCGTTGGACGGATGATAGCTGTAATTTACTAGATATACCTACGACGAAATTGTATTCCTTTATCGACTGAATTACTTTATTTAATGTAAAAAAAGTCTGATTTATTTAAAATAATAATAATATTGATATTGAATCCTAATTTAAATAAATGTAAGTTTGTATGAAACAATAAGTCATTTTTCATTTTTATTCGTCGTCTTCTATTCGTCTATACTGATCTATTTTGATTGATGAGATTTTCATTTATTGTAACTTTAGGTACTTGAGTGAAGTTGCGAGACCAGTTATGTATATAATATTTCTGTACTTCATATACCTAAAGCTATATAAACAGTAAATATACATATAATAATTGTTAACGATAAATAACGCACGTAAAATATCCCATTTGCAAAATTTAAACAAGACAAATGCAATTCATCCGGAACTATAAAAAACACATGCTCTGGCAGTAATTACTGCAAAACATTGGCGTATTTGTATTACTCCAAATATTACCATATTCGGCTTTCATTCTCTGCCAAATTGCTTCCAATCCGCTTTCACTGTAACACCGGGTACAGCGCTTGCATGCACCCAGGATGGTAATCTACATACATATTATGCAGAATTTTTGGTCAAAAATCGGAATAAGTAAAGTTGAGGGATATTTTAATTATTTTTTCTATATAACTTTGTATTGCTGAGTTGGTGCACAATTGAAGTAGTACGTCTACCAAGAAAAATATGATATCAATTCTAATTATGAATACATATGTAATAATAAACTTACAAAAATTGATTTTTAAAAGTAATCTCGAAATAATGATGTTTCGAACAGAATTAAAATTATTTCCGGGTTCGACGTAGATTTAAGAAACAATCTCTCTTTTCAGACTTATTATAACTGCATGCATAAATAAATATAACTCATATCATATTTTTCCTGACAGATCTACAACTTCAATTGTACACCAACTCAGTAATACAACATTAAATACGAGCGTATCTATAAAATGCTATCGTTTTACAAATAAATGTTGATTCGTTGCGGTATCTCTTTTTACTATCTTTTAATTTAAAAATGAATATGAATATTTTTTTATGAAAGTAATAATATTTTACATGTATTATGTAAATTATCACGTCATGTTCTGTGGAAAGAATAAATATAATTCATAATAACTGATATTGGGTACAAGAGTTTAAAAAAACAGATGAAAATACATTTTGTAATGTTAGGCAATAAGGAGGTTTTATAATTAATTATTATAACTCTTACAAGGTATCGTAATCTTAAAGCAAATATATTAATTAAATTTTCGACCGTCATTTATTAACCGATTTGGACAATTTTTGTGTTGTTTGAAAGTGTATACTTCCAGATTGGTCCCATTTAAATTTCAAAAAAAAATACCACCCCTAAGGGTGGAAAAATAGCTAATGATAAATTTAACCTACTTCTAATTGTCATATTGACTTGAAACTTTGCAAGTGTTTCTATTTCCGTTGATAGTACAGTGGTTCGGTATTGTTGACCTGATCTGATGGTAAGGCCAGAAGGTGGATAGGTGGAACCGACTTCGAAAATATTTGTTTAGGTATGTATAGTAAATGAAAACTACCAATCAGTTGTTTTTTACTTTTTAGTGCTTTTGTTTGAAGTCGGTTTTTATTTTTTTTGTTAAAAAGTTTTTATAAAATATTGTACCAACGCGCCATCAGTTAGACATTTAACTGGAAAGACAATCATATCGTATTTCTTATTAATACCGTAGATGCTGAAAACAGGAAATTGAATTATATTTTAAAACTACGCCAGACGAACGAAATTGAAGTCCCTCCTGAATATTGGAAGCGCAACACTCGAATGATCATTTCAAAATGAAAAATTCTCAGCGTTTCAAAATGTTGGAATGCTTAAGCGTCACATGACTTCGCGATATTGCATTCGATTAATTTATATTCAAGAACACTTCCAGACGCATTTGCTAATATCTAGCAACTTTCCAAAACTGAGCCCTGAAGTAGTCGATGTTTGTTTTACGTTGAAAATTTTTAGAGAAACAAACATTTGAAAAGGTGATTTCATATAATTTAATTACGACTGCATAAGAAGTGAACTAACAAGTTAATGGCGATGACGTAGACATAGAAATAGTATTGCGTAGTTTGAGACATATTTGTAGCGAGACTCGATCCCTCAACAACCTCTCTAACAACTTAAATAACCCTTCTTTTGAGTTTTAAGGAAGGAAGGAAAAAGGATTTTTTAGAATTCCCAATTCTTTATTTAAAAGTAAATAGACTTTTATTCACTAAGGTTTAAGATTATTTTATATTAAACCAAAATCCTTTTCGAAGGGTGCCAGCGAAACCCTATTACTAAGCCTTCGCTGTCCGTCCGTCCGTCCGTCCGTCTGTCAGAGGGCTGTAACTCATGAACCGTAATAGATAGAGAGTTCAAATTTTCACACAGTATGTATTACTATTGTCGTTATAACAAAAATAAAAAAATAAAATACATGAAATATTTTTTTAACGTTCCAAACAAATCAAATCCAAGTTAATGTACTACATATATGGAGAAGGTAATAGACATATTAATAAAAAGAAAATGTACGATGATACGGAACCCTTCGTGTGCGAATTCCACTCGCACTTGACCGATTTAATTTAATCATTGAAACAACATCTGTAGAAGAATTTTAAATCTGCTGATGTCTGCCACGTTCTATTAATCTTGCTTCAAACAGTATGATAGTTACAAGTCGCTCAAAGTACTATTAGCTGCCGCAGATAGCAGTTTCGACTAACAACTCCCTTGAAGATAATTTATTTCGACAAACGACTGCTTTCAGACAAATGGAGTCGTTTGCGTGTCTCCCGCTGTATTCGACTCGTTTTCCCGTTGAATAGATCCAATCAGCCAACAAGTTTAAATATGTCAGATATTCAGAAACTATAAATACTAATTTTATATTTATACAATTACTAGCGGCTCACCCTCGCTTCGCTCGGGTTCGTCGCTAGGTACGTTTTAAATAGATATAAAAAGTTATTAGCCAGCGTAAGCCATA
This sequence comes from Brenthis ino, assembly GCA_921882275.1. NCBI lineage: Eukaryota > Metazoa > Arthropoda > Insecta > Lepidoptera > Nymphalidae > Brenthis > Brenthis ino. The sequence continues at coordinate 22,919,744 of OV170232.1, read as the reverse complement.
TAAATTTTAATTTTTTTTTCGTTAATTATTCTGATGTTTTAATACTTACCTATTCCGGACTAAGAGAAATCCAAAAATCAAAATATCATAAAAATTGGAACGCGGTCGAACGGGATAAAAAGTATCCTATGTCCGTCTCTGGGTTCTAAGCTACCTCCCCGCCAATTTTCAGCCAAATCGGTTCAGCCGTTCTGGAGTTATAAATAGTCTAACTAACACGACTTTCTTTTATATATATATAAGAAGATGATTAGTATGAAGAAATATTCGTATTTTAATAATATATTGTTTTTTAATAATAAAAACAAGTGTAATAAATCATAAGACTGATTCAAAGTATTAGCATTACAAAAACTTTACGTAGAACACTCTAAAGAAATTTCCACAATTAATGACTAAGTAAGTCATGTTTAGCTTAGTAATATTTTAATATAAGCCGAATCTGTACATTAAATATTTTTTGGAAAATATTATTGAAATAGACATTATTATGGATACAGAGGCCGAATCTATAATTTTTAGAATTTTGTCTGTCTGTCTGTCTTTCTGTCTGTTACCGCATCACAGAAAAATCACTGGAGGAATTTTGATGAAATTTGGTATGGTGATAGCTGGTTATCCGGGTCAACATATAGGATACTTTTTACCGCGGGAAAATATCTAATTTCTGAGAAAAAATACAAAAACTGCATTGTAAGAGTGTACTAATATGTAAAACCTAAGAATTTGCTTTTTGGTCATCTGAATGCGGGCGGAGCCGCGGGCAATGCTAGTATTTTATTAAAAATGATATTTATCTATCTCTACATGTTAGGAAAGTTTGGCTTAATTTATAAATTGGAACTGTTTACTTAGAATAAACTTTGAAATTAAACTTGTTTAAGCAATTTGTTAAATGAGCACATCAAAAGTCAAAAGAAAATTACTTATATCAAGACATACTTCTATCAAGGCCAAGGCTATATTCATTTCTTTTATATATCAGACATACTCGTATTAAGATTTATCGTGATGACTGTACGTAAGTACAGTAGTTTATCTACAGACTCGTATTTAGCTTTCTAAGAAGTAGATAAAGTGTTCGTCATAAATTACAGTCTGCGAACGTCAAAGGAGTTATAGATTGAGTATTTATGGTGAATATTGTTGATTTGGAAACAAATAGAAGACGAAAGAAAATAATATTAAATTTTCTCATTTCGATTTTCTTCATTTTTCACTTTATTCAGTACTTTATCTTGAATAAAGTGACAATAAATATAATTTATATTTTTGTTCATATTTTATTTTTTTTGATATTTTTAAATGAATTATATAATCATTTATATAACTTATATTAATTAATTATGTATAGTTTTAATTGTTTTTTTGTTTTTGAGAAGGTATACTCGTCATTTCTTTTATAATTTAGCCCTCATGTACCTTATAATGTCTGTTAGACACAGCCTCTCAATACAAAGAGGATAAGGCCATAGTCCACTACATTTGTCAAATGCGGGTTGGCGGACTTCACACGTTTTTGGTAAAGTAGCTGTAAATGAGATAAAATTAATAAATTTTTAAAGATGTGAAACTCGAGGTTTGAATATTCGCTTCTCTCTGGCTTCCAAATACCTACATTATATTAACCAAAAATTATATATCTTATAAATATATATATATATATATATATATATGTATATATATATATATGTATATATATATACTACTGATTAGAATAGAAAAATTGATGATATCATTCAGTTTATTTCATAACACTCAAGTGTCTGGATCGTAGAAGACTTTTAATAAAATATTTCGAGTATAGCAACCTTTAAAAGATTCTTTTTGTACTTATATTGGAATTGTCTGTTTTCTGAAGTCGTAAGCTTCTTACCCGTAGCACTCGAGCTGTATAAAGAGCAGAGTGACGTCTGACAAGTGATGTCGCGAAAATGTGTTAGTTCTTGCGGAAGCGTGCAAAAGATGGATAGCTAAAACGTGTTTATGTTTAGAATATAGAAGCATCGAAGAACATATACGATTATTTATTTTATTTATTTATATACATATATATATATACTATATAATGTTTAATTAATAGAAAATAATAATAATGGATGTAAAAATATGATACAAAAAATGTCCGCTTAATTTATTTGATAGGTCTGTAAATGAATAATATCATTGTATATTTAAATGTATATAAAAACCGGTCAAGTGGATTCGTATATAGTTCTCATTCACGGATATAGTTCACTTACTTTTTTAGCAATAAAGCGGAAATATTTTTTGAATAGCAGTTTAATCCTAGAGCGGAAATCTTTTTATTTGTTAATATTTTTATTATGCTAGATAGTCAGACGGATATTATAAGGGATAGGGATAATACTGGACATTTTGAGTATCGATCCTTTAAAAGCTCAGACAATGGGACGTCTTTCATAATAATCTTAATTTTTTTATTTTTATTATTCAAAGGAATAACAGAAAAACTAATATGTAAGGCTAAAGAGTTTGTTTGTTTACATGTTTGAATGCGCTAATTTCTAGGACTACCAATATAAATTTTATAGCCTATAAATATATTGAGACAGGTTATAGGCATCACCCTAGGACCTTAAAGATTCGCGGGCGGAACCGACGGAAACGCTAGTTTATTATATAACAAGTAACACCAACAAATGGCTTTAAATTATCCAATATTATGAGCATTCTGAATGAATGGCCAGTTGGTGCGAGATCTGCCACAGCCGATATGAACAAATATGCCTGTAGGGTTCTTGAATACAAATTAGGTGGCACATGCAATTTTACCGAGTGATGAGACGTTTTGAACGCTTTCCAACATCCCTGTTCGGAATTTTTCATTTTCAAATGATTGTTTGAGTGTTGCGCTTTCATATATTTGGCTCAAATTCATCTCATGTCTTACCGCAGCTTCTAGACTTACAATTACCTTTTGCGCCATTTATTTTTATGTTTTACGGATACTAATATTAAAGTGCTAATATCCTAAATGCTCAAGTTATTATACAGATAGTTTCATATCTTGCTATTTTATATATACAATACATATCCTAATATTATATATAATTCTTCTGTACGTGTGTTTCTTAACCTACTCCCCCTAAAGGACTGGCCAGTTTTGGATGAAATTTTGTGTGTATATTTCAATGGGCTCTTGAATAGTTTGAAAACACAATTGGACCCGGTAGGTGGCACTGCATGTGCCACCGATCATCTCTTAAACGGCTGAGACGATTTTAATGATATTTTATGTGTAAGTTCGAGTGGGTCCCTGCAAGGTTAGAATTCACAAATGGATCAGGTAGGTGACGCTGCAGTCGGTGTATCACTAAATTTTCATTAAAGACTTCATTTCGGAAATAAATAAATTTAAATTGTTGATTAAAGAAAATAAAAATCGATGTGTGTATGTATGTTTCCTATGAACTCCAAAACAGTTGGAGCGATTTTGATGAAATTTTCAGAAAATCTTCAGATCAGCCCAGCGGGTGATCCTGTGAATTTTGTTAGCGATCAGAAGTTTGGACGCGGGTGAAGCCCCGGGTACTGCTAGTATTGGTATAAAACTTCAAGACATGATGAAGCGTACAAGGTATATTTGGGATCATAGTACAAACTGCTCTATACATTATATGAAAATTGCACGTTTGTCTTAATATAGAAGGATGACAGAAGAAAATATTATCTCTAAGGATGCTCATTGTCCATTAATCACACTCGCGCAAGACAAATCCAAATTTATGACATGCCATGAATGTGCGGCACGAAAATGATATAAGGCATTGTAAATAATTATTAAGCTATTCACGTAATTTAATGATGTTCATTGAATATTGTTAAAGAAAAACCGTGCACTATCTTCTTATAAACTTTAATACATCAATACATACTCGTATAATAAAATTGTAACTAATACGAATGAGTCTGTACATTAAATATTTTTTGGAAAATCTTATTGAAATAGAATTTAGTATCGATATACAGACCAAATCTATGGTTTTTAGAATTTTTGTCTGTCTGTTTGTTACCGCATCACAGAAAAACCACTGGAGGGATTTTGATATTCAACATATAGAATACTTTTTACTGCGGGAAAACTTATATTTCTCGCAGTTCCTCAATGTGCCATGTGTAAACGGTATAAAATCTTTTTTACTAGTATCTAGTGTTGTCTAAGTAAAGTTAAAATATATTTATTATAAACCTTTTTTTATATATCTAATCTAGTATTATCTCGTAGTCTCGTCCACGTTTGATTCTGTAGAATAATTCCACTCTCAGGTCTAGGTCCAGTTCATAGTGTATGTAACCTTCCTCAATAAACAGAATTTAAAAAAAATTCAAATCCGATCAGTAGCCGTAGCAGACAATATGGATATACTCATAGATTGTTCATCTTTACTGAGTTCCTTATACTTCTATTTCTTTTAGAATTTATCTGATAAAACTAAAAATGAGGAAGATAAATATTGAATATATATAACTGACTACATATGCCTATAGGACAACTCAGATGAACAAGGTATAGAATCCGTAAATAAAATTAATAATGATATAGAATAAACTTTTATTCCCATTTTCACCCCCCTAAGGGATGATTTCCGAGATAAAAAGTATTCTATGTCCTTCCAAGGGTCTCAAACTATCTTCTTACCAAATTTAATAAGAAGATATCTTACCAAATTTTATCTAAATTGGTTCAGTAGATCCAGAGATTAGCCTCTAAAACGTCACAAACTCGCAATTCACAAACTTTACCTCTTTATAATATTAGTATAGATAAAAGTAAATTATAAGGCCGTCTAAGACTAATTTTTACGGCAATTAATATTATTCTGTTGAAAACACTAAATCAAACAGTACTTGATTAATGATTAGATAAACGAGAACTTATAATAAAAAAGCCTATTAATAATTTTATGGCAATCGTAGGATTCATAAATTAAGTGCTGAATAGACATATTATTAAGTAGATAAATAAGATATTTTTGTGGATTGGCTTACAGTTACATTGTAAGTGGCGTGGTAAATATTATTGGTTTAGTGGTTAACATGTACGGCTACAGATTTGGAGATCTTGGATTCGAGTCACGTGTCAAAACAAATGTAGTTATTGGATTTATCATTCAAACAGTCCCGAGTTGGAAAGATAGCGGTTTTAAACCCCCTTGCTTCAGGTAGCACGTCGACACGACACGGAAAGCAGTCTGTTGCACTTCTCTTTTTTCTGTGATACAGTAACAGAGAGACAGACAGATAAAAATTCTAAAAACTATAGATTCGGACTCTGTATCGATAATAATGTCTATTTCAATAAGATTTCCCAAAAAATATTTAATGTACAGATTCGACTTAGTTAAAATGTTATTTATATGTGTAGATTATAACTACATCGGACCTATTATAATTGCGAAAATTTGTATGCGTGTTTGTGAGGGTGTTTATATGTGTTTATTTTACTCCTTCGAGAGCTTAGACAAATTTAGATGAAATTTACTAAAAATATCGACTATGACCTTGAGTAACATAGATTTAGTATTTTTAGAGCACTGACTGAGCAAAGAGAGGGTAAGTCACTAGCGTCTTGTATTCTTGTGTTGTATTATTTAGATAATTGATTATATTTTATTCTTCTATATGTAAATCTCATAAATAAATATGAAATACACTGTACAAATCTCATTAATAAATATGAAAACGCAATTCGAAGAAATATGATTTCTCTTAGAGTTCTAACTTGTTGTAGGTACATTACCTTGTGCTAAATAAGTTCAGACGCGCCTTACCGCAGAATAAATAAAAAATGAAGCACTTAAATTCTTATGAAAAAGTTTCTTTCAATTTTTTTGCTTACATTATTTATTAAACTAGAACACCGCTAATGTGGACGAAAATTTAAAACATCCTAACGAAGAACGTTTAAATATTATATACATATGTATGTATGTATGTATGTATGTGTAATAGAAATGAAATTATATAATACATATATTGAAAACGCCTGTTAAAAAAACCAAGTGAAGTGGGTTCAAATCCCAGGTCTAACCTCTAAAATTTTCATGTGCAAATCATTTTCAATACGATTACTAGTTGTCTTACAGTAAAGGAGAAATCCTGAGAAAAAATGCATGTTTGATACATACTAACTAGTGTTCAAAAGACTCGGTAGTGCGTCTCTTCTCGGGTAACCCGCACTTGGCCAGCGTTGTGGGCTATGGCCTGATTCAATTTAGATTTGGCCGGCTCGCGATCTTCAATGCGGGGGAGATCTGTGCTCAGAAGGTCTTTAAAAATGGTTGAATGAATAAGGAGTATTTTCTTATTCTAATAAAAACAATAATACACATATTGTTTTTGAAATTATCGATTAATATTCTGAAAGTATTTTATAATATGTATATATAGACATACAAAATATATGTTATATACAAAATATCAATATTAATTATATTTCAACGATATATAACGTTATTTATAGTTTCAAGTTCAAGGGCTTTATTTGCCCAAGTAGGTGTCCGAAGAGGCGGGGGATCCCTCGCAAGTCGCAAGATATATGAGTGCTATTCCCAATTTTCCTCTCCATATATTTCATTTTAACAACCCATTCCGGATTCATTTTAAGTTTGGGTCCCACATGAGGAGAACGCAATGCGTTTATAATTTATTATATTTATACAATTTATAACTTTCCCTTATATAATAACCATCCTTTTTTCATTTAAAGTACATACGAGACTATCTATACATATAATAAAATTGTAACTAAGCCGAATCTGTACATTAAATATTTTTTGGAAAATCTTATTGAAATAGACATTATTATCGATACAGAGGCCAAATCTATAGTTTTTAGAATTTTTGTCTGTCTATCTGTCCGTCCGTCCGTTCGTCCGTCCGTCCGTCCGTCCGTCCGTCTGTCTGTCTGTCTGTCTGTCTGTCTGTTTGTTACCGCATCACGAAAAAACCACTGGAGGGATTTTGATGGAATTCGGTATGATGATAGCTGGATATCCGGGTCAACATATAGAATACTTTTTATCGCGGGAAAATATCTCATTTCTGAGAAAAATACAAAAACAGCATTGTAAGAGTATACTAATATGTAAAAACCTAAGAATTTGGTTTTTGGTCATCTGAACGCGGGCGAAGCCGCGGGCAACGTTAGTAGATCTATATATTTTGGAGTTATATCAATCTAATGTCAATAATAAAGAAAATCTCTTTATAATTTTCATTCACATTCGATTCAAAGTTTCCTTAAATATTTTGCAATTGTTTTCAAACAATTAATTAATTAATCGTTCATTAATAGCAAAAGATTAGGTTACAAAAGTTAATTAAAATTAGTATGTTTTATTTTGGCTTTTGCTTTAATTAAAATAATCATAAAATCAATACTTCCTTTACTTATAAATAAAGTTAAAACACCTCGAAGGTATCATTCTACAATCGTTGAGGAATAAGAATCTAGATAAATATGTGAGAATTACAGATAATGATTCTATGATGTACTTTTTTGTCATTACAATAAAACTTTTTTAATATCTATTCACTAATGTATTTTAGAATGACATATACAAGCTCTCTACATGTATAAGCTCTATGGTCATTTGCGCTCTAGCAAAAGCTCATACAAAAATCGTCTGCCTGTTTGTTTCCGCCGTATATTGTACTAGAAATAGATAATATTATACAAATTCCTTTTACTAAAATTAGTGTGCACTTTATTGTGTAGTTGTTTATATATATGTAAATGGCTACGGAGTCTAAGCGGTTCTTGTTATTTACAATATATTATTACAACAAGCCTCCTATACACCATTGAACGTTATAATATGAAATTTTTCTCGCATGAAATGCTTTGGCTTAAGTAAATAAATTATATTTTTCTAGAAAGTAGAAAGGCTGTTAGTGTATTAATAAAATAAAACCAATTGTAAAGGAGGTCATAATAACTACATATGACCTCCTTTGAAATTGGTTTTATTTATTATATCTACAGCAGGAGTTCTGTACAGCGGGATATCAACGAACTTATTCACTACAAGTTATAATAAATACAAAGATTATTTCTTATATGAGTTTTGCCTATCACCTTTTGCTATAGCTTTGTATGAAATAATGATTTAAATAAAATAGGAAATTATTCGTTTAGCTAATATTTCAGCTTACACTTTAAATGTTAAATTGATATTTTAACTAGGTTATGTTCGCGGTTACACTCGCGAAGTTTGTTTATGTATAAGTAAGTACCTGGGTGGCCGAGCTTCGCTCGGAGTTTTTGGCCACAAGTACAATTTGCTTTTTTTTAAAAAAAAACAAAAAACTTGAACAAATACAACAAAAAAATAAAGTAAAAACTTTGTACCCGTCTGGGATTCGAACTCGGACACCTGTGATTGTCAATCTTGGCCGCTTCACCAAGATGGTTGTGCCCGAGCGTGCGAAATTAGGAACTATATTTTGCGCGGAATAAAGCGACAGAAAATCGCATGAAAACTCGAAAACATGCGTTTTCCCAGACATAAGACTAATCTTGATCGATTTTTCGCCCCTGAAAACCGCCATATACCAAATTTCAGCGAAATCGTTAAAGCCGTTTCCGAGATCGCCGGTATAAATAAATATGTATACAAGAATTGCTCGTTTAAATATATTAGATATTTCCTACTCTAAGGGTCTTGGCGTGTAAAAGAATGTTTTAAATAAGACCATTAGCTTCATAGATAAATGGGTGCGTTTAAACAATAAAACAAAAAACTCAAAACTCTGTAACTTTAAAATATTAGTTTAAAAAGATACACAACTAACAACTAATGGGCCAATTATATTTTATTTTCCGAATTTTCATTTACAATATAAGGAATTACTTATTTGAGTGATTATTTTATATTTTTTTATAACCAATATACTTAAATACCAATATATTAATACTAGCAGAACCCGCGGGTTCGTTCGCGCTAAAACTAAAACAAACAAAAAATCTCTAAAAAGGTAGTTTTATATAAACTTTCATCTCCTATTTTATCCCCTTATAGGATGAATTTCGAAAAATACTTAAACACGTATTTATTAATTTTATTGAAGAGCATTAATACCAAGTTTCAAGTAATTCTGATCATAAATATCTTTTGGATTGTATTATAACGTGTTTTCCCGTGGGAATTAGATTAATCTACTGCGGTAAAAATTAGCCTATGTCACTCTCCAGCCCTCCAAATATCTCCACACAAAAAATCACCCCAATTTGTCACTCCGTTTCGACGTGAAAGAAGGACAGACAAACAAACAAACAAACAAACACACTTTCACATTTATAATATTAGTATTGGTATGGACTTTAAGTGCGCACCTGTTTTCTCTAGTTACCCCGAAAGTGATATGAATGTATAATTTTGTAATATTTTTCTCTTCTTATATGTTCAATGTTTATATTATCTGTGTAACAATAAGCTCTGCATGACTACGATATGTTCCTAGTTACGAGTTACATTTAAACATAGTGCAGTGCCACAACTGTCGAGTTGTCGTGAAAATGTATTTCTCCCAGCTCGGAGGAATTCTTGTAAAGTTATGTGTCATATTGTTCTTAAAGATGTGACATTGTTAGAAGTTACAGCTTGAAACAAGCGAGCGCGTGTTTAGGTTATTGAAACACTAGTTTATGTTATATATATGCTGTGGTCAAGGAGATGAGTTTAAAAATATTTGATTCTTGCATATACATAGTAATAATTGTCATAAAATATCCTTTATAGTAAAAATACTTAAATATAATTTGTGTAAGAATACATTTAAAAACAAGGTTTCAAACTATCTCTGTACAAATTTTCATCTAGATCGGTTCAGCCGTTTAGTCGTGAAAAGGTAACAAAGTATGGATAAAACAGGTATAATTGTTCACCCAGCTGGGAGTCCTGTTTCATAAATAAATAAATAAATAACATGTAGAAAATAGATGCGCCAAACATATCGAGACAACATCAAAGATAAGATACTTCAAAGAAAACAGAGTGGCAATGCCATGCCCATGAACGAGTGGTTAATTCGTTCATGGCCATGCCATATGATATTTTTTCACCGAAAGCTTGCAAAGAAATGAATTAGAAAATTCGTAGAACAAACAAAACAAAAAATAGAACGTAGAACAAAAAATTGTATTTAAAAAAGTTTACCAAATTAGGATTCTAAGCAGATAAATGTATAACTCTATCGGCTATGTGTAGACTGTAACTTGATATTTGTAATATTACTTAGCATGGAATAAAAATCACTAAATAACAAAAATAATCTTTATTTATTTTACATTTAATTTATAATTATTGTATTCTAATGATCTTAAAAAAATATAAGATTTTAATAATAACTTCGAAATCATATTTTTCCTTACAATTAGTAAGTAGGCGATATTAAAAATGTAATCCTTTGAAAAATATATATGTATATAGTTATTATTTTCTGTCACTAAAAGGCCTCCGAACGAAAACGCTTCAAAATAGAAAACGAGGAAATAGGTAGTCGGCTCTCCCTTGAGAACAACTTGTTTGATTGAGTTAAAATATATACTGCAGTACACCTAGTCTTTATGACGCAAATACGACGAAGGCGATGAGACGTGAAATCAAACTACAAATAAAAATAACATTTTTATTCCTATGCATATTTCGTTGTGATGGAAAGGAAGGGAGAAAGAAAAAGATAGTGTGTAAGAGTAAAAGGGGACTAAATTTAATTTAACCAGATCGAGACATCAATCAATCAATCAATCATCAATCACACAACAAGTGTGTGAGAAGTGTAGTAGAATTGACTAGCATTGCAAGCAGTGCCAGTGCGATGCTTCACTGTGCCATATGCTGTCAAAAGGCTAAATTCCTAAGTAAATTTTCATATTTTGCTTACATATACAAACACAATTTCCATTGCCGCTATTTGCCTGCATGAGTTAAATTATTTAAAGCGTAGTGACAAATGAAAAGCAAAACTAAGCCAATGTTGTGTTGATGCATAGCGATGGAAGGCACCTGCGGGACGATAAATGCAGGCCGTCACCGGATATATGACGATACGTTGCGTAACTGTATTTTTGACTCTATTTATGCTCCATACAATTCACTACAGTATTTTTATATCAACGTATTGACTATAGATTTTTATTGAGTGCTAGTAAAATATGACAAAAGAACGTAGTTTATTATTGTGGGGGTATGAAAGCAGATAAAATACTTTCAATACAATTCAGGGTTTGGCTGTTTGTTTGCTTAAAATATTTATTACTTATGTAGAATAATATTAGTAATAATTTGCGTCCCTTTGTTGAATTAACTGTATAGTAATATTACTACACAAGTAACAACGTGTAGGTATCATTATATTTATTTATTACAAAGAAATGTTCAATAAATTTTATTTTAGACTATATTATCATGCCCTTTCGTAGAATTTTAATAAAAGTGAAGTATGACTCCAAAAAGATCTATCTCATAAAAGCTAATTTAATGAACGAGAGTAGGCTATTTGATTATTTAGATGAACAAAATAAAGTGAGCTGGTAGACGGTTTTATTAATATATCTAAACGTCTTTGTGCCTCGGACAAGAGACTCTTAACAAGAGCAAAAAAGGAAAACTCACGACGGACGTACAATTATTTAATGAATTCACAATTTGCATACCGAAGACAGCCATAATAAAAAAGAAGAAATTACAACGAGATGTAAATCTATTATATGTTTTTTTTATACTTGTTTTACGATCATGAGTTTTAAAATTAAATTATTTTTAGATAAAATATTATATAATTGTAAGATAGTTATTATTTAAATTATACTTAAATGATATTTGATTGAAACAAATTTTATAGTACAAAATTGATATCGTGTTATGGCAAATTTTGTGGTTTGATTGAAACTTTTTTTTTTTTTTTTTTTTAACGTTGGGAAATGCATTTACGCACGAAGTGTGGGACTCACCGGCGAAGCCAGTACTACCCACTAAAACCCAACAAAACCTTCCCCCGTCTTAATGGGGCGTCGCAGGATCGCTTACGCATTCAACTACGACGCCCCGACGGCAGGTCTGCCGAAGCAGACCACAACAACCACGGGGTTGCTCCACGGTCCACTCTGCTATCAGAGAAGTACCAGGAGCAACCCGCATGGCACACCGCCCTCCAAAGAAGGCCGCCTCTCACCGCCCACCGAAGCGGGCCACCTCCCTGTGCGTTTCTTGGCTTCGCGAGTACACTACTGAGCCCCCCCACCACGACAAGGTGAACGCACGTTGGGGGAGAAGGTTTGATTGAAACCTGCAATAACCAATATAAAATTGATCTATCTAATATACGTATACTAAGACATTTTAGGAAGACATAAGGTTACATTTAGTTAAACATCAGTTATAATCATTGTATATTTCTTATTTGAAAGTATTATAATAATAATCTAACTTAAAACGATGGAGTCAGACTAAAAAACCGCTCTATACAATATAAAGAGGCGACACAAAAGTCATTGTGTAATCGCGCTCTCGTCTCCCATTACTGGTGTCCTTTGTTCTACCTTGAATTAAAGACTATTGGCCTCAACTTTTTCTATTGTACACTGGCTACACTATTAGTTACCCTAGAAGTTCCTTCTAGTAATTGCTGGGGACGCTTCCTATTAGATGCTCTTTTTTGATTCAGCTTTGGTTGTTTAAATACTTAACGCGTTACTAAAGAACTAAAATAAAGGGGTGAAAAAGTCTTTTCTTTAGGCATATTTCAATTTTATTATTTACTGTACTATACTTATATAGATTGAGATTTTATGTCTCAAAATTTTGTTATTATATAAAAATATAGTTATATTTTATGATCTCCAAAGCAGGCATTTTATAAAAAATGTATGCAAAAAAATGTAAATAGAATATCAATGTCTATATATTATACATATTATATTTTCGGTTTTATAAAATTGCTACACACACCTTGACTATAAAAACAAAAAAAGATAACGCGGGAATTACCTTACGAGCCCACGTCAAAGTAAAAACAGCGAATTTATTTTGCGATTTTATTTCAGCCCGTGAAACTCCAATGGGGAAGTACCGAGTTTTTCGGCATGAAAAGTCAGTTTTGCGGTCAAAAGGAATGATTTCATTTCAGACGATGTGGCTCTCACGTAGTGGCGGTCGTATTAATTAAATGCAAGCCCCTGAGTCCATTTTACGAGCCCCGCTAGAGTGGAACTCGTTTCGTTTATCCGCTTCCACTCATAAGCAATTACTTTGTGAAACGACTTTCCGAGTCCCGAACGTGCAAAGAAATTTAGCTGTGCTGGTTTCCTAATGGATTTAAAGTTTTGATTATGAATGATGATTAACGCTATATACGACAGTGCATAATCATAATAAGTCTTTCAATCTATTATAGCTGCTTCTGGTAAGGAAATGTGACTTAAAACAAACATGGTTAGTTGTTAGATTTTCAAAGCATCCGAATATTTAAAGTAACTCACCTCCAATTCACCTTCTCCATATTTTCATTTCCATTGAGGCTCTTATAAAATGTACTAAGTACATTTTATATAGAGTGAATTTGTTTCATATTTAAAATGTTATTTGGATTCTTTATTTGAACTTCGTCTACGGGCTACGAGTGCTACGAGAGCTACGAAACGCTGTAGACGTTTACGCTTCCGTTGTTTTGGTCATAGACAGTTTACAATGTTTTAGCGTATACATATTATAAAAATACGGCAATAAACATGGGCACAATTTAAAAATTAATATTATATTTATTTTTATTGTTTTCAGAACATTTACTAGTACTTCCACTAATATTTGTTAAGGTTAATAATATCTGTAATATTTGTTGCAAAAGAAAATATTACTTAATAAGAATTAAAAAAAATCCATGTGTATTTTCTTTTTGATTTTTTTTCATGTGCTTTATGGATATATGAACAAACGACCTATCACTATATTACGTGCAATTTAAAAAATTATAATAAAATACATAGTACACGCTCGTTCAAAAGCTAGATTTTATAGTGAAAGCAATATCATGCCGTAAACGTTAATACAAATTTCAGTTAAAAATCAAGTAGTTTGGAAACTGCATATTGAACGTGCTCACCGGGGATTATGTTTTTACCTTAAATGTAATACTATTTTCGTCCATTTTATATTTTTAGATTTTTAGGTGCATTTTAGTAAAGAACTTCAAGAAAATTTGATCATCATCATACATATATTATATTCCATATAATTTTAACTAAAAAGTTAAAATATAATGAAGATTGCGATTAAGCTTATTTTAAGTAAGTTAAATTTTTGTTATAAAAGCACATAAATAAAATAGATAATTTCCCAAAAAAATGCGATTTTTTTTAAATCATAAAGACATGGCAGGACGTCATTTTATGTTTATAAATGCGATTAGTCATTAGTGTAATAATTTGATTATTAAGAATTAAGAATGAGCTTTCTTAATTATTATTTAGTAAGCATAAGTCTCTCGTTGGGCTTAATTTGTTAGTCACAAGTATCGCAATTCGATGAAACAGAATTCGTCGGTTAAATTGATTCGTTCACGCTGAAACACGATACCGATAGAGTTGCATTGATCCCATTCACACTGGAAATTTGTTAAACGGAGAGTGGTAATCTCAGTACCTCCATGCGAATTGTCCTACATATAAAGCCGAAATGGCACTTTGGTTTAAGCACTATGAAACTTTAAAAATACACTATAACAAGGAAAGACGATTTATGTATGTATGTAAATTTCGATTTTATATACAAACTAGCGCCTCACCCTCGCTTCGCTCGGATTTGTCTTTTGTTTAGCGGTTACTATGATGGTATATACCCTTTAGCCATTCTCAATAAATGAATCAAATATTATTAGTTTCATCCAAACGTCCAGCTGTTTCAGATTAAAGCTGAAACACTCTGAAGAAGTAACGAACATATACATATATATATACACACATATATATATACACACATATATATATATATAAATATAAATATATGGATGTAAAAAACTTATGCAACTATCATACTCTACTTATATTTATTGTTTAAAGTAGAATAAATGGGATATGTACAGAATTTATCTATGTTATATATCATTGAAATATAATATTATATACAATAGGCTTTAGTAAATGCGCTCAATAATATAGGAAGGCTAAGTGGCTGTGGTGAAGCAATTGACTCTCGTGTATTGAAACGCTATTGAGTTGCACTCAGTGGGTTACTGTGGCCACGTTTAGCCGTTTAGATTAATATGGATATCAGGGGTTTATATCTGGGGTAAAGTAAAATGATTTTGTACTGTTCATTATTTACTATCGGTCGACAAATCTATACATATAATAAAATTGTAACTAAGTCGAATCTGTACATTAAATATTTTTTGGAAAATCTTATTGAAATAGACATTATTATCGATACAGAGTCCAAATCTATAGTTTTAGGATTTTTGTCTGTCTGTCTGTTACTGCATCACGAGAAAACCACTGGACAGATTTTGATGAAATTTGGTATGATGATAGCTGGTTATCCGGGTCAACATAATATAGGATACTATTAACAATATATTTTTACCGCGGGAAAATATCTCATTTCTGAAAAAAAATACAAAAACTGCAGTGTAAGAGTATTCTAATATAAAAAACCTAAGAATTTGGTTTTTGGTCATCTGAACGCGGGCGGAGCCGCGGGCAATGCTAGTAATTGTATAAATGTATATGGTAGCACGTGTTCAATTACGCCTTTGAATTCACCGATTCGAACTAGGAAACATCGTAGTGAAAAGTATAATTGAGTTATTCGATCAAATCAATCGAAATTAGAGATTACTATACAAACATTGTTATATCGACTGCTGGGTTCTCCAGTAGTGTTATATAATATGTAATATACAGTGTAAAACACAGACTCGACACGTGTGTATTTGTGTTTTTTTTCTATGTAATATATAAATAATTCTATTTGGGTTTTCACTAATAAATAAATTATTTTAACAGAAATTTTCAAAATATAACTCACATATTTGTCGATGGCTTCAATGAATTCGACAATGTAAATATATGTAGTTAGTAGAACTTGTAAATAAGGTACGAAAATTACAATATATTCCTTTCCTTCCAATTATATATTTAAAATACAAATATAGATTGTTTGATAAACATCTCGAAAGATATTAGGAGTATTAAAATTATGAAAATTATTAGCGGGAGAAATTAGCGATAAAATTAAAATAGCGTGGGAACTTGTTAAGGTCTGAACAAGGCGTGAGTTAATAAATTGTTTAGAAATATTATAAATGTTAATATAACTTTGTTTTATAAAAATGAAATAATATTTACATTCTTATAAAACACTAGCATTGCCCGCGGCTCCGCCCGCATTCAGATGACCAAAAACCAAATTCTTAGGCTTTACATATTAGTATACTCTTACAATGAAGTTTTTGTATTTTTTCTCAGGAATGAGATATTTTCCCGCGGTAAAAAGTATCCTATATGTTGACCCGGATAACCAGCTATCATCATACCAAATTTCGTCAAAATCTGTCCAGTGGTTTACTCGTGATGCGGTAACAGACAGACAGACAAAAATTCTAAAAACTATAGATTCGGACTCTGTATCGATAATGTCTATTTCAATTAGATTTTCCAAAAAATATTTAATGTACAGATTCGACTTGGCTACAATTTTATTATATGTAGAGATTTTACTACTGTATAAAGCTATATAATATTTATACAACATTTCCAAATGTATTTGAAGGTAGTACTCTATAATAGGACACCGTTTTTGCATTGTATTGTTTTTAAAAGTAACATTCTGTGCCAATTAGTACATCTACAGTATAATTGAAGACAAGCACGTGTAAATTCACTTATCTACATTTAGGAAACTTTTTACGATTGTCGATTAAATGAGAGCTAGCTTGAACTCAGAATGAAACAGAAAAGAGAATACGGAAATTGCTATAAAAGTTGTACCCTTGAGGCAACTAGGAACAGGGAATTGAAATGAGGATAGTGAAAGTAAATTTTGCCCAGCGAAATAATATATAAATGATGTTACAACGATTACTATCTGCAGACAGAAAAAATAAAATTGAAAGAAAATATGTTCCTGTGAGCACTTTTCGCAAACGTTCTAGGGATATTTGTTTTGAAAATTGCAGGTGAAACTCAGTTACGATTTTATGCACAAAGTTTGGTGTTGCAACTTTATGCATTTCGCGAGGACTGCATACAAAGAACTGTGGACTTCTCTTGAATCGGGTTTCTTGGATACAATTTCCTAAGAATAAGTGTAAAGGCGTCTTATATATGCTGGCATCATTTCCATTTGTACAGTAAACGCTGAGTGTTATAAACCCATAACACTGCTTTTCTTTGCAATTTTCTTCTCTTATACATACTCGTATATACGTACATTACGTAGTTTATTAGAGAAAACCATCTGGTAAAGTGGATAAATGAGTTTGTAGTATTAGCATTGAATGGGATTTAATTAGCTTTCCCATATGATTTGTACGTTTGATTTGTTTTCTAATTAATTAATATAAGAATCGTCAAGATACTAGTAACATTTTTTTTTAAATATTATAAATTTCTCTATATACTTACAAACACTAAAATTTAAGATAAGAAGAGGATATGATTAATCTATACTAATATTATAAAGAGGTAAAGTTTGTGATCTTGTGAGTTTGTGAGTTTGTGAGTTTGTGACGTTGTAGGGGGTAATCTCTGGATCTACTGAACCGATTTTCAAAATTTTTTTACCAATAGAAAGCCACGTTCTTTCTGAGTGTCATAGGCTATATATTAACCCGAAAAATGAAAAGGCTTTTTGGTGGTCGTCGGATTTGCAAAGTAAGTCGGAGAAAAAACGGTCGAACGAAAACGTTTCTTACGAACGCTGCCTTAACGATGAGAGATATATGATTATGTTCTAGAGAAAAGTTGTAGAGCTTAATAATGCCTACAAAAAAGTCAGCGACAGCATATGTCTACCTTTTATATTTAAGTCACAAAAAGTAGTTTTTTATATTAAAAAGATAATTTAAATCGGTAGATCATGTTTATTGGTCATATTATCAACAATTATGAATTCTTATCAAAATAAGTAAATTTATCGTCTAAAATGTTTAAAACAAAAGACTTTTCCCTTTTACTGCATATAATTTGGACAAATAGTAAAAGAGATAATACAACATATTCGTAGGTATGGACGAACCCGAGCGAGCTGTTAGTCTGTTTTTCTCTTTGTACGGGCTAATCTCCGAATCTATTGGACCTATTTAAATGAAACTTTGTATGGTGGTACCTTATATCCCCAGGCAACATCTTAGATACTTTTCATCCCGGAAAATTAAAGAGTTCCCGTGGGATAGTTAAAAAACTATAACAACTTATACAGCTTAGTTCACAAAAACTGCTGATTGGATTTTAATAAAACTTTACAATAATATAGTTCAAATATGACAAAAACAAATAAGCTACTTTTCATTCCGGAAAATTAAATAGTTTCCGTGGGATAGTCAAAAAACTATAGTAACTTATACAGCTTAGTACACAAAAACTACAGATTGGATTTTGATGAAACTTTACAATAATATAGTTCACACATCAGAATAACAAATAGGTAACTTTTTATCCCGGAAAAATGTATTTTTCCCGTGGGATAGATGTTTTTATTTATCTATAACGTATTATGTACTTAACATAGACCCCAAAACAACAGTTATTAAAAATAATGTCTGTTTGTCTCTTTGCCTATGTCTGTTTGTCTGTTATTGTGTGTGCGTTTCACGCGAAAAATAATGTACCAATTTTCCTTCACCGTTAAGATAAATGGTAATTGTGTTAGAAATGATTCGCACATGAGGTGCGAGACCCGGGATTTGAACTACTTGCTTCACTCGGTTTCCCAAGCGAGCGCGTTACCACTGGGATACCACTGCCTAGATACCTTTTACTTCAAGAAAATCTTTCTTTCCCAAGGGAAAATACAATAACTGGTTTTATCGAGTCCTCTCTAGAAACCTTCCGCTGGCTAAGCCTAAAGACATACATACATCAAAACAATATACTTAAAATTGTAGGTCTTGAAAAGTCCTACAGAAAAGTTCTGAATAGTATATGTCTATCTCTTAAGTTACACTCGCAATATTTATTCTTATCTACACCTATAATAAAACTTAGTCAAATCGATGTGCGCGTTTCACGCAAAAAGTACTCAACTGATTTTAAATTAATTTTGTATAGTGATAAAACTCAGTACTCGGGTCAACATTTAGGATACCTTTTACGACAGGCTAATTATTCATTCCCACGGGAAAACATAATAAATGGTTCTATCGAACCGTCCTTAGAAATTTATGTGGCTAACGTTGGTTCAACCTTAAGAGATAGATCAAAACGTTGTGTAAGAAAATTGTAAGTCTTGAAAAGGTTTATAGAAAAGTTCTACATAGTATATGTCTATCTCCTAAGGTACACTGGCTATAACTATTTTCATTATTATATATTACTGTTTTATTATACGTTATTTATTCTATCTGAATATATATATATGAATAATAAAACTGTAGTGGTCGAATGTCTGTACATAGATGATAGAAAAAAATGCTAAAAACCGAGTCAGTTCTCTTCTTACATCCCGTAAGGAGAGAAATAGAACAAATCCAGATTGTTTTCAATTTTTTTGTTTTTTGTTTTTTTCCGTTTAGACAAACAGACAGAGAAAAAAAAAATACGTGCGTACGTACAAACGTACGGGCTAATCTCCGAAACTATTGAACCGATTCAAATGAAATTTGATACTTTTCATTCCGGAAAATTAAAGGGTTCCTGTGGGATAGTTAAAAACTATAGTAACATATACAGCTCAGTACACAACAACTTATGCACCTAATTTAGTAAAATTTAGCATGCTGATACCTTATATTACAGGTCTAACATCAGGTTACTTTTTATCCTGGAAAAATAAACGGTTCCCGTGAGATAGATCTGTTTGTGCTTTTCTAGAGGTGAACCCGAGCGAAGCGAGGGTGAGCCGCTAGTGAAATATAAATGTAAATTAAAAAAATATATATTGTTACATTTAATTAATATTGTTTTTTTTAATTACTTAATTAATACTTTGATATAGGTTTATATTCCACTGGTACTTATTTTTTCACTGAGATAACAAAAATTATGCTGGTGATCGAGATACAGCAACTGTTTAAAATTTCTTAAAAGTTTTGTTGGTTGTTGGAAAAGAGGGCTTGCTCGTTTTTCACCCAAATATTCGGCATTGCGATTCGGCAGTGGAATGCAGCTTGTATTCTTGCCACAATTCCATGCGGACATGACTTGTACTGTACTTATTAGGTGTACATCTATTTTGTATATACGTATAGAAGTAATAAAAACGAAACAAATACAACCGATGCAAGTAACACGGAATAATTCTATAAATTTACATGAGAATTCATTAGTGATTTTGGTACAGTTTCTATACTCGATATTTTGGGAAGTCTTGTAATAAAAAAGTCTTTATCTATCTCTTCCATAAAAGCTATCTTATTAAACCTTATCGATAATGGTTATTGGTTTAAAGTTTGAGCTTCGCGTGAACGATTGAGACGACACGTTTGGCTCAGTTTGTAGTGACCCTCCTTGCTGTGCCCGCGGTCGCGGGTTCGAGTCCCGCTAGGGGCATTCATTTGTGCGATGAGCACGAATGTTTGTACTCCAGTCATGGGTGTTTATATTAAATATGTATTTAAAATTATATATGTGTAGTGTATCAACTATCTGGTATCCACAACACAAGCCTCGTAGCTTTGCCATGGAACTAGATGGCGCTGTGTGTTAATGTCCTAACATATTTATTATTAAGATTAAGAAGGCTTTTTTATTGAAATAACAATAGAATGTCATAAATGATATATTTTCTGGTAAAAAAAAATAGAAAAATATTAGAACTTCCCCGTTGATGAAAACTAACATTTACTTTCATTTCAACATTTTAATATAACACCAGTATTTTAGTGCTCGAAATAAAAAGTGCAGCATTACCGATTGTATCTGGGAGTGATTTAGAAACATTCGGGTCGGGAACAAAAGCGTTTATTTCAGCGGCCACAAAGCCTCGCCTGCTCATAAATTACACTACTCCTTTATACAAGTGTACTACAGTATATGCTAGTGTCGGTACAATTGAAATCAAAAGTGTTACAGTCAATCAATTTTTTTTATATATATATTTTGTGTAATATAAATATATGTATGTACGTTAAGGCTTACACATTCATATAGACTGTAGATCTTATTTAATATTTATTTAAATTTGGCTGTTGCTAACAAAAAAAAAAATATTATCCAAATATTGTCGGTTTGTGCGAATATCTACCATTTTTTATTTTCTAATGTAAAATAAGTAATTTTTAGGTGCAGGAGTTGCTATATGCAAAAAAAATACCTTAACCTACCGAGTTGAATACTTATTTTTTTAGATCCCAAAAAAAATTTTTATTTGTAAGTATTATGTGTAAAAAAAAAATGAAATGCGCCCTAATCTACGCAGCTAAAAATCGATTTTATTAGGAGAATATTATTACTGTGTCATAATCAAAAAAAGTTGTAACCTATCGGACGTTAACGATTTTTAATTTAAGTCTATTCGGTCTTATTCGAAAATAAAGTTTTAACTATCGATACAATCAGACGAATAAAGTACTTTTTATTCATCCAATATTATCGGAGAAATAGACACGCCTTTTAAATTAACCCACAATTTTGTTGTTAGTGTGAATGTGTGTGTGTTTGAAGTTAGTGAGAATGTGATTTTTTTTATTTTTCTGCATTTATTTTAACGAAATAATTAATAATCATATAGTCTTTATAAACAGAAAATTTAATCCCTCCACGACCGCGGACACGCCGGCGTGTCAGTTAACAATAGATTAAAAATTTACATGGAGGTGATAAGAACGGTATGAGCTATTGAATTTGTATTAAATTTGGTTTTGAACGGTTTTTAAAATACATGTACATACACTGATTTTTGCATGCGGAGTTGCTTATTTATAAGGAAGTTTATTTACATGTACGAGTAACTATATATCTAAGTATAATGTTCATTAATAACTTTTCTCAATAAGTATTCTATAAAATGTAAAAATATTTTTTAATATATGACAATTTTTTTCTTAATATTAATGCGATCATACAGAGCAAAAAGACAATCTTTTTAAGCAATCTTTTTTTTTGGAACAAACACAATCAAACTCTAAATCAGAACTGCTGAAATGACGTGATGTATCAATATTATTTACCATACGTACGCTTCCCGGTAGAATAATTTAATATTGAGTGCCAAGTGGCAGTTCTAACTGAATCAATAACTGTTTATTATAGTTATAATCTACACGAATATCTAGTATGTATGGACTCAAACGTTATACCAAGTGACCTGCAGTATGATTTTTATAGCAATCAAACCATTAATATTCGAGTATATTACCACTAGCAACTCACCCTTGCTCCGCTCGGGTTCGTCCCTAGTTAAGTTTTAACGTTTAGCATAGATTTCTCAGAGATGAGAAATTTTCCGCAGTAAAAAGTACCCTATATGTTGACCCGGATAGCCGTTATACCAAATTGCATCAAAATCTGTCCAGTGGTTTTCTCGTGATGCGGTAACAGACAGACAGACAGACAAAAATTCTAAAAACTACAGATTCCGCCTCTGTATCGATAATAATGACTATTTCAATAAGATTTTCCAAAAAATATTTAATGTACAGATTCGATTTAGTTAGAATTTTATTATATGTATAGATATCATTAGATCGTCACTTTTGACTACGATGTTATCAAGTTCAAATACGCCCTCCTGAATGTGTACGTTTTCATTTGTGTTTGCAACTTGTGTAGCGATCCTAAAAGTCACTACGGGAGTTTTCACTATTTTGCCTAGTTATAGTTATTTAAACTTTACATATATTTTAACGAAGCCAGTATTTAGTACTTTTGGGCTATTGTGTAGCTGTATGTAGCTGTAAAACATTTGTATGGAACACACAATATATCAACTATCTTGTGGCAAATCCTAATTTATTATATCTAAATGTATCGTGCTTTATGGGATACTAGTAGCTTACCCTCGCCTCGCTCGGATTCACCTCTAGGAAAATGAAAACAAACCTAGCCCACGGGAACCGTACATTTTCCGAGATATAAAGTATCCTATGTGTTATTCCAGATTATAATCTATCTCTGTATCAAATTTCATCCAGATCCGTTCAGCTGTTCTGGCGTGAAAGAGTAACAAACATCTATATTCACAAACTTTCACATTTATAATATTAGTATAGATGTAATAAGATAAACCTTACATATCGTAACAGTTTGATTACAAAAAAAAGAAAAATAAAAAAAATAGGTTCTATATAATAAGTATGTATACTATGTAATAAGTAATAAAATAGTCAAAGGCGGCACTGATCGGAATATGAATACATACATATATAATCTATACTAATATTATAAAGAGGTAAAGTTTGTGAGTTTGTGACGTTGTAGGAGGGTAATCACTGGATCTACTGAACCGATTTAGATGAAATATGGTAAGAAGATAGTTTGAGACCCTGGAAAGGACATAGGATACTTTGTATATCGGAAATCATCCCTTAAGGGAGTGAAAATGGGGATGAAAGTTTGTATTGGAAAGCAAGCCAAGGACGAATCCGAGCAAAGCGAGGGTGAGTCGCTAGTACATTATATATAAAGAAAAGCGGATGGCATATCAAGCCGTAGGCACCGAAATATGACGAAATATTTTACGTCTCTACCACGCTCGAGTTATGTTTAATTTTATAACAAATACCTGATAACAAGATAAATTCTTGCTGGAATTGAAGAAGCCCTATTCAGTTTAGATACTCAAAGGTTAATAGAACTAGCCGGTACCCGCAAAGGTCGCCAAAGGAAAGGAATTTCTTGATGAATTAATTAATAATCTTGACTCTTGATTAATTAAACAGGTTTTAGACTGTCTGTTACACTAGATAGTGGTTTGGGCTTTCGAAACATTTAAGGCCTATACGGTAAGAGTTTACGGTATAATTGCCTATTAGATGGTTGTTCTAATGCTTATCGATGCATAAACTATAGGTACAATTCATACTTAGATAAACAAGTTTAATGCTAAAATAGTTCTTAGCATCAATCATGGAAATTATTAAATAAAGTTTAGGAAGAAATTAATCTTTTGAATTTTAGGCAATTATAATAATATGTAAATATATAATAATGACTATATAAAATAAAAAAATGTAAAAATTAGCCAGTCTGTTCTATTTTATTTAGTAACATAATAATAAACTCTTTATTGTACACCAAGAATAAAAGAAAAATAAATAAAAACAGAGTAGAAATGTACAAGAGGCGGCCTTATCGCTAAAACAGGGATCTCTTCCAGGCAACCTTTAGGTGTAGGAGATAGCAAACTGCAAGAGGGAAGGGGTGTAAATAACAGAGTAAATATATCACAATATATAAAAAAAGTTGACTAGAAAAATGCATAAGTATATATGTTTATACTAATAGATAGATATACATATACTTACACAGATACACATACTATATATAATATAACATAAATATTTAATAATTTTATCTTACGAGTGTATCTCGTACAACTATAGCTTAATAATAATTATCCATTGGACTACTATATTTTTCATTGTTTTAATCAAAGAAATTTATTTTTATTCACATATTAGTTGCGAAAATTAATTGAATAAGATCCAAGCAAACAATTTCTTCAATATTAGAAGAGATTGCTATACTAATTACAACTCATACTCCATTACAAGTGATTTTAATATCAAAAATATTAACAACATTTTAAATGTTATGTTCTGTTTTAAAATTGAACATTCAATCCAATATACGTCAGTTCGGTTTGCAAATGTATTAGAAATTCCTGAAACTAAATCTTTATTTTTCAACTGTGAATCTACAATATATATCTGAATTGAAAATGGTGAGAACTGTTAAAAGTCGGCTGGCATGCGATCCGGTGACAACACGCATGACATGTGCTCTATTGTATTCCAGAGACTCAATACTAGGATTTATAGAATATGGAGGCCATAGAGCTTTCATCTGTCAGCTTTGTACATTTATTTTAAAAAAAAGTTTTTATTCAATAACAAAATATATGTTACGTATAGTGTTATTGTATTTTTTTTACTTTATATGCAACAGATAAAAATGGCTAGCAAACGAATAAAATAGCTTACTAAGTACATTCTTTCGGCTCGAATGTAGACATCTGAAAATGGTAGCGGTTTAAATTCAGGCGGCGTGTGAGCGGGTGACAACGGCCGTGACACGTGCTTTATTGTATTCTCACGTTTGGATTCAACTAGGATTTATAGATATATAGATGAGTCTACAATGTGATTATACTCTATATGTTAATGTTCACAGTAAAATATTATGTACAAGTGTATTATGTCCCTCGTCCCATTAATGTTAATTATTTGTTCCTGTTCGTGTACAGTCCTATAAGTAATTTTTTTGTGTAAGTATATTAAATGTATATATCAAATTGTAATTTATTTAATTAATTAATACTAACATCCGTTTTACGTGTATCTCTTTTTTATATGCTTTATTGTGATGTGTAGGTGACTTATACTATAATATATTTAATTTATCATATTTATATATTAGACTTCTCATTTCATAATATTTATATTTTATTAAATATTTAATTTACGTATTTATATTATCTACTCACCTACATACAAACAACACGTATACATAATTATTTATATTTATTCATTATTAATTATTCATATATTATATTAAATCCACAAGCATAGCCGCGCAAAACCCGTAGTATGCCTAAGATCGAAATTTGTTTTACACTTACCCACCACTAATAACTTTTTACTTACGAACAGTCTATGCTTTGCCGTTCGATGCTAATTACTTGTTTTATATAATTTAATCGTTTTCGTAAGATATTGCATGTGGACTTTATATGTTTGTACTGTAACTCTTTGTGTCATAGTGTATTTCCCCAAACTTTCCTTCTGTACTGTTTTTTACGTGTGAGTTGACTTTATTATTACAATTTCATTAGAGACGTAACATATTCTTTTATTTGTGTTTTATCGTCACGCAACAACTACCAAATAATGTTTTGTTTGCTCTAGATCCAGATTATACAATAAATTGCTCATTCATATATTAAATGTTATCAGTCCTCAGTGCGAATATCTTTTTCAACCCCCGACGCACCCGACGCAAAAAGAGGGGTGTTGTAAGTTTGATGTCGATGTCTGTCTGACTGTGTGTGTGTGTGTGTGCTTATGTCTGTCTGTGGCAACGTAGCTCTCAAACGGATGGACCGATTTAGATGTGGTTTTCATTTTTTTTGACGAGACACAATTAGCTTCGCTCAAAAGTCAAAAATGACTATGTATACATTTGTACTATTTGGATAAATCTATCATTTTTTCTTATATGTATTTTTTTCATTTCCATCAATTAAGTTTTAGCTATCACTGTTCTAACAATTGTTTGTTTATTTTTAATGTTTATAAATTAATTACTAACCACTTCTTAACTGTAAATCACTGCGCACATTACAAACCTAAAATAAGTTACACAGAGCACTACGCATCATCCAATATTACAAATTATATATATAATTATGTCACTACTACAATATTCAAAATTCGATTCACTTAATCATATTAACTTAATTTCAAACCTAGATAATATTGAGCCTGGTAAATCATTCATGAATGACTTAGATACATGCAAAACAGTTGTACAAACTCAACTTTACACACTAAACCTGAAAATATTGACACAAAATATTAGAAGTATAAATAGAAATTTCGCCCAGCTACAAGTCATGTTAGCTAGGTTGGATATATCGTGTGAAATTATTATTCTAACTGAAACATGGAACTCAAAAATTCTTAATGCACCTATCTTGTTAAGTTATGACTCTTACTGTACTACAAATAATCAAAATCAAAATGATGGAGTAATAGCATACATAAAACAAAGCTCTGGCTATATCGTTGAAGAAAAAATACTGACGGATGCCTCATGTTTACTTATTAGAGTAAGCACTGATACCGTTGCACTTGGCA
This sequence comes from Brenthis ino, assembly GCA_921882275.1. Lineage (NCBI taxonomy): Eukaryota > Metazoa > Arthropoda > Insecta > Lepidoptera > Nymphalidae > Brenthis > Brenthis ino. Next base: position 22,892,546 of record OV170232.1, on the reverse strand, counting down.
TCTATAGATCTCCCTCTGAACGAAATATTGATAATTTTTTGAGATCTCTAGATGTCCTACTATCTGATTTGTCAAATTACAATAACATTGTATTAGTTGGAGATTTGAACATAGATATTACTCAAAACAACATAGATAAAAATTCAGATCAATATCTAAATTTATTAGCAACACATGGGCTCCTACCTGGTCATGTTTATCCAACTAGAGATAGAACTTGTTTAGATCATTCAATGATCAAAGCCAAGCATCCTTCACTCACTATCGTCATAGAAACAAGTCTTACCGATCATTACCCTGTTCTAACATGCATTAAATTGAAACATAATAGTATTATAACGAAAAACACAAATTCACAGAAAATTCATTATAAAGCTATTCTCGATGAACTTAAATTAATGAATTTTGACAACATAATATCAACAGATGTTAATAATTATACTGAAAACCTAATTAGATTATTTCAAAATTTAATACTCAAAAATACACTTAGTTATATAACACCTAAAAAAATGCGTTGTATAAAACCATGGATTACTCCAGGGCTTCTTCGATGTATAAAAAATCGAGACCGAATGCATTTAAAATGCAAACGGGATCCTAATAATGAAATATTGATTATTACATATAAACGTTATAAAAAATTCTGCAATGATTTACTGAAACGTTTGAAGCGTATTCATGACAGGAATGAGTTAACAAAGTACGCCAATAATCCTAGACTAAAATGGAAAATAATTGATAAAATTAGTGATCGATCTAAGCCTAAAACAACTCCAACACAGTTGTTAAAAATCGGGATCACCCCAGAAGAATCTTTAGAAAAAGTAAATAACTACTTTGTTTCTATTGCTAAAGATCTTGCAGAGGGCATTTCAAATACAACTACATCAAATACCGATTTTACACAGAATACACACGTTCAAACAGACTCAATGGCAATTTATTATACGACAGAACAAGAGGTTAAATCTATCCTATTCAATTTAAAAACAGATAGTGCAGTTGGATGTGATGGCATTTCTACAAGATTTCTTAAAATGACAAGCAATACTGTAATCCCACATATCACACAAATCATAAATCTTTCAATCCAAACTGGCATTTTCCCTCAAGCATTTAAACAATCCATTATCCATCCCATATATAAGGGGGGGACCAGAGACTGTGTCAATAACTATCGACCTATTTCTGTATTACCGGCATTATCAAAAATCTTTGAGAAAATACTAAATAAAAGGCTTGTAGCATATTTAAATAAAAAATCGATTATATCGAAAAACCAATACGGCTTTAGAGCAGGTCTATCTTCCTCTCAAGTCGTCTCTGACCTTACTAACTACGTTGCAAACCTTCTAGATCAACAAGAAAGGTGTATAGGCGTATTTTTAGATTTGGCAAAAGCTTTTGACACAGTATCTGTCCCGATATTACTAAACAAAATGGAAAATATTGGCATTAGAGGAAAAATACTGGACTTATTTAAAAGTTATTTGTTGAACAGAACACAAAAAGTGACAATTGACGGGAAATTTAGTGGTGACGCTCCTGTCATATTCGGTGTTCCACAAGGGAGTGTACTTGGTCCCACGTTGTTTTTAATCTATATAAATGATCTTTGTGAATTAAAAATAACAAATGGTAGAATATTTACCTTTGCAGACGACACTTCAATAATATTTCATGGAAAAACTTGGGTTGAGGCCAAAACAAATACCGAACTTGGAATTCGGCATATTAGAAATTGGCTCAATCAAAACATGCTTACACTTAATATTTCTAAAACTAAATATATGCCATTTGCGATCACTCAGCGGACACTACCTATTGAACAAAATTTCGAAATTCAAATGCACTCTTGTCGGAATGGGAATTCTTGTCAATGTAATACACTAAATAGAACTAAAACTATACGTTATCTCGGTGTTTTGTTAGATGAAAATCTTACTTGGAATGCACATATAAAAGACGTAACTGAAAAAACAAAGAAAGTTAATTTTTGTATTCAAAAAACTACGCTACGTGGCTGATACTAGTACTCTAAAAACGGTTTACAGCGCTTTGGTTGAGTCAGTAATAACATACTGTATCACATCGTGGGGTGGAGCTTGTAAAACATATCTGTTAAAACTAGAAAGAGCTCAACGAGCGATATTAAAAGTCATGACATCTAAACCATTTAGTTACCCAACAACAGATTTATATTCTGAATGCGATGTCCTTTCTGTCAGGCAGCTATTCATAAGGAATACAATAATAGATCAACATCGGAAACTTGAATATGACCATAGTCTCACAATAAATAGATTGAAGCATAAAGTATGTAAAATAAACCGCTACAGAACATTTTTCATCCATAATTACAACTGTTATTTAGGTCCCACTCTTTATAATAAATTGAATAAAATTCTTAATATATACCCGCTTAACACTTACCAATGTAAAAATATCATAGTAAAGTGGTTAAAAAACCTAACTTATGATGACACAGAAAAATTATTTGCTATAGTTAAATAAATGATAAATGACTCATAAGCTTATAAATTAACTTACACACCCGTATCTATCACACAACACAGTACACACATAAAAAAATATATAATTATACATAATATTATACATATATAAAAAAACATATTTCAGACATATTTTCACATTTTAAACATTCAACACACACCACACAAATGACTTATCATGTTAATATGTTAAATGTTAATTAACCAATTTAATAATATGAATTACCCATGAATACCTAAATAATTAAAGCAGAAAAATTTATTACATAAAATCATATTGTTTAAAACTAGGTACTTAAATAAAAAAATATATAAACTACTATATTAAAAATTTGGCTTAAGTCATTATTTTTAGTGGTCTAACTTTAACTACTGCTATATTTAACTTTTATGGCGGTACTTGTAAAAAATATTAATAATGTAGAATATCAATGTTTAAAGTATAACAGACCTTGTAATGTCATTTAATTATTGTGTGGCTTTTTGTTAAAAATATGAGTGATAATGTTTAATGATAATTTAGTGACAATCCTTTTGTATCATAGAGGAAGGAACTGTCGTCTGTAATACAGGCTCGGCCTAGTACAGTCGGCAGTGACAAACCGATGTAAGTAGCATAATTTGTAATAAGCTTTATTTTGCGCTTAGTGTAAATTTAATGTCAAAACTTATTGCTAATAAACTTTTATTATTATTATTATTATTATTATTATTTGAAAGCCAGTTTCCTTGCGGTGGTAGCTAGGACTTTGTCTAAATCAGGATAAAAAGTGCAAGTCGCAGAAATGGAACCTGTTACCTCCAGCAACAAAGCACACTCGTATTAAGTACCTGTCATGCGGATAAGTTTAGTTATAATGCTCCAAAAGTTATTTAAAGAATAAATTCTCTTACGATTCCTAAATAAAACGATAGTCCAAAAGCTGTACGTTCTGCATGCGAAGAGTTTTATTAAATTTTCCATATGCGAAGTACGTTGGGGAATCGGGATTTGAATTTAAAGATATGGCGGGCTTGTCCTAAAATTCCGATTTTGATATCATCTTTATAATGTGCTAGCCATTTCAACAGATTTTCCTTAACTGGTTTTATGTAGATTTCTAGGAACGGTTAGACCTAAGTAGAATTTTAATGCACCAAGAACCTTGCATTGCCGGTTTAAGCTATTTTACCAATTAACATCTTGAATCTAGCTTACTTCGATATGAGTTCGATTCTTGCTGGAGGTGAAAGCTTGTGTTCACTATACAATTGATGTTCGTTACGTCCCAAGTATGGTATGACTTGGGAATGTCATAATAAATACACATTTTGGTTGTTACCTATACATTTTAGAGTATGTTAAGAACGAATGCAAAATATACCTATACTTTGCTAATCCCTCCACGACCGCGGACACGCCGGCGTGTCAGTTAATAATAGATTTCTTAGAAATTTAATTAATTTCTTAGAAATTTACCTGGAGGTGATAATAATAATAATGAACACTTTATTGCACACCACACAAGAAAATAAATAAAGAAGTGAAATACATAACAATAAAAAGATGCACAGCAGGCGGCCTTATCGCTAGAAGCGATCTCTTCCAGGCAACCTTAGGGTAGAGGAATCAGTATATGAAAATGGTAGGCGGTGTACTTGTATAAATACATACTTATACATATATACATACATACATACATACATACATACATACATACATACATACATACATACATACATACATACATACATACATACATACATACATACACACATACATACATACATACATACATACATACATACACACATACTGATATGGTGGTGGTAGTGGTAATATGGTGATAACATGTACTCTTATCCTTATTTATTAACGTCGTTAATCGCACCTCAAAATTGCTTTTCAATAAAAATAATTTCAAAAATTCATCTTAACGTTAGGTAAACAAGATTGAACTGAATTGTTGAAATGAAAATGATAAATCTTTTACTTTATAGATTTAAGGAATAAGTTAGTGAACTTCACAATTAATTGGCTAATTAAACGAGCTCAAGTCAACCTGAAGTTATATAAGTTATAGCAGATGACGAGGGTGAAGTCTGAGTCCGCTAACTTCGCAAGTGGAATCTGTCATTATCTTATGACAGGGTCGCACCTGCGCTCTGTAAATAACCACGTAAGGCTGACAAATTGTATAACATTCATATTGGTCACGTCGCGTGGTATGCTGTACCTAAAAATTGCAAATCTACGAATAAAATTCTCTAACCTAAGAGAGTATTTCAATATTTTACAATGATAACTTATTCATGGATTTAAATATTTTATGGCATAGTTTATGTCTTTTTCATGTTATAATAATAAATCTATACATATAATAAAATTGTAACTAAGCCGAATCTGTACATTAAATATTTTTTGGTAAATCTTATTCATATAAACATTATTATCGATACAGAGTCCGAATCTATAGTTTTTAGAATGTTTGTCTGTCTGTCTGTCTGTCTGTTACCGCGTCACAGAAAAAACACTGGAGGGATTTTGATGAAATTTGGTATGGTGATAGCTGGTTATCCGGGTCACCATATAGGATACTTTTTACCGCGGGAAAATGTCTCATTTCTGAAAAAAAAATACGTAAACTGCAGTGTAAGAGTATACTAATATGTAAAACCTAAGAATTGTATTTTTGGTCATCTGAACGCGGGTGGAGCCGCGGGCAATGCTAGTATTTTATAATTAAGAAAATGCATTACCTTATAACTAGTAACTATTTTTTTAAAACTAATATGTAAAAAAGGGACTAAAGGGTGATGCAGGATAAAACCTGTTATTTAAAGACAGGAGGACCAAGTGAATACTGCCATAGACTAAAAGTGATATTACCATGACAATAAAGAAGATTGACAAGCAAAATATATCTAATACAAATACCTATCACCATATTTGTAAAACCATAATGAAGAAATAATATCTAAATTCGCAAAACATTTAAATGAATGCACTAGCTGTCTAAATCCTTATGTTAAACTAAAATTAATGCAAACGAAATCCAGCGAAATTATAAATTTCAACACTTTCTGGACTTGTTCTTCTATTGCCATCAGCATATATTTTCATTTCACGAGTAACAGTTGTTTTATGACTGTTAGTCCAATTACAGTTATTACATTTTTCGTAAATTTATATCTACAAAACAAAAAAAACACTTTTAATTTTAAAGATAAATGTAATATAAGAAAGAATATATGTTACAACAACATTCGTGCATAAAATTCTAAATATAACTAGAGGTTTCTAACAATGAATGTATTGAACGAGCAGTTACTATGGAATGCTTGGAAAAATATATCCGAATTTTAATATAAAATGTATTGTCGGCCATAAATACAGCGAAATATGACAAGAATGGCTATTAAGACGAATTTCATTTACCGTTCTCGTTTTTATGTTTTATTCGTGATACATTTGTGCCCTTCAATGTTACTAAATCATCTGTAATGAACATATAAAACGTATTTTGATTAATTTTTAGTAAAAAATAAATTGTAGTATCGATATTGTAGGACTCGTTGGTCTAACATGTACAACGTACGTGTGGTCCTAAATTCGACTCTTAGCTCAGGCAAAAATAGTTACTGGTTTTATATGTCATGAAATACTCAGTAGTAGCCCGTAGTTTGAAAGTCAGTGTTTTTTCACTGATCACAATGTTTACACCCCCGTGTCCTTTGAGAGTACGTAAAGCTGTCGACCCTTACGAGCACCTTACGAGTATCTCTCACCGGTCCAATCGAGTTGTCCTCCCACCGGAATATGAGAGTTAAAGGAATAAAAAGTGCACTTATGTATGTCTACACACATAATTGTGCTCTATAATATATATGTATATCCTGCGCAGCGGCTAGCTTCAGTGAGGTTGGCTAATGTAACCGAAACCGGTACGAAGATATTATTTTTATTAGTACCGATACTTATAAATATAACTAGCATTGCACGCAGCTCCGCCCGCTTTCAGATGACCAAAAAGCAAATACTTATGTTTTACATGTTGGTATACTCTTACAATGCAGTTTTTGTATTTTATCTCAGAAATGAAATATTTTCCCGCTATAAAAAGTATCCTATATGTTAACCCGGATAACCAGCTATGATCATACCAAATTTCATCAAAATCTCTTCAGTGGTTTTTCTGTGATGCGGTAACAGACAGACAGATAGACAGACAGACAAAAATTCTAAAAACTATAGATTCGGCCTCTGTATCAATAATAATGTCTATTTCAATAAGATTTTCCAAAAAATATCTAATGTACAGATTCGGCTTAGTTATAATTTTATTATATGTATAGATAAAAAAAAGAATTTAAATTGAGAGCGGAATGACAAAGACCTTAGAAAGAGAATTTACTTTATCTATGCCTCAACTAGGGTTAACATGATTATTTTCTATATGAAAATTTTCCTCTCTACAGTACATATCTGTTACACAAAGTCTATGTCTGAATAAGTAAGAAGGTCTGTTTAAGTGTAGTAAGTTATTAATGGAGCTATCACATCGCGGCTTAACACTTTAAGTACGGTCGGATCTCTGTAAATTATGCACCTTATGAACACCCCAGACGAATTACTGTCATTTAAAATTAAACAATTTTCGCATATCTTTACATATGTGTTGAATATATTGCTTTACATAGAGATCAATGAATGTATGTGTAATCTGGAAAGAGATGACAATGATTTGTTTGAATAAGTATAGTTTTATGTCATGACTAGCATTGCCCGCGGCTCCGCCCGCGTTCAGATGACCAAAAACCAAATTCTTAGGTTTTACATATTAGTATACTCTTATTGCAGTATTTGTAGTTTTTCTCAGAAATGAGATATTTTTCCGCGGTAAAAAGTATCCTATATGTTTTTACCCGGATAATCAGCTATCACTCTATCAAATTTCATCAAAATCCCTTCAATGGCTTTTCTGTGATGCGGTAACAGACAGACAGACAGATAGACATGTACAGATTCGCCTTAGTTGCAATTTTATTATATGTATAGATTTATACTTTGTGAGAGGTAAACATCTGTTAGGCTTACATTATCGGGCTCGTCAGATTCTTATCCCGCTGACACATGGGTCGACTTATTTAGCTAGAACTAAACTAGAATGCCTCCCATATATTTGTATTTTAGGAACTGCGTTTTATGAATTAGATATTGTGACGTTTATTTATATTTGATTCCATTTCTCTTCTAGCTATAATATCAATTCATAAAACATTAATATATGCGTGTTTTATGTCAAGTTTTATCCTAATATTGTAAGTGATGCGCGTCGAATTTTTTTAGTGAGCCACCAACTTTTTCTAACGCGATTTATGAAGTATGGCAGTAAACATTCTTAAAGTTTATTATAGTATTATTTAAATATTTGACTATTCGAAAATTAAAAAAAATGCTCCTAAAGGCTTTATAATCCTTGCATTAATATTACCTTTTAGCTTTATTTGCTTAGAGATGTTTCTCTTTGTAAGATACGCGTACTATTTTCGTTTTCCTTGTGTCAAGGCCAACACAGAGTACGGTGGTAAAATTCATATAAATCCCATTTGTATATCAAAGCGATATTAATACTTACATTTCCGTATAGATTTTCATTTCAGCACCGGCTCTAACTAATTATTCAGCTACTTTTGAGCTCTTTATAGTGATGTAAGTTAATTACTTTTAATAACGTGTTGCACACTTTTTAAACATTACTTATTTACATATCTAGCACAAGGACGATTACAATTTAAATAAATATCTATACAGATAAATAACATTGATATGTCTGTTAGTAATGTCAGAATAACAGCTTTTGACTAAATGCATATGAAATTACATACGGTACGTATAAGAAACACAATTTTTAATTTTTTTGTCTGTCTCTCTGTCTGTCTGTCTGTCTGTCTGTCTGATTGTTCCGGCTAATTTCCAAAACGGCTGGACTGATTTTGCCCAGACCTTTTCTGGCAGATAGTTGATATTATAAGGAGTAACTGAGTACTTTTATTTTAGAAAAAATGTTAGGGCTCCGCTCAAAATAATGTAAATCCTACCTAGAGACCCGAGCAAAGCGAGGACAAATCGCTAGCTTATAATAATTTTAATAAAGCTTACAAAATTGTATTCCATCAGCAGCGCAGTCTTAATAAAATAGAAAATATTTGCAATGCAGATCCGTCTCAGATCTCTAGAATACTTCAGCGACAGTATGAACTTATCTCTTTTGACTTTTCAAGTATTAAGTTTGAAAGAGAAGATCATTGTTTTGTCTTACTTTGGCTTAATACTTATTGCAAAAGTTATCCGCTACGAATTTGTTACTAAAAGGAATTTTAAAATTTATTTTTAGTTTTTGTGTATTCAGCCCTTCATAAAGTCCCACTGCTGAGCACGGGCCTCCCTTCAATATGAGGGGGATCAGGCCATAGTCCACCACGCTGGCCAAGTGCGGGTTGGCAGACTTCACATGTCTTTCGAAAACTTGCTAGGTTCTCTCAGACATGCAGGTTTCCTCACGATGTTTTCCTTCACCGTAAGGCAAGTGGTAATCATGTTGAAAATGATTCGCACATGAAAATATCAGAGGTGCGAGACCCGGGATTTGAACCCGCTTCACTCGGTTACCCATGCGAGCACGTCACCACTGGGCTACCACTGCCTTAGTTTTTTAGTTTTTAGTTTTAAGCAATACTTAGTAACAGTTGGGAAGTACCTAATAATTAAATAAACTAGTGTAGGTTTAGTTATGTCTGGTGTAATGCAGTAATCTATAGCAATAAAATTCTGGTATGGTATAATTGTACATGCGTGCGTGTAATTCTTTACATATAATAAAATTCTGAGTCGAATCTGTACATTAAATTTTTTTTGGAAAATTTTATTAAAATAATCATTATTATCAATACAGAGGCCGAATCTATAGTTTTTAGAAATTTTGTCTATCTGGGAATGCATCACGAGAAAATCACTGGACAGATTTTGATGAAATTTGGTATGATGATAGCTTGTTATCCAGGTTAACAACAACGGAGATTCTTAAAGGATACTTTTTACTGTGGAAACATGTAAAAATGTACTAAAACTGTATTTTTATTTTCGATTGCCACATATCCTATATACGCCTAGTAAGTTATGTAATTAGTTTAGTTTGAATAACTTGGATACTTTTGATGATAAAAAACCAAAACGTCCATAATATGGTACGTTACGTCCTTTAAACTGAACGATAGATCTGTTGTATTTTAGTTATATATAGTTAGTTATATGTATATTCATATATCACAAACATATAAATTAATCTGCATTTACTATTTACAAAGATTTCTTAAGTTACTTTAATTTCAACACGCTGACGCAGCACTTGACTGAAGTGTGATGCGAATTGATGCCGTCGGGATGGGTTGCTTCAATTATGCACAAGAGCAAATAGCTTGTCCATTTCTTGTATATTGTTGTTGTGTATTTAATTTATTTTCGACCCCTTAGTTCTAAAAGAATAAAGTTCTTTGATCGCCATCTAATTTATTCCTTGTCTTAGCAATGTTTTACTGAAATGTTTTTACATTTTCTTTGTGTTGTTAGATCTATTCAGGCGTGTAAATAATTTAATTTATAATTTAAACAAGCAGAACCCTAGGCTTCGCTCGCGCTAAAACTACAAAAAAAAACTCTAAAAGGGTAGGTTTCATACAAACTTTCAACCCCTATTTTACCCTCTTATGGAGTTATAATATTAGTATGTATGTATATTATTATGAATATATGTAGAATTTCATAAAAACTTAATTACATATACAAATATACAATAAAACTACTTAATTACATATACAAAACAATTAATGTACACTTTTACAGTTACAATTAATATTATTAGGTACTGAAAAAGTCATGTCCGCGTGGAATAGTAGCAATAAAGCTAGCCGCACACCCCCACTGAATGGCAATGCCGATTCTTTGGGCGAAAAACGAGCCAACTCTCCTATCACCAGTACATGTAATAAGACGAAGTTTTATGTCTTTTAAGATGTGTTTACACTTTGACTCCATGGGCCAAGGGTTTCTACAGCAAATGGTATAAATACATATTTTAGACTAAGACTGCGTTTTTTAGTTAAATTTTATATTACTAAACCATTGCTTATTCTAGATAGCAAAGGAGTTCTAGGTATATTACTAAGTTTTTGTATACTTAGAAAATTGGCAACTTCGAAAAATATGCAAGGTGAACTAACAAATTTATTATACTTAAATATAAACTACTATATTATACATACATATATTGTTAGCTTATATTATATATACAAATAACATTTTAAAATTATCTAATATAGAAACAATTTTCTTTAACTTTATATACCTAACGTGCCAATTAGATGGAGTAAATTGATTTAAAAATGAATGGTTGAAGATAAAGTTTTTTGAATTAGGTCGAGCTCTGGATTCAGTTTGCTGGTGAAAGTTATAATTTACTCATAAACTGAGCACCCGAATAAGAAATATCGGTAAGCTATTACGCTTAGCTTATATTTAATATTAATTTTGTAATTAAAATTAAATGAATTCCAAATATTATATTCTTTTGCTATAAATAAAAAAAAAAACTATAAGTATGAACGTCTGTGAAGATTGTTCAAGGAATTGGAATGAACGTGGGATACAAGACATACCATTTCTTGGACACTGTACGAGTATATGTTTTGTTGTTTATTTATATTGTTGAGGTTTATTTCAATTTAAGGAACGATAGTACAATCACTATTGTAATAACGTTAACATGTTATGACCTATTCTTTTGTTATATTATTAATTATCATCTTTACAGCTCTTAAAAAAACAGTAATTTTCATATAACGACTCAAAATATTTAATAATATCTATATATTTTATATTGTACTAGCGGACCCGACAGACGTTGTCCTGTCTACACGTCTTTAATTTGAAAATTTCAAACTCTTTTTAATATTTTTTTTTTAATGAAAATTATTATTCAAAATGTGAATCTAAACCATTCCCAGATCCCCTTGAACACACACAAAAAATTTCATCAAAATCGGTCCAGTCGTTTGAGAGAAGTTCAGTGACATACACAGTCACAGAAGAATTATATATATAAAGATATTTCACTGCTAGATTTCGTATTTTTCTTATAATTTTATTTGCAATTTAAAACAATTATTCAATCAATACTTAACGTTTCAAGTAACCACCATTTCGAATTAATGGTAAAAGCTTACGCTTAATTTAATAATAATAATAAGTATTTATTTCTTAATTAATATAATATCATTAATAATTATGAAAAAAGAGTATTTATATCTAACAAATAGATATAAATACTCTTTTTTTAGATAGTATTTTTTTTATGTTCACTTGCGACACATTAAAAATAATACCTACATACATACAAATATTGTTAACTAGCATTGCCCGCGGCTCCGCCCGCGTTCAGATGACCAAAAACTAAATTCTTAGGTGTTACATATTAGTATACTCTTACATTGCAGTTTTTGTATTTTTCCTCAGAAATAAGATATTTTCCCGCGGTAAAAAGTATCCTAGGATCGCGCGCTACATCGCCCGGTTTATATAGCTTGAGCAGGCGGTCGAGCGATGCGGGGCAGAGGGGATGGACTCGCCGTAGGCATCTCAATGCTCGCCAAGCATTAAAAATGTTTCGCTACTAATTACTTCTAACAACGATATCTCAAAAACTATTCATCTGATTGATTTAGTGTAAAGAGCAATTTTAATCTGCATTAAATGACTAAGCTAACTAAAATATTCATTTGGATAAGGATTAATACCGAACTAAAGAAAATAACTTTGAAAATAACGTAATGTTTTTAATTAAAAATGTTAACATAAAAGTGGTTATTGTAAGTCAACCGTAAGAGATAGAGATATGCTATCGCGGACTTTTTTGTAGCATTTTTATAGATTTTGAATTCTCTAGTACATTACTTAACTGTATCTTTGCTAGTTTACGCGGCGTTCGCGTGGAAAGTTCCCATTTGGCGAGATTTTTTGCGACCTCTTCAACATTTGTCGCCGTATTTCAGCTAATTTACATAAAAGCATAATAAATTATATACCTAAACCTTCCTCAAGAATTACTCTTTCTATTGTTGAAAACCGTATAAAAATCCGTTCAGTAGTTTTCGAGTTTATCGCGTACAGACAGACAGGAGGACAGACAGGAGGACAGAAAGACGCGGCCGGGGGACTTATTTTTATAATAAGTATAGATGTTACAAGATGAAATGTGACAGGTAAATTTTATAATTAACTAGCATTTTACGTTCAGATGACCAAAAAAAAAATCTTAGGTTTTACATATTAGTATACTCTCAAATTGCAGTTTTTGTATTTTTTCTCAGAAATGAGACATTTTCCCGCGGTAAAAAGTATCCTTTATATTGACCGGGATAACCAGCCATTACGATACCAAATTTCATCAAATCCCTTCTTTGAATTTTCTGTGATGCGGTAACAGACAGACAGACCGACAGACAAAAATTCTAAAAACTATAGATTCGGCCTCTGTATCGAGAATAATGTTTATTTCAATAAGATTTTCCAAAAAATATCTAATGTACAGATTCGTATTAGTTATAATTTTATTATATGTATAGATTTCTCTTTAAATCTATTAACATTTATAGTTGCCAGGGTATTCGAAGGCTACTGACGGTAGAGTACTGACACTAAAAATAAGCGCTGAAATTTGGGGTCACTTTATGCATCCCTCGGGTTTCTAACGCAGGCCAACCTTTCTTTTTATAAAGATACGTTGTAGAGTTAAAGTTATCTTATATTTATTACTATTTATGTAGAGCTCAAGTGATTTTCCTTGGTTTTAAGTATTTTTTTTATGTTGTCTGTAATTAGTGTTTCTTTAATCAAGGTATTTTATTCTATTGTAAATTAAAATTCAAATTTACTAATTTTTTGTCGTAAATAAAATACAACATTTACATATATAAAAACTAAAATGCTAGGCCAGATAACAATAGAACTTTTATTTTCTTACGTCATATGTTTGAAACATATATTAAACTGAACTATACGGAGGAAGCCGCGGGAAGTAGCCAGTATGTTATATAATTTATACAGAGAATTTCTTTTTAAGACCAATATGTATTGATATTTTATGCGTCGGCAATCGGAAATTTCCGGACGGTTCGACATAAAAACGTGAATCGCGACAAACTTGTCGCTTTTTAGAACCTCGATTTTAGCGGTTGAATGCTACGCTATGTCCGCAGATATTCGGTTGATAATCGCAGCCCTTTAGTATTGGGCCCTTTGAAGGTTTAGAATTTACGAAACATATTTTTTATTTCATTGTTATAATGCCTTAAAAAAATCTAAAATATATATTCCTTTTGTATTTCTAAATTAGATTGCTCTCTTTCTCTACTACTGCTCTATCTGTCTCACATCTTACTACGATAATTATATTAATATTTGTATTTTGCATAATATTTAGCTGAAATAATGTTTATACATTTACCGAGTGGGAAGTTATCAAATATCGGCAGACGCTACTAGAAATTACTAAGGAGTTATCTCACGAAAAGCTATTGTTTTAAATGAATTCACAACTCTCGGTCGAATCTTCGCTGTTGAGTTCAGTATTACCTACAGTTAATACTTTCAAGATTACTCTATTTCGGGGATTTCTATAACGAAAATGGACGTATTCCATCACAATATTTAAAGGAACATCGTTAATTTTGAAATGGTATTGTTAGATTCCATATTTATGTTTTGTTTTGATTAATTACTTAACTGTTAATTTTTAAAAACGAATAAATCACTTTCAATCAAATGCACAGTTGTATTAGGAAAAATAACATCATCTATATATATAAAAGAAAGTCGTGTTAGTTACACTATTTATAACTCAAGAACGGCTGAACCGATTTGGCTGAAAATTAGTGGGGAGGTAGTTTAGAACCAGGAGACGGATATAGGAATAGGATACTTTTTATCCCGTTCGATTGCGTTCCCGTGTGACGTGACATAAAACTCAAGAACGGCTAGACCAATTTTTATGATATTTGAATTTTTGGATTTCTTAGTTAGTCCGGAATAGGATAATAAATATTAAAACATCAAAAAAATTACGAAAAAAAAATTAAATTTGTATGGCTACCTCTGGCTAATAACTATTTATATCTATTTAAAACGTACCTAGCGACGAACCCGAGCGAAGCGAGGGTGAGCCGCTTGTTTATATATAAAGCACGTACATATATTAAATCAAATTTCAAAAAAAGTAAATATTTTTATTTACGCACACAATCCTACGAATCCACAGTTAATTTCTATATAGATTCGCAATTTTTTGTGCGTGTTTTTAATAAATGAGATTTTTTTCTTAGAGTTAGAAAAAAGCAAACGTTGTCAACAGTTAGATGTAGTATTTAAATGAGTAACTATTTGATGTGACTACTGAGTGTTATCATGTTTCATAACGCGGAATAAGGGACTGGTTCCGTTAGTTATGTATAGGTTGATAGAATCTATCGTTTGGAATAATCAAAGGGCCTACTATTTACAGTGTGTAAAATAAACATACCCGAATCAAATATACTTTGTCTAGCTTAGAGAATTATTTAACTCACACTCCTTCTCCTCTCTCTGAAAGTTATTTCTTTGAATAACATATATGCTTCCTACAGGACAATTAATATTTATATCATAAGTAATTAAGTTTAGTTACTGCTTTGGCAATTATTTAGTTTAATTTTAGTAACAATAAAGTATGTATATTCCTATAAAAGATTCTCAAGCTGGGCATTGACGTAAAACGGTACAAGAGGAGTGTGCAAATAGGTATAATTCGATCCAGCACGACCCCATAGAGAGTCGTATGTCTCAGCCCAAGTACGTGCTGCTGAGTTCTCGCAAGTTATAGAAGATTTGGGGGAAATGGAAAAAGTTACGATAAGAAATATTCCTACGTTTCGAGACCAATTCTTTATATATTAATCGATTTTACATATTATACTTGTATTATAATATTATATACATTCTTAACAATACATATATGTATGTATGTATTTTTGATATAAGCGTAGTTATTGTCTACGTTTAATTAAATAAAGTAAAAAAATGAATGAATAATAAACGGTCGTGGCAAAAACTTTATAATTTATGCGTAACTAATGAAAGCTCATGAAAAATGAATAGAATTTTGGGAAACAATAAATAAATACGATTAAAATTCAGACCGAAACAGCCATGAAAATCATCGTCTATCTCTCGCAGACGAATAATTAAAACTACAAAAGTTGAAAATAAAACTAATTAAAACGTGACGTCGAATCTGAACATTTCGAATACGCTCCATTCGGCCATTATGATTGTTTATTCGATTTATTCCAAGTTTGTGTTACTTGAAACGAGGGTCGTGTTGTAGATGAACGTCTGGCTGGTATTGCTCACTTCGCGTATCACAGGTTCAATTCTAGTCACTAAATATGGCTTATATTGCATATTATTGTTTTGCTTATGTGGAAATATTTAATTTGGCTATCTTAATTATGTGTTGCAAATGTCAGATAATACATATATTTACTAATTTAATATAAGAACTTTCCTACTTGTTTGTATTCAGCCCTTTTTAACGTCCCACTGCCTTGGCCTTCCTTCAATACGAAGGGGATGAGGCCATAGTCCACCATGCTGGCCAAGTGCGGGTTGGCGGACTCGTTAATATAGAGGTAATATTTGTATGTTTATATGTAGGAAATAATCTCTGCAACTACTGAACTGATTTTAAAACTCTTTTACTTTTAAAATATTTAGATAGACACACTGTCCCTAGTGGCATAAGGTTTTTTCATTGGAGTTGTACATAAACTAACTAACTATCAACCATTTTTCACTTCTCGTGTTCTACTTCTTACTTCTTAGGAAGTTTTGCTTAGCATATTCTGATGATCATTTACCGCATGAAGGTAGTGAGAGTACATCACGTTAGGTAAAGAAGGTATATCTATATCCTGACAAGTCAATACACATACAAAAAAACAAAACTTCTATTAGTTTTCTAATAATTATTTATTGGTCTTTTTAACTTATATAGTATATTCAATTTTAATATCCTAAGATATTATTTTAAGCATGTAGAAAATCTTTTGTCATTCTACACAATAATAACCTGAATCTAAATTACTTTTAAGCACATAAATCAAAATATTGTACTGTTAACTGCAAAACTCATTAAATATATTGAATTTCGTGTATATTAATGAAATTTTCAGCAATCGAACAATGCCTATCTGATTATCGTGCTCAATGAAAATATAAAACGTATTAAGCGTAATTTATTTTTGCAATTACTACACAAATATGTCTTGTTTATTAGGTATTGAATACGATATTTGAAATAAAGGTTTAGGAATACATACGTATTAAAAATACGTAGAATCAAGAGTCTTTAATTTATCTTTCTATAGTAATAAATGGAGAGCCGATTTTTTGTTCGGTTATACTGCGACAACTACTGAACCGATCGGAATAATACTCATACCATAAGATGCAGCGTGTTTCGGAGAAGGTTTTAGTATATGATATGTTGTTGATTAATGTACCATGCAGGCGGAGCCGCAGGAAAATGCTAGTTTTTTATATTATATTTCGAAAATTATTGGGAAGGAAAAGTGTATTAAGGTAAAATAACGTTATTAGATTAGGAGTTAATGAAAATTTTGAATTGCTAATTAACAATTAAATTATAAATTACTAGTAACTAACCCTCGTTTCGACCAGTTAAGGGTTCAGCTACAGGTCCCTTTTCTACTTGATTCAAAAATATCGACTTCTTATATATATATATGTGTGTGTGTGTGTGTGTGTGACATTTGCGAGATAAGTATGCGTGAAATGATATTTTAAGAATGGAATGAAAAATAAAAGAAAAAAAAGGATGTTTTGTCATAATGGCGACACGACGCGTGAACATTGTTATCTGTAATTTTAATAATAAATAGTCGGTGAGTTATCAAGTGTTTTTATTTGCATTCTCTGATGCTGCATATCTATATATATAATAAAATTGTAACTAAGCTGAATCTGTACATTAAATATTTTGTGCAAAATCTTATTGAAATAGACATTATTATCGATACAGAGGCCGAATCTAAAGATTTTAGAATTTTTGTCTGTCTGTTACCGAATCACAGAAAAAACACTGGAGGGATTTTGATGAAATTTGGTATGGTGGTAGTGGTTACCCGGGTCAACATATAGGATACTTGTTATCTATTATATATACTATTTAGGTAAAATATCTCATTTCTGAGAAAAAATACAAAAACTGCAATGTAAGAGTATACTAATATGTAAAACCTAAGAATTTGTTTTTCAGTCATCTGAACGCGGGCAGAGCCGCGAGCAATGCTAGTATTTTCTATAATATGTAAGTATAAATCGTCATGTAATCTTTTATATCCAAATCTACTCAGGTGAGTTTTGCTAAGCCCAGCCTTTTCAGTGTAGAGTCGCAACAAACGTACATACATATACAACATTTTACATTTATAATACATAGTAGTGTGATTTATTAACAGAAAAAGAACCATACCCACAAGTACAGAAATCACAACTTTGCTTCTTCATCTTACGTAATACTGCTACAAGTGCTTTCATATACTTATAAAACGACGAAGTTTGGACAGCCTTTACTTCCGTTCCACATTCTAGGTTTCTAACTAAAATATAAAATACTATTTTCTTACTAGTTTGTTGTCTTGTTTGAAATTTAAGTGTCTTGTCCAAAAACATTTTCAATTACAAATATAAAAAAAAATATACTTTTAACTAGAATAAGGTGGTAGCCCAGTGGTACGAGCTCGCTTGGGAAATCGAGTGAAGCAGGTTCAAATCGCGGGTCTCGTTCCTCTAATATTTTCATGTGTATCATTTCCATCACTACCACTTGTCTTACCGTTAAAGAAAACATCGTGAGGAAAGCAGCATATCTGAGCGAACGTAGCAAGTTTTTGGCAGACATGTGAAGTTCGATAACCCACATTTCACCAGTATGGTGGACCGTGGTCTGATACCCTTCGTAGTGGGACATTAAAAAGAGCTGAATACAACTAAAATAGAAGTTGTATTAAATTACGAACAAAAATTCTGCAAAATTTGAAAAGTAAATACGCTGTTTCTCTGCTGAAAGGTGAGAAAACCTTGATTATTATTGTTATTAGAAGAGGCATGTTGAAAGGTAAGTAATATCTGAAATGATACAAATGGTTTTGAATTTCGCAATATTGCTTTTCTATGACTGTTAACAGCTTAAAATAAAAATATTGTATGTCTACTTCAAAAGTACTCAACGTATTAGGGATAACTAGATTGATTAATTACAAATTATACTCAAAGTATATCCTCGTAATTAACTTAAAGATTTTCTTTTAAAAATATAATAATATATATTGTTATCTTTCTGGTGGCGGTTAACTGCTTAGATACAACGTATGAAAAATAACTCATACAAATATGGCCCACTTGCGACAACTTCTTAATTCTACTATATGAATAAATGTGAAAAAGTGGAAAATACACATTAATATTGTAAATGTGAAAGTGTGTTTGTTTGTTTGTCCTACTTCCCCGTCGAAACAAAATGATAGGATCGGCGTGATTTTTTGTGTGGAGATAGTTGGAGGGCTGGAGGAGGAGAGTGATATAGGCTACTTTTTACCGGGGGATATTATCTCATTCCCACGGGAAACACATTATAATACAATCCAAAAAAATATTTATGATCAGAATTACTTGAAACTTAGTATTAATGCTCTTCAATACAATAAAATAAATAGGTTTTATAGAGTTTTTCGGGGAGTAATTATAGTTTTTTTAGGGGATAAAAATTTGTTTGAAGGCTACCTTTTTAGCAAGTTTTTTTGTAGTTTTAGCGTGAGTGATACCGTGGGATCTGCTAGTAGTATATACATATTAGTAATACTAATCACATATGTATTTACTGATAAAGAAGTAACTAAATATTGTTGAGGTAAAACCATTCTGTTCATTATGATTTATGACGTCCGCATTTCAAGTTGGTTACTAAAATCACAGATTAATAGATTTTAAAGAAAATGTATGAAAATCGATCAAAAAACATTGAGTACATAAAAGTGCATAATATAATAAATCCTAATAAGTCGTCAAATTTTGACAATGTACAGAACATAAGTATAAAAAGTATAACTTATACAATGAATAACAAGAAATTATAAGAAACTATGCTTTATTATTATTACTAAATCATTTGACGACACGTTTGGCTCTGTTTGTAGTGACCCTATTTGCTGCGCCAGTGGTCGCAGGTTCGAGACCCGCGGGGGCATTCATTTCTGTGCTGAGTACGAATGTTTGTACTCCAGTCATGGGTGTTTATATTTATAATATGTACGTATTTAAAAGTTATATATGTATTATGTATCAACTATCTGGTATCCATAACACAAGCCTCGTAGCTTACAATGGAACTAGATGGTGTTGTGTGTTAATGTCCTGGCATATTTAATTTATTTTTATTTTATTTTAAATAGAGTTTAACCAATTTCCTATATATACGAATGTACATAACATGGTGTTGGTGAAAGTGACAGCGCTGTGGATCACACGGCCGGACGCCTGCGAGACAAGCGCCAGGCCAAGCCGGACGGAATGATTCAGTTTCGCGCTCCGATGCCTTTTCCCGTCTACATCTCTGTGCTACCGAATGCTTTTTCAAAGATTGCATATCAATGAATCATATGATAATTCATAATCTTTTTCTTTTAAGGTTTCTTCTTGCATTCGATTTTTGCAAAGAATAATATTGTAACTCAGTAATGTGGCAATTTGGACTTTAAATATATGGGAAATTAATTTCTATTTAAAAAATATCTCAATACAAATTTACAATGTTGTTCTATGCAGGAATCGAGTAATTAACATAAATTATGTATATGAGGAGGATATGAGTGGAGCAACAAAATACAGTACAAATCGTAGAAATCGACTAACTAAATTAACATCATTATTTTGTAATATCTACACTTTTAACTTTTTGTATGTTTATTATTTGACATAGACTTCACATTGGTAATGGCCATTTTAAATTTTAGACTAGGTAGTATTATGAAGATTTATTAAATACTAGCAGAACCCGCGGTTTCGCTCGCACTAAAACTACAAAAAAAAACTAGGTCGGTTTCATACAAACTTTCATCCCTTATTTTACCCCTTATGGGATGAATTTCGAAAAATGATAAAAGATGTATTTATTTAATTGTATTGAAAAGAAGTTCTAAGTTTCAATTAATTCTGATCATAAATATTTTTTGGGCTGTATTATAACGTGTTTTCCCGTGGGAATGAGATAATCAATCTCCCGCGGCAAAAAGTAGCCTATGTCACTCTCCAGCCCTCCAACTATCTCCAAACAAAAAATCACGCCAATTCGTCACTCTGTTTTTACTTGAAAGAAGGACAAACGAACAAACAAACGAACGAACAAACAAACACTCTATAATATAAAATATACAAAATATGGATTATATTATGAGTATGGATTTATTTTGTTTACTTCACTTTTTAGTTATAAATTTATAATGACTTTGTAAATAATTATTAACTTTTCATAAAAAAACGTTCAGTTGTGTAAAGATATTAGTATAACAGAGTCATATTACACATATGTGTATTCAGCCCTTTTTATCGTCCCACTGCTGGGCACGGGCCTCCCTTCAGTACGAGGGGAATCAGGCCATAGTCCACCACGCTGGCCAAGTGCGGGTTGGCGGACTTCACATGTCTTTAGAAAACTTGCTAAGTTCTCTCAGACATGCAGGTTTCCTCACGATGTTTTCCTTCACCGTAAGGCAAGTGGTAATCATGTTAGAAATGATTCGCACATGAAAATATCAGAGGTGCGAGACCCGGGATTTGAACCCGCTTCACTCGGTTACTCAAGCGAGCGCGTTACCACTGGGCTACCACTGCCTTTTTTTTTATTACACATATATTGATAAATTATTTTGATCTCCTTATTATAGAAGATCAAAGGTATATAGGTATATGTTACCAAATATATATTCGAATTCTTTAAAAATGTTGTATTTGATGAATAAACTATACTTATTTTCTAATAAAAAGAGAGGCGTGTATACAATAAACACTCCACTGGCCTAGAAATGTACGGTCAGAGACTCTTAGCGAGATAACCAACGGCTACCTATTTGAAATTATTGCATATCGTACTTGAAAGCTTTTGTCTATTTATCGTTGTTTTGAGTTCATAAAAATCTCATACCTACTTTTTGATATGATAGTTATAAAATTAAATCGTCTTATTGTTATCTTTATAGATAAAAAAATTGAACTGTCTGTTTGTAATGTTAAAATAACAGCTATGTACTAAATGCATATAAAATTATATACGGTACTTATAAGGAGAACATAATTTTAAAAAAAATTAAAAATCTGCCTGTGCCTGTCTGTCTGTTTGTTCTGGCTAATCTCCGAAACGGATGGACTGATTTTGACGGAAGTTTCACTGGCAGATAGTTGATATTATAAGAAGTAACTTTAGTCTACTTTTATTTTAGAAAAACAATTAAAATTCCGCTTAAAAAAATTAAAACGTACCTACTACCTAGGACGCACACGAGCGAAGCGAGTGTGGTCGCTGGTAAATAATATAATATCAGAATATTGCAAAGAGTATAGAGATAATAAAATGAGAGTATATTCTAAGTATCAGTTATTTTATCGACACTGTTTGTAATGAAATATGGGTGAGGTCAAATGAAGTACTCTACGGTGGCATGTGGTTTAATGCGTGTTTTACATAATCTCACCAATCGTGTCAAAGATAATTATTATTCTATATTTAAATAATACCTAATATATTATTATTGTGGTTTTTAGTGAAAATATGACGAGATGTGAGAAATATAAACGAAAATTCATTCCGTATGGAATTGTTATTTACAAAATCACGTTAAAAATTCTATTCAGTAACATATAAATATGAATATAAATATGTTGGGACATTAACACACAGCACCATCTAGTTCCATGGTAAGCTAATAGGCTTGTGTTATGGATACCAGATAGTTGATACACTACACTACACATATTATATAACTTTAAATACATACATATTATAAATTTAAACACCCATGACTAGAGTACAAACATTCGTCATGACACAAATGAATGCCCCCAGCGGGAATCGAACCCGCGACCGCCGGCACAGAAAGTAGGGTCACTACATACTGAGCCAAACGTGTCGTCAAACATATGTTTGTATATAGTAAAGTGTGCCTTCTCGAATTATTTAAGTACTGTATAAATGAGAGCTACACCTGCAGGCCGTTTGTGAATTACTGCTGGCGTTTAGGTTAGATAAGTCACGATAGTTCATCGGTTTTAATCAATCTGTCGCACCCATGGGAAATATGCAGCGAAACTTTGCGGCTTGCAGATTCCACTTCGAATACAGACAACAGATACTATATTTAAATCAGGTTACATGTTAAAAGTATATGGTAAAATACACATATTCCCACTAAAAGTAATATTGTAAAACTATATTAATAAATACTTTCTTAGATTTACGCGAATATTTGACATTTTAAATAAAACTATCTTTTCGGATTTTGTCGCGGATTTATTTGCATTTTTGTTTTCCGACGTTTCGAATGCTTTACAGCATCCATGGTCACGGGAGAGACTGAGGTGTTACATGTCTTGGAGGTATAGTTGTTACAGACAGCCTACCCACAATTAACAAAATGAAAATTGCACCAATTACATGACAATATTTTTTAACTTTAAACATTTTTATAAAAACCGAAAAGGTAGTTTTATTTAAAATATATTAATTAAAAAAAATGTAAAGTAGTTGAAATACGAATTAAATGTAAATTGTAACCTACTAATAAAGTATCGTTTATTTATTGTTTTTCAGGACAAGTTTTGTAAAGAAGAAAATTAAAAGACTTTTTTTTTAATAAAATGAGATTTTTTTTAAATCTTATATTATGAAAATTGAGTGTGTGACATAGTTTTTATCCCGGAAGTCATCCCTTAAGGGGGTGAGAATGGGGATGAAAGTTTGTATGGGGAAGCGAGCTAGGGACGAAACCGAGCAAAAGGCGAGGGTGAGTCGCTTGTAGTTTATATAAATATAGATACCTAAGTTAATCGAATAGTGTGTGTGCATTTTGCAAACCTGTTTTATAGTAATTTCATAATAACACCAGCCTAAAATAGCGTCTGCCATTGGACGTGAAGCCAAGATAAACGAGACGATAGGCGTTTATTTGTTTAAGGACTGCGCGAACAGTATAGGCAGGACCAGAGCTAGATCACTTTACGGGACAGCACGTAATACTATCGTTCTAAAATTATAATCTGAAAATCGATGCTGTATAACGTGACTAGTTGTCAGGTCTTGAGATGACAATCTAGTTTTAGATCCAGAGTCTAAAAATAGGACCTCAAATCTCATACGATTTTGTAAAATACATTTATTGTATAGTAAAGATACATTAAATTTATACCTAAGTACATTTTTTATATAATAGTGGAATATTTAAAATATGTTATAAACACGTAAAAAAAAGATCTCACGCGATAGCGGATATTTAAACTGCGTATGAAAATTCAAATATCATGAAATCTAACTACAAGATTTTAATGTGGTGATTTATAATATGAACCTTTTCTTTTAATTTAACGCAAGCCTACGCTTGCCTACGCAAGTCTACGACGCGTAGTAGCATCTATACTAAAGAAACCAGTATATTATATTTTTAAACATGAGCCTAAAAATGATAATATGTATATTTGCGAGAGGAACTGCGAAATGCACCTAGAAAGGTTGTCATAAGCAGTACGTTTTACGAGTACATTACACAAATCAAACACGTAGACCAAATAGCTTTTAATACCACTCTTACAATTGCCGTATGCATTGTCAGTTTAACATATTCAATACTTCAACCTAATATATAAATATCTCGTGTCACGTTTGTGGTTGACTCCTGCGAAGTGGCTCGACCGATTTTAATGTTTTTTTTTTGTATATTTGGTGGATATAAAAATAGGCCGTGAAGTAATTTTCATTTCTTTCATCTTCCTACAACCCTCTCACCCCCCTCCCCTTCCCCCACCATTTCTTAAGAAAGTGAGTCGCTAGTATTTTTATAAAAATCTAAAACAAGGCTAAGATTAGTACTTTTTTTCGGTTCCGTCTAGTCTATTTAGCACGAAACTGCTTATGAGTCACTCAGTCAAGACTTTGTATATGGGCATTCGGAATAGGTAACTCAAGCTATGAAAATATAACTGAACTACTTGAATGGATGAAATTGAAAAATGAAAAAAAAACATAAGTTATTCTAAAATGAAACGTAATTCAACTTACACGAAATATAATTTTAAATTAAGACCTCATTGTTGATTAGGCTTCCACTACAGCCTATTATATTTTTTTAAGAATATTTAATCTATTTACTTCTTTGATCCCATTATAACAAAACATTTTAAGGAAGTCCAAGTATAAAAACATTTTATTTGAAAATTTTCTTGAAAAATTCTTGAGACACCCTTTAGTAATTCTATCTTATTTTTTAAATTTTTATTAGATATAACATTTTAGCTTTAATGAGAATAGATGTTACAGATAATTATTTGAAGAAATTAAAGAATGATTAAAAATTTACATTGTAATAATAGATAAATTAAATTATAAAACTTTCATTGCTGTCCACAGCAATAGTGCTGCTGTAAATATTTTAAAGATTGGGGAATATTAGAATAGTAATATTAATATTTTGATTACCCAAATATATTCTATGGTTTTCCATAAAAAGTAGCTATCGGTATCATTAAACAACAAAGCCAAATATTTACATTAAAACATGTTACGCAAATGGTATATTTTAATTACGTTCACCCTCTGTTGACAGTAACATGTTCACACTCTTGTCTCATTACAGTCACTTGTACATCGCAAACGAGTGTTTGAACTGAGAGGATTGTTCCAAAGGCTTATTGGGTCGTCTGCTTTTATTAGGCGGTTGTAGCGATTCGAGGAAGTGATAACGTTGCGCAGCGATATTTACTTGCTGAGTGTCATTAAGTGTGCCTTTTACTTAACATCGGTTATATTGTTCGTATAGATGCTCTTACTTCCGATTTGAGTGGTCAGATTGCATTTTAGCTATAGTTTAGGTCTACTTTAGATGCATAATTTTAAAGATTTGTATAACTTTAGTATATTAATATTTGCAGCTGTTACAATAAAATTATTAAAATTTAACAATGTAGTGTTATTTTTACTCTACTACTTCGAATTAAGTCAAAAATTAAAAAAAAAACTTCATATATAAAAGTCACCTGACATCCATACTCCATACTAATATTAAAAATGTGAAAGTGTGTTTGTTTGTTTCTTTGTCCTTCTTTCACGTTGAAACAGAGTGACGGATTGGCGTGATTTGTTGTGTGGAGATAATTGGAGGGTTGGAGAATGACATAGGCTTACGTCCGTTACAAACTTTTTATCGTGGGAGATTATCTGATTAATAAGGGAAAACAAGTTAAAATAAAAACCAAAAAAATATTTATGATCAGAATAACTCGATAGTTGGTATTAACTATTAATGCCTTTCAATATAATTAAATAAATACGTGTTATAGCATTTTTCGAATTTCATTCTATAAGAGGGTAAAATAAGGGATGAAATTTTTTACGAAACCAACTTTTTTAGAGTTTTTTTATAGTATTAGCGCGAGGGAAACCGAGGGTTCTGCTAGTTTTATTTAATAGCATCGCTAAGAGAATGCAGACCTAAATTTATCTACTATATGATATCGATTACAGCGTATGGCAAGCGTTTATTTCGTGATTTATTACTTGACCTGATAAGGCCAAAACAAAGCCCGGGGTAGGATGCCGTCAATTAATACGCATAAATAGAAAATGTAATCAGAATTTGCTTATCAGTCTTAGTCGATAAGGAAAATACGTGAAGATATATAATTTACGTAATGTGTTGTGACATTAACAAACAGCAACAACTAGTTCCATGGTAAGCTACGAGGGTTGTGTTATGGATGGGACTCGAACCCGCGACCGCTGGCATAGCAAGTAGGGTTACTACAAACTGAGCGAAACCAGTTCACAGATACAGCTGTCCATGTTATATAAGACACATCATCACCTATATATCAATATGACTGATAACTTTTAGCAGAGCCAGCTAAAGCCAGATAGTCTATCAAACTTTGACACACATATTTTATGAATACGTCCGCATTGAATAGCCTTTGTATGCAGCAACTGTCACTGGGACAATTATGACCCTTTGAAATGCGCGCGTGACGAGAGTGTGACATATTCCGATACCCTAATAACAATTCGTTGTTGGCAGCGAAAATTACATTTTTGAATTCAATTCATATGAGTTTTAGTATCAGAATTCTAAGTTAATAAGAGAAAATTTGCATTTTGTAGTTTAATAGAACTGACGCTATCGAGAAAAGAAAATTTCTGAAAGCTTCATTGTTTCCGGAAAGAAGAATCAACAAATTAACAAACACATTTCACATATAAATGTTGAAATGAAAAAAAAAATACCTATTGGTCCATTGTTCTTGAAAAGCGATTGAAGTTCCTTTGATTTTAAAAATCAGTATTTTTTTCGATCTAAATTCTTAGCAAAACTGTTCTTCAATCAAAGAATTATGATCTTATATAGAAAGTACCTACTGTATCTTATGAAGAAAAATATTTATTTAAGATTACAAAGAAAGACCTTTCAATCAACAAAACACGTGTACTTTTGCGCACCTTTATTACAAAGGTTTTGTGGAACAAAATAAACAAAAACGAAGGTGAATCCCACAAACGGCTGACGAATTGCTGCCCTTCTTATAATCTCTCGAATAATACCTCCCACTCAAATCCGTTGTGTCCTCGGCGGGTAATCCATTCTATTTTTCTAAGTATTATGAAATGTGACAAAACCACACCATGTATGTGTGTGTCTATCGTTATTGTCTATGTGGTTAGTGTAAAATCTATTCTTCCAATGTATTTTGTTACGGGAAAATAAATGATGTTTATTTTCTTATACCCTAGCTTCTTATAAGTACTTTATTTATTTATTTTCTGACTTATTACTTATACTTTTTTTGTTAATATTGGGAAATACATTTACGCATACAACCTGTAGACAGACCTGGCTATGTGGAACTCACCGGCTAACCAAGCTCAAAAATCAATCAAGCTAAAAAATCTCCTCCGTCGTAATGGGGCGTCGCAGGATCGCTTGCGCCCCGACGGCAGGTCCTCTGAGGCAGACCATAGCAATCATGGGGTTGCTCCACAGTCCACTCTGCTATCAGAGAAGTACCAGGAGCAACCCGCATGGTACATCGCCCACCGAAGTGGGCCACCTCCCTGTGTGTGTGTGGCTTCGCGCTTGGCTGAACTGCCGGACACTAATGAGCCGCCCCACCACGATAAGGTGACAGCACGTTGGGAGGGAACTTATTACTTATACTGGTGTCTGGTTTAAGTCGCTAGTAATAATTGAAACCTATCTGTCATATAAAACATAATCTGTCTGCTTGATGTTTACGGATAAACAGTTAAAAAGATTTTAGTACAAATGAAAGCCGTGTTTCTTGGCTTAATTGAAAAGGAGTACTGAGAAGATTTTTTTATTTACTAAGAACATTATTTAAGCATATAATAAAATAAACAATTTCAATGTAAATAACTGAATTAGTTATACTTTATACATATCTATGCAATAAATTATACGTTATTACGTATACAAGAGGTAGTTATTATATAACCTAGTTAAACATTTTGACTCTTTAAATTTTATGAAAATGAATGTTTACGTTTTATTTATGTAAGTTTCGTGACATATTCATTATTTTATTTAAAAATAATAAGTATATAGAAATATTTTGTTTCATAAAAATAATGTTATCATAAATAGTATTTTTATTTATTTGGTTATATTATATGTTGAGGAATATTTGGCATATATAAAAGCCATATTTGCAGTTTTTTTTTAATTTTCTATAAGCTTTTTTGAACAAGATTTCATCTGACTAGAGAAACACTGGGCAGATTTAAATAAAAAAGTGTCAAATGGGTCAAAGTGGTAAAACCTTCTTACATAACACCTTTACAGCTGACAAGAGGGCTGGGTCGTTTTTCGCCCAAAGACCGATTCTATATTGCGGTTTAGCCGGAGAATACAGCTAGCATTCTCGCCACAATTCCACGCGGATATCCATTATACAATTATAATTAATTATATTATAAGTAATTATTATAAGTAATTATTATAAGTAATTATAATTAACTGTGTATTTGTTTTGTGTATATTATAGTTAACTAGCGGCTTACTCTCCCTTTGTTCGGGTACATCCCTAGGTACGTTCAATTCAATAGATAAAAATATTTACATATACACATATATACACTCAGTATATTTACTGTGAGTACCTGATATAGGTACAAGCTATTGAGGGCTTTTCTGTAGGCTTTTTAAGACTTACAATCTTGTAGTACATTGTTTTGATGTACACATATCTCCAGCGTTAGTTATATAAGCGTATGAAATTTAGAGTCAAATATTTAAAAAATATTTGTAGATAAACCTTCCTTATTTATAATTCTTTTAATTAGTAAAAACTGTATTAAAATACATGGCGTGGATTAGAAGAAGTAATACATAGACTAACGACTCACCCTCGTTTCGCTCGGGTTCGTCCCTAGCTTGGTTCTCCATACAAACTTTCATCTCCATTTTCAACCTCTTAAGGAATGGTTTCCGGGATAAAGAATATTCTATGTTCTTCCCAGGGTTTCAAACTGTCTTCTTACCAAATTTCATCTAAATCAGTTCAATAGATCCAGATGTTACCCCCTACATCATCACAAATACACAATTTCACAAACTTTACCTCTTTATAATATTAGTATAGATAGTAGTTTTAGATTTTTTATAGCATTTTTTTAGTTTTATTCTCGTACTATTTTTGCAATAAAAGTATAACTTATATATTACACACTAATTTATATTATTTAAGTTTTATGCTAATCAGTCAAGGCTTAAATCAACTCGCTCGAATAAAAAGCAAGTTGTGTTTAGGGGTTGTGTATGAAGATTATTTTGTATGTAAATACGTGCGTGAGGCTGTTGGAATGATAAGACTTTGAGCTGTATTTCTTGTAACTAAAAAAAATATTTGTTTAATTTATCTTATTAATAAATATTATGATTATCCCCATACTCAGTCTAATGACAAAATTGGATTCAAATAAAACACAAAAAAAATTAAATTAAAAAAAATATGTAGAAAATAGTATGTTTTTGTTATTATTATTAATTAAAAAGGCATTTATTTTTGTTAAATTTTCAACTTCACTTATAAGATTTTTTTCAACAATTTTTTTTCAGAAATTTATGCATAACCGCAAAATATATTTTGCGGTGCTTATAGAGGTAACACTGTAAAGTGCCAATTTAAAATAAGTATTAAAACGATATCTGCAATGTTCCGTAATAGTGTTCTGGTGTACGAGACAATGGTGGGAGGCCATATGATGAAAATTGTCTTCCCGAGTATTATGTGCGAAATAGGAGTTTACTTAGCAAACTCAGTTTGAAAGTAAAATGACTAAATTTCAACAGTAACAACTCAAATGCCTGAGTTATACTCGTAATAAAGAAGATAACGCTTATAATTTCACTTAAATTATATTGTTTCGTTAATTTTAATGTTTGAAATATATTGTTCAATTTATTCTTTGGGTGGATATGTAGGTAAGAAAATATTAACTTTCCGATGCGTTTTCATCTTTTAACTAATTTAAAAAAAAAACATGCACCAACAAAAACTAATAACATGCTTTGATTAATGTAAACAGTATTTATATATTTTTTATTCCATTTATATATACGCAAGGGAAGCCAGGAAGAAGACTGTATAAAATAAATAATGATAATAATTTATTAAATAATATAACCGCAACATGGTATCCTTATCATCAAATTTATCTGATACCATCAAGGAAAGTGGTCTTTTCTGCTATGTTTAACGTTGCTGATTTTTTTCGCTGGAAACATTATAGCAGCTCAAAGCTGCCTTTTTATTTAATGTATCATTTTATTCTTTCATGATTTATATTTCTTTTATGAATGTGTTTGTGAAGTGTGTATAAACACGGACTCTCAATCAACAAAAACACTTTTGTATATTTTTCCGTATTTGTGACAAAGGTATCGACGCGTACCGGAAAAAGCAAATAAAAACGTTTCCCCTCGCATTGAATCGCAGGACTTGTCAATTTACTGCTGGAGGATAATCTTCCGTAAAAATATTCCAAATACACCTATATTGTGTTTCTTCTAATATAAAGCATTTAATGAATATATATATTGCATTGTTATAAAATTGTAATTTTGTCAAAATTATGCTCTCGAATTTAAGCAAAATAATACCCCTTGAAGAACGAAAATTTTTTAATAAAAATTTATATACATAAAAAATATATAAAATTATTTTATTACTTTGTAATTGAATATATATACCGATTCCGGCCACGGCGGCCAATCTCACTGTGACTAGCCAACTGCGCAGGAGATATTATAGTGCACAAGTGTACGAGCAAACACAACGTGCACTCTCTATTCCTGTTACTCTCAAATTCCGATGGAACGCTATAATGGAACGACCGGTGAGAGATCGGGCGCAGGACCGATGGCTCTACGTGCTCTCCGAGACATGAGGGTGAAACACCGCCAATTTTTTAACTCCAGTCCGGAGTTTGGGTTACTAGGACTTCCTTAACAGAAAGACTCAATACCTAAACTTAGCCTGACCCAGAACTCGAATCTAGGACCTCCAGATGTGCAGTCGTAAGTGCTAGCCACTACACCACCGAGGCAGTCTCTTTATAATTACTATATAATATTACTATATACTAACATAACACAACTTGACTATTATAAAGTTTATAATATGTGTTTGTGTGTGTATGTTTGTTACTTAATTAGTTTTAGCTAGTTTGTATATAAATGCACTAAAACGTCCTAAAAGTCATAAACTATGTGCGAAATATATACTGAACTATTAAAGGTAAGTTTAAATTGAAATATATTGAAGAGTTTATATAGGTTACAAACAGAATTTTAAACTTTCCCTATCCAGCCGAGCTCTTTTTCCGAGGCAAAAAGTAAGTTACATTACTTTGTGCAAAATTTTCTTGCCTATAATAAGTTTAGTAAGATAAATTCGGATAAGCAAAAAAAAATTTTTTGTAAAATGTAATTGTTAGCTTGAAAGCTTACAAATTAGTAATTTTAAGCTAAATTAATAAATTAATAATAAAAAAAAATATATGTATTTCATATCAATTTTATAATTTTTATTAAATAACCCGTTGACCAGATTTAGATCAAACTCAGCACTTAAATCGACGACGACGGATACGAGTATACCGTGGGCAGAGGACTGTGAGACTCATAAAATTTTATTTTATTTTAATATATTCAACGTCCTTTACTTTGTTTTTCTTTATCATAGTTCACAATATATTTTCTTAAATATTATAAAATTATATATAATATTTTTTATAAATATTTATAAAAAATATTTTCAATATATTATAAGAAAGTTCGTTTATGCAAATAGTGTGAGAAAAATGTTCTAGAGGTTTGCGAAGCTCACAGCCTATGACAGTATCGGGAAGGCGAATTTAATTGTTCTGAGATGGTCTGTGGACCCTGTCGGCCGTCATTACGCAGGGGACTGTGAGTTTCTTAGTGACTAAAACCATCGTTTAAACCTACAACAGGAGTACTAAAACTACCTTTTTTTTTTTTTTTTTTTTTTTTTTTTTTTTTTAACGTTGGGAAATGCATTTACGCACGAGGTGTGGGACTCACCGGCAAAGCCAGTACTACCCACTAAAACCCAACAAAACCTTCCCCCGTCTTAATGGGGCATCGCAGGATCGCTTACGCATTCAACTACGACGCCCCGACGGCAGGTCTGCCGAAGCAGACCACAACAACCACGGGGTTGCTCCACAGTCCACTCTGCTATCAGAGAAGTACCAGGAGCAACCCGCATGGTACACTGCCCTCCGAAGAGGGCCACCTCCCACCGCCCACCGAAGTGGGCCACCTCCCTGTGCGTTTCTTGGCTTCGCGCCCGGTTGGGTTGCCGGGCACTACTGAGCCCCCCCACCACGACAAGGTGAACGCACGTTGGGGGGGTACTAAAACTACCTACAGTAACTCCAGTGAGTCTAAGGTTTTACATACATGTTTAGTTCTAACCAGTATACACAAATCAGTGTGTTTGACATGGTGTTAGAAATGGACAATATAACCCTATTACGTGGGTTCGACAGAACGTCACTGTCTCGTCTCTTAATTAATACATCAGTCAGATTCAGTCATTAATGTCATTTACCGGATCTTATAAGGCCACAAGGCCGAAATAGACTGGTAAGGATAATATAATTTACCGTACTAAGTTATTTCTTACATAAAAAAAATGTTTTTCAATGGACTTTAAGGCAAATGATTATTTTATCACTTTGGCACGGTGAGTATCTTATAATCAAAGTGTTTGTTGATTGACCGTTACTGAACTATACGTAAAAGTGACATTTAAAAAAAAGTAAAAGTCACGCTTTTAAACATGAAATTCACATTTAAAAAATTATAAAAAGCAGTCATGAGGACTGCCGACAGAAGTGAAAACTTAAAACTATAAACAAACACTTGTTATTTTTGGATATTCAAATTAATTGTTTGATCTTAAATTAAAATTTGTATATTAAAACTGTTAACATTTATCTGGTTTTGACATCTATCGGCACTCTGAGTGTTAGCTTTAACACGTCACGTGACCATGTCGATGACGACTTACATGAATTTACTCCCCATCCAAACCTGCCTATAGAAGTTTTCACTTCAAAAATCATTAAATTACTATACATAAATATGATAAAAAATTACTATATATAAATATACGAATGTATATTATAAATTAGCATTGCCCGCGGCTTAGCCCGCGTTCAGACGACCAAAAACCAAATTCTTAGGTTTTACATATTAGTATACTCTTACATAGCAGTTTTTGTATTTTTTCTCAGAAATGAGATATTTTCCGCTGTAAAAAGTTCTATATGTTGACCCGGATATTCAGCTATGACCATACCAAATTTCATCAAAATCCGTCCAGTAGTTTTTCTGTGATGCGGTAACAAACAGACAGACAGACAAAAATCTAAAAACTATAGATTCGGCCTCTGTATCGATAGTAATGTCTATTTCAATAAGATGTTCCATAATATTAATGTTAAAAAATGAAATAGCGAAATATTTAATGTACAGATTTGACTCAGAATTTTATTATAATGTATAGATAATTTCAAACACCTAGGAGAAAAGTAAATATAAAACGTCAAATGAATTGGTTTATCTTATTTCACAATAAGCTATTTCTGTGTACTTTACGTTACGATACTTATTAGTATACTTAATATAAATTTATTTTGTTAAAGTGCTAATTAATCATTGAATTTAATCAATTAAAATTCGATACTCACAGAGCAGACAAATAGTAGCAGTTAATTGCTTCTGATCTGTTGACATTGGAGTAATTTTGGATAATGGCGTGTCTACACTATACGTAATACATCTATATGTATGTATGTATACGTTTTATAGTGAACTTTTATGTTCTGAAAATATATTAATTTAGTTGTTTTCCATCTGATCTTTCTTTCTTTATAATTTTTTTAATGACATTATTTAATGTTGGCCACATTATTAAGTTACCTTTTTGATTTTTATTACCAAATATTATATTTTCTTTATGTTTTATGACGAAAAATATTTGACATAATCCATACTAATATTATAAATGTGAAAATTTGTGAGGATGGATGGTTGGATGGATGTTTTTCTCTTTCACGTCAGAACGGCTGAACGGATGTGGTTGAAATTTGGCACAGAGATAGTTTATAGTTTGGAATAGCACATAGGTTACTTTTTCCCGGAAAAATGTACGGTTCACGTGGGATAGATTTGTTTTTGTCTAGGGATGAATCCGAAGCGAAGCGTGGGCGAGTTGCTAGTGTATTATATGTCAAAATTTAATAATCATCATCGTAGCCGCCATTTCTTTTATTAACACACAATGCAATACGTCAACAAAAATGGGACTCTAAAAGCGTTCCCTTATATAGCTTAATTGAAACAGAGCCTCAATTTTTACATATATAGCCAAGCAACACGTTTTAACAGTTTTTTAACCGACTTCCAAAAAGGTGGAGGCTTTATGTTCGCACCCACTTTGAAAATATCTGATTAGGCATATAGTAAATAAAAAACCCCGATCAGTTATTCTTTTCTTTTA
This sequence comes from Brenthis ino, assembly GCA_921882275.1. Lineage (NCBI taxonomy): Eukaryota > Metazoa > Arthropoda > Insecta > Lepidoptera > Nymphalidae > Brenthis > Brenthis ino. The sequence goes on along the minus strand of OV170232.1, from coordinate 22,857,515 downwards.
AGTATCTGGAAATAGGCTTTAATTTTTTAAAGTTTTTATTTAGTGTCTGGAAATCGGATAATTTAAAAAAAGTTTTTATAAGCGTTACTTAATATTATAAATGATAATGTGTTTGTTGCTTTACCCATGTTTTACACTACAATAGATCATTGATTGTGGGCCAAAGAGAGACAATGGCTATTTTGATCAGTACGTCGAATGGTTTCCATGGAATAATAGTTTATTGTAGGAAGTTAGTACGAATATGTGATGTACCTATATGTAATTAATGAAATTAAAATTAATGTTTTAATAGAGTGGGATAATTTTTAATGAGACAATTTAATAATAATATACAATAAATAATTACTCTTATTTCGTAAACATCAAACAATAACATTTAATTAGCTTTAACTTCAAAGCTTTGTTAAAGGTCAATACGCATTGAAACCACTTTGAGTAAAAAGGGCCCCAAGAGTCGTTTCCAGACCAACTTTAGGGTTTTTATGGAGATGTTTTAGCACTGATTATGTACTTAAAGTGCTTTAGCAGACGTTGTTACTTCTAATGATGCAAAACATAATTGTTTGTTATTTTGTACGTCTATTGATGATCGTTTAGTAAAAACAATTAAAGATGCTGATTTTTTTTGTTTGATCCCTTACATATTCGTATCATGACACAGAATCTCATCTACCTATTAAGATATTTGTCTATATATAAAAATCAATTGCCGTCCGTTATTTTCGTTAAAACTCAAAAACGATATATTATGTAGGTACCTATCGTCGTCGAGCGGCGCGTGCGGCGGGGCGGTGGCGTGCGCCATCCAGGCGCGCCACCACGGCACTAGAACTGCCCCACGACCAGCTCGCGGCACGTCTCGCACCGCACCCAGCCCAGCACTATACACATTAACACATTAAACACACTTACGTACACATCACATATTTACTACTCAAAACATACACAACTACCTACGATTTGAATAATTCTTTTTTGTTTTTTTGATTGTGAGTCAGTGGTAGTTTAAGTTTATACTTAACGAACGAAAACCCAAAAAAAACAGCAAAAAATCGATAATTTCAGAACTGTTTTTTATGTATATCTTATCTTATATATTTAAACGAGCTATTCTTGTATATATATATATATATATCTCAATATATAATCTGAATCTCGAAAACGGCTCCAACGATTTTCATGAAATTTAGTATACAAAGGGTTTCGGGGGCGATAAATCGATCTAGATTAGTCTTATGTCTGGAAAAACGCGTGTTTTCGAATTTTCATGCGGTTTTCTTTTGCATTTTCACAATTTTTGCATTGTCAGTTGTCACTTCTGGTGGGTGGGAGGCGCCACTGTACAACTGTCAATATCGTGTCCGTATTTACATCAAGTTTAAAAATATTTAAGTGGAAATAATCTAAAGAAAATGATAAATTCTAATTAGTTTAACAATAATTTTAAGAAATATTAATCTATAAACATCACCAAGTCTTGATGTGTTGAAGAACAAATGAGCTTTTAAAAATTCGCCTACCAAACAAATACAAAAGTGAGAAACATAACATACAGATACTATTAGTGCAAAACCATCTTTTCTGTGTGTGATGACAATAAAACAAAATAATTTGTGAAGTGAAAGCGTAAAATATTAAAACATAAGTTTATAACCTCAAAAACTAATACTCTGTATAAAATTGCAATTCAACTAGGTATAATTAACATACAACAAGAAATAAGACAGCAGAAAACAGAAATGTTAGAAATGAAAGAAGACATTAAAAATACAATCAACAATAATATACTTAAATGAGAAATTTAAACACTTAGAAATAAAAAATTCCTCAATAAATAATTTAGAAAGACATATTAGGCGCAAGAACTTGGTTATGTTCGGAGTAGAAAAAGGTGAAAAATCCTATCATGAACTAGAGGAAAAAATAAAGTCTTAAACAAACGCAAGGAGTTACAAGCCCAACTGAAGATAAAGAAAAAGACCTAGGCAAAACAGCTTTCATTAAATATGACAAACTAATTATTGTGGATAATAATAAGAACACTCAAATAAAAGAAGTCTGCCTGTATCTTCAGAAACGCCTTACCTCAATTATAAACAAAAACTAACAAATAAACAACATACAAAGAAAACCAAACCTGCTAATATTAAAGACTTTATATTACAAAAACCAAAATTAACTTTCAACCACAAAAATGATAACCAGGAAGAACTAAAAACAACACAGCAAGATACAGTATATTAAACACAGTAGGAACCTCCTCATTTTTATCCCCCAGTACAGCCGGTCACTGTGGGGGAGTTCGACTGTAACCCTCCAAAGAAAGACAGACATACAAAGAACAAAGGTAATACATATCTTCACCAGAAAAACTTCTAGAATTAAAAGCAGCATTTCCTACAACAAATCAAAAGAACACAAAGATAAAATTATAAACTTTATAGGCATATCAGAAACAAATTATAGTATATTGGAAACAAAATTTGAAAAGAAACCCTTTGCAATCATACAAGCATAATCTCCAACGGAGAGCTCTATGCAGGACTACTTTGGAGGAGGCTTTTAACCGAGAGGGGTCTATACATGAAAAAGACATTTACTAAATAAATACATTTAATTATGAAATTAAATACCTAATTTATAACTATTGTCAGAATTAATGTATGGAAAGAAATTTTATTTATATGTATTATTGTAAAATGTTTAGTATTTACTCAATTGAATTATTTAATTTACTGTCATTGTTTATTTATTTGTTAATGATAATTTATATATATACAATATAATTTCAAATAATATTAAAGATTTTTAAAATATTTTAATTCCAGATTACAAAATTATTAGTTAAAAAATTATAAGTGAATAAATAGTTACTAAATTATATAATTTTATATTTCAGCAATGTGATATAGACATTTTTCTGATAGTTTAAATTTATTTAAAAAGAAAGTGTATTTAAATATTTAGATTAGTTTTTTTTTCTTCTTTTATTTATTGTACAACTAAAATGGCTCCTTATATACTTTTAACCAAATAAAATTTTAATGGAATACTTTTATAAAAAGCTGTGCATACTTTTAAATTAAATTTATATACAAATAGGTAAAATTATAATGTTAAATAAATGTTTTTATGTAAATTTGTTTAGTAAGCCTTTATAATAAATAAATGAATAAATAAATAGAGCTTTATTATTATTCCTTTTGCATTATTTCAATAAATTAATAATTAATAATTCCACGCAAAATATTATTGTCGATAATTTCGCATGCTCAGATATAAGCATCATGGTCAAGCGGCCAATGCGCAAATTTGACAACCACAGGTGTCTGGGTTCGTATCCCGATCGGACACAAGGTTTTTAATGTTGTTTTTTTTGTAGTTATTCAAATTCTTAGTTTGTTTTTTTTTAACGTTTTTTTTTGGCCAAACACTCCGAGCAAGGCTCGGTCGCCCAGGTACTATATATATATATATATATATATATATATATATATATATATATATATATTATATATACCTATATAAATATTTATAAAAGATAGTCTATCTATTCCATACTAACCGTTACGACGTACCTAGGGATGAACCCGAGCGAAGCGAGGGCGAGTCTTTAATAAATATAAAACAAATATTTTACGTTTTTCAAATATGTAACATTTTACGCAACGCAAAAATTTATAGGGAAATACATTTTTTTTAATTCCTGTCGTACAAAACAAGACTTTATTCGGCTTCTTTTTTAAGTTATTAGGATAATAATAATTGTAAATATTCATTGATAAAGTGTTTTTGCACATTGATTATATTTATTTTCTAAAATGGCAACTTTTAAAATTATGTCAACATAAATAATATAAACCATATAAACCCGTTAATATCTACGAAATAGTGATATAGAATCATGTAAGAAAAACTACTATCAAATATTTTCATGACATTTCTTTGATACACTATGGTTTAAATGTATAACACATAGCATTGTTGCAAATTTTGCAGTAATCATCGCATAGCCTGCGGCCGCTCAGCCAGCGGCATCCTCATAAACATCGTAATAGCCGACACCTGCCAAGCTACGTACATCGTAAACAACGTTTACACACTGATTAATCTGTCAGATTTAACTTAGATGGTGGCTGATGAAGTTTTGGATTACATTACTGTTAGAGTTAATGGAAAATTTTATATTTTTCATTATATTGCTAAGTATAAAAGAACTAAGCAAGTAATAAAAACAGTATCAAAATTAGCTTCCACACCAGCGAAAAACCAGTTAGTTTTTTCCTAGAAATAAGGAAAGACAATACCTAAAGAGATAACAATTTTAATGACTCAGTTAAACTTTGAATGAAAATATCTTAATTGCTATAGAAAACAATCATTTAGGTATAATATTTCATTAAATTTCCCTCAGTATTATTCACATGGAAAGTCAAAGTACAATGTCTTTGGTGAAATCGAGTATTTTAATTACGAACTCTGATGTTTAGACTTCACAAACAAATCCACACTAGAGAGAGACTGTTATTACTTAGGAGGAGGTGTGTTTTGTAGAGCTATTGTGCGATGGCTTATTAGGTATTGGCTTTGTTGTTGTTCGAATTCAGGAAGTTCAGTCTACATCTTGGCTACATGCTTACTGGCGAACTTTATTGAAAACTAGCATTGCCCGCGGCTCCGCCCGCGTTCAGATTACCATAAACCAAATTCTCAGGTTTTACATAATTAGTATATTAGGTACTCTTACAATGCAGTTTTTGTATTTTTTCTCAGAAATGAGATATTCTTCCGCGGTAAAAAGTATCCTATATGTTGACCCGGATAACCAGCTATCACCATACCAAATTTCATCAAAATCCCTCCAGTGGTTTTTCTGTGATGCGGTAACAAACAGACATACAGACATACAGACATACAGACATACAGACAGACAAAAATTCTAAAAACTATAGATTCGGCCTCTGTGTCGATAATAATGTTTATTTCTATAAGATTTTCCAAAGAATATTTAATGTACAGATTCGGCTTAGTTACAATTTCATTATATGTATAGATAAGCGCAGTATGTGTAGGAACATTTGTGTTGACCTCCTCGTTAGTCTAAAGGAGAATCAAATAACTTTTGACTGCCAATTATGAGTTGAACACGCAAATTTAATGTTAAGCTCATTGAAATAATCTGTTAGTTTATCTATGAAGAAGTTATCAGTAATGGCGGCATTAAATACTAGCAAGGCGTCAACAAAAAACGCTTTTTGTCTCTATCTAATTATGATATATACTCTTCCTATTAAACTTGAGATGAAGGTATTTGTACACTATACTTATATATGTATATGCAATAGTAGCTATTACTTTGAACTATACACGCGAAAAGCCATAATCAGTGTAAACTTTCCCTCCCTCCTTTTGGGGGTGGAATTTAAGAAAAATGTGAATTAAAGATTTAGTTTCTTTTAATTTAAGTAATATTAGTTCTCAATTTTAAAGCTATATAGCGTTTAATGAAAATTAGCTTTAATAGTACGTTTTTTTTATTAATGAGTCAGCAAGTGAGAAAAATTCCACTTTTATATAGATTTAGCGGTTGGCTTATCTCGACGAGATTGGCCTTTGTGACCAGAATCGGTTAAGAGCACACATATTGTGCTAAAAATATCATTTAAGGTCATATTAAACAGAAATAATATCTTTTCGTATAATTCTGATGTGAATTATAACATAACTGTTAAAATATAACAAACATCTTTAAATAAATTATTTTTTGGAACATGTTGTGTTATCAATATTTCATGCCAAAATCTACTCTGAAAGGTAAAAATATAAATGTAATGCAATGTTGGCTTGTTAGGTGCTCGTAGGCCGCGTGTAAATCATCTCGAATGAGCCATTAGGTTAACTTATGAGATGGTTCACTTGTACTAATCGCTTTACTTTGACCCTCGTCGGGCTCGGCGAGGTTATGAAAAAAGTATGAAATTATGTAGTTCTTTCTTTTAAACTTATATTAACCCTGTCAAGCTGGATAATATTTTGTACTAGTGTTCTTATAAACACATGCGCCATTTACATATTTAAACTGCAAAAAAGATATTGGTATGTTTTTAACAGCTTCATACAGGCTTTATGACATTTACATTTTATATTTATATGCCTTTTTAGCTATTTATAAATGCTTGAGGTATAATTAGCAGCATTTATTTTGTCTCTTATTTCTATACCTATATACTATAGGTATATACATCTTAAATGGAACATAGCAAAAGAGGAATGTTACATACTAGATTTGTCGTAATTGTAACATCTAAAATGAATAATACAAGTTACATATAAGTACATTGTAAAGTTATAATTTGAAAACTTCTTAAATAAGGTGCTTTATTGATCTATTCATATTAAGTGTAAATAGTAAAACATACGAAGGACAACTACAAAACTAATATTACATAGGAAATAGCAGAAAATATGCTAATATCAATGCAAATATTATATGAATTCCAAATGAGGTTAATTTGAATAGTTTAGAAGGATTTATATGATTACGCGGCATATAAACGGATATCATTTTACATTAATGTTGTATAATCATCACACAGCCCGCGGCGGCAGCTCTGCTCGCAAAGATCTTAATGACCGACACCCAACGTGATAATCCATCCAACATTGTACAATGTACATTATATTATACAAGTGATTTATCTCACTCACTACATTTCATAGTGATGTAATTCTACTTTATAAAACTAACTCTGATTGACTGACAACCCACAATCTAAATGGGTCTTAAAGCATGTAATTATATATATATGTAGGATCCTGGGGATATCAATAAAAGCGTTTAGAACACTATTTACTATTTATTCCTTTTAAATATTACAAACACAATGTTCACGCGTATCGTCGTGTCGTCATTATGACACAACATTTTTCTTTTCTTTTATTCATCTATTTCATTCTATTCCATTCTTAAAATTCGAACATACGTCTCCTTTCATTCTTAAAATATCATTTCATGCATACTCATCTTGCAGATCCTACACACATATATATATATATATATATATATATATATATATATATATATATATATATGTATATAATTTCAACCTTTTTTATTTCAACATTGAAATGACATTACGTGAAAGTTCGTCATTATTGAAGTTAGAACTATGAAAGGGTATGTTTCATAGTTCTAACTACAAAAATGGTCAATTCGACCAAAATCCTTCCAGGACATTTTTTGTTAGTTATTAATATATGACTATCGATCTAATGATTCAGCCATTTTAATGACCCACTGCTGGAAACGAGCCGCCCATCAATCTGAGAGGGGCAGGCTGCCATGCGGACTAAATTCTTTAGAGTTTAGAGTAAATGATTTAGAGTTCCTCAAAATTTGTAAACTTTAAAAATATTGCAACTTTAAAATATCAGAGCGAGAAACGGTTTCAATTGGTTTTCTAAGTGAGCGCGTTACCAATGGGCTACCATATGCCTATCTATCATGGGATAATAATTATAGCTTAAATTAAAAGAAAAAAAAACAGACGAACACACAACCTTGATTTTTGGACTAGGTCAATCAAACTTACATTGCTGCAAAGAAAAGGTGAATATTTATAACGGTCAAGTAACATATTGTAGAGGAAATCATATATTTTACTGGAAATCAAACGATTGGATATCGTTCCAGTACGCCAATAAAAGACATTTTCCTTGGCCGGGAAAGTGTTACATATAAACAGATAAATTGCCATTCCGCTTTAACGTTTATTGTATATGTGATTTAAAAAAAACATATTTTAACATACGAGTATGTATGTACTCTTAAAGAGATTTCATTAGAAGTCAAGTTCCTTATTAATAGAGTAGCGACTAACTCGTCCTCGGTTCACTCGGATTCGTCCCTACAGTTAGTATGGAGTAGATACATTATGTATTATATTGATATATAGTCTATAGCCGTCCTCAATAAACGGGCTATTTAATACAAAAAGAATTTTGCAAATAGGATTAGTTAGTTCCTGAGATTAGCGCGTTCAAACAAAATCTCTTTGTAATATTAAGTATAGATATACTTGCTGAACAAATAAAATAATCGTTATCAATTTTTTTATTATAATAAACAATTGGTATTTATATAATATCACCTCTATCAATTTATAATAATTACTCGCGCTAAAACTACAAAAAAATATCTAAAAAGGTAGTTTCATACAAACTTTCATCCCCTATTTTATCCCCTTATAGGATGAATATCGAAAAATGCTAAAATTTAATTTTATTGAAGAGCATTAATACTAAGTTTCAAGTAATTCTGATCATATTTTTTTTGGATCGTATTATAATGTGTTTTCTCGTGGGAATGAGATAATCTCCCGCGGTAAAAAGTAGCCTATGTCCCTCTCCAGTCCTCCAACTATCTCCATATAAAAAAAAATCAAGCTAATTCGTCAACCCGTTTCGACGTGAAAGAAGGACAATTTCACATTTATAATATTAGTATGGATAATTGAATAAAGCAGTAAAGGCGAAGGAGTAAGTTTGTATTGGGTATATATATATTTAAGTTTCAATCGACCATGAAATATTAGAGCGAGAGATTACTATGTTAGATCAGGGATCTTCTCTTTCAGAGCAACGATATATTTTAAAATGCGCACATCCGCATACCCGCTGTCAGAACTAGTAGTTTTGTAAAACTCTATTTATTTAGAATAAGAAGCTTCGTCTGAGTTCTAATGGCCTCAATATTTCAGTACGAGGGCTTACTCGCTTGGTGTAAATTTCTTTCATGTTTCAGCCTGAATGTTATACTTCATATAAAAAAATGCAGTAAAAACGAGTCTTACTAACTAAAACTTTACTTAATGCTATTAAAAGCCTTTGAAGTTTGGGAAAAAATATGAGAGTAAAATTTTTACATTGCACGCGCACACCGACAGCCAAAAAGCGACATGATGAAGTTAGCTGAAAACGTCATGATGAAGTTAGCTGCATTCCTTTCATAAACAAAGAGTTGTGACATACGGGATGAAATCTTTAGCTATTTTTTTTCTGTTACACTAAAGAAGTATAACTTCTTACGTGCGTACATAAGTACACACACAGGTTTTTTTTTTAATTTAACAACTACTTACTGGTCGCGCTTTCATTATAGTACTATAGTTCTAACCTTTCATTATCGCTATTCCGTCGCAATATATTTATTTACGTATTGTGTTTAGTACAAAATAAATTTCATTAAGAAAATGGGTAAAGGTGACCTTAATTCTTATCTTCTACTATAAAGACGATAGATGTCGGCAGTTTTGTTAGTGCAGGCTTTAGACTGTTGTTCGTTGGATAAAGTTGTCACACACGGTAGAGTTTAGTCTAGATTTGCATAAAATCCTGTGGGCATCGTTCTAACGTTGGTTTATCTTGTCCCTTGGTATAACTGCATGTATTCATATATTATGTATACGTTTACATGTACAAACATAACTAAAATTTACATATACAAAAACAAACCTACATATATTTGTAGTTTCTCATAAGATCCCTTGTAGGTAAGAATTAGAGGAGACGTACCTTTCGCTTTCCTATCCCGAGGTAGCAAAAGTTGTGGTATAATGATGGATTTTATTAAGGTATCAAATTCTTTATTAGGTTTCTAATATCTTCAAAGTGTTTAGCAGAAGTAATATTTAAGACATTAAGATTTTTAGTGGTCTTTAATTCTTAAATAAGTTTTAAATTATATTGAACATTTACATAATCAATAGGGGCTTGTGGTTACTGACTTATTATAATATATTTTCAACCGACTTCAAAAAGGAGGAGGTTCTCAATTCGACTGTATGTTTTTTTTTTTTTTTTTTTTTATGTTTGTTACCTCAGAACTCCGTCATTTATTAACCGATTTGGACAATTTTTGTTTTGTTTGAAAGGGTGTACTTCCAGATTGGTCCCATTTAAATTTCAAAAAAAAAATACCACCCCTAAGGGTGGAAAAAACAACTATTGATGAATTTAACGTACTTCTAATTGTCATATTGACTTGAAACTTTACAAGTATTTCTATTTCCGTTGATAGTACAGTGGTTCGGTGTTGTTGACCTGATCTGATGGCAAGGCCAGAAGGTGGATAGGTGGAACTCTTCAACGGCTAATAGTAGATACTTTGAGTTTGGGCTTATTTTGTTTGATTTGACAAGCCTAACACGTTAGAATCCTTACTTTGCTACTACTGTCTACACTAAAAAGGGAAAAATAAAAACTTTTTAACAAAAAAATAAAAACCGACTTCAAACAAAAGCACTAAACAGTAACAAATAACTGATTGGTAGTTTTCATTTACTATACATACCTAATCAAATATTTTCGAAGTCGGTGTGCTTTGGCTAAGTAATTAAAGCCTACCTATTATACATACCTAATCAAATATTTTCGAAATCGGTGCCAGCCCATACAAAGCTAAGCACACCGACTTCGAAAATATTTGATTAGGTATGTATAGTAAATGAAAACTACCAATCAGTTATTTGTTACTGTTTAGTGCTTTTGTTTGAAGTCGGTTTTTATTTTTTTGTTAAAAAGTTTTTATACTATATTATTCTTTTGTTTAGAATACAAACAAACATTTAGTTTTACATGTCTCTTTCTCTTTGCCAGATAAATAAATTGCATCATTATTTCTACATACATTAATACACCTATTTAATTTTTACATTATATGCCATTATATCTATCAATCTTTTAAATTTCCACTGCGAATAGTTATGGAAGTCATATCACACAAACACTTAGACTATTTGAGAAATCTTTATGTTTGTTTGTTTGATATAATGATTTGACGGATTTTAATAACATTTTCTTTAGGTAAATAAGATTTATTTGAATCAGCCGTATTAATATAAATGTATATATTTGTAAGTACATGTTTAGGGGTTATGAACTTAAAAGAAATATACATGAAAACTAACCCGTAATAACAAGTATTTTGTTTTATAAAGCTCTCTATAAAATGCCGTAGTTATAACGATAGTCTCTATTTAGTGTGAGATATATAAATCGAGAGCAGGTTGGTATTAAAATAGCATTAAAGTGTTAAACGCGGGACTGTTGGACCCGTCGACACCGCGAGAATTTACATAACGGTCCGTGCTCGCGGCATCTCCTCGCGGGATTACCATAAGCGCTTAATTATTTCGCTCATTTTGCTTATCTACCCACTAATACTTTGACTTGGCTCGAGCTGAGACAATACTTACGTTTTACCTTAGTGTTTGAGTTTTTGGGTTAAAGGCTCAATTATAAAGTTTGTTATTAAGTCGAATTGTCGTATAGTTTGTGATATAGAACAATTATTATCTACGTTGTTAAAATAGAGTGTTATAGAATAGAATAAAGTTAAATAAATAATAAATATGTAAATATGTTAGGACATTAACATACAGCACTCCACAGTTCCATGGTAAGCTACGAGGCTTGTGCTATAGATACCAGATAGTTGATACACTACACATATATAACTTTAACTAAACACTTTTAACACATTTTTAACTAAACACCCATGACTGGAGTACAAACATTCGTGCTCATCGCACAAATGAATGCCCCTAGCAGGACTCGAACCCGTGACCGCAGGCCAGCAAGGACAGTCACTACAAACTGAGCCAAATGTGTTGTCCAAGTTAAGAAGAAATATATTATAGATAGATAATATTATCTTTTATATTTATCTTTTCTTCGTCGAATAGAAAATATTATCGTCGTCGACATAATCATTCTGTTGTAAAATTGAACCTGCTTAAGTTGTACTATGAAAACATTTATATGACGCTTAGACATATATATAATCCATACTAATATTATAAATGTGAAAGTGTGTTTGTTTGTCTGTTTGTCTTTGTTTCACGATAAAACGCAGTGAGGGATTGACGTGATTTTTTGTGTGGAGATAGTCGAAGGGCTTGAGAGTGACATAGGCTACTTTTTACCGCGGGAGATAATCTCATTCCCACGGGAAAACACGTTATAATACAACCCAAAAAATATTTTTGATCAGAATTGTTTGAAACTATTATAATACTCTTTAATACAATTAAATACATACGTGTTTTAGCATTTTTCGAAACTCATCCGATAAGAGAGTAAAATAGGGAATGAAAATTTGTATAAAACCTACTTTTTTAAAGTTTTTCTGTACTTTTAGCGCGAGCGAAGCCGCATGTACTGCTAGTTAAATATAAAAACTATACGGCGATCATGAGCTTTACTAATGTTACTATTAGATGAAGCGGATCCACGGACAAAAACTTGTATTATATATATATTTATTTATAGCTAGCATTGCCAGCAGCTCCGCCCGCGTTTAGATGACCAAAAACCAAATTCTTAGGTTTTACATAGTATTAGTATACTCTTACATTGCAGTTTTTGTATTTTTTCTCAGAAATGAGACGTTTCCTGCGGTAAAAAGTATCCTATATGTTGACAGCTATCACCATACCAAATTTCATCAAAATCCCTCCAGTGGTTTTTCTGTGATGCGGTAACAGACAGACAAACAGACAAAAATTCTAAAAAGTATAGATTTGGCCTCTGTATCGATAATAATGTATATTTCAATAAGATTTTTCAAAAAATATTTAATGTACAGATTCGGCTTAGTTACAATTTTATTATATGCATAGATGACATATCAAAATTTAATTAATTATGATTATCATTATTTTTCTACTATAAAAATGACAGTGAAATTTTTTTAAAAGGGGTTAACCGTTGTGCTAACAGTTTTTGCCTTCATTAAGCACCTGCTGAATGACTAATGTTCGTAAATGTGATCGTTAGTGACGGTCGACCAAGAAACTTTCTTACTCGTCGTTGAACAATAGGTCTTTAACAAGAAGCTAGAGTATTACAATTTCGTACCTTAATATTATATTTACATAAAAATAATTATCGTATAAGTTGCAATAAATACTTAATACCTCAAAAAGTATACGTATTTATAAATCGGATTTATTAGCGAAATGTTAGTATGGTTTTGTATAATAATAAAGAATAATTAAATAATCATCTTCAATTTTTCAAGTTAGTTAAGGGCGATAACACTGTACGTCTCGCTTAATCGGTATCGCTAACTGGTTCAAAATTACTGCTAGACCTTCACCATGTTAACTGATATTTTGTGAATTATGCGCACTTACCGTTAACTTGTATGCTTCATCACTAGCGACTGAAATTGTTGACGAACAAAAATAATTTTTTTTTGTGATAAATCAAAATTTGATTTATCATTGATATACAATCAATGATAAATCAAATTTTTATGTCAATTTATTTAGACCTCTATTCTTCAACGTCTACGTGATATTGGCGAAGTAATATGTATTCAACTGGCACGATTTGAAGCCATTATTGAATTGAATTCTTCGATGATGTAAAATGACATCTAATCTGTACAGGTACGTCATACTAAGTAATCAGACACACCACCGGAAACCGGAAATTGAAAAAACTATTTTTCAACGCTTTGCGTCCCCCCATTTTTCGGCACTAGCAGGGCATAGGGGGCATTTTACGAATTTCTATTTCTTATATACCTACTAACATTTTAAATTCATAAAACTTCAGGTTTTAAATATTTTGTTCCCAAACCGGATTCGGATTGGACTATAAAGAGCTGTGCCTGGTTTTTAAATATATTTTACCGAATATTGTCAAACACCATAATATATTGCAGAGATATTTTTCCAAGATAGAGAGATAAAAGCAACTTTAAAGTTTTAAAAAATATAAAAAGGTTTCGAAAAGGATAAAATATTTGCTGCTCTCTTAATTAACCAACCGGCTTGATAAAATATTTTTATTAAAAATTGGTGACAATAAAGTTTTTTTTTAATAAAATTGACTTTAAAAAGCTTGTGATAATAGTTTTTATTGAATTAATCAATAAATTAATATTTTTCTAAATTATAAGCTTATCAACGCGATGATTTCATTTTTGATCCACTATTATTAATTATTCGCTAGGGCTATAATATATTAGATATTTTTGTGTGACTTAAAATAACTTGCCTATAATTACCTTTTTACCTGAAAGCCCTATAAATAATTTATTTAAAAGAAATTGGTAATTAAAACTTTATGGCAGAAATTCAATTTTTAGCTTAAGCATAACGGCCAAATTAAAGGCATGCATTGATATTAACGAGTTTGCAGAGCAAAGAAGTCTGTTCCAGGACTTTTTCGTTAAAAATTTTGATGGAATTGTTTTTTTTTATTTGGACTTAACTGGATCAAAGTTTATTGCATTAATTTACGAAGAGCTTTTCATTAAGGCGTTTTATGTAGGTACCTACTATTCACTAAAATATTTTTAGTATTTTTAATCAACTGCAAGCAAATCATATTTCAGTTTTTGCTCTTTGAATATTGTAATATATATATATATTGTAATATATGTAATATATATATATATATATATATATATATATATATATATAGTCCTCAGTAAATTAATTGTATTTATTAAAATAATATAATAATGCATATTTACGTTGAAGAAAACGATCCTTCTTTTTCCATATTTGTTAAGTTTTGTTCTCAAAGAGATATATTATTATATATTTTAAATTCGAACATAAATTTTTATTAACATCACATATGTATAATATTATATACAACAAACGAATCAAAATGAGTATATTTTATCCCGTATATTTGAATCATCTAAATAGATATGCTAACACAAATAATAATATGTACATATATTCGATAAAGAATTATTATCGTTTTGATTTATATTATGCATAGAAGTGAAGCAAATGACCATACCCTTTCAAATGAAGTAGTTATTGAAATCATTAGACACCAGACAGAGCTCGTTTAACAAACAAATAGCGCTTTAGAACTACATTCATTCGAGTAAGCGTTTAATCTATCTCATTCAACTGGCAGTAACCAGGTCTAGGTCTGTTTACCAATGGAAGAACATATAAACGTAATGTAAAGACTTTAATGTACATATATTGAACTTTATCTAACAAAAATCTACTTGTAATATTAATTATTATTGTTTCAAAAAAAACTGTGGTAGCCCAGTGGTTCTGCGATTGCTTGGGAAACCGAGTGAAGCAGATTCAAATCACGAGTTTCGCAAATTGGATATTTTCATCTGCGAACCATTATCAACATGATTAACACTTCTTACCGTGACGGAAACTATAGTGAGAAAAACCTACATGTTTGAGAGAACCTAGCAAGTTTTCGAAAGATATGTGAATACAGTCAACCCGTACTTGGTCAACGTGTTCAATCAGGATATGTTTGGACTTTATTTAAGACCACATAATATCCGGTCGTTTGTGATTTTCTATTTGTATACGAATTGGTACAGGTACTTACATTATCTTGAAAATTTTGACCGACCAGTAAATCTGCTAGAGATAGGATGAATACTGCTACTAAAAAAACAATAATATAGAAATTTTACCTGAAAATAAAATTTGTATTATGTTTCCTAAGACATCCGAAGTCCAATTATGAGAGAGTACATCAACCTTTTCCGTCGCTTTCCGCTAGATTACTTCCTCTTCCGTTACAATTTGTGCTTTTAGCGCCAGCCGTGGCCAAAACTGAAACTAACTTTTGCAACCTGTGTAAGGCAAGCCGCCATTTCTAAAATCATTGTTCGGTTCATAATGAAAATGATGCTGATAAACACCAGGAAGGCATTATTTGGACTTCGGATGTCTTAGGAAACATAATACAAATTTTATTTTCAGGTAAAATTTCTATATTATGTGTTCCGTTCGACATCCGAAGTCCAATTATGAGAGATCTGTTTGTTATCTCCTGGTGGCTTGCTAAATAGAACGCAACAATGTGATTATAAAAAAAAAAAAACATACAATTGGCATTATTTAAAATTTTATTAATAAAATTAACCAATTAAGGATTCAAGATTATGCATTTTGAGTAATTCAGAGCATTCTATATAATTATAAGTTAATCTACATATTTAAACAAATATTTAAACTTAGGACTGAAATGACTAAAAATATGATTAATTTGACACTGCAAACAATCTAGATAGTGACTTTTCTGAATCAACATTACTATTATGATCTTTACTTTTAATCTCTCTATAATAATATTTTCGAAAGGTATTTTCATGGCGCCAATTTGCCTTAGCTAAAATCTCGTTAACTGGGTACTTCTCTAAACAATTAAGAGATGACACAGCTGACCTAACACTACCTGGCGTAGCCTCTATCCCAGCTTCAGAAAGGATACGTCTTATCCAACCCCCAATGATTACAGGACTAGCTGGTTTACTAGGAACTCTTGTGTTTATGAATAAATTGGTCAAATTACTTCGAACATTTTCCGAAATGCGTATCAATGATCTTAACCAAAACAAGGGGTCAGTATTTCTATCAGGCGAAGCCAGTAACTTCCAACTTGATTGTTTATAAGTTGCCGTATCAGTTTTCGAGCCAAATATAGGATGCAAGATAATTGAATCCCCACTGTCAACAAAATGTTCTGGATCACAATGCAGGAGAGTTAAGTCGTGTATTCTACGACCCGAAGCCAATAACAATATAATCGCTGTTCGCCTAGAAACATCATACAAACTATCTAAGTTAGGATTTGTATTTTTCAAAAAAAATTATTACTATTCTTGCATCCCATATTTGCAATTTCGGTGGAGCCGGTCTAGCTAATGACACGGCCTTTAAAATATGTTTAACTAAATGATTTGATGTAATCTTTATATCCGATAAAGTTTCACAGACTGAAGCTATAACTGACTTATGTACCAGAATGGTACGGTATGATAAACTATCTTTAAGAAAAAGTTTAGCTAAGTACCTGGCTACACTGGCAGGTGCAGGACGACGATAGTCCACTTTATTTTGCTTACACCATAGAAACCACTTGTTCCATATTGGTGTATAAGTTTTAAGTGTGGATGCTCTCCAACATCTTGACAAAAGTTGCTTTTCCTCAGCGGACCAGTCCTGTGTTAGAGAGTCCCAGCCGAAATGAGCCAAGCTTCCAACTGTAGGTTGTGAACTTGAGCTGGAGGACGCCCCGTCACTGTGTCCACTAATGTTGTTCTCAGATTCCTGATTTTCATTGGACGAGCTAGGGCGCGGCTCTTCAAGTCCGGCCTCCAAAAGGGTTTCTTCCACTTGGGTGCAACAATTATGAACCTTCCCTTTGCGGAGTTGAGATGCCGTAACACCCGCGGAAGTACAGCTGGTGGAGGAAATATCCAGGCGAGGTCGTAGCTCCAGCATCTGCTGAAAGCGTCGTGAAAGCAGGCGCTCGAGTCTAACAAGTCTAGAGTAGCATAATCTGACACTACGTGAGCCTTTCGCGAGGCGAACAGATCGATATCTGGAGTTCCCCACCGGCCGAATATCTTGTTGGTTGCCTCGTCTAGCAGGTGCCACTCGGTACCGATTCGATTCCGAGAGATCTGATCGGCTTCCGTGTTGTACAGTCCCGGAAGGTGGTGAGGGATTAGTACAACATTCAGGCTGTCCGTTAGTGCTAGGAGCTGATTTGTCAATGTCAAGAGATTCCTCGACTTGGTTCCTCCTTGATTTTTTATATACGACACAACTGTCTTGTTGTCGCTCTGTAACATTATTGTTGAATTTCTTAAAGCCTTTGCCTCCAGAGATATGGCTGCTATCACAGCATACATTTCTTTCAAGTTGCAGTGCCACTTCAGCTGATGTTGACTCCAGCAACCTTTTATTACTTTGTTGTTTACTAGTGCCCCCCATTGAATGTCCGAGGCGTCGGTGACGAGGTAATTGACAGGTAAGTTCCTTGGGTGAATATGAGACTTCTGGTCGATATTTTCCAACCACCACTTTAATTCCCCGCGCACTTCGTCTGCGAACGGGATTGGCCGGCGAGAATTTTTCTGTAAACAATTGCTGTGGCGCTGAAGCACTCGGCAATGCAACCTTCCCCGAGGGGTGATGAAGGTCGCAAAATTGAGATACCCTAAGAGGCGTTGCGCCTGCTTGAGGGTCCAACTGCCTGCTGTCAAGCGAGCCCATAAGCACTGACGAATCTTGGCTACCTTTTCTGGGGGCAAACTCTTGGAGTTGTATTGCGTATCCCAGATAATCCCTAGGAATTCTAAACGCCTCGTTGGCCTCAGAATAGATTTTTCCACGTTGATATTCAACCTAGGGAGGTGAGAAACTTTAAGGCAATATGAACATGTAATCTTAATGTTGCTTTGCTTTGGTGGACTATTAAAAAATCGTCTAGGTAGACAATTAGGCGAAGACCCTTGCTGCGTAATATCTCGGCAGTCCAATTTGTAACTGATGCAAACATTCTCGGAGCTGCAGCAAGGCCGAATGGAAGACATGTCATCTGCAGCAGCCGACCTTCGTAACTTAGGCGTAGAAAACAACGATGTCTTTGAGAAATTCGTAAATGGTAATAGGCCTGTTTTATATCCAGCTTCACCATCCAGTCGCCTGCTTGTAGAAATGTTGGCATTTTGTGATGATGAAACAGATGGAAATGCCTTGGTTGTATAAATTGATTTAATGCCTTGAGGTTGAAGATAACCCGATTCTTTCCATTGCTCTTTGTTATAATGAAAAGCGGGGATATAAATGACGGACTTAAAGGGGCTGCTTCGAGAATCCGATCTTGAATCATGGTTTCTATCTCTGAAGACATTATCAAGGAACTCTGTGTTTGAAATCTTTCCATGACATCCGGCGATGGAAAAATTAGAGGAGGCGTCTGATTGAATGGAATACGGGCGGCAGAAATTAATTTGAGAATAGTTTTGGGTGGCCGAAACTTGGCCCACACCTCTTGATAAAACATCAGACAGCCGCCCACAAACCTCGAGTCATTTGCGCCTACTCCTGTTAGTTTCATCCTTTTGGCCCCCCCTTCCCCTTTTAACTTGCTCGTCAAAATTTTGTCTCTTATTTTTCCTTTGCTTTGGTTTGACTTGTTGAAAACGAAAGGAGGGTTTTTCCCGAGATGTAGAAGCAATCGGTGATTTAGAAGTCACTGGTAATTTAGAATGTCTCACAGGTTTCAGTTGAGGTCCTATATCTTTATCTAATTTGTCTAATCCGCCTATTTTTTGTATATAAGCCGATAAACTTTGAGGATTAAACATATATTCTATCGAAGGAGGTATTTTATCGATATCTTCCCGTATATACTTTCCCTTTAAACCTTTAAGCAAAGCTTTACGCCGTAGTTCTAATACCTCTGCACGTTTTCCACAAATTAATTGTAAAATGTCGTGAGATACAGCCTTATAATTAGATTCGTTTCCAAATAACTCTTTTAATTTATCATAAATTAAATTTGAAGTTAATTGCGCATCAGGTTTCGCGGCCCAGTCTATTAAATGTTTTAATGCAATATTAACACATTCATTTTGAGCTAAAAAGGCATTAGACAAGGCAGCAAAACTGCGTTCCATCTGATACCATCTGAGCGGAGCAAAAGGATCTTCTAAACGCCTCAATTCCTCATTTACTTTTAGCTCAGAAAATGCCGGGAATGCTACGTATTTCTTTTGCACCTCGGTGTACCGAACAGAATTCCAATCCAGAGAATCAAATCTTTGCATTGACGCTATTTTTGCAACCCGATCAGGATTTGCCTTTGGCATAGTTGGTTCCTTGACAGACACATTTAGCTCGGCAATATCTTTTAATTCACCTACTGGCCTTAAAAACGGGTCATCGAGCGAATTTTTTACTGCTGTCGAAGCAGCCGCCATAGGAAACGAGGAGTTCGTGGATATCGGATGCATCGTAGCGTAATTGACACAAAATAAATTATTTATATGACTCACCAACTGCTGCGATAACTGATCAAACCTGCGATCGATTTCTTGACATGAATCGGAAGACCGACTATGACGTCGTCGCTTTGGCGGCGGTTCATCTTCCTCGCTCGAACTTGAATTCGAATCCGATGATTCACTTGAAGGCGTGTGAGTATTTTTCTCCAACCGATTCGAATCACAATCACCAAAAACGTCCACATTATTATTAATCACTGGCTCGGTATTTTTCTCACTGTTGTCCATTTTACGATTTAAAACACAATACTTTAACGTAACGGAATAAAACTGTAACTTTCTACTTTAATCTCGAAAGTTTAAACAATATTTCTACTTTTGAAAACTTTAATATAACACAACGGTCGTTTTTCTTAAACAAGTTTTCTAATAAATCTAGCGATGCGTGCAACTCAAAAAATGACGCAACAATGATTTTAGAAATGGCGGCTTGCCTTACACAGGTTGCAAAAGTTAGTTTCAGTTTTGGCCACGGCTGGCGCTAAAAGCACAAATTGTAACGGAAGAGGAAGTAATCTAGCGGAAAGCGACGGAAAAGGTTGATGTACTCTCTCATAATTGGACTTCGGATGTCGAACGGAACACATAATATAATAGTTTTATGCATAATCAAAGAGTCACTATAAGAAACATAATGATAACTTATTTAAAATACAGCACACAGGCGAAGATAGCGGGATCACTATTTATAATTAATCTACATAATACATATGTAGAATAGACTTTAAACTCCACAAATGTCAACCCAATCGACACGTTTGATACTGATATAGTAGAATTTATAATGGACTGTTATAATAATACTGTTCAAGCCTAACAATAATTGTATGTTATTGATTAGAAGCTCTTTATAATCAAATTCGATATTCACAAATCAAACTGAAATAGCAAAATATGATATTTAGCTGACAAGTAAATTTTAGTCGAAATTGTAATATACGAGTGTTATACCATAATAGAAACTTATTTGCTTATGTACATTTCATACTATTAAAAATAAAATAAATTCAATGTAAGTTAAGCCAAGAGTTTGTATGTGTGTATGTTTGTTACTCCTTACGATGAAACGGCTGAACGAATTTAGATGTAATTTAGTACTTGTATTTGACTAAATTATGACCTTATTTTTTAACGTTAGGAAACGCATTTACGCACGAGGTGTGGGACTCACCGGCGTAATAAAGGCAGTACTATCCACTAAAACCCAACAAAACCTTCCCCCGTCTTAATGGGGCGTCGCAGGATCGCTTACGCATTCAACTACGACGCCCCGACGGCAGGTCTGCCGAAGCAGACCACTACAACCATGGGGTTGCTCCAAGGTCCATTCTGCTATCAGAGAAGTACCAGGAGCAACCCAGACGGTACACCGCCCATCGAAGAGGGACACCTCCCACCTCCCACCGAAGTGGGCCACCTCCCTGTGCGTTTCTTGGCTTCGCGCCTGGTTGGATTGCCGGGCACTACTGAGCCCCCCCACCACGACAAGGTGAACGAACGTTGGGGGGGAGACTAAAATATGACCTGAAGTAACGTATAGGCATACTTTTAGGCACCTAGCGACACACCTTGAGATAGAGTAAGTCGTTAGTTGAGTTGTGTCATTAGGAATAAAATATCTGGCACCTAAAAACAAATTAAAATTGCGAATAAATAATGAAATTAATAAAGTCTGAAGGCACACCACTACAAACTGACTGCAAACAAAATTTAAATGTCAACTTTATTTAGCGCTTTGTAAACTAGCAACCAGACTACCCTTTAAACGAATAAACGTCAGATGCGGTGAACGCGGTGCGACGCGAGTGGGGGACACTTGGAAAACAAAATTTTACCGTCTATTTGTTCCATGACCACTGACAAGTGAGTTATAAACGGCGGCTGCCTAAATTATTATTACTCTTATGTTTGAATGAATTTCTAAATATAGAAACAAATGTAAGAACAAGTTTTGAAGAATGATACGCTGTATTTTTGTGTATTGGAAACTGATTCTATTGTTTTTTGAAATGAAAACTTCTATAGGCAGGTTTGGGTGGGGGGTAAATTCATGTAAGTCGTCATCGACATGGTCACGTGACGTGTTACCGCTAACACTATATCTGTAGCTATAAGTTTATTTATGCGTTATCATGGTAATGCATAGCGTTTACGCATTACATATATGTAGCTTGTCTCGCTCACATATACATAAAATAATACACTATCTTTTTTCAGTTATGAAAACGATATTTTTGTGCAATAGATGTGAAAATATTTTATAAAAAATTCTAACTATTGAAGTATAATATATGAAGTAAAACTTCTATAGGCAGGTTTGGATGGGGAGTAAATTCATGTAAGTCGTTATCGACATGGTCACGTGACGTGTTAAAGCTAACACTCAGAGTGCCGATAGATGTCAAAACCAGATAAATGTTAACAGTTTTAATTTACTAATTTTAATTTAAGATCAAACAATTAATTTGAATATTCAAAAATAACAAGTGTTTTAGTTTTAAGTTTTCACTTCTGTCGACAGTCCTCATGACTGCTTTTTTTATTTAATGAATAGACTGGGACTTAGGGGATAATTCTTAATAAAATTGAAGAAAAACTCCAGTCTTTATTATCGTAACTTTATGAGGAGTCAAATTTTCTTACATTTTAAGAATACTAGAAAAAAAGTCTCAGTTACGCTCTGTTAATTAGGTATATAAAGTGGGGAATAAAAAGTTTTTAATTTTAATTTCAGTAATAAATTATTATTTAGGTAAATTCATATTGTTTATTGTATTTATTCAATGACTTCCAATTAATTTACCTTTACGTACAGCTACGTTTTACGACTTTGAAATCTATAGGGTGTGAAAATTGAGAGTTGAAACTTACTTTAATATTTTGTCTATTTTATAATAACTTTGTGTCTCGGCACCGCAAGTGTATTTTATTCTATCCTATAGACTCATACAAAGGTTCAGGGTAGAGTTTTAAACTAGATGCAGTGATTTCTAAGAAGATACTTTTTTAGTTTATATGTGACCCATGAGGTATAACTTGATAATTGAAAACTAATTATGAATATTCAGATATATATATATATATATATATATAATATATATATATAATAATATATATATATATATATATATATATATATATATATATATATATATATATTATTAATTATTATATGACATATATTACTCACAAAACATTAAGTCAAAGAGTTACACTATGTGTTTTTCCCGGGATTCCCACTATAGCAAAAAGTTACTGAAAATTGAGGTCATTGCTTCAAAATTAAAGCTAATTTTATTGATAAATGTAACGCTAGATTGTTTTCTTGTGTTTTGCAACGGCATTTACTCAATTTGTTTTGTTTTTTATTTTTGAGTTTCTTGTAAAAAACACCATTTTGCACGAGTATCCAGGACCATGGCGATTGCAAAGTTAATAATAATAATTAACTAGTAGTTCTGCGAACAGTTGCTATTTTGCTCTTCGTGCCGAAAATCCTTATCAAATCTTCACCAAATTATTATGAGACAAACTTAAAATTACTGCTACTAATGAAAAAGAACCATCGAAATCGGATCTTATAAGACAAAAAGGCTATCCAGTAGCCCCCATTTTGCGCCTTTTTGGAGAAAGTACCCCTACAATCAAAAATCCCCGACGACAAAAAAATTATCTATACATATAATAAAATTGTAACTAAGCCGAATCTGTACATTAAATATTTTTTGGAAAATCTTATTGAAATAGACATTATAATCGATACAGAGGCCGAATCTATAGTTTTTAGAATTTTTGTCTGTCTGTCTGTCTGTCTGTCTGTTACCGCATCACGAAAAAACCACTAAAGGGATTTTGATGAAATTTGGTATGGTGATAGCTGGATATCCGGGTCAACGTATAGGATAGATAGGGATACGTATACTTTTTAATGCGTGAAAATATCTCATTGCTGAGAAAAAAAAAAACAAAAACTGCAATGAAAGAGTGAACTAATATGTACAACCTAAGAATTTAGTTTTTGGTCATCTGAACGCGGGCGGAGTCGCGGGCAATGCTAGTCTTCTATAAAGTCGTAAAACCCGTATACCAAGTTTTGTTCAGATCAGTTGTAAAATACTATCTGTAGAGGAGTACTAACAAACTGACACAGGAAAGCAAATTTTGCCAGACTTGAAGCAGAGACGCTTCGCTCGCTCGGTCAACTTATCAATGAAAATAGTGTCAGTGACCTTAAGAGCCTAAAACGTATATCGCTAATATTTTTTGTCGGTAGTACTTACTAGTATGCGAGTCCGATACTTACTTGACCGATTTTGTTATGTAAAACAAGTTAGAAATTGTTATCATATTAAATTTGTATAATTTATTTAATGATATAGCATTCACATGAGACATTGCATTATTTCAATACAAAATTAAATTTCTAGGCCTTACTAAAAACCTGATGATACCTTCAAATTTTAAATAATTAGCGAATCATGTTCGTCCCTAGGTTGATTCCACGTACAAACTTTCATCCCCATTTTCACCCCCTTAAAGAATGATTCCTGGAATAAAATATATTGTATGTCCTTCCCAGGGTCTCAAACCATCTTCTTACCAAATTTTATCTAAACCGGTCCAGTAGTTTTTGAGTTTATTCGTTACAAACATACAAAAATACAAATCTTTCCTCTTTATAATATTAGTGTAGATGTATAGAATAAAATATGTTAGTTAAACAATTACATGTCGGTAGCAGAAATTGTTTGGTTAGGGTTGAACAGAGCTTGTGTCATCTCGTTTATTGTCATGTTGCGTCAATAGTTTGTTGTAAATCATTTTAACACTATAAAAAGTTCAACGCGTTATTGTTTTGTTAAGCCAAAAAGGGATTACTGTAAATTCAGTACATTATATCTGAAATGCGCGACGAAGCATTATTTTATTAAGTTTTTTGAAGGTTTGCTCGTATTAGTAGCGTAGTAATAGTGGTGGGATCACAATTCTACACCAGGCAAGATGCTCTTCACGTAGCCATTCACAGAGGCTGCTATTATATTAAACAGATCACTAAAACCTATATCCGTTTATCTATATTTGGACCGGCCCAGGGTCTTATGACTTCTAGCCTAGACTTATAAGGTAGTGTGGCTATACTCATTTATTGCATTTTCCTTTTGGCGATTTTCATATTCATATATTATATTTACAGGAGATGTCGATATCACTGTATATCTGTGTATCTGTAGGTACATATCTGGTGACATGATGAACCGTTATGACAGTATAATTGATGTAGTATTTAAATAGATAAAACGTAATAGAGCTTGCTAATTCTATATTAATTTGTCATATTATCATCTCATTAAATATTATTGAAAATGTTGTAACTTTTTCATCTAATGTACTAATTTCTGCTTAGTTTTATTTCTGGTTTCAAAAGGGATTGCGCTATAATATGGAGGAGTGGGGGGATAGGGGGGGGGGATAGGGGGATAAGGGGGGATAGGGGGATAGGGGGGGATGGGACTTGTTTGATAAAATCGCATTTTATGTTGCTTGCTTAATATAATAAATCAAAGATGTTCTTAAAATAAGAATACTCGTAGATCACATCGTCTGCGTTTGCCACTTGTGTATCGAAGCTTATTGAGATTCCAAAGTGCGTGATTTCGGGTGCTTATAAGTTGTTGATACTGTTTTCTTAGCTGTACCACAGTTTATTATTCCATACAGTCAAAGGCATCATGTGGCTTAAATCGAGGTGAGATGCTAATGATGCGGTACAAAACTTAAATTTAGATGACGATGCATTGGCTTTAGGATTGACGGGTATAACTGTACATAACTTGCCAAGAGCTTGTGCTTTAACATCGAAACTGTTTGCTATGAAAATTTATATTTTTTGATAACACCTGCATTTGACAGAATTCCCATTAAAATCAATAGGCGATCGCCTACTGTATGGGTCTTTATACTGTTTTACATTGTGTATTAGACTGCCGGTCTAACCTTTTTTTAATATATTTGCAGCGCTGGATTTAAAAAAATTGAAATAAGGACGCAAAATGTTTTTTTTATTTTATAAAAAATGAAAAATAA
Organism: Brenthis ino; assembly: GCA_921882275.1. Taxonomy (NCBI): domain Eukaryota; kingdom Metazoa; phylum Arthropoda; class Insecta; order Lepidoptera; family Nymphalidae; genus Brenthis; species Brenthis ino. The sequence goes on along the minus strand of OV170232.1, from coordinate 22,831,555 downwards.
AAAAAGATTAACTAGTAGGTACATTTTTCAAAAAATTCATATCATTGCTAGATTATTTTTTTTTGTTTTACAAAAAAAATATAATTCAAAAAAAATCAATTTTGAAAAATATTGAAATATTGAAATATTTTATTCAAAATTTCGATAATACGGCGGCATTTTTTACAGTGCTCAGGGGCGGTGCTAAGATTAAATCCGGCACCTGTATATTTGTACTGGAAATAGTATTCCCAAATTAAAACATTTGTGGGGGAACCCGTGATAATATATAATATAGATATTATTAACCTTAAATTATTTACCATTACCACCATTGTTCGTTGTAGAAATTTTCCACGTAAGTGTATTTATACTCCCAACTATATATGTATTAATAACATAAACAACAAACAATGCACCAACCTATATAAGATGAGGATCAAGTCACACAGCTTCCTTTTATATATAGATTTAAAGTTTTGATTGCTATAATCAGATGTGTTAAATTCTTTAAATGTCAAAGTCAATAAGATCAAAAAAGTAAGCCAATATTGATATCTTTAAATATATAAATATGCTTAATTTGTAGTGTATATTATATTTAGTATATCCAAATGCGAGAGAAGCCACAGGCAGTTGTTAGAATTTAAAAAAATCTGTATAAAACAACTTATAAAATAGATATAGTGTTAGTCAAGCAATAAATAATGGGTAAAATTTAATGATGCCGATTTCCCGCACTCTCTTGCAGCGCTAACGTTTATTCGATAAGTCCAACCCTCGCCACTAGTTTACAAAGCGCAAAATAGATTTGGTCCTAAATTCTGTTTGGAGTCACTTTTTGTTCACTGTTCAATAAAAACTGTTCGTGGTTTATAATTTAAACGGTGGCAGTTACTTTATTGGTAAATAACATAATGCAATTTTCGATTTAAACGAAAGTAAATAAAAGTAGTAAAATGTAATTTATATTTGAATAATAGTAGCTATATAATACATATTTGAACAAGTTTGTTGTTATATTATAAATTATGTACTTAATACTCGAAATATTTAATCAAAATTTTTTTAATATTTAATTCATCTGTGGATTTATTGAAAATTTCACAATATACGCACTTTATATGATAAGGCTTTATAGAAATTATATTTAACTTGATGCATTATAATATATACATATAATAAAATTGTAACTAAGCCGAATCTGTACATTAAATATATTTTGGAAAATCTTATTGAAATAGACATTATTATCGATACAGAGGCCGAATATATAGTCTTTAGAATTTTTGTCTATATGTCTCTCTGTTCGCTGTCTGTTACCACATCACGGGAAAACCACTGGAGGGATTTTGATGAGGTACGATAGTAGTTGGTTATCCGGGTTAATATATAGGATACTTTTTACCGCGGGAAAATGTCTCATTTGTGAGAATAAAATACAAAAACTGCAACATAAGACTATACTAATATGTAAAACCTAAGAATTTGGTTTTTGGTTATCTGAACGTGGGCGGAGTCGCAGGCAATGCTAGAATGCTAGTATTTTTATAAAACTAGAGCTGTTAAAATTTTAGAACACCTTAAAATTCGATAATTGAGTAAAATATTAAGAAAAAGAGCCTTTGTACGCATGAACTATAAATGCGCAATTTTGGACGCCTGAACTCTATAAGATACAATTTCTTATATAGACAAACCCAAAGAAAATATTAACATAGTATAATCTTCGTAGAAAGTTTTTTCATATACTTCGAACGAGGAAGACCTTTTCTTATATGTCTAAATGAGTTTCAAGTGAATTTGACAAGAAAATTACACACGAACTTTGTTGTGCTATCTTATCCTTCAAAGGTTGAGTTTTAATGTATGATTTGTTAATGGATATTTACGTTATTATTTCTATAATATTTGTACAATCGTATCGTAATTAATAAACTTGTAAGCTTTTATTTTATTTTAACTCTTCAGACCCTTGTGGCGGTGACTTAATATTGTATATATACAAATATATGTAGTTAATAATTTTATCTAAATTTTCATTTTTGTTTGACTTGTATTGGGCTGTAAAAATTCTGGAGACTTAGACAAAACATAACAAATATATATATATATATATATATATATATATATATATATATATATATATATATATTGCGTGTATATATATATATTTCTAAAATTTTATTTTCATACAAAAATAAAAATATTTTTATTACACCTTCTAAACAGTAAAGTTCTAGCATCTGGCCAAGTTTAAATGAGTAAGGGCCACTTCCTACACCCCTCCACCCCTCCCCCTCCACCGGACACGCACTTTCTTTTGCTAATGCTGGTCTATTACCGTTTAGAAGGAGCAATAAAAATATTTTTATTTTTGTTAAATTTAAGATTTTTTTTTGTTACAGATGTTGTTATGATGTAAACAGTATATCCCCTAAAGGTTTCCAGTAAATTAAAAATGACCCTATATTCTATAAATACAATTGTTGTATAGCTTTCTTATTGAAAACATAAATAAGAATTAAATAAAACTAGAAATCATAACTTTAAACATTCAAAGTTATTTTACTTACAGTTTTCATTTTCTGATACGCCAGTTTTGACATATTTCAGGAACATGATAATAGCTCTGTGCTAAGCGAGTTGCTTCAAATGTTTAATATTAAACTATTTTTTTTAAATAAAACTTCTACCAATATAATATAATTTTCTACTATCTTTTTTACTAATATTTGTGTTTTAAATAAAACTAAAACTATATTAATAATAACTAAAAAATGTATTAATTTACATGAATTGACTTTATCGACATTTTGGTAGATAGATAATATAGGCTACTTTTTGTAGGGAAGAATCTAAATCTACATATCTTAAAACCTGAATCTATGTTTTTAAGGATTCTGTGAAATTTTACGTATGTAATTAGGTAGAGCATATTGTCGAGCTACAGGCGTAAGCTGGTCTTATGGCACAATACTCACGAACTGTGAACGGTTATGTCGTAATCTCTTTAGCTTCAGATGACCAAAAACCAAATTCTTAGGTTTTACATATTAATATACTCTTACAATGCAGTTTTTGTATTTTTTCTCAGAAATGAGATATTTTAACGCGGTAAAAAGTATCGTATATGTTACGTACGTACTAAAAACTATAGATTCGGACTCTGTATCGATAATAATGTCTACTTCAATTAGATTTTCCAAAAAATATTTAATCGACACTGTTAGAATTTTATTATATGTATAGACTCATCTTTTATAATTTATCTATATAAGTATAATATAAATCTCTTTTATAATTTATGATATTAAACGAAGATACTTTACTTCATTTTGAGAAACCGCTAGACATTGTTATACTTTGAATTAATCCGTACACACACATGAAACTCTCGCGTAAATTGAAACGTTGTACTCCCAAAACGTGTTTGCTGAGAAAACACCTACTTCGCACACAATAACGGTTTACGTCGAAAAGGCAATTTTCATAATGTAGCCTCTCAACCGTAGTCTCATATAGCAGTCTTTTTGGGAAAGCCGTTCTGCAACAGATTTCAGATTCGTACTTTTGATTGCTACGCCCGGTCGGGTGTTATGTAAGCATTTGCCTGTATTCAAGGGTTTAGTTCTATATTTTGACACGTTTGGCTCAGTTTGTAGCGACCCTACTTGCTGTGCCAGTGGTCGCGGTTTCGAGTCTCGCTGGGGACATTAATTTGTGTGATGAGCACGAATGTTTGTACTCTAGTCACGGGTGTTTATATTTATAATATGTATGTATTTAAAGTTATATATTATGTGTAGTGTATCAGCTATCTGGTATCCATAACACAAGCCTCGTAGCTTACCATGGACCTAGATGATGTTGTATGATAATGTCCCAAAATATTTATATTTATATATAATTTATTTAGATACTGTTGTAGAATATATTTAATGTTTACATCGGATTATGATTATAATTGCGAAATTGTTTATGCGTGTATATATGTATATTTGTTACTCTTAAACAACTGTACAGATTTGGAAAAAACTTAGTATACTAATTTTAGTCTTCTAGCGACACATTTGGGCGAATATATGGTACAATATTATATAACATTCAAACATTACAATGGGTATGATATAATAATATTTCTAAACATCAAGAACTTAGTTCTAAATTGTACTGATACCACCAATAACAACAAAATAGAAAGATAAAAACTGTACCAAAACATATACTTTGTGTAATAAAAATATAAATTTCTCGGACACATCTCGCGTCGCCACTGCATTTAAATCATGATATACGTACAATGTATATTCACAACTGTACGATGCCTTAGTGGGATAACCTCAAGCTCTTACTTATCCCTCTCATTTCCCTTGTCTGTCTAAGAATTAAATTTCCTGTAGAAAATAGCAATCATATATTTTGTATAAAATGTGTTTTGTTCATATAGTCAATAATTTTAGATTGCGAATTTTCATTATATGAAAATACTTGTGAGATTTAAAACGATGTAGCACTTAGGATTATTACCCAACTGACGAGTCACCACGTTTTGTTTCCTCTTCAAAGAATAGAACATGAATATTATTTATAAGTTAACATTTAAGTTTATATTTTTCATTGATTTTTTAATTAACTTTCTTTTTACATGGCTTTGCTCGCGCTTTACGAGGATATAAAATAATATACGTAATTACAAGGATTGGGCGCCCAAAATGAGAACCCAATAAAAAACTTTTCCTTGGGCGTTTAACTAACGGATTTTAGAAAACTTTTCAGTACTTTGAAACTGGATAATGCCTTTAACACCAAATATAAGATATAAAGTAAATAAGATATAAAGCAACTTATTTTCAATTACCGTTCTTAAAAATTAAAAAAGATGAATTTTGTAACTAGATTTATATTTTAATATTTTTTATTGAATATTAAAAAACAGCGAATTCTTTATTTAACTTAATTTGTAGAAACATCGAAAGTCGACTTTAATAGTCGGCTTTTATCTTTATTTATTCTATTTGTATTTTCCAAAAAAGAAAAAAAACTTTTACTGGAATATCGAGATGATTATTGTTTCTTACTTTGACAATAGACATGATTGAAACATCTGTTATTTAAAAGCATCTTTTATGATGAGGTTGACATCGTAAAGGCTGAAGAATTGAATATATGCCTTTCAAAAGCTCACCCTTGAATGACTTCTTATCAAACCTTCGATATATTGTAACGTCTGCCAAAGCTATATCAAACCACACAAGGGAAAAAAGAACTTGAAAAAACAATCATATATTCTAAAAACTCTTATCTTAGAGCTCATTACTATCGTTTTTAAACTTCATTTCAACTCATCCATACTCACAAATTTTCACATTTATAATATTATTATAGATTATCTGTAATACTTTAAAAAAACATTTTGACACTGTAAGCGAAGAGACTTGAAAAAAATCAATGAAAAATATCAGAACTAAGTCCCATAACACCTGTCTAGTATTTATAGTTATATAAAAACTTTTTATAGTCATTATCCTAAAATTACTTCCAGAGAATATCAAGAACGATTAGTAATAAAAACTATAGTATTCTATACCATAAAAACGCTGGCTCTACATGAAACTACCAAATTAAAACCATGCATTTTACGAGTTCGCAGAGTGGAAAATCGTTTCGCTTATCTGCACCCAATTTTGATTTATTCGCAATTTGATATTTGTTATTTTACTTTTAGAAATCATATAATCTATACTAATAAATGGAGAGCCGATTTTTTGTTCGGTTATACTGCGATAACTACTGAACCGATCGGAATAATATTTATACCATAAGATGCAGCGTGTTTCGGAGAAGGTTTTATTACATGATATATTGGTGATTAATGTACTATGCGGGCGAAGCCGCAGAAAAAGGCTAGTTACACTAATAAAACAACTTCACTTCTTTAGTACTTAAATATTCTGTTTCATATTAGGGACATTATAGAGGCTTTATTGTTGGCTTGAAAATGTATTGAATACATGTCTAAACTTCAAATGTACTTAAAAAGCTTATAAAGTTTTAAATGACAATTTAAGTATAATTTTATTTCATTTGTACAAGATTCGTAAGAATACTTAAGTGATTAATTACACGAAGGCAAGAAAAACAACGAGTTTTATAAAAATGGCAAATTATGTTTGAGCGTCTCTTTTTTGGTGGTTTAATTTGACATTTTTGCAGAACAAAAACATTTTTGTTATAAATTATTTCCCTCCATTATTGAATACTTGTAATATAGTTATATGACTAATTGTAAAAGATATATTTTATTGCTAAATGAAAGTAACGTCATTGCAATATTATTAATAATTAAGATGTAAAAAATATACTTAATTTTAATATATAATTAATAATAATATAATTTATATTGTTTATAATTAATATAATATTTATCAATCTTTAATATGTATATCCCTTGCGGGGTAGGCAGAGAGAACACTAGGCACTACGATCTCTACATGCTTTTTTCGCTTAACTCATTGTTATCTTTCTCTTCTTAAGATACTATAAAAAATCTTTTTTAAATAAAACTATCTTTTCGGGTTATTTCGCGGATTTATTTCGCGTAAATCTAAGAAAGTATTATAAAAAATCTTATCTAACTGTCGGTAGATATTTATAACAGCTAAACAGATTTTAACGAATCTTTTATTTTCCCGTAAAGGATTGACTCGGGTATATTGTTTGATATATCGAGGGAAGAAAAGGTAGAGCGGGATAACAAAATATAACACAAATTCAGTTATTGTGCGATAAAACCACTCGATACATTTTGATATTGACATCGTAGGATTTTATTTATCTAACACCTTAGTCAGCATTTAAGGTATACCCAAAAACAACAAATAATAGGATAGTAGAGGTAACTGAGAAAGTTATTTTAGTATGTAGAAATGATGCGTGGATTTTAAAAGAATAATTAAGATACGACTTTCGATATATTTATTGATCTTGTGGTACATTAAGTTAACGTGAGACGAACGAACCTAATAAATGCTTATTCCAAGGTCTTCGACTCACCTGAAAAAGAGATAAGGAAGCTAAATCTGCAAAAAGCTACAAGTATAAAGAACATAGTAATTTTTTTGACCAATTTCTATACATATAATAAAATTGTAACTAAGCCGAATCTGTATATTAAATATTTTTTGGAAAACCTTATTGAAATAAATATTATTATTGATAGAGAGGATTTTTTTTTTGATTTGAGCAACTAAGTTCGAGTTTCGATAAATTTGGACATACATATTAGATATAGAGTATGTTCTACGAGTATACTTTGTATTTAACAAAAGTTGTCTTAATTAAGGTAAAATTTCAAATTTAATTCTAAGCTTATCAGTAGAAAAATATGCATGTAGAGTCGAAGCAAATAATATAATATTTATTGAAATATGTTTCCGCTTTGTCACCCCCTATGATAAATTGTTGTAATTTGCGTCTCCTTTTCGTAAGACAAGTGACCTGCGAAACTTGCCACATTAGTGTTTGCCGCATTTATCTTTTTTGCCTTAAATTATCCAAGGCGCAATTTATTATAGCTGTCTGACAACGAAATAAGCGAATATGGAAGGAAATGTATGGAATTGGATATTAAAACAATGTAACCTATATAATATATAATATAATGCTTTATGTTTGTTTTGCTATAGGTAATAAATAAACTAAAAATATTTTGATGTCTTAAAAATATATTTTTCCTTATTCAAATATATTCGCTTGTGTGCTTTTTTAATTTTACATTCTTCCAAATTAAATTATTTTGTTGTTATATCTATACATATTATAATAAAATTGTTACTAAGCCAAATTTTTACATTATATATTTTTTGGAATATCTTATTGAAATAGACATTATTATCGATACAGAGGCTGAATCTTTAGTTTTTAGAATTGTTGTCTGTCTGTCTGTGACCACATTACCTAAAAACCACTGGAGGGATTTTGATAAAATTTGGTATGTCGACAGCTGGTTATCAGCTGGGTCAATATATAGGATACTTTTTACTGCGGGAAAATATATCATCTCTGAGAAATCTATACTAAGCGCTAAAAAGTAAGTTGGAACGAACCCGAGCGGAGCGAGAGTGCGTCGCTAGTTAGAATATAAATATTGATTTATTACCAAAATAATACGGACAACTTTTATTTTTCCCGGCAAAAATTAGTTTATGGTAAAGGTAGGCAAAGTTTATATGGTTTTTTTTTGTCAAAACTAAGTTTTTTTATATTAATTTATAAATTTTATGCATGTACACTAGTAAATAAATAATTGCTTATGTATACAAAAAAATTGAAAAATAATAATAGTTTTAGAGGTTGTTCAAAACGAAATTCAAATGGAATTTAAATTCAAACTCTATTTGGCGATGTAAAATGTGATCAACTTTCAACTTAATCGAATAAACATCAGAGGTAATTGCGGGCGCAGCGCGGAGTGTGAACACAGGAAACACTTGTCACCTACTTTTACATACATGAAAAATACACCTATTTGTTAATAAATTGCCGCTGTTTCATATTTCTCTGCATTTTAGCCTTATGTTGTTACGACACGAGCATTAATTTGTAATTTATTTTAAGCTACAATAGAATTCTTTCTATTTTATTCAATACTTAAATGGAGGAAAATTCTTTTTCAAGATATATTTGATGCACAAACTCGTCTCAAAGAATTAATATTAGAACAGCTATGGGTTTTAGTTCAGTTATTAATAATACTCAGTCCTCGTGTGTTAGAACATCAATATATTCCTAATTTTACTCAAAGCTCTTGTAACATATCAATGAAGTAAAAAATGTACTCATACGACTCAAATGTGAAAAAATGTACGCTTACACATAATTTAGTACGAAAATAAAAGAACTAAAGTATTACAAATTAGCGACTTACCCTCGCTCCACTCGGGTTCATTTCTTACGTTTTAATGTTTAGTATAGATTTCTAAGAGATGAAATGAAATGAAAATGATTTCTCGACGTACAGAACTCCTAAATAAAAAAGATAAATCTAAAGAAATGAGGCATGAATTAAAGGAACTATACAAAAAGACAAACAGAGCAATTAGGCAAGATTATGAAAACCATAGAAAAATAATCATAGAAAGAAATATGGCAACATTTAGAAGCTCAAAGAGAGCCTTTAAAGAACTGTCATCGCACAAAAAGTGGATACAGGGCCTAAATGATGGAAAATATGAAATAAAAAACAGAGAAGACATAATAAAGCGCGCAACAGTATTTTACTCAGATCTCTACAGAAGACCAACCCAAGAAGGAGCTCAGAAGGTCGAACGACCCGAAACTAACATTATAATAGAATCTCAATTAAAGGAAAACTCACTAGATCCTATAAACGAACACGAGATAGCAAGACATATAAAGAGATTAAAATCTGAAAAGAGCCCTGGACCTGATAAAATAACTAACGAAGCCTTGAAACTTGGTGCACATATTCTGGTACCATACCTGACAAAACTTTTTAACATGATAGTAGAACAAGAACAAATACCGAAACAATGGTGCAGATTGTAGGCTTACTTGGTGATGTGTGCAGTTGTAGAAGGAAAAATAACGTTAACTAAGTCTTTTAAACTGTTTGTATTAATTATTAAACACGATACACAGAAGAGACAGTTTATAATACACATTAATAGTCCAAGAGCACATACAATAAAAGAGTTAAAGACATAAACGAATACTAGTAAATATTAAGAAGATAGAAAATTAACATATAGCAATTAACGAGTACGTATAACTGAGTGGCGTAATTACAAGCGACACGGGCTTCGCGTTGCAATAGCATTTGTCGAGTGTGTCGTGCAGCGCGGCGCTCGCGCCTCGCGCGGGTCACCTTCAAGTTAAAAGTATTATTCCGGGAGAAGGAGTATTACGGAACATCTATATTAGAAATATTATATTTTAACATAATAAATTAATTAATTGCTATAATTGTATGTATATAAATGTACTTAATTAAATTGTAAGATAAGTTAGGCTACATAACTCCCCCCGGAGACCGTGACTACGGTCGATAAAAATCTGGTAGCCGGACTCGTCGGCCGCTGGAAGTGCGTTTGATGTCCTCTTGCGCTGTTATTGGTTGGACTGGAACTTGAGCTTCTTTTGCTATGTACGCCGGTTTGAGTCTATCGACTGATACATTTGCAGTCTTTCCGTTTATATCTAGGGTGAAATATTTAGGCTGCCGGTTGACAACCTTATAGGGGCCCGTGTACGGTGATTCCAGAGAACCTCTCATGCGATCTTGACGAACGAAGACGTGAGAAGAAGTGTGAAGATTGCGTGGCACATAGAAGGATGTAGTGGTGTGCCAGGCTGTAGGACGGGGTGACAGCTTTGCCATGTACGCGCGAAGACGAGTCGCGTACTGTGTGACGTCCGCCGTCTTGTAGTCGTCGCTTGGGCACAGGAACTGCCCGGGCAGGCGAAGAGGCTCACCATACACCAGTTCTGCAGGAGACGTCTGAAGGTCCTCCTTCCAGGCATTACGCATACCGAGGAGTACCAGTGGAAGGGCTTCAGTCCACTGCGAAGCGTGGCACATTATCGCCGCCTTGAGTTGGCGGTGAAGACGTTCGACGATACCGTTCGCCGCGGGATGGTAGGCTGTTGTGCGGAAGTGGCGCGCACCAACCAAGGCTGTGAGAGCGTTGAAGAGGTGGCACTCGAACTGGCGACCACGGTCGGTGGTCACTCTTTCTGGACAGCCGAATCTGGATATCCACCCAGACACGAGGGCGGCAGCACAGGTCTCGGCGGTGATGTCCCGAAGCGGGTACGCCTCGGGCCATCGAGTGAACCTGTCGATGACTGTTAGGCAGTACCTGTTATCAGAAGAAAGAGGTAATGGTCCTACGATGTCGAGGTGAATATGGGAGAAACGTGAGGAAGGAGAAGGGAAAGAAGACAAGGGAGATTTGGTGTGACGGGAAATTTTATTTCTTTGGCAATTTAGACATTGCCTAGCCCACTCTCTACAGTCCTTGCGAATCCCTGGCCAAACAAATCTTTGTGTAACCAGTCGCACAGTAGCTGAACTTCCTGGATGGTGTAAGCTATGAAGCATCTCAAAGACTTGCCTGCGGAATTCTGCTGTTATGTACGGACGAGGCATTGGTAGTGAAGTGTCGCAGTAGATAGGCAAATCGCACGATTCGGTGCTAATCTTCTTCAACCTCAAGGCTGTACCATTGTGAAGTAGCTCCTGCAGCTCCGGATCACTTTCCTGAGACCGTGCAAGAGACTGGTAGTCAATGGCACAAGATACCTCTTCCACCCGTGATAAGGCATCCGCAACGACGTTGTCTCGTCCAGATATAAATTTGATGTCAGTCGTAAATTGAGAGATGAAGTCTAAGTATCTGAACTGTCTAGGTGAACACTTATCTCTGTTAAGCGAAAATGCAAATGTGAGTGGCTTATGGTCCGTAAACACCATAAACGTTCGAGCTTCTACCATATGACGAAAGTACTTTATCGCTTCATATACTGCAAGCAATTCTCGGTCATACGGACTGTACTTCTTCTGCGCTGTATTTAATTTTTGAGAGAAGAAACCCAGTGTTCCCAATTTTCGCCCTTCTTCTGCTGTAGCACGGCTCCAATAGCTACGTCAGAAGCATCCGTGACTATTGCGAGTTCAGCGATAGGATCTGGATGAGATAGTAGTGTGGCCTGCGAGAGGGAAGCCTTACAACTATCGAAAGCCTTTAGTATATCAGGTGTAAGCGAGATAGGCTGTGAGCCTTTAATGCGTGGGCCAGCGAGGATATTAGTAAGCGGTGCCTGGATCTGCGCGGCTTTAGGAATAAAGCGTCGGTAGAAATTTAGCATACCAAGAAAACGTTGAAGCTCCTTTACTGTTTTCGGTGCTGCGAAGTTCTGGATAGCTTCGACCTTTGTTTCCAAAGGCTTAGTACCAGCTGCTGACACCTGATATCCAAGGAACGTCACCTCTGCTTGCCCCAGTTTGCACTCTGATGTATTTATTAAAATCCCATACTGTTTCAGGCGTTCGAACAACTGCCGTAGATGCTCCTGATGAAGTTCTGGAGAAGGAGAAAAGACCAGAATATCGTCAATGTATCCATAACAGAAATCCAAGCCGAGAAGAACTTCATCGACGAATCTCTGGAAGGTTTGCGCAGCGTTCCGTAAACCAAAGGTCATGTATGGGAATTCATACAATCCAAAAGGCGTTGTGATCGCGGTCTTCGGTACATCCTCTGGATTGACTAGAATCTGGTTATACGCCTTAACCAGATCGATGGTGGAGAAGACGGTGCACCCTGAGAGCTGATGAGAAAAATCATGTATATGACGTATGGGGTACCTATCTGGAATAGTCCTGGCGTTTAAGGCGCGATAATCGCCGCATGGTCTCCATCCATCATCCTTCTTCCTCACCAAGTGTAGTGCAGAAGACCAGGGACTCTCCGAGCGTCGTGCAGTACCACATGCGAGCATGTCCTCGAACTCCTTCTTCGCCGCTTGTAAGCGAACTGGATCAAGACGGCGTGGCTTGCAAGAAACAGGTGGACCTGGAGTGGTTCGAATAAAGTGCATAGTATTATGTTTAGACGGAGATTTTATACCTGCTGGTCGTGTTATCTCTGGAAATTCGCGTAGTAAGGTGTGGAATTCCGTATTCCCGGTAAAAGCCTTAACTGACGAAATGTGGTCAGATATTCCCGACTGGATAGCTGCAACTGACAGGGTGGTAGTGCCATCAACCAGACGCTGGTTCTTACAGTCCACTAGGAGGTTGTAGTAGCTCAAGAAGTCAACTCCTATGATGGCCTTGGTAACGTCCGCGATAGTGAAGCTCCAGGTGAAGTCTCGCCTGAGGCCCAAGTTTAGGCATAGACGAGTAGGCCCATAGGTATGTATCACTGTATTATTAGCAGCGACGAGATCGAACTTGGATTTGGTGCAGGGCATCCGAATAGCTGACCGCGGGAAGACACACAGGTCGGAACCAGTATCCACTAAGAATTGCATCTTCGTTACACGATCGGTAACAAACAGACGGCCTGTTGTTGTTGGGCAGTCGTGGGCCGCTACTTGCGACCGCCCTTGGCGTTTCCCGAATCGAAGTTACATGGCTTTTTACATTTCCTTGCCTGCTCACCATAAGTAAAATGATAGTAACAGTGAGGGTGATCTGGCGGGGGCTGCTTGGGTTTGGAACGGCTGCGTGATCGATTATACCTATTTTGTCTTGACGTCGCCCGTGACCGTTCAGATTTTTCTAGTCTAGTAGTAAGCAAAGATACTTGCCTGGTTAATTCCGAAATCTGCTGAGCCATGTCACTGTACCCTGGCATCTGAGTTGAAGAGGCGCTTGTTACCTGCGGCAATGACGGTGCAATCTCATACACCTTGTCAGCGAGTTCTCCCAATTTGTCCTTGTCAAGGTCCATCTGTGTAGCGATCACCGTCTGGATGTTTTGTGGTAACCTACTAGACCAAAGGGTTAGTAAAAAATCAGATGGAACTGAAGGGCCGGCCAAACTACATAAGTGACGCAAAAATTGCGATGGTTTCCTATCACCCAGTTCCTCGTGCATCAGCAGTTGCTTGACTCGTTTCTCCTGAGAAGCTGATAGCCGTTTCATTAACTCGGTTTTTAATTTCACATACTTATCGGTTAAGGGTGGGTTTGTAATAATATCTTTTACCTCAACGGCATATTGATGATCCAGCTGTGCTACTAAATAGTAAAATTTGGTCTCATCTGTTGTAATGCGGGATAAAGCGAACTGAGATTCCACCTGCGCAAACCATAACGCCGGTTCCTCTGGCCAAAATGGCGGAACTCGCACGCTGACTCGCCATATTTCTTCTTTGCTTTCATGTAAGTTAATTTTTTCCTCACTCATTCTTAATATATATATATTCTCCCTCACCGTTAAATTCCAGATCTAGATCACGTCGGGGTCACCAGTTGTAGGCTTACTTGGTGATGTGTGCAGTTGTAGAAGGAAAAATAACGTTAACTAAGTCTTTTAAACTGTTTGTATTAATTATTAAACACGATACACAGAAGAGACAGTTTATAATACACATTAATAGTCCAAGAGCACATACAATAAAAGAGTTAAAGACATAAACGAATACTAGTAAATATTAAGAAGATAGAAAATTAACATATAGCAATTAACGAGTACGTATAACTGAGTGGCGTAATTACAAGCGACACGGGCTTCGCGTTGCAATAGCATTTGTCGAGTGTGTCGTGCAGCGCGGCGCTCGCGCCTCGCGCGGGTCACCTTCAAGTTAAAAGTATTATTCCGGGAGAAGGAGTATTACGGAACATCTATATTAGAAATATTATATTTTAACATAATAAATTAATTAATTGCTATAATTGTATGTATATAAATGTACTTAATTAAATTGTAAGATAAGTTAGGCTACACAGATCAAACATAATACTGCTTTATAAAAAAGGGAATCCGCTTGACATGAACAACTACAGGCCTATCAGTCTATTATCTACAATCTATAAGCTGTTCTCTTCAATTATTTTAAGTAGAATATCACCAGAAATCGATAAAAACCAGCCAATAGAGCAAGCTGGCTTCCGTCCACACTACTCAACAATAGACCACATACATGTTACAGAACAAATAATAGAAAAATATAAAGAGTACAATAGGCCACTGTACATAGCATTTGTAGATTATTATAAAGCATTTGACAGCATATCACACCCATCTATATGGAAGGCTTTGAGAAAAAATAACATAAATGAAAAATACATAAATATAATAAAGAATATATATGCTAAGAGTGTAAGCTTAATAAAACTAGAAAGGCAGGGAGAAGAGTTCGAAATTTGTAAAGGAGTGAGACAAGGCGATCCTCTCTCACCCAAACTATTTATAGCTGTCCTCGAAAACATATTTCAAAGTCTAAAGTGGAAAAACAACGGCATATGGATACTAAATAAAAGGCTAACACACTTGAGGTTCGCAGATGACATAGCTCTGTTCAGTGAATCTGCAACAGAACTAGAAAACATGCTACAGAGCCTGAACACCCAAAGCCAAAAAATAGGTCTAAAAATGAATGCATCAAAAACAAAAATAATGACAAACAGCTCTAGAAAACCAATCACAATAGGAGGAAAATCAATAGAATATGTGAATGACTATGTATATTTAGGAAAACAAGTCTCCTTTGAAGCAAACAGTAATGAAAAAGAAATAGATAGAAGAATAAACATAGCATGGAAAAAATTTTGGGCTCAAAAAGAAATTCTTAAAGGAAACTACAGCCCAAAGATGAAAAAAGTAATAATGGACTCGTGCATCCTCCCAAGTCTTACCTATGCAAGCCAAACATGGGTATATACAGAAAGAGTAAAAAATAAAATTATGTCCTGCCAACATGCAATGGAGAGAAGTATCCTAAAATTGAGGAGAATACAAAAAACAAGAAATACACACATCCGCAAGAAAACCAATGTAACTGATGCACTCCTTCATAGTCTAAGGCAAAAATGGAAATGGGCAGGACACATAGCCAGATATCAGGACAAAAGATGGACACATCAAATAACAAAGTGGAAAGGTCCAATAGGCAAGAGGAATGTAGGTCGACAAAGAAAAAGATGGCAGGATGATATCAAAAACATAGCAGGAGATGAATGGATGAAAGTTGCCAATAACCGCGAGGAATGGTGCAAGTTGGAGGAGGCTTTTACCCAAGAGGGACTACACACCAACAACAAGTAAATTGTACTAATTTCTTTTACTTTCATTTTCTAAAATTTTTTTGTAAAATGTGTAGACAAATAAAGCTTTATTATTATTATTATTATTATTATAAGAAATTTATCTTCTCTTCTTCCTTTCAAAAGAAGGTATTACTCTATCACACGGGCCTTAACCAAGTATGATAGAATTAAAAATTAGTGTGACTGGAAGTACTAGAAATGGTTGAGGATGCTAGAAATTTTCGTGTAATTCGACAGGTGTTTAGTATAGCGGCTTTTTGTAAAGTGTAAATTATATATACTGGAATATTTATTATTTTTAGACTGTTTACTAATGATTTAGGTACTACACCAGTGGATGACAATACAATTGGTAAAATATGCACAGTTTGGGCTTGCCATTGGGTCTTAATTTCTATAGCAAGGTCTTGATATTTTGACAGTTTCTCAGACACAGTGGCCTGAATATTGTGTGTGTTAGGAATGGCTATATCTATTAGAAATATTGTTTTATTTTTCTTGTCATAAAAGGTAATGTCTGGTCTATTATTATGTACTGTCTTATCTGTTAATATAGTCCTATCCCAGTAAAGCTTATAGTCACTGGTTTCTAAAACGCAATCGGGTTTATATTTATAATATGGCTGTTTATTTTTTATAAATTTGTAATCATATGCAAGGTGTTGGTGAATTATTGACGCTAATTGATCGTGTCTATGCTTGTAATCTGTTTGTACAATACTTCTACAAGCTCCGGTTATGTGTTGGATTGTTTCGGGGGCACTATTACAATGTCTACATAAATCGTTTATCTGTTTGGAATCTTTTAATATATATTTTGTGTAGTTACGAGTGGCAATCACTTCATCCTGTATCGCGAGCATGTAGCCTTCGGTCTCTGGAAACAATTCGCCCCTCCTAAGCCATTCGTTCGACCTATCTTTATCGACATATTGCTATTATAGATTTCTAAGAGATGAAAATTTTCCCGCAGTAAAAAGTATCTTTTAACCCGGATAATCAACTATCATAATACCGAATTTCATCAAAATCTGTCCAGAGGTTAGTAGTAGCGTTCCCAGACAGACAGACAAAATTTCTAAAAACTATAGATTCTGCCTAGGTATCAAAATACTATTTCAATAAGATTTTCCAAAAAATATTTATAACTACACAGATTCGACTCTGTTAGAATTTTATTATATGTATAGATAAAAACTGATAAAAACCTAAAAATTTCTAAAAAAAAATATTAATTTAAAGTATTTTAAATATTCTATTTATACACGTGAGAAAGTAAAATTTTCTGCCAATTTTATTGAGTTCTTTTGCAGGCGGAATCCTACAGCGACGGATAGCAGGTGTGCAATTCTCACTCACGACTAGATCTGTCAAATGACTCTCCATATATCTCGCTTAAACCTTTATATCCACTGGATGTTCTACTAACTGCCAAAACTTTATCGAAATCAATCAAGACTAAAATTCAACATATTAATCAGAATTAAATTCAGTGTCTGCATCAAAATGTCCGATATTTTACTACTTTTCAGGATAATAAAATTAAAAATATTCATCAATTTATTCCTTTGATATCTCTATGCAAATTTGAGAGAATGGTTCTTTAAACAATATAATAGACTACTATTATAAATGCAAAAGTTTGTATGTGTGTATATATATTTGTATGTTACTCTTTATCTTTAAACCGCCTGAACAAATTGGAAGTAGGTATACAAATAGAACATGACCTGGAGAGAAGCAAGAAAAAATTGCTAGTTTATTATGATAATAAAATCGAAACATGTTTTAGAATTAAGTATATGCCTCATATCTAAACTTTTATTATCCTTTTTCATATTTGTCAATGGCCGCTACACTAGACCGTCCATAATACTAATTTTCTTTGTAACGTAAGCATCAGAAATTTAATTAACTCGTACTTCAAAGCCCAGCTAAGGGTCAATAGGCACTCTGAAGGATTCCGCTTTGTATAAAAAGGGATAACTCGAAGTTGTTTGCGAGGCAACTTCAGGATTTTATAGGACATTTCAGCGGAGATTATGACGTTGAAATTCTACAGCCTCTACAGCTCTACAGGCATGATATTAAATGGCACGAAATTGAATTGGACGATGTCTTTGTTACGATAAACTGCTGAAGGATCTATTTTGCGACCGTTTTAATATTTGCAGAGCGTAAAATCGATGGATATTTAACTACCTACGGATATTACTAATGAGATTATCGCTAAGAATAATAATAATAATCAAGGATTATTATAGTATTTTTTCCTTTCATCCCCCTCAATGTATGTTTCCCATGTGTGTGAGAGCCTCCAACCCACCCAGGGTTGGGGATCCTCACTAGCAGAAAAGAAGTTAGGTCTGACAGAAAAGAAATCAAGAGGCAAACTGGGACGTGGCCCACTTCGGTTGGTAGTGTACAATATGGATTGCTCCTGCTGCTTCTCTGATAACAGCGTGGATCGAAAGGTATGTGGTTCGGAAGGCCAGCCATCGGAGCGGCGTGGTTAAGTGCAAAAGTGAACCCGCGAAGCCCCATCAATACAGGGGTAGGGTTCGTTGAGTTTTAGTGGGTAATATTGGCTTCTCTAGCCGGTGAGTCAAACATAATAGCTGAATGTATGCAGATGGTGTTCGTATATTGCATTATAGCAGGGTTTAAGTTAATAAAAAAGTTTTTTTCCGAATTTAATATATTTTATTAGAATTTCTCAAAAATATAACGAATAACAATTGGTTTTCGATTTGATAAAAAATATTTTTGTTTTTAATTGTTGAAAGAGAATAAAATGATAAAGAAAATATCAATTATTTTGATATATTCAAGTTATAATATTGATTCTTATGAAATTTAATCAAATTCTGTTTGTAGAGTGTATCCAATATGTTGCTTTCATTTAATCAAATCATAACATTACAAAGATTTTCGGGGAAAAATCTCCTTTATGTGATGTCCCAAATTAAAAGTGCACGTAGACTTTTACAAGCCTGCAGCGCCCGAAAAGTCATTTCGCTTATCCGTAACCACATGCCACTTAATTCAGCCTCTTTACTTTCTCTTTACTTTCTCTTTACTTTAAATGGCTTGCATGAAAGATACGAGTCATAGCGAAAGATAAGTAAAATAAATTTAAAATAACTTTAAGATTATTTTGTAGTATCTAACATCGCTTTAAATCGTATTCGTTAAATAGATTCTGCTTTTATTGCTTGATTTTTCTGTTATAATAGAAGGTATAATGTTCCGCTGACCGTTTTTGGTCACGGCGGTCAGTGCAGAAAATTAGGAGAAGACACAAGTGCACTCTGTACTCTCGAATTTCGTTGGGATGATAATTTGACTCAACCTGTGGTCAGACGTAGGGCCGACGGCTGTAAGTGATCTCCGAGGCACGGTGGTGAAACATTGCTGCCCGTGGAATGTTGTAAAAAAGCATTTAATTATTTTTGAAGTTTTTGGTACGTTTGGAAAAATTAATAAGAGCAAAAATTTTATTTTTTGACAGCAAACAAGCGACATGAAGTTAGCTCCATTCCTATTACAAACAGAGAGTTGTGACATACGGAATGAAATCTTTAGCTATTTTTGTTCAGTTACGCCAAAAAAGTGTAAACTCCTTACGTGCGTATATAAGCGTGCGTGTGTAATACACGTTTTTTTACATTCTCAAGAATATGGTTAAAATCAAGATTAATAATTATTTTATTCTTGATTACAACATGACTTAAATATTATTACCTACGTTCTATTTATATACATACATATGTAATAGATTTTTGTTATAGCATACATGCATTTAAAAACTTAAATCACTATTATAAAGTTAATAAATGTTATAAATAAAAGTTTATAAATGTGTATGTTTGTTACTCGTTCATGCTAAAGCGGCTTGACGGGTTTGGATGAAATTTTAAATATAGATAGGCTATGACTTAAAGGTCATTCTTAGTAAGATAATATGTAATTTGCTAAATAAAGGTGGCGCTATCTGTGTATATTGCAATGCACCGGAGCCCTCGAGCAAAGAGATAGTAAGTGACTAGTCAAAAATAAGTTTAAGAGTAACTATATATGTTCCAGTTATGATATGGTATTTATGTTCCAGTGCCTTTAAAAATATTAAAAATTCCATTATTCATGTTTTTTCCGTAGTTGGCATAGATTACATGGAAAATTACCATAAGCACTGGGTTATTTCGTTTATCTGACTACGAAATGGCTTCTGTACAGAGTCAGTAAAGCTTAGTAAATGTAGTACTCGTAGTGGGATGTACATTTTTTTCGTATTAAAGTATCTAATTTTAACTACAAATTATATCTATAAAACAAATAATATAACTCTAAAAAAGAATTGAGTGACTATTTTTACTTATTATGGGAGGATATATCAAATAGTTTTGATATTACGAATATTTTAATATCTTTAGGATACCTTATATCTTAGTCATATAAAGGATTTCCGCAACGTAAAGCTTTTTTATGTAAATATACTCGTATATTTCATATATTTTAAATAAACCCTACTTCACAGGTATTATGAGGGTTAAGTAGGGTTCTTTTATTAGGGTTCCGTAGACAAAAGGCTTAAATGGAACCTTTATTACGTATTGAAATAATACAAATTAATTATTAAGACATGGGTCTATTGTAGCCATATACATGTACCTGTCACGGTTGAAAGATCTTACATTATTTATGAGTAATCATTATTTATGAGTTTTTAGCTTGAAGTACAATTTTTTTTAAATTAAAAACTTGAATAAATAAAAAAAAACAAAAAAAAAACAAAAGTAAAAACTTTGTATCCGACCAATTCGAACCCGGACACCTGTGAATGTCGATCTTGCCTTGGCCGCTTGATCAAGATGCTTATGCTTGAGCGTGAGAAATTACTGATCATATTTTGTGTGGAATAAAACTCGAAAACAGCGTTTTCTCAGACATAAGACTAACGTAGATCGATTTGTCACCCCCGAAAACTCCCACATACCAAACTTCAGCCAAATCGTTGGAGCCGTTTCCGAGATTCAGATTATATATGTATAAATATATAGCAATTCTTGTATATATATATATATATATATATATATATATATATATATATATACAAGAATTGCTCGTTTAAAGATATAAGATTGCAATAATTTAAAAAGATGTTTCAATAAAGTTAAAATTAAATTGTTATAAAATAGTCTTGACAAGGGCAGGGAATATACGGTTCCGAATATAAAAGGTATCTTGTGAAGTGCGACTCAAAAGACCAGCATACATGTTCGCTAATTACTGCAGAGCACTAATTAGCCTCAAAATGCTTTTCGTAGCATCTAAAACACAATATGTCAAATAATAATTAAATTTGATAATATATTTTTACATGATTTAATATACTGCATTTACTTAATAAGATATGAGAGTGATATTTATTATTAAAATTTTCATCTAATAAAATAAATCTATGTAAGATATCTCACATATTTTATAGAAATGATCAAAATTATTTATTTTTAACTAACTCACGTTCGCTTCGCTTCGCTCGCGTTCGTACTAGGTACGTTTTCACAGTTAGTATAGAATAAACTATATATGTATATGTACATACATAGGTATAGAAAAGTAAGTACCTACTTTAAAAATGAAAGAAAAATATATATCCCGTACTTGAGAAATGATTCCCCATACAAACTTTCATCGACCTTTTCACCCCCCTTAAAAGATGTTTTCCGGGATAAAAACTATCCCATGTCCTGTCTAGGGTCTCAAAATATCTCCATACCAAATATCATCTAAATCGGTTCAGCGAATTAAGCGTGAAAAGGTAATAGACAGACAGACAGAGTTACTTTCGCATTTATAATATATATATATATATATATATATATATATATATATATATATATATATACTACTACCATACCTACTTACTATACTATACTTTTTTTAAGATAAATTTACAGATGAAAATAAAACACAGAAAATTAATTTATCCGCCTAATAATTATTCATTCAGCATTAAAGCGACTGCATCGCGCGTAATAATTTTAAATACAATTTCACGACATGTACAGGCGGCTATAGCTTAACAAAATTAAAACTCATTCGCATGAAAATCAATTATATATTAATTTCAATCTTTCTTTTATTATATCGGACATTTAATTTTATTTTTCGATCGCTTCCATATTTAAAGTCACAAAACTGTTGATATAAACTTATTGAGGTCGATATCTTTACAGATATCTATACAGATAAATAAAATTGAAGTGTCTGTTTGTAATATCAGAATAACTAAAATAACATCTTTTTACTAAATAAATAAGAATTTTTAAAATTTTTGTCCGTTTGTTCCGCATAATTTACGAAACGGCTGGATCTATTCTGACGGGACTTTCACTGGCAGATAGCTGATATTATAAGACTGTAGCTTAGTCTACTTTTATTTTAGAAAAATAATTAGGGTCTCGCGAAAAAAAAATCCATGAAGATAATACTTTCTTAGATTTACGCGAATGTTTGACATTATTAAATAAAACTATCTTTTCGGATTATTTCGCGGATTTATTTTGATTTTTGGTTCCCGACGTTTCGAATGCTTTACAGCATCCATGGTCACGGGAGAGACTGAGGTGTTACATGTCTTAAAGATATAGTTGTTACAGACAGCCTACCCACAATTAACAAAATGAAAATTGCACCAATTACATTACAATATTTTTAACTTTAAACATTTTTTATAATTTTAATTATAATTGAATATGGAAAATTATTTATTTAATTTTGCTATTATTTTTATAATTATTACAATTTTAAAAATATTAATTAGTAATCTATATTTAGTGTTGCCATTATTATATTTATAACCATAAATAAAAATATAAAAATATAGTATTAATTATTAAAGCCATATAATTGTTCTATGTGTAATTTAAAAAAGTTAAAATTAATTACGGATAATCATTTTAATTTAGTTTGCTATTATTTAAAAACAACTTACTAAGCAACACTATTAAAATATACTTTTACAAATGAAAAATATTAATCTGATAAGCTGTCATTTTGATCTACACAGTATGAACTTACTACATCTGCCTGTCTGTTATGTTTATATTTATTATTTGATTTTATTATATTAATAACAGGATCCCATGACGATGGTAGTACCCAGCCATCTTCCCTATTGAAATTTGGATGTTTTTTAATTTCTATGGCTTCTCGAATCATTCTAGGGCGATATCGGTTTTCTTTCGCCAGGATTTGAGGTCTATCGAAACGAATATAATGGCTTGGGCGGTCCTGGCTATGTTTGCAGACAGCAGATGTTGTATTGCGACGGTGCTTCACATCAGCTATGTGTTCTTTGACCCGGGTTCTAATGGATCGCTTTGTTTGTCCAATGTAAGAGAGCCCACAATCACAATCAAGCTTGTAGACTCCTGCATCTTGTAGAGGGATGTGGCACTTGACAGGTGGTAAGAACTGACTAATTTTCTTTGGCGGCTTGAAGTAAGTTTTAATTGAAGCTCGCTTTAGAATGTAGCCAATCTTGTCAGTGACTCCTTTCATGTATGGCAAGACTGCAGGGACGCGCTCGACTGTGGCTGGTTTCACTCGGTCACTGTGACGCAGGCGCGGCACTTGCAGCTTGTTGTCACGCAGAACTTGCTTGACATGTTGCAGTTCTCCGGCCAGGTGTTGCTCGTCACAGATCCCGCGCGCTCTCTGAAACAGAGATTTTCCCACGGTAGCTAACTGTGAAGGATGGTGGTGAGATTCACCGTTCAGGTACCTATCAGTATGGGTCTTCTTTCTATACACAGTATGACTCAAGGTGTTGTCTGGGTTACGTTTAACTAATACATCTAGGAAAGCTAAGGTTTTGTCCGATTCTAATTCCATTGTAAATTGAATTTTAGGATTTATAGAATTAAGGTGTTCTAAGAATACAGTTATTTTATCAGAAGGTAATATTGTAAAAGTGTCATCTACATACCGCTTGTAGAAACGAGGGGTCACGGGTGATGTGTTCAGAGCAGTCTCCTCGAAGTCCTCCATGAAGATGTCGGCTACGACGGGGGAGACTGGCAAACCCATGGCCACTCCATCCACTTGCCTGTAGAATTCACCATTCCACAGTAGATAGCCGGATGTTAGGCAGTGTTTTAAAAGTTCAATGTATTCTATTGACATGTTGTGATCTAGTAGCTTCCTAGATATTATTTCAATACAGTCTTCCACTGGTAGGCTGGTAAATAAAGACTGTACATCGAAACTAACCATTGTTTCATTGTCCATGAGTTTTAGGTGTTTAACTTCATTGACAAAATGGTAAGAGTCCTTTGTGAACGCTCTTGTTAATCCTCTGAGTGGTGAGAGTACTTTTGCTACTAGTTTAGCCAATTTGTAAGTCGGTGAGTCGACTTGACTCACAATTGGACGTAGCGGAGCGTTAGTCTTGTGTATTTTCGGAAGTCCATACAACTTAGGTGGTTTTGCACATGATGGAATAAGATTTTTAACATCAAGATTTAATGTGTCGGAGTGTTCCTTAATTAGCTTTTTAGTATTATTTAAAACGGTGGTAGTTGGATCCGTTTTATCATCAGATCAGATGGATACATCAGATTATAATGATAAAATAAAACAACTTTTGTCGGACGAGAGCACGTACAAAAAGGTTAAAACGGATCCAACTACCACCGTTTTAAATAATACTAAAAAGCTAATTAAGGAACACTCCGACACATTAAATCTTGATGTTAAAAATCTTATTCCATCATGTGCAAAACCACCTAAGTTGTATGGACTTCCGAAAATACACAAGACTAACGCTCCGCTACGTCCAATTGTGAGTCAAGTCGACTCACCGACTTACAAATTGGCTAAACTAGTAGCAAAAGTACTCTCACCACTCAGAGGATTAACAAGAGCGTTCACAAAGGACTCTTACCATTTTGTCAATGAAGTTAAACACCTAAAACTCATGGACAATGAAACAATGGTTAGTTTCGATGTACAGTCTTTATTTACCAGCCTACCAGTGGAAGACTGTATTGAAATAATATCTAGGAAGCTACTAGATCACAACATGTCAATAGAATACATTGAACTTTTAAAACACTGCCTAACATCCGGCTATCTACTGTGGAATGGTGAATTCTACAGGCAAGTGGATGGAGTGGCCATGGGTTTGCCAGTCTCCCCCGTCGTAGCCGACATCTTCATGGAGGACTTCGAGGAGACTGCTCTGAACACATCACCCGTGACCCCTCGTTTCTACAAGCGGTATGTAGATGACACTTTTACAATATTACCTTCTGATAAAATAACTGTATTCTTAGAACACCTTAATTCTATAAATCCTAAAATTCAATTTACAATGGAATTAGAATCGGACAAAACCTTAGCTTTCCTAGATGTATTAGTTAAACGTAACCCAGACAACACCTTGAGTCATACTGTGTATAGAAAGAAGACCCATACTGATAGGTACCTGAACGGTGAATCTCACCACCATCCTTCACAGTTAGCTACCGTGGGAAAATCTCTGTTTCAGAGAGCGCGCGGGATCTGTGACGAGCAACACCTGGCCGGAGAACTGCAACATGTCAAGCAAGTTCTGCGTGACAACAAGCTGCAAGTGCCGCGCCTGCGTCACAGTGACCGAGTGAAACCAGCCACAGTCGAGCGCGTCCCTGCAGTCTTGCCATACATGAA
Source organism: Brenthis ino (assembly GCA_921882275.1). NCBI lineage: Eukaryota > Metazoa > Arthropoda > Insecta > Lepidoptera > Nymphalidae > Brenthis > Brenthis ino. The sequence goes on along the minus strand of OV170232.1, from coordinate 22,806,057 downwards.
AGGAGTCACTGACAAGATTGGCTACATTCTAAAGCGAGCTTCAATTAAAACTTACTTCAAGCCGCCAAAGAAAATTAGTCAGTTCTTACCACCTGTCAAGTGCCACATCCCTCTACAAGATGCAGGAGTCTACAAGCTTGATTGTGATTGTGGGCTCTCTTACATTGGACAAACAAAGCGATCCATTAGAACCCGGGTCAAAGAACACATAGCTGATGTGAAGCACCGTCGCAATACAACATCTGCTGTCTGCAAACATAGCCAGGACCGCCCAAGCCATTATATTCGTTTCGATAGACCTCAAATCCTGGCGAAAGAAAACCGATATCGCCCTAGAATGATTCGAGAAGCCATAGAAATTAAAAAACATCCAAATTTCAATAGGGAAGATGGCTGGGTACTACCATCGTCATGGGATCCTGTTATTAATATAATAAAATCAAATAATAAATATAAACATAACAGACAGGCAGATGTAGTAAGTTCATACTGTGTAGATCAAAATGACAGCTTATCAGATTAATATTTTTCATTTGTAAAAGTATATTTTAATAGTGTTGCTTAGTAAGTTGTTTTTAAATAATAGCAAACTAAATTAAAATGATTATCCGTAATTAATTTTAACTTTTTTAAATTACACATAGAACAATTATATGGCTTTAATAATTAATACTATATTTTTATATTTTTATTTATGGTTATAAATATAATAATGGCAACACTAAATATAGATTACTAATTAATATTTTTAAAATTGTAATAATTATAAAAATAATAGCAAAAATTAAATAAATAATTTTCCATATTCAATTATAATTAAAATTATAAAAAATGTTTAAAGTTAAAAATATTGTAATGTAATTGGTGCAATTTTCATTTTGTTAATTGTGGGTAGGCTGTCTGTAACAACTATATCTTTAAGACATGTAACACCTCAGTCTCTCCCGTGACCATGGATGCTGTAAAGCATTCGAAACGTCGGGAACCAAAAAAGATAGTTTTATTTAATAATCCATGAAGATGTGAACAAAATCCGCATGCCCAGAGACGCACCCGAGCGAAGAGAGGGTAAGTCGCTAGTTTTAATATAAAAGTCTTACGTGCATTGTTTTACATTGGCACCAAATACTAAAAATAATTGTAAATGCCTGATGTCTAAATAAACATTTTAATTAAAATGACAAATTTTGTTTCCTTGATGTTGTTTTATGATATAAATGGGTGCATACAAAAGTTCACTCTCCATCTCCTACTCCCACGGTTGCAGTGGTAGACACAGGCAACCATTTAATACCGAGATCTAGTATCTTGATACTGACCATTTCATGACAACACTAGCGTGCTCCCCGAGGCACTAAATTGTAACACCGTTAACTTCCCAACTATGAGCTGCTAATGAAAATTCCGTAACAGAAAACCTCAATAACTAAACTTGCCTCGGTCTGAGACTCGAACGCAGGACCTCTGTATCTGCGGCAGTAATTGCTAACTTCTAGATCACTGAGGCAGTTAGTAATTCAGTTGTATATAATACATTTCCCGACCGACCCAGATGATAGTATCACAGCAACCAATTCCATTTATAGGATTACACAAAATCATAATACACACACGCACCGTCCTCACCGGCGAGAACAAGGTGCCTTGTATGTCACGGCCTAATCACGCTTAGCCGTGTGAGGGTCGTATAACTCCTTCAGAGTAATCTAAGCCGTCTCCTATACGGCAAGACCTTCGACCGATAGCTTCGTAAGCCATGGTCCGAACCTCGCAGGAGGTGGCCTTGCGAAACTAATTACTAGGTAGGACCTTCTGTCCACCTCACAAGCCCGGTGACGCTGTCAAGGCCAGTAGAACCAACAGCACTACATATTCCGAAAAAAAAATATAGATTTTGACTGTCGTGTAAATCCATTATAACCTATTATCGTATTGGTAACCAAGTAGGAAAGATGTCGAGTAACACAAAAGAAACATTTCTCGGATTAAGTACCTTATCCTCTTTGAAGTCGGAAGTTCGTCGAAAAAAAGTCATAGCATCTATAACCATATATGTATGCAATAATCTGTGGTACAACTTTCATTAGCGCCTAATAGTTTTATTTAGCTGGTTACGAAAACCTGTATATTATGTAGTTATGAGAGGAATTTTGTTATTTAAATAGCGAATCATCCTCCCTACGTTTTAATGATTAGTATGGAATGGATAGACTATGATCTATACGTACATAATATATATATATATATACATTTCGAGTTCTTCGACCCAAATTATTCCACCCGTGTGTTATAGGCGGCATGAGTTTAAATGGAAAACATACACAAAATAAACCAATCAATTAAAGGTAAATTGGGGATCTTGTTTGTCGATTGAGATTGAAAACAACCAAGAATGACCGAAAGACTTTCAAAGTCAATTATTGTAGAAAGGAAAATTTTTCTCTTCGTATGAACCTTATTTGGACTTCAACGAATATTTGGAAAAAAAATTGACCCGAATTAGTACAGCCGTTCTCGGGTTTTCCGCTTAGCAACACATTCAGCACTTCATTTTTATTTATAAAGATGTACAGTATATATGTACCTAATCATTACAGATTCGAATTCGAAAATTCAATTAATAAAACATTGTACACATCCCGTATAATCGGTGTCAAAGGTATGGAAGCGGGCGGAGTAAATAAATACTCTCCCTACTTTTCTGTTATTGAGCCACATAGCCGCATTATCTCGATGGACATCCATTTATTCCATTTTATATGAAAAGAATAATTCAATATTCTTTGTAATACCGTTAAAAACCGAAAAAGAAATTCTTTAAAAGTATTTCTGAAAATATTATATATATACACACGCAAATGTTATATTTGCTTATAAAGATTCGATCATAAATCAAGATTTTAAAATAATAAATCAATACTCTGAAATTCAACATTTAGAAACCGGAAGGCGCAACATAATTGTAAGCAAAAGCTAATTATTTAATAAGGTAACCTTTTTTTTATATATACGTATTATTTTGTACATTATAGTAAATACTGTTCAAGCGGTAAGCAGATGGGTTAAGAACAATATGTCTTCGGATCTTAGACTATAAATATGTTGTTATGTAATAAAAGAATGTTTCATAACAAATAGATAAAAGAACAAAGACACCTGACATGGGTCACCTAATGTCCAACACAAAGGACTGAATACATATGCCAGAATTACTGAAGACGGCTAATTACCTCTCTAATAGCACTTCTCACATAACACCCATAAATGTTTCATTATCCCGGCTTCCTGAAGCATCCCTAATTATAAAGGTAAGGACTCGTTTCGGTATATGAATTTCTACTATAGAATTTATCTTTTTATTTAGCTTATATAAATATGAGTTCATATATTAAATATGATGTAATTTTGCGTTGACAACGCTGGTTTGAAATCTATACTAATATTATAAAGTGGTAAAGTTTGTGAGCTTGTGACGTTGTAGGGGGTAATCTCTGGATCTACTGAAACGATTTAGATGAAATTTGGTATGAAGATAGTCTGAGACCGTAGGAAGTACATAGGATAATAAAAATTATTCAAATAAACCTCTCTTTTTTTGTTAACTCAAGATTAAGAAGTTATATTTATAGAAAAACATAGTATACACACAATAAAATTCCCTCTTGGTAACATAATATATTGTATATTATGTTACCTAGCATTCCCTATTCAATATAACATTCCCTATGTTATTTAAGATATTTTCAACCGACTTCAAAAAGGAGGAGGTTCTCAATTCGACTGTATGTTTTTTTTTTCCGTAAATGTCACATAAGTTACAAGCTTATGTGACACTCCACTCCTTTGACTATCTCCATACTTATTTTTTGATTAATCAATCACATCAATCCGTCGCTCCATTTCAAATCGAAAGAAGGATAAAGAAAAAAATAAATATTATGTATCAAAAATATTACAATTAATACTAATAATTTAAATTACATCGATGTATTAAATTCAGCAATGTATTAAAATCTATACAATGTTATTTAAAGTTTTGTATATGCAGTTTTATAATATTATACTGCATGTCATATAACCGACTCAGGTTTTAAAACTTTAAATTCAAATTTAAAGCGTACGTTGACTTTTACGAGCCCACAGCGCCCAAAAGCCATTTCGCTTATCCGCAACCGCCGACCACTTAATTTCGCTCTCATTGCAATTTTTTTAGCTTTTTGGACCTAATTTTAGGTTTTATGGCATATGAATTATGTTTAATGAAAACTTAAACTTAAATGGTTCTCTACTAAATATTAACAAAGGGTTATGTCATACAAAATGGTATTTATTTCCATATACTTTGTTTTCCACCCTCCTTTTTAAGTTCAAGACTGTAAATAAATTTTATATACTCGTATAATAGTTTTATTGCTGAAGAGATAATAAATAAATATTTTCAGGTACTTATTACTTAAATAAATACTTTCTGAATTCGGGATCTGAACAAACAAAAGTTGTTTGTTATGCTACTGGGTATTAGAGTTGAATGAAAATAAAATATTTGTCTTGTTTTGCCGTTTGAATGGACATTAGTACAATAGTATAAGTAAATGAATAAACAACTAGTTATATTTTATTCAGTTCATTTATTTCCAAAATTACTTTCTAAATCATTTTTAGTAATTAAAAGATAATAATAATTTTAGTAAAATATAATGATAATATATTAAAAATACTAAAGCGATATACAGTGTAGTGCCAGAGTTTTAGTTTGGTAATCTATAGGATTCGTGATAATACATCAAGTCTAAATGAAGGCAATGTTAGCCCAGTGGTAACGCGTTCGCTTAGAAAACCGAGTGAAGCGGGTTCAAAACCTGGGTTTGACACCTCTTACCTTCATATGCGAATCTTTTTAACATGATTACGACTACGAGGGGTTTCCGTACGATTTTATACTTCAGGCTTCATGCATGCCTGAGAGAACCTAGCGAGTTTTCGAAAGTATGAATTCCGCCAAACTGCACTTGGTCCCCCTTATATTGAAGAAAGATCCGTGCTCGTCAGCGGGGCGTTAAAAAGGTGTGAATACACACTCATATACTCATCAAATAGAATGCTATTTTGGACGCTCCGTCTATTTTGTGCCTTAGATTTGAGATGTAAAAATTTATAATAATTATTATCAATTCGTGTTCCATATGGGCTCTATATGGTGTTTTCATTATCAGAATAGTGTTTTTCGTTCAGATGTGTGTATTTTTGTTACTGTAATTAAATATTCCCAATGTTAAATTGCCAAGTTATTCTTTTTTGTGTTGTAGTGAATATATCATTAAATAAAATTATATCATTCAATAAATGCTTATCATAACATTTCATGAAAACAAGAGTATTTGAATTTGACCCTAACTCAGTTAACACGATGGTAAAGTCATTTGTAAACTCTAGTGGAACTCGCAGTTCGCCTCACTTTAAGTCAAATGATACTTCATAGAATAAACTATCATCGACTAAGTAAACTATGTAGACTATAGTATATTTTTTTGTCAGGACATTAACACACAACACCATCTAGTTCCATGGTAAGCTACGAGGCCTGTGTTATGGATACCAGATAGTTGATATACTACACATATATAACTTTATATACATACATATTATAAATATAAACACCCATGACTGGAGTGCAAACATTCGTGCTCATCACACAAATGAATGCCCCTAGCGGGACTCCAAACTGAGCCAAACGTGTCGTCATCAGAATATTGCATATAATATGATATAGTAAAGCCAGATTCCAACTATATGAAAAAAATTATTTACTCATTAAGTTTATGGCTAGATTAATCTCCGTAACCGCCTCGCACTTCCATCAAAATTGTTTAAAGCTTTAGATGGCACTATGACCATATGCATTAGGCACCTGCGATCTGTGATATGTCACGGGCCCATAGCTATGCTGCAAAATGAAATGTCACAGCAAAACACGCTTTTCATTTTAGGCTCTACCTGCTACGTAAATGTCACAATAAATAAAGTAAGAGTTGAACTGTTAGTTTACGAATATAGAGTTCTTTTTATATTTATATATAACTTTATATAACAACGTATACGATTACTTTCAGTCTAATAGATTTAATAATAAGTGTGCAGCCGTAGGGTATAATGTCAATGTACAAACATTTACTTCCTGCGAGAATCGATCCCGCAACCCCTGGTTTAAATGTTAACAGGCCATATCATAATCAAACGTTTCAAAAACACAAACTGCTAGTTTATTTTGTTTTTAAGTAAATAACTGAAACTTTTGGCTCAGTTTGTAGTGTGTGTACTTGTTATGCTAGCGGTAGCGGGTTTGAGTCGCTGGGGGCATTCATTTGTGCGATGAGCACGAATGTTTGTACTCCAGTCATGGGTGTTTATATTTATAATATGTATGTATTTAAAGTTGTATATGTGTACCTTTTTTTAATGTATGTATTCAGCCCTTTTTAACGTCCCACAGGTGGGCACGGACATTCCTTCAGTACGAGGGGGATCAGGCCATAGTCCACCACGCTGGCCAAGTGTGGGTTGGCGGACTTCACATGTCTTTTGAAAACTTGCTAGGTTCTCTCAGACATGCAGGTTTCCTCACGATGTTTTCCTCCACCGTTAAGACAAGTGATAATCATGTTGGAAATGATTCGCACATGAAAATATCAGAGGTGCGCGACCCGGGATTTGAACCCGCTTTACTCGGTTTCCCAAGCAAGCGCGTTACCACTGGGCTACCACTGCCTGCAATGAGAACCTAGCAAGTTTTCAAAAGACATGTGAAGTCCGCCAACTCGCACTTGGCCAGCGTGGTGGACTATGGCCTGATCCCCTTCGTATGTAAGGGAGGCCCGTGCCCAGCAGTGGGACGTTAAAAAGGGCTGAATAATACACATGTGTACTGTATAAACTATATGGTATCTATAACACAAGCCTCGTAGCTTACCATGGGGCTAGATGGTGCTGTGTGTTAATGTCCCAACATAAAAAACGGACTTTTACTATGTTTTCAAATTTAACGTACTTGTACGTTTGTTTAGATCAAAAGATATTATTAGTCTTATCCATAATTTGGTAGATATACAATGAAATTTCTTTATTTTGTCTAAGCACAGTTGTAGAATACTTAATAAATCAGTTGTGTATTTCAATTGGATACCAAAAATGTACTTAATATGAGTTTGGTACGGTATAATTACGACTCTACAATATATTACGAAAATGGAATAAAAAGATATCGTTGAAATTATTTATACATATTTATATATTAAGTTTAATTGATTTTCATATTAATATGCGTTTTAATTCTGCAAAAAATTATTACGGTCGAACCCTACTTGAAAATATTTGGTGATGGATACAATCAGCACAGTGTGATTATAAACGCTTTAATTAAAATACATTTTCAGTCCTGTATTAATAAATATTTACAAAACGTTGCTGACATTAATCACACAGCTATTAAAAATGCGAAAGTTTATACGTGTGTGTATTTGTTACGAGGTACTTTATGCTAAAACGGTTGACCTGATAAGGATAAAATTACAGATAGAAATGTCAAATTACCTTTTTTTAATGTTGAGTAATGCGTTTACGCATACCACCTGTAGACATACAGATGGTTATGTGGGACTTACCGGCTAGAAAGTAAGTAAAACTAAACCCACTAAAACTCAACTAAACCTCCTTCATAGGCAGATGGCAGGATCGCTTACGCACTCAACCACGATGCCCCGACGGCAGGTTTGCCGAAGCAGACCACAAGGACCATGGGGTTACTCTAACGGTTCAATCAGCTGTTAAAGAAGCACCAGGAGTAATCCGCATGGTACGCCCATCGTAGTGGGCCTACCTGTGCGTTTCTTGGCTTTGCGCTTAGCTGAACTGCCGTACGCGAATGAGTCCCACCACTATGCAAGGTGAACGCACGTTGCGGGGAGGGTAGGGGGGAAGGGGAGGGCAGGAGGAGAGCTTGAAGAGATAGAAATGACATAGTAATAAAATCTTACAAAAGGTAGCTCTCCCTATATAGCATATTAAAAATAGAAAAGGTAATAATAATAATAATAATAATGAATACTTTATTGCACACCACACAAGAAAATAAATAAAGAAGTGAAATACATAACAATAAAAAGAATAAAAGGTATCTATTTTTAATATGCTATATAGGGAGCGCTTGACCAAGACTTGACCAAAGCGAGTGCAAGTCGCTATTTGTTTATAAAACTACTAATCCATCTTTGTCAGACTAGTGAAATATTTGAATAGCCCATGAGTATCTCTTGATGGACCAAGATTAAATAGCTTAGCTGTTAAGAAGTGTTGAACAAGCATATTTAATTTTCACGTGGAATGTTAGTACAGTAATAATATGAATAATATTAAATATTAAAATAACGATTACGGAAACCAAAATAAAACATGAAATACAGTCTAAAAGTTTTAAAATGATTCATCCCTTAGGAATACTTAGGGGGTGGGTAGGAAGGCTTTGGCTATGATGCGTGACATATGTAACTCAAAAAAAAAATACCCGATTTTACAATTTTTCCTTTTTAAACTTGTTTATAAATGTATTGGATTTCTCAGTTTTAAATAACTCATTTCGGTAAAATCACATAAAAAAATTTAAACGTTTAAATAAAACTATCTTTTCGGATTATTTCGCGGATTTATTTTGATTTTTGGTTTTGGGAACCATAAAATGTCAAATATTCGCGTAAATCTAAGAAAGTATTATTTTTAAACGTATAAATAAAAAAAAGAGTGTTCTAATAAAACAAAAATTAAAATAATCATTAATAATATTGATCAGGAGGAGATTGTTAAGTTAAAATAAACAATTTACTTTACAATATAATCTTAGAACATATTTAGTGCAATAACACCTTGTGTATGCTACAACTAGAATTGCTTTCAACTGTTACGTTCACATATTGAAGTTAAGAAGTAAGTTACTAGCAACAGCTATTAATTTCTCATCGTGTAGGAAGCTGTTGTTAAACTTAAGATGTATACTTTGACTTAACTTATAAGTTATACTGCAATCTCATATCTCTATACATCTGTAACCGAAACACAGAAAAGAAAATCTAATTAAATTGATTTTAACATTAAAATAGTTATTAGATAACCTGTTGTAATTAGAATTTCAAATTATAAAGAATAAGGAGTAAATAGTAAATAATGAACAAGAAAGTTTAAAACGTTATTAAGAATGTAAAACACAATAAAAAAGTTTTATTTTACAACAAGTTAACAAAGAGCGTTGATTTTTGGCAGCATTCAAAAATATTTACAAAATGGCATGAATTAAAAGCTATCGACAAACATTGATTGACAAGCATTGCCCGCGGTTTCACCTGCATTCAGATGACCAAAAACCAAATTCTTAGGTTTTACATAAGTATTAGTATACTCTTACATTGAAGTTTTTGTATGTTTTCTCAAAAATGAGATAGTTTCCTGGGGTAAAAAGTATCCAATATGTTGACCCGGATAACCAGCTATCACTATACCAAATTTCATCAAAATCCCTCCAGTGGTTTTTCTGTGATGCGGTAACAGACATAAAAGACAGACAAAAATTGTAAAAACTATAGATTCGGCCTCTGTATCGATAATAATGTTTACTTCAATAAGATTTTCCAAAAAATATCTAAAGTACACATTTGGCTTAGTTACAATTTTATTATATAGTATAGATTTCTATTTATAAATGTCAAATATAGCTCTAATACTAGTATATTAGCAATATTCATCCATCAGTTTATTTTATAAATAACTGTAAAGTTATGAGTTCTTAGTTTTAAGATAATCAAATGATAGGAGATTTCGATCTATGTGGTAGGTCTACTGTCTCTGTCTGTGAGGGGTCCCTCACTCTTTTTCCAAACGAAATAAATTTTTTAAGCAATAAAAGATTAAAAAAACACGAGCTATTAATATTTTTTAATAGGTGAAAAAATGGCGACAACCCCCTTGGGTCGTGTTTGTTAATATGTTTTAAAATTTAACAAATATATTTCGCCTGGAAAAAAGTGAGGGGTCCACCATATAGATCGGGGTCTTACACTAAAAGCAACTCCTTAGTTTTACGTGACATTATTATTATTATTACATTACATTTTACATTTATCATTTTAAATTTATTATTTTTTCGGATTTCTTTTCGGTTCTATTTTGTTTTTTATACCAATATATTTATAGAATTATTTATAGTTATACTCTACCGTGGCCATGTTTGCTGTAAAGCATTCAAAACACGGAAAAAATATGATAGAAATCCAAAAACAAATAAATAATAATACGCGTGCTTATATTTTTATTTTTAAAACTCATTTAAGTCGCATTAACTTGTATATTTTATCGATTTATGAGACTTGATGAAAAAATGCCTGTGTTAAAACATATTACTTTATTAATTACTAGCGAGTTATGCTTTAAGACCTACAATTTTCTAATAAATTACACTAACCTAACCAACTTTAACAATCAAAATAGCAGATATTTTAATAATAGTAGATTATAGTAATATTTCATGTACAGATTTCGCTAATTTACTATTATATTATACTAGCGACTTACCCTCACTTCGCTCGGGTTCGTCCCTAGGGTTTGTATACAGCTTCTCTATTTGAATCGGATATTACTAAATTTTTCATTGGTTTTAAATTTTTTTCGCGGAACGTTTTTTTTTTCTAAAATAAAAGTAACCTAAGTTACTCCTTATTACATCAGACCTCTGCCAGTGAAAGTCCCGTCAAAATCGGTCCAGCCGTTTCTGAAATTAGCCGGAACGAACAGACAGACCGACAGATAACATTTGTAAAGAATATTGTTTTGGTATATGTACCGTGTATATATCCATATGCATTTAGTAAAAATCTGTTATTTTGACATTAAAAACAGACACTTAAATTTTATTTATCTGTATATAGTATAGATGTATGGATACACATAAGATAAACTCAATTTTTCGATTAGGATGAAAAATCTTACAAAGCTACGATAAAACGTAGAATTGTATTATCTTCAATGTCATTTTGTCGGTCACCGAAACTTAGTAAAATGTCGCAAAGAGCTCTGAATAACTTTCATGTCACGTTCGACCTATCGATCACCCAATAATATAATCAAAACTTGTTGTTGTAAATACAATGATAAATAACTTCAAATTTACCGAATAAAAATAACATTAAAACCTATTTCGATCTATATTTTACTAACACGAGTCGGAAAAACTTATTTTTTATACTAAATTTAGTGAATTCTTATACTAAATTTAGTGATTTCTTAAATTTCAGCAAATATAAAACTTGAAGAAATAATATTAAAGTAGCACAAAACGATGAAACAACATACGTATTTAAGCTTCAAACATGTTTTATTTCCAATTAACAATTAATTCTATTAAAACGGGGTCTCTGTGCTAATTTTCTTTGTAATATAAGCATTAGAAATTTAATTAACTCGTAGGGACTTCAAAGCTCTGCTAAAGGTCAATAGGCACTTAAGAGGATCCTTGTTATGCGAAAGGGTAACTGGAAGTCATTTCCATGCTAAATGTAGGATTTCATAAAAATATTACACAATGGTGTATGTAAATGTAATGAATTACATTAATTGATTTATTCATTTGAATAACTGATGCAGTATTGTTTATTATGCAACTATTTTTGATTCCTTTGACCCTAATTTGGGTCATGTGTTTTCAGAAAACTTGTTTCGCTTGAGAACAAACTTTTGAAGTGAAACTTCTTTAGAATCGTTGTGATTTGAAACTCGATGCAACGGAAATGCGACAGTAAAAAGAGACAAACATATAAATATATAGGATTAAGCCGGCGATAGAATGAGATAGAATACATTGTGATGATGCCATGGTAACCGTTGTCATGGTAACCGTTGTTATTTGATAGAATACATTACACAGGAAGTGAAAAATAATAAAATTCATTACTGATTATTATGTAATGTTTATATTTATGTCAAATAAAATTTAAAATAACTTTTAAACTTGGTAAAAATAATATAAAAAAATCCTTATGATTATCCTACTCCTGATACTCTATATTCATATCATTTTCTGAAGTTTCACTTCTACGATGTGTGAATTGCACATTTTACTTTTTTTTTAAATTTATTTCTTTACTTACAAACACTATAAAATATAAAAATAACACTAGCTGAAACGATCTACATATCTGTATTTCAAAGGGAATAAGTTGAATATTATTTTAAAGTCTGGATATCCAACTAGAATACTGTGTGGTGAAATTTTTAAATATGAAACAGTTTTATTAAAAGAAACAGCTGCCCGATTGACTGATGCACGCTGTTGACTCAAGAGTTGTACTATCCAAAAAGCAAGAGGCAGCATTCTTAAGAGCCATAAATAAAAAATGCACTGTAACGAAATATACTCGTATATATTATTTTGTACAATTTAAATTATTTATAAGAATAAAATGTGACATCTATAAAGTTTATTTCGATTTTATTTGGCATATATTTTGTCTAACGTAGACAATATGGCTTTTAGCTTAATTTTATTGATAAATAAGTAATCTGCTGTGGCTTTACTTAAGCTCAATTACTATCCTTCATGTCATTAATTTAAAAAAGACGTTGTAATAATTTAATAGTTAAAAAAGTATTTTGAATTTGTATATATATTAGTACGTATAATATGTGTATAATATTTTTACAACAGTTACGTATTGTTATATCTAATATATAAACTTCTCGTGTCACAGTGTTTGTAACAAAACTCCTCCGAAACGGCTTCACAGATTCTTATGAAATTTTGTGTGTATATTTAGTAGGTCTGAGAATAGGACGTATACTATTTTCCATACCCCTAAGTGATAAGGGTGGTCCACCCCAATTTGTGGTTTTTTTTTATTTTTGGACAACATTTTTTATTTTATTTTCTTATGATTCGGGTGATTAAAAAATACATACAAACTTAATTTTCACTAGGTACGAATCCGAGCGGAGCGACGGTGAGTCGCTAGTTAAAAATATAGAATTGAAAAACAAGTAACCTCTCGACACACTGCCGCCGTTTTTATATACATAAACAAAGAACATTCTATTAAGAGAAATTTCTAATATTTTCTAGTAATCTTAATTCATTATAGGTAGTGGTAGCCCAGTGGTAACGCGCTCGCTTTGGAAACCGAGTGAAGCGGGTTCAAATCCCGGGTCTCGCACCTCTGATATTTTCATGTGCGAATCATATCCGACATGATTATCACTTGTCTTAACGGTGAAGGAAAACCTCGTGAGGAAACCTACATGTCTGAAAGAACGTAGAAAGTTTTCGTAAGACATGTGAAGTACGCCAACCCGCACTTGGCCAGCGTGGTGGACTATGGCCTGATCCCCCTCGTACTAAAGGGAGGCCCGTGCCCAGCAGTGGGACGTTAAAAAGGGCGGAACCTCCTACCATATAAATGTATTGTATGAATTTGTGAATAGTATTATGACGTCATCTGCAATAACAATAGAATCATACACTTTACTAATCCACTTCAATAACTAAAACATAATTTGTTTGCTTATACAATTATGAGGTATAGGTACATAACTACCACTTAAACAATGACATAAATAAAAATTCTAAAAACTATAGATTCGGCCTCTATATCGATAATAATGTTTATTTTAATAAGATTTTTCAAAAAATATTTAACATACAGATTCGGCTTAGTTACAATTTTATTATATGTATAGATAACTCTACAAAAACTTGCAATAGCAATATTAGTGATTTAGGTCATGAGTAATATTGTACTAAATTAGTAGGTTTTGCAGGTGCATTGACGATACACACGTCATAGGGCTGTAACCAACACAGATTTGCATAAGCTCGACGAACTACGTTTTGGCGTCGGTTTAGCTTGTTCCTCATTAGCATAACTGCTCAATTATTATGTGCGGAGTGGTCTCTTCAATGATAAATTTCAGTTTTACGCCACAGTGCATTCTAAAGCGTTGGAAATTTTGGAAGTGGTCATCGTAAAATCACCAAATCACTTACATTTGATATGCGTATGAATTAGCTAAAAATAAATTAGTCAAATTTTAATAGAATATAATATATAATAAATATAAGATATTGAATTATTTTTAATATTAATTTATTTTTGTCTCGTGTGTATCACACTTAATCGATTGATTAAGTTTATACAATTATATTTTTGTTATTAATTATTCTATTTATTATATCTTTGTTTTAAAATTATGGTGATCTAATCCAAAATATAAAAATATAGTTAGAACTAAACTCTCGGAATAAAAGAAGGCCTGAGTCCGGCCCTGAGGATAGTACAGTGCAAAAGTGTGTATTTTAATTACTTATCACGAGAACATGCCTTCAATAGCTTATATTATACTAATATCTATACTCTATACCTTAAAGTACAAACAGATCTATCTCATGGGAACCGTTCATTTTTCTGGGATAAAAAATAAACCTGTTATTTGACCGGCAATATAAGGTATTAGCGTACCTTTTACTAAATTAGGTGCATAAGTTGTTTTGTACTAAGCTGTATAAGTTACTATAGGTTTTTGATATATAGAATCTCCAAGCAAAATTTCATTTAAATCGGTGCAAAAGTTTCGGAGATTAGCGCGTACAAACAGACAGACAAATAGACAGAGAAAAAAAATTGAAAAAAAAAACTGGATTTTTTCTTACATCCGCCTGACTCGGTTTTTAGCATTTTTTTCTATGTACAGACATTCAACCTCTACAGTTATATTATAATACAGTAAAAGCTCCTTATTCGCAGTTTTGTTATTCGCATTTTCTGTATTCGCCGAAGAAAAATTTGAGACCCACTTCCTGTATTCGCGGCCGAAAATTTTGTTATTATAACTTACAATTATATTATATAAATACAATTTGTAAAGAGATAATATTCGTCGTCGTCTTCGTCTTAAAGCTCATATATGTATTTGTTACAGGCAGCATCTACCTATAAAACTATACAACGATTTTTTAAAAATATAAATCCACGAAAAATTCAGAAAGATAATTTTATTCAAAATGTCAAATATTCCCTTAAATCTAAGAAAGTATTAACAAAATAACATTTTTTGTTGAACTAGCATTGCCCGCGGCTCCGCCCGCGTTCAGATGACCAAAAACCAAATATTTAGGTTTTACATATTAGTATACTCTTACACTGCAGTTTTTGTATTTTTTCTCAGAAAGGAGACATTTTCCCGCGAAAAAGTGGTTTTCTCGTGATGCGGTAACAGACAGACAGACAGACAGGCAGACAAAAATTCTAAAAACTATAGATTCGGACTCTGTATCGATAATAATGTCTATTTCAATTAGATTTTCCAAAAAATATTTAATGTACAGATTCGACTTAGTTACAATTTTATTATATGTATAGATAATAGTGAGTACATATTACGCTTTGTCACATAATCTAGCACTGACTGGCACATTGTTCGATTTCTACAGTCTAATTACTTCTCTAATACTGCGTCCTTGTGCTTCTGACACTAAACCTCTGAACAAATAAACAAGAGCTGGCACTCCTTTGACACAATATATTGAGTACGATTAACAATTCCTATTGGAAAAGAGAAAGTCCGTAATGAATTCAACATTGGTAATATTTTTAAGTTGTATGTACATTTGTAATACTTTCTTAGATATACGCGAATATTTGACATCTATACATATAATAAAATTGTAACTAAGCCGAATCTGTAAATTAAGTTTTGTTTGGAAAATCTTATTAAAATAGACATTATTATCGACCCAGAGGCCGAATTATTAGCTTTTAGAATTTTTGTCTGTCTGTCTGTCTGTTACCGAATCACAGAATAAACACTGGAGGGATTTTAATGAAATTTGGTATGGTGATAGCTGGTTATCCGGGTCAACATAATATAGGATACTTTTTACCGCGGGAAAATGTCTCATTTTAGAGAAAAAAATATAAACACTGAAATGTAAGAGTATAGCAGACAGGCAGATAGACCGACAAAAAATCTAAAAACTATAGATTTGGCCTCTGTATCGATAATAATGTTTATTTCAATAAGATTTTCCAAAAAATATATAACGTACAGATTCGGCTTAGTTACATAATTGTTATATGAATAGAAAAAAAATTAAACAAAAGAAAAAATGCTGTTGATTAAATGTTATTAAAAAGTAACAGAAATATTGAAAACAAGAAATTTTAAAAACATAATATTAATTTGTTTATTTGAGACTTTTTAATAGATTTAAACAAAACTTCAACAATTTTATTATTACGTCAATTTTACTGAAATTATTAGACTAACTCTTAACTGCCTTAAGGCAAATTAAATTAATTTAATATTTAAAAAGTTACTCCATATAATATAAAATTATGTCTAAAATTCCTTTTTCGTTTGAAGAAAACCAATTTTCGTCGTAATTTTCCACCCCGTTTTAATATATGTATAATGTACGGTAAACACTGCTACTTTATAACTCTGCCATGTCTTTAGCCCTTTTTAACGTCCCACTGCTGGGCACGGGCCTCCCTTCAATACGAGGGGAATCAGACCATAGTCCACCACGCTGGCCAAGTGCGGCTTGGCGGACTTCACATGTCTTTCGAAAACTTGCTAAGTTGTTTCAGACATGCAGGTTTCCTCACGATGTTTTTCCTTCACCGTAAGGCAAGTGGTAATCATGTTAGAAATGATTCGCACATGAAAATGTCAGAGGTGCGAGACCCGGGATTTGAACCCGCTACACTCGGTTTCCCAAGCAAGCGCGTTACCACTGGCCTACCACTACCTTTTTATCTCTGCCATATAACTCATCAACTATTGACTTATATAAAAAACTAAGCAAATTTTCTGACTCTTTATAAAAGACCTACGAGTACCTAACGATAACCTATTTCATTCAAGCCAGCAAACTAATTTGTTTTTCACTACTTAGTCACAAAAATATATCTCAAGACAGACTAGTGCTTACCACTTAGTACGAATAGAAAAAGTTAAAATTATTTATTTTTAATCAATTAGGTCTATCTGATTTATTTAAAAAGTATAATTAATTATACTTTACCTAATTTTTCTGCCCTCCCAAAGTCCTTTGATGGGAATGGTGTTATATACAGTGCCGGATTTAACCTTAGCGCCATCCGGCCCCTGGGCATAGTAAAAAATGCCGCCCTGTTATCGAAATATTGCATAAAATAGGTAGTTTCGATAAAGTATCAATTTTTTTTTAATTATTAATTTATTGAAAAATTATAAAAAAATAATTTATAAATGATTTCAAATTTTTGAAAAATGTACTAGTTATTTTTTTTAATTATTCATTTATTGAAAATAAATAAAGCATTTTCTATAATGCGAAGTTTTTTTTTTCCCCACCCTAAAAATTTGCCGCCCTGGGCACTAGCCCCGAGTGCCCCTAGTGTAAATCCAGTGCTGGTTATCTACCTAATACCTATAGCTAGACGTTTAATGATGCACTTGTTTTGGCTCCATACACGAATACTATATAAACGTTTAATTATTTTGTTTATCTAACCGCTGAATTGCAGCGCACAACGGAGCTAGTTTAACAACTGTTGCCAAACCTTCCATTCTTTTTTCTGTGAAAAGTGCTATATTTTAACCTAATCTATTTTATCAGCTAACATGTGACTAGTTTTGTTTAAATTTATGACTATTTGTTTACTTTGAACATGGTAAAATAAAGTATAAAATAAAAAAAATAAAAAAAATAAAAACCGACACTAAAATGTAAAAAATAACTAAACCGGCGTTTTCATTGAGAATAGATACCTAATCAGATATTTTCGAAATCGGTGCCAGCCGATGCAAAGCAAATCTAATATATTTCGATACGTAAAACACATATTTACCTATTAGATATTCATATCTTAAAATATTGGCACCGACTTCAAAAATATCTGATTAGGTATCTATTCTAATTGAAAGCCCCCGTTTAGTTATTTTTTTTACATTTTAGTGCCTGGAAGTCGGTTTTTTTAAGTTTTTATTTCTCCATTTTTAGTGTAAACGTAATAAGCAAGTAATTTGTTAGAAGAAAGTTTTTAAATAATATATTCGATTAAGCAATTTATTTTTAGCTATGTTTATATACGAATGTTTTAAATTTTACATAGCTAAAGTACTTAACAACCTTAGTTTCAGATTTCAATCACTTTTGTTACCTCTTAACATTAATGACAGTTAAGGATGCAACTAAAAGCACACCACTTCAATATCCATTTCTCGGGTATACTTAGGGCGATGACTTTTAATGTAGCTTCTTCGTTTTTAAGAAAAAAGATATATATATATATATATATATATATATATATATATATATATATATATATATATATATATATATAATTTATTTGTGCCATGAGATGCTAATTGATGATTTTAGACAACAACGCTTAGGGTATTTTAAATAATAAATCTTTACATAATATGTAAAGATATTATACTCTTACAATATATTGGTTTATTGATTAAAAATAAAATAATATATAAATTAAAAACTTAAAATTTATATTTGGCTAGGCTTAGAATGTTAAAGCTATAGATTTTTTAAATATTGTATGTTGTAGGCGTATAACTCACGTCTATCACTCGAGAATGAAAAGATTATTATAAATGGAATTAGGCTTTTTATTGTATATTGCTCGTAGTATGATTTTAAAAGACAGCTTTATTTTTATAGATCGATCCATACGGTTTTGGGGACTTGAAAAATCTACCTCTTAACATCACCTACTTAGCGAAGGTTAAAATACAGTTGCCCGAATTTGTAGATACTATTAAAAAAAATCGAAATAATATATGGATTAAAGAGCCAAGGACATCATTCATATGTTACTATATAGCACACGAAAGAGCAGCACATCGAAGCTCGCGATGACTGCCATAGAAAGCCATCGTAATGCAGTCGTTGTGGCCGAAAACGGCTAGATGGCATGGCATCATGTTACTATATGAAAATATTTTCGTATAATTACAAAATAATATTTTCTATATCTGTGAAAGTAAACAAGTATCTCACTTTAAGGGAAATATAATTTTATGTTTAAATGAAAACGCTACATTTATGAGTTAACAGCACCCAAAGCCATTTCGCTTATCCGCAACCAACCGCTTTATGTAGTTGTCTTCGCTATGTTCTAGTTATTTAAAGCTAATTTTAGATTTTACGACAATGTTACAGTTGTTCCGATGTTGAAGTACTGCATTATTACAGGATATTACTATATAGCAAAATATATGTATATTTTGTTCAAGCCACATCCCGCTAGAATGTTTAAACCATAAAAGCAAATACGAACCGCGTAGGGGTTTCTTTTATTTCCAAATATGTTAACTGAATATATAAAACTAACATTGCCCGCGGCTCCACCCGCGTTCAGATGACCAAAAACCAAATTCTTAGGTTTTACATATTAGTAGGTATACTCTCACATTATAGTTTTTGTATTTTTTCTCAGCAATGAGATATTTTCCCGCGGTAAAAAGTACTCGTGGTTTTTCTGTGATGCGGTAACAGACAGACACAAAAATTCTAAAAACTATAGATTCAGCCTCTGTATCGATAATAATGACTATTTCAATAAGATTTTCCAAAAAATATTTAATGTACAGATTCGGCTTAGTTACAATTTTATTATATGTATAGCTATAAAGAATTCAAGTTACACCTAATTTTACAAGTATTAAAACGATTAAATGAAACTTATTTTCTAGACTCCTAATTGTACAGTATTAATTAGTCAGGTACTCAGTAGTAAGGTAGCGTACAGTGCGTTAAGTTTTTTTTATGATTAATAACAAGCTTAAACTTCACAAGTAGCTTCGTTTTCGAGACGCCCAACTTTTCTTTCAAAAGTTTTATAGTGATAGATACAATTGTTGATTAATACGGAACATATCAAAAATGGCGATTGTATAAAATTTATTACTAACAGGTTGTTTTACAACTTAATCTTGAGATAATCCAATGTAAAACAGGAAAAAAATGTTGTCCTACAAAACAGATAGATTGGGTCAAATCGTCCTCCTCTCCGAACTTGCTAAAATAACAATCTCAGAAAATTTATTAATAACCGGCTGATTTTCATAGTATTTATTATTAAAAATATGTATAATTGAATGTTTAAATCGTTATATAAATAAAATGGTAGGTTTTTTAGTCCTACGCTCGGAAATTGATGTGACAAAGGGCGTCTTGTCAAAACGAAGCTACTCGTGAAGTTTTCTTGTTATTAATCATAAAAAAAGCGGTAGAGAATGTAGATTAATTATGAATTATATCTTCAAAGGTTTTTGTTTCTTTTTTTTTAGTTTTTTAGTTACGCTTAGTGTACTTTTTTAGATTTACGCGAATACTTGACATTTTAAATAAAACACTAACTTTTCGGATGTTTCAACCGACTTTAGCACACCGACTTCGAAAATATTTGTTTAGGTATGTATAGTAAATGAAAACTCCCAATTAGTTATTTTTTACTTTTTAGTGTCGGTTTTTATTTATTTATTTTTTAAGTTTTTTTCGCGAATTTATTTTGATTTTTAGTTCCCGACGTCTCCAAACACACACAACGTATAAAATTAAAATTTTAATTATTTTAACTTTATCAAATTACACATAGATCAATTATGTGTCTTAAATAATTAATTTCTTTATGGTTATAAATATAATAATGGTAACACGTTATGTTTTATTTAAAATTACGCTTAGTGGTTGTTTTATTTAATCTTGAGAACAAAAAAGATATTTTATTATTTTGCACTCAATAGATCTTTAATACTTACTACTATATACACCTAGAATAAATTTTTTCACATACAACTTTAACCTTAATCCAAAAGCTGGTTACAGTTTGAATGTCGGCTTATTTTTACTATATTTACTTTCCTGTTCTTTACAGAATATACAATTTATACTATTTTTTTTAATAAAGCTGAAATATAATTTTGATTAATTTGAATGCACTAGTTTCTGGATCTGTTGGTCTAACATGTCCAAATTCTTTTTTCGTTTCACTGCACACGCACACGCACAAACGTAAACGAACTCACACATGCACACATGAACAGATTTAGTATTAAGTTTTTTTTGTTTTAATTTACTAATATACCTTAGATCATAATATTGTACATTAATATTTGTTGTGGAAGAGCGAGACCTCCTGTCACAAGTTATTTTTAACTTACTAGATGGCTCTCAATCTTGTACTACAAATGTAATTCAGTTTAATAACAAAAAAATAAAAACCGACTTCAAACAAAAGCACTAAAAAGTAAAAAATAACTGATTGGTAGTTTTCATTTACTATACATACTTAATCAAATATTTTCGAAGTCGGTGTGCTTTGCTTTGTATGGGCTGGCACCGATTTCGAAAATATTTGATTAGGTATGTATTTAATAGGTAGGCTTTAATTACTTAGCCAAAGCACACCGACTTCGAAAATATTTGATAAGGTATGTATAGTAAATGAAAACTACCAATCAGTTATTTTTTACTTTTTAGTGCTTTTGTTTGAAGTCGGTTTTTATTTTTTTGTTAAAAAGTTTTTATTTTTCCCTTTTTAGTGTAGACAGTAGTAGCAATGTAAGGATTCTAACATGTTAGGCTTGTCAAATCAAACAAAATAAGCCCAAACTCAAAGTATCTACTATTAGCCGTTGAAGAGTTCCACCTATCCACCTTCTGGCCTTGCCATCAGATCAGGTCAACAACACCGAACCACTGTACTATCAACGGAAATAGAAATACTTGCAAAGTTTCAAGTCAATATGATATTAGAAGTAGGTTAAATTCATCATTAGTTGTTTTTCCACCCTTAGGGGTGGTATTTTTTTTTGAAATTTAAATGGGACCAATCTGGAAGTATACCCTTTCAAACAAAACAAAAATTGTCCAAATCGGTTAATAAATGACGGAGTTCTGAGGTAACAAACATAAAAAAAAAAACATACAGTCGAATTGAGAACCTCCTCCTTTTCGAAGTCGGTTGAAAAATCATTTCATTCATTTTATACACAAAATAAATTGGCATTTAATTATTACTGTACAAGTCATGTCCGCGTGGAATTGTGGTAAGAATGATAGCCGTATTCCCCCGCTGAATGCTAATACTTATTAAAATAAGTAGCATAAGGTAGTATTAAACTTCTCCTGAAAATATATACGTCAAACATAAACAATAAATAATTTTTCAATCGAGTGAACCGCACTCATCGCTTTATGAAATTAAAACTCATTCGCTAGGAAGCCAATATTGTGCATTAATTTTGATTTATCCACAATTTAATGGAAAATTTTATTTTGATTGCCTTTTACTATGATATCATTATTTGTCTTAAGCTATATTAAAAGTTTTATTCGCAACTCTTCTTAGGTAAAAATAGACTATACATAAATTAATTTATTGTTAGTTTTAAAATTCCTGATAATACGATTTTTTATCTCTACAGATAAATAAAATTGAAGTGTCTGCTTGGTATGATAGAATAACAGCTTTTTAATAAATACATATGATATACATATATACGGTAGGTACTTATAATAAAAAATACAATTATATTTTTTTGTCTGCCTGTCTGTCAGTTTGTTTCGGATAATGTCCAAAAGTACGCTTTTGACCTTGTCATCTAACTCATAAAAATCTTAAATTCATACACTAACTTACTACGAGACAACGTAGAGCCAGTAATAAGTAGAAGCATTACAGAACGATTTTTTAAAATTCCCTAAAGATGTTATTTTCTTAGAAACGTGGACATTGATAACGAATTACTAACTAAGCTTTTTTTACAACACGCCTTTCAGGATACGCCTCTGTGCTAGCATTAATATTTATTTACGAATTTTATAAATTATATAATATTCCTAGATACATAATACGTGTAATTATTAATATTATAAATTTCCTAGATACATATGTATAAGCTATGTTATTGCTACATCATATGCGTTGTTTATATATCGTAGTTTAATCCTATTGCAAGACACGTTTTTTAGTATTTACCATAATATAGGATTATGAAATGTTTAAATTAATTAGCTAAAATAAATTTAGTGTCGCACGCGCATAGTTCAACTCTATTAAACACAAGAAAAATGCTTAGAATGTTAGGAACATTTCTTTTGTGGACACCAAAAATAGTTACGGCGTGATTTCGATAGTGTAACTGCCACGATATCTAATACCCTTAAACAAGCAATTCTTGTATATTTATTTATTTATATATACTAGCGATCTTGGAAACGGCTCTAACGATTTCTCTGAAATTTGGTATGTGGAGATTTTCGGGGGCGAAAAATCAATCTAGATTAGTCTTATGTCTGGGAAAACGCGTGTTTTCGAGTATGCGGTTTTCTTTTACATTATTCCACGTAAAATATGATCGCTAATTTCACAAGGCTGGAGCATAAGCATCGTGGTCAAGCGGCCAAGACGCAAGATTGTAATCACAGGTTGTGTCCGGGTTCGAATCCCGCTCAGATACAAAGTTTTTTCTTTTGTTTTTTTGTATTTATTCAAGTTTTTGTTTTTTTTTTGTTTTTAAGCCAAATTAAAAAGAAAATTGTACACTCGGCCAAAAACTCCGAGCGAAGCTCGGTCGACCAGGGACTAATGTTTATTATAAGAACGGCAGAAATGTCACGACATCGACCAAAAGTTGTGGTGTAACGTCATAATATTTACATAATGTCTACTATTTACAGTTAATACGGCAATTGTAGTAGTTGTAGTATGCATAACATTTGAGTATGCTTAAACGATAGATAATGTTTTAAACCTTTATCTATTCCTTCATTGTACAATTTACTTTGTTTGATACAACACGTCAAGTTCTTGAACTTAGTGACGGATAACGGACGTGGGACGTGCAAATTATAACGATTCATCATGTCCTCACATCACTCACATCTGGGGCACGCGTCTGATAATTCAGAAATTAATATTCATATCAAGTTTTCATGTCGGTCTGATGTGAATAGTTGTTATATTGTTTTAGATAAACAGATATGTACTATTTATACAATTTCAAGAAGGTAAATAATATTTTTTTGTAATTTTTTTTTTGATTTTCTGTCTGACTGTAATAAACTAGTAATAGCTTATATGACTGTAGTTTTTTTTTTATTATTGTGCGATAGGCTTGCGCTTGACTACAATCACCGATGGGAAGCACGGATGAGGTCTAAGTTGGAGCGCGCTTGCCTAGAAAATGCCTATTCACTCTTGCCTTGAAGGTACTTAAATTATATGTGGCAGGAAACACGGATGCTGGAAGGGTGTTCCACACCTTAGCAGTTCGTTTCAGAAATGTAGCAATAAAGCGTTTCGTGCGAATTGGTTGAATTAAAGTTTTGTGGGTTCTGTCTCCTGGGTTGGAGTTCCGTGTCGAACAAGATATAGGAATTTTCTAATACAAAACACATAGTAACAACCCGGAGGTAAAATTTTGGTGTTAGCTGAAGAGTTAAGCAGTCGGTCCTGTCCTTAAAATAAATGAAGAGTGCTCTCGTGCACACATGTACTGCACTATTCTAATATGTCCCATGCAGTTGGATAGTCTTAACGATGTTGGCGCCTAAGCCGAAATCGTTAGAAAGAAATTCGTAATTAAGAGGTATTATATAAGATGACATATTACCGAATTGTTTAACGAGTAACTTAAAATGTACGCAAACAACTTAATGATACCCTATGATAGTTATTTTAAAATCTTTTAAAAATTAAAGTAATCTATATAAAACACTTTGGGATATTAGAACTTAAAAATATACCGTCAACGTACCGGATGTTTTAGTCCTATAGAGGTTTTATTAGCTAAAAGCAAAATGGAAGTGAGCAAAAGCAGTTCTTTAATTAAAATAATCAGGCAATAATGTAATTATATAGGATCCCTGTATATAAAATAGCTGTATATAACTAGCAGCTCACCCTCGCTTCGGTTGGGTTCGTCCCTAGGTTGTTTCCCAATACAAAATTTCATCCGCATTTTAAACCCCTTAAGGGATGATTTTCGGGATAAAAGTATTCTATGTCCTTTCCAGGGTCTCAAACTATCTTCTTATCAAATTTTATTTAAATCGGTTTAGTAGATCCAGAGATTACCCCCTATAACCTCACAAACTTTACCTCTTTATATTATAGTACCTGGGCGACCGAGCTTCGCTCGGAGTTTTTGGCCAATATTTAAAACTATTTTAACTTTTTATTAAACATTACATTAAATTTTTTTACTAAACATTTAAAGAAAAAAAAAACAAAAAATTTGAATAAATACAAAAAAAAACAAAAGTAAAAACTTTCTATCCGACCAGGATACGAACCCAGACACCTGTGGTTGTCCAACTGTGCGAATTAGTGACCATATTTTGCGTGGAATAATGCGAAAGAAAACCGCATGAAAACTGGAAAACACGCGTTTTCCCGGACATAAAACTAATCTAGATCGATTTATCGCCCCGGAAACCCCCTGTGTACTAAATTTCATAAAAATCGTTGGAGCCGCTTCCGAGATTCAGATTATATATATACAAGAATCGCTCGTTTAAATATATTAGATTAGTATAGATTTGTTTCCTTTTACGGGTTAAAAGTAATGTTCTTGTTTAGACATTGAATAAAATAACGTTCTCTCTTTAAAAATAAATAGTTTTATTTGTAAATTAGTTGTTGGTGATTAGTAAGGATATCTTCGTTGGGTATTCACTCGGAACAGGCCGTTACTGAAAAAATAATATTAATCAGTATAATATTTAAAAATATGCAAAACTTATTGTGGCACTAGAAATACTTGAGAATGAATTTGCATGACATTTATAAAAGAAAAAATGACGTCAAGACGTGTAAAACACATTGCCTCCATCCATTTTCAGACAAAAGTTTTTTTTGGAGTACAATGTTCTATGTATTGACAAAAATACTAAGGAATATCTAATAATCACGTCTTCAATCAAAATTCATTAAATAGGGTTTATTTATTACACATTTTTATATTCAAAGTTTCGTGCCCTCTCCTTTGGTAGCTCTTTTCTTTTTCTAGATAAAAATATCTTTTTATAGCACTCGAAAAGAAAATACATTTCATATTTATATTTATAAAATGTATATGGACACATATACTCATATAACTACGAAAAAGGCACACCAACAGAGTTCTTAAATAGAGGGCGTCTATTTTGGTAAGTAGCATCACAAGGAGTATTCTCGTTTAGAAAGATAACAATGAGATGTCTCGCTGGCAGATTTGGCCGCATGTTTCCTACCATTTAACCTGGGTATTGGATGGCTCTGAGTGCTATTCGTTCCAGTTTGAGTCCACATTCTTGTCGACTAATAATCATAACGAAGATAATTTTAGAATATCTGGTATAATTATTTTTATGCCAAAAAATAAAACAAATCCCCTCGTGTGGTTTATAAAAGTTTACGATTCTAAATTCTTAGCGTAGAAAACTACTTAATGTTATATTACTCCTGGTTACGGGTAGAGGCTTGTTAAAAATAAAAAATAAAATAAATGATTTACCCCTTAACTAAAATATACCCAAACTACACGTAACAATGAGAATATCGTCTTGTTTTTCCACGGTAAGTTGAGTGTAATAAAAATTAGTAAAAAAAAGTCGGGAAAAAATTAAGGCCAATGAAACTTACCCTCTCTTATTTAAATCGTCATTGCCCAAGTTAAGAGCAGATCCGGTACAAGTGTTTAAGGAAACTTGAAGCATAGTATTACACTGCCTGCCTACAAGGTGGTTGTTGGTCACACTTGAAGCGTAGAGTTCCCAAGCGCGATTGTGATTGCACAAACTGGTATAACAACCAGGCTGACTCACGCCACCGTTAGGGAAGAAGTCGGCATCAGCCACCGCACGTCCAATACCAAGTCCCGTAACACCACCGTCGGTGTGAATTGCCTCTACATATACACCATCAGCAGGTCGTAGACGATTCGAATTAGCCACCCATAGAGGACCAGCGGGATCCAAACCTATACAAATGAATAATATTCACAGAAGATTAATTTAAAGTTTCTATATGTTCTATTATATATACATATAATAAGATTGCAAATAAGGCCAATCTTTACATAAAATATTTTTTGAAAAATCTTATTGAAATATACATTTATCGATACATATGCCAAATCTATAGTTTTGAGAATTTTTGTCTGTCTGTTTGTCTTTCTATCTGTCTGTTACCGCATCACGGAAAACCACTGGAGGGATTTTGATGAATTTTGGTATGATGATAGCATCCGGGTCAACATAAAGGATACTTTTTACTGAGGGAAAATATCTCACCTCTGAGATATCTATACTAAACGCTAAAGTAAGTAGGGATGAACCCGAGCGGAGCGAGGGTGAGTCGCTAGTAACTTATATAATCATTTATTGGTAAAATAAACCTTTAATATTATATATATATATATTATAATATATGTGTGTATATTATGATATATGTATGTACACATGATCTTAAGTTCAGTTTAACGTCTAATATAATTTTAATAATACTAAAACACTTTTTTACATGTAAAGATGAATGGGATTCATCAAAATAAAAGAAATGTAGCCATTAAAGAGCTCTTCTGTCTCCTGATTTCATCATCATATTATTTCGATGGTATCAAACTATTATATTGTGATCAGTTGCAAGTGAAACTAATAAAAGCGTAATAAAAGATTACACTCACTAAAGACTTTTAAAAATTTCTTTGTTATTAAGTCATAGGAAAAACATTTCCTAGTTTAGAAAGTACTTTTATTCTTATCCCTATTGAACTATATCATAATAAAGCTTACCTGTAACACGTGCAGCTCTGCCACCAAGTTCTCTGCCGGCATTTCCAACTACGTGGGCACCTAAACTAAATCCAATCAGATGCATTGTATTAAAAGGAGCTCCTGTAGCACTGTTGAGGAATGTAAGAAATTGACCCAGGCCTCGTCCCACCGCCGGAACTCCAGCGACAGCAGTAGGATATGTAGACGCAGCTAGCCTTCTCCATTCCATAACAATGACATTTACGTCACTTTTGTCCAGATAAGCTGTAAAATCAAGGAAATTATACATAGCCGGGAATATAAAAAAAAACTTAAATATATATGTACAAAAGTAGTGTTTTACAACTTACAAACTTAGGAAAACAGTAAATTTTTTTTTATAGTAATACCTATGTAAAAACGATTTTTTTGTTATTTGTTATATCAATCGCCAAAAATCCTATCATGCTTACCACGTCTGACAGTTGGGTTTGGGTTTGTGTACCGGTTGCTGAGCCATCCGTGAACAATGACAATAGTTGGAACTCTCGGATTGAAATTGGATGAGGTAACGCTATTTGCATTGTTTATTGTAAGAGTCTGAGCTATAAGTGGATTCCGCCTAAAAAATATAATAATAATAATAATTTCGAAAGTAATCAATTTTAACCACGCCGTCAAATCTCCTTGAGTCTAGCAGTCTAACTGTATGGAAGATGTTATTGAAAGCAGGACAAATGAATTTACGTGCCCTCCAAGGTTCAGGGATGTAAAAAGTCCAACTTTTACTCAGAATTTCTTAATAAAAAAGACCCAACGGAAATTCGAACTCAAAAAATATATTTAATTATCACCTTTATACGTTTACAACATTTGATAAGTAATTTTCGCTGAACGCAAGTAGACATATCCAAAAGCATACCTAGTGAATAGTAGGTATACGTTGTCTGCTGGGTTCCTCTGGATTTCTTCCAATAAATGGAAGTCTGGCTGCTCCTCTAAATCAACTTGATGCATTACGCCATCATCAGTAGGAATCTCAATGAAACGTGAATATTTCTGCTCCTCGTTTTCCAAGGGCACCGCTGTAGCGGCACACACTAAAAATGTTACGAGATGAGAAATAATTTGGCTTAAATATTAAAAAAAGATATGTCAAAACTTGGATTTAAAATTATACAAACAGTAATTTAAAGTACTTTTTGTAAAATTTTTTAGGTAATCAAAATGCTTACCTAACACAAAAAGGCAGAAAAACGACTTCATATCTTGGTATTTGCTGAGGTCTCTCTAAATGAAATGAATTAATATCATTTATTTATATTAATTTGATTTCTTTATTTATAAAGATAATTTGTTAGTTTATCACCCTTATCTGTATTATTTAAAATGTCCATTTTTGGTTCCGTAGTAAAATTCTGGAATTCTTAGATTTATATATCTTTCTTATGCTGTATGATATATATATATACATATATGAATATTCTTTATACATTAATAATATAATATACGTAAAGAATAAGGATAGCATTCCGTATTTTTACTAAGGAGCATTAGAAAAATGTATGAGCGAGCATCTTTGGTTATGGTAAATTGTATCTAACCAGTACAGCATATCCTATTCCTACTCAATATTAGCCTTATAAAAAACTGTTATTTGCACTGTATTAGTCCCTCCACGACCGCGGTCACGCCGGCGTTACTGTTAACAATAGATTTCTTAGAAATTTACCTGGAGGTGTTAAATGTTAAATACCGTTATTTTTTGTCTATTAATCTATTTGATTCTGTTTATCGCCGCATCGGCTAAAAAGAAAGTAATCCTCCTTTTTAATGCTTAATATATATTTGCGCACATCACCTATGGTTCTACCGTAAATTCATCGGAATCGTAATCTGACCAAAACCTAACCCTGATAATGTCATTTGTATCTTAATAATGATAAATGAAAGCGATAAGTTTAAGATAAATATTATTTAATACTTTCTTAGATTTACGCAAATATTTGCCTTTTTTTTACTAAAACTGTCTTTTCGGATTATTTCGCGGATTTATTTTGATTTTTGGTTCCCGACGTTTCGAATGCTTTACAGCAATCATGGTCACGGGAGAGACTAAGGTTATAAATATAGACGTCTCAAACACATATACTTGTTACAGACAGTGCTTACCCACTATTTTACAAAAATGGTTTCAAAAATTCAAAAATGGCACTAAAGTACCTTACAATATTGGTTGATTTTTATTTCTAAACATTTAAAAAAATATATAATAATTAAGTATTATAATAAAAATATAGGAATATTATTCATTTAACTTTAGTTGTTATTATTATAAATATTACAAATTTTTCTAAAACTTTATTAATTACTAATATTATTTAGTGTTGCTATTATTATATTATGTATAACCATAAAGAATATAAGAAAATTAAAAAATATTAATTATTTATCTAAGCAATATTATTGTTTTATATGTAATTTTAAAGAAGTTAAAATATTAATTTAGATTGCTTTTATTTAAAGTTAAAATATTAAGCAACACTATTGTTACCTTTATAGACAAAAAATATTAATCAGAATTACTGTTATTATTGCAATTCACACAGTATGAACAAACTACATCTACTGGTCTGTTATATTTGTTTTTGTTGTTAGATTTTGTTATGTTTATTTCAGGATCCCAAGACGATGGTAGTACCCAGCCATCTTCCCTATTGAAGTTTGAATCTTTTTTAATTTCAATATCTTTGCAAATCATCCTGAGGCGAGTATGTGCAATCACGTGTATATTACCTCCTACAACCTCACAAACTCACAAAGTTTACGTCTTTATAATATTAGTATAGATTTGTTTCCTTTTTCGGTTTAAAAGTAATGTTCTTGTTTAGACATTGAATAAAATAACGTTCTCTCTTTAAAAATAAATAGTTTTATTTGTAAATTAGTTGTTGGTGATTAGTAAGGATATCTTCGTTGGGTATTCACTCGGAACAGGCCGTTGCTGAAAAAATAATATAAATCAGTATAATATTTTAAAATATGCAAAACTTCTTGTGGCACTAGAAATATTTGAGAATGAATTTGTATGACATTTATAAAAGAAAAAATGACGTCAAGACGTGTCAAACACATTGCCTCCATCCATTTTCAGGCAAAAGTTTTTTTTTGAGTACAATGTTCTATGTATTGACAAAAATGTCGTGCCCTTTCCTTGCGTAACTCTTTTCTTTTTCTAGATAAAATAGTCAGCTATTTATGGCAGTCGAAAAGAAAATACATTTTACATTTATATTTATAACATTTTTAAGGACACATAATATACTCATATAACTAAGAAATAGTCAAACCAAAAGAGTTGTTAAATAGAGGGACTCCATGTGGTAAGTAGCATCAAAAGGAGTATTCTCATTTAGAAAGATAGTAATGAGATACGAGTATCTCGCTAGCAGATTTAGCCGCATATTTACTACCATTTAACCTGGATACTGGATGGCTCTGAGTGTGAAAACGAATAGCACATTCGTTTCAGTTTGAGTCCACATTCTTGAGAAATAATAATCATAAAGAGGATAATTTTAGAACATCTGGTATGATTATTTTTATGACGAAAAATAAGACAAATCCCATCGTGTGGTCTATAAAAGTTTACGATTCTAAATTCTTAGCGTAGAAAACTACTTAATGTTATATTACTTATGGTTATGGGTAGAGGAAAAAAAAGTCGGGAAAAAATTAATGCCAATGAAACTTACCCTCTCTTATTTAAATCGTCATTGCCCAAGTTAAGAGCAGATCCGCTACAAGTGTTTAAGGAAACTTGAAGCATATTATTACACTGCCTGCCTACAAGGTGATGTATTACCACTTGGAAGCCCAAGTTCCCAAGCGCGATTGTGATTGCACAAACTGGTATAACAACCAGGCTGACTCTCTCCACCGTTAGGGAAGAAGTCGGCATCAGCCACCGCACGTCCAATACCAAGTCCCCCAATACCACCATCGGTGTGAATAGCCTCTACATATACACCATCAGCAGGTCGTAGACGATTTGAATTGGTCACCCATAGAGGACCAGCGGGATCCAAACCTATACAAATGAATAATATTCAAAGAAGATTAATTTGAAGTTTTTATATGATCTATTATCTATACGAATAATAAAATTGCAACTAAGCCGAATCTGTACATTGAATATTTTTTGAAAAATCTTATTGAAATAGACATTTATTGATACAGATGCCAAATCTATAGTTCTGAGAATTTTTGTCTGTCCGTCTGTCTTTCTGTCTGTCTATTATCGCATCACGGAAAAACCACTGGAGGGATTTTGATGAATTTTAGTATGATGATATCATCCGGGTCAACATATGGGATACTTTTTACTGAGGGAAAATATATCATCTCTGAGAAATCTATACTAAACATTAAAAAGTAAATAGGGACGAACCCGAGTGGAGTGACGGTGAGTCGCTAGTAACAAAAAGTCGCTAGTAAAGTAGTAAGTCATAGGAAAAATATTTCCTAGTTTAGAAAGTACTTTTATTCTTAAACCTATTGAACTATATCATAATAAATCTTACCTGTAACACGCGCAGCTCTGCCACCAAGTTCTCTGCCAGCATTTCCAACTACGTGGGCACCTAAACTAAATCCGATCAGATGCATTGTATTAAAAGGAGCTCCTGTAGTACTGTTGAGGAATGTAAGAAATTGACCCAGGCCTCGTCCCACCGCCGGAACTCCGGCGACAGCAGTAGGATATGTAGACGCAGCTAGCCTTCTCCATTCCATAACAATGACATTTACGTCACTTTTGTCCAGATAAGCTGTAAATCATGGAAATTATACATAACCGGAAATATTAAAAAAAAAACTTAAATATATATGTATATAAGTAGTGTTTTACAACTAATAAACAAAGTTAAATTAAAAAATTATATAGTAATATGTAAAAAACTTCGATTAAAAATACTACTAGATATCGGGTCGGCGTTAGAAATCTGTCTCGGTAAATATCAGCTCATTTGAAGAGTGAGCGTATATTTCGATTAGTTCTATTGAAACACAGCCAACGTAAACACGTTTACAATGCTGCAATATGTATTTAAAAGTTACTAAAATAATGCGCAAAGAAGGAATATATCAGACAGAGTATCTTATTTTCGGTAAATACATGTAGATTAAGTCAATATTTTAAGATTTAACCTACGAAATAATATAAAAATGAAATTTTGAACAATTTTAAATCCACTAAGAACGTTGGCCCAGGTCAGCCAATATACGTGCCAATTCAAAGAAGCAAACAGAAACAAAACAACGATTTTGCTCACAAAGCAACAACGGGAAAAAGCTTTATAGTTTTTGATATAAGGTTGATTTTACAATAAAGATTATAAATCTTACGAAATGATCATAAGTGTATGATGACAATTGGAAGATTTGTGACTTTATTACAAGGTGCTATGGTGTTGATTAGCTTGAAAATAAAACTATTTTAAGACTTTGTCTTGGTTCGTTAGTATGCCAATGAAGCTGTATAAGTACATATTCGCGCGGACAGAATTTAGCTTTGATTTTGTATGCGACACGTTATCTAGTAGTATTGTTGATCGAAGGTAAAAAAGATCTTTTTGGTATTTATTATGTCAAAAATCCAAATATGCTTACCACGTCTGACAGTTGGATTTGGGTTAGTGTACCGGTTGCTGAGCCATCCGTGAACAATGACAATAGTTGGAACTCTCGGATTGAAATTGGATGAGGTAACGCTATTTGCATTGTTTATTGTGAGAGTCTGAGCTATAAGTGGATTCCGCCTAAAAAATATAATAATAATAATAATGTCGAACATAATCAACTTTAACCATGGCGTTTAATCTCCTTGAGTCTAGCTATCTGTGTGGAAGATGTATTTTTATGATATATATTTTTGGGCGTACGATAAATGAATTTACGCGCCCTCCAAGGTTCAGGGATGTAAAAAGACCAAATTTTACTCAGAAGTTCTTAATAAAAAAGCTCAACGGAGATTCAAACTCAAAAAATATATTTAATGATCACCAAATTTATACGCTTACAACATTTGATAATTAGTTTAGCTGAACGCAAGTAGAAATATCCAAAAGCATACCTAGTGAACAGTAGATATACGTTGTCTGCTGGGTTCCTCTGGATTTCTTCCAATAAGTGGAAGTCTGGCTGCTCCTCTAAATCAACTTGATGCATTACGCCATCATCAGTAGGAATCTCAATGAAACGTGAATATTTCTGCTCCTCGTTTTCCAAGGACACCGCTGTAGCGGCACACACTAAAAATGTTACGAGATGAGAAATAATTTAGTTTAAATATTAAAAAAAACATGTCAAAAACTTTAATTTAAAATTGTACAAAAATCACTTTTAAATTTAATGTACTTTTGTAATTTTTTTTAGCTAATCAAAATGCTTACCTAACACAAAAAGGCAGAAAAGCGACTTCATATCTTCTTATTTGCTGAGGTCTCTCTAAATCAAATGCATTAATATCATTTATTTATATTAATTTGATTTCTTTATTTATAAAGATAATTTGTTACTTTATCATCCTTATCTGTATATTATATTATTTAAAATGTTCATTCTTGGTTCCGTAGTAAAATTCTGGAATCCTTAGATTTATATCATGCCTTTCTTTATGCTGTATATTATTATATATAATGTATTATTTGTATGTAAATAATATACGTAAAGAACGCATTCCGTATTTTTACTAAGGAGCACTAGAAAAATGAATGAGCGAGCATCCTTGGTTATGGTATATTGTATTTAACCACTACAGCGTATCCTACTATATATTAAGCTTATAATAAATTGTTATTTGTACTATAATAAATAAATAAAAATAAAAAAGCCTTTTTATTTCTTGCAAGAGTAACAAAAGTAAACAAACAATTAGTTGAAAAAAAGAAGATAGTACAGAAATAATATAATATAAAAATAAATAACTGTATATATTGTTTTTTGTAAAAAAAATTGTTTTTTTTTTTTTTATTTAAGTTATGTTATATTTTTCTTTAATCAGCATAAAAAAGTAAATAATGCTTGATCTTAATGTTATGTTTGATTATTACCTGCAAGAACCCTTCCGCAGGTGAAGGTCTCCTCCAAAGAGTACCAGTTTTCTCTATCTTGGGCCATTTTCATCCAGCTTGGGCCAGCTACTTTGATAACATCGTCCGCCCATCTCGTAAGCGGTCTTCCCTTGTAGCGTTTTCCACTTGGGCCTCTCCACCGTGTCATCCGTATGGTCCACCGCTCGTGTGACAGTCTCGCCACATGCCCCGCCCACTTACATTTTAGTTTTTGGGCATAGTTTAGAGCATCGGTAGCTTTAGATATGCTTCTTATTTCTGTGTGTCTTATTTTTTGAATTTTTCTAATTCTTAGCATGCTACGTTCTAGGCTGCGTTGACATGTGGTAATTTTTCTTTTTATTTTATCTGTGTATTTCCAGGTCTGACAAGCATAAGTTAGCCACGGTAAAAGGCAGGTCGACATGGCTTTACTTTTTATTTTTACTGGCATATTGCTTTTAAAAATTTCCTTTAGGCTCCAGTACTTGTTCCAAGTAAGTTGAATACGCCTCTCAATTTCTGCATAGTTGCTCTCCTTGTCGAAGCCGATTTGTTTGCCTAAGTATATATATTTGTTCGTAAATCTCAGTATTTCTTTGTCGACAGATATTGTGTTTTCCGTGCTGTTTGTCATTACCATTGTTTTTGTAAGGTTCATCTCTAGCCCTACATCTTTACTAGCCACATTTAGTGATTGGATTATGTCTTGTAATTGTGAGCTTGATTCCGATAAAAGCACCAAGTCGTCAGCAAATCGGAGGTGGCTCAAGTATTTTCCGTCTATGTTTAGGCCGCTATTTTTCCAATCCAGCTTTCTTATTATAGACTCTAGGATGGCAATGAACAACTTTGGGAAGGTCGGGTCACCTTGTCTCACTCCTCTTTCAATGGAAAAGCTTTGGCCGACTCTTTCCAATTTAATTCTGCCCTTGTTATTATTATAGATACTTTTTATTACCTGTATATACTCCTTCTCTACCCCTTATTCTATTAGCGCTTTCCAGATACTTGAATGTAGGCGACATATAGAGCTCTCTGTTTTTCTTGATATTTTTCAATCAGTAGTTCTAGAGTGTGGATATAGTCTATAGTCGAGAAACTCTTCCTAAATCCCGCTTGTTTCGTAGGTTGTTACACTTCCAATGTGATACTTATTCAATTTAAAAATAATAAGGTACATATTACTAAACGTTTTTAAATGATATTAAATGTCAGTGATGGAATATCAATTATTATAATTGTCTTTTTTAATTAGTTTCTTGATTATGTTTACTCGTAGGTAATGCACACTGCACAGGCGGAGCTTGCTTTTTTAAAGTGGCAGTTTTAAAATTAATAAAGAACGGAATTCAATTTGATGCTCTTTTTACGAGCAATATTGTCAGATACATCGGGATATAACTAACCTCACTATATTCTATACTAAAATGTGGTGTATCTAAATTTTAAATAATGTAAATATAAAGGATATACCTACCTAGTTTATCAATAAAAACCCTTTAAAATTTTTATCTTCAAATTTTCCGAAAATGATTTTCCGAAACAATACCCTTGATATAGGTATACTTTATTACCCTCCCGATGTGTGTTCATCTTCTAGTAAATCTGGCAATCCAGCTGGACCTGAAGCTAAGAGATACACGGGGAGTTGGTCCATTTTAGTAGGCGGTGTACCATGCGGGTTGCTCCTGTTACTTCTCTGATAGTATTGTGGACCGTGGAAGCAACCTACGGTTATTGTGGTTTGCCTGGGCAGGCCAGATATCGAGATGTCATGATTGAGTACGCAATGCTATCCTGCGACACCTCTTTAAAACTGGGGAGAAATATCTCCTGTCATGACTTACGTATATATTGACTCAGTACGATTATTGTCATTAAACATAATAATTCTTTAAAAAATATAATGATACAAACAGTTTATCTAATGAAATATGTTCAAGGCTTCCTTTAGTTAAAAAAAAGTATTTTACTTGCTTATCATTTAAATTTAGTATAATATTTATGTGTGTGGAATGCATAGAAGAAAGGTTACTATAGATTTATTTATACATCATGTTAAGCTAAGATATAAATTTTATTTCCTACACAATAAGCCGATGGGTAAAGGCCACTTTCCTTCAGATTTTAGACTGACAGGAGAAGGCAAATCGAGTAGTTAAGTTAACCAATATGAGAAACCGGATAAACTGACGCCAAAACGATGTTCAGATAGCTTTATGCAAATCTAAACTGTATAGCTCGACTGGATTTTGTCACTTATGACAGAAATTGGGCAAGTTTAAGCAAACTGCCTACATTGAGTTTGATATTTACTTATTTTATAATGTTAAAACTAAATACTTTTTTTGTTTAGATCCAAACTATTATCTATATAAAAAATGTGTACGTATAGAAAATCAATATTCTTTTAATAATTAATTATAATTATAGTAAGCTTGCTAAGCTAATTTATTGTTACAGAAAAGTGTTAAGTGAAAAGTAGTAACTTCAAATTAGCAAGGCAAAAATCGATAGGTATATTTTGATACCGGTAACACCCTGAAAAAAATTATTGTATAAAAACTATTTTGTTCTGTCTATTTTTTAGGTATATGCTGTATTTATACTAAATATAATTTGTTAAAATTATTAGTCGCTTCAATTTTTCTTAAATCTACTACTTAGTTTTCTACAAAAATGTTCAGGAATAACAAACACGGCACATTTTATTACATTTCGGAATTTGTATTATCTTATAAGAAAAAAATTACCACATGCATCTTTACAAGGAAAAAATCCTTACGCTTAAATTAATCTCTCCAAGACCGCGGACACGCCGGCGTTACAGTAAACAATAGATTGCTTAGAATTAATTTCTTAGAAATTTACCTGGAGGTGTTAAATTGCTTTGGGTATTCACGCCAGTCTGCTATCCATCTAAACATATGTACCATTGTGCATAAGCTTATAAATGATCACTAAAACGTGATAAAATTCTAGTGTAAATCATTAAAAAATAATGCGGTTTTCAAAATTCTGCCCCTTAATAGGTGACAAAAAAGATTCCACAAGGGACGAAAGTTTTTATGAACATTCATCTTTTTATGCAGAAAATGTGCGTATATTCTGATATACAATTTCTTACACCAATTCTCGGTAAATTTGAAATTGTCGACAGACCTACATATTTACTTCACAAACAAGATTTGATTACATTACCGTGTGATCGATAGATCAGACGTGACGACAATGTATATGTGAAGGTCTTTGATATTTACTTCTATATATTATAATTGTACTTTATTGTCACTGTACTTTGTACCTCAATAATTATAAAAAAGAAACACCTATTTAAAAAGTACTATAAAAGTATCTCAGTGGGGCTTAGACATGATGTCCTTCTATAATCGGTGAAGAATATATATATATATTCTTCACCGATATATATATATATATATATATATATATATATATATATATATATATATATATATATATATATATATATATATATATCGATATTGATATTATTCAAGGACATATAACGATTTTTGACATTTCAACACAATTATAATTTTTTTTTGCTTCAACGATTGTAGAAATACATCTTATGTAAGCCCCAATATAGCTAAGTTAAGCATATTATAACTAATAAATACCTTAAAACCATTAAATAAAACTTTCAAGTTAAAAGTGAAAAACAATTGACTCCTTTCTTTTCTTATAAGAAGCGATCAGATAAAATATTCGCAAAAGTTTGAATTGTCTTTAACCGCTGGAGAATTAGATTCGTAACAGAAATTTATCGTCTCTTTCAGACGATTGAGTACTAAATAAGTTACAACTGTTCTTACTTTCTATAGTCAATATAAAATTATAATAATAGGCTATTTTGTAAAAGTTATAAATTGTAAGAGTTTTGCTTTAAATTATACTATATCTAATAACTTTGATATTCCTTCGCGTCTCTATTATAGCCCTTGTGGTGATAGTCAACTATGTCATTATAAGAATGGGACGTAAAATTTTTAGATCTACCTGTTATTGTCACGTTAAGGTTGGACATTGATGAATCTCTTAGTATAAGCAATTTTATATATATACTAGCGACTCACCCTCGATCCGCTCAGGTTCGTCCCTAACGTGGGCCACCCTTATCACTTAGGGGTATGGGAAATAGGTAGTAGCCGATTCTCAGACCTACTGAATACGCATATAAAATTTGGTAAAAATCGGTAAAGCCGTTTCGGAGGAGTACGCTAACTAACATTGTGACATGGAAATTTTATATATTAGATATATAAGTTTTGTCGAACATCCGACGAATTGCACTGTAGTATGCATGGACCAATGGAATCACATCAGTATTGCAACGATACATACAAATGTATAAGATAAGCCAAAATCATAAAAATAATAAAAATTAAGATCCCGTTACATTTGAATCTTAAAAGTATTATTTGTAAATATAAACATAAAAGAGGTTTTTCAATCTCGGAGAGTACGTATGTAGCAATCATAATGGTTCTTTCATACATCTTACTAGTGTAGGAACAAAGGCACGCATTCGTCAAAAGATTTCTCAGCAAAATAGCAGAAACCTTTCAAAACGTCAATAAGAATAAAGTTAAAAAGAATAGTTTATATTTTCATAGTACCTATACGTATAAATATAAAACAAGATTCTGTTATTTAGAAGCTGTAGAATAACAAAGAAAAGTATTTTTAGGGTTTGAAGATTGTCGCAAAAAATACATACAGTAACCACTGAGGAAATAAAATAATTCCTATTGCAACATTAAAAAAATTCATACCACATGAGAAAATGTAGATACTGTAAAATATTTTTATTAGCAGAGCAAATTAAAAATTAATTTTGTTATAGCATGAACTTAATTTAGTAAAAGCTTTCGCTCGTGTAAGTTTATTGAGTTATTTTATCTGTATAGGTATCTGTTGTTTGACTAATTATTTCGAAAACTTTCTTTTGAAACAGGGCGAATAAACGGTTCCCATGCGATAGCATTATAGGAGTTATAACAAAACTCAAGAAGCAGTAGTAATAGTATATGGAGTCATTATATTAAAGTAATATTATGATTATTCATTATTACTTAGCATTTAAGCTAGAATTTAAGATGGTGTCACGCAAAAAACTTCTATCATGACACAGCAATATATGAAAATTCCTTTTTATTCATTTAAGGTCTTCTAACAAAATAAGTATTATGACTTGCTATAATGTTAGTCAATTTATCACAGGAGGGCACAATATATATAAATACAATATTATTTAAATTTACATATTATACTATCTATATAAAAAAAATTATTGTTGTTGTTAGTTGATATTTGATAGAGAATTCGTAGGGATTAGGTTTCTCGAACTATCTATAAACATGTTATAAGCAATTAGCAATATACTTAGTAGTTAT
Organism: Brenthis ino; assembly: GCA_921882275.1. NCBI lineage: Eukaryota > Metazoa > Arthropoda > Insecta > Lepidoptera > Nymphalidae > Brenthis > Brenthis ino. Next base: position 22,765,693 of record OV170232.1, on the reverse strand, counting down.
ATACTTGATAATAATATTTAATTTGATAAAAAAATAAAGATATACTTATCGGAAAAATAATATTTTTATACTCAAATCATACAACTACATCTTTAATCCACAATTCGTGCTTATTTTTATCTTTATTGATTTATTGAGCAAAATTACGTTCTTGTTGCACCGCACAATGATGTACATTTATCACCACAGCCCCAGTTGATGGGGCATAGAGTTTAACATTAGGGGCTCAAGAATTGTACTGTGATAGTAACAGTAAGTAATATTGAACAATTATTGGAGAACTATAAGGTAAAAAGATATTGCGCTAGCATGTTTGCGCAGTTACAGAAGCAATGCTTCTTTGGGTATAGGCTTTTATTCGGTGTAAATGGACTTGTAATCTTGGATCGCTACGCACTATAATTTGTTAGTAAAATTGGCATCGATTGGCACACCGACCATGAGATCTCTGAATGTAGATATTTACGTAGATATTCTCTCTACTCTCTTATTTCAGCGAACATCGATTTGTGAATTTTTAAGTTTACTTTGTTGGTTATGAGCCTCGTGAAATGACCAGTGGATCATCTTAAAGTCTCTAAGCTGTTCTCTTAAGTAAATAAGAAATATCTTCTAAATATTTCATTTTACAACTCTTTTGGGCCAATCAAGAACGTACATATATATATATATATATATATATATATATATATATATATATATATATGCAGAGATTATCGAGAATGGCTTAAGTATAAATTCCCAAATTTTTGACTTCATTGGTTTAGTATAGATAGAAATAAAATAAAAAATATTTTTTACTTGTTTTTCCACATCTAGAATTTTTTGCGATCTGTATGGCCAACTTGATTAGACTGAAGAAAATGAATGATTTCAGGCAAAGAGAAATTTCCCCTACAGTATAATATATTCTAATATATTCTTCACACTTTATTCAAAAACAACTACTTTAGTACATCTATTAAGTAGGTCAGTAGGCGATGTCTACAGAGTGTATTTGAAAGAGGGCGACGATACTCTTGAACCTACACTGCGTTGGTAACTCCCGTTTGGCCTCGAATACGAATCGTCACATAATGAGACCGTGAAAAACACTCGCTTCTCGCAACTCCTTACTCACTACCTAACAGGCTTGAAATGAAAATGCCTAGAACATTGAATCATGTTAAACCGAACCCTATTACATATATAATAAAAACCAAATTGCGTTGTATATTTCTTTATACGTAAAAAAATACTTATACGAATCGCCGTTTGATACGCCAATAATACCTACTGGGAAAATAATAAAGAATGTTTCCGTTCATGCGGAGACATCTAGCCATTATTTTAATATTTGGATAGAATATGTAAACAATGTAAAGTTTAACATTTCGTTGTGAGAGTTTATAATGTATTGTATCTTTGCGAGCTTTTATTATGATAATATTCAGAAGATGCTTACGGAATTTTACTTTAGTATCATTATATTCATTTTTTTTTAATATTTAATCTAGTTATATTCAGTCAAATTTTACAAATTATTTCTTACTTTTTCAACCGACTTCAAAAAGGAGGAGGTTCTCAATTCGACTGTTTTTTTTTTATGTTTGTTACCTCAGAACTCCGTCATTTATTAACCGATTTGGACAATTTTTGTTTTGTTTGAAAGGGTATACTTCCAGATTGGTCCCATTTAAATTTCAAAAAAAAATACCACCCCTAAGGGTGGAAAAACAACTAATAATGAATTTAACCTACTTCTAATTGTCATATTGACTTGAAACTTTGCAAGTATTTCTATTTTCGTTGATAGTACAGTGGTTCGGTGTTTTTGACCTGATCTGATGGCAAGGCCAGAAGGTGGATAGGTGGAACTCTTCAACGGCTAATAGTAGATACTTTGAGTTTGGGCTTATTTTGTTTGATTTGACAAGCCTAACACGTTAGAATCTTTACTTTGCTACTACTGTCTACACTAAAAAGGGAAAAATAAAAACTTTTTAACAAAAAAATAAAAACCGACTTCAAACAAAAGCACTAAAAAGTGAAAAATAACTGATTGGTAGTTTTCATTTACTATACATACCTAATCAAATATTTTCGAAGTCGGTGTGCTTTGGCTAAGTAATTAAAGCCTACCTATTGAATACATACCTAATCAAATATTTTCGAAATCGGTGCCAGCCCATACAAAACAAAGCACACCGACTTCGAAAATATTTGATTAGGTATGTATAGTAAATGAAAACTACCAATCAGTTATTTTTCACTTTTTAGTGCTTTTGTTTGAAGTCGGTTTTTATTTTTTTGTTAAAAAGTTTTTGTATAAATTATTCATTTCACCAATAATCACGGGCTAGTGAGTTCGAACTGGAGAGCGGTTAATCGCATTGCATTTCAGAAACGTATTGCAATCAAATAATATATTATATACTTAATATTATATATTAATAATAAATTGCACATACATTTTTGTAATGAGGCTAAAAGTAAGCTCGAGTTGATAAATATATTTATTTAAATTATACTGCGTTTTTCCTTCTTCCTTTTTCTTATAGAAATTATTAAAGATTATCGTTGAGCAATATTTCTTGTCACATTCAATAATAAACATGGTGGTGTGAGGCTATATCAAAAGTTAGAAGCTACATCTCGGAGGACGTCACAGTTACGCTACAGCAACTGCATCCGATGAGAAATTAATAGTTGTTTGCACTAACTTGCCCTCTGAGCTGTTCCATCACATGTGGGAATTCGAATTTAATAGAATTAAGTTAGTTTTATATAATAATAAATAATACATATGCTAGGACCTTAACAAACATAATCATCTAGATTCTAGATCCATGGTAAGCTATGATGTTAGCAAATAAAAAAAACTTTTTAACAAAAAATAAAAACCGACTTCAAATAAAGCACTAAAAAGTAAAAATAAACTGATTGGTAGTTTTCATTTACTATACATACCTAATCAAATATTTTCGAAGTCGGTGTGCTTTGCTTTGTATCGGCTCGCTGGATATATATATATATATATATATAACACGACTGACATGACGATATTGAAAAGTTGATGCAAGTACATACTACGTATATTAGTTAGTTATATTGCACATTTATAAAATTATATTTAAATATATATTATAAAACGTTTTATACATATTATTAGTTTTTTACTTATTAGTTAATTATTATTACTTACAGATGATTCAAATGTACGTCATGGAAAATCCACATAGAAGTAATATTACAAAGACGATGCACTTTTTGTTATCGATGTTCAATGTTCATATCTTGTAAAGAAAACAGTTTTGTGAATGTAAAATTACGGAATACGTTAGATTTAGTTATATATATATATATATATATATATATATATATATATATATATATATATATATATATATATAGAAAACCTAAGTTTAAAATATACTAGCGGTTTACGTTTTATCGTTTAGTATAGATTTCTCAGAGATGAAATATTTTCTCACAGTAAGAAATAGCCGTATACCCAGCTATTGTCATACCAAATTTTAAACAGACGGTCAAAAATCCTATATACTATACATTCGGCCCTGTATCAATAGTAATGACTATTTCAATAAAATTTTCAAACAAAAAATTAATGTACAGATTCGACTCAGATTTCTTTTTATATGTATGTGTACTTAAATACTTTATTTTGTAAAATAAAATACGTTATACTACGCATGAATAAAAAAAACAATATTCTTAGTTATATTTACGTATTTTTGATAGCATAAAATTATTTCTAGCTTAAGCTATTTAGATGCACATACAATGGAAACTATAATAAATCATTCGAAATATGTATATCCAAAGTAGAGAATTGAATTCCAAGTTATAAATGCTTAGTATATATTAAACTTAGTGTTTAAGTTCCGATAACTTTCAGCTTTCAATTATTGGTAAATTGAACCTGTAAGCATTTAAAAACAAAGCTATTACAAAAAAAAATATAGAGTAATCGCAGTCACTTTCCGATTTTCAAGAAAAAATAATTATTTCATCATCCATACTTTTCAATAGGTATTATAAATGTGAAAGTGTGTTTGTTTATTTGTCCTTCTTTCACGTCTAAACGGAGTGACAGATTGGCGTGATTTATTGTGTAGAGATAGTTGGAGGGCTGCAGAGTGACAGGCTACTTTTTAGCGCGAGAGATTATCAATTTCCCACGGGAAAACAAGTTAAAATACAATCAAAAAAAAAAAATTATTATTAGAATTACCTGAAACTTGGTATATATACCATAATATATATGCTTTTCAATAAAATTAAATAAATACGTGTTTTAGCATTTTTCGAAATTCATCCTATAAGGGGGTAAAATAGGGGATGAAAGTTTGTATGAAAGTAGCTTTTTAGGGTTTTTTTTGTAGTTTTACTGCGCACCAAGCCGCGGGTTCTGCTAGTAGTAATATAAATAAATTGTATGTGCGTAGGTTTGTTACTACTTTACAATGTAACAACTAGACGGATTTGGATGAAATTTAGTACACAGATAGACTGTGACCTGGAGTAACATATAACCTACTGTTAGTCATAAAATCTGTTAATACACGACCTCGTATATAATATTATAAAATAAAGATATACATACAAATACCTAGAGACGCACTCGAGCAAAACGAGGGTTAGTTGCTAGTTCATTTATAACACATCAATTTCAACTACTCCTTGCATATGAACTAACGTATTTGAATAACGTTCTTTTCTAGAATGAAATATGAAACAAGTGAAGGGGTGGAATATGATGGATGCAGATCCGGAGCTCAAAGCGCGGATTAGAGCCATTCATCACGATATGGGCTCCTTTAACGGCTGATTGCGCGACGGGAATCAATGAGAATAGCGAAAATTTTAACATAACGAAACTATTAGAATATCTACGAAGAAGAATTGAAAATGAGAAGAAAAAATACTTTTCTCAGGTCTCTTTTTGTAATATATATATATATAATTATTATTTCGAATAAGTTTATAAAAATTAAATAAATGCTCTGTATTGTGTTAATTTGATATTTCAATAGTAAATTATCATTGCTTAAAAAATATGTTGGTAGGTAGCTATTACTTTTTAGACCAATATTCTTTTGAGAAGAACAAAAAAGTACAGGATAATCATAATAAAACTTGATATCTATAAGAACTTTATGGTTAAGCTTAATTTTTAAAGCACATGTTTTTAATTCTGTCAGTAATGCAACTTATAAAAAAAATATCCGATTAACCTCCGGGATATCTGAGACTATAAAAATGCTATAATTATACGGTTTAAAAAAACCGAATTACAGTATTTCATCAGTTTTTATATTTAGTGTAGAAATACTAAATAAGTAATTTAAAGTAATATTTATTTGAACTAAAATTGTAGTTTTAAATATGCATCGAAAACGCTTCGATTTCACGTCGAGACTGCTCTTTCGAATAAATGGCGCCGAAGAGCCACGTTCTTCAATATAAGGCAAATAAATGACCTTACAACGTCCGATAAAATGAGAATAGAATTTATAGGTGTCTAGAAAACTACATGTAAAACATTCTAAATGGCATAAGATTTTAGTTCAATTTATATGTATAACCATGGTTAATGCTGTTATTATTTGTAAGTGAGAATTAATAAAATTGTAAATGTACAGGGTGGAACAAACAAATGGGGCCTGGAAGAACTTTTTTTAGTGTTTGACACTTTTTTAAACGACATTTCATTTTTAGTTGGATCGATAATTACCGTCTCAGGTAGACTATTTAAAAAACAAGAAAATGTAGTTATTGCTATTTTAAAAAATAATACAATGTTTGAAGACACGTTTGGTTCAGTGTGTAGTAACCCTACTTGCTGTGCCAGCGTTCCAGCCAGGTTCGAATCCCGCTCGGGGCATTCATTTGTATGATGAGCACGAATGTTTGTACTCCCGTCATGGGTGTTTATATTTATAATATGTATGTATTTAAAGTTATATATATGTAGGGTATCAACTATCTAGTATCCATAACACAAGCCTCGTAGCTTACCATGGAACTAGATGGTGCTGTGTGTTAATGTCCCAACATATTTATTTAATGTTTTCTGTGAGTAAAACTTCATAACTTCAATATTAGAGGCACTTTTCCCGCACACGTTCATTTGTTCCGCCATACATACAATTTAAATTGACAAAATCTTTACTATACATTGAAAACGAAAAAATGACTTACTTCTTGCTTCCTAAACCTAATTCAGATTTTTGTCATTAAAGTTTATTTTATTTTATTTATTTTATTTTATTTTATTTTATTTTATTTTATTTTATTTTATTTTATTTTATTTTATTTTATTTTATTTTATTTTATTTATTAGGAAGCCTACGTTATATACTAAGAATACATTTTTTAACTTATTATAGTTATACATAAGAAAGTGTTACAAAGTATATCACAATTACAGGCTAACTTAACATGTATATAATAATTGTTAAAGTTAATTAGAAGTCATCCACAAGAAGGTTATATATTGAAAATTTTCAATGAAATTAACATGGTTATGTTTCATTGAAAGCTACAAGTCAATATATCTATTTAAATGGCAAAGAAAAACATTCCTGATTGGCTATTAAATTAGCATTAGCTGAGCATTACGGTGGCCTGATTGCTCCTTATAAAATATGTACGATCTCGTTTAAGCTACTTAAAATTTAATGACACTTGAAAGCGATATTGGTTCTGTTTAATTTAAAATTTTAATATGTTCATACCTTTTCATTTAAATCTATATCGATACAGAGGCCGAATCTATAGTTTTTAGAATATTTATCTGTCTGTCTGTTACCGCATCACAGAAAAACAACTAGAGGTATTTTGATGAAATTTGGTATGGTGATAGCTGGTTATACGGGTCAACATATAGAATACTTTTTACCGCTGGAAAATATCTAATTTCTGAGAAAAAAAAAAACTGAACGGCTCGACTGATTTTATTGTTTTTTTGTATATTTGGTAGATATGAGAATAGGTCGGTAGGTAATAGTTAACATAAAAGATCGTAAAGTACTTTTACTCTTTTACCCCCAACTAACTAATGTTATTGAATTTGAATTTTTTAAACAAAATTATGTGAAACTTCCTTTTTATTAAAACGTTGTGGATCATATCTGTTTAAGCGGCCGATAAGCGAAGCGGATTGGATTTATGCCTTGGGGAACTCAAGCCTCGTGTGGAGAAAGGTTTTTAATTTATAAAATCTTCTATCTTAGATATAAAATTAATTTATTTCACACTAGCTTTCAATTAGTCTTGTGTATAAAATTTACAAGATAGCGTCTAAATATAGTAAAACTAGGATTGCCCGCGGCTCTGCCTGCGTTCAGATGACCAAAACCCAAATTCTTAGGTTTTACATATTAGTATACTCTTACTCTCTTTCTACTCTTACTCTTGTATTTTTTCTCAGAAATGAGATATTTTCCCGCGGTAAAAAGTATCCTATATGTTGACCCGGATAACCAGCTATCATCATACCAAATTTACCACACAAACTCACCAACTCACAAACTTTAACTCTGTATATTAATATAAGTATAGATGAATAAACCACTGATGAACCATCAGCAGCCGAATGACTTTCAAAACATTCACTCATGAAAAAATAAAACGTAAATATTTTAACCCATTTATGTAGACATGAACATTGTTTTAACTAGGTCGTAAAAAATCGGGCATTGAACGATGCGACTAAATTGAAAATGTTGTTTACTCTGAGCTATTCTAAAGCAACGTGAGGGTTTTTCAATTTTCTAGTTGACATTCATGACATTTTAGTAAAAAAAATCATGTACTCACTCGTACTAAACTTTAACTCTGTACACTATCATGAAAACTTAACTTTTTATCTGTAGTATGTACTTAAAAATATTAATATATATTATTATATTATATTGTAAAAATCGCTAATTAATTTTAAAAAGGCACACATGAACATTTTAATTCTATAATATATTCTATCTTATAATATTTCCTAATCTTAGATGAGACTGCATTTTTGTCGTTTTGTCGTTCGTTGTAAATATGAAAGAAACATGATGCGCATGAGCGAACTCACTCAACTTCGTATGGACACTTTTTCACGTATTCTAATAAACAGATAGAGGCAAATCTGCTTTAACACCTCTAGGTAAATTTCTAAGAAATTAATTAAATGTCTAAGATATCTATTGTTAACAGTAACGCCGGCGTGTCCGCAGTTATGGAGGGATTAAATTAACTTTACAAAAAAAATAATTTGTTTATTTTAAATAGTCTTTTAAAACTTAATTTTTTTAAATTCGATTTTTAAAACTATTTAAATTAATTATAACAATGGGCCCTTAAATAGCTTAAATCTTAAAAGGTTTATCCATAGAGGAAGGCTGCGCGGGTTGTAGTAGATATTTATGTAATTGAAGATAATGAACATTGACATTATGATAGATTTTTTTATTATCTATACATTATTTATTAAAAAAAAATATTTTTGAAAAATAATAAATGGAACATAAAATACTATAAAATAATCGTAAACTATAAATTTTGAATTAAAGCAGGTAATCTGTTTTCAAGAACAAGGAACACATTAGTTAGAATGTAACACAAGCATCTTACACTGTGACTGTTTTATAACTATTTTCTAATCTATACATATAATAAAATTGTAACTAAGTCGAATCTGTACATTAAATATTTTTTGGAAAATCCAATTGAAATAGACATTAATATCGATACAGAGTCAGAATCTATAGTTTTTAGAATTTTTGTCTGTCTGTCTGTCTGTCTGTTACCGCATCACAGAAAAACCACTGGAGGGATTTTGATAAAATTTGGTACGGTGATAGCTGGTTATCCGGGTCAACTTAAAGGATACTTTTTACCGCGTAAAAATGTTTTATTTCTGAGAAAAAATACAAAAACTGTAATGTAAGAGTATACTAATATGTAAAACCTAAGAATTTGGTTTTTGGTCATCTGAACGCGGGCGGAGCCGCGGGCAATGCTAGTTTAGTAATATAACTCGAGTAGTGCTAAGGGAATTATGCAAGAATTAAGTTTAAACACACCGCGGTCTTGCACAAGGGGAAGATTTTAATAATAAATTACTTGTCTAGAAAAGCTTTGGAGAATATAAGGTATATAATTTTACAAAGAATCCCTGTTGTATTGGATAATTCAATTCATTAGGGTCCAGGAAAAAAACACGTTTTTATTACAATGGTGGGTTAAAACAAAATTAGGTAAGAAGGTCCGTTGTTTAAAGAACATTAATTTTTTATTTAATACGGTTATTTGATTATTACTATTTAAGATAATGAATTGAAACAAAAAATAAATCATTGACTAAATCAATTTAATTATATATATATATATATATATATATATATATATATATATATATATATATATATATATATATATATATATATATTTACCGCATCTTGTTAAGTAAAACTCTACAACTGTAAGTCTCCGAACAGACAAATTCATTTGCAAATTTTAGATCTTACGAAATATCTTTTTATTTATTTTCATCTATTCTTTAGTGAAATTTTGTAATAAAAATGGAAAATCTGCAAATAAACTAAAAGTACGATTCCGTCATAAAATCGTAATATCTTTGTAAGTAAAAATATCAGTTATGAAAAAGAAAATTGTACGCTTTGGTGCTTAATTACGTTTCTAAGAGATGTTTTATAAGAAATCTAGCAGAAGCCGTGGCTTCGCTTGCGCTAAATCTACAAAAAAAGTGTGTGTGTACTTATGTACGCACATAAGAAGTTATATTTCTTTGTTTTTTGAGTATTTAAATAAAAGCTTGTTTGTTTTAAATTTTTTAACTTTTTTCTTTGTTTTTTACTTTTTTTTTGTATTCTTCTTCTCAGCAAACTCATTTAGATTTGATATCCATATTATGGGGGTACATAAAAAACAGTTCTCAATGTTTGGGGGTCCGCCATATTGGATTTACAATGACATCACTGATTATTGTGTTTCGCTCATGAAACCTTTTCATTTGATATCTACATCATGGGAGTGCATTAATGACATATGGAAAGTGGATCAAATTTAACTTGCAAGATTTGATTACAGACAGACACCGGGACTAACTTCATACTGCAGTCAATAATGACTAACTTCATACTATAGCCTAAATCTGTCGTACCGTAAAGGATTACTCTCATCATTCATTTTTCATTTTTCATAACACGCTAAAAGAAATAAAAATTCAAAAGTTCCTGAGATTAGCGCATTCAAAAAAAAACTCTGCCTCTTTATAATATTAGTATATATTAATAGATTTATTCGCTTGAATATTTTCGTAAAAACACTTTCTTTTTCACGAAAAATTGTAATAAATACAGTTAAAGTTATTTGTTTAACTTTATAATAGTTTAATAGGTTGCGGTTTTGTCACAAAGTCGTTATTGCACTGCTGCAACTGTCTTATTACCGCTCACGTAACATAAACATATAAACACGGTCACAATGGTTCGAAGTGGAGACTGGAGGAAGCCAAACATTCGATTGTCGAATCGAGGTTCCCATGTAAACACCTTGGCTCTGGTAAACATTCCGAATAATACGTGCTTCATCGGTTACAATTCGCAGCTATATAAGACAGCATATGACCTGATACGCCAGTATTCTCGCAATGCTTATACAAAAACCGTTTATGTTAATTTAAAACCTGGATTTTCTGAATAATTCTTTTTTTAAGTAGTTTGAGGACAAATTTTTTTGAACGTAAACGTTTTCTTAAAAGTAAGAATAAGAGTGCTTTGCACATTTAACGGGGGCTGTAGCTATAGTTCAAAAGGCAAGACGGCGTGAGCAACAGTGTGCGTTTCGTAAAACTTCCTCACGCTGTAACGAAACGCTTGTTAGTTTACTATTTTAAGGAGATTGTCAACTGCAGTGAAGACACCTTCTGAGTGAGGGCGGCGCAAATGGAACTAATGAGTTCAGTGTTATTCTGTACGCTAGCAGTGCTTATGCCGCAAGCGTTAGGTGAGATCCTTAAGTCGATTTACTCTTGGTTTATTTTTTTGTAAATGCTTTGCTGCTTTTTCTGACACTATTGATTTACTATTTATGGGCCATATTTTTTATTTAAAACTTTTTAATAGCTCAATTCATAATATTAGGTATTCGAGCATAAATTTATGAAGCTTTCATTTACAGGTAATTTGGATGTTCAAACATTATATGATAACGCATTTAATAATTCTACGTTTATTAAATCTTTATTACAAAAAAATACTGTGTTCGATTTGATTAAAGTCTCTTCAAAGTCTAAATTGAGTGATGTACAAAATCTTTTCGAAGGTCCCATTTGTAAAAGTTGTTATAATTGCATGGAGCGGGCAATTAAATCACATAGTATGCTAAACATGCAAATTCAAGGGAATCATCAAAATCCATTGGATTTAAAAGATGATAAGATACGAGATAAGAGAAACGCTATTGCAGTTAATACTCAAAGTAATTTAGATAAGAAATCAAAAAAAATAAAGTATAAAAAAAACAAATCAGTATCAATTATTAAATATAATAATAATGATAAAGTATATGCATTAAAAGTGAAAGAAACAAATACTAAGTTTGATGTCCAAAATGCAAATAATTCCATAACAACTTGTCAAGTTTATAGCATTCAAAAGCATTTTCCTTGCGAATCACCGGATGCTGATTTAATTTTAACAGCTACGAAGAGAAAAATAAATAAGAATAATAAGAAGGAACGAAATAAAAGACAAAAGAATGTGTCCAATAAGAAAACGACAGTAATTGCACCGACATTTAGGAAACGCCAAATCGACAGTTCTCAACTTCCTGAACAAATAATGCCTTCTATAGAAGAAATGTATTGATTTATAATTAGAGAACATATCTAATATCTATAATTTTTGTGAAAATTATAGTTAAAGTGAAAATAAAATTGTTAAGCTGTGATTTTATATAAGACTAGCGACTCAGCCTCGCTTCGCTCGGATTCATCCCTAGGTAGTTTCCCCATACAAACTTTCATGCCCATTTTCACCCCCTTGAGGGATGATTTCGGGGATAAAAACTATCCTATGTCCTCCCAGGGTCTCAAACTATCTTCTTACCAAATTTTATCTAAATTGGTTTGGTAGATCCAGATATTACCCCCTACAACGTCACAAGCTCACAATTCACGAACTCACAAACTTTACCTTTTTATAATATTAGTATAGATAAGAATTGGAGACACTTGTTGGCTTACTCAAAATAGACCAAAATTAACGACCATAACAACACGGATTAATGTCATTATCATAATTAATTATTCTTAATTCCTTTCGAGATTAATAATAATCTTTCTGTAAACCTGATAAGATGATACCACAAATGCAAAAGAATTTGCTTTGCTTTAATGGTATTGTACGATATAATTTCCAATTAGCTGATTGGAGACTGTATTTTTGCTAAATGACGTAAATTTTTCTTTATACTGACGATATAACTTATAGCTTATTATCATCATACATAATAATAGTTATTTTTTACATTAATATTAATTAAGTTAATCATACATTCTATATATTATTATATTTAATGTTAGAGAATAATTCCAAGAAGAAGCTCTTCGATACTCCATAATCACAAGACATAGAACACATATCGAACCAAATTGTTCCCTCAACACTTTATCTAGTATTCGATAGACAGTTAAAATGAAAAAGGATGAAACGTTAAGAAAGTGTGAGTACAATGAAAAAGTTGTGTCAAAAGGATCACGTAGAACGTCAAGTTTTCCGTTATCAGCATTTTGGTTGCCCACATTCTGCCGAAAAGTTTTTGGTAAAGCGTCTCTAACGAGTTCTGCCCCTTCCGATGATATTCACAAGCTTTATTAGGAACTCTTTAAAAGGCATCGAATTAACAGTGTAATGACTTCGGTAATTGCGTCGAAGAGCCGCTCGTTTTGTTTTGTACAGATGAAAAGCTATGATTATAAGTGGGTTAATGGGCCAATAGTTTTTCTTATGAATGGCTCACAAATCTTTGTGTGAGTTTTAACAGAATGTGAAATAAAAAAGTTATATATAGAAATAAGGAAGTATAGTTATTTCGTATAATTGTACTCTAAATACTGTAATTAAAATATAATTTTTGTTTATATAATTAAATTATATAAAGCTGAAAACTTTGTTTATTTAAACGTGCTAATCTCTGAAATTAGTAGTCCGATTTGAAACAAAACGTCTACACTACTATTATAAAGAGGAAAGATTTGTATTTTTGTATGCTTGTAAGAAATAAAGTTAAAAACTACTGGACCGATTTAGATGAAATTTTGTAAGAAGATAGTTTGAGACCCTGGAAAGGACATAGGATATTCTTTATTCCGGAAATCAAAATAAAAAAATAAGGGAGTGAAAATAGGGATTAAAATTTGTATGGGGAATCAACCATCATAGTTTCCTGATGCCTGGTGCCAGCCGATACAAAGCAAAGCATACCGACTTCGAAAATATTTAATTAGATATGTATAGTAAATGAAAACTACCAATCAGTTATTTTTTACCTTTTAGCGCTTTTTTTGAAGCCGGTTTTTATTTTTTGATAAAAAGTTTTTTTTTTAAATATAACTTATGTACATATTTCGCTTTGCTACTATTTTATTATACGTATATACGTATATTGTATAGTTTTTTTATATTTATCTCTTTATTAAAACTTTCCGTGTACCTTACGGAGCATACGAAGAAAATAATTACCTGAATTGGTCGAGCCGTTCTCGAATTTTACGCTTAGCAACATTCATTTTTATTTATATAGAATACTTATTCATTTTTATGTTTTTTTATGAACACAAAGGGTTTATAGATAATTACATAGATCTAGCCCAAATCAAGACAAACCATTTCAGAGAAAATATATATATGTAAATAAACCAAAAGCAACGTTAAGTCACTACTAAGTATAATATATTAATAACTACTTGTTAGTAAATCCTTTATACTTTACGACAGTATTTAATTACCAATGGAGGTTATTGTGTAACATTAATTTGTTCTCATAAACAAGGCGCAATTAGGGGTTGAAATCGTGCGGGATGTGAATGACACCTGTGACACATTAGCGTATATGAAACTCGCTTGGCTTAAATTAATGATCTTGCCTTGTATGTTACTGTTAGTGGGTCGAATGGAATAATTATTACGTTTTGTGATACCGGATATTGGATGTTTTCGATAGCATACTGGCATTTGTTATTTTATTTATACTGTAGTGTTTTTTGCAAGGAATTTTATTCCGAAATTTTTATTTTTAATTAAAATGTATAAAATAGACTAAAGAATTTTTAACAATTAAATATTAGGATCTTTGAGTATACATAGTAATTCAAATTCATACAAATACTTACTATATACTAGCAGCTCACCCTCGCTTCGGTCGGGTTCGCCTCTAGACAAACAGAAGCAAATCTTTCTCATGGGAACCGTACATTTTTCTGGGATAAAAAGTAGCATATTTGTTATTCTGATGTATGAACTGTATGATTGTAAAGATTCATTAAAATCCAATCAGTAGTTTTTGTGCACTAAGCTGTATAAGTTACTATAGTCTTTTGCAATATCCCATGGGAACTCTTTAATTTTCCGGGATAAAAAGGTATCGTAAAAGTTTCTCAAATGTTGACCGGGGATACTTATATGCCTTACATCATAAAAGTACCCAACATTTTCGATAATTTTACGGTACCTTAGTACGACTATGCAAAATTTCTTTTAAATCAGTCCAACAGTTTCGGAGATTAGCCGTACAAACAAACAAACACACAAACAGACAGAGAAACAAAAAAAAATGAAAAAAATCTTTAAGCATTTTTTTCTTTGTACAGACATTCGACCTCTACAGTTTCATTATATGTATAGATATAATAGTTACTATAATAAGCTGTTGTTGACATAATATTTTATCTTGTTCAACCAAAAGATAATCGTGTAGAAAAACAAACGATTTCCAACATATCACATATTATCCCGATCTGAAGGATTGTTACCAACAAGGATATTTTCGCGTCATTATTGTTCGAGCATCTGTTACAGCACTTGTTTCCTTTATTGCTTTATATTATGTGATCGTTGTGATATTTGATGATACTATATTTATCAACGTGTTTCCGTATATTCATCTAGTTAATGTATAGTTTGGTTATAATAACCATTTAAAAATGTATTTATTTAAAGGACTTTTTAGAGCTCGTTGGTTATAATTTCTGCTAATGTTCGTAGCTAGACAACCCATAACCTTTCTCAATAAATAAGCTATAAAAGGCAGTATTTTTTAATTGTAATTACCTTATAGAGATAAGGGTGCTTAAAGAAAAGAAAAACCAAACTGTTCCTTTTGTATACTAGCGAATCACCCTCGCTACGCTCGGGTTCGTCCCTTGGTGCGTTTTAACGGTTAGTATGAAATAGATAAACTAAATATTATATGATATTATTATAGCTTATAGCCTTTTTCAATAGATGGACTGTCAAAAAGAATTTTCTAAATCAGATTAGTAGTTCCTGAGATTAGCGCATTTAAACAAACAAATAAACTCTGCTTGCTTCTTTATAATATTAGTCTATACTAATATTAATTTATATTTGTAAAAACTTGCCGCAATATTATTAACTTTAATCAAAAAGAAATGGAAACTGTATGCATTATAGCATACTAGCGGCTCACCCTCGCTTCACTCGGTTTCGCTTCTGACAAAAAATAACAAACTTATCCCACAGGAACTGTATATTTTTCCGGGATAAAAAGTAGTCTATGTGTTATTCCAGACTATAATCTATCTCTGTGCCAAATTTTATCCAGATCCGTTCAGCCGTTCTGGCGTGAATGAGTAACAAACATCCATACATACTCACAAACTATCACATTTATAATATTAAAAAATAATAATACAAATTACGTTCTAAACATAAGTAATTATTTGACTCATTATTCAGATAATATTTATCTAGATTATTAGAAACAATTAAGTTTCAATTATTTATTTGCTTCTATTTTGCTTTATATTTAATAATATATTCATTATTTAGTGGTTGTCAGCCAAAAAAGAAATACGCAAGCATAGCAATGATTCACTTATCTGTATTGATCGACATATGTATTAACAATATTTATCAAAACGTGTATTACTGCTCTAAGGTTTTATCATAATCAATCAAAATAAACTAAAAAGGTGCAACGACTTCATATCAATCCAAAAGGAATTATTTTTACACCCCAAGGGGGAATTTTTTTTTTGCAATTTATATGCTGTCCATGTTTGAAATTTTATTAAAAAAATATGTAAGGTGGTTCTCTGAAAAAAATATAGCGTAGCATACAAAAAATGTATACAGCTTAAGAAATTATTTCTCAAAAAACAAAATACAAAGTATTTGAGAAAAAAAATGCATTTTAATACAGATAAATAAAATTGAAGTGCCTGTTTGTAATTACGTACTACGTAAGTACGGTACTTATAAAAAAAAACAATTTAAAAAAAAAATGTCTGTCTATCTTTCTGTCCATTTGTTTTGGCTAATCTCTGAAACGGCTGGATTGATTTTGACGTAACTATCACTGGCAGATAGCTGATGTTATAAGAAGTAAACTAAGGCTACTTTCATTTTAGAATAAGAATTAATGTCCTGTTCAAAAAAAATGAAAATCGTATCAAGAGACGAACCCGAGCGAAACGAGGGAAAGTCGCTAGTAGTAAATAAATTCATCGAATAAAATAATGTGGGTATACAAAAGCATCATACATTATTACGTATTGTTTTTTCGATTGCAATTAAATACCAATTATATTGCTTAGGTTAGTTTGATTTAAATCTATACATATAATAAAATTGTAACTTAGCAGAATCTGTATATTAAATATTTTTTTGAAAATCTTATTGAAATAGACATTATTATTAATACAGAGGTCGTATCTATAGTTTTTAGAATTTTTGTCTGTCTGTCTGTTACCGCATCACGGAAAAACCACTGGAGGAATTTTGATGAAATTTGATATGATGATAGCTGGTTGTATATATGAGTCCGAGTCAACATATAGGATACTTTTTACTGCGAGAAAATATATCATCTCTGAGAAATCGATACTAAAAGTTAAAACGTAAGTAGAGACGAACCCGAGCGAAGCGAGGGTGAGTCGCTAGTCAAGATATATAAATGTAAAGTCAAAAATACAAATTGCTGATAAGGTAAATTATATTTTTATAATAAATGTGAACGTGTGTATGTCCATATGTGTGTACACTTCATATTGAAACGACTGGATAGATTTGAATGAATTTTAACATACAATTTAAATTTGTCAAAAGGTGGCATTGCTTGTACATAATCGTGCTTGTAAATGGCCAATATATAATCTCATTTATATTTAATAACATAATAATAAAAATATATAAACTACTAAATATGTACTACGTGTCGCTCAGTATACAACTATAGGTAGAGCGAGAGATAGCGTTATTATATAAAAATGTTAAGATAGCTATTGACAATTATGGTTGATATATTACTCATTCCTTATATTTTCCAATTACAGTATTTAACTGTAGATTTAACAATTTAAATCTTTAATTAAATATTGTAACCTAATTAAAGATGATTGTAAATTGTAACTCAAGATGTTCCAAAGCGTGAACTTTATATTAAGAAACTTTTAGACCTGTAGGGATTCTCCGTGAAATAATATAAATTAATTTTAAAATGATTCCCAAAGGTAAAATTGTCATATATAATTATTAACTACTAGCATTGCCCGCGGCTCCACCCGTTCAGATGACCAAAAACTAAATTCTTAGGTTTTACATATTATCCCGCTTTAAAAAGTATCCCGTACAACCAGCTATCACCATACCAAATTTCATCAAAATCCCTCCAGTGGTTTTTCCGTGATGCGGTAACAGACAGACAGACAGATCTCTGTATCGATAATAATGTCTATTTCAATAAGATTTTCCAAAAAATATTTAATGTACAGATTTGGCTTAGTTATAATTATATGTATAAATACTTAAGTTGTTGTATTTATAAATACAAAGAGGTACTCTATAAAATAGTTTATCTAGATATTAAGTTTAATTACTGCTTACGCCCGTCCGTGCATTTTAATGTGTTCCACCATCGTAAAACAATATCTCTACTGTATGAAAGATTGTGGATGGTACATTGTACATATAAGATACATATCTGTCGGGCAATCATAAAATTCATTAGAAATCATTAAATTTTCATTTATATGTTGCAATTAATACAAGTAAAATATCAATCCCTTAATATTGTTGTATAGTAAGACCTCTGCCCAAATAGCATTTAGATTTTTAATATATTTTTAGAAAAATATATTTTTTAGATTTTACGCTAGTTGAAAGAACTACTGCAAAAAGTATGGTATTCAAAATAAAGTGACCGTTATATAGAATTTATTCATAGGTCAAATACTATGTCATCTTCTGATCTCACAGTAGACAAGCTACATATTTATTACATTCTTATAATATCAATGCAAAGATGGTGTTTTTTTAGTTCCTTGTTAATATTCTTGAGATTAACACAATTTACTTTACTCACCTATCCCCGTAATTCTTCGGCTCCACTGTTGTTGAAACGACTCCGTTTAATAAAACCGCACTTTTTTACTCTTCCATTCCATAAACAAATACATCTTAAAGGATTTCCTTTACACCATTAACAACTATTTATTTACTGAGAATAATAAGAAAAAGTGTTAATACATGACGTCCAACGTTGTACCTACAATATGTTTATTTAAATACAACCGCACAAATGACACCAAAACAAAGCCTCGTTTTGTTCATAATGCATAATATTAATTCAAACCATCTTCTATTTATGTGATGCACAAAAAGCCTGAGTCTGTTTCTATGGCGATTATGAAGTTCAGTGTAAATCTATCCTTGAGTATAGAAAATCAGTTGAAAAGTAGGAAGTAAGGTCATCACGACCTCATTTGCAATAATTATTAAGGCTGGTTTAGACTAAGATACTTTTATACACCTTACAATCAGTGTATACAGTGAGTGTCGGTATGTGAACGCGAATGTCTCTAATTTTACAATTAGAGATACTTGCGTTTAGAAGGTTAGAATCTGCAAGAAGGTCTGCAGTTCCGGAGGATCTGAGTTCGAGTCCCACGTCGGAACAGTTATATTCCTCAGGGCTCTCCAAACCCGGGGTTGCTTTGGAGAGTACATAAACACATCGGTACCAATATGTATATTGAGATCGCTACTCATATCATGTTATATCAAACTAATCAAAGTTTATGGAATAAATTCCTCCACAGACTGTGGGAAAATTCCTATTTACCATTGAGAAATCAAACGACATCGGGCAACAAATGTGACACTGTAACTCTATTATACACAATATGTATTGCTTGGTCCTGGGTATGATTAAAATCGCTACACTTATTCATTAGCCGTTGTAACGGAAATGCTATCAGGAGTATTTATACTATATCGTTAGATAGTTAGATGACACGATTGGCTTAGTTTGTAGTGACCCTATTTGCTGTGCCAGCGGTATATTATATTTATAACATGTATGTATTTAAAGTTATATATGTGTAGTGTATCAACTATCTGATATCCATAACACAAGCCTCGTAGCTTACCATGGAACTAGATGGTGCTATGTGTATTAACACATATTTATTTATATTAATAATGGAAAACTTTTCTTTCTTCATACCGTCTTCCTTGAAACTGAGAGTCAAAAATTCTTAATACCGTTATTTTCAGTTTAAATGTATTATAATTATAAATATACAATAATGCTTATCAAATAAAATGCATATTAATAAATACTATTTCTTAGTAAAAATCTGGTAACATTAAAATCGCTTTTTAAATGCTGTCCATAAATTACGAATCAGGATTAAATGCGGTTGTTTCAAAATAGAAACTTTAAAAGAAATTCAATAAGCGTTCTTTCCATTAAAAACTCAGATCCCTAAATCTCTTATTCTATTAAAATAATTCTGTTGAAATATTTCTGTGTAGTCTTACTACAACGAAATTAAATTCTTAGTTGTTACTAGCATTGCCCGTGGCTCCGCCCGTCTTCAGATGACCAAAAACCAAATTCTTAGGTTTTACATATTAGTATACTCTTACATTGCAGTTTTTGTATTTTTTCTTAGAAATGAGACATTTTCCCGCGGTAAAAAATATCCTATATGATAACCCGGATAACCAGCTATCACCATACCAAATTTCTTCAAAATCCCTTGTGGTTTTACTGTGATGCGGAAACAGAAAGACAGACAGACTAAAAACTATACATTGGGCCTCTCTATCGATAATAATGTTTATTTCAATAAGATTTTCCAAAAAAATATTTAATGTACAGATTCCGTTTAGTTACAATTTTATTATATGTATAGATTAACATCACATGCTGTTTTGACTGACAAAAATGTTATTTGATTAATATATTCAATTCAAAACTTAAGCTAACCTTATAGCTGCTTAGTATAAAAAGACACTGTAATACTCCAGACGCTCGTTTGCCTACAAATAGGACTATTATAAGTACAAATTTATATACCATAATCCAGATATCTTGAGCTTAGCTTCCATAAAGATTGTTTAGCTTTGACATAGAATTTCAAAAATCTTTTTATCGATAGGAACAGCGACCAAGTAGTGTGAGTAGGCGAACGAGTTCTTCCTAAGATTGAACGCGACCAGCCAACAGTTTAGATTAGAAAAGTTCGCAGCGGGTCCGGGACAAATTGCTTCACTAATACAACAGATTTCGGACTTCTCCTCAGCTGAAATCCGACAAAAACTACCCAACACGTCGTAGTTTAGCGGGTTAAGACGACCGTCTATGTAATGAGGGAATAACTTTTATGCTCTCGCCGTAATAGTTTTTATATTACAGTCTTCGGTGATGTAGATCTGCTTTTAATCAAACTTAATGTTCTATTTTCAGACTTTTCTACTAACGACGCTTCTTAAATCTCTTTTGGTATATTTCATAAAGGAAATTTTAGTTTTTTAACAGGAGATGAGAGTAAGATGATGTTAAATTACTTTGAATTATAGCTGCAATTCATGCTTCATAGAAAGAAAGACGCAATTTTGAACTCATTGAGAAAGTTAGATATAAGCATGTATTTTTAGATAAAAATCTAATCTAGAAAAAGAAAACCTGGAATTTTTAATTTTAGTACTTTACGTAGATACTATTGAAATGATATCAAATTCTAATTTATTTTATATCATTCATGTAACTTTTATTTTATTAACCCGCGACGCAAAAAGAAGGGAGCTATGTATGTATAAATTTAGTCTGTGCATCTGTGTATCTATGGCAGCTTACTAATTTTAATATATATATATATATATATATATAGTTTTTTTTTACTTGAAAGGTGAGTTAATTAAGAGCGTTCTTAGCTATAAATCAAGAAAATCCATTCAGCCGTTTATAGGCTATCAGCCAATCAGCCAATTTCTAGACAGTAAATGGATGTAGATCTGTGGAAGTTGTTCAACTTCCACGGATCTAAGCAAGTCCAAACTTGGTATCCCGTTACTTTAATGACATAATAATCGTAATAATATGGTAACCTTGGCTTGATGTTGCAGTGTGAACTGAAATTTGCAAGATCCTCAATTCTTTACTGCAGGGATATCGTTCTTAGGCTTATTGAAATGGCCTCAATGACTTGGTTATGTTATTCGGGAATTTAAAATAAAATAATTTAAAAGGATTCAATCATGTAATCTATTAGCAAATATTGGAAAGTAAGCACAATTTAGGAAAATTATAAGCTATGTATATTAATGATTCTTCAAAAATTCTGTTAATACAATTTTGTTAAATATATGGTTTTTCAAAATATAATAATACAAAAAATTCAAAATAATGCTTAAAACAGATAAACAAAATAATATCAATCAAGCGATATCAGGGATCTACTACTAGTAATTAAGGATAAATCAAAATTATCTATGTTAGATACATTCATATAAGTATTTGATAAATTAAAGTTGAGCACTCGTTATAAGTGCGAGTAGTGCACTCTAAGTGAAATGAAGTCTCTCCTGTACCTCTTGGTCCTGGGTTGGTCTTCTTTTTATACCTAATTATATTATAAAATCGTAACTAATTTCTGAAGTAAAATTATGCACGAAAATAGTTTTGCATTTTTTAAAAATTAATTTTTTAAGTAGGTTTACGGATCTAAGGTATATATCTAAGCTCTACCTACAAATTACATGATTTAATTTTATTCCAGTATATGCTGTTACAGCATTACCCTTGGATGAATCAGAACAGGAATACTCTCAATTCATTGAGTATGCTGATGAAAATGGTTTTATGTACCAAAGTGATTTGCAAGAGAAGGGAGAAAATGACATATTGGATGAAATAGCAAGAAACCCTGAAAATAATCAATATTTTCTCTTCACGAGGTAAAATTGTTGCATATAATTGTAATAATATATGTTTTGAGTGTTCATACCTTTTAAAAATCTTCGTTCTTTACTTAAGGACAAATGACAGATGTCTACAGATATTTATTTGTAAATGATAAATCCCTAACGTATACATTTTCATCAAATAAAATATTTTAGGAAAAAAAAAGTTTTTATATATTCAACATTCAATTATAAGCTTATTGAAATTATAAAATATGTTTAAAATTTAAAATAAACAAATATTGTAATGCTTTAAGTATATTTTTGTATTTTTAAAATCGATTTTGTGTGTAGGTACTGCCTGTAATTACTATGTAACGACCTCGGAGATGTCTAAAATCTTAGTCTCTCCTGTGATCATGATTACTGTAAATTATTTGAAACGGGATCCAAAAATTTAAATAAATCTGCGGAAAAGTCCTAAAATATAGTTTAATTTAAAATATAAATAATAGCTAATATACTTTTCTTTTTAGGCGAAATCCCACTTCATCTCAGACTCTCGTAATAAACAATGCAAATAGCATTACCTCATCCAACTTCAATGCGAGAGTACCAACAGTTGTCCTAGTCCACGGGTGGCTTGGCAAACAGAACACTGATTCAAATTCTTTAATAAGGGATAGTATGTTGAAAATTGCTGATATATATTTATTACTAATATGGATATAGATTCACAGATAACGTTCAAATATTATATCGTTATTACATAGCTAAAATTATTATTGCACTTATTTCAGGCTACCTTCGTAAAAGCGACGTAAATGTTATTGTTATGGACTGGAGAAGATTGGCACTTAACCCCTACTATCCAACTGCAGCTCGTGGTGTCCCGGCTGTTGGACGTGGACTTGGGCAATTTCTAGCGTTTCTTAACGGAGTAACAGGAGCACCTTTTAATAGCATGCATCTTGTTGGATTTAGTTTAGGTGCTCATGTTGTAGGAAATGCTGGTAGAGAATTAGGTGGAAGAATTGCTCGTATTACAGGTTAACTATAGCGCCATTATTATAATTTTGTAAATGAACATCGTTTACAATCAGAATACTCTCATGATGTACATATGTTTTACGTTATAGGCTTAGACCCTGCTGGTCCACTATGGAGTTCAAACCCAGATCGTCTTTCACCTAGTCATGCTATATACGTGGAAGCTATTCATACTGATGGCGGACTTGCCGGCCTTGGGATTGGATCTGCTGTTGGTAACGCAGACTTTTTCCCTAATGGCGGTACTTCTCAGCCTGGGTGTTTGACCAGTATATGTGATCACAATCGCGCTTGGGAACTCTTCGCAGCAACTGTTACTTACAATCATCTTGTGGGCACCCAATGTCAGAATATGCAGGAAGTTTCTAGGAATACTTGCACCGGATCTCGCCTGAATATGGGAAATGATGATTTAAATAAGAGAGGGTACGTACATAGTTAAACTAGAAGTATATCCCCAAGTTTGTCAAACAAGATGTATTATTTTATGTAGAAAAATAGATTCTCATTCATCGTTTATTCAAAATTACGAATATTTTTAATATTAGACAGTACGTGAAGAAAGTTTCCATATTTAGTAATTATTTTTTTCGTATTCCTAAATAATATTTTATAATAATGTTTACTGCATATGTTATTTTATTGTTTATTATTTACAGAAATGGCCTGTTCCGAGTAAATACAGAGAGAAGATATCCTTTCTAGAGAACCAAGGAGTCAACTATGTTACCATTTTAATTAATTAATTTAATTTTTGTATAAATATGTAACTAAAATATTTAAAGCCATATCCATATTATTATTTTTTTTATTTACATACATAACTTATCGATAAAAATCTATAAAAAGTGTAAGACTTAAACAGAAAAAAAACAGAAAATACCAATTCCCGTATTTTAATAAGTAACTACGCTTAAAAAAATAAAGTCATACATTAAGCTTGTTTTAGTTCTATATGTAAGAAATCATTGTGAAAATATCAAGTATTTGAAAATCACAATATAAAATATATTTTAAATGGACTTTTCGGTAAAAACGTAAAGGTATTAAACCGCTCTCACATATAAGTACTTTTGAATCGTCAAAACATTTAAATATAAATGAATTTCAATCATAATTCAATATCAGTAATGTACCTCCGCGAGGAAGACGGTTCTGCTGAATAGATTCGGCAAAACATTGTTGACGAGAACAGCTGCTCTTTTAAAAATAATATTTGTTTGCAATACACGAACACAATAATTTTATGCTTATTCTACGTAGCTATCAACTAGACTTATTAAGAGAGATCTCACTTGGAGTAACTTCCTGAGAAGGGGAGTTTCGTTTTAAAAGTTTGAGTATATAACGGTGTCTGATATTGATAACTTAATTTCATGTTGTTTTGACTTATGTCACTGTTTTTGCGACAGCTATAAAAAGTTTTAAAACTAGTATATACATTAATTTTTCAAAAACAAAATATAAAATTCGCGCCATGATGTCTACAATGCCGATCTAACTTTGTACAGGTCCATCTTTAAAAATATTTTTAAATCATAAAAGTTTGTAGGCTGCTGAAAATGTAGCTAAAGACACGCAGAAAAGATTGATGACTACTTAAAGGAGAGTAGGGGAATCACAGACGTGGGCTAATCGCGGACACATTTGTTTGGCTATGTTAGAAAAAGATTAAAGAGAGAAGATACTCCTTTTGGCAATAAATTCGGCACATGTCTATTTATATAGATTATGTATGTAAGGAGGAAAACAAAGGCACTTTAACGGACAAATTATTCAAAAACTCTGTTGATACAATCTTGTGGAAACATCTCGTTTTACAAATATAATATTAATATAAATTATGTCCATTGGTCTGATTGCTGTGATATTTAGATAAAAAATCATAGATTATACACGTCATAATATTATCACAAAAAATTGAACATAATATTTAAAATGGATAAGCAAAATATTATCGATCAAGCGATATCAGGGATCTATTAGCAAAAAATAAGGATAAATCAAAATTATCTATGTTAGGTACATTCATCTGACGATATAAGTGTTCGATAATTTAAAGTTGAGCACTAGTTTTGTGTTAGTAGTGCACTCTACTATGAAGTCTCTCCTGTACCTCTTGGTTCTGGGTTCGTCTTTCTTTTATACCTAATTATATAAAATCGTAGCAAGTTTTTGAAGAAAATTAATCCATGAAAATAGTTTTGCAATTTTTTTAAAATTAATCCATTCAGTAGATTTACGGATCTGAGCTAATGTAATAAATCTAAGTTCTACCTACAAATTACATGATTTCATTTTATTCCAGTATATGCTGTTACAGCATTACCCTTAGATGAATCAGAACAGAAATACTCTCAATTTGATGAAAATGCTTTTATGTACCAAACTGATTTGCAAGAGGAGGGAGAAAGTAACATATTGGATGAAGTAGCCAGAAACCCTGAAAATAATCGATATTTTCTCTTCACGAGGTAAAATGTTTGCATAAATAACTGAAATATATTTTGAGTGTTCATACTTTTTAAAAATAGTCGCGTTTTACTTTAGGGATAAATAGATGATGTCTACAGATATATATTTGTAAATTAAAAAATTCTAGCGGTATACATTTTCATTAAATAAAATTTAACATCAATTTTGTGGGCAGTTACTGCCTGTGATTACTATGTAATGACTTCGGAGATGTTTAAAATCTTAATCTCTCTTGTGACCATGATTGCTATTAAGCATTCGAAATGTCGGAAACAAAAATCAAAATAAATCCGTGAAAAATTCCGAAAGGATATCTTTAGTTTAAATATACAAATATATAGTATTATTTTCTTTTTAGGCAAAATCCCACTTCATCTCAGACTCTCGTAATAAACAATGCAAACAGCATTACCTCATCCAACTTCAATGCGAGAGTACCAACTGTTGTCCTAGTCCACGGGTGGCTCGGCAAAGAGAACACCGATTCCAATTCTTTAATTAGGGATAGTAAGTTGAAACTTATTGCTTATATTTATTTAGTACTAATATAGATATATGTTCACAGATAAATAATATTCAAATATTACAAGTATATTGACATTACATAGCTAAAATTATTATTGTCCTTATTTCAGGCTACCTTCGGAAAAGCGACGTAAATGTTATTGTTATGGACTGGATAAGATTGGCAATTAATCCCTACTATCCAACTGTAGTTCGTGGCGTTCCGGCCGTTGGACGTGGACTTGGGCAATTTCTAGCATTTCTTAACGGAGTAACAGGAGCACCTTTTGATAGCATGCATCTTGTTGGATTTAGTTTAGGTGCTCATGTTGTAGGAAATGCTGGTAGAGAACTAGGTGGAAGAATTGCTCGTATTACAGGTTAATTATAGCGCTATTATTATAATTTTGTAAATAAATATCGTTCACAATCAGAATACTCTCATAATGTACATATGTTTTATGTTATAGGCTTAGATCCTGCTGGTCCACTATGGAGTTCAAACCCAGATCGTCTTTCACCTAGTCATGCTATATACGTTGAAGCTATTCATACTGATGGCGGAATACTCGGCCTTGGGATTGGATCTGCTGTTGGTAACACAGACTTTTTCCCTAATGGCGGTAAATCTCAGCCTGGGTGTTTGACCAGTATATGTGACCATAATCGCGCTTGGGAACTCTTCGCAGCAACTGTTACTTACAATCATCTTGTGGGCACCCAATGTCAGAATATGCAGGAAGTTTCTAGGAATACTTGCACCGGATCTCGCCTGAATATGGGAAATGATGATTTGAATAAGAGAGGGTAAGTACATAGTTAATCAAGAAGTGTATCCCCAAGTTTGTTAAACAAGATGTATTATTAAAATAATCTATAAATATATAATCTATTTTTCTATCTAAAGGTAGAAAACTAGATTCTCATTTATCATTTCTTTAAAATTACGAAGATTTTTAGTACGTGTACGTGAATGTTTTCATATTCTGTAATTATTTTTTAAGTATTTCTACATAATAATTTGTGAAAATGTTTACTGCATATACTGTATTATTATTTATTATTTGCAGAAATGGCATATACCGAGTAAATACAGAGAGAAGATATCCTTTCTAGAGAACACAGGAATCAACTACTTTATTATTTTTTATTTATTTGTAAATAAAATATTTAAAGTCATATCCGTATTATTTTTTATTTATATGCATAAATATTATTAATAAAAATATATAAAAGGCCTTAAATTTATTCAAACAAAAAAAAACAGAAAATACAAATGCACGTATTTTAATATAAGTAACTACGTTTAAAATAAAAAAAGTCGTAGTCTTAAGCATGCTTTAGATTTATAACTAAGAAATGATTGTGAAAATATCTAGTTTTTGAGAAGAGTTAAGTTAGATTACAATATTAAATATATTTCAAATGGACATTTCGGTAAAACCGTAAAGGTGTAAAACCGCTCTTACATATATGTAAGCACTTTTGAATCCTTAATACATTTAAATGTAAATGTCAAATTCAATGTCAGTATCGTAACACTGTTAGGA
Source organism: Brenthis ino (assembly GCA_921882275.1). Taxonomy (NCBI): domain Eukaryota; kingdom Metazoa; phylum Arthropoda; class Insecta; order Lepidoptera; family Nymphalidae; genus Brenthis; species Brenthis ino. The sequence continues at coordinate 22,737,669 of OV170232.1, read as the reverse complement.
AGACAGTTCTGCTGAGTAGATCTAGCGAGAACCTTGTTTACGAGAACATTTGCTCGTTTAAAATTATATTTGTTTGCAATACATGAATACAATAACTTATTTTTCGTAGCTATTAACTGGACTTATTAACGGAGTTCTTATTTGGAGTATTTCTGAGAAGGGGAATCAAGTTTTAAAAGTTTTATGTACATAACGGTATCCTAACATTGATTACTAAATTTCATATTATTTTTGACTTAGATCACTCTTTTTGCTCTAGCTATAAAAGTTTTAAAACTAATACACTATTTTTCCAAAACAAACATTTAATTCCCGCCATGACGCTTACGCTGCTTATCTAACTCTGTGCGTGTGCTTCTTTAAAAATATTTTTAAATCATATGCTCAAATTTTCTACATTATACTGGTGAAAACGCAGCAAAAGACACCTGATTGATTGATGATTATTTAAAGTAGGGGAGAGTAGGAGAATTAAGTACGTGGGCTAATCGCGGACACTTTTGTTTGGCTATATTAGAAAAAGATTAAAGATATTTCCAGTGATGAAATCGTAAGTTGATCTCGAACGCAATGTCGAAAAAATAGTGGTAAACTGATGACGCACTCACTGCACAAGGTATGTCAACTTTATATTTTTTCTACAATTTCATGTCATCTACGAGTATATATGTAATCATATAATTACTTGATGGAGCCGAAGCGTGCTAGAGTGGAGACCACGTTTAGGCCAGCGTAGTGTAGGACGCCCTGCAGCACGATGGACAGATGATCTAAGAAAGGTGGCTGGCAGTGGATGGATGCAGGCTGCCCAAGACCGGGATGGTTGGCGCTCTTTGGGGGAGGCCTTTGTTCAGCAGTGGACGGCGATAGGCTGATTGATTGATAATTACTTGTCCTGACTGATTCATCAACCACAAGGTGTACAAACTTGAAATTTTGGCGGTTGATGCATTTTATAGTATAAACATCCACTAAGGAAGGATTTCATAAATTCCACCTCTATAGGGGTAAAATAAGGTGTGAACAGTTGTATAGAAATCCATAATTTTCAAAGTTAGAAGCATGAAATTTCATATACAAGCTGGTTAGAAATAAATAAATATTTATTTCAACACTGTAAAAAATCTGACCCATAACAAGGTGAAATAGGGGTTGAAAGTTTATATGTCCCCATATAAACTAGCATAGCATTTATTACACACCATGAAAAATGTTCCAAACAAGTTGGGAGGCATTTCTAAGAAAATGTTGCAAATGGTCACCAAATTTGAAGCGCTAAGAATTGACTTTATTTTTGATGATGTGTAATAAATGCTATGCTAGTAGTCTTATAAATCATCTAATTATTACCCAAGTATTATATATAAAAATCGGCTTTTATACTAACGTAAGTAGAATTATGATTTCATGAAAAGGGTGTCTGGCAAGGGTTTGCCACGATGTTAAGTCTCTGGCATTGAAGGACGTGATTTTTAATAATATTCTGAAGCTAATACCAAAAAATCACACTTGAATATTTGACGAATTAAGATCGGTATTTTACACTCCTTTAGTACCGTGTACCTGCCAAAGCCACCATAGCCTGAACTTCATAGTGGTCCGTCGTTCTTATCTGTGTTGGGAGCATGCGCTGACAAACTTTCAGCTTTTATAAAATGACGAAGGTCTGGCGTTCACAGGCTTAGGTCATATACATTTGAAAATCATCACAGCCATCAAATTATTACCAATAGCCTAAAGCCAAACAGTTTTAGTTTGTAGTTTTAGCGCGAGTGAAGCCACGGGTTCTGCTCAACTTGATATTTTTCCTACAATTTCATGTGATTTATGAATAAAGTTGAATATATGTATACCATATCCTCATATAATATGTTTTAAGTATTATATAGGAATTCGGTATCTTTTTTGTGAATTAAAGCCTAATTCAACATTGTTTTAAGGACTCACTGCATGAATTTCAGACCTCAAATAAAACTACGAGTATATAGACCAATCGGTATCCATTTATTAATAATAAATTAGAAATAAATGTGGAAGTTTTTGTATTGTTGTTTCTGTTTTATGACTCATATCTGCATACATGAACTTTTTTGTTTATTAAAAATCGATATCAATATACTTATCTATTCTTTGTTTCAGAGAACACAAAATTACCTAATAAAAAAAAATGGAGGCCCACTACAAATATAAAGAGAAAATATATAAATTTGAAAAAAATAAACATACAAAGATAACTAAGGAGCACATTAAACGATCAGAAAAGAAAGTTCCACTAATGTTAAGAAAGCTGTGAAAAATCTCATTGCATTTACAAAGGAGAAAATTAAGACAAAAGTTTCAGAAAAGGACATGGCGTCTAAGAAAATGGCCAATGAAGAAGATACGAAAGAAAATCAATTTTATATATTATTTTCTAATTTGTGACGATGATCCTCCCAATGAGTATTAGGTTAATTACCTTAAGTAATTTTTAGTAACAAAATAACATATTTTATAACTTTATCTGGTATGGTTTTATTTTAGTTTTCCCTTATGTGTTCGCAATTACCCCACTCTCCCCTACTCGTATTAAAGCTTAGGAAATCATATAAAATAAATTTAGATACATACATATGTATGTGTGGAAATTGGATTACAAATGGATTTCGATCTAATCTCTTGTCAGTCTTACTTGAGAACTTTCTCAGGCAACATTTTATCCACTCAATATTTTCTTAACATTTAGTATGTTCTAATTGAGATCTATAAACTTAACTAAATACTATTTAGCCTCGTGTCCAAGAAGATAATGGTGTTCCCAATCATTTAATAGGGAATTGCCTTTTTATATAACAATAAAAAGGAAAATTCGGCATGATTGGAATCTACATAAATATATAAGTACTTTTTCTCCTCTTTTTGTCAACCGATTTCCTTCTTTTTTGTTTCCTAGCTATTGGGTAATCTTTACGAGATTTAGTGTAATCAATAAGCAATTTAGGAAACAGTTGGTTTTTCACGTTATAGGTACATTCTATTCATATATTATAGTTTGTTCTCGATAATGATTATCGTCGAATTTCACGATACTAGTAATAATAATATCCTCTTGACCAATTTCGGCCTCAGCGTCCAATCTTACTAAGAATAGTGTAGGACATATGCCCACGAAAATTGTACTAGTGGAGAAAGTACATCAAGTGTACATCAAGATCTTTACAATACCCGCAAATTGTCTATAGTCGTCTATTGTATTATTATTTAATCCCTTTACATTACAGGTAATATCAGTTTAAATTACTGAACTACTTTTTAAAACACCATTTAGATGGGCTGGTATGGATAATGAATAACATGATCCCTCATAGAACGACATCATCATTCTTATGGCATCTTGTTTGTTTGAAAGCCTTAACTTTGTTTTAGCGTTTTAAATTAATTACTCATAATATCGGTTTCAATTTAAATTTCCACTTACAACACTTTTCACTTTTATCTTGTTGCTACGGAATCCTGAAAAGGATTTTTTAAATTATAGATAACAATTGGATGAACTAATTATAAACTTCTTTCTATTTAATTATTATCTTTTTAGAAAATAAATCTGGAGAGTCATAAATACGAGTAAACCGAATCAGTTGTATTGAGAGAGCCCCCAACAAGATATGAAGTCACTTTTGTGCTTTCTTGTATTAGGTAAGTCAATTTTCAGATGATTTTAATATAATTGTGATTATAATAATAATAACTGTGATTATAATATTTAACGTGATAATTATTTGTAATATAAATGATATAAACTCAATTATTTCAAATATCATAATATTTTAGTGTGCGCCGCTGTGGCCGTGCCCTTGGAAAATGTGGAAGAACAATATCAACGTTTCGTTCAAGTTCCTGGTGGTGATGGTGAAATGCACTTAGTTGATTTGGAGGAGCAACCAGATTATGAATTACTTCAAGATATCGAGAGGAATCCAGCAAATAATCAATACCTCCTATTCACTAGGTATAATTTTTGATCATTTTACTTGAGGACTTTTAATTAAGTCTATTCTTCGAATGTTGTTAATAGTTATGTAATTTTGCTATTATAATATACATTGTGTGTAATATTTTATTAGGCGTAATCCAAGATTATCTCAGACTCTCATAATAAACGATGCAAATAGCATTACCTCATCCAATTTCAATGCGAGAGTTCCAACCGTTGTTGTTGTCCACGGATGGCTCAGTAACCAGAACACTGACATAAACCCAGTTATCAGGAATGGTAAGCTTACATTTCGATAGTATAATAGAATAATTCGTTGCAAAAGTCTTTTTTATAATAATTAACATTTTAAAATAATTTATTGTTATTCTTATTTTTTAAGATTAATTGAATGTGCAACTAAATCTCATCAACAATCATGTTATAATAATAATAATATAATAAGTTCTAAAGTCAAATGTGGTGAGTCATAGGGCAATATCATGAACGATATTTGATCTTTTTAATGGCTTGAATATCTACATTTCTTAGTATTTTTTTATTAAAAAATATTAAGATTTTAATACTATTTATTTTCAATACATAATAGATAATTAAAAAATATTGTATTTTGTTTAAAAACTATTAAATCTGGTTTAGAAATGTATGTTTATTTAATTTACTTTTATTATTACAGCTTATCTTGATAAATCGGATGTAAATGTGATTGTTATGGATTGGAGAAGATTAGCTATGTCTACCTATCCTACTGCTGTTGCTGGAGTTCCGGCGGTGGGACGTGGCCTGGGACAATTTCTTGCTTTTCTCAACAGAGTAACAGGAGCACCCTTTAACACAATGCATCTTGTCGGATTTAGTTTAGGCGCCCACATCGTTGGCAATGCTGGCAGAGAACTTGGAGGCAGAGCTGCACGTGTTACAGGTAACTTTATAAGATTATTAGACCAAGTACGTTTTTCAGAAAAAATATTATACTAAGAAGTAGATATTTTTTCTTTAAGACATCATTATTTTGCAAAATGGCTTTTTGGGCTCAACATTTTTCAACATTATTACAAGAGTTTTAAACACAAAAAAATATAATTATGTTATTTTTAAGTAGTTTATTTAATAAATCATAACTGAAATATTTATTTATTTATGTACCAAAAAAAAAATACATTTAAAATAGAAAATAGATACCATGTATAAAAAGGGTGACTAATTTCTTAAAGAGATCTATCTCTACCAGAAACCCTCGATCGTGAAAAAATGATAATAATGAGGTGCGGTGTAATTACTTTACTTTATGTGAAAAAGACTTCTACAGTTCAATGTTCTTCAATATTTTTTACAGTACCTATTTAATTTCCCTTTACTTAAGTTACATATTAGATACCTTAATTAAAAATATGTGTATGTATGTAATCAGCCCTTTTTAACGTCCCACTTCTGGGCACGGGCCTCCCTTCAATACGAGGGGGATCAGGCCATAGTCCACCACGCTGGCCAAATGGCGGACTTCACATGTCTTTCGAAAACTTGCTAGGCTCTCAGACATGCAGGTTTCCTCACGATGTTTTTCCTTCACCGTAAGGCAAGTGGTAATCATGTTAGAAATAATTCGCACATGAAAATATCAGAGATGCGAGACCCGGCATTTGAACCCGCTTCACTCGGTTTCCCAAGCAAGCGCGTTACCACTGGGCTACTACTGCTATTAAAAATATATACCTATTATTATTATTAATAAAAATATTGAAGAGAGAATTTAATACCTTTTTTTAAAAAATGCTATTTGAGCGTCCTTTCGTCTGTATCAGTTTGATCTACCGATCAAACTGATACAGACGATTATAAAGAGTACTAATATTATAAAGAGGTAAAGTTTGTGAGTTTGTGACGTTGTAGGGGGTAATCTCTGGATCTACTGAACGGATTTAAATGTTGACGGTTTGTGGCAACAAGATAGTTTGAGACCCTGAGAAGGACATAGGAGGACTATTTATTCCGTAAATTATCCCTTAAAGGGGTGAAAATGGGGATGAAAGTTTGTATAGAGAATCAAGCTAGGGACGAACGAGGGTGAGTCACTAGTTTTTTTCATAAAGATAATTTTTAATTATTGCAAATTATTGATTTTTATAGGTTTGGATCCCGCTGGTCCATTGTGGGGAGCTAACACAAACCGTCTACGACCTACTGATGGTGTATATGTTGAGGCTATTCACACCAATGGTGGATATATGGGTCTGGGTATTCGATTTGCAGTAGCTAATGCTGATTTCTTCCCTAACGGTGGATATTTCCAGCCTGGTTGTTACACCAGTGTATGTAATCACAATCGTGCTTGGGAGCTTTTCGCGTCAACCGTTACCAATAATCATCTTGTTGGAAGACAATGTAGTAATATGCTTGAAGTGTCACTTAACACCTGCAGAGGTTCTAATCTCAACATGGGCAATGACAATTTAACTAAGACAGGGTAAGTTTCATATTTCCTATTTATTTATTTTTTCATATTTTGTTTTCTTGCGATTTAATCATTTTAATTTTTCCAAATTAAATTGGCTATTTCGACAGACCAATTTATCCCTATTTATATATTTGGTTTGGTGGTTTGGGTTTGGTTTTACAAGGTTTTAAGTAGTTCATCAATATTTTATTATTAAGGTTAATATAAATTCGGGATATATGTATAAAGCAACTAAATATGACTTTCCAAAGACTACTCATCTGATGATGATTCTTCTATTAAATAATTCCACGAGAAATTCTCGAAATAGAATGATGTAAAGAGCATTCAACACAAACCTCTGGTGGAATACCTGTATAAAATACGAGGTAGAATCTGGATGTTTAAAAAAATGTTACAGAATAAGTTTGAAACTTATTTGAAAATTCAAAATGCTTTTATATTCATCTCTAATACTTTGATCAATACTTTGAATATTATATTCCGATAACATATATTGTTTATGAAAAGAGTTTTTTAATAAGGTGCATAATTTAAATTGTAAGTTTCCTTACAAAACGGTAGCTCCAAATTAAATATACTTTAATAAACGTAGGATATAAATCTACAATTATTTGTCTCTCCAATTGAGATTTAGCCAAAAACATTGCGCAATCATTTACAGCGTCAACAAATAATAATTGTGAATATAATTATTATTTCTTGTAATTTTTTTTCTTTGTATCTTACACAATTATATTTTTTTTATAATATAACCTTTTCCTTTCCAGTAATGGCTTGTACCGATTGAACACCAACCGCAGATATCCCTACTAATTTAAACATCAATTAATGTTTTTAGCTTATAATCTATATTACTATAATAAAGCAGTAACTTAGCAAAATCTGTACATGATTTTTTTTTAAATACAAATACTCTTTGAAACAATGAATGTTTTGTATAATAAACAAAGGATTTTATTTCTGAAAAGTGTAGTTACGAAAAGGTAAACTAGTGATAGAGAGAGACTTATGTTTTTTCTATGATATAATTTTCAAATATCAAAAGTAATTGCTGGAGTATCCACATCTTCATTTGTAAGTTAGATGTTGAATAATTTTAGCCGACATAAGCCCCATGAAACATTTCCCTAGCGTAAAAAAAGACATTGAGAAATCTGGCACTACACTTTCCCATAAATGTATGTCGGTTCATGTGGTTATGCACAATTTACTAAATGAATATACGCTTCTAATAGAAGCTAGTAAAATATATGTGTAATAATAAAATTTTGTAATAAAAAACACTGTGTAATAAAAAAGATAGGCAGTGATGGCCCAGTCACGCGTTCGCTTGAAAACAAAGTGATGCAGGATCAATTCCCGGGTCTCGCACCTCTGATGTTTGTATGTATGAGTTATTTTTAACATAATTATCACTTGTCTTAAGATGAAGGAAAACATCGTGAGCAACCTGGCATGTCTCAGACATGCTAGGCTAACTCATTTCTCAGGCTGCCAGGAACCTAACTAGCAGCGAGATAGAGCAAAATGTGTGCAATAGGTGGGTTACTCTAGTAGAAAAAAATAGACGTTATGGAATCAAATTATAATAGTAATATTATGTTGCAGTACATTATATAGATAAAAATGACTAAAAAAGTGGACGTAAAATAACTTTCTAACGCACAAGTTTCAATTTTTTTTGATTTTTAAGAAAGTCTCATTAAAATTATAGTTTTTTTTATTGAAAATAACTTTAATGTTTTAAAAACAAAAGAAATATCTTCTTAAAGACACAAAATAAAACTTAAATAAAAAAATCCATTTAAATATATAAACTAATTTTTTTTTTACTTGTACGAGGATTACTCCTCTGTATCGCACTTCGTGACATCTTGATAGGTTGTTAACACGTTATCTTTATCTTCTATAGTCACAAGTAGGGTAGGCTGGTCTAAGATTACGCACTTAAGGTTCAAACAGTTCTAAAATTAAATTAAATATCTCTAGATATTAGATAATCAGCTTAACTTTTATTTTGTACTTAATAAGGACATCTTTCTTAAAGCAACATGAAATGGAACAGAAATATACAAAATATTTAGAAAAATGAAAAATTAACAGATGTGATAATTGCGTACTCTAACAGGAGCTATTGGATAAGAGTACTCATGTGAGTAGATAAGAGTACGCAGAAAAAATTATCTCATAATTCGTGTCCTGTAGCTCGTAAAGGCTTCATGCCACCACTTCTGGCATTTGGAACATCCTATCCAATCTTCATTTGGGAGGTCTACTCATACTTCACCATATGGTGGTCATATCCACATTATTTTTTTGCGTGTCGTCTTTAGGACTTGGGAAAGTTTTTCAGCCATCTTAGTTTCGCAATCCTTTTTGGTACTACTTTTGAGGCCATAGTGCGAAAAAACGAACTGCCTCTAAAGTACATTGGGACTTGTGGTTATCTAAAATCAATAGTATTGGATTAATATATTTGTGTGTAAGATTACGCGCGTACTTTTGTAACATACTCAAGTGCGTAATCTTGCACACATTCGGGTTTTCTTATCGAGTAAAGTGCAACGCCATCTATTGCATTGATCGAAATCGCTCTCGCTATGACCCCTAGGAGAATTTCTTGCCGATCAAGCCGCATAATCGTAAATTTCAAAATAATCGTAAATTTCTAAAATGTAAAAATTATTTAAGAACGTAAATAAAATGCTTACACTTGATTTCTGTGTTTTTGTAGGTATTTCTTTTTTTCGCATAGTAGGTACTTTTCACTAGCTTACACTTTAAAATAGCACTGAAGTTTACCGCGGATTGTAAACAACGTCGTTGCTAATGACACTGCGTACTCTTATCGGATGCGTACTCTTAGACCAGCCTACGCTTTAAGACACGTGTGCGATTTCATCTACATTCTTTTACTCGCAATAATAATAACTAAATCTATCAAAAAATAAAATCAAAATAAAAATTATACTAGTATTAGACGTAATATTATGTATCTACCCGTCTTACATTGTATTTATTTCTTAAAATAGTAAAATTGAAACTGTTACACTGTGAATTAAAAATAAAACTAAATTAAGTAAGTTCAATAATCATTTCTTTTTAATTTAAAGGCCATCCTATTGTGAAGTCCGTCAACCCGCACATGGCCAGCGCGGTGGGCTATAGCCAGATACCCCTCGCAGTGTTCAATGTTCATGCCCAGCAGTGGGACTGTAAAAAAGGCTGAATGAGATAAAAATAAAATTTTAAGTTACCTTATTGTCTCAGCAAAAGTAATGAACTGAGAAAGCAATATTAGGCTAAAGGACATCGAGGAAACAGCAAACATTTTGATATTAATATGTTTACATCGATTTTAAACTACCCATTTTGTGGACTTGAACTTTTTTCTTTGACTTTCGAAGTAAAAAATTAGATAAATAAATTAATAGTAAAATTAACATTTTTAAAAACAAGCATCTTTAATGCGCTGAAAAGAAGAAAATAAAAATATAAGACCTTCTTTTTAAAAATATTTTATTACTTTTGACTGTGATTTGCGGTTGCCCTTTTAACATACTTACTTATACATATTACTTTTCGTGCTCTATCTCAAAAACTGTGAATCGTATAAGAAATATTTAATACATACTTAAATAGTAGAACTTTTTATACTTTATAAATTTTGGAATAGATGAAAATGTTATTGAACGCATAAGAAGCGAGATATTTGCTAAGAACTGATTTTTGGACCCTTTGAGCTTATTATGACTTATTCCAAGGTGAAACCTTGAATTTGACTGTACTAATAAATAGAGTTATTAGGAACAGTTATAAAGTGTTTGTGTGTCCAAATTATACTGTGGGTGGTAACAATATAAGGTTCCATCCTTGGAGGAGTTTTGTCTGCAAATAATTTATCTTTGATAGTAATAAAAACATGTAAATCCAGATTTAAATTAAATTACTCAAGAACACTCAGCACTACATTTCTTGTAAGCATTTCGGATAGCACCAACTTCATAAATTTTATTTTACTACATTGCTATTTGCATATGACCTGCTAAATCACTATTCCCTATAGAAAAAATCTTTTAAAAGAGTTTGATGGTGAAATTTTTAAACGCAAGAGTCCTTAGAGATAAACTCAAGGGCTCTCAGCACATTTAACGGGACTGAAGCGACAGTCGAGACGGTAAGGCAGAGTGAGCAACAGAGTGTGCGTTTCGTAAAACGCTGCCACGCTGTAACGAAGCTTGTTAGAGTACTTTTATAAGGAGATTGTCAACTGCAGTGAAGAAACCTTCTGAGCGAGGACCGTGCAAATGAAACTAATGAGTCCTCTGTTATTATGTACGCTAGCAGTACTTGTGCCCAAGCGTTAGGTGAGAGATATTTTTTTTAATAATTGTTTCGGAGTTGTTTGAGTGCTTAAATGAATGAGTTTATAAGAATAAGCGTAGACAGGTTTTCATTTGCAAGTAATTTGGATAATCAATCATTAATATATTATATACACTAGCGACTCACCCTCGCGTCGCTCGGGTTTGTCACTAGCTTGATTCCCCATACAAATTTTTATCCCCATTTTCACCCCCTCATGGGATAATTTTCCGGGATAAAAAGTATCCTATGTCCTTCCCAGGGTCTAAAACTATCTTCTTACCTCATCTAAATCGGTTCAGAATATCCATAGATTACCCCCTACAACGTCACAAACTCACAAATTCACACACTTTACCTCTTTATAATATTAGTACAGATAAAGCCTTCGGTTCTGCACTGATCGTATCGATTGTCGTCTCGCTAGATTTTGAGAGTGCAAGATAATGCGCTTATGTTACACGTACTTGTAGACTAATTTATATCTAAATTGTTTAGGAATATATTATATTATATAGGAGGTGATCATAATAGTAAATAAAGCACAAAAATAGCTAACAATGTCTTGTTTAAAAAGTCACCAACAGAGGTCGCCACTTTTAAAATAAGTAATTTAAATCCCAAATCGTACAGACAGACTATACTATTTTACAAGTACTAGCGCTTTTCTGCAGCCCTGCACGCGTTAGCACGTTCAATCAAACAAAAAAAGGAATTCTTCTTTATACATTTATTTTATTAGGTTAACGCTAAAATAAAATATTTACGTCTTCACAATTTATGCGACTACATATATAAGTAAGTTCATGTTTGAAAATATCGATTTTTAGGCTTTTGTCGATTTTTTGTCCAGAAGTTAAATTATATTTTTTTTTACTTTTCAGCAAGCTGCAAATCCCGCTAGATGCCTGGTTAGGATTTCTTAGATGTACACGTTACCTCACAATGAAAGAAAACCTGTAGTTTGAACCCGATCCTCAGTCCTTTATATATATTTTTCACATAGAATGTTTTTTCTAGCTATGTTATGTATATAGATATAATAATAAAAACTTAAAAAAAACGACTTCAAGGCACTAAAATGTAAAAAATAACTAAACGGCGGTTTTCATTTAGAATATCTATTCTAGGTAGATACCTAATCAGATATTTTCGAAGTCGGTGCCAGCCGATGCAAAGCAAATCTAATATATTTTGATACGTAATCGCAAATTGATGTATAATATTTTAACTATATTTAGAGTTCATACCTAATCATATTTACCAATTAGATATTCATGTCTTAAGACCTGAAATATTGTCGGCTGGCACCGACTTCGAAAATATCTGATTAGGTACCTATCTATTCTAGATGAAAACCCCCGTTTAGTTATTTTTTACATTTTAGTGCCTGGAAGTCGGTTTTTTTAATTTTTATTTTTCCATTTTAGTACACCTATATAATTTATGTATTTAGTATATGTATATTTAATTTTAGTAATAAGCAGGTAATTTGTAAGAAGAAAATTTTTTAATAACATATTCGATTAAAGAATTTAGTTAACAAAAATATTGATTGTTAATTTTTTTAAAAACCGCTCGACGGATTTCGATAAAATTTATATGGGACCACCTGGAAAGTATACCCTTTGAAACAAAAAAAAATCCAAATCGATTCAGGCGCCTGTTAGTAATCGGTGAACATACATAAACAAAAATTCCGACGAATTGAGAACCTCCTCCTTTTTGGAAGTCGGTTAACAATAGGAAAAAAAAGAAACATTGCATGTACCTCTGTAGACCGTGAGCTTTTAAGTTCGGCTTAGCCGAGTTTCGGCTCAGGCCAAAATATTTACGGTATTGAATACGAAATAGTCAGTAGTACTAGTTACTTACAAAAGTTGTGTTGTTGAGAACGAATTTCTCTACTTTAGTCCCAAATACTCATGCAAACAACAGTTCTTGAGCCAAAGCTCAAAAAGTTGACAACATATAGGTACAATACGGAGATAAATATATATGAGATATGACATAGATTTCTCAGACATAAGATATTTTCCAGTAAAAAGTATCCTATGTGTTGACCCGGATAACCAGTTACCATCATACTAAATTTCATCAAAATCCCTCCAGAGGTTTTCCGTGATGCGATCCCAGACAGACAGATAAAAATTCTAAAAACTATAGATTCGGCCTCTGTATCGATCATAATGACTAGTTCAATGAGATTATCCAAAAAATATTTAATGTACAGATTCGACTCACTAAGAATTTTATTATCTTATGTATAGATTAAGCTTGAAGACATGTAGATTGTAGGTATAAACAACACTATATTCTGAAAGTTCAATTGAATAGCTAGTTTCTTTAAGGATTTTCTTAAATCGAAATGAAAGATAAAAAAGTTTACTTGTTTACCGAGAATTTAAAAATGAAGAGATAAATAGGTCAAGTATTCTGATGAAAAGTATAAAAAAGCCTTTCCTGCCCAGCTCTTGACTCAACAGATACCAAAATAAAAGTATTTGGACAGACTTTATGCAACCCCAGAGTAAAGTAGTTTTTAGTTCCATCCACTCCTCTTTAACTATGAAACACCACCGTTTGATTACAGTATGAGCTGCCTGAAAATGCTTTGTAGCAGTGTGCAAGAAAAGCAAAGACCGCGTATCATAAGTCCGTAGCATTTATCTTTAGGCAGAAACACCTTTGTTGAAAACAATGAAAAGCTGCGCCAGTAAAGACAAAGAGGTCACATAAAATGAAGAAAAGTGTACCTGTCCTACTAGAAGCGATCATTATTCACATGTATATGACGACAAGACAATTGATTCAGTTTGTAGTGACACTACTTGCTGTGCCAGTAGTCGCTGGTTCGAGTCCCGTTGGGGGCATTCATTTGTGTGATGATCACGTATGTTTGTTGATGACCAGTCATGCGTGTTTATATTTATAATATGTATGTATTTAAAGTCATATTATTATGTGTAGTGTATCAACTATCTGGTATCCATAACACAATAGTTTACCATGGAACTATGTAGCTGGTGCTGTGTGTTAATGTCCCAGCATATATTATTTATTAATATAAATAATCTCGTGTACCTAATGTAAGAATATGTTATGCAAGGTATGTCATTGCAAATATTTTGAATAAGTTTCACGAATTTGGCAATCATTTTACTGGAGTTTTGAAGCTAATTCGAAATTAGAATTTCTCAGTAAATATTTCTTTTTGTTTTTGAACATTTTGTTGAAGTTATAATGAACTCCGTGGTGGGGGAGTTCATTAGCCTGTGGTGATCTAGCCAGACTTGAAGCCATGACACACGGGGAGGTGCCCACTTCGCTGGGCTGTGTACCATGTGGGTTACTCCTGGTACTTCTCTGATAGCAGAATTTGTTTGGCTTGGTGGGAAACTCTTTAGTTGTTGTGGTCTACTTGGGCAGGCCTGTCGTCGGGGCCCCCCCAACGTGCGTTCACCTTGTCGTGGTGTGGGGGCTCAGTAATGCTCGGCAATACAGCCGGGCGCGAAGCCAAGAAACGCACAGGGAGGTGGGCCACTTCGGTGGGTGGTGGGAGGCGGCCCTCTTTGGAGGGCGGTGAACCATGCGGGTTGCTCCTGGTACTTCTCTGATAGCAGAGTGGACCTTGGAGCAACCCCGTGGTTGTTGTAGTCTGCTTCGGCAGACCTGCCATCGGGGCGTCGTAGTTGAATGCGTAAGCGATCCTGCGACGCCCCATTAAGACGGGGGAAGGCTTTGTTGCGTTTTAGTGGGTAGTACTGGCTTTGCCGGTGAGTCCTACACCTCGTGCGTAAATGCATTTCCCAACGTTAAAAAAAGGCCTGTCGTCGGGGCGTCGTGGTTTGTGCATAAGCCATTCTGCTACGCCCCATTAAGACGGGGGAGGTTCTATTGGGTTTTTGTGAGTAGCACTGGTTTTTCATTGAGTCCCACATTACTACCTGTATATATGCAGGTGGTGTGCGTAAATGCATTTCTCAACATAAAAAAGGTGCAGTGGAATCCTATATAATGAACCTCCTTGGCGGTAGATACAAGCGTTGTTAACTGTACTATTATTAATTATATTAAGCATTTTATTAAAATAATTATATTTTAAATACATACAATTAAAAAGATGAAAGTATTTTTTATTTACACGAAAATTACACAATGAAGCCACATCGGTTAAAAGTAAAATAAATTAAGAACCCGGAATTTTAACCCGCTTCACTCGGTTTTCCAAGCGAGCGCGTTATCACTGGGCTACCATTGTAATTTTCATGTAACTTCTACCATATTGGAATTAATTTGATATTTTAAAAAATTCATTATCTCTTAAGCTATATTGCTATTAAGTAGAATTTCTTAATTATTATAATATTATGAATTTTCTTTGCTTAAAATTCTGACCTAGGCTGTAAAATAAAACCTAAAAAGTTGTACTTATATCGATTTTATTTCATTTTATAATAATATGCATTAAAACTAAGTTCAGTAATGGGTCTAAACTACTTTTACTCTATTAGCAAGAGTAAAGTTTTAAGAGGTTATTGTTATTCTTAGAAATCCAATAATAAAATTAATATTATAATGTAATTATCTGCTACTTTTGTCTGGTGATGTGTAAATAGTTTTCAAAATAGTAAAATAAGACCACGACGTGCTGATTATCTGAAAATGCAAGAAAGAAAAATTAATTTGCTGTATTAAATATATTCCACCACGCTAGTGGTTTGGCGGACTTCACAAGTCTTTTGAAAACTGGCTAGGTTCTTTCAGACATGCAGGTTTAATCACGATGTTTTCCTTTACCGTAAGACAAGTGGTAATCATGTTGGATAATCATCCCGGAAACCTGGATATACCATAACCATTTTCATCATAACTACGTATAAACTACTTATTAGTAAGTATATCGAGATATTTGAAGTTTTATATATAGTGTTAGTACCTAACACAAAACTTCAAATTTATCAAAATCAATCGACGAAGTTGCGGACTTCTTTATTATAACGACAGGATAACTGGAAGAAAAACCTAATATATTATAGTTATAATAGAAACGTTCCACTAGTTTGAATCTGTCTGCTCATATTAAAAGATTGTCGTGATTTAAATACTCACGCAGACATTATTTTCGATGTGCTTATGATAGCGTTCAACATTGTCTTATCTGTATCTTAATAAATATCTCGTACTTAATGATATCATCTTTACTGTTTATAGGACACCAATGATATTGAGACTAGCCAACTACACAGCTATTCTATGGTATATGCTAAGATACAGGTGCACTCTCTACTCCCACTATATCATAGTCCAACGGGATGGTAATTCGAAACAACCGTTGGAAGTGTAAGTGATTGAACGATATGGACCGAGGCTTTACGTGTTTCCCAAGATACGATGTATACATAAATTGATAATATATTTGCTTTACTTGACCTGGGACTCGAACCCAAAGTTTTCTAACGAACACGGTTCTATTCAAACCAACTCGTAATATCCCATCATCAGAAAAAAGGAGGAGCGATCTGGATGTTTACATTATTTGTTTATAATATTTAGTCTTTAATCTATTTTTTTACATTAAACGTTAGGTGCAATTATGATAAATATAAATTATGTTATTTATAAAAACTTACTTTTGTAAAGCTTTCATATGATATTACAGTAAATTTGTAGGCAGTCAACTTTTGTGGCTTATTGGCCCTAAAATAAAGAATAATACAAATATATGAAAACCTGAGCATATTATAGGTAACTAGCGATGGTTACGTTTTAATTTTTGGTATAGATTTCTTAGAGATGATATTTTCAATAAATTTAATAAGTATGCTGACCCGGATGTTATATGTTGACCCGGATAACCAGCTATCATCATACCAAATTTTATCAAAATCCCTCCAGTGATTTTTCCGTGATTGATGCGGTAATAAACAGACAGACAGAAAGACAGACAAACAGACAAAAATTCTAAAAACTATAGATTCAGCCTCTGTATCGATAATAATGACTAGTTCAATAAAATTTTCCAAAAATTATTTAATGTACAGATTCGGCTTAGTTACAATTTTATTATATATTATTTATACGACAAAGTAAATATTAAGATTTTACCTTAACATAAGTAATAAAATATTTTTCTTTGATTTTTTATCCATGTCGTACCATTTGCATAAAAATGCAGATTCGCCTATTTTTCTACTCTGAAAACATATACAAACTTGTAAAGATACAACCTTTTTTTTTTTAACGTTGGGTAATGCATTTACGCACGAGGTGTGGGACTCACCGGCAAAGCCAGTACTACCCACTAAAACCCAACAAAACCTTCCCCCGTCTTAACGGGGCGTCGCAGGATCGCTTACGCATTCAACTACGACGCCCCGACGGCAGGTCTGCCGAAGCAGACCACAACAACCACGGGGTTGCTCCACAGTCCACTCTGCTATCAGAGAAGTACCAGGAGCAACCCGCATGGTACACTGCCCTCCGAAGAGGGCCACCTCCCACCGCCCATCGAAGTGGGCCACCTCCCTGTGCGTTTCTTGGCTTCGCGCCCGGTTGGGTTGCCGGGCACTACTGAGCCCCCCCACCACGACAAGGTGAACGCACGTTGGGGGGGAGTAAAGATACAACCTTAGCAAAACAATACAAACATACAAAGATTAATATTAAGAAAGGCATATCAAAAATTTATTACCTCCCTAATTAAATTTTCTCCAAATACACTGATCATTAGAATCTGAATAAGTACTGAAAGCAAAAACAATACAACACCAGGTATCCGTGCCCACTCTCCCATCTGTTAAAATATAATTTCAATCTATAGTACATTATTAGATAAAACACTGCTAAAATGTTTGGAATTACTAGGAGGAACAAGATTAGTAATTAATATATTAAAGGGAGTTTGAAATTTCACTGGAGACAGAGAAGCCAAGGGCTAATAGGTATGCGTGGTATGAGGAGGGAAAAGGAATATATAACTTGCTTACTTGATTTAAAAAGCAAGAGAGTATTAGATACTAGCATTGCCCGCGGCTCCGCACGCGTTCAGATGACCAAAAACCAAATTCTTAGGTTATACATAATTAGTATACTCTTACAATGTAGTTTTTGTATTTTTTCTCAGAAATGAGATATTTTCTCGCGATAAAAAGTATCCTATATGTTGACCCGGATAACCAGCTATCACCATACCAAATTTCATCAAAATCCCTTCAGTGGTTTTTCTGTGATGCGGTAACAGACAGACAGATAGACAAAAATTCTAAAAACTATAGATTCGGCCTCTGTATCGATAATAATGTTTATTTCAATAAGATTTTCCAAAAAATATTTAATGTACAGATCCGACTTAGAATTTTATTATATGTATAGATGACTGTAGATGCATATAGAAAAAGAAGTAGACCGAGAAGGGTATGGATGAAAGAGGATATTTGTGTGAAAGGTGTGTATGCTGAGATGACGGATTGCAGATGGAATTGGAAATATGTTTTACTAACCTCAAGTAAGATGATATAAGGAGAAAAGATAAAAGTACGTGCCGTTTGAAGGAACAAATGTGATACAATAAGCTATAAGCCACATAACATACTATGGCTATATAGATTGTTTTTATACATTTATAGACGAGCAGCGATATTCGATTAGCATTTCGCATATCATTGAGCACAAACCTAGCATATATATTTTTTTAATTTATATTTTATTAAAATAACTGCTCAAGAAAAATACACTTTTTTAGGAATCAGAAATTGTTAATTGTGATATTAATAAAATTACACTATAGGTTTGAAAGTCTTCGTTACTGTACAGTACTTTCAATTTAATTCAGCCGAATTATCTTGTTAATGGCATTAAAATTAAAATTAAATTACATTTACTTTAAACATCATTTGGCTTGTTTTGGATTGAGATAAAATTTGATTACCTATTAAAATCAACTTTCTCTTAAAACTAAGCTTTCAAGAAGAATAAGATTTTCATAAAGCCGGGGTATTCTTTTATCTACAAAAAAATTGCACTCTCGCTTTTAATTTTATTGAAAGATTTTAAAAGTTATTTAATAGTAAGAAAATTCCGAATGTGAACATTTTGAACTTTTAATGTAATATTAAAAAACATATTATTTACCGTTAAGTTGAACCCTAGAGCGCATATCTCAAGCGACCCGATGAGGACATTAAATAAATTAGGGGCTCGGAAAATTTGTTCTAAATCTTCTGAAAGTCTGAAATTGGATAAAAAAGATTATTACCTAGTAGTTGGAAAAAGAAAAAAAAACATGTAGTAAATTAATTTCTTTTAAATTATAATGTATTCAAAATACTACAAAATAAAGTAAGTAGCCATCGTAATTGGAAGTTTTGGGTTTTATGATGGTGAATCACATTATTCTTTGGAGCTTTGATTTTGAAGCTAAATTATAAATTAAGTATAAATACTGCCTAATAGTAACAATGCCCAATACTTACTTTAATATATGTTGATGTCTTTTAATAATATCTCTCAGAAAATGTGTAGTGTGCGCATCCAACGATTTTATTTCGTCACTTAATAAAGAAAGTTGGGCGCAAATATGTGAAGTCATGATGTAATACAACGCATCAACAGTGGTAAAGAATATAACACTTACAAAACCTTAAAATTTTTAGATAATTTTATACTAAACTAGCATTGCTTGCGGCTCCGTCTGCATTCACATGACCAAAAACCAAACTCTTAGGTTTCACATATTAGTAAACTCTTACATTGCAGTTTTTGTATTTTTTCTTAGAAATGAGATATTTTCCCGTGGTAAAAAGTATTCTATATGTTGACCCGGATAACCAACTATCATCATACCAAATCCCTCCGGCGGTTTTTCCATGATGCGGTAACAGACAGACAGACAGACAGACAGACAAAAATTCTAAAAACTATAGATTCGGCCTCTGTATCGATAATAATGTCTATTTTAATAAGATTTTCCAAAAAATATTTCATGTACAGATTCGGCTTAGTTACTATTTTATTAGGTATACCTATGTATAGATTTTGTATGTACTACACATTGTTTTAATGTTTATTATTTGCGATCTTCTAGCAACACGTTTGATTTTAACCATGAATGAGATACCTACTATAGCTTTTTAAATACCTCCTTCTTTTTCGAAGTCGGTTAAAAATAGACTTTTAAAGATTCAATGCTTACCACAAATTATTGAAACTAGATACACAATCAACCAATTCTGCCAATTATTTGTAGAAAATGGTAATGCCACAGCGTAAGGTAAAATGTATATTATCACACCTTTAGTATAATAATGGTATGCGATTAATATAAGAGTAGAAAAGTTATATACGCATATAAGGATGGCGTTTAATATAAAATAATATTTCACCAGATACTTTAAAAATAAGAAATCTTGTCTTATCAATTCTCTTTTCCTTGTATGTTTCAACGCTTCACCGTATAATTCTTTGAGATGTTTCGTTAAATCAAAAATATTTTGCTTTTTCAAAGCAATAAATAAAATTTTGAGTAATGAAAGCAAGCCAAAGCATGTGCACGGTGCTAATTGTGTAAGGTCTAAAAAATTCTCCGGGGCAAATTTTGAAACAAAAAATCCTGTCTCTGCTATTATAGCTAAAATTACGAAAGAAATGCTAATAAAATATGTTACTTTTACATGGGCTTGGTCGTAAGGTATACCTATGAACCAAAAATTAATTTTTATTTGTTTAAATATTTCTTCAAAACTTGGTATATCCATTTCGAAAGAATAAGTTACAAACTGAATGTGACGGAAATTGAACTACTTTAAAGCCTCGCAATCACAGCTGTATTATATATACATACGTGTATGCTTAGGGTTGTCCTATTTTATTGATAAAAAGTTTTAATTACTATGGTTAATTTTCTACTGTATTTTATTTATTATATATTTTAGTGTGAAAATAACAAAGAAAAAAAACTACGTTATAAAAAACCGACTTCAAAAACTAAAAAGTAATAAAACTTAATAAAGATTTAATTTAATACACCTCTAATGCAAACCTAATAGCTATAATATTAATAGAATACTATTATTTGTATGTGCTACCTATTGATAGGTCTGAAGTCGGTGCTTTTAGTCACGGTAATATTATTTACCGTGCTTTTGTATAGATTTGTTAGATCGCGGCGAGTGTATATACCTACTATTGCATTTGGCTTGGCACCGCCAGCGTTATCGGTGTACAATGTACATACATAAAAAAATACCAATCGAATCGAGAACCTCCTCCTTTTTAAAGTCGGTTGAAAATAATTAGCTACCGAGTAATTGTAATGTAAACGACAAAATGTACAAATAGTTATAGTACATCATATTATTAAACACATAAATTATTTATTGTTTATAATAATGTTTTATTATAAAGGTTAAAAAGTTATATAATGTAACTTGCAATATTATCATTATTAAAAAATTTTGCGGCTCCCAAATATCTCATATCCCAGAAGACTCATGTAACATCATATCTTATTCTATTAACTCATTTTTTTTACCCATAATTTTAAAAGTAACATATGTATATAGTATAATATACCTTTAAAAGCATCAAACTTGGCAACTTTAGCTTAAATGAAATACTTGTTTAGTAATACCCACCACAACTATTTTTTAATTACGGACACACAGACGAAATTCTAAGGACTCCGTTTACTTGTATTATTAAAAAAGGCAAGGAATAATTAAAAATTATTCATTTTTTATTTATTACATAAATAAATTACAAAAAAAATTATGTAAATTTAAAAGCAGAGAATAATAAGTTTAACTGTTACTTGCACAACCCTTATACATGTGAAACTGCAAACGGTGTATAAATTTTGTAGATCTTAAAATGTCAACTTGATATCTGGGGAAATACAAATCAAGGGGTGTTGAAACATATCTTCATTGTAAATTCTTTTTGTAGCGAGCGTCGTATTTGATTTTAAAATTCCTGTTATTATTTTAATAAGCAAATTAATAAATAATAAACTTGAGTCGGTCATTACTAATTGATATTGTGTAATCAAAAGTACTTTATTAATAATAATTCAAAGATGTGTGTGTGTGTGTGTGTGTGTGTGTGTGTGTGTGTGTGTGTTTGTTGTCTGTTTGCTGTGCGTACACAACGACACGAAGTGCGCATTGGCAAGGATCTAAAAGCGCAATGAACGGTGACCTCAAGCTCAATATTTCTTAAAACAATGCAAGAACAACGAAACATCTCCTTGATATATCCGCCTTAAAATACAAACAGCTAAACAGAGACACACATCTAACCTTTCAAACATACTTCTCATACTTTATCAAATAAAAATATAAATCTAGCTTCGAGCCTATTACATCTATACATATAATAAAATTCTAAGTCGAATCTGTACATTAAATATTTTTTGGAAAATCTTATTGAAATAGACATAATTATCGATACGGAGACCGAATCTTTATCGTCGCTACCGCATCACAGAAAAACTACTAGAGGGATTTTGATGAAATTTGGTATGGTCATAGCTGGTTATCCGGGTCAATATATAGGATACTTTTTACCGCGGGAAAATATCGCATTTCCGAGAAAAAAATACAAAAACTGCAACGTAAGAGTATACTAATATGTAAAACCTAAGAATTTGGTTTTTGGTCATCTGAACGCGGGCGGAGCCGCGAGCAATGCTAGTACTATAATATATTGAAAGTATTTTATCCAGAACTTAAAATTGCATCAATTCGTTATTCTCAAATTTAAATTGTAAATCCTGATTGATCATGGATAAATGAACATACTTAATTTATGTATTTTGCTATGATAATAATTGACTGTACGTAAAAACCTGCGGGCGCAAAATTTATTAAAAAAAAGAGATTTATATTTGTTTTGGTCAGTACATTTTTATTTTTATTACAAAGCTTCGGCTTTACGTCCGTAAAAAATCATACATCGAACTATCATAAGCCTTTATCTCGCGGTTGCAATTATGCATATAACAATTTTTTTTCTCAAAATATTTTGAAAAATTTCAAGACAAATACCTTCATAGAACTTTTATGCCCTATTCTAAGAAAATATTTATTATCAAAATATTTAAAGTAAGCCTGATATACTAGAGTACTTTCTGTCACTGCCAGCGAAATTTTACATCCTATAATACAAATATTTTATCCGGCATTAAAGTTTCTGCTACTAGCTCTAAAAGTATGGTCGTAATATGGGAAGTATGACAATTATTAAAAATGAATTAATAGCGTGTTTATGTGCATTAATACCAACAATGATTCTCCCAATGGTAGAATACGATCCACGAAATTTGACCATGACCATTATTGAATCTTCCGAAATGTGTTAAAGAAACTTTAAAAAAAGAAAATCGGTTGACAAATAGAGGAGAAAAAGGATCTGATTTGTATTTGCCTATTTATCTTATATATAAAATTTCCATGTCACAATGTTTGTTACCGTACTCCTCCGAAACGGCTTTACCGATTTTTACCAAATTTTATATGCGTATTCAGTAGGTCCTACAATCGTCTACTATCTATTTTCCATACCCCTAAGTGATAAGGGTGGTCCTCCCAGACCCCACCCCAGGGACGAACCCGAGCGGAGCGAGGGTGAGTCGCTAGTAATATATAGATTTTCAATCCATCCAACTTTCAACTTATGCATTTATTGCCCATCTTACTTTTCTAGAACCTACCGATTATTCTACGATGGTCGACGCAATTTCATTCATTGTATTTAAGTACTATGAATCCTAAAACTTATAGTAATAATTATTAGGACGTTACAACCGTATAGACCAAAGAAAAGGAATCGCAGAAAACTTTATCTCTTTATCTTTCAGAAAGAATAGATAGCTGCGCTCGCCAAAGTTGCATTTAAAGGAATTCAAAAGAATTTTCTAACCACCGTTTTGTAGAAAATTTTGCGGGAAATGGTTTGGCTAAACTTTGTCGTCGAAAATTTGAAGCAAATATATGGCGTTGTTTTAAAATAATTTTATAATTATTATGAGATTTTCAAAAGGTATTTGATTTGGACAAACTTAGTTTCATTGTTATTGCAAACAATGAGAGTTATTAATGGGTATTCGAATTATTGACACTATTTTACTTTAAAGCCTTATTTTATTACTTTTTATTTCAGTAAAAGGTTTTGAATTTCTGAAAGTAAAAAGCCCTAGGGACTTTAACAATGTAATGAAGTATAATAGAGTATTGAATTCCAATTATAAAAGTGGTAAATTCTTTTTCGATCAATTTTTTATTA
This sequence comes from Brenthis ino, assembly GCA_921882275.1. Classification (NCBI taxonomy): domain Eukaryota; kingdom Metazoa; phylum Arthropoda; class Insecta; order Lepidoptera; family Nymphalidae; genus Brenthis; species Brenthis ino. Next base: position 22,713,592 of record OV170232.1, on the reverse strand, counting down.
GATATTATTTAATTGTTCAAAATTGATGTTATTTAGAATCGTTTAATTGACACATACATAGCAGGGATCAACACTGTTCAAGCCTATAAAAAACTGTAGGTCACGCATTCGATTCTTGAGTGGAATACTATTTTATATAAATAATTGTTAGTCTAGGTTTATAATAAAGCTCACCCCCCATCGTTCGTTCACCTTATCGTGGTTGAGGAGACTCATTAGCGTCCGGCAACCCAGCCAGGCGCGAAGTCAAGAAACGTACTGGGAGGCGGCCCACCTCGGTGGGTGGTGTACCATGTGAGTTGCTCCAGGTACTTCTCTGATAGCAGAGTGGACTGTGGGAGGAACCTCTTGGTTGTGCGGTATACTTTAGCAAGCCTGCCGTCGGAGCCTTGTGGTTGAGTGCGTAAGTGATCCTGCGAAGCCCTATTAAGACGGGGGAAGTTCTGTTGGGTTTTAGTGGGTAGTACTGGCTTCTCTAGCTGGTGAGTCCCTTATAATTAACTTTGTACATATTCAGTTAGTATGCGTAAATACATTTCCCAACATTAATTTTTTTTATAGTAAACCTAAAAACACAAATAATATTAGTACAAGTATGATTATTGTTACCTAAATAAAGTTTATTGCGGCTGCTAATTACTACATTATAATTAAATTTTATCATTTACTACTCAACGATCTGTTTTAAATACAAACATTTATTATATTCTCTATTTACACCATAAGAGGGTAGGAAAAAATATTTTGTTATTTACATAAATTATGTATGAATATTCAATAAATAGAAATGTAAATTAGTATTTAATAAAGAAAATGAATTTATGAATTTGATACTACATATTACTAACCTCTCAAAGCGACACCAAAACTAAAAGAAAAAACATAACTAAAACTTTTTAAAAGTAAAAAGTAGTTTATAATCGTCTTTTCTCTTCCGGATTGGAACGCTTGTTTTCTTCCGGGACAAAAAATTCCTATGCTCGTCTCGTTTAATCTATGCTCTTGTAAAAATCCAAATAAAATCGGTAAGCCCTTCCGGTGGTAAGCGGATAAAAACAAACGAAAGACGAGATAAAAAACATTTAACAGTTCTCTGATCTTTAATACTATACAAATCATAATATAAGCTCAATATGGGTTTGCTATTTTGAAATTACAAACAGATATTCCAATTTAATTTACATGTTTACATTTGTTCAAATACCTACCAAATGGATATTTTTTAGTATCTTAAACTATTCTTGTTTCTTTTCGCAGGTGTCCCATATAACTGCAATGTTGGAAACTACGCGCAGGACCTCAGCTGGCATACATCTTCTCTTGAGTAATGATACCTATAAAGGTAAAATTCAGATGTATTACATTTGCACTGCTTTTTATTTATTTATTAGGTACGTTTTAAATAGGTATTGTCCACGCAATTTTTTTTAAGTATTAACCCTTTCCGTGGACTTTAAGGAACATAAAAAAATGAATTAGCCGAATTGGTCCAGCCATTCTTGAGTTATGCGCTTAACAACATTCATTTTTTTATATAGATATGTATTATATTAGAATTTTACAAACAAATACATAAGTATTTGTAAAATTTAAGCTAAATTTATTTTTAACCAACTTTATACTTAAAATGTTTCAGGTCATAGTACCGATAAATGTTCACCGATAGAAGAAATTCCTTTTTGTCTGTAAGAAAATTCTTATCAGGTTGTCCCATATAAAGTCCAGAATCTGATTTTGAGCTCAAACGATAAGTCACAAAATTTGTTACGTGAATTCGTAAAGCATTTAGAGTCTTAGACTTAATACAAAAGATATAGGTAATAAAAACTTATTAATATAAAGAAATGACATGTTATTATTGTGACTGAGATACATATTATATTGTTTTGCTTAAATATTGTCATTTTAGAGATTATTTTATTCTGTTTGTAAAACAATAATATATATGTATGTATATATATATATATATATATATGCTTCTATAGTCGAATTCTGTTTTATATATTTAGAAGCTTAAGAAGTCCACCATCATACCACCATAAGAAGTCCATCCACAATATTATTAACTTAAAAAAAAAAGATTCCGACGAATTGAGAACCTCCTCCTTTTTAGAAGTCGGTTTAAATTCTTAAACACATCTACCTTATTTAGAACTATCAGATACCATACGTTTATGTACACTCGAATATTTTCAGTAACATGATTGACGATTATGTGCCAATTTTGTATTAAAATCAATGTGGTAATTTAAGAAAAATAAAAAAAGTTAAGGGACTATTTTCCCATTCAATTGTTTTTATTAATATTTTTGTGTTTTCTTAAAAAGTTAGGTATGTAAATTAACACAGTATTTGCTGATAGCAAACTCTCAATGACCAAATCAGAGTTGCAAATTTTCAGTTTTAAATTTAAGGATCAAAACTACTATTATTTGAATATGGCTTAGGCTAACAAAATATTACTTTTTCTATTCAAATTTAAAATATTTTATTTAGCTTTCATTTTTTTCCTATTAAACGTCATGAGTCTATCACCAGTTTAGAAAGAAAAAGCCTCAAAAAGCGTCAAAAAGCGTGTAGAAAGATTACAGAGTTTTAATAATAGAACGTCCAAACCCAAGTCCTTCCGGAAGATGCTTCTGGACGCTCCGACGGAACTGCGTCCTGCCAGCAGTACCCATTTACTAGCAGAATTTGTATGAAAAGGAGAGGCTGTCCTTCTGGCAGTACTAAATTTCTATGAGTCATAAAATTAGAAAGGGGTGGGTAACATTTTCTATTAAGAGGAAAATAAATAAAAAAAAAGTAATGAGAATCTCGTTTATTTATAATTATAGGGTTTATAAAAAAATAACAGTCATAAGCGTAACTCACGCTGGGATTCCATGTACGATATGGTAGGTAAAACAGTTTCTCTCTGTCTGTGGAGAGCATAAAATACATCGTGGACCACTTGTCTTGCAATAATAGCTTGCTTTCTGTTGTTCCTTGTGAATTCGGGAATAAACTATATATGTACTTACAACTTTCATCATTGGTATTTGCTTCTATTATATTATCGTTTTCGTTGGAGTCGTTGTCAGTAACAGCAGTTAAAATTTCAACGGGAACGGTCGAAACTTTTTTGTCAATATCCCAATATACTCTTGCAAAGTTGTTTTCTACTTTTCTTACTGTTCCCAAACAATAATTAATATCGTAACGATCACCAAAATGTTTATGACTCCACGTGTTTCCGCCATCTTGTTCGTTGAAATAGGTAGCTTTGGCGCTAACGCGGAACCACGTCTTATACTCGCAGCCATTCCGGCCAAACTCATCGTAGAAACATGATTCAAAAACTCGCTAGGAGAGAAAGAGATGCACTACATGTTTAACTTAGTTGCATACTGCCAGCAGGCTTAGAAAACCTCATATAGCCAAAATTGTTGCGTCCTACCGGTAGTACGAATAGTCCTGCTAGCAGGACTCTGGACGTTCTATCATTAACATCTCACTGCAATGTTTAAGATAAACAAATTTCGCACCCGCACGTACCTACTTGGTAAGCCGCTAGTAATAAATAACTCAATTAATATACTAATAATATACTAAGTTTATTTTAAAAGTAAAAAACAATGTATAACTTTGTTTCAATGAATTTTAAATTTGTCACAGCAGGAATGCAGATGTGCAAGGTTGCAGGGTTCAAGCGAATACGCGGATGACGGTACGGATTTAATCGTCTGAGCGAACATATGGATGCTGATCCTCGCCCATATAAAATATAGAGCATAACTCTTCATGAGCTTTGCATGAACGTCTTTTTCGCACTGTAAGCTTGAATATTTTACTACATTTTTTGTAAAACTCATCATTTCTAAAAGCAACAGTTTATATGCCAGTTTTATAACAGGCGACTATTTATATTAGGTATATCTTCCATATTTTGTTTTCAATATTTCATATTTTGTTAGGTAAATACAAAACTAATCTATACAGATAAATAAAATTAAAGTGTCTGTTTTTAATTTCAAAATAACAGCGTTTTACTAAATGCATATGAAATTATATACGGTACTTATAAGAAAAACACATTTTTTTTTAATTTTTGTCTGTCGGGCTGTCTGTTTCATCCGGATATTCTGTGAAATGGCTGGACTGATTTTAACAGGACTTTCACTGGAAGATAGCTGATATTATAGGGAGTAAGATAGGCTTATTTTATTTCAGAAAAAGAATTAGGGTTCCGCTCAAAAAAAATAAAACGTACCTAAGGACGAACCTGAGCGAAGCGAGGGTGAGTCGCTAGTTCTTATATATAAAATTATAAATATAAAGGAAAAGCTGATTGGATGTTTCTTACTTATTGACGGTTTAACTAAAGGACATTCTGTGCTGAGGCATAAATTACCTTACAATAAGTTATCGTACTATAATAGTTCAATTTAATCTTATTTAATTTTAAGATAGATGACGCGAAATATTGTGGTACTTTATTATATTAAGTTCTGATTCTTACTAGGTGGCCCTGATGTTTTTATTACATACTCAAAATAAATTTTCTGCAAAATTGACATTTATATTAATTATAACTTAACTAGCATTGGCCGCGACTCCGCCCGCGTTCAGGTGACCAAAAACCAAATTCTTAAGAGGATTGTGAAGTGCCGATACGCGGCGAGAGTAGGTATTTTTAAAAATGCTATCTGTTTCATACCGCTTTGCATCCCCCCGGCAGTGAACAACACAAATACAACATACGCAAATTCTCACACACACTATGATAGCAGCAGCCGGTGACGCGCGGGCGCTCGCAGGGGGCGGGGGCGGGGGCGGCGCGACTCGGCGCAAGAGCAATTTCAAAGTTTATCTAATATCTACGGTTTGCGTACAATATACATTCCCTACAAGTTACATCGCACCTTTATTCATAAACTGAAATAACTCTAAATTACAATTTTGTGGCGAATATCATTTAAAATTTGACTTGTTTAGATTGATGACTTCAAAAAATCATAGAAAAATAAATAGGTGATTTAGATCAATTACAAAAAGCTCGTTCCAAAAGTTGAAAGTTTTAGAATTTTTTGTTGTTTATGTACTAATAGACCCATCGGAATCCTTTTATTTTTAAAATAATTTATTTATTGCAAACATGAAGTTTTATGATTTTAAAATGTTAGCAGGTATATAAGGAATAGAAATTCATAAGATGACCTGATCATGAATGATGATGATTTACGATTTTTTAACAAATCTATGACTAAATTTTATAAAATATATCAACTTAATTTTTTAAAATATATTTTTTACTAATGAATAAACAAGATTAGATTACGAATGAATTTCATTTCTTTTTGTAATTGTCCTAAAATCATTTTTTTCAGAAAAATCAATAAAATTAACTGCAAAAACTAATAAAATATCGATAAATTCGAAAAAATTATAACGAATAGTATGTGTATATTTATAAATATACATATGCTATTCGTAATATTTTTTTAAAATTATAACGAATATTATAAATTATAACGAATATAAAATTAAAAATATAAATTTTACAAAAATAAAAGTATTTTTATTGCTCCTTCTAAACGGTAGTAGTCCAGCAATTAGCAAAAGAAAGCGCGTGACCGGTGGAGGGCGAGGGGTGGAGGGGTGTAGGAAGACCCTTACTCATTTAAACTTATACAAACAAATATTTTTGGTTCCCGACGTTTCGAATGCTTTACAGCATCCATGGTCACGGGAGAGACTGAGGTGTTACATGTCTTAAAGATATAGTTGTTACAGACAGCTTACCCACAATTAACAAAATCTTATTCCATCATGTGCAAAACCACCTAAGTTGTATGGACTTCCGAAAATACACAAGACTAACGCTCCGCTACGCCCAATTGTGAGTCAAATCGACTCACCGACTTACAAATTGGCTAAACTAGTAGCAAAAGTACTCTCACCACTCAGAGGATTAACAAGAGCGTTCACAAAGGACTCTTACCATTTTGTCAATGAAGTTAAACACCTAAAACTCATGGACAATGAAACAATGGTTAGTTTCGATGTACAGTCTTTATTTACCAGCCTACCAGTGGAAGACTGTATTGAAATAATATCTAGGAAGCTACTAGATCACAACATGTCAATAGAATACATTGAACTTTTAAAACACTGCCTAACATCCGGCTATCTACTGTGGAATGGTGAATTCTACAGGCAAGTGGATGGAGTGGCCATGGGTTCGCCAGTCTCCCCCGTCGTAGCCGACATCTTCATGGAGGACTTCGAGGAGACTGCTCTGAACACATCACCCGTGACCCCTCGTTTCTACAAGCGGTATGTAGATGACACTTTTACAATATTACCATCTGATAAAATAACTGTATTCTTAGAACACCTTAATTCTATAAATCCTAAAATACAATTTACAATGGAATTAGAATCAGACAAAACCTTAGCTTTCCTAGATGTATTAGTTAAACGTAACCCAGATAACACCTTGAGTCATACTGTGTATAGAAAGAAGACCCATACTGATAGGTACCTGAACGGTGAATCTCACCACCATCCTTCACAGTTAGCTACCGTGGGAAAATCTCTGTTTCAGAGAGCGCGCGGGATCTGTGACGAGCAACACCTGGCCGGAGAACTGCAACATGTCAAGCAAGTTCTGCGTGACAACAAGCTGCAAGTGCCGCGCCTGCGTCACAGTGACCGAGTGAAACCAGCCACAGTCGAGCGCGTCCCTGCAGTCTTGCCATACATGAAAGGAGTCACTGACAAGATTGGCTACATTCTAAAGCGAGCTTCAATTAAAACTTACTTCAAGCCGCCAAAGAAAATTAGTCAGTTCTTACCACCTGTCAAGTGCCACATCCCTCTACAAGATGCAGGAGTCTACAAGCTTGATTGTGATTGTGGGCTCTCTTACATTGGCCAAACAAAGCGATCCATTAGAACCCGGGTCAAAGAACACATAGCTGATGTGAAGCACCGTCGCAATACAACATCTGCTGTCTGCAAACATAGCCAGGACCGCCCAAGCCATTATATTCGTTTCGATAGACCTCAAATCCTGGCGAAAGAAAACCGATATCGCCCTAGAATGATTCGAGAAGCCATAGAAATTAAAAAACATCCAAATTTCAATAGGGAAGATGGCTGGGTACTACCATCGTCATGGGATCCTGTTATTAATATAATAAAATCAAATAATAAATATAAACATAACAGACAGGCAGATGTAGTAAGTTCATACTGTGTAGATCAAAATGACAGCTTATCAGAATAATATTTTTCATTTGTAAAAGTATATATGAATAGTGTTGCTTAGTAAGTTGTTTTAAATAATAGCAAACTAAATTAAAATGATTATCCATAATTAATTTTAACTTTTTTAAATTACACATAGAACAATTATATGGCTTTAATAATTAATACTATATTTTTATATTTTTATTTACGGTTATAAATATAATAATGGCAACACTAAATATAGATTACTAATTAATATTTTTAAAATTGTAATAATTATAAAAATAATAGCAAAAATTAAATAAATAATTTTCCATATTCAATTATAATTAAAATTATAAAAATGTTTAAAGTTAAAAATATTGTAATGTAATTGGTGCAATTTTCATTTTGTTAATTGTGGGTAGGCTGTCTGTAACAACTATATCTTTAAGACATGTAACACCTCAGTCTCTCCCGTGACCATGGATGCTGTAAAGCATTCGAAACGTCGGGAACCAAAAATCAAAATAAATCCGCGAAATAATCCGAAAAGATAGTTTTATTTAATAATGTCAAACATTCGCGTAAATCTAAGAAAGTATTATACAAACAAATATCTCGAAAACTTTGAGGTTATCGTAGAAAGTGTTATTTATCAAAGTTGTAGATTTTTACTAGACCTTTTACATTTGTAGAAAATATTTTTCGATAGAACGTCACAGTGAGCCGGAAATTGAAAAAAACTATTTTTCAACGCTTTGCGTCCTCCCATTTCTCGAGTGTAGCTGGACAGATGGGGCATTTTACGAATTTCTAATCCTTATATACCTGCTAACATTTGAAAATTATAAAACTTCAGGTTTTCAATATATTGTTGTCAGATTCCGATTGGACTATAATACTAGTATACATACCAAATTTTAGCTTTCTAGGACTTCAGGAAGTACCCTAAGAGTTTTGATGATCATCAGTGAGTCAGTGACGAAATCGGAGTTTTTTAGATATCAATAAAATCTAATGTAAAAGAGCTATGCAATTGAAACTTTTTATGTTTAGCTAGCATTGCCCGCGGCTCCGCCCGCGTTCATATGACCAAAAACAAATTCGTAGGTTTTACATATTAGTATATTCGTACATTGCAGTTTTGTATTTTTTCTCAGAAATGAGATATTTTCCCGCAGTAATCCTATATGTTGATCCGGATACCACCACCAGCTACCACCACACCAAATTTCATCAAAATCTCTCCAGTGGTTTTTCTGTGACGTGGTAACAGACAGACAGACATACAGACAGACAGACAAAAATTCAAAAAACTATAGATTCGGCCTCTGTATCGATAATAATGTTTATTTCAATAATATTTTCCAAAAAATATTTAATGTACAGATACGGCTTAGTTACAATCTATACATACGAGTATAATAAAATTCTAAACTTTGGATTGAATCCTTTCAGTATCGATCGATATATCGATATTACCTTCTCCTCCCTAGGAGATAATAATATCGATAGCACCTTCAACATCACTACAGTCTAAAATATGCCCCTGCCCCCGACCCGTATGGTGCGATAGAGAGAGTTGCAAGTCTTAGACTCAATTACCTACATTTCCTTTTTGAAATATTGTTTCGGGCGATAACGTTTTCACCCCCCTAAACATTAACGAAATGAGACGATTTTGGTCTCATTAGATTCAGTACACCTTAATCTAGGTCTGTACGTTTTCCTTTTTTTGTAATTCAGTTTAGTTTAATTTAAAAAAATAAAAACGCTGGAGGAAGTTTTTAGGTCAAAAATATAGATATTTAGATGCTAATAACTTCTGTCGTACGCAATATTTCAAAAAAATAAAAACGTACGGACCTAGATTTTGATTATATCTACAACATTTCCAAAAATTATGAAAATTAGACTATGTTTAAGGGGGGAAAAACGTTATCGCTTTTTGTATGAAAATTTACAGGTTCACAATCCTCTTAAGTTGTACATAGTATACTCTTACATTGCAGTTTATGTATTTTTTCTAAGAAATGAGATACTTTTCCGCAGTAAAAAGTATCCTATATGTTGACCCGGATATCCAGCTACCATCATACCAAATTGAATCAAAATTCCTTTAGTGGATTTTCCGTGATGCGGTAACAGACAGACAGATATAAATTATAAAGACTATAGATTCGGCCTCTGTATCGATAATAATGTCTATTGCAATAAGATTTTCTAAAAAATATTTAATGTACAGATTCGGCTTGGTTAAAATTCTATTATATGTATAGATTATTATTTACGGGGGCAACGCTGCGGACAGGAGCTAGTTTATTTACTCAATGCTAGTAAGAGAGTAAGATATAAATTCTGTGTAGGATAGAGGATATCCAACGCTACAATTTTGTTGGATTTGATCTGGACAAATATTTACTTAGTGCGGAAATCGAATTTAAAATTTCCAATTACAGTATCTAAGTGGGGCTCGAATTGAATTGAATATGGCAATCTGTATTTTAAGAATAATTTATTGATAAACTAGCGGGCTCACCCTCGTCCGTTTTCAATATATATAAATAGTTATTACCCAGCGTTAGTCATACAAATTTAAATATGGTTGTTAAGTATTCTTAAACTTTATAATTTTCCGCGCAATTTTTTAAATTTTCATCTTTCATAAGAACCTTCTCCTGACAATAACGAACACAACAAAAAAAAATTGTTAAATCGGTCCAGCCGTTCACGCGTGATGGCGTGACCAAGGTAAATAGGGATCCATTTTTATATATATATATATATATATATATACATATATATATATATATAGATTAAATATTCCCCAAAATGCTTTTGTAAATATTGTCACGTAAAATAGAATATTCGATGTAACAATCTTATACAGATGCTAGTTTTGTAACTGTGTATTTTAATGTACATTTATAGAAAAGTGTATGTAATTCTTAAAGTTCATGCATAAAATATCACATGAATATCACGAAGAGCAACTGTTTTAGTTTATAATGTTCAGCGAATATAGCATACTTTGAATTTATTTACGACTAGCTTTGCCCGCGGCTCTGCCCGCGTTCATATGACCAAAAACGAAAGTCTCAGGTTTTACATATTAGTATATTCTTACATTGCAGTTTTTCTATTTTTTCTCAGAAAAGAGACATTTTCCCGCGGTAAAAAGTCTATCCTATATGTTGACCCGGATAACCAACTATCACCATACCAAATTTCATCAAAATCTCTTCAGTGGTTTTTCTGTGATGCGGTAACAAACAGACAACAATCCTAAAAACTATAGATTCGGCCTCTATATCGATAATAATGTTTATTTCAATAAGATTTTCCAAAAATATTTAATGTACAGATTCGGCTTAGTTACAATTATTTTATTATATGTATAGATTATGTATCTCTATTCTCTTCCCAGTTACTACTTTGTAGAGTTTACAGCCTGTAAGTTATAATTCATTTTATAATTATTACCTATATCCATACGTGTATTATAAAAAAATATATATAATTCAGACTAATATTAACACCATGAGAATAAATTAATAATGTAGAGCAGAACATCACGAGGAAACAATATATACGAAGTATATTATAATTAAAAATAACATACTAAAACTACTATTTTAATAATATTAATTACTATAAACTTGACGACACGTTTGGCTCAGTTTGTAGTGACCCTACTTGCTGTGCCAGCGGTCGCGGGTTCGAATCCCGCTGGGGGCTTTCATTTGTGTGTTGAGCACGAATGTTTGTACTCCAGTCATGGGTGTTTATATTTATATTATGTATGTATTTAAAAGTTATATAATATCTGGTATCCATAACACAAGCCTCGTAGCTTACCATGGAACTAGATGGTGATGTGTATTAATGTCCCAAAATATTAAATATATTAAAAAAAATATTTTTTTATTCGTATAATGCCTACTGCAATACAAAATATATTTCGTCCTACTTACATATCTACGTTTGATCCACAACTACTAAATGTATTTGCTTTGTAAAGGACTGCGCAGAACTTTCCTTTCAAGCTATATGTTTAAATCTACTCAACCGATTGAAATGTTAGTTGAAAGTGAACTAAGAGTATGTCTTAATACAAACTGAGCCTTTACAACGAGAATTTTATATTCAATTTCAAATGTTTATACGTGCGCCATAAAACAGACAAACAAACATTTTCTAAGTGTAGATCTACCTAACATTTTTATCTATATATAGTTATTCAAAAACTATTAAATGTACAATTTTCAACCCCTTACTATTTAATAATGTACAGATTGTAAATTTCGGTTTCAGTGGTCAATTTTACACCACAATCATAAAGTAAATACAAGTAAACAAAATATCAAAAAAAAAACAAAAACAAAAGTGTGCACAAAAGGCGGTCTTATCGCTAATTAGCGATTTCTTCCAGACCAGACCAGACCTTTGGGTTAGGAAATATGGAAGACTATAGATAGTGGATGGTGTAAATATTAAATATTATATACAATACATACCACAATACAACCTAATACTTAGAAATACGAGTATAATATTATATATATATATAATAACTGCCTCGGTGGTGTAGTGGCTAGCATGTACGGTTACACACCCGGAGGTCCTGGGTTCGAGTCCCGGGTCGGGCCAAGTTTAGTTATTGAGTCTTCCTGTATAGTAAGTCTCAGTAACAGCCCGGAGTTGGGAAGTTGGCGGTGTTTCACCCCCGTGCCTCGGAGAGCACGTAAAGCCGTCGGTCCTGCACCTTAACTCTCACCGGTCGTGTCGAGTGGTCGTCCCACCGGAGTATGAGAGTGATAGGAATAGAGAGTGCACTTGTGTTTGCGCCTACACTTGAGCACTATAATATCTCCTGCGCAGTTGGCTAATCTCATTGAGATTGGCCGCCGTGGCCGGAATCGGCTAGGAGAACATCATATATATATATATTTAAATTTAAAGAATGACATTAAAATTTTTGAGTCAAAATATTATGTTCTTGATGATCATTTGAAAATAAGAAAAGGATGGAACTTCATTTAATACTTTTTTATTCGTTAAATATATTTCTTTATTTTACAAGAACAAAATTCAAAAATATTTTTTTAAATTGGTAACAGAGATGATTGCTTCCAGAGAAAAAAAATCTTCAGTCTCGTTCGGTGTTTGTATATTCAGACCTTTTCAACGTCCCACTGCTGGGCACGAGCCTCCCTTTAATACGAGGGGGATCAGAACATAGCCCACCACGCTGGCCAAGTGCGGGTTGGCGGACTTCACATGTCTTTCGAAAACTTGCTAGGTTTTCTTAGACATACAGGTTTCACGATGTTTTCCTTCATCGCAAGGCAAGTGGTAAATCATGTTAGAAATGATTCATACATGAAAGTACGAGAGGTACGAGACCTGGGACTTGAGCCCGCTTCACTCGGTTTCCCAAGAGAGCGCGTTACCCATGAGCTACTGCCTTTTCCTAAAATTCTTTTTCTTTTAATAACTCTCTTTAAGATCTTTCTATTTGTGTATACAGATAAACTAAAACTAAACTACTTAATATTACGACTATGTTTAATAGTAAGTTTAAAATCCTTGTGAAAATAGTAATTGCCTCGAAAGTTGGCAAGCTTCGAGGAATTGTGCGGTTGGCGCACGCGGGGCCGTTAGAGCTTACCTGTGATTTATTAGTTCTTTATGTCGTTTATTTATTTAAAATTTCTCTAACTTACTCTTAATGTTTTAATATATTTAAATGCTAAATAAGCTTTTAAAGCCTAAAAAGATATGTCGTCAGTTTTATAGCTTAATACTAATAATATAATAGAAGAATTACTGAGTGTTAGCTAATCTAAGAATTGTCTATATATGGAGAATTTTCTCTTATTAAACCGACAGAAAAAGGAGGGATATTATGTTGTATGTTAGGTGATATCCTTACAATTTGTGAATCATTTGTCATCATTCTTTTTTTTTAAATACGCTATACTTCTTAATAGCTTTGACGTGATACGTATCTATTGGTCAAAAAATCGGTATAATAATAAACAATTTCAAGTTTCAACGTCGGGAAGCAAAAATCAAAATAAATTAACAAAAAAATCCGTAAAGATAGTTTTATTTAAAATATAAAATAATCGCGTAAATCTAAGAAAGTATTAGTTTAAAGTTATTCTGAAGTCAGTGTGCCTTAATAATTTAAAAAGTAATTTCTTTTACAGTACATAATTATAAACTAAGCCATTTGTATCAAATATTATTTTTTCTTTCTTGCTATTTATATTGCTATAATAATAATTTAGAAGTAAAATTTCATAGTGGTTAGTTAGGCGTTTTTGTATTATATTAAATAGATAGGATTCTATTTCCCTTACAACCGACTTCAAAAAAAGGAGTTTATCAATTCGACACGTATGTATGTAATATTATTTGCATTGCAAAATATGCACATATGATAATCTGTTAGGGCTTCCAAAGAAATATACAAAATATTATAGGTGTATGTATGTAAGTATGTATGTTTGTCCACGCATTTCTCCGAAACTGTGTTCTTGTTGTAACTGGATCGTGATTATTCTTATTTATTTGCTTATATATTTACCTTTTGTATATTAATGTGCCTAATATGATCTTTTATTTTTTATTTCTCTCATACTACGTATTTTAAGCAAAAACCAAATTCTTAGGTTTTACATATTAGTATACACATTGCAGTTTTTGTATTTTTTCTCAGAAATGAGATATTTTTACGCGGTAAAAAGTATCCTATATGTTGATCCGGATAACCAGCTATCACCATACCAAATTTCAACAAATTCCCTCCAATGGTTTTTCTGTGATGCGGTAACAGACAGACAGACACAAATTCTAAAAACTATAGATTCGGCCTCTGTATCGATAATAATGTCTATTTCAATAAGATTTTCCAAAAAAATATTTAATGTACAGATTCGGCTTAGTTACAATTTTATTATATGTATAGATTAAATTTTACAAAAAAAAACCAAGTTATATCGCTATCATTTAACTATCATATAATAAAGAGCTTTTAGTGAAATTCAAATAAAACTCGCGAATAATTATTATCTACGGTAATGATCAGCCATTTAATAGTTAGGCCAGGATTGTTGAACTAGGCGGCTATCTAATTAAACTTTGTTCCCAACTTCAAACAGTGTATCAGTTTTGCGGTTACATATTCTTAGTTTGATCAAAGGATGATATTATGGTTTATATTGCTAATTAAATCACATTTTTAAGAATTAATCTATACTAAATATTATAAAGAGGTAAAGTTTGGCTTGGCAGCTTGACCATGATGCTTATATCCGAGCGTGCGAAATTATCGAACATAATATTTTGCGTGGAATAATGCAAAAGAAAACCGTATAAAAATTCGAAAACATGCATTTTCCCAAACATAAGACTAATCTAGATCGATTTTTCGCCCCCGAAACATCTTGTAATTTCATGAAAATCGTTGGAGCCGTTTCCGAGATTCAGATTATATATTGATTTATATACATATATACAAGAATTGCTCGTTTAAATATATTAAATTTTCAGACGTGTATTTAATATACAAATTGAATCTATAAGATGATACCTTTGAATACCTTCATAATTATAATTTTCAACCGACTTCAAAAAGGAGGAGGTTCTCAATTCGACTGTATTTTTTTTTGTTTTTTTTTTTTTTTTATGTTTGTTACCTCAGAACTCCGTCATTTATTAACCGATTTGGACAATTTTTGTGTTGTTTGAAAGTGTATACTTCCAGATTGGTCCCATTTAAATTTCAAAAAAAAATACCACCCCTAAAGGTGGAAAAATAGCTAATGATGAATTTTACCTACTTCTAATTGTCATATTGACTTGAAACTTTGCAAGTGTTTCTATTTCCGTTGATAGTACAGTGGTTCGATATGGTTGACCTGATCTGATGGTAAGGCCAGAAGGTGGATAGGTGGAACTCTTCAACGGCTAATAGTAGATACTTGAGTTTGGGCTTGTTTTGTTTGATTTGACAAGCCTAATACGTTAGAATTCTTACTTTGCTACTACTGTCTACACTAAAAAGGGAAAAATAAACACTTTTTAACAAAAAATAAAAACCGACTTCAAACAAAAGCACTAAAAAGTAAAAAATAACTGATTTGGCTAAGTAATTAAAGCCTACCTATTAAATACATACCTAATCAAATATTTTCGAAATCGGTGCCAGCCCATACAAAGCAAAGCACACCGACTTCGAAAATATTTGATTAGGTATGTATAGTAAATGAAAACTACCAATCAGTTATTTTTTACTTTTTAGTGCTTTTGTTTGAAGTCGGTTTTTATTTTTTGTTAAAAAGTTTTTTGATTATAATTTGCAAAAAGATAACGTACCAGTTATATTTTTGCAGATTCTTTAAATTTGTCAAAGTAAATAATTTCTCATACAAAATATAAAATTACAATTTTAGTTTTAGGAAGGAGTCAAAGATTATTATATATTTATTTTATATTATATTTATTATTTTATGTATTTTATCTTTTATAAGTTATGTAATACCATTTCTAGATGACGGTATAATCCTTTAAGTAATATAATAAAATTGTGTCCTAAATATGAGAGAAATCAAAAAGTTTTCTGCCTCCACATCGAGTTAAAGTAGTACAGTCACGAGCAGTGGCAGCTTAAAAAGTTTGGCAGCTTTCGACAGAATACTAAAAAGGAAAGTTAAACCGTTAAGAGTTCCAATACACGTTGTATCTACCTTTAAAAATCACTTCATTGAAGCCATCGAAGCATTTTGATTGATAAAACTATTAATTACCTAGAATCTGGTATATATTGTGGATTTCTTAGAAGTTACAATTTCAATGCTAGCTATCATGTTTGTTTGGTTAACGTACGATGCAATTATTAAAGAGTTCTAATTAAGAGGTATTATTAAATATGATACCTAGCTCATGTAGATATCTAATAATATATAAAACTGAAGAGTTTGCAGGTTTGTTTGAACTTACTAATCTATCGATCTACTTGTCCGATTTGAAAAAAAATGGGTACGTGTAATCTTTAAGCACTGTTGAAGTTAAATTTCTTTGGCAAATAACACAATTAAATTAAAACAGTTCGATAATTAAGTAAAGCATATTAGGCATATTAGAATAGAATATCATATAAGGAAATAATATCTATACTAATATTATAAACGTGAAAGTTAATCCAAATAAATATTTATGATCAATATTACTTAAAACTTGGTATTAATGTTCTTCAATAAATTTAATAAATACGTGTTTGAGCATATTTCGAAATTCAGACCATAAGAAGGTAAAATAGGGGATGAAAATTTGTATGAAACTACCTTTTTAGAGACTTTTTTGTAGTTTTAGCACGAGCGAAGCTGCGGGTTCTGCTAATAATATTATATATTTACGAGACAATAGCAAAAGTCACCATGGCAACATGGTACAATGGTTACTGTGTTATGTATTCTATCTCATTCTCTCGCCCGCTTAATCCTATATATTTATGTGTTTTTCTCTTTTAAGTGTCGCATTTTCGTTTCATCGAGTTTCAAATCACAACGATTCTAAAGAAGTTTTTCTTCAAAAAACTTTTTGTGTTTTATAGCGTATTAATTCAACAAAATTAAACGCCGCGGGCGGAGCAGCGGAATAACACTAGTGCAATATAAAGCTTAATATAGCAAAAACATATTAAAATAATTTATTGTAAAGTGCTAAACATAAAATATAAAAGCTTTTCATTAGTTCTAATATTTTCACGTAATGCTCAATTACAGAAGCAGATACATCTATACATATAATAAAATTGTGACTAAGTCGAATCTGTACATTAAATATTTTATGGAAAATCTAATTGAAATAAACATTATTATCGATACAGAGGCCGAATCTATAGTTTTTAGAATTTTTGTCTGTCTGTCCGTCTGTCTGTCTGTCTGTCTGTTACCGCATCACAGAAAAACCACTGGAGAGATTTTCATGAAATTTGGTAGTTATTTATCCGGGTCAACATATAGGATACTTTTTACCGCGGGAAAATATCGTATTTCTGAGAAAAAATACAAAAACTGCATTGTAAGAGTATACTAATATGTAAAACCTAAGAATTTGGGTTTTGGTCATCTGAACGCGGGCGGAGCCGCGGGCAATGCTAGTACATGATAAATCATTAAAATGTTCCATATATGTACAAGTTCAATAAAGTTACTGCGTCAACTCTTCGTAAATAGATTGTAAGTCTATCATTTTGCACAGTTCACATGTTTGTCACTGTTAGAATAGTATACCATACCTTGTGATCAAGATTGGATAGTTAGTAATTGTTTATGAACAACGATGGAATATGTAGGAGAGAATTTCCATATATACTAGAACATGTTGCCAAATGAAAATTGAAGTTTGATAAGCTTTCACGATATATCTTTATATCGTGTGAAATGGGTATCAGTACTACGCCAATAAATCTATCATCTATAGATGAAAGGATGTTATTATTTATAGATAACTAGCGACTCACCCTCGCTCCGCCCGGGCTTGTCCTTACTTACGATTAACGTTTAATATAGATTTCTCAGAGGTGAGATATTTTCCCGCTGTAAAAATTATCCAATATGTTGACCAGCTATCACCAAAATCCCTCCAGTGGTTTTTCCGTGGTACGGTATCAGACAGACAGACAGACAAACAAAAATTCTAAAAAACGATAGAATCAGTCTCTGTATTGATTGCCTATTTCAATAAGATTTTCCAAAAAATATTTAACGTACAGATTCAGCTGAGTTACAATTTTATTATATGTATAGATAATCAAAAACGGGCTAATCAAAGGAGAGGTACTGTGCCAAATTTAAAATATAAAAAGTTTGTTTCATTTATATGAATGTATTTTCAGATATTTATCTGAGCTTCGATACTCGCTGCAATAGAAGGGTCGAATTTTTTAAAGCTCAGAAAATTATCAAATCTAATTAAAATAATATAAGTAATTCTATCTACAATGTCGCATGTAAAGTAGTTCTGGACTAAATATAATTATATATGCAGGAAAACGAAAAAGCAGGCAGTTCATAGTATCTAACAATAGAATTTCGATCAGATCTCAATGTAAATCTCTAAAGATGGACTATATGATGGACTATGGTTGGCTTATCCTTATGATCTTTTTTTATACAATTATTTTATACATGTTGTTTATTGTGTTACTTATATATGTATATGTAATTAAAGTTTTTGAAATATTCAACTTTGATCTTATCATATTTATGGAACCTTTCAACTATTAAACTATGTATGAAATAATAAATATATACAGTTTAATAGAACAAAATACGATAGTAATTTCAATAGTATTTATACAGATTCAGACAGCATTGGTTGTCTCGTTTAAATCATATTCTTAACTAGCGACTCACCTTCGCTTCGCTCGGGTTCGTCCCTTGCTTCCCAATCATTTTCATCCCCATATTCACCCTTTAAGGGATAATTTCCGGGATTAAATGCTATTGCCACAGCTATTCCCAATGATATCATTTGGGCCTTGACTAGGATACTTTACCAAAATATCGGAATCTGTTCAATGGTTAGACCATAAAAAAGATACAAACAGACACACATAATATCTATTTTCATATTTATATGTATAGAGTATGAATTTAAGAAATTTTGCTATATAATGTCACATTAAGAACCTTAGCAGCCGCGGGAAAAAGCTAGGATGATGTTTCTTATCCCGCTGAGTAATATAGAATATTTTAACGAGTATAATCAGTTGTCACTGAAAGAGTCGTAAA
Source organism: Brenthis ino (assembly GCA_921882275.1). Lineage (NCBI taxonomy): Eukaryota > Metazoa > Arthropoda > Insecta > Lepidoptera > Nymphalidae > Brenthis > Brenthis ino. Next base: position 22,694,567 of record OV170232.1, on the reverse strand, counting down.
CATTTTCAATATAAATGTACTTTAGAAGTTTTATCTGAATCTTCCTGCGATGAACGCATAAAACTACTTTGTAAAATCCCACGATAACAATTTCTACACATAAAGGTTTACATAATTGCAACAGATATAAAGAAAACTTTTTAAAATAAGCTACAGCTTATTCTATATCAAAACAAATTATACATTTTTGTATACAGAACTCTACTTTTTGTGTTTGTTAGCTAATTCCATTACTTATATTATTTTAATTATAACCTTATTGCTTATGTTTCAAGTTTGCTTAAAGTATCACTCTTATTAAATGTGCCATATTGTGATCTATTTAGTTTGTGCATTCGTCCATTTCAGGTTTTGGCCAAAGCATCTACCATATATGTATTTACTTCTGTAGTGTTCCTTATTAACACCTCCAGGTAAAGTTCTAAGAAATTAATTAAATTTCTAAGAAATCTGTAGTTAACAGCAACGCCGGCGTGCCCGCGGTCGTGGAGGGATTAAAATCTGTAGGCTTAAGAGTTTCTGAGTCCAAAAAAACATAAAATATTTCTCTAGACATATATTTAATATAAAGAATATGAAAAATTATATTTTTCGTTTAAATGGTGACGGAATGTTAACAGTTAGTCTAAAATCTAAATAGTAGTATACAATTCAATAGCAATGGAGATTCAAAATGTGAACGGTAAGAAAATATCGGGCTGTACTTAGGTACCAACTGCAAGAAGCAATTCTTGAAGTAAAAGAAGTTAAAAATGAAATATGCTGTATATTATTTTAATACCATAATTAAACCTTTAATATACCTATAATACATAATTAAGAAATTTTTATTTTTCCCTTTTTAGTGTAGACAGTAGTAGCACAGTAAGAATTATTATAACGTGTTGTTAGGCTTGTCAAATCAAACAAAATAAGCCCAAACTCAAAGTATCTACTATTAGTCGTTGAAGAATTCCACCTATCCATCTTCTGGCCTTACCATCAGATCAGGTCAACAATACCGAACCACTGTACTATCAACGGAAATAGAAACACTTGCAAAGTTTCAAGTCAATATGACAATTAGAAGTAGGTTAAATTCATCATTAGCTATTTTTCCACCCTTAGGGGTGGTTTTTTTGGAAATTTAAATGGGACCAATCTGGAAGTATACACTTTCAAACAACATAAAAATTGTCCAAATCGGTTAATAAATGATGGAGTTCTGAGGTAACAAAACCTCCTTTTTGAGGAAGTCAGTTGAAAATAAGTAAGCGAAATCTTAGCAATATATACTTACCTTGACCCTATTGTGACATAAAAGTACCTACGCTCTAAGCCTCGGGAATTCGTCTATCTCATAAAGTTCTTAATGCTACTTTTTCTTGTGAAAAAGTATATAACGGAAGCTGTCTAGCTTACGTGAGATAAAATACCATTAGGCACTTATACTTACATATTATTCAGTCAGTTTTACTAAGATAAATCAACATCATAGTTTCTTATATGGTATTGTGACCTCCGGTAAATATTTAGGAGAATATTCAAAATGGTCACTTGTAATTTAATGCGAGCATTTGTCGAGATAATTGTATTGTTTCTTTATTTTAATTTTAAACATAATCAGTTTTTCGATATTTATAAGCTTAAAATACGTCCATGTATGCACATTGTTCATATGTGGCTAATAATTATAATTAATTAATCTTTTTCTTAAATGTAATAAGTTGAATATTCCGGCTAATTTTCATTTGCCTTTGATTTACTTAAATTAACACTAAATATGTAGTTAAAATTTTTAAGAATTTTCTTTGATTGACAAGCTTCATTTATATGATAACTATTTGTTCACCAAATATATCCAACATTACTAAAGTTTTGCAAGTTTGAATAGAATAATTTTCGCATTGCTCCGGTAACTGAACAGCCTGGCGAAGTTTTGTCACTTTGTAACATGTCAAGATTTGATGTTTCATTTTAGTTTAGATTATCTTCGCGTATTTGTTAGCGTACTACATAATACGAAATAAATGAAAATATAAATAAGTTTATTTTTAGTCACATATATCGGATTACTATTATAAAACCGAAAGTTTGTGTGTGTATTATTATTACCAATCAATGACCAATGACCCGGAAGAATTTATACGAAATTTCAGCTCCTAAGACAACATCTTCATGCTTAAAAAACAATATTTAGCTTACAAATGTGCTGTATTAAAGTTGAAATTACTCTCTTTTTTACAAACATGGTACTTAATATTATTAATACAATTAATGATTACGAAAAAAACGTATCGAATCACCATATAAATTCCTTTTCGTTCTAAATCAAAGCTGATGGAAACGCCGAGTTTTGGGATCAAAATGGGCGTCCCATCGGTTATGTCTTGTTTGGTTAATATCTAGGTAATCACTTAGTTTTGGTCCACAAATATAAAAATAGAATCTTTGTTGCAAGCATAAGCGTTTTTCTCCTATCAAAATGTACTAATGATAATTGTTTTTTCAGACGAATTCATTCTAGAAGAAATGATGTTTACTATTTTTCATCATATATCGAATATTTTGTGAACTTTTTTCACCAAATTTGTTATGGCGTAATAACCTGACGTATTAACATTATATTCTGAACTGAACCTGAACCAGTTTACCCCTCATTGGGTCGTTTCACCGTTCCTGTTATGTGAACCTCATCCACATCTGATGTTTTAGAAGAAGAACTGCAAGATATCTTATCTATTACTAGTGCGAGAAAGACTTGTAGAGCGCATATAGTTTTACAAAAAATCTACATATTTTCGCTTCCTAACTTTACTAAGCAGGATGGATTGCATCATCACGTAATCCTCAGATTAACTATTATTATTATTATTCGAAAAATCTTATTGAAATAGTCATTATTATCGATACAGAGGCCACATCTATAGCTTTTAGAATGTTTGTCTGTCTGCATCACGAGAAAACCACTGGACAGATTTTGATGAAATTTGGTATGATGAGAGCTGGTTATCATTCTATAAAGTATCTTATATGTTGACCATCCGGGTCACTACGGGAAAATATCTCATCTCTGAGAAATCTATACTAAACGTTAATATATTATTCTAATAAAATACACATGTTTTTCAAATAAGGCATGCTTTGATGGACTTTACAAAATATTATATAATAAAGTTTTATCTAAAATACCTACAGAACGTCAAAAGAGAAACTAGTTTGATAATATAGTCCAAACAAAATAACTAAATTAACATAATTTATTGTATTACTACTATCTATAGATGAAAGTAGTGAAATAATGTGCTCGGAAAGCCTATATTGTGGCAGACCGAAATGAATCGTAGAAATGTCAATGGATTGGGATGTCTGTAGCTCCATTGTCTCGAAACACTGGCTTTGTAATTTACCCCCATTCACGGTTCATTTTTCGGGTAAATATTTGTTCTGGCTAAGGTTAATAATATGAAAAGTTTATCTGACTCACAATGAAGTGTAGCAATGTTGACATATTTTTATTACTTATCTGCTTTTCTTTTAAGCAATTTTGTGGAACTTTTTGTGTTACATTATGTATTGTACTGATGTCATAAAGCTGTTGAAAACTCCTTTTTTTTGTATGTTTTAACGCGCTTATCTGAAGAGACTAGTTAGATTTAAAATATTTTTTTTTTTATCTTTTGTATCCTGTTTATTTTAAAAGGTTATAAGCTATTTACTCTATAGTATTGCATAATATTCATTGTTTTGAATAATTAAAATTTTGTTGTTCTTATGAATAGTATGTTATATATAGTATAGTATGTTGCGCTTTTTAAAAAGAAGTCTAGCTGAAAACTGTTCTTCAGTGAAGGGCTATTTCACACACAGACCACTATCCATATCCATACTGATATTATAAATGTGAAAGTGTGTTTGTACGAAAACGGAATGACGGATTGGCCTGATTTTTTTGTGTGGAGATAGATAGTTGGAGGGCTGGAGAATGACATAGGATATTTTTTACCGCGAGAGATTATCTCATTCCCACGGGAAAACAGGTTATAATACAACCCAAAAAATATTTATGATCAGAATTACTTGAAACTTGGTATTAATGTTCTTCAATACGATTAAATAAATACGTGTTTAAGCATTTTTCGAAATTCAACCCATAAAGGTGGTAAAATGTGGCATAAAAGTTTGTATGAAACCTACCTTTGTAGAGATTTTTTACAGTTCTAGCGAGAGCGAAGCCGCGGGTTCTGCTAGTTTTATATAATACTAACAAGTAATAATATAACCTCGCTTTGCTGTGTCGTGTCCCTAGGTAACTAACAGTAGCCTATGTGGTACCTGCTTACGGTCATAGTCTATCTGTAAACTAAATTATATCCAAAGCTGTCCAGCCGTTATAGCGTTAAGGAGTGACAGACATACACACAAAATCTTTCTCATTTATAATAATTTATAATCCAATTAAAACATACCAACTTTTAGGATTTATTAACATTAATAAGATATTATATAGTACTAGAATTGCCCGCGGCTCCGCCCGCGTTCAGATGACCAAAAACCTAATTCTTAGGTTTTACATATTAGTATACTCTTTCATTACAGTTTTTGTATTATTTCTCAGAAATTAGATATTTTCCCGCGGTACAAAGTATCCTATATTGACCCGGATAACCAGCTATCATCATACCAAATTTCATCAAAATCCTTCTAGTAGTTTTCTTGTGATGCGGTAACAGGCAGACAGACGGACAGACAAAAATTCTAAAAACTATAGATTCGGCCTCTGTATCGATAATAATGTTTATTTCAATAATATTTTCCAAAAAATATTCAATGTACAGATTCGGTTTAGTTACAATTTTATTATATGTATAGATAGATTTGTAATGTGAGAAAATATTAATACTACTTTTTTATTAACTATAATTGTTTATACTCTTTTTTCGTGTGTTTAACTTCTCAATTGGATACGAGGAACTTATTAGCAGTTGCTCCAAATATGCGAATGTAAGAATACTTTCCACCATATTGGAATTCAAACTCGAATCTTGAACGCAAACACTGAGTAAAAAAAGCTTCGAACGCTCTTGGAATATAGGATGTCATGGAATCTGTATTATTTTAATACATGAGTTTATTTGTAAAATAATAAAACAATATTTTTTGGTCAGTATTATTTTGTTAGTAGGTACATACATACACAGGCTTACATGACATATTTTAGTAAATTTTAGATTAGACTCAGTATTATGGTCGGTTTGATTTCTATTCAAATAAAAGTGTTATAATTATATACGAGTGCAACAATATTATAATTTTATGACGATAAAATACACATAGTATACACCCATGAAATAATAGATAATATGTTTTATTTATTTAAAATGTATAAATAACATACTCTACACCCTTCTCTGTTCCAAAGAACAGATTATTTCCCCGCCTAAAGGAAAAAAGAGTGCGAAAACTTTAATTAAACAAGTTCGTAGGGAATTGAGCTAGAGACTTCTGTAAACGGATAATCGAAGTCATTGAGCCCACCTGAGAAAATTCTAAACGGTTGTCACCCCTTCAATGATAAGGGATGATGATGGCGTGATAGTGACTTCCATTACCAGTTTCTCTAACTTGCTTAAACTCTTTAACACCCGATAGAATTTTTATGGACTTTCGTACAGCTGAGCACGGAAAAGTTCATAAAAATATCGAGTTTAGAAGTTGTGAGCGCCTGATTCGCATAAGTAATCGCAAGCATTGTACGTACATCTACGAATTTCTACATGCATTAAAGTTTTCTTGACGTATTATAACTTGAATGAAAATTTATTTTCCATTAGCGTGTCATTTTTATTATTACGATTTCGCATTTAATATTATGGAGGAAGGGGTGATTTTACCGAATTATTTACAAATATTTTCATATCAATAACTTATTCTCGCAAAATATTTAGAAATTTTAATCTACTAGCGACTCACCCTTTTTTCGCTCGGGTTCATCCCTAGGTACGTTTTGACGCTTAGTTTTGGAATAGATAGATTATATAAACATAGATATGGTGACTTTTGTATCTCTTACTTGAGAAATGATTGATTCCTCATCAAACTTCCACCACCTTTTCACTCAATGTGTTTCAAACTATATCCATATCCATCTAATTTAGTTCAGCGGATTTAGCGTTAAAAGGTAAAGAGTTAAAACAGACAAACAGATAGACACTTTCGCATTTATAATATTACTATGGATAACCTAGATAATTCCTCTTTCTATTGATGAAAACTATACGAAAATCCGTACAGTAGTTTCTGAAATTCCTAAATATACACAAAACTGTAGCGGCTGTGGACTTTATTTTATAATAATTTGGTGATTTAGAAGTTTTAAAGGACTTTTCTTTACGAAAATCCGTTTGAAACGTTGATTGGTTTATTACAGGGGAGAACGCAAATGTTAATAAATTTCAGTGGATGAAGATTAGACGCCTGACTAAGCAGAGCCGACGACAACGACTAGTAATTTAATACTAACGTACACAGCTCAGATAAACCTTTGAGCAAATACCTTTGTATAGTACGTCAGGATTAACAAGATGCTGTATCACCTGACACCCAAATGAAACGTAAACCTTATCCGAATCTATCTTGTTATGCTGTAAGAGAGTATTCAAGTTTATTATTTAGTATACTATTCAAAATTATTGTTTATTTTGTTATATAAATCAAAATTTTAATAAAATTAATATTTGTTTACTTATAGTTAAAATTTTAATATTTTTTTATAACGACAAAAAGGTTTAATAAAATGTTATTTTTGTAAAAAAATGTAAAATATGAATATATGCAGTATATGAACTCTGAAGCCTTTTTACATTGATATTTAAAAAAAAAACATAAAAAAGAAAAATCCAGAAAAAAAATCATAATTTGTGAACGATATAATACCAAAACCGCCGTAGCGAAATAACATATATTGCTCCCTACGTTCCATGCCGGAGGTCATGGATTTGATTTCCTAGGTTTGAGGAATACTTGTCTATTAACCTGAGGTTCCTACTCCCTAGGTACATTTTAACGGTAAGTATGGAATAGATAGACTATATATTATATTACTGCTCCGCTCCCTTGAGTAGTAGTATGATGATATATAGCATATAGCCTCCCTTAATAAACAGGCTATCTAATGCAAACATATTTTTTTTAATCGGATTAGTAGTTCCTGAGATTAGCGCGTTCAAACAAACAAACAAACTCGGCCTCTTTATAATATTAGTATAGATTAACCTCTATATTGCCACCAGTAATATTAAGGGTTTCATTGCAATACAATATTAACCAATTATAGAAAATAAAAGCTCTCAGGGCTTACTTAGACTATCCAGATTCTCGTGTAGATATTGAGCCATCCGATTACGAAGTCTGGGACGATCGCCCAATTGATATTCATATTTGCAAATTGTATGCGTGTGGTTGTTTGTTCAACTATTCTGCAATCACGATACCTCATATAAACAAACGATCGATACAGATTCGTAATGAATGTTCGCGTAGGTATTTGTGTGTGTTCGTTAATGTCATTTGAAGCATTGATACCGAATATCGTATAAATTTATGCATTTAAACATGGCTTTCATTGTTGATGCTAATTACCTCCAGGCTAAAGTTTCTGTAAACAGTTGCATAATATATTTTTTTCATTTAATTGTTATACCAAAATCATTTGTTCACAAAACGTATTGTATCAAATATTTGATCATATGAAAATGCCGATTCATTTTTTTTATTATATAGTATTTATTGTTAATATTCGAGTAAACCTAAAAATGTTACAATGAGAATGAATAAGAAAGAAGAACATACATACATATTCGTATGTTTGTGTGTATGAATGTTTATCACCAACCGAGCAAACAACGCGTATGAAATAATTTAAAGAAACTTGGCTAACAAATAAACTAAAAATATTTGTATATTATAATAAAGATGTGTTATAGATAGAAAGATTTTTTGGCACGGTGAAGCATTATACACTTAATACGTTCTAATGGACTAATAGTTTATTTTAACAATGTTTTAGCTTCAAACTTATGAACAGATAGTACTGCACAAAACACTTGCACTGCATAAGACAATAACTTCCAGCCTAATTACATTATATTATGATATAACAAAAAGATAATAATTGCATTTAAAAGCATAAATACATATATAACATGCATTAAAAAAGTTGTTAGTGAGTCAAAATTTGTCGATATTGGCTTAGCTCTTGCCATTGCAAAGATAGCAGACCTCGACATCTCTCTTCTTCATTCTACGTGATATTGGCAAAGAAAGTTTTACTTAGCTGGTACTGTTTAATAGTTAGGCTTTAATTACTTAGCCAAAGCACACCGACTTCGAATATATTTGATTAGGTATGTATAGTAAATGAAAACTACCAATCAGTTATTTTTTACTTTTTAGTGCTTTTGTTTGAAGTCGGTTTTTATTTTTTTGTTAAAAAGTTTTTATTTTTACCTTTTTAGTGTAGACAGTAGTAGCAAAGCAAGAATTCTAATGTATTAGGCTTGTCAAATCAAACAAAACAAGCCCAAACTCAAAGTATCTACTATTAGCCGTTGAAGAGTTCCACCTATCCACCTTCTGGCCTTACCATCAGATCAGGTTAACAATACCGAACCACGGTATTATCAACGGAAATAGAAACACTTGCAAAGTTTCAAGTCAATATGACAATTAGAAGTAGGTTAAATTCATCATTAGCTATTTTTCTACCCTTAGGGGTAGTATTTTTTTTTTGAAATTTAAATGGGACCAATCTGGAAGTATACACTTTCAAACAACACAAAAATTGTTTAAATCGGGTAATAAATGACGGAGTTCTGAGGTAACAAACATAAAAAAAAACATACAGTCGAATTGAGAACCTCCTCCTTTTTGGAAGTCGGTTGAGAAACATAAAGAAGTTATGGAGGCTACTTACGACGTCATTTTTTGCATGGAGATAGTTAATGTGCTGAAAAGTGAAAGTGGTTTTAATTCCCTGTATTTCAAGTTTACTGCTTAAAGTTAGGTAATTTCATAGTGCCATTAATTTCTTATATTAAATTCAAAAACTATCCCAAATCGCAAAATTTTCTTTATTCTACCTAACAAAGTTCACTAAATCCCGTTGTAAAAATTGAATCTACCCATTTAGGTTTTACTTCTTACGATAAATAAATGTTTATCTCGTAATGAAAGTTCTTTGGTTAACGTCTATCACATCTTTTATTGTCTTGTGACTACTAAGAGGACGTCAAGTTTAACAATGTAATCTTGGGTTGCTCAGATAAATCTATAATTAATTTATATTGTATACTAGCATTGCCCGCGGCTCCGCCCGCGTTCAGATGACCAAAAACCAAATTCTTAGGTTTTACATATTAGTATACTCTTACTTTGCAGTTTCTTTTTATTTTTTCTCAGAAATGAGATTTTCCCGTGATAAAAAGTGTTCTATATGTTGACACGGATAACCAGATATCACCATACCAATGATGTGATGCGGTAGCAGTCAGACAAAAATTCTAAAAACTATAGATTCGGCCTCTGTATCCATAATAATATTTATTTTAATAAGATTTTCCAAAAAATACTAAATGTACAGATTCGGCTTAGTTACAATTTTATTATATGTATAGATAGCTCTCTTTATTTGATTCATTGACAGGAATAGAGAGTGCACTTGCGCACTATAATGTCTCCTGCGCAGGTTGCTAGTCTCAATGAGACTGGCCGCTGTGGCCGAAGTCGTTCGGGAGATCATTATTATAGAGATAGCCTATATATATAGTTCAGAAAGGTACAGAAATATAACAACTAACGATTTTCAACTATAAGAAAATAATCTCTAGCAATATATTAATGAATATATTAATACATATACGAGAGGCAATCTAAATAAATTTTGTTTATCATAAGACATGTGAGATCGTAAAACGACTGACACCTTGCCTGCAGCTATAAAACTGACATTCTACCTAATGTATACGCGTCACTCAATGCGGCGTAAACCTATAGGATGAGAAAAGTGACAGAGGACGAGAACCTAAAAATAATATTTTTGTCACATCGTTCCTAAAATATTAGAAAGAATTTTTAAGTTAAAATATAGCTTGAAATATCATTTTTTTGAAGCTTCTCAGTTAAAAGACAAAAATGTAATAATTACTATTTCGTCATGTTCGTCTGTTCGCTGTCCTTAGTTCGAGACTATTTTAAATTTAGTATTTAGGTATATCATTCATTGTATTACTCCACTCTTCTACTCTCTAATTTAAATTCACCAATTTTTAAGTTATATGTAAATTGAAAATTCTGCACCAGTTCTAGAGAGCTTCCAAAAACTTTCAAGAAATAGATGGAACTTCATATTAGCGTTGATAACATGAATGAATTTTTTATCTATTTTTAACCAAAAAACAATGTAAGTTGTATACATATTATATATATATATATATATTATATATATATATATATATATATATATATATATATATGTTATATTACTACTAGCGAGAACGTTACAACGAACGAACGAGTACATAGTATAAGAGGTAATATACTTATGTAAAAAATAATTTCATATATTAAGTTCCTCATATGTTAAATATATCTTGGATCTAACTTGTTGCTTCTGGATCTAACTTCCTTAATGTTAAGGTCGTTATTGTCTCATAACAAATCAAAAAGTCAAATTGTAAATTCGAATCCATTCAATTTATTAGAAAATAAATTAGCATGTAGCTCTGAGGTGATTAACTATGTATTAAATTCATCCAATAAATCTAAAAGATGTTTTACGTAATAACATAACTATGTACTATTTTATATATTATAGCCTTAGTTTTAATTTTCAATAACTGATAAAATAAAGGCGGTGGTAGCCGAAGGCAATGGTAACGCGCTCTGTGGAAACCGAGTAAAGCGGGTTCAAATCCCGGGTCGCACCTCTGATATTTTTATGTGCGAATCATTTCCAACATGGTTACCACTTGCCTTACGGTGAAGGAAAAACATCGTGAGGAAACCTGTATGTCTGAGAGAACGTAGCAAGTTTTCAAAAGCTCTTGGCCAGCGTGGTAGACTATAGCCTGATCCCCCTCGTTTTGAAGGGAGACTCATGCCCAGCAGTGGGACGTTAAAAAGGGAATACAATAACATAAAAATATTTAAATTAAGAAGACAAAATAAATATTTTTCGCATAAGTATTAAAAGTGAATGAGAAACAGCCCAACTTATATAAGAATTGATGCTATTTTTGTATTTAATGTCATATATATATATATATATATATATATATATATATATATATATATTTATATATATATATATATATTAAGTACTGTAGAAGAAAAGGTTAAACTAACCGTTCATTCACCCGGCGCGGCGGGGTGATCTCATGCAGCTCCTGAAAATGACAGATGACAGCGACGAGATATCGCAAGAAATTTGACTCTTGTGACATTTTATTCTCATTTTTTTAATTTTAGCTGTGTCTTTATTAGTTAATTATAATGAGATTTGACTTGAATAATTATTTGATTTATTTTCCGTTTTAGTTTTATCTTATTAACTATAATTATATATTTATTACATACTATTACTTAAACATACGTTAGAAATGTATGTAAGATTTCAAAATCGTATTGTATAATATTAATATACTTATTATTATATTATCTGTATTTCAATTTCTTTTAGAATCAATTTTAATGGAAACTAGACTAGATATAAGAGAATGTTGAAAGTAGCGGTATAGTACTTTTAATCTCACTGGAACAACTTTTAATCTGCTACGTGGATGTGTATAAGACTGTTTTGTTATTTAATTCTTGTATTGTCTTCTGCATTTCATGCAAAAAATTATTGCAACAATTATACTTTCTTTATTTTTGATAAGAGAAGTTTAGAAATTAGAATCAAATAGAAGATAAGTATAATTATAAAAATAATAATAATATGTCCTTTAATAAATAGTTTTCGAGTGTTAAAAAAGGCTCGATAACTCGATAAAGCCTGATAAAGCTGTCTTATATTATATAACACTTCGTATAGTGGCGTTTTTTATGTTAAAATTTACCTTATTAAATGCAACGAAAGGCAACGAAAGCTTCAAAAAGTAATGCCGGATATCTGCTCTGCTATCGAAAACTATATCACGATAATCCATTTAAATGATATCAATACAATAATAACAGTATTAAAATAAATATAATATTATGAAGTACATTAAAATATTTACAAAATAAACATACTCGTAAAACATATTAATCCCTTCACGACCGCGGACACGCCGGCGTTACAGTTAACAATAGATTTCTTAGAAATTTAATTAATTTCTTAGAAATTTACCTAGAGGTGTTAATAATTAAGTTTATAAGCGTATATATAGCCCAAAGAAAACATTATACGTCCATTATAGTCCAAAACTAAGTCTTAAAAACTAAAATGACAGTTTAGTGATGTTACTTTACTGATGACTCGTTCTATTAGGACCAATTCTAACAGTTTTATACTACGTAACTATTTGCCTCTAGGGATGAGAGCGAACACTTATTCCCAACAATCGTGTCCAGCACGGCCACAAACAATATAGTGTTGTCTTTCATTCATGCACACAAACAAACATACTTAACTCGAGATGTGTGCGTGTAGAAATCGCATGCGCGCAGCATCTGTGCTTCCCCTATCTAAGATGTGTAGTATCAAAAGATCATATGACGATTTGAACTAACAACCTTAACTGGTTGTAATATGGTTGAAAATTGATTATTATTAGTTTGTACCACTCTGCCGTGAAGCGGCATAGCAATAAGCTTCCAGGACCCACATTTTTTAGATGTCGCCAGTTCGTACGGAGGCTGGGACGTGTTCGCTGATTCTGGCGTATTCGTAAAGTGTTTCGTGACGAGATAAAAACTGATAGTTAGACTAAAAGTTGACGTAAATATTTTTTATTGGCGCGTGTGTTTGTGGGTTGGTGTTCTTTTGTGTACAGTTTGAGGAACGCTGTGGAATTTTTCGTGTGTAGAAAGTAAGTTTTCAAAGTTTTATTACACATAAAACAGGACACTAATGCACATATTTATTTATAGTTTCTTTTTTATATATAGATACATATATAAAAGTTCTTATAAAATATAAAAAAAATATATATTGATATTGGATAAATTGTGGTTATAATATTATTTACACGTGTTATTCTAATGATTAGTTTGCTATTTATACTAAAATTATTTATATTCCATAAATTATAACTTCAGTCATCATTTATTATCAAATTCGTATTAATTAACATTTTAAATAGCTATGCCCTGAAACGTATTTGCATATTTACACTGTATTCCAGTGATATATTGTAAAAGTTGGATATAATACAATATTATTTATATGAAAAAGCCTTACGTGCAAATCTTTTACCATTAAGCATTTTCACCATATCAATTCTCATAACCGATAAATGTTAATATTTGCTACAAATATAAATTATATATACCACGTATAATCTATTAGTTTTGTTTTCAGATTTTGGTATGTATTACTGTATATTATTATTTTTCATTATAACTCTTTTGGTAGATTAATAATAAATTACTGAAATTCATATTGAGCAGATTATTTTTTTTTATTTCAAACTACTTGTTTATAATAAGTTCTGGTATGTGTGTAGTCAGCTTTTTTTTACGTCCCACTGCTGGGCACGCACATCCCTTCAATACGAGGGGGTCAGGCCATAATCCACCACTCTGGCCAAGTACGGTTTGGCGGACTTCACATGTCTTTTGAAAACTTGCTAGGTTCTCTCAGACATGCAGGTTTCCTCACGATATTTTCCTTTACCGAAAGACAAGTGGTAATCATGTTGAAAATGAATCGCACATGAAAATAGCAGAAGTGCGAGACCTGGGATTTGAACTCGCTTCACTCGGTTTCCCAAGTGAGCGCGTTACCACTGGGCTACCACTGCCTATATATGTTCTTAAGGTAAAATATTTGCGAAAGATATGTAACTTTGTAATTCGTATAAGTTAATGACGTACCTGGAGCAGTACAATTATTTATTATAGGCCCCACTTTCGGTAACTTATTAAGCGTGTACATTTTTATCAGTAAAAAGGCAAATTTAAAATTATAAGTTAATTATCTTGTTGAACAATAGTATAACAAGTACAATTAAGTACGAAAAATCACAATTGAATTTAAATTAAGTTTGTAAAACAATCCATATAATTCACGCCATATTTATTTGAGACGTTTCAGCAAGTTTTCAGCGATTTTTGAGATGATGGATAACGACTAGAAATACCGCAATTCATCTTGTCTAGAGTAAAAAAAGGTAAATTATGAGCAGTATAAATATTCTTTGGAGTCTAAAAATCTTAGCGCTATAGTAAAAATTTTAAGCTTCTATTGACATTGGAAGTATGATGTAAAAGCGATTTACTCGTTTATTTTTACAATAATTAACACGTATCTTAATTTTTTTAAATAAATTTTGTTAATTACGACAATAGAAATTTCCTAAAATCAACGAAATATAATATTTTATGCATAAAAAAATTATTGTTGATTCATTTCAAAATATAATATATTTAACACATTTTGACGAACGTATAAGGTACGATAATAAAGTGCCTATTTGACGGAGGTCGGACTGACGGACGGAAGTTCGATTTCCATAATATGTGAAATGATTAGCTAAAACAAAATGCACATTCTTTACCGCCGTATAGCAAGTATTTAATGTCTCATCATATTTTTTAAAGAACGATTCAAGAAGTTAATATAGGTAATTTATAGTCAAACACATTAGTATAGGACAGTAAGCCTATTACTTTTTACATTTTGTCTATTTAAATTTCGGATCAAATATTATATAAATGCGAAATTTTATGTATAAACGTGTTTGTTAGTTTTTCTCACTATAATACCTAATTAAATTGAAATTTTAATTAAAGTAAAATTTCGAATGGAAATAGCTTTTAAAAGTTATATTGTATGTAGACGAGTGTGTAAGTAGAGCCGCGGTCATAAAATAATCTATTGTGATTTTCATATTCCATGATAATTCTATCAACCACT
This sequence comes from Brenthis ino, assembly GCA_921882275.1. Classification (NCBI taxonomy): domain Eukaryota; kingdom Metazoa; phylum Arthropoda; class Insecta; order Lepidoptera; family Nymphalidae; genus Brenthis; species Brenthis ino. The sequence continues at coordinate 22,679,470 of OV170232.1, read as the reverse complement.
AGGAGATTGAATCTTTTATTTTATATGCATGTATATAATATCATATTGTATATTATATCATATTGTATACTAGCGACTCCCTCGTTTCGCTCGGGTTCGTCCTAAGCTTGCTTCCCAATACAAATTTTCATCCCCATTTTCACCCCCTTAAGGGATGATTTCCGGGATAAAAAGTATTCTATGTCCTTTCCAGCGTCTCAAATGATATTCTTACCAAATTTCATCTAAATCGGTTCAGTACATCCAGAGATTACCGAGAATTACAGAGATTACAGATAGACCCCTACAACGTCACAAACTCACAAACTTACCTGTTTATAATATTAGTATAGATTATTTCATATTGTATATTATATCATATTTCTAATATCATTACAACATCAAAACAATACTCGATCATGAAAATTGTAAAACAAAAACTACAGTTTTATGAAAAAAATCCTTCAAACAAAAAATTCTATCGTGCTTGAATTTCATTTCCACGCATGACATATTAACTTAGTACTACTCAAAACACTGTCGAGTTTTACATTCGTGTAATCGATCAATATCAATCCGTTTTATCAAGTCATTCATCAATGTTTGTAAAATGTACTGTAGGTGTTAAAAAGTGCAAAAGGGATGAAGTTAAGCAAAGTGACAAATGGATCGATCTATACACTGAGCGCTACGATTAGTCAGCTTGAAATTTCCTCTTACTTTACAAATGCTAGTCTATTGTAGAACATTAGATATATACCTCGTTCTTTTTATTTGTACTTTCAGTTTTTAATCTATATATTATTTAAAAGAAATAATATGTTTTAATCTCACAACTGTTACAAATGTTAAGGTTTGTATGTAAATATTTATCCATCTTTCACGTTATAACGGCTGGATGAATTTGGGTGAAATACATGGATATATATCCATCTATATAGATAGAAAATAACTTCAAGCTCTACCTACTAATTTAACTACGCACAATGGATTAAAATAGAGTTTAAGTTCGGAAAACGAGTTCATTTTACATTAGATAAGACATTTTTTTTTAACGTTGGGAAATGCGTTGGACGGCCCGACGGCAGGTCTGCCGAAGCAGGCAACAATAACCATGGGGTTGCTCCCACGGTCTATTCTGCTATCAGAGAATATGCTTAAAGGTGGCGCTACCTGTATTATAATACAAAGCTGCACTTTGTGTCTATGTATTTTTGTGTTTATCATCCACTAAAGTTGACATCCATTTAGATATAAAAATAAAATCTTTATTGTAAGAATTTTTAATTTTGTTTGAGCCATGAAGATAAAATTTTGTTGCAATTTTACTTTAGAAATTAACTTTAAGTCTTATTCATATAAATTCAGCTGTTCTCGAGTATTGTGGAAACAAATAGATAGGCGGATAAAATTATGTAACATGATGTTATGACAACACACGCTAAAATTATGAATGATGGTGACAGAAGTGTTACAAGGTGCCTGTTCTAAGCATCCCACCAAACCTAATTAGTGGAAATCAAAGAGATAAATAGAAGGATATTAGTTACTTAACACTCAAAATAACTGTGTTCCTTCTAAGTCTTTGCACAACCAATAATTTGTAGACTTTCAATATTGCACTCATGGCCACAATATGCATATGATCAATATGCATATAATATTACATAAAGCATATTAAGAACCTATCCCACTTACCTAACTAATTCAAAATAATTTTATTTTTCTTATCTTAATTTTATAACTTATGTTAGTTTTTATAAAACAGTATATTAAACTCATTACCTTAGCACATGACAAAAATAGAAACAAATATTATTTTGCAAAAATAAAATAATTTAAATTGTTCTTTTTATTTATCAAAATATATAACATATTTCAATACATTAATGTTTTGAAGCACATATTCTTTGTTCTTCACTAAATTTAGTTTTTTAAGAAAATCGTTTTTAGATCAAAATATATATTTCTACTTGAACTTCGGCGGATTTTGTTTCGGTTTCATCCACATTCGCCTTCTCATGTGAACGACAGCTCTTTAAACACTTTAGAAACTTGCAGTCTAACTTTATTTCCTAGTACACTCTATTATTATTGATCCTAACGTTATTTAAAAGCAACACAGTTGGAGATGGGTCTTATATCTTCCGAATAAATGGCGTTATCATCCTTAGTGATAAGTGATAATAAATACAAAATTATGAATTATGAGCCAAAAAGAAATATTTTTACTATTATATTTACCAACACCCACTTGGCAAGCGTGGTGGAGTTGTGGCCTGATCCCCCTCGTATTGAAGGGAGGCCGGTGCCCAACAGTGGGACTTTAGATATATATTATTTATCATGCCTATGTATACGTTATGAATATACATAATAATATATACATATTATTATACAATATTATGTATATTTTATTATGTATATTTATCAGATACAACGATTACAATAGTGTGCTCACATACTCGCAATACATGCTGAACTCCTCGAAGGAGAATGGCTTCAACGGTTACAGAATACACGAGACACGAACGAAAGTTATGACTTCAAAATTTAAGCAGTCTTTGTGACCGAAACTGGTTGGGAGTTAATCTTCATCATCATTTTCTATTTCAGTACATGTATTTTTTAATATTTCGCAATACTTTTTTAGATTAAACTATTTTTTTCGATTTTTTTTATTTTTGGTTTTTGACTTTTCGAATCCTTTACAGTAATTATGGGCACAGGAGAAACTAAGTTTTTAGAAATCTCAAAGCGCGTTATATAGAATGTACAGACAGCACCTATCCACAAAATTATACAATGATTTTCAAAAATACCAAAAATGCCAAAAAAAGCAAGATACTTTAGATCTTGTATTTGTTTTTTTCATTTTATTTTCGTCGGGTGCCCGATGAAATTGGTATATACATACTAATGTGTAAAAGAGTTTTTTAGTCATTTGAACGCGGTTTTAGCCGCGGGTGATGCTAATATTATAATATTAGCGTTGTTTGCCTCGGTGATGTAGTGGCTTGTACGGCTGCACACCCGGAGGTCCTGGGTTCGAGTCCCGGGTTGGGCCAAGTTTAGTTATTGGAGTCTTTCTGTATAGTAAGCCTCAGTAACAGCCCGGAGTTGGGTAGTTGGCGGTGTTTCACCCCCGTGCCTCGGAGAGCACGTAAAGCCGTCGGTCCTGCGCCTTAACTCTCACTCACTGGTCGTGTCGAGTGGTCGTTCCACCGTAGTATGATCCGATGTACTTGTAGGCTGGCTAGTCTCGCGACTTACCCGCGCTTCGTTCATAAGTTTTAATTTTTTGAGTGAAACCCCAGTTCTTTTTTCAAAATAGTAAGGAAGTAGTCTAAGTTACTCCTTATAATATCAGCTATCTACCAGTGAAAATCCCGTCAATAGACCGACTGACAGACAGAAAAACAAACAAACATTTTAAAAATTCTGGTTTTCTTCTAAGTACCGTAATTTCATATGAATTTAGTAAGAAAGCTGTTATTTTGATATTACAAATAGACACATCAATTTTATTTATCTGTATAGATTCGTGTTAAGCTTTGACTTTTACTAAGAAATTTTATTTCGTTTCAATTTGGCCCTAATTTAATTTCATTATTTTGATTACATTTTACTAGCGACATCAAAATGGCCCTTTGAAAATCCTTAATAAGTAGCAGATCAAATCTAGATTAATTTTACTTGAAGTTAGCTTTAATATTATTTTTCTTAGAAAATAATCATTGTATTAATTTATGTATATTGCTTATGAGAAATCTTTATTAGCGGACTATTATTATAAATGCAAAAGTATATGTAATACATTATGTATAAGTGTCATGTGTGTATGATTGTTTGTCCTTTGCTGAAACGTAATTAGGGACGCACCCGAATGAAGCAAAGGTATAATTTTACAGTTTTAATATCATAGTAAAATTAACTAGATTTTAAAGTGTTTTGTTTTTTTTTGTTTAAAATGTATTTAATAATATACCTATATAAGTATTTTTTTATGTTGGGACATTAACAGCGTCATCTGATTAACAGATAGTTGATACACTACACATATATGTATGTATAACTTTAAATACATACATATTATAAATAAACAACCATGACTGAAATTACAACATTCGTGTACATCACACAAATGATTGCCCCAAGCGGGACTCGAACCCGCGACGGGTTCGAGTTACAGTAGAGGTATTAAGTACAATTAATCGCCGGTAAAAGGTATAGTACCCATGACCTTTTAAAATGTAAATTCAGGTTATATATATATATATATATATATATATATATATATATATATATATATAATTAAATGATATGAAATTATTCCCAGTATCTCCGAATTTTTAAAGAAAATTTTAGATTGATGCATTAAATTATAATCTTCAAAGGGACTTCTTAAAATTATAATATACAAGCCGCCTCAGAATTTATCATAAGAGGGTGCTTACGCTTTAAGTATAGGCTATTTACTTGGACTGGCTTTTAGATGTTACTGCATTATAAGCCGCGTAATCGGCGTAATAACTACGGAATAGTATTATATATATATATATATATATATATATATATATATATATATATATATATATATATATAATCAGTCAGTAAAATCTAATCTAAAAGATAAGTCTAAACAATCAATACTAATATTATAAATGTAAAAGTTTGTGAGGATGGATAGATGGATTTATGGATGGATGTGTGTTACTCTTTTACGCCAGAACAGCTGAACGGATCTGGATAAAATTTGGCACAGAAATAGATTATAGTCTGGAATAGCACATAGGTTACTTTTATATCTTGTAAAAATATTATAAGGTTCCTGTGGGATACATTTGTTTTTATCTAGGGACGGAACCCAAAATGAAGCGAGGGTGTGTCGCTTTTTTAACAATTAATGTTTATTAGGCGACCAAAATTAGTTTATACAATGGATACTTACATAAAGAGGCTGTAATCGTAAATAAGCTCTAACTAGATTTAGTTAACAAAGCCAACGTGATGCTTTGCAACGTACAATGCGGTTTGATATATGCTAATAAGCTGTTTACCTTGTTTATGTATTACGGGTACGACCAAATGGTACTTAATTTGAGTATATACAATGCCTTAATAACGAAAATCTTATTATAGCAATGATAAGTAGCAGTCTTAATAGGTTAAAGCTGGAGTGAAACTCGCTAATAGCATAAACACGGACGTTCTAATTAAGCATCTCGATAACTTATGCCCGTTAAGAGGAATATATATACGCGAAATATTTTGTCACTTTACACAGTAATGGCGCAATGAATTGACTTGATTTTTTATATAAAACGTCTCGAAAGCTACATTAAGGTTTCTATAGAATATTTAAAGTACTACAAAAATATTTAGGACTTTTAAAATAATGAATAAAATCAGTCTTGATGGATCTAGGTCCTAATATATATATATATATATATATATATATATATATATATATATATATATATATATATATATATATATATATATATATATAATAGGATATAAAATTATAGGATAATAACCAGTATTTTTTTAATGTTGTCAGCCGTTTGACTACAGCCTTCACTCGTCTTCAGGCCTTTCTTGCGTCCCATTCAGATTAACGTCTACTGCGACCCTAATCTAATCCATCCACTTCATGTGCGATCTAATTTTCTTTACTCTTCCAAGCACTACATAGGTAATAAAATGTAAAAGGTCTTGAACACAAGAAAAATCTTATACAGTGTTACTTATAATATTATAAACATGATACTTTGTGTGGATGTATGGATGGATAAAAGGATGGATGTTTGTTACTCGTTCACGCAAAAGCTACTGAACCCATTTTGATAATTTACAATAATAAAACTTATATGTCAGAGTAACATACATTTTTTTTAAGACACAGTAATATATAACTACGCGTGTAGAGTCGCGGGAAAAGGGAACAACAGATTTTATATCTACAAAAATCGAAATTATTTGCCTTCTCCCATTTCATTCGTAATCGTTTCGCTGATGTAGAATATAATAATAATATCTTCCAGACCGATTTCCTCCACGGCGGCTTATCTCCCAGAAACTAGACAGATACGCAGGAGATATTATAGTGCACAAGTGTACGCGGAGAAACAAATGACTTTTACTCTCAAATAGCACGTAAAGCCATCGGTTCTGCGCCTTAACTCTCACCGGTTGTGTCGAGTAGTCGTCCCACCGGAGTATGAGAGTGACAGGAATAGAGAGTGCACGTTGTGTCTGCGCGTACACTTGTGCACTATAATATCTCCTGCGCAGTTGGCTAATCTCAATGAGATTGGCCGCCGTGGCCGGATTCAGTTAGGAGAATATTATATTATTATACTCTCAAATTTCGATGGGACGATATTTAGACATGACCGGTGAGAATTAAGGGCCGATGGCTTTACGTGCTCTCCGAAGCACGAGGGTGAAACACCGCGCACTTCCCAACTCTGGACTGTTACTCAGATCTTCTTGACAGACTCAATTACTGAACTTGGCCGAACCCGGGACTCGAATCCAGGAACTCCGGATCTGCGGCCATACATATACTAGACCACCGCGGCAGTTAGTGTAGCATATATTATTATAATCGTTTTAGTAACATCCTTTATAGTCAGCCTCTAGGTACAACGTCTGTTTGTAGGTATTATTGGTAGGAATTCGTTAATGAATCTCTTGAGACAAATTGAGAGCTAAGGCAAGACGACTAAAAGAATATCGTCCAAGTCGTCCAGTGAAGAGAAAATAATAATGAAATGATTGTTTGAAGACGCATCTCTCGACATATATTTTAAGCGTTCCAGTGTTATTAAATATAAGTAAGTGTTAGTATATAATATTCTGTTTAATTGTTTAGCCTAGATTCCAGTCCCGGGTCAGGCAAGTTTAGTTACTGAGCTTTCCTATCAAAAAATTCTCAAGGACTGCTCAAAATTGGAAAGTTTTATCACAGTATAAAAAAATTACTTATGTAATTAGTGCTGAAAAAAATACAGCTAAAGTTTATCGAAAGTCCAATAAGTACATGTATATACAGAGATCCTATGTTGTACCTATATACGAATTAAACATCATAGAAATATGAGTAAGCATAAAAACTTTTAATAGAATATTTAAGTACATTCAATGTTAAACAAATAAATACGAGTATTTATGTTCAACATTGAATTTCACCTTAAAAAATCATTATAGCTTTACCTTATTAGAGTACAAATACAAAGAGAAACCTTACCTAACAAAATAAGGTACGTGATTTTAAGGTCGAAGAGCAAGCACCCATAAATATGTCAGTTTTGGCACTAACTTTAATAACATACAAGAACCTACGCGAAAATACCTCCTTTGGATCAAAGAATATAATAGAAATACATATTAGCTTTCTAACTAAATTATAGAGGTCATAAATACTTTTTTATTTTTTTAAGCTTCAAATTCGTTTATAATAACATATTGTATTTTTTTTAAATATACTATTTGCTTATCTTTTAATTGATGATAAGAATTAAGATAAAGCAGAAACATAAAGGTAAAAAAAGTCATCAGTATATATAATCTCAACTTTAAAATGCTTCTACGACTTAAATATAACTTTCGATATACTTTCGATATTTATTATAAATTCGATATTTATAATATATTCAGGCTTTCTTAACGTCATCATGACTATGAGCCTAAAAAAATTATAATTGTCAAGCTTTGTTAGACATACAGGTTTCCTTACGATGAATTCTTTTGCCGTAAGGCAAGTTTCTGGAAGGTAGTGTGTCAAAGGTGTGCGAACCGGCGTATGAACCCACTTCACATTTCCAAACAAGCCTTTTACCACTGGGCTATCATTGCCATAATAAAAAAATATTAGGATTTTCTAATAAAATAATAATATACGCCTTCAATATTTTACAAAGTGACCTATCTACTATATTTCCGTAACAGCATAAAAGAATTGTGCCTTTATTTTTTTATTAAAACAACGAAATAATTCTAACAATAACGGTAGGGGAGTAATTTTTTATAACGTTATTACCGAAATAAATCGTCGCTTAAAATGTATTATTCTCAATATGCCACCATTTCTACTCCTGTTATATATCTGCACATGTAATAATTTAAGTACCTGAGCTACCGAGCTTCGCTCGGAGTTTATGGCCAGGAAAAACATTTAAAAAAAAACAAAAGTAAAAACTTTGTATCCAACCGGGATACGACCCCAGACACCTGTGATTGTGGCGACCATATTTTGCGTGGAATATTGCGAGACAAAACCGCATGAAAACTCAAAAACACGCGTTTTCCCAGACATAAAACTAATCTAGATCGAGTTATCGCCCCCGAAACACCCTGTTTACTAAATTCATGAAAATCGTTGAAGCCGATTCCGAGATTCAGATTATATATATATATTATATTTATATAGATTATACATACAAGAATTGCTCGTTTAAATATATTAGATAAAGATAGTGATTCCTTATGTTGTTCCCTTCATTTCACAAATATATATTATACATTAGATTATAAGAATTATGTATTGCAAAAAAATATTTTAATTAAAGTTTATGAGCATGATTGTATATATTATTAATGTAAGTATTCAGAAAACGTAAATGAAAGTTGTTTTATCTTGTGGCATTTCTACCTTCTCTTTATTTATTCTGCGGTGTACACAAGTGTGAGAGTTAACCCTTGTCAAAAGTTTTTCAATTAGGTAAGCGTAAAGTATTAAGAAATATATTTATCAGATGAACTCGGCTTGGTGTTGAGTATTTGTCGATGAGTCTCGAGTAACTAATGTAACACAATCTTTCAACAATTCAATTCAATATTTATAATATGTATATATTTAAAGATATATTTGTGTAGTGTATCAACTATCTAGTATCCATAACACAAGCCTCGCAGCTTACCATAGAACTAGATGGCGCTGTGTGTTAATGTCCCCACATATTTATATTATTATATTTATTTCAACGTTTTGTTTTGCACAGTAAACAATGAAGTAAAATGAGTGTTCTAAAATTTATCAAAAAACGCTATTTAATAGTTTGAAATATATTTTTTATGTTATTTTTTCTCTTTAGTTCTAAATTTACTTAATGCATTTATTCTATAAAGTTTATGTAGATATTTTATAACTCAAAATACACGCTTTCCACTCTATTGTATGAAACTCATCAAAACGAGTCAAATGATCCCGAGCTCGACGGTTTTATTACTAACCATTGAAAAGTTTCACTATCGACCCCTGACTCTATCTCAGTTCTATGGAATCAAAATATGGCATTGCCATCCGGATTCGACGAACATGAAGTTTTCAGTCGATACTACTGGTCTGTGAAAGTTCCAGTAATATCAATACAGCTTTTTCGAAAAATACTGGCTGCAAATAAACAAACGAACAGATTATAAAAATACAGTTATATTTTGTTCTTTAATATTGAGCAAGTAGCCAAATAATAAGTTTCTATTGAAATCATAGGTAGACACTTTTATTTAACTTATAAGTATAAAGTATGCAGAACAAGCCAAGAGCTTGCCCAAATTCATTAATTAAAAGCATTCCTAAAATAGTTTAACCGTAATTAAAATATGGTTTTTAAATAATAAATGCTTCAAACAACTCTTCAATTAAACAAGGATTATATTATAATACTTTCTTAGATTTACGCGATTATTCAACATTATGAATGATTCTATTTTTTTTTTGGATTTTGTCGTCGCTTTCTTTTATACTAGCGACTCCCTCGCTCCACTCGGGTTCGTCCCTACTTACGTTTTAACGTTTAGTATAGATTTCTCAGAGATGAGATATTTTCTCGCAGTAAAAAAATACCTATACGTTGACCTGGATAACTAGCTATCATTATACCAAATTTCATGAAAATCCCTACAGAGGTTTTTCCGTGATGCGTTCACAGACAGACAGATAATAATTCTAAAAACTGTAGATTCGGTCTTTGTATCAAAAATAATCACTATTTCAATAAGATTTTCCAAAAAAATATTTAGTGTACAAATTCGACTTAGTTACAATTTTATATGTATAGATTTTATGTTTCCGACGTTCCGAATGCAGTATCTGATATTGTCTGTAACAACTATATAATAACTTTTGAGACGTCTAAAACCTTAGTCTCCTGTGACCATGTTTACAGTACAGCATTCAAAACGTCGAGATCAATAAAATGTATAAAATAAAACCGCGACTGTTTCGAAAAAAAAAGTTTAATTTAGATATTTCACGAGCTGTTAAAGCTATTTATCTTACATTGACTAATATTAGTACAGAGCTTCTATCGAATGATTTTGTAAAGTTGTAGTACCCATTTTATACAAGTATGGTTTATTAATTGGACCCAGTTATGCAGAAAACAGCCATGTGCGTAAAAGTACACACAGAGTTATAAGCATCTTTCTGTCGATAGTTGCACTTGGGTTATGTTTTGTTTTTCTGGTTATTTTAAAATTGAACAATATTTATATAAGTATTGTTTATTTTTTAGAATTATTTTATTTTTTATAATAAAATGCTTATAACTCTGTTGGTATTTTTACGCACATGGCTGTTTTTTGCATAACTGGGTCCAATTTTGCCTGTCAGTTAGTTTATAAATTAATATTAAGGCGAATGTTTTTCCTTTACCTCCTTCCAAATAAATATTCAATATAAATTGTTAAATTCATTAATTGTTTCATACTAACAAAGTTTCGGGCCTAAATTAACAAAATGCCAGATTTTTTAATGTTATCAAAAAAAAGTGTAATTTTTCATGACAGCGCATAGAACCAACGGTCAACGCAGCCTTTTTACATATCTAATCTCTAAATGAGAATTGAATTAACTATATTTTCAATTTTAACTATTATTAGGTATCTATAAAAAATTTCATTAAATTCGTCTAGCTGTACTCAAGTCACGTGCGTCGTGCATACCTACAACAGATTGACAGACAAGCAAAAATTCAAAATGGTAGTGCTTCATTAAAATATAATTCAACTAAACTAAATGAGCCACTTTTAGTCATGAAATATATATAATAACTAGCATTGCCCGCGGCTCCGTCCGCGTTCAGATGACCAAAAACCAAATTCTTAGGTTTTACATATTAGTATACTTAATACTTTCTCAGATTTACGCGAATATTTGACATTTTAAATAAAATTATCTTTTCGGATTATTTCGCGCATTTACTTTGCTTTTTGGTTTCCGACGTTTCGAATGCTTTACAGCAATCATGGTCACGGGAGAGATTGAGGTTATAGACGTCTGAAACGTCTAATATAATCCGAAAAGATAGTTTTATTTAAAATATTAGTATACTCTTGCAGTATAGTACATTGCAGTTTTTGTATTTTTTCTCAGAAATAAGATATTTTCCCAGGGTAAAAAGTATCCTATTTGTTGACCCTGATAACCAGCTATCACCATACAAAATTTCATCAAAATCTCTCTTGTGGTTTTTCCGTGATGCGGTAACAGATAGACAAAAATTCTAAACATTCGGCCCCTGTATCAATAATAATGTTTATTTCAATAAGATTTACCAAAAAATATCTAATGTACAGATTCGGCTTAGTTACAATTTTATAATATGTATAGATCTAAACTAGTTGAGTTTTGAATAAAACACAGAAATAATTTTGATTATTTAAGTTGAGATTCATACATGCAAATGTATAAATCTCAGCTTAAATAATAGTTTATGCTTTATACTTTAAATGTATTGCGTTCCATTCAAATGCACAAAGGAAATAAAAATATATTTTTTGTAAACATCGCTTCACAGAGTCACAAGATGAAAGTCGAAAATAGCTCGACTTTTAAAAATAAATATGGGAAGATAAAGAGATCATGAGATAAATTTATTTTATGCTGTAAAAGTTTTTTACACTCTATTAGTGTAATGTATATTTGTTTAATAAATTATGATTTCAACAGTGATAGCGCATCGGTAGCGTGTTCGCTTGGAAAACCATTTGGTTTCACAACATTTGTTGGGAGTTCAAACCCGGGTCTCGTACCTGTGAGAATTTCTTACGCGAATCGATTCTAACCGATTACCACCTGCTAATATCGCGTAAAAAACATCATGAGGAAACTTACATGCTTAAGAGAGAGCCCAACTAGTGCTTGAAAGACGTGTGATATCCGCACACCCACACTTGGGCAGTGTGGTAATCTAGTCTAGGCCTATATATATATATATATTCCGCTCAAATCAAACTAATTAGCTGTTTTCAACGACATTAACTTTAAACTGAAGAGTAAACTGGGCCACTTTATTGTGATTATCAATCGGAGTATTGACACAACAGCAAAATGGGTAGCTGTACTAATTAGTGATCTCATTTACCCGGAATTGACTCCAAAATTTGCTTTCCTGTAATTATAAATTTACAAATAGCGTGAACATTTCATTAACAACGACATTGTTCTGTTGATTGGATCTTTTAATCAACATTTCTATATAAATATGCTTAACAAGTCTATTAATTAAAAGTTTATGTAAAATATATTTTTGTTGCTTTTATATAAATTATTTAATCCAGGATAATGATTTCTTAACGGTAGTAGGTAAAAATATTTAGTTTATTACATAAATATGTATAATGTATATTTATCATTCCTCTGAAAGTCTATCGATGATCATTTCTTCTAATAAGGTCAAATTAAAGTAATTGTAAATAAGAAAAACCATTTCAAAATTATAAGAAAAGTAGATATAATATTTAAGCGAAGTTCTAAGCAAGAGATAGGGAGATAGCGAGAGTCTTACGTGATTTTCGAAGTAATGTAGGCATAGAAATATATGAAGATGGTACAGGTTACAACCACACACAGGTGGTTACAACCACATTTTACAGTTTATTTCAAGTCCCGCGCGTTAATTTTCGGGTAAACCACGCCGTCTAAGACTTAAAGCAATTTAGATAGCAATTTTTGTCTCCATGTACTCATATATATATTATCTTTGCACAATAAATATGTAAATTTATTAGCATAAACCTTGATTATAAACTATCGTTATTTTTAAAATTCAAGTTATTTTAAATTTAAAATTTTTGTTATTTGAAATGAATTATTTATATTGTTTATTAAAACTAGGGAGATAATTATTGTTTCATCGTCTCAACCCAAACACGTCCACTGCAGGACATAGGCTTCCACCAAAAATTTCCACGACTACCGGTCTCGTGCCGTCCGCAATTATTATTCATTTTATTTGAAACTAGCAGAATCCGCCGCTCCGCTCTCGCTAAAATTACAAAAAAAGTGGGTTTCACAAAAAGTTCATCTCTATTTTACCCTCTTAGGGATTAATTTTAGAAAACGCCGAAATACGTAACTCATTATTTTTGCCGTACGTTCGTGCAAATATGTCCAAGGAATAAAAAGTTTCAAATAAGCTTTTGTCCCCTATTTCACCCCCTCGGGTGTAGAATTTTGAAAAATACTTCCTTAGTGGATGCCTTCGTTATACGAGGAATCCTCGTGCGAAATTCCATTTTTCTAGCCTTAAGGGTTTGGGCTATGCGTTGATAGTACTTGATACATCAGTTGATCACCTTTTGCCTTTTATGTATTATAAAGATAGATAAGAGTTATTTTAATATATTTATACCCGTATAGTCAATTATTACATTTTATTTCAACCCCTTAGGCAGTGCCAATTAGTTCCCCAAAATGCTGTGCCGACACCACTAGTAATACTTTTCATATTTTATCCACAAATATAAAATTGGGAGCCAACAATTGGTCTACAGTATTCGAACAATTAACGATATAATATAACTTTTTATGAAAATATATCCTTTGGGAAATATAGTAATGCTCAGCAATTTTAATCGACTATCATTATTGACACTCTCTCTTGAGATTTGTATCGAAATTATTTTAAAAGCCTTGATATATAACGGTCAATCTTATTCAGTGAAAATAATGTATCTATACTTCTATACTAATATTATAAAGAGTAAAGTTTGTGAGTTTGTGTGGTTGTAGGAGGTAATCTCTGGATCTACTGTACTGATATAGATGAAATTTGTTAAAAAGATAGATTGAGATCCTGGGAAGCACATAGGATACTTTGTATCCTGGAATTCATCCTTTAAGAGGGTGAAAATGGGGATGAAAGTTTGTACTGGGAAGCAAGCTAGGGAAGAACCCGAGCGAAGCGAGATGGAGTTGCTAGTATATATAAAATCGGAGTATATTTCACTGACTGGTGATAAATTCATGTAGAGGGCTGATTTGGAAATATATATTTTAAGGGGTAGAGAGGAAAATTGGTTTTGAATTTAAATGGAACTGAATATGGCTGTGAAATTCAGTGAAAATACTACTAATAAAAAATAATGATACATAGCTTTCATATTTTTGTAAAATTCCACTAGCAAAAGTGGAGCATCAGGGTGGGGTGGGGTGTATGCAAAAATATGATCTTTGTGTGTTTGTAACCGCCAATAACAAGTATTTTTATTACCAGTAACTATTTATATTAATCATCTATCATAAAGTAAACTGTCAAAGTAGGTTCTCTACCAGGTTTAGTGATTGTGTAAGATTATTTCACTAACATATAATACTTTCCAATATTTGACATTTTAAATAAAACCATCTTTTCGGATTATTTCGTGGATTTATTTTGATTTTTGGTTCCCGACATTTCGAATGCCTTACAGCAATTATGGTTACGGGAGAGACTAAGGTTAGGTTTAAGACGTCTCAAAGACTACGTTCATTTAAAATATACTTATATATATACACACATACATACATCAAATATCACTCGTATTATTCAATTCAATTTCCTTTTTTTTTCTACAATAGCTTATAGTTGCGTTGACACACGCAATCCATTCTGCCAGTGTCACGTTCTGTGAGAGAGACACGAATGAGATTGAGCGGTAATTTTGAAATTTAGTAACTTTAATGTGGAAATAAAACTATGAATGAATGATCGGTTTAGAGAAGTATTGAATTTTCTTATTAATGGCTTTAAGTCCACTCATATTATACACCGTACGGTAACCTGACAGTAGGCACTGACAATATGACACTTAATGTTCTGCAAGATGATCAATAGGGTGAATTTTCAATGCGGTTTAACAGTTACCAGATAGTCTCTTGTATAAAAAACGTAATGATGAGTTTCGATACTGCTGGATAGTAGAGAAGCGAGATTTTATTTTAAAGACAATCTTTAAATTTCATTTAAAATGCATGCCATAAAAAGTCGAAAAGATATTTCGCTACAAAATTTTATTACACTTTGTTATTTTCCAAACTTTCAACGTAAAATGACGTGAATTAATTGAAATTAATATTTTTATTGACAAAATAAGTGTAAAGGACGTGAGAGTAAAAAATTAAAAGTTTCAATAACAAATAGGTATAGTCCAATGGATAAAACAGATTGAGTCGGGAATGACAGCCAAGCCATATCAGTATTAATTCATATTATTTCTTTACACTTGTACTACGTCCTTTGTACTGTACAAGAGGTATAATAGGTACTGTGGTATTGTTAATAAACAAATATAAATATGTTGGGACATTAACACACAGCACCCTCTAGTTCCATGGTAAGCTACGAGGCCTGTGTTATGGATACCAGATAGTTGATACACTACACATATATAACTTTAAATACATACATATTATAATATAAACACCTATGAGTAGAGTATAAACATTCGTGCTCATCTCACAAATGCGGGACTCAAACCCGCGACCGCTGGCACAGCAAGTAGGGTCACTACAAACTGAGCCAAACATGTTGCCCTAAAGTAAATAGTTAACGGGTCTATTATTAAAAACTATTTTTATTTTGTAAATAAACTTTTTGTCGTTTGAGCGTATTATTAAATACCTATCGTATGATATTTTTAGTGGCTAATGTGATAGCTTTTACTAGTCAGGTACTAAATTAGGGTCGCTGGTTACTGGAGTTTTCCGTCATAAAATACTAAGTACCAACGAGGAGTTGATAAGTGGATAGTATGCACTGTAGGTTCAGAGTGCATGTTAAGCTGTCGGTCCTTCGTTTCGATCGTGTTGAATTATCATCCCAACGGAATATAAGAGTGCACACATATTACATACTAGCATTGCCCGCGGCTCCGCCCGCGTTCAGGTGACCAAAAACCAAATGCTTAGGTTGTACAATATATTAGTATACTCTTACATCATAGTTTTTGTATTTATTCTCAGAAACGAGATATTTTCTCGCCGTAAAAAGTATCCTATATGTTGACCCGGATAACCAGCTATGACTATACCAAATTTTATCAAAATCCCTCCGGTAGTTTTTCTGTGATGCGGTAACAGACAGAGAGACAGACAGACAGGAATTCTAAAAACTATAGATTCGGCCACTTTATCGATAATAATGTCTATTTCAATAAGATTTTACAAAAAATATATAATGAACAGATTCAACTTAGTTTTATTATATGTATAGATTTGCGCAACGTACAGTGTGCGGTATGCACTATAATTTTTCCTGCACAGTTGGCTAGTCTCAGTAAGAGTAGGGCCCGTAACCCGGGTAAAGTTAATATATCGGATATCCCTTATATGTATATGGGTACATATATTTTTATTAAAAAAATTATAGCTATAATACTGCTTGCTATTGATATTTATTTAATACTACAGGTATATATTTATCCTAAAATATTCTTGGTGATAAAGAATTTAAACACAATCTACTTCCGCATCTATTTTTGCCTCATTAGTTTCAACATCAAAGAAAATTCATTGGTTTATGTTTGGTTTTTGTGCGGTCAAAGCTGGCTATAAAGATTCCAGTCGTTCGAGTTGAAGTGTTTTATTGAATGAGACTACTTGGGCGGGTAGGGCGCAATACTTTAGCTCCACACTTTTGTTAATAGTACCTTTTTTTTTGTTAATAGTACCTTTTTTTGTTAGTAGTAAAACGGCACAATATAGGTATTTCTGTGAATATTTCAACATATTAAGATATTAAAAACGAAATTGAAAAATATACTAATTAATTAGCCCGATATTTTATTTGGAAACGACTTCTTTTAGCAGAAATCAATGTTTGTTTTTCTAATACTTCCTTAGATTTACGCGAATATTTGACATTTTAAATAAAACTATCTTATCGGATTTTCGCAAACCAAATCAAAATAAATCCGCGAAATAATCCGAAAAGATAGTTTTTTTTTAAAGTTTGTTTTTTGTATAAACTATAAAGCTACATAACATGATTTTTTTTTAGTACTACGTAAACATAAGAATTAAAATAAATATCTAACTGACTTTCGCTTTTCGGGAATCAAACCGTAATATTTTTTTCAACAATAAATTTCTATTTTTCAATTAAATAACGACTTTGTCTAGAACTTACAAAAACAATAAAATTTATAAAAATGTAATTTAAAAGTGTTTGTTAAAGTCTATTTTAATAAAGTGTATTTTGATTTCATTAGATTTGAATATTTTAAATATTTGATTACATTTTCTCATACATATTATTTTAGTGGTATTTCATTTTGATTAACAATAGAGGTTTTGTTCACGAAGTGTAACCCTGCCTTTATTATTTATTCATAAGTTGGCAACTATAACACAGGAAAAAATGAGTTTATATACAAATGTAATGTATACACTAAGCAATATGAGTACAAAAGACAAAGTGAATCGTAAATTAGACGCGGTCCCTGGACTATAAATATGTTAGGTCATCTTGTAGGTTTATAGTGCATATATGGCGTAAAATGTTTTACTCTTTATTATACTGCTCGTACACGTATAGTTTGAATTTACATAGGCTTTGATACATATTTTAAATTTTAAAGCATATTATTTAAATTATATCACGGTGTTTTACTTAAGCATTTAATGAAGTCCGTTATAACGTTCTTAGTCTATACATATATTGGAACTGCCTCGGTGGTGTAGTGGCTAGCATGTACGGCTGTACACCCGGAGGTCCTGGGTTTGAGTCCCAGGTCGGGCCAAGTTTAGTTACAGAGTCTTTCTGTATAGTAAGCTACAGTAACAGCCCGGAGCTGGGAAGTTGGCGGTGTTTCACCCCCGTGCTTCGGAGAGCACGTAAAGCCGTCGGTCCTGCGCCTTAACTCTCACTGGTCGTGTCGAGCAGTCGCCCCACCGGAGTATGAGAGTGACAGGAATAGAGAGTGCACTTGTGTCTGCGCGTACACTTGTGCACTATAATATCTCCTGCTCAGTTGGCTAGTCTCAATGAGATTGGTCGCCGTGGCCGGAATCGGTCAGGAGAACATCATCATCATCATCATATTGGAAATATAAATTTTTTGTCTGTTTGTTAACTTTTACAGCGTGAATCTCGGAAGAGTTTTTTACAAAGAGAGTTTTATTGTGATGATAAACATAAGATAAAACAAGACTTTCATTAGATAGCTCATGATTATCAAAATCGGCGACCTTAACTCTATAAGACTTGTGCGCTAAAAACTGTAATGACTATACCTAAAACAATGAAGCTTAAGTATCTTACACTTATCCATATTACATAATTCGTTGGCTCACTATTACAAGGTTCTATGTTAATTTAATAAAGTTTAGTAATTTTTACATAGAACTTCGTTATTTTGTTATCATAAAAAAAACAACATAGAACTATGTAAAATTGAATATTTTGTTGTTAAAGTGCCGCTATCTAGTGGTTTGTTTTTGCAAAACTGTAGCTAATGACACATAAAACCTTGTAGCATTAATAACTAAATAAGTACTAAAATTGAAACATAGAACCTTCGTTAGTCTCGTTAAAACTCAAAAACGGCTGGACCTATTTGAATAATTCTTCTTTTGTTGGGGGTGTGTTAGGGGGTGGTTTAGATATAAAAAAAGGGGAAACCCATAGGACCACCTGGGAAATCGAAAAGTTTATTTTGGAAGGGGTACTTAGAATTAATTTCAATAGATGGCGTTCACGGCGGACCCATCATCTACAACAATGCGATTACCATTAGATTAATTGAGAGATAAATAATATTATATGTATACATAGTTCATCTATTCCATACTAACCGTTAATATAAATATATATAAAAATCGTGATGATAATTACGCTTCATTGTTTTATTAACGAAGGTGAATCATGTATACCTTAGTTTAAAGTCTAGATCAAGCTAAATCGAGTAATTAAATTTTTCTATCAAGAAGTTTTCAGTAATAGATGTTCGAATTAGTTTAGTGATATTACATAACTTTGATTCAGAAAGCACGTGGTAGGTTTTGTTTTTGATATTTTGTCAAGTTGTGTTGGACCATATCTTCGGATTATGAGAGTAGGGGAATAGAGAGTGCAACTATGCTTACGAACACCTTGCGCTCTATAATTTCACATAAATAGTCAGCTGTTTGAGTAAGAAATAACACCATAATCGAATATTTCGAAAGAAGATTACTATATCACTATACCATCATTTATAGAAATACGGATATATATAAGGACTAGCGACTCACACTCGCTCTGCTCGGGTTCGTCCCTAGGTGATTCTTTAAATTGACGTACCTATTTTATCTATGAACCGATTAAAATAAAAGAAATACTAAATGTTAAGTGAAGCTTACTACTTATATATTAGTTAAAACCGTACCCAAATCGGCAAAGCCGTTTCTGAGATTAACGCGTACAAACGTGATAAACAAACAAACCGACAAACAGACACAAATTCTAAAAATCGTTGTTTTGATACAGACCCTCGATGATAGTTTTTCTCAAATATCTTCCATGTACAGACAGCGATCAGTTACACTTTAATTATATGCATAGATAAATAATTATTATCGTATATATATATATATATATATATATATATACGATAAATATATATATATATATATATATACGATAAATATATATATATATATATATATATATATATATATACACAAAAACTCAAGCTTATCAACCCTGCTAACACTAGATAAAAGGAAATTTCCACATATTATATATGTATAATATATCAAAGTTTCATTTAATTAAACCAGAAATCAAAAGCAACATAAATATTATTTATATAGCTCTTCAAACTTGTCAACAAATCTAAACACATCAATTACATATTCAAGCCAATGAATAATATTATAATTTATTCAACGATAATTTGTCTTCAAATTTCATGGCGCATAAATAATTTCATAGGTAACCATATAATTAGGAAACTGTGTTCTCTTTAAACGTCTTGTAAATTTAGCTTTAGTGTAAACAGATGTCCTCGGGCATCAAAGAGTTAATTATCTAAGAATAAAACACTGGAATGGCTCCCTAGAGAAGCATTTACTGTTTCATTTCTTTTTATATCTCACGGTTACAATGAAACGTAGAATTTTTATATTCGAATTATGATAATATATTGAAGTGAATTGTTGGGAAAAACTATTTTAAAACTCAAAATATTTTTTTAAATGGAATAAATAAAATATTTTTGTATCAATATCAATAGTGTTATGATAGAAAGTTTTTATATGTACAATCTATACATATAGTAAAATTGTAACTAAGCCGAATCTGTACATTGAATATTTTTTGGGAAATTTTATTGAAATAGACATTATTATCGATACAGAGGCCGCATCACGGAAAAACCACTGGACAGATTTTGATGAAATTTGGTATGATGATAGCTGGTTATCCGGGTCAACATATAGGATAGTTTTTACCGCGGGAAAATGTTTCATTTCTGAGAAAAAATACAAAATCTGCAATGTAAGAGTATACTAATATGTAAAACCTAAGAATTTGGTTTTTGTTCTCTGAACGCGGGCGGAGCCACGTGCTATGCTAGTACATTATAAAAGTTTAACTAACTTGGATATGGAGATAGCTTATATCTTATTAACACTTAAGTCTATAGAACAACCAAGCGTGAACAACTTCTGGCAATAACTAGTAAGTACGTAAAACGATTAATGAGTTAAACGGTTAATTCATTTGTCACTGCACAATCTTGCCCTAGTAAATAAATTTTCGTTTTCCTGCGGCTCCGCCTGCATAGTACATTAATCAACAACATATCATATACTAAAACCTTCTCCGAAACACGCTGCATCTTATGGTATGAGTATAATTCCGATCGGTTCAGTAGTTATCGCAGTATAACCGAACAAAAAAATCGGCTCTCCATTTATTAGTATAGATATAGTGAACTTAGTAACTATGTGTCATAGAAGTCTCTATGCAAAGTTATTGCTCTTCACTCTATCATTCTATTACTCCGAAAAACCGTAAAAAAAGACAAAATACAAACCAAACAAACAACACACATTCCTAATCATAATAAAGACCACTATCAAAATAATCCATTAATAATTACATATATTATTATCTTCTTCTTAGTCGTACGCTCTTGGCAGAGCGGTCTTGGTTGACCATAAGTTTTCTTTGGCTAATCTAGCCCACGCGATGTGCCTCCATTTATAGCGGTATTCAGCGTCTCGGGAGCACAGGACTGTGGAGTTTTGTGTTACGGCTTTTATAAGTTCTGTCCAACGCGTGTGTGATCGCCCACGAGACCGCTTGCCTTCTACTTTCCCCTGGACAACGAGTCGGAGTATATCATATTATAGACAATTTTTTTATAAACAGACTAAAACGAACTTATTCCGAATCACATTAGTGTAGTAAAAAACTCTATCTTTCATTCATCAAAACTAATATCTTAAAATTTATTGAAATTATCAGAAACACTAACATATTATGCAAATATTAAAAAGATAACTAAAGTAAAAATATTTTATACATTCGTAAATTGAACATTCGTATTTTCTTACACAAAGGAGCTATAGATTATGGGGCAGGTACCGTAATACGTTTTACCGTCGAGATTACAGTACTAAATAAAACCTGTTAGACGTTATTTTGCAACTAACCGGCGGTATTTTGTAAATGTTTAGGCATTTTTATGTGATAAGGAACAATATGTAGGTCGTTCGGTAAGAAAATACATAAATATATAGATAGGCCACCCTTATTATCTAATAGCTGCTATTTGTATGATATATTTTACATTTTTCTTTATTATTTTGGTCGACTTAAATAAAATTTGATATTCAATTCAGGTGTAGGTTTTTTATGTGTAATGTGTATGATACGTGATATCATTACAAATTGACTCTTTTTAGGGGTCCGGGTTAAAATTAACTTTGTTTTTCATAGTGATGTTATGAAGTACACACTTATTTATGCCATTAATAAAATGAATGTCGAATATGGGTAAATATTTTATTTTACTTTTAACTTAACAAATTGGTATGTTGAAACAAAATATTAATTTAATATGTCATGTGTTACGGAACCCTCGGTTTTCGAGTCATACTCGGGCTTGTCCGAATTTTTAATAAATAGGATTAGTCTCAGGTGAATAGTCATATATTTGACCCGAATTATATATAAAAAGGCAGTGGTAGCCCAGTGGTAACAACGTGGCAACCGAGTGATGCGGGTTCAAATCCCGGGACTCGCACCTCTGATATTTTCATGTACAAATTATTTTCAATATGATTAATTACCACTTGTCTTTCGGTGAAGGAAAATATCGTGAGGAAACCTGCATGCTTGTCTGAAAGAATCTAGCAAGTTTTCAAAAGATGGGGACAGTAGGACGTTAAAAAGTCTATGTGGATATAAGTTAGCCTCTTAAAAATAACAAAACATAACATAAAAACCTGTACATAAAATTATAAGTAAATACAAATTTTCAATCTCGCCAAATAGAATTGACATTTAAAAAGAACTAAAATCATATTTCGGCAATTCTATCTCTCATAGTAGATTCAAAATTATACATCACTAGTAGAGCCCGCGGCTTCGCTCGTGCTAAAGCTACAAACAAAATCTCTAAAAAAGTAATTCAATACAAACTTCTATCCCCTATTTTACCCTCTTATAGGATGAATTTTGAAAAATGCTAAAACACATATTTATTTATTTTTATTGAAGAGTATATATACCAAGTTTCAAGTAATTCTGATAACAAATATTTTATTGGATTGTATCAAAACCCGTTTTTCCGTGGGAATTAAGTAATCTCCTGCGATAAAAAGTAGCCTATGTTACTCTCCAGCTCTCTCTATGTTTCAACGTGAAAAAAGGACAGACAAAGAAACAAACAAACAAACAAACACACTTTCATATTTATAATATTAAGTATGGATTTCAAAGTTATAAAGTAACATGGCTTTAAAAATAAATCATTGAGTCAAAATGAAAGGTGAGTGTTTTCATTTAAATTAGGATATTTTTAAATGAAATAGCCACTCACAGAAGTATCAAGTAGCATCGTTGTCGTAATGGAATCCCTCTGAATGACGTCAACAAGCTTCCTGTAACGACTGCGAGAGTAAAAAGAAATGTTATCACAGTTACAATGGCCCTTTAAAATCTTTATACAAAATCCTTTTATCCTGAAGACATTTACGGTGGCGAGGTGTGAAGGTTTTCTTACGTTTATATTTGACCTTTTCTACAGTGGTTGCATGAAAATAAGTTGGAATAGAATACTTATAGCACTTACATATATTACTAAGATTTCTTGTCTTTTTTTTGTAGTTATGTATATCGATGTCTCTTACATTTAATCTATACATATAATAAAATTCTAACTAATTCGAATCTGTACGTTAAATATTTTTTGTAAAATCTTATTGAAATAGACATTATTATCGATACAGAGACCAAATCTATAGTTTTTAGAATTTTTGTCTGTCTGTTACCGCATCACAGAAAAACTACTGGAGGGATTTAGATGAAATTTGGTATGGTCATAAATGGTTATCCGGGTCAACATATAGGATACTTTTTACCGCGGGAAAATATCTAATTTCTAAGGAAAAATACGAAAACTTCAATGTACAAGAGTATACTAATATGTAAAACCCACAGAAATCTTAATAATAAGGTAATTAAGATTTCTGTGGTAAAACCTAAGAAATTGGTTTTTAGTCATCTGAACGCGGGCGGAGCTGCGGGCAATGCTAGTATTATTATAAATTGTTATTATTTTATTTTTATAGGCTCAAAATATTTAATAACTAGCGGCTCACCCTCGCTTCGCTCGGGTTCACCTCAAGGAAAGCACAAACAGATCTATCCCACGGGAACCATTCATTTTTCCGGGATAAAAATAAGTAACCTGTTGTTCGATCTGCAATATAAGGTATCAGCATGCCAAATTTTACTAAATTAGGTGCATAAGTTGTTGTGTACTGAGCTGTATAAGTTACTATAATTTTTTAACTATCCCACGGGAACTCTTTAATTTTTCGGAATGAAAAGTATCAAATTTCATTTAAATAGGTTCAATAGTATCGGAGATTAGCCCCTACGAACAGACAAAGAAACAAAAAATTTGAAAAAATCTGGATTTGTTCTATTTCTCTCCTTACGGTATGTAAGAAGAGAACTGACTCGTTTTTTAGCAATTTTTTCTACCATCTATGTACAGACAGACATTCGACCTCTACAGTTTTATTATTCATATATGTACCTATATTCAGATAGAATAAATAACATATAATAAAACAGAAATATATAATAATGAAAATAGTTATAGCGAGTGTACCTTAGGAGATAGACATATACTATGTAGAACTTTTCTATAGACCTTTTTAAGACTTACAATTTTCTTGTACAATGTTTTGATCTATCTCTTAAGGTTGAGCCAACGTTAGCCGTATAAATTTCTAAGGACAATTCGATAGAACCAGTTATTGTATTTTCCCGTGGGAAGAATAATTTGCCTGTCGTAAAAAGTATTTTAAATGTTGACCCGAGCACTAAGTTTTATCACTATACAAAATGAAGTTAAAATCGGTTGAGTACTTTTTGCGTGAAACGCGCACATCGATTTGACTAAGTTTTATTATAGGTATAGATAAGAATAAATATTGCGAGTGTAACTTAGAAGATAGACATATACTATTCAGAACTTTTCTGTAGGACTTTTCAACACCTACAATTTTTTAGTATATTGTTTCGATGTATGTCTTATGGCTTAGCCAGAGGAAGGTTTCTAGGGAGGACTCGATAAAACCAGTTATTATATTTTCCCGTGGGAAAGAAAAATTTTCTTTAAGTATAAGGTATCTAGGCAGTGGTATCCCAGTGGTAACGCGCTCGCTTGGGAAACCGAGTGTAGCAAGTTCAAATCCCGGGTCTAGCACCTCTGATATTGGCCAGCGTGGTGGACTATGGTGGACCTGATCTACCTCGTACTGAAAGGAGGCCCGTGCGTGTGTTAAAAAGGGCTGAATACATACAAAAGGTACCCTAAATGTTGACTCGAGTAATAATTTATCACTTCACCAAATCTCGTTGAAATTGGTACATTACTTTTCGCGTGAAACGCGCACACAAAAACAGACAAACAGACATACAGGCAAACAAACAAACAGACAATTTTTTTAATAACTATTGTTTTGGGGTCTATGTCGTGTACATAATACGTTACAAATAAACAAAAACATCTATCCCACGGGAAAAAAACGTTTTTCCGGGATAAAAAGTTACCTATTTGTTATTCTGATGTATGAACTATATTATTGTAAATTTTCATCAAAATCCAATCAGTGGTATTTGTGTACTAAGCTGTATAAGTTACTATAGTTTTTTGACTCTCCCACGGAAACTCTTTAATATTCCGGGATGAAAAGTAGCTGATTTGTTTTTGTTATGTATGAACTATATTATTGTAAAGTTTCATTAAAATCCAATCAGTAGTTTTCGTATACTAAGATGTATAAGTTGTTATAGTTTTTTAACTATCCCACGGGAACCCTTTAATTTTCCAGGATGAAAAGTATCTAAGATGTTGCCCGGGGATATAAGGTACCACTATGCAAAATTTCATTTAAATAGGTTCAATAGATCCGGAGATTAGCCCGTACAAAGCGAAAAACAGATAAACAGCTCGCTCGGGTTCGTCCATACATACGAATATGTTGTATTATCTCTTGAACCATTTGTCCAAATTATATGCAGTAAAAGGGAAAAGTCTTTTATTTTAAGCATTTTAGACGATAAATTTACTTATTTTGATAAGAATTCATAATTGTTGATAATATGACCAATAAACATGACCTACCGATTTAAATGATTTTTTTAATATAAAAAACTACTTTTTGTGACTTAAATATAAAAGTTAGACATATGCTGTCGCTGACTTTTTTATAGGCATTATTAAGCTCTACAACTTTTCTCTAGAACATAATCATATATCTCTCATCGTTAAGGCAGCGTTCGTAAGAAACGTTTCCGTTCGACCGTTTTTTCTCCGACTTACTTTGCAAATCCGACTACCACGAAAAAGCCTTTTCATTTTTCGGGTTAATATATAGCCTATGACACTCAGAAAGAACGTGGCTTTCTATTGGTAAAAGAATTTTGAAAATCGGTTCAGTAGATCCAGAGATTACCCCCTACAACGTCACAAACTCACAAACTCACAAACCCACAAACTCACAAACTCACAAACTCACAAGATCACAAACTTTACCTCTTTATAATATTAGTATAGATAATTTGATTTATCCGTCCACTTTCAATTAAGAATGTTACTGCGATAAGTTAAATGTCGAAGATTTCATAAATGCCTTTTGATCTCACAACATCAGAACCATAAGTAGTAAAAGCTCGTTAAAGTTTATAAAGCTTTTTTTTTCAGATAATGAGTACGATACAATTTCATTGCAAGCTAGATATTTTAATTACAGTAATAATTTGCTATATTAATCAAAATCACTACTTATTAATGATAACACAAAAGTAATCTACATATTTATTGCTAAGCAAAATGATTTTCATTGAGAATTGATTGTTATTTAAATTAAGCTTAAGCTGAAACATGGTATCGTTACATACTCATATAACGTAATAGCTGATGTAATTCAAATATTAAGTCGATAATCCAAACCTATACGTTGTAGCTATTAGGTATTTATCATACATTATTATTTATTATAAACATACATATTTGTGGGCCTAGTGCCTCTGCCTCGGTGGTCTAGGCTAGCATGTACGATCACAATTCCGGAAGTCCTAGGTTCGAGTCTCGGGTTGGTTTCCCGGAGTTGGGAAGTTGACGGTGTTTTACCCCCTTGCCTTAGAAAGCACGTTAAGCAGTCTATCTTGCGTCTAACTCTTATTGGTCATATTAAGTAGTCGCTCCACAGGAATATCTCCTGCGCAGATGGCTAGTCTCAATGAGATTGGCCACCGTGGCAGTAATCGGTCGGGAGGACATTATATTATGTGCCCAGTGGCAATAAGCTCGCTTTGGGAACCGAGTGAACTGGGTTCAAGTCCTAGGTTCCGCAGCTCTGATATTTTCAAATGCGAATCATTTTGAATATAATCACCACTTGTTTTACGGTGAAGAAAATATTGTGAGGAAACCTGCATATCTGAGAAAACCTAGCAAATTTTTAGAAAGACGTGAAGTCCGCAAACACGCACTTGGCCGACGTAGTGGACTATGGCCTTATCTTTTACGTATTGAACGGAGGCCCGTGCCTCGCAGTGAGAAGTTAAAAAATAAGAGTTTATGGTATTAAATTTTTTGGTGTATATATTGTTTGTTTCTTTTTTAAATGGTAATAAAAAAGAAATGGTATAAACTCTATTTTTCTTTTTTTATATTATATATATATATATACACATACAACCTACATATATATATATATATATATAAAGTAATATTATTATAATTTTAATAACTCAATGTAATAAAATTGAATCAAAATAAATCTACATAATAGCCAAAATTATGTGAAGCAACTCATGCTTAAGCCTCTGTGGTATAATAAATAAACAAATATAAAATTTAAATACATATAAATAACAGCTACACACTTTAATAAAAGTCAAAGTTAGTCGTATGTTGATTACTCAATTACACATAAAATATTATTCAACTATAACTAACTATTCCATTTATTGCTTTTATTCTATCACATTATTCTATCACAAAGACTGTTTTTATATAAAAGTAGCTTTAGCCACTGGCATTTTTTTATCATGTCGTAGCGTTATATTTGACATTAGTTAATCTGTTTCCTAATTAATAAATTACATTTTACAATTATTATAGAGATTAGCTCATGTCTCGTATTATCTATATATACAGATAGATAAAATTGTAGTGTCTGTTTGTAATGTCAAAATAACAGTCTTTTACTAAATGCATATGAAAGGTTTTCTTTCTGTCTATTATTATTTGTCTGTGTGTCTGTTTTTCCAACTTATTTTGACGGAACTTCCACTGGCAGATTGCTGATGCTATAAGGAGTACTTAGGTTACTTTTATTTTGGAAAAGAATTAGGGTTCCCCGCGAAAAAAAATTAACCCTTAATATAATAGGTGTTTGTTATGATTTGGCTATTTTTTTGATCCGATGCGAAAATATGAAATATAACATAAATATTTTTTTGTTTCAGATTTACCAGTCAAGAACGCTGCCACAATTCGTCTTATTAAATCTGGCCCAATGCATTGTTCCATAATCGGCTTTTTAAGTACCTTTAAGTAACCTTAATTTTATTATTGTTCTTACACAAATGATAGGAATGATAATTGGTAAAGCTTTAACATCTAAAAACACGACGATAAAGGCAAAGTAAAATTCAGCATTTTCTAAACGGGGACAATGTAATGTTGCCACCAAGTGTCAAGGGCATTGCCAAGAGATTGCGAAGAGATGAGGTGGGTCCGTAAAATCGAATTGTGCCGCGATTACAAGATGCTCCTTACAGTCTACGGAGCTCTACTTCTCTGGAGAATAGACGGTGTTGTTGAAAGTACAAAAGGTAAATTTAAATATCTATTTATGCTGTTTAGCTTTTAGTGTTTATAAATAAACAAAGTGATATATTATTCTTTAAGTTTCTTTTAGTTTAACTTGCATTTTTTTTTAATATTTAATACGTTCTTAGATTTACGCAAATATTTGATATTTTAAGTAAAACTATGTTTTCGGATATCTTTGCGGATTGATTTTGATACCCGTCGTTTCAAATGCCTTACAAGAATCATGGTCAGAGGTTTTAGACGTCTTGAAGGTAATTCTATAGTTGTTACAGACAGTGCTACCTACAAAATTACACAATGATTACAAAAAATACAAAAATGGCACCGAAGTACAACAATATTTGTTAATTTTAATTCAAAACATTTTTAATAAACTTTATTTTTGAATATTAATATTCAAAATTTATAATTTAATAATAATCAAAATTAATAACTATTACTTCAACAAACAAATGCTACTTTATGCTAATAAATAACTATTATTTGAATATGACGTGACTGATATTAATATGTTTTCATTTTTGGTGCTTGCTATAGTTTTGCTATTACCAACTTTAACTTCAAACGTTTAGAAAATGTGACATTGTAGGACATTATATTGCTGATATTTTATGTTTAATTATTCCCTATCCATATATACCTCTACCAAAAAATTTTAAACCCCTCTCTACAAAAGTGTTATTGCGAAACCAATACATAATTTTATGTCAAACATCCTTAACATTCAGTAAACAATAACCCCGTTTTATCACAAATGTGAAACGGCATTGTCCATAAAACCTGTCGAGAGGTGGTTACAAATCAGAATAGTGATGGGAACGTAAAACATTGATGTACTAGAGTCCCACCGAGTTGGCCCCAAGAGGGCAACAAAGCGTAACGAACCCCACCCCTATTTTATACAGCAGATACATTTTTCCAAAGCCAGGAAAACGGCAACATTTCCGAATAGATTATTTACGTTCTCTTACCGCGAAAAGGTATGCTGATTGCTAGTGGAGACCCCTGTCAAGCGGAAAAATTGCAATTACAATGAACGAAATATGGGTGATACAGAATAGGATATTACTCGTGTCCCTTATCTAAGAAAATAAAATTTTGTCAACGTCACAACGTAAGGGCCTTTTGTAGGTAATATTTTTCTCAATTCTGAGGGAGAAAGTGAAAAGAGATGATTATAGTATATGAGCTCTTTGTTTGCTTCATTTATCAAAGTTGATCTTAATTTATATTGTTGTTAACGTCATATACTGTCATTTTTATCGTAACATGTATATTGAAAAAAAAATATTTTAATTTATGGAAACAATATTACTATAATAAACTATATTTTCTTTAAAAACATTAAATTTATTATGCAATAATATATTCCAAGAAATTGTTGTTTTTTCACCAAATTATATTTTATAATAAAATATATTGTGAAGCTTGTGTACACATCTAAGTTTGCAATTTTACTCGCTCGAAAACCACTGAAATCGTTTCTTTTTTTATACGAACGTGAATTTAGAAACTTGTATGGTAAGAATGTCTTAATGAAATCTGTCTAACCATAAGCGGTGCTTGGTTAAGCTAGCACACACAATTTTGAAATTGAACATATGGGTTCTATTACATAATAAGCCAAATTATACATTTATTTTGTTCAATTAGTGTTCCATTTAATGCATACAAATAACGGTGTAAAAATTTAATTAATAAATCTGTAGATAAGTAAAAAATACCTGTTAGTTATCAAATTAGTTTCCAGGATACTTATTTATTGTTCTCAATCAATATAACAAACCAGCGAATTCCAATTTAGCTTTGCACATAATACAAGCTAGGACATGAGCCATAAAACTTCCTAAATTATTACCCGATCGCAGTTTATACAGTCCAAGTTAAAATAACAATTCGAACACTCGCTGTCGGCTTTTAATGGACTCACGTAATAGATTCAAATAAAGCTAAGTACAAAAGTATCCAAAAAGTAATTTAACTTGCAGATCATTTCTAATGCTAAAATCTTTTAAGAAGAAAATATTATCTGAGTCCGATATCGATCCGTCATGAAAAAGATTGGTAACAAAGTCCATTAAAGCAATCACGTTTTCAATAAAACTGGTATTGGAATGAATTTAAAGAAACCTTTGCTTACATTGGAAAAAAAGTCAGTGCGGCGAAGCTTTCACTAATTCTGAATTTAAATGCATGAGATCGAATGGGTTCACGTTGAGGATCCGAGCTGTTTTCCGATTGCCGCTGCTTATGTATTTAGAAGAAAAATGGAACTCGAGGTACTACGTCAAACCTTACAATAGACACTGCGACGGGTTGTCTCATAAATCTGCTAGAATTTGTTAAAAACCAGTTACTAAGTCGGGGTGTTCATTTCTTATCTATCGCGTAGAATTCTTGTAAAACAGCTTTTAGAATTAGAGATGGTTTTATATTCTAATACTTTTAACACTGGAGGTGTAAATTTCTAAGAAATTAATTAAATTCTAAAAATCTATTGTTAGCTGACACGCCGGCGTGTCCGCGGTCGTGGAGGTATTAAATTTTTAATTCTTTGGAAGTTTGAAAAAAATATCTAAATATATTAGCATATTTTGTCTTATTCATGTACTTATACATGAATATTGAAGTATGAAATGTATTGAAGTATGAAAATAACAGTGTGAAAAGAACAGATGGTTAGAGCACGCGCCTAATGGTATCACCTATTTGAAAACCATATTTAAAATGAAAGCTGTCGTCACCATAAAGTGCCATTGTAGGTACCACAAAAAGAGCTCATTCTAATTGTTTGCACATTTTACGTCTCCCATACGCCCTTGTATTTCCCTCGAGCTTTGATCGTTAGGGTCATATCAATAGAAGTGTTGTTTTCATTGTATCGATAGTAAACGATGATAACACATGTATTACTGAAGCGCAACTAAAAAAATCTGAATATTAATATTTATTTTATATAAGCTATCCAAACACTTATTGAATGAATTGTGAATTTTAAAGTTAATAATGCGTTAGATACTTGTGCACGTGCAAATTCTAATAATAGAATGTGATTAAATATTGTACCGATACTTTCGATGTTTGGTTACGCACATCACTAAACTATGTACATGCGCTTGTCATCCCATCGTCACCCACTATTGTGTTTGCAAATCGCATTGTTGTCCAGAGAGTCTGTTTCATTTTTTACGAACCCTTATGCCTCGCTCTCTAGGGATTAAGTTGGCAGCAAGGAAATTGCTTTTTAAGAGGCTCGCCCTTGCTTCGTTCCTTAAATTATAAATGGCTATCCGTTACCCCTGGTATGCTTCTACAATTCCGTTATTTTTCTCTATTTTTTTTTTCACATTCAACACCGTTGCAATGTTTGCGCGCCCCAGTTTTCTTTTCTCAGTCTCAACTTTCCGGTGGAAAAATTTTGAACCGACCGAAATTACGGGAACTCGTTAAGTAACTTCGTACCTGAAAGAAAAATATTATATTGAAATATTCGCAGTAACTTATTAAAAGTGAATAATGAGGGTTGCCACGCTTGAGTACACCGCGAGAGGGCGCTAGTGTAGTGTGAGGTCTCTAGAACTGTCAAATGACAATGAATGTTTTCTGTTTGCGTGCTTTTCATCGTGGATTTTCACTAATATTTATGATTATTGTAAAGATTGTGCTGTACCGTACCGTATGTCTTAAAATCAATATTTTATTTATTTATGATTAATTATTTAAAATCCTGATAGAACTGTTTTCGTTATATATACAACGACAGCGGTAGAACCTTACTCGCTAGTGGCGCCAACTGGTGCCAACAAAAATGGTAGCCCTCATTTTACCGTTATTGATACATGCTCAAACGCGCAAGATTAATTTATTTATATTGATTCTACATTAATCATCCGTATTGGAAGAATAAGGAAAATATTTATTACGAATCGTCTTATTACAGATGGTTATCAGCTTTTTCAAGATTTATTAGCGATGTCTGCCCCTAAAAAGTATATATTGAGAGAGGAAAAATATATTACTTATTTTTACTTTATGTCGAAATATAAATAAACAGGTTCCAGTTCTGTCATGTTAACTTAGAGGGGTGATTTTTAGCAAACAAATGAAATAGGTTGAACGATTGCGTTAATTAACTATAAAATGTTTTTAAAAAGCTCTTTATTTTGATAAATTTGATTTAAACATATATATATATATATAAATATATATAAGTTTGTTTATTTTTCTAGTTATTATGTGTGTTGAAGAAAGCTTCTAACATAAACTGATCGTTGCATTAAAATAGGATAAAACGTAACAATACAGTAAAGGGGAGTTCAGCTATCAAACATCGATATAGCGAATCTGCACCAACAATCCGTTTAAGGTGCAATAAATCACCTCGTCTCTGCATGTATCGGAGCTATTATCGAGGGTATTCGTACGTATTGTCCTGAAACAATAAATTTTATGGAAGTGGTATAAAGTGCATAAAATGTCATTGAAATGAAAGAAAATCATTTCTGTACATGTATAATGTATATGTATTATAGTGGACATAAATAGTAATTAATTGTGATAAAATCCCTTATCCTCTCTTCCCAAGAAACAGCTTCTGAACTAAGTAGCTAAATTTTAGCTATTTTTAAAATTGTTAGAACTAACTACATAGGTATTTTTAAATGTGACTAAGAAGTTCGCATTAAATTATAAACAAAAGCTGTTGTAAATAATAATGAAATCGATATGACTCTCTAATTTTCTATTTAGTAATAAAACAAAATCGTACGTTCATTTGTATGTTCTTCTTTGAAATTTGATTATTATCTAATGTTTTAAACAACATGTGTAATATTCATATTAAAACTTCACGTATACCATATCCATGAATCTCTGTGTTCAGATTTACAATCTATAGACAGAGTACCAAAACTAGCGCAGATGCGCGGGACAATTTGATTATATCATTATTCTGGCTACCCCAGGGAATGCTATTGTTATCGAACTCGTTTGTGCTTTAATGGTCGACATCATAACACTATTTAAATATTCTTTTATCTAAACTGCGAACAAATTTAAAACTGTCATGTGCAAATATACCTAATTGTCAAAAGTATAAATTATAAACTATTATCTATATTTATTTTATTATTTATCCCTATTGTGTATTGGTAGGGAGACCTTAGCTATACATGTATGTCGTTCTTTATTGTTTGTTGTTTTTATAATAAACGGCTGTTAGAGGGCAACACTAAATAATATATATTTTATTTTTACCCAATATTTTTTCTAGTTAGGCCAATGAAATGAGTGTTAGAAAGAGAAAAAAGCTACTAAGTAAAAAATGGCGATGATGGAATAATATGAATAGGTAAGTAATGAGGTAGAAGAAAGTAATATTTAAGTAAGTAGTCTAACTATACTTTAGTTTTTCCGATACAAGAGTGCCACTAAAAGCCTCTTAAAGTAAATCATAGTCATCTATCACTGGGAAGGGATGTAAAGGTCATGAAGGAAATTTAGAATAAACAGCCCTATAACTGTAACGGAAATAGCTATTTACTTCATTCTTGGATAAAAAATATATAGCAAAATATCCAAAACATCACAATTCGAAAGCAAAATACTATCACCAATAATATTTGATGCAAATATTTACACGAATTTATTGAAACAGTATTAACGCTTACCTATCCAAATATTATATATGAACAACGTATTTTATATTCACCGATATCACGTCGTTAGTTAACGAAATTATCAAGCGTTATTACACGCAATAAAATGAGCAATCAACCCCATCTGTCGAACTGGCTTTATCGACCGAAACAAGGCATAAAGCACATAAAAGATACGAATATATTTCATCTAACGTAACTATTATGCTCATGAGGCTATTATCTGTGGCTCGTTTCGTTTCGTACAGCACTTGCACTGAAATATAGCTCTCATTGTCGCCTCTAACAACAGTTCGTTCTGGCTAACAACGCCCCGTACTGACCTCGCACATCCGGTCCGCTATCTTACTGCTCTAACGTCGAGGAAAACAATAGCATGTCTTAAAAGCCTACTAAATTACGTTTTTGGTTCATTTACAACTTTATTTGACGGTTTTATGTAGTGGAGTATTTTTCCGCTTGAATTTTTCAATATTTTATTTTTATTTTCACTTTTATGATAACAGGATCGTATTAAAAACTTTTTAACAAATAAATAAAAACCGACTTCATAAAAAGCACTAAAAAGTAAAAAATAACTGATTGGTAGTTTTCATTTACTATACATACCTAATCAAATATTTTCGAAGTCGGTGTGCTTTGCTTTGTATCGGCTGGCATCGACTTCGCAAATATTTGATTTAAAACTAAAAAAAATCACAAATGTCACTCTGTAACTTCAACTTTAGTACCTATATGGTGCTTTATTGTAACTTTATTGTAAAGTTTAACCCGTAATTACCTAATATTTAATTTCAAAGTCGCATGATAAAATACTGATATGCATGGATAGGGACTTTTTGGTGAACAAAAACCCCAGTGATACTTTAGGGCATCATATGCATGATATTTTTTGTTTCATAGTTTTAAAAAAATCTAATGATAAGATGAGAATGTAAATTTCTATTCCCATTTTGAAACTAAAATTTATTTATGCAATATATTATTAATGTTTCATAAGTTATTACTTATTAAACTATACAAAATTATGTATTTTTGTTACCAAATGCCTTTTTTTGTTTTTAGTAGTTTTATCGAATTTAAATAACAATTTAAATATGAGAATCAATATAATTTCATTTTCTCAAACATATCCCATAAATACATAAGAAAAATAATAAATTAATTTAAACATAATACACACACAAAAGTATTTTTTTTTTCTAAATTTCCAGTATGAAAATAAACAATCACTATATTAATTAAAAACATAATTAAAATTGCAATGGTAAGAGTCCCAGTACTAGGTAGTATGAAACTTTTAAACAAACTAGCGAGTAAAAAGGTTAGTGGAACGCGAATGTTTGGTAACCCATTTAAAACTGCACAATCGAAGCCCCAATGACATTTTGTAGGTTGTGCGCATTTGTTCCAGCAAACAACTAATAGTCTTTGTTGTAGAACGAAAAACTAGACGTTAAAAATATTCCCGTCATCCAAAGTTCATGCTAAAATTGGATTGAAACAATTTATTTCAAAATAGCGAATGGAATAAATATGTTGGGACATTAAATATGTTGGGACATTAACACACAGCGCCATCTAGTTCCATGGTAAGCTACGAGGCTTGTGTTATGGATACCAGATAGTTGAAACACTACACATATATAACTTTAAATACATACATATTATAAACATAAACACCCATGACTGGAGTACAAACACTCGTGCTCATCACACAAATGAATGCCCCCAGCGGGACTCGAACCCGCGACCACTGGCACAGCAAGTAGGGTCACTACAAACTGAGCCAAACGTGTCGTCAGAAATAATCTTAGTGGTATACAATGTTGCGAAATTTTTTAAACAAAAAAAGAACTTACGATAAATTAAAACCAAAATTCAAAAAAAGGCATGTACAAAAAATCTGTGTACTTACTTGGTGTAAAAAAGTTGCGAGAAGTTATACTCGTAGTGACGTTGTTAGTAAATTTTGCCTAATAACAAGTAAATGGAAGAACAAATTAATTCCATCTTATGGATTCGGTGGGTGTGACCACTATAACCTATTCATAG
This sequence comes from Brenthis ino, assembly GCA_921882275.1. Classification (NCBI taxonomy): domain Eukaryota; kingdom Metazoa; phylum Arthropoda; class Insecta; order Lepidoptera; family Nymphalidae; genus Brenthis; species Brenthis ino. Next base: position 22,642,934 of record OV170232.1, on the reverse strand, counting down.
TCCAGCGTCTAGTCAAGTTTATTTAAGAGGATTTGGTGAAAATGATTTTGGCGAAGGAGCCGCTGTTTAGATATTCATATATTTTTCACTTTTTTTTTAACATTGTTAAATGTTAGCTAACAATTATTAAACGCAGCCATTCTATTTAGGATAACTTATTTAGATTATATAAAGTTATATTTAATATAAAAACTACTTTTATTTACGCTTTTTATATAGTAACTAGTAACTACATAATATGTGTGCTATGTATTATAACAAAAATAAAATTAAGGTCATGTGAATTATATTTTTTTAAATATTTCTTTTATATTTTTACTAGCGGCTCAATAATAATAACACATCTATCCCACGGGAAACGTACATTCTTCCGGGATCAAAAGTAGCCTATGTATTATTTTGATGGATGAGCTATATTATTGTAAAGTATCATTAAAATCCAATTAGTAGTTTTTGCGTGATAGAGTAACAAACATCCAAAATATATCTACATATATGTATATCCAAACATCCATACATCCTCACAAACTTTCGCATTTAATAATATTAGTATAGAAGTATAGATTTCTTTGAAATATCTTTATCAACATAAATACATTTCAATACTTAATAGAAAAACTAAAAGTACAATAAATAAAACTCTTGTAGTGATATCGTATGTTGGTTTGTTTGTTTGTTTGTTTGTTTCAGCATTTAAAATATTATCTAATACTAGCGACTCACCCTCGCTTCGCTTAGTTCATCCCTTTTTTTTTTAATGTTGGGAAATGCATTTACGCACGATGTGTGGGACTCACCGGCAAAGCCAGTACTACCCACTAAAACCCAACAAAGCCTTCCCCCGTCTTAATGGGGCGTCGCAGGATCGCTTACGCATTCAACTACGACGCCCCGACGCGACGGCAGGTCTGCCAAAGCAGACCACAACAACCACGGGGTTGCTCCAAGGTCCACTCTGCTATCAGAGAAGTACCAGGAGCAACCCGCATGGTACACCGCCCTCCGAAGAGGGCCACCTCCCACCGCCCACCGAAGTGGGCCACCTCCCTGTGCGTTTCTTGGCTTCGCGCCCGGTTGGGTTGCCGGGCACTACTGAGCCCCCTCACCACGACAAGGTGAACGCACGTTGGGGGGGCGCTTAGTTCATCCCTAGCTTGCTTCCCAATTCAAACTTTCATCTAAAAAGTATCTTATGTCCTTTCCAGGGTCTCAAACTATCTTCTTACTAGATTTCATCTAAATCGGTTCAGTAGATCCAAAGATCCCTACAACGTCATAAACTCACAAACTTTACCTCTATATAATATAAGTAAAGACAAATATTTCTTTACATAACAAATTGTTAAATTTCAGTCTTATCACATATGCAGATCCAAACATTTCTTGATCCCAAAATACAACGCTGACTTAAATAACGCTGACGGTTACAATAATTAGTAAAGGAATATGTAAAGCTGAGGGCGGAAGCTATTGCCAATATTTTTAAAGACTTTTCATTTTGCTGTCTCAAAATTCAATTTTTCAACAGGAATAATGTAATTAAACTCAATATGCGAAATGCATATACTTAAAAAAAAAACAATTAAAAGTTGCACCTCGGCTTTAATACAAAAGTTTCCAAAGCTTAAACTGGGTTATAGTTGATAAATTTTTATATTCCTTTTGTCGCCAGTTTTCAAATGCTACAAATGTTATTACATTAGCTCTGTGCCAAAATTCGTTGGCTTACTATTACAAGGTTCTATGTTAATTTTAATGAAGTTTAGTAATTTTTACATAGAACTTCGTTATTTTGTTATCGTAAAAAAACAACATAGAACTATGTAAAATTGAATATTTTGTAGTTAAAGTGCCGCTATCTAGTGGTTCGTTTTTGCAAAACTGTAGCTAACGACACATAGAACCTTGTAGCATTAATAACTAAATAAGTACTAAAATTGTAACATAGAACCTTGTAATAGTGAGCCAACGAAATGTAACGCTTTAACCAAATTTGTTTACAACTTGGTCAGGTCGGATGAACTTTGCATATGTTTACCATTTTTGGAAATAACATTTAAACCTGCTAGATTTAATGACCTAAAATTTTTGTTAAGTTACCAATAATTTTATTGTTGTTAACTAATATCTTTATTAAACATGTTTTCTGTTCGAAAATATAACAACCATAGAAAACTATTTCTTTAACGCAAATATGTTATTGGCCTCAATCATATATTAAAAATTTAATTCTTTGGAAGACATTTTTCAATATATGAGTACTCTGTTGTCTAATACATATATATACTATTATATCTAATAGAGTAATCTAATTTTGGCCATATTTATTAATAACTTTGTGCTCTAATTGTATTTCAACAATTTTGTAACGCTGTAAGATTACCAAGAAATAAATAAATAAATAAGACATGCCAGCTTTATAAAAACAAACAAATAAGAAGCTAACTCTACGTTCACACGACGCAAGTAGATGATCAACTGCTACAACAAAATAAGTGATTAATACTTTCTCAGATTTATGCGAATATTTGACATAAAACTATCTTTTCAGATTTTTTCGCGGATTTATTTTGATTTTTGGTTCCCGACGTTTCGAATGCTTTACAGCAATCATGGTCACGTGAGAGATTAAGGTGTTAGATATCTCAAAGGTATTATATAGTTGTTACAGACAGCCTATCCACAAATTACAAAATGAAATCAAAAAATTGAAAAATAGCACCAAAGTACCTTACAATATTTTTTAATTTTAAAATTACCAAAAAATCAAAATAAATCCGCGAAAAAATCCGAAATAAATGTTTTATTTAAAAATACATGACTAGACAGAACTAACTTCAAGACAATCAAATAGGCGTTCAGAATTGATTGTTAAAAGTTGACCACTTTAAAACAGAAGTCTGTCATTTAATTAAAGGAGAGTAAAGTATAAGGAACATAATAGATTTACTTGTGAAATGTTGCTCAGGAATCTCGATTGTCTGACTTTGCTTAACAAGTTAAAGGACGATCTTACTTCAGATCTCAGGTTAATTTGCTGACATGTTTTGTTAATCCTTCCACGACCGCTGGCACGCCAGCGTGTCAGTTAACAATAGATTTCTTAGAATTTTAATTTATTTCTTAGAAATTTACCTGGAGGTGTTAAACCAATATGATTAAATTGTCTGAAAAAATTCATTCGAATTCGTTTTCAATTTTCTACTAATCACGATATTTTGTATCAATCTATATGATCAGCTAAAAACCCTAAATCATCCGTCTGAATGTGGTTTTATCCGACCATATTCTTGTTAAAAAATACCTTGCACATAAAAATATTTAATTAATACTATTGTCACATTAATATTATGTATTTAGCTTAATAATTATCCTGTTTCAATTATTCGCGTTGTATTAACATTTAGATATTCGTAGGCTTGTAATAATCCTAATTTGGACATACGCCATTTAATCGATGAACAGGATTAACTCGATCCTGAATAACAGAGATGATCTAATCTATTTTAATAATAAATTGTGGTGCATAAATACATAATAAGTTTGACATTAACGAAACAAACCGAAATACTTACCTACACTAATATTATCTATACATATAATAAAATTGTAACTAAGTCGAATCTGTACATTAGATATTTTTTGAAAAATCTTATTGAAATAAACATTATTATCGATACAGAGGCCGAATCTATAGTTTTTAGAATTTTTGTCTGTCTGTCTGTTTGTCTGTCTGTCTGTTACCGCATCGCGAGAAAACCACTGGACAGATTTTGACGAAATTTGGTATGATGATAGGATACTTTTTACTGCGGGAAAATATCTTATTTCTGAGAAAACATACAAAAACTGCATTGTAAGAATATTAATATGTAAAATCTAAGAATTTGGTTTTTGGTCATCTGAACCTAATGCTAGTGTTAATATATTTTTTATACCATATTTATCATCAAGTAATAGAGAGGCGGTTTCGATGAAACATTTTTTCAATATTATCTAGGATTTTGGGATAAATGGTGATGGGTGGGTATGGATATCGCGTTTTCCTCTTAGCCTGATCAACTAACTGTAGGATAAGTAGATATATGGTCGATACAATATTCAGTTAAGCCAGAAATAAATGTACTATTTCATACATACATACGTTCAGTTAGATGGCTGTGATGGATAGATAAAATCACGAATGAAAAGTAAAACGTGTAAACATTTTTTTACTTTTTGTTTTTACTATATTTATAAGTTAATTGGTTTAAAATATAATTTTCGGTCGAAGTATAATCTAATATATAAAAATCTCGTGTCACGGTGTTTGTGTGATTTTAATGTTTTTTTTTGTATATTTGGTAAGTATGAGAAGGTTGTAAAGTATTTTTCCCCTTCCTACCCCCACAACCCATTTTTAATCGCGATTTTAGTATTTTTGTATGAACAATACATCTTCTAATATATAAAATTTCCATGTGACAATGTTAGTTACCGTACTCCTCCGAAACGGCTTTACCGATTTTTACCAAATTTTATATGCGTATTCAGTAGGTCTGAGAATCGGCTACTATCTATTTTCCATACCCCTAAGTGATAAGGGTGGCCCACGGTAGGGACAAACCCAAGCGGACCGAGGGTGAGTCGCTAGTATTTTATAAATACATAGCGACGCACCCGAGCGAACGAGGGTGAGTCGCTGTGTAACATGAAGCCAAAGAGTTTTTTTTTTGTAGAATGAGCTGAACGCGGGCGTAGCCACGGGTTCTGCTAGTACATATTATATATTATTTGATTTGTGGCTAGAATTTCGAATAATGTTTAGTAATCATGATGTTGATGAAAATTAAGATTTATTGATGATGTAAGCACTTAATTAAGTGGATAATATATTGATAGTGTTATTATAGATACTATGATTTATTCAGATATTACTAATAATATCAAGAGTACCATGTTATTATTTGATTCTAATTTCAAATACTATTTGAATATATTATCTAACATACAAATGAGCAAATTAATGTAACAATTCTACTTAAACTTAAGTTCTATCTGTATTAACCGATTTTAAAAAGAAGCAGGTAATTTAATTCTTATATTATAAAAATATTACATAAATGTATTATATTACAGAAATATATTATATAAATACTAATATAAAAAAAGCTAATGAATTTTGTATTTTTTTTGTTTGTACGCGCTAATCCGGGACTACCAGTCGGATCGGACGGAAAAATCTTTTTTTGCATTAAATATTACTAAATTGTTGATATTAATAAGGCTATCTAATATAACGCTTCGACTTTTAAATACTTCGACTTTTCTGCTCGAAACAGTTATATAGTATATGTAAATAGATAAATAAATATGTAAATAAGTGTGTTGGGACATTAATACACAGCACCATCTAGTTCCATGGCAAAGCTACGAGGCTTGTGTTATGGATACCGGATAGTTGATACACTACACATATTATATAACTTAAAGTACATACATATTATAAATAAATAAAACACCAATGACTGGAGCATAAATATTCGTGTTCATCACACAAATGCCCCCAGCGAGACTCGAACCTGCGACCGCTGGCACAGCAAGTAGGATCACTAAAAACCGAGCCAAACGTGTCGTCAAAGAACACGCGAGTTGATCCGCGAGAAAACTTCCACTTCTAAGTAATCGTTGAATAATTTTAAAATTATATTGAAGTGAGTGTACCTTTTTAGTTTAAAAGCAATTTACGAGACCACACTAAACACAATGGGAGCATTTTTATATAGAACATAAATTTTTGTAACAGTCATCAACCTGCGCTACGTTAGTTCAGGGTGGCCACGCGGTAATTACAGGATGCTGAAAGCTCACGTGATAGATCGTCTGTTCATCAAGAATAATGGCCCATTCAACGAACTTTGGAAATTATTCCCTCATTCATTAGTACTTAGGTCTTAGGTACTTTGTCTTACTTAATAAAACATACATTGTTATTGTTTGTATTGACTGACATATATTACTTGAGCAGTAAAGTTTTAATATTATAAATATTAATAGAGATTTCCATTTTTATAATAACTTACTATATTTTATGATAATATATTTAATATATTATATTTATACCTCCAGGTAAATTTCTAAGAAATTAATTATAATTCTAAGAAATCTATTGTTAACTGACACGCCGGCGTGTTCGCAGTCGTGGAGGGATTAAGAATACACATGTATTAAAAATGTTTATATAATTAAAAAGCGTGATATTGACCTTCCAAAAATATAATAAATATGTTGGGACATTAACACACATCATCGTCTTAACAACGCTTTAAAGGAAACCACAACCACAAATTTTGTCAACACTATCTCTGTATGCAAATAAAATATTTTTCTTTTTTTTCTTTTTTTTTAATTTACCATCTACATAGTTCCATAAGTACTGTGGTATTGTTAATAAACAAATATAAATATGTTGGGACATTAACACATAGCACCCTCTAGTTCCATGGTAAGCTACGAGGCTTGTGTTATGGATACCAGATAGTTGATACACTACACATTTATAACTTTAAATACATACAAACATATTATAAATATAAACTTATAGATACTTTAATCACAATAAAGTAATACTAATTACCGATTCATTGTACATCTGGATATTATTATTTACTGTTAAGAGTCTTTGTTCTAATTGAGGATTAAAAATACGCTTATTATTGTTCATAATACAAATTTTTTATCTTTAATTTTATATGAAAAGCTAATTAAATTTGTCTTTCCATGGATTTTGTAAAAAAAAACGTTGTTTCAAATTAATTGGATTACTAATTTTACAATTTTTCCATAAAACAAATTGAACGAGCACAAAGGAAAATATCACTGCGGTACGGTGGCAGTGCGTAATAAAAATGACACATTTCGTCTCGGGATATGATTAATATCTTTTCATTACTATCAACGCGTTGAATGAAAGTGTTAAAAGTGCTATACTGATTGATTACCCCGTCTGAGGAGATAGTGAAACAATGACGTTAGTTATTCGATTCGATATGGTTTAAATAACGGAAATAGCGGTAAAATTATGGTAATTTTACCGGTATTCCGGTTCCTTTTTTCGTATCCTATATTTATATTATCACGGCTCACTAGAATATACATAAGATGAAGACATGTAAGTCTTCATATAGCTTATGAACCTTAATAAACTATCTGCAAATAGATAGTCTACAGAACGCTGGATTGTTACAGTTTAGTTTATTGTCATATAATTTTAGTATAGTAATTCGTAGAATAACTGGTTTAAATGAATGTTCGGACTTCGGTATTAGGAATGAAGAAAACCGTGCTTAAAATAATTTTAGCTTAGCGTAGAAAAGCGTAGTGTAGAAAGAATTAATGAACAAAGAATGGCAGACTCTCGAAGGACTTTAAAATCAGCCGTTTCTGATACTTAAAGAAAGTAAAGTCAAAAACCTTAGGACCTCATGTTGAGCGTGTAGAGAATGATGACAGTAGAAGAAGCAAATAAGATAATATTAGGTAGAATTTGTGGCACTTGACACTCTATTACCTCTGTCAAACTACAAATAAAACGTGGTTTTATGTACCTAGTCTATACATATATAGTTCTGGAATAACTTTATCTATTATTTATTAGTACACTCTCTTCTATGTTGGCCATAAAAAATCTCCCCTTACGGGAAGTGAATTCGTGTCCTACATAAAAACTAGCCTTTTAACCAGTTTAAAGTGTAATGCAGAACCACGTTTTAACTATAGATTTCCTTTAACGACATAGAACGAGTTTAAGACTAAAATAGTAGTTAATTACAAAGGTAAACACTAAACAGCCTTATTTAGGTTTGGCAGAGTTCCTAGATACCTATACTGGGCACTGTGCCAGATGCCTGTTTTCAAATATATATTACACAATATCTTAGTAGTTGTCACAGATTGACCCAGTACGAACAATATAGCGACAGATTTTTTTACATCAATGAGTTTTAAACAATCATATACTCGTAATAAGTTCTAAAGAGCTAATCAGATGAGATCAAAAGCTCTTTTTTATTTTATATATTTTAATATTTAATCCAAATGAATGTCCTCATGATTTTCATCATGTAAATTTACTTATAATACGTCTTATTACTTACTTAAATTTATTAACAAATACTTTTAATATAATATTACCTATATAATACTTTTATATGATACAGTAAATTTTATTCCGCTTTTCTTTCAGTATTGTAATAATTTTATTAAATCCAGTAACAATAAGACCCGGTATTATACTTGTATACTCTCACATCGAATCGATAATCTACTAGGCAATGTCAATCAAAATCATGCAACACTATGTAGTAATTAAAATAATTAAAAGCCCATAAAAAGCTTAAGTAATAAACACTCAGTTGCTCGACATTTCATTGAAGAACATTCATATATTTATCATCCTTAGTACACGTAGGGGTCAAAATTCAGACATAATGATTATTGAAAATTCAGTATAAAATCAACTATCTATATAAAAAAAACTAATCGTTTCGAATTTGTTTTATTGATTTTATTGATATGAACTTAAAAGCTCGTCAAAAGCTACGAAAACAAAAGAAAGTCTGTTGATAAGCACAGGAGAAAAAGCTGCTCAACAATTTTTTTATGGGACCACGGGGGCAAACGGGCAAGAGGCTCACCTGATGGAAAGTGATCACCGCTGCCCATGGACATCTGTAACACCGCAGGGCTTGCAGATGCGTTGCCGGCCTTTCAGGAAGGAATACGCTCTTTTCTTGAAGGTGGCCAGGTCGTAGCGGATCGGAAAGACCACCGGTGATAGCTGGTTCCAGCGTGGTTGTGCGGGGCAGAACATGCCTTAAAAATCCCACTGTTGTGGAACGCTGGACATCAAGGTGTTGTGGATGGAATTTAATATATTGTTGTTTTGCCTTGCCTGTTTATAGATCTATGTCATGATATCAATGCCAAGTCATTTGAGTTATGAAACAACGTAATTATTATGTCAATATTTATTTTGGCACGATCTTAAAAACATTATTCAACACATTTTTGAACTTCATGTCTTAGTAATATGTATATAATATACTAAAATATTTATGACGTCCTGCAGTTTATAGTTCAGTTCCCAAATTATAAGATAGAGTTATTTATACAAGCGATAACCTATTTGATGCATGTAATTCATAAAACGTTAGTTTAGAAAGAAAAGCTCAATATAGTGTATTTACTGTAGGATGACACTAATATAACTTCGAGATATTCCTTGCATATATTCTTATATTCAGTACTTTTGCAACATCAACCTTATCTATACATATAATAAAATTGTAACTAAGCCGAATCTGTACATTAAATATTTTTTGGAAAATCTTATTGCAATAGACATTATTATGATAAAGAGGCCGAACTATAGTTTTTAGAATTTTTGTCGGTCTGTCTGTCTGTTAACGCATCACAGAAAAACTACTAGAGGGATTTTGATGAAATTTGGTATGATGATAGCTGGTTGTCCGGGTGAACATATAGGATACTTTTTACCCTGGGAAAATATCTCATTTCTGAGAAAAAATACAAAAACTGCATTGTAAGAGTATACTAATGTGTAAAACCTAAGAATTTGGTTTTTGGTCATCTGAATGCAGGCGGAGCCGCGGGCAATGCTAGTGGTTTATATGTATTATTATCTAAAATTATAAATGTATCTAAAATGTAGATCATAATATTTGTATATCCTTGTTATTCTGTTACAAGAGGAAAAGGAGTATTTTTAGGAATAATCCCTTGAAAAATATTATTTTTCCCGTTAGACCGTAAAGAAGCTTAAAATATTTTTGAGTAGAATGGCAATAGTTAAGGTAAAAAGCTCAATAGTTCTTTCAAAAGTATTACCGGACTACTATGATAATAGCGAAAAAATTGTAGGTATATTTGTGTACTTTTGTTGCTACTTTTTCCCGTGAAAACACCTAGATGGATTTGAATGAATAGTACACAGATAGTCTATGACCTGGAGTAGCATATACCTAGGTACTGTAACATACCTAGGGGCGTGTCATTATATCCTACAAAAACAATATTCATATATTTACGACTGCTACTCACCCTCGCTTCGCTTTAGGTTCGTCCCTAGACAAAAACAAATCTATCCCACGGGAACCGTAAATTTTTCCGGGATAACAAGTAACCTGTGCTATTCCAGACTATAATGTATCGCTGTACCAAATTTCATCCAGATCCGTTCAGAATTTCTGGCGTGAAAGAGTAACAAATATCCATCCATCCTCACAAACTGTAACGTCCTTTATAATATTAGTATGGATGCGACAGGTATCACGTTTATTATTATGTACTACTAGCAGGACCTGCGGCTTCGCTTGCGCTAGAAGTACAAAAAACTCTAATAAGGTAGGTTTCGAACAAACTTTCATCCCCTATTTTAACGCATTATGGAATGAATTTCGAACACCTAAACACATATTTATTTAATTGTATTGAAGAGCATTAATAACAAGTTTCACGTAATTGTGATCATAAATATTTTATGGGTTGTATTATAACGTGTTTTCCCGTGGGAATGAGATAATCTCCTGCGGTAAAAAGTTGCCTATGTCACTCTCCAGCCCTCTAAATATCTCCACACAAAAAATCACGCTAATCCGTCACTCTGTTTCAACGTGAAAAAGGACAAATAAACAAACAAACACGCTTTCATATTTATAATATTAAGTTTGGATTAGCAATAATTGTTTATGGATCAAATAGCATAGTCGAAATCTGTGATTGGTAGACTGACATAGTTGTGTAGACGTCTGACAGATAAATTAAATCTTGTGATCCTCTGAATTTCTACACAATAAACTAATCGGATCCTGAATTCTATAAGTGTTTGGCATCTTACTTATCGTTCATGTCATCGTAAGTGATATAGTATTTTTAACTGTTAAAGAAATTAATATTTTTACATTTTAACTAGCTTTTTTAAGACATTTTATTTGAATTTTTTACACATGATGTTTTGTACATTATTTCTCACTTCTAAAATTATAACGTCATATTAGATAGCCTATTTTTCCACTAAATAGGTTGTAAAAAGCACAAAATATATTATATTAGACTGGTAATAACAGAGATAAGTGTTCAAATAAATATTTTCAGCTTCATAAGTGTACATATGTATATTGCGTTCAGATGACTTAAAACCAAATTCTTAGGTTTTACATATTAGTATACTCTTACATTGCAGTCTTTGTATATTTCCTCAGAAATGAGACATTTTCCCGCGGTAAGAAGTATCTTATATGTTGACCCGGATAACCAGCTATTATCATACCAAATCTCATCAAAATCCCTACAGTAGTTTTTCTGTGATGCGGTCACAGACAGACAAAAATTCTAAAAACTATAGATTTGGCCTCTGTATCGATAATAATGTTTATTTCAATAAGATTTTCCATAAAATACTTAATGTACAGATTCGGCTTAGTTACAATTTTATTATATGTATAGATAGCTATATAACATAAAGCCAAAAAGTTTTTTTTGTAGATAAAACGCGGGCGTAGCCGTGGGTTCTGCTAGTATGTGTATAAATTCGTATAATAAAGTTCTTGAGTCGCTATGTTTGCTGTAGGTAAGTAATTGCTGTACATTGTACAATGTGTACTAATATTATGCAACTAAATCTTATAAGTTAAACTGAACCTTATTTCAAGCTCAATAAGATACATTTAAACTGTTTTTAAAATAACTGAAGCTTTAGGTTATCTCTACTATGGTATTAGATGAGTGCACGAGAATTATATAAGTACCTATATAAGTTGGCAGTCTTTTCGATAAATTAAAATTTAAATAGAGTTAATCTTTGTATTATGCTATATTAAAGTTATATTTAATCTGTGCTCGGTGGCGCCAAGACGTTTGTCATGCGATGGTGATAACCAATGAGAATTAAGAAGATAGTAGGTTAGATTTAGTTATACCACATACATATACTTAAATAATATATAATAAGTAATAGTTGCAAAAAGAATTAAAACCTTAAAAAAATATTATTGGTGTTTTCTTAAATCACACATGGCGCAGTCGGTAGGATACGAACCTACGCTCCCAAAGGGAATCTGATTTCCTTTCAGTCCGTACATAAATCACACAGTATCTATATATTAACTAGTGGCTTACCTTGGACCCGCTCGCTTTTATAGGACACAATTTGTTTTATCCTAAGATACAAATCATCATACCGGTAGATTATTATTGCAAAATGCTTAAAACTATAATTTATTTATTGATTATATATTATGGCCAATAGAAAGAGGTACTATCTAGAAAAGTATACATATATATGAGTCGCTTAGCGGAATAGTGGCCTAATCCACAAATTTACAGAAACAGAGTTAAGTAGATATTTGTACACTAGACTATAGATCTTTAAAACTATACTGGCCTAAAACTTAGTTTCGGTAGTGTTTGATAGATGGCGTTGATGAATGTTCGTATTCCATTTCAAATTTATGATTACTTTCGTAGGAAAAGCGGCCTATTATTTGATAGGCCCTCTTGCTTCAGCACTTAATAATTTTAGAACAACAGAATAGTGGCCCAACCCACTCTAGGCCACTTTAGTTATTAAAATATGGCCACACCTATTAAAAATTAAAAAAACATAGAATAATAACAAGTTTATGAAATATGTCTGAAAATGAGATATCGGAAATATCCGGGACAGATTTCGAGGATTCTGGTTCGGAATATACTCCATCTGATAAAGAAAACCAGCGTAATAGGCATCGTTCTCGGAAAAAACTTGTAATTCCTGAAAGTTCTGATGAATCTTCTGTTGAGGAAGCTAATGATGGAATTTCATCAAAAGAAGGTACGTTTTTCAAGTTTCGTAGTAAATATTTGATAAAATAAACATCAACTATAAAGTTATTATTGTAGTACTAATTTTATATTTCCTTCTTTCTAGTTGCCGAAGACGATAGCGTATGCAAAAGTCGGAAAAGAAAAAGGAACGTATGGAACTGGAAAAAGGAGAAGGCAAAACGAGCCAGGGCTTTCGGACAAGCGTACCTAAATGTGAAAGGAAGTTCTGTACCAGCAAAGATTTTTAATAGTGAAGACTGTGTATGTATTCATAAGTGTCACACCAAGCTGTCGATGGAAGAAAGAAGATAGATTTTTGATGACTTTTATGCACTTGGAAACTACAACTTACAATCTGCATTTATATTTGGGCTGGTTAAAGTGACAAATAAACTCAGAACATACACTGCACTCGTGGCAGTGGTAGCCCAGTGGTAACGCGCTCGCTTGGGAAACCGAGTGAAGCGGGTTCAAATCCCGGGTCTCGCACCTCTGATATTTTCATGTGCGAATCATTTCTAACATGATTACCACTTGCCTTACGGTGAAGGAAAACATCGTGAGGAAACCTGCATGTCTGAGAGAACCTAACAAGTTTTCGAAAGACATGTGAAGTCCGCCAACCCGCACTTGGCCAGCGTGGTGGACTATGGCCTGATTCCCCTCGTACTGAAGGGAGGCCCGTGCCCAGCAGTGGGACGTGAAAAAGGGCTGAATACATACACTGCACAACAAAATATATTACAAGTATACCAACAGTAATGATGAAACTTTTTCTCCATTTAACTGTTTTGATATTGAAAAGAAAAGAACTCGTTTTTCTTCCTCTTTGACTGATATTAATCTAGATGTTTTGTACCCCAATGGTCGCCCCATAGAGAAGAAAAAATATGAAGATCTATTACAGCTTTTACCATATGTTCTTCCAATTCGACATGATTTCTATCGCAACTTGAAGACAAATAATTCTGCACAAGATACTGAAGCTGACTTCTATGATGATGACCTAACCCAAGACTAACTTTCTTATTTAGTAGAATAGTGGCCTATACAACACACATTTTTTTTAATTTCTATGTTTTATACTAGTTTGTAAGCATAAAAATATCAATAAAATGATTACTTTGTATGGTCTGTTTTTTATTTTTAAATAACTAGAGAAAATACTTAAATATCAGTACTGATGTAATTCTCAGATCATTAATGCTCATTATCTCCATACTTAATGTGCAAGGCTTGGGCCACTCTTCCGCTGAGCGACTCATATATAGTATGTATATATATATATATACTTTGTATATACTTTTCTAGATAATACCTCTTTCTATTGGCCATAACCGTAAGATAATATGTTGAGTAATTTTTGGGATACCTTGAATAAACCATAAACTCAACCTTATTTTATAATATGTAGTGATTATATTAAAAAAAATACCATTATTTATAATTAATATTAAAACTTACAACATAAACAAAATATTTCTCGCCAATAACCTATAGAAATACTCAAGTATTAGAAACCGCATAATAAAAATGGCGGGGGATTTTATTCGTCTACAATTTAACACACTGGTTCGAAATGAACAGTAATGGCCTCGTAAAATTGTGAGAAACGTTTCGCAATCAAAGGTAATATAAGAGTTGGAACAAACATCGACCCTGATCTCACCCTACGCCCAAATTCTTCTAACCGATAAAGAGGGTCAACAATTTATAAAAAAGTTCAGTCTGTCCTTAACTTCCTTTCCTTTCCATTAAAGTTATGACATCGTCACTGAAGGATATAGTCTCTGCAAAAGAACAGATAAAAGCAACACCACTTTGAATAGCTTTACGAGCAATCCTAAAATTTGCGCGTAGAGATTTAGAGATAACACGCGAATGAAGTTATCGCCACATAAACAACTTGGTGTTAAGGTAAATGTTGGTGTTGCTGGGAATGAAATATTTTTTCAAATATATTTCTACTCATATTTATAACGTTGTGATTCTGGTATTTGATTATGTAGAATCATGAGTTACATCACACATTTGTATATAAGGTGAATGTTTGTTTTTCCTTTATTCCAAATCGGCTGGATCGATTGAGATTAAATTTAGTACATAGATTATTCCTGAAGTAACTCAAGGCTTCTATTAATAATATCCATTATGTGGTACTGACTATATTGTATATTGTAAATACAAACGTCAGCTAGGCAATAATTATTTAATTTATATATATACATTGTATATCTATACAGATAAATACAATTTAAGTGCCTGTTTGTTATGTCAAAAAAATAGCTAAGAAAAAAAAGAAAAACACATTTTTTTTAAATGTTTTTAGGATTAGGTTCCACCCAAAAAAATTAAAACGCATCCAAGCGAAACGATTTTTTTTATTCAAAATCCCGATTAAAAATTAAAAAAAACTTTTTGCAGATTAGGATAGCGGGATACCAAATCTACAAGTAGTTTTATTGCGATATGCATGATTATATTATTAATATTTTATGAAATAAAACTATTTTTTCGGATTTTTTCGCGGATTTATTTTAATTTTTGGTTCCCCGTGTTTTGAATACCTTATAGCAATCATGGTCACGTAAGAGACTAAGGTTGTAGATATGTTACAACTCATTATACAGTTGTTACTAATTATAATTACTAAGCTGTGAAATTAAATCTTTCAAAAAATTTGAAAAGATAATTTTAATTAAAAAGTCAAATTCGCGTAAATCATAGAAAGTATTACGAGTAATATCTGTCACGTACCGCTTGTTACTTAACCAAAATTGTTTATTTAAGCTAAATTAAAATTTTGTTTTTAAATTTCAAATTGTAAACGTAATCGTTTTTGTTGCAGTGGTCAAAAGCAGTATGAGATATCAGACTACGCCTCCGCTCAGCAGAGTAGGCCCGACAGTATCTCTACGTGATATCGAACCTAATTTTGTAGGTCCCATTGAGAATGTCACAGTAGCCTTGGGAAGGGAAGCTGTGCTCACTTGCTCCGTTTCTGACATTGGGGATTACAAGGTAAGTTCAATGATTTTTAAGGATATTTTTCACTATAGTTTAGGCCTTATTGTTTTATTGAACTAATTAATAAAATTTTCTAACCAAAGTATGATGTATTCAGCCCTTTTTAACGTCCCACTGCTGGACACGGGCCTCCCTTCAGTACGAGGGGAATCAGACCATAGTCCACCACGCTGGCCAAGTGCGGGTTGGCGGACTCCACATGTCTTTTGAAAACTTACTAGGTTCTCTCAAACATGCAGGTTTCCTCACGATGTTTTCCTTCACCGTAAGACAACTGGTAATCGTGTTGGAAATGATTCGCACATGAAAATATCATAAGTGCGAGATCCGGGATTTGAACTTGCTTCACTCGGTTTCCCAAGCGAGCGCGTTACCGCTGGGCTACCACTGCCTAAAAAAAATATAATATTGAATGTGAAATAATTCATTGTAAAGCCTTATTTGTTTTAATTCGATCATTTCGCGTATTATAACTTGAATATTTTCCTCTGTTATTGTAATTGACTTAAAGTGGCTTAGGTACTGCTATAGAATCGTTAGTGTAATCGGGTCTGTCTCAGAAACCGCCTTAATCCGTCATACCTTCCCAATCTACATAATTTCCCTCAACTTACATTATCTTGTTCCGGGAAAATTGAATCTGACAGTGCCATGCCGACTCAAAGTTGAAATAAAATGGATTAGAAAAAAATATTTTTCAAATTTATGTATTATTATTATGTATTCTGGGGCAAAGTTAAAGTACACACTCATGTTGCTTGGTTATTATGTATCTTAGTAAATAAAGTAAGTAACAAATAATCAAATTAATGGATTTCCAAGTGTGGGGTATTGTATTCAGCCCTTTTTAACGTCCCACTGCTGGGCACAGGCCTCCCTTCAGCACGAGGGGAATCAGGCCATAGTCCACCACGCTGGCCAAGTGCGGGTTGGCGGACTTCACATGTCTTTCGAAAACTTGCTAAGTTCTCTCAGACATGCAGGTTTCCTCACGATGTTTTTCCTTCACTGTAAGGCAAGTGGTAATCATGTTAGAAATGATTTGCACATGAAAATATCAGAGGTGCGAGACCCGGGATTTGAACCCGCTTCACTCGGTTTCCCAAGCGAGAGCGTTACCACTGGGCTACCACTGCCTTTTTGGGTTGGTGTGGGGTATTATTATATTATTATTATTTATTGTAAAGTTTCGTTCATTTAAAATATAAAAATTTAGATTTGACATGAAATGGCTTTCAAGATATGAATTCACTTGTATAGGTGTATAATTTCAAAAAACTATTTTCATGCAGTTACATATTATGATAGAAATATATTAATAACTAAAAGTCCTGTTTGGTCTGAACAATGGTAAATCAGTCAAGACAAGTAACTGTAAATGATAAAATTAACTTAATTAGTGCAAAGAGTACCAATGAAATCATAAAAAAATGTTATTATATATTGAGGCTACTCATCTTCGCAGGACTTTAACCCAGAACTAGCCACTAAAACGATGCATGTTCTAAATAATATAAATAGAAACACTAAAACACTATACTCTTTCTTTCTACCCAAAAAAGAAAGTATAGATGATATATATATATATATATATATATATATATATATATATATATATATAAGAAAATTCAATAACCTTTGTCTAGGCGTTAGGTTTTTTGCTGTATGCAAATGAATAATTCTAACGTGTAACATATACACTACGTTAACGTTTTTATAAGTATTTGTTGAAGATAGATTATACGGGAATGGTTTTTATTTCTTCTAATGTGTTTGAGTAATATATTGTTTTACTATCAACTTACTCTCAATGCTCGGGTACATCACTAGATGTCCAAGCCAGTGGCGTTTACCCATTTTCCAACTATAGGTTGTTAAATTTGTGCCGCCCTCTATAACTGTCAGTTCTTTGATTATTCTTACAATCCTACAATTTGATTAACATGCTACAAGAAATATTTCTAATCATGTTTCGAATTGTTGCAGGAGTCTTTCTGATTTCTGCGAGACACTTTAAAGTAATTCTGCCTTAGATTCGCCGCCTCTATAATTTGCCACCCTAGACTTAAGCCTACTCAGCCTGCTGGTAAATCCGCCACTGTCCAGCACTAGCCTTTGTGTTGCTCTATGTAAAGTCTCTCTATGTACTAAGTTTCATACAAATACGTACAGCTGTTTCTGTGTGAAGGAATACTAAATACACACATACAAATTTTCGTATTTACACTCGTATTGTTAGATTAAGAAAATCTATTAGTCTTTCTAAAAATACATAGTATGTATTCTCTGGTAGCCGTCTAAAGGTAACAAATATTTTGAACAAACAGTATGGTATCCCAAGTTATTTTCAAAGAAATAACTTAGGCATAAGGCGGTAGAATGTTTTAAAATAATATTCTAAGAACGTTTACTTTGAACTTTTTATAATTTTATAATAATATCTATTAAAGTAGTTCTTAGCGCCTACATGCAAGTTTTCTTAGAACTTTTAAATCGAAACTAAGTAACACTATTGTTTATACAAACGTTGGCCTTCTAAGAGATTGAAATTATAGAAATACTGAAAGCTAAATAAATTAAAAAATATGTTGAGACACACAACACCATTTACGAGTAGTTTCAGGGTAAGCTACAAGCTTGTGTTATGGATACCAGATAATTGATACACTACACATATATAACTTTAAATACACATATATTATAAATATAAGCACCCATGACTGGAGTACAAACATTCGTGCTCATCACACAAATTAATGCCCCCAGCGGGACTCAAACACGCGACCGTTGGCACAGCAAGTGGGGTCACTAGAAACTGAGCCAAACGTGTCATCAAATATTATGTTTTACTATAAATTATGTCGAATAATATTAATATTTACTATTTCATAAATAATATAAAAAAATTATAAGTAACTCAGACTTTTCGTCTATTACAGTTCACCCTTGTATTGCTTAATATATTTCAATCAAAGGCGATTGCGTAATGGAGTAGGAAAAAAGGTTCCTTTTAAGGTGCAGGGTAAAACTAGTAACAGGATAAAATAAAGTTGCTATTCGCGTATTTCTAGTACTACTTTAAAATTTAAAATTCATTTAATAAGATTTTTACTATCATATAGAGATTTTATTCTAAAAATAAAGAAATATGTGTACCTATATTTTATTAATAAATCTATACTATAATAAAACAGTACAGGTCGAATGTCTGTACATAGCAAAAAAATGCTAAAAACCGAGTCAGGGGGGTGTAAGAAGACAAATAGAACAAATCCAGATTTTTTCCAAATTTTTTGTTTATCTGTCAGTTTGTCTGTTTGTCTGTTTGTACGGGCTAATCTCCGAATCTATTGGACTATGTGGGATAGTTAAAAAACTATAATAACTTATACAACTTATGCACCTAATTTAGTAAATTGTAACATTCTGATACCTTATATTGCCGGTCAAACAACAGGTTTACTTTTCATTTCGGAAAAATGAACGGTTCCCGTGGGAACTAATAGATCTCTATTAGTGTTTTTCTAGAGACGAACCCGATCGAAGAGAGGGTGAACCGCTAGTATTATATATCCAAAAGGAACCTAAAGTCTCGCCCTAGTAAAGCAACGGTAAGTCACCAGTTAATACAAAGTTCCAAGTAATTTTCATCAAACAATCAAAACTTTCTCACCCCTTTTTCTGCTAAGGGTTTGAATTTCGAATTACGTTCAAATTATAAGTGTTTCATTAATGGTGTCGAAGGGCTTATAATTTAGTACTTAGTTTCAAGAAAATTTGCCTTCCAACTATTAGAGATGGATTTTTAAGAAAGCCTTTCTAAATATTCATATAACATTTCTTCCAAATCTAAAATGTTTAAGTTTACTGATTGAGCCTCTCAATTTTTTATAGATTCCGTATGCTTTATATATCACCTTTCTTTTCGTGATAAGAATTATGTTTGAAATTGACCTACTAAATAATAATAATAATAATATTCGTGCTGAAAATTTCGCATAGTAAAAGAAATTTTTATAAAAAATCTTTTTGCAGAAAACTTTTCATTTCTAAAAAATAACGTGCCTAAGCTAATTATATAACAAGATCGATGATTAAGTAATAATTTGCTATATAAATATGTATTTTCCTTTTCCTTTCATGTCGATTTGGCAAATTATAATATTTACTGATCATTTATTTACAAAGAAATATTATTATAAGTAATAAATTATGTTATGATATACTATGTAAGATATTATGTAGGTATTATATACTTATACATATATATACTTACATTATTATATATAATACTACTAGCAGAAACCGCGGCTTCGCCCGCGTTTAATCTACAAAAAAACTCTTTTGCTATATGTTATATGTATTTATATAATATTAAATTATTTGGATATTGTTCATAAAAAATACAAAAATTGCGATTAAAAAATAGGGGTTGGGGGTAGGAGGATGAAAAATACTTTACGACCTATTCTCATACCTATTAAATATACAAAAAAAAACATTGAAGTTCGAAGGAGTGCGACCACACACACGGTGACACGAGATATTTACATATTAGACTAGCATTGACCGCGGCTCCGCCCGCGTTCAGATGACCAAAAACCAAATTCTTATGAAATTAACCAAATTATTATATATATATTTTACATATTAGTATATTCTTACATAGCAGTTTTTGTATTTTTTCTCAGAAATGAGATATTTTCCCGCGGTAAAAAGTATCCCATATGTTGACCCGGATAACCAGCTATCATCATACCAAATTTCATCAAAATCCCTCCAGTGGTTTTCCCATGATGCTGTAACAGACAGACAGACAAAAATTCTAAAAACTATAGATTCGGTCTCTGTATCGATAATAATGTCTATTCCAATAGCATTTTCCAAAACATATTTAATACACAGATTCGGCTTAGTCACAATTTTATTATATGTATAGATAGGTAAGCAGATATTTATAGATACTACTTTATTTACAAACCACAAGAAATATCGATAAGTAGGAGGTTAAAAGCTATTTATTATTCGTTTTATACAAAACAGCTGCAGTGAACTCCGCAAATGGCGGTTGAAGAAAACAAAATTAATGATCTTCACCACTTTTATCTGCTAGATTTACTCTTTCACGTATTTTTTCTGAGAGTGGTTCGTAAATATCCTCGTTTATTGAGGACCCATTTAGTGCTTCAATGACAAACGAGCTGCCGTCGAAGGGCGATCGATCACTCTAATGACATTTAAACAGTGTTTTAGAGATGATCCCGATGACTTGCGAGTTACATCGCATAATCGAACTTTCCGTTTCGGTGGGAAATAAAACATCATCGTTTATTACTGAATCGCCTTTACTTCAAAATAGTTATATTTTATCATTTACAATTTACGTTCAGACTAAGTGTATATTATTATCTTATATATAAAATTTCCATGTCACAATGTTTGTTACCGTACTCCTCCGAAACGGCTTTACCGATTTTTACCAAATTTTATATGCGTATTCAGTAGGTCTGAGAATCGGCTACTATCTATTTTTCATACCCCTAAGTGATAAGGATAAGGGTGGTCCTCCCAGACTCCACCCCAGGGACGAACCCGAGCGGAGCGAGGGTGAGTCGCTAGTATTATATAATATTCGATAAGACAGTGTGTAGAGAACTAGAAAAGTAGCATATAATTGCAGTATATCTAATAATTACTTTTAATAATATGTATATTTATTTTGTACTAGCATTGCCCGCGGCTCCGCACGCATTCACATGACCAAAACCCAAATTCTTAGGTTTTACATATTAGTATACTCTTACATTGCAGTTTTTGTATTTTTTCTCAAAAATGATATATTTTCCCACAGTAAAAAGTATTCTATATGTTGACCCGGATAACCAGCTATCACCATACCAAATTTTATCAAAATCCCTCCAGTGGTTTTTCCGTGATGCGGTAACAGACAGACAAACATTCTAAAAACGATAGATTCGGCCTCTGTATCGATAATAATGTTTATTTCATTAAGATTTTCCAAAAAATATTTAATGCACAGGTTCGGCTTAGTTACAATTTTATTATATGTATAGATTTTATAAAAAATAATGCTTAGTAATACTGTGACACAAATAGAATACATGGGTATAAATATACCCGTGTACCTATTATATATGGAAAATGGTATTTGTGATTAAAAATAGCTCTTTTGTTTCATCGACTCCCACAATTTGTTGCTGTTGTTTGAGAAAACCAATATTATCCTTTGATACAATAAGGAAATATGTACAGGAGTATCTATGTACAAAATAATTTGCTAGTTCAATTTATTTAGTACCTATGTATCTACTGTACATGGCAAGGTAAATAATAAAAAAAATACATAATATTATGCGCTCATATAATGTGTGGGTTTTGTAAGGTTGTCCAAAGTTAATTTTTAATAATAAAAAAAAAAAGAAAATAAAAATAGTTTTTATTTCTTAATCATCTTTACATTTTGTGTTCGAGTCTTCCCAGTAAGTAATCCGAGGATACTTGTGTTGGGAATGGCCCGCTTCTTCCCATATGCATACTCTATGATTAAGTTAGGTGAAAAACTTTTTTTTAAAAGAGAATAATAAAATATTAGTATAAAATTACAATAGTATTTAGTTGGTAAATTAAGCTTTTGCTAAACTTTCTGTCCGTCCATCTGTGAGCACTTCTTATAAAGAAATATGTATTGGAATAATAATAGTTGATACTCATGCAGGATACGAACATAATTATTGTATTGATATATTGTAAATTATATTCTCTTCTCAGCAGAACTGCTTTCCGAGCCGGTGGTGGATTCCTCACGGACTAACTACACTGACATTTAATTTAAATTTAAAAAATAAAATTGACGATTCAAAAGTGCTTGTAAAAGTCTATTTGAATTGATTTGTAAAACAAATAAACATATAAAAAAAACCATGAGAAATATTTTTTAATCAATAACTGGTTTCACATAACTCTTAATTAGATTTAGATTTTTTTTAAATCATTCAGCTTGAAAATATCACTTAGCACTAATAGAAAGTTTGAATCAAGAAAAAGGTGGTAACTTTTGTTAGGAGGAAATAATATTTTTTTACTAACCGTACGCATAATTCTCATTAGTGCTGAATAAAAGCTATTCAGAAAGTTTGTTTTTATTACGGAAAATTAGCTAGCTCGCAATCTTTTAACGTAAATGTTTGCGAAGAATTAAAAACATTCTGTACTGTTCAGTTAATAGAAACGCGCTGAGTGTATTAAATGTGTAAGCATTTTGGTTTATTTTTTTGTTTTCATTGTTTAACTGTGTTCATTATAAAAATGGCAGATTTTTTGAAAGCTTTAATGAAAGAAAGGTATGGATAGGGTCTTAGTTCATATCCATCCGCATTAGGCCCTACACACGAGCACCTATTCTGTGCAGATAAACTTAAAATGGCTTAGACATACTATATTTTATAAACGCGCTGAAGAATCGTGTATTATGAATTACGTCATATGTACATATACTGTACTAGTAAACTTAAAACGCAGATTACTTGCGTTCGTATCAATAGTAACGCGTGAAAATCGCGCGGTAAAAATTCGTCTTATGTACAGGCCCTTAGGTCGATCCTTTCTTATAGTTAAATGAACAAAAAGGTACAGAGATTAATAGTCTCGTTGAATTTCACTATCCAGTAGCTTTAGGGCTGAGATATTGTACTTCCGATTTCGTTATACAATTAATGAATTTTATTCATTTATTCAAAGCTATATTATATTTTTATGCTGAATAAAAATAATTTGACTCTTACGTTTGGCAAAAGTTACCTTATTTATTTGTTGTTTAGAATTTTCTCGAATTATGTTCGAGAACTTCTTTAATTACCTAAAGCAATGTCCATTTAAGATACACTAACAAACTTTTACCTACAAAACTATATACTAGATTTGAGATAGTATGCCCCCGAATTTTAGTTAATATAACTTTAATATGGACGCTTTCATACAACAAGCTTAATTACCAATTATTTTATTATTATTTAACCCATATGTCTTTATTTATATTATACTAGCGACTCAACCTCGTTTCGCTCGGGTTCGTCCCTAGGTACGTTTTAACGGTTAGCATGGAATATATTATAGACTATATATTAGTATATATATGTATTATATATACATAGGTACGATGAGACCTTCTCTTGAGTAATGATTGATTGACTATACAAAATTCATCTCAGTCGGTTCAGCAGATTTTAAGTTTATCCATTATAAAGAAGAATATTTTTTTCTCTTTATAATGTTATTTATATTATAAATACAAAAATGTATCCGATAGTTTATTGTATATTCTTTAATATACTTTTTTTTTTAAATAACAGATTGTGTTTCCCAACTACGCGCTTTGACGAAGCCATAGCACGGTGTTATTTATATATATATATATATAAATAAAACGGGATGTGCTTTCACTGCTATAAAGCTTCTAAGTAGTGATTATCACACTAAGAAGTATTACCATTCATCTATTCATCTTTTCTTAGAATAAACACACAATTTATTTATTATAAATAGAAATAAAAATAAGAAAAAATAACCAAAGCCTATATAAAACGGAATATAATATTTAGTTAGATAAAATACGAAGTATAGTGGGTTTTTCTTATTGTGAGGAAATGTGAACTTCAAATTTTACGTGTATCTTTTGTATCGTTGCCTTTCATCTTTTCTATATGAAACCTCTTTGTTTATTTATTCTCAAACAAATCATGACATTTATCCTAATTTAGCTTTTTCTGGATAATAATATTTACAATCTGAAAAGTGAATCGAAAATAAAAATAATATAAAACTATCAAATTTATAACTGCTATACTTATTCCATTTAGAATGCACGTCTGCATAGGTTTCTGACATAGTACCATTAACATACGACAGGTGGCGTCTGAGTCGTGCCAGATAGTTTGTGATTTATTACTCTACATACGACAAATACCACAAGTTATTTAGGTGCAGGTGCGTATATGCATATATTTATGTATATACTAGGGACGAACCCGAGCACAGCGAGATAGAGTCCTAGTTACGTTTGAACGTTTAATGTAGATTTCTCAGAGATAGGATGTGTATGTAAAAATTAAAATACATACAACAAAAAAAGGTTTTTTAGAAGTTTTCTAAACGGTAGAACATTTTAATTTTCATAAAAACAAGAAATATTTAAACAAATGCCAGGCTTTAATGAAATTATATACAGACCAAGTTGTTTAAAATAGTCCTATGTAAATCAAGATGACGCTATATTTCTGAGACGTGCAAACTTAGCCGTCAGCTACAATTTACTTTCAATCCAGCCGTTGTGACCAGCCGAGCGGCAAATTGATTTGCATTTCGAGGCGTTACCTGATTATAGTTCCTTTTCTTTTGCTATCGTTTGCTATAAAATATTATAAAATAACAAGAAGCTTAATGAGTACTTAGTTTTGAATAAAAATATTCGAAATATTTCTTTAAATAATGTGTGCGGTAAATTATAAATAATCATTGTTATCGATAAAATCATTGTTATCAATAATCTATACTAATATTATAAAGAGGTAAAGTTTGTGAGATTGTTAGTTTGTGACGTTGTAGGTGGTAATCTCTGGATCTACTAAACCGATTTAGATGAAATTTGGTAAAAAGATAGTTTGAGACCCTGGAAAGGACATAGAATACTTTTTATCCCGGAAATCATCCCTTAAGGGGGTTAAAATGGGGATGACAGTTTGTATGAGGAATTACGCTAGAGACGAACCCAAGTGAAGCCGGGGTGAGACGCTAGCTATCAATAATTATAATAACTGGCATTAAATGTTTGCAAGCTTGAGTACTTAACGAGTTTTGTTTTTGTTTTTTTATTAATCTATTGATACACGCCATGATTTTCAATAGAAATCGGTGCGCGTCGCCATTTAAAAGATGAATTAAATATAGATTATGATTCAAAATAAAAAAGTCTAATAATAAATTGTACTAAATTAAAAAAAAACTGTTACTTTTAGATTTTACTAATACTCGTATATTATTAATCATACGGCAAGAACTAATAAAACTCCCTTGGATGTAATAAAACAATATAAAAATGTTTTTTTTGTTCATACGAGAAAATTTTATATATCTAAAATTTTCTTCATTTTCCAATTTATGTGTTATGTATTTAACTCAAAAGTGCTCATAAATATATACGTGAAAAGTTAGTCGCCAGTGTAATTTAGTTTTATTCCGTCCTCTGTGACCATCTGAGCAGAAAATTCATTTGTATTTCGAGGCGTTACCTTATTACGCTTTGCTTTCTTTCCTTTAATGTGATTCTATGTACATAAAATTAAGATAACCAAATTTATAAAACAAATTAAATTAAAAGAATAATGTTATAATGTAAATTTATGTAAAATATATTGATGTTTCTATTTATTTCTTCATAATTAGTATTTGATGTAATTTGTATCTATACATATAATAAAATTGTAACTAAGCCGAATCTGTACATTAAATATTTTTTGGAAAATCTTATTGAAATAAACATTATTATCGATACAGAGGCCGAATTTATAGTTTTTAGAATTTTTGTCTGTCTGTCTGTCTGTCTGTCCATCTGTCTGTCTGTTACCGCATCACGAGAACTGGACAGATTTTAGATTTTTTTTGAATTTTTGTCTGTCTGTCTGTCTGTCTGTCCATCTGTCTGTCTGTTACCGCATCACGAGAACTGGACAGATTTTGATGAAATTTGGTTTGATGATAGCTGGTTATCCGGGTCAACATATAGGATACTTTTTACCGCGGGAAAATATCTCATTTCTGAGTAAAAATACAAAAACTGCAATGTAAGAGTATACTAATATGTAAAACTTAAGAATTTGGTATTTTGGTCATCTGAACGCGGGCGGAGCCGCGGGCAATGCTAGTCTACAATATGTAAATGATTTAAAAACGTAACGCACGTCAACACTTATACCTCATTCCTCACTTAGTGCTCACTTTAGTTATATTATAAGGTACTTAAGGTACTCTCATTCAAAATTTCATACTTCTAGATTCAGTGGTTGAGGTTAACGGTCAGCGAGTGAGTGCATAAAAAAATTTTTTACGTAAATTTTAAGATGTAGGCTTCGATTTGTGGGCCTAAACATAGATTTAATAAACATGTACCTAAGTGATGCTGCAAAAACAATAAATGTTATCTAATATCAGAATTATTTTAGTAAAACTCGTATAGAAGTGGAAAAATGAAAATAAGATGACAACAAATTATTTATATGCTTAAAAAGGTTATATCACTAACTCTAGGGCCGGAAATTTTGAGTAGAACAATATCTGATTTTCATATTATGGTAACGCGCTCGCTTGGGAAACCGAGTGAAGCGGGTTCAAATCCCGGTTCTCGCACCTCTGATAATTTCATGTGCGAATCAATTATAACATGATTACCACTTGCCTTACGGTGAAGGAAAACATCGTGAGGAAACCTGCATGTCTGAGAAAACCTAGCAAGTTTTCGAAAGGCATGTGAAGTCCACCAACCCGCACTTGGCCAGCGTGGTGGACTATGGCCTGATCCCCCTCGTACTGAGGAGGCCCGTGCCCAGCAGTGGGACGTTAAAAAGGGCTGAATACAATACAATACATATATTTTTTAATAGATTAACCATTTTATTATACTTTTTATTATATTAACGAATTACCATTAAAATTTTCGATATGATTGTCTTATGTTAATATTTTAATTCTTTTCCCTTATCACGCAACTTACAATTTTTTTGGACAAAATCTATGAAAAAAAATTATCGTTTAAACTCGAGTAAATATTGACTTCAATTACGATAAAGTATCTAAAATATCTATAAAAATTGTAAAGAAAATCCGAATAACGCACATAAAAACACTGCCATTTTTAATTTATGTAAACATCCAAAGAGAATTTTGGCGAGAGAGAATATATTTTTGATATTAAACTACATTTCCATATTAAAAAGAGATTATAATATCATTTCACAAATTGAAACGTACGATTTCTGTTAATACATCTACACAAAGCTACGGATCATGCACCCAATTCGTTTCGTAGTTTTATTTCTAAAGCTCTTTGCATTGCAATTTTCTACTTGTATGCTGTCAGCGCACTTGACATGGTTTTACCGTTGCATATTAAAAGGGACCATTATGCAAAGTACTGTAGGATAGCGACAATTTGAATCTAGTTACATATTCTTTGCAGATGATAAATATTGTGTTAAAATTATTCTATATTTTAACTTGTTTAGAGGTCGTTATAACTGCTTTTAGTTAAATAAATTATATTTTTAAACGTTTTACTTAGTATTTTATAAATATACGTTGTTTTTATGTGTTCATGAGAAGAGGAATATGAATGTGGTTGTGGGTAATAGCGTGTTATGAAATTGTATTAGTGCTACCACAGATTATATAATATACTATATGTGCTACGATACACGTTAATAAAACAGTTTAAGTCTGATTTTTAATTCGACGGAATTCTGACATTTCAGAAGTGTTGTCAACTTTGAAACATTGTCACTAAAAACGGAAAGCATTTTAGCAAAATAAAAAAATAAACCTTTCTTAAATTTAAGGTTTCAATTAGAAAAACTAAGATTTAAAAAAATATTGCTGACTCTAAAATGGTAAAAATTTTTTTTATTATCATATTATTAAAGTTACAATAAAATGATTAAGGAAATTATTTTTCTATTACAGGAATCCCTGCCCAATAATCCATTGGTTGCAAGCCTTTTTTAGGAAAACCCCTTTGCTTGTAAAATATTTTGTTTTACTCTGTTTTATTCATTTAACCATTAAAAATTTACATTATAGTTAGCGTGCATTGAATGCACAAAACAAAGACTATTTACAATGTCATACATATAGTTTACTTGATCTAATTCTGTTTCACATTTTTTTTAATTATATATTAAAAAAAAATCAAAGCAGAAAAGGTTTATGATCAATTCAATCAATTCTCTTGCTAATGATATCTGAATCGTCAAAGAATGACAGCTGTCATATTTCCGTGGAATTAAAAATCAGACTTTAGTAATAAAGTTTGTCAAAAGTGTCGCTACCGGCATAAAATATTATTACCAATGCAAAAGGCACTTACGAACACCCGAACGAAGTAACGAGTGTAATTTACTAGTTTTTTTAATATAAGAAGCAAAAGTAAAAGATTTCAATAAAACAAGAGGCAACATACTTATTTAGCTTCAACTGTTTTCGACATAATATACATAAATAAATAAATATGTCAGGACGTTAACACACAATACCATCTAGTTCCATGGTAAGCTACATTGATAGTTGATACATTATACATATATAATTTTAAATACATACATATTACAAATATAAACACCCATGACTGGAGTACAAACATTCGTGCTCATCACACAAATGAATACCCCCAGCGGGACTCGAACCTGCGACCGCTGGCGCAGCAAGTAGGGTCACTACAAACTGAGCCAAACGTGTCGTCAAATATATATATTCTGTCAATCGCATATATACATTCTGTCAATCGCGAATTCATGCATAAAACCTTTCTAATGTCACATCAAATTGAACTGAAACAAGTTCAAAGGAGTCACAATAGAAGTAATTTTATTTTCTAAGGCATTTCTTTAGGTAAAAATTATAGTACGAGTAATACGATTCCACTTGATTTCTGACCTCCGGCAAGAAAGCAATCGCTTTATGATTCTTTTATAAATTTTTATCCTGTAACCACGGTATTATATTTAGAAAGGTCTGTGAGAGAAAGGAATTTTCTTAGTAAGAAAAATGTATGCACCATTATCTTGTATAATTTCAATGTTATGCATCTATACTAATATTATAAATGTGAAAATAACCTAAACCTATCTGTATATATGTATATTTTTTTATTTTAAAATATGTATGTAGCATCATGGGGAAGTACTTCCTTTCGTTCCTATCTCACTTACTATACAAGTAAAGCCGCGGGCGAAAACTATAATTTTGTATGTCTTGCCTTACTGAAAAATTTATTTAATTAATTTTAGAAAATACTTCTTGAAACCATAATAACTTTTATCACAATTACTCTATAAAAACACTTTCTACTCGATATCATCGCCAATTCTAAAAGAATTTTCGGAATTCTTTTTTTTTTATGAATATTGTCATGTAAAAGTCAAGATATTTCTTAGAAACTAACTATGAAAAAAAAGTTTATAAAAATTTAATTAGATTATAATGAAAGTGTTAGCCGAAATCGCCTTGGAGGCTTAAAGGGAATATCCTATGAGAACTTATACTTTAATCGTAATTATCGTATGAGATCGCAAAGAAAAATGCATTACGATAAATAAAACGGACCGAATTAAATTAAGTATTAAAGGGAAATAAATGATTTTTACTTATAAATTATTTATACTTGTATATTTGTTCTCAGGTCGCGTGGATCAGAGCTGACGATCAAACAATCCTGACGCTGCACACACGTTTGGTGACTCATAGCTCTCGTTACGCAGTCACAAACGACTCTCCCGGGTCCTGGCAGTTACATATCCGACCTCTAAAAGTAGAGGATCGAGGTTGCTATATGTGCCAAATCAACACCAGTACTATGAAGAAGCAGATTGGTTGTGTTGATGTGTTAGGTAAGGACGTTTTAATTTTTGTTTTATTTTAGCTACACTCATATGCAGTCTTTAATGTAACCGAAAATATATGAAATAACTTATATATAAATTATATATAAAATATATATGAAAATGAAATCAATCTTCATTTTCTTTTAAAGGAAAGAAAAAAATTTGAATTTTGGGCTCCTTACGTTTGTTTTAAGACGAATGATATTGTCTCCCCAGTCAGTTTAAACTCAGACGCAACGGTACATTTTATTTAATATTTCGTAGGTTGATATGAATATTTTACATAGAAAGAAAAATATTTTACAAATTATATTTTATCTTTATCTTTTTGAAAATTAGTTTTGTTCTTATTCATTTACCTTACTTAAATAAAAAAAAATTCGTAACACAAAATAGAAGCTCGTTTCGTTCATGCCCTAACTACAATCGGCGCCTCCTTTAGCATTTTTTGTTATATCCCGAGGGAAAAACTTGACGTGCAGGAAAAAAGTAAACTATGTCATACTCCGACCCATTCGCTATCTGTATGCTAAAAATCACAACGATCCATTGTTTTCCTATGAAGAACTAACTAACAAACAAACTTACACTATATAGTTTATCTTTTTGGATTATTTCGCGGATTTATTTTGTTTTCTGGTTCCCGACGTTTCGAATGCTTTACAGCATCCATGGTCACGGGAGACACTAAGGTTATAGACGTATCAAACATTTGTTAATATTGACTATGTACATAAATGTACAATGTACATATATATATATATATAATGAAAATCGGACTACTATTATTTATACGAAAGTGTGTATGTGTGTATGTGTAGTGTTTGCTTGTTACTCCTTAACGCTGGAAAGATTGGACGGATTTGCAAGGAATTTAGTACACGGTAAGAACATAACTTACTAATATAATAATGATATTAGTAAGTTATATAGAATATATATGAATTCAGCCCTTTTTAACATCCTATATATTGCTGAGTACAGATCAGAATTTGAGGGAATCGGGCTATTGTCCACCACGCTAGCCAAGTGCGGCCAAAACTAGATAAGCTTTCTCAGACATGTAAATACCTCCTTACTTTCCTTTATCTCTTCTCTCTTTTTAGTTGATTGCTGAATGGAGTTGAGAATGATTCGTTTATAAAAATGTTACAGGTGTTTGTATTGAGGACTTTGGGTTTGAACCCGCTTTTCTAAGTTTTCCAAGCGAGCGCACTTCCCACTGACCTATGCATATGCAGAAATCATTCATTCATTCAAATCGTTCAGATAATGGCCACAATCGATAGTGTCATTATATAGATTGTGTCTATTGTTAAACACGGTTGACAGTTGACCTGCTCATGTTTCTAGTAATAACGATCTAAAATGGAAAGATATCTTACGCATTTGGTAGAATAAAAGTTCTATTAAAAATTTTATGCTTCACTTCATTTTATAACAAATACTGAATATTTATACAAATTTACATAATTACTTTATAGAAGAATATTCTGAAATAATGAAACCGCATAATTCATGGGTAGTTATTCATGTGGAAAAATTGCAATTTTATGGTGTGTTTTCGGTGTTTATATGTAACCTACATGATATAACCTTTATTTTATTTAAAAAAAAATCGATTTGTTAATTAAGAATTATTTTAAATCGATTTAATTGATTTAAACAATAAAGCGAACAAAATATGGTATCACACCTATCTGAAGTATCATACCTACAACGCAAGCAGAGTTACACAACTAATTTTGATAAAAGCTAGAGTTTGTGTTAACCCACTATAATATATTTTCATTCCGAACTTTGCATGGCATTGACAGACGTGTTAATTAGAAGTTTTCAAACGGGTTGGATCGCCAACGAATATGTACAGTAAGTTTAAAAGTTTGCCTACTTAAAGTGACATACGTATTATGAGGAAAAAGGTTGCTCTCTTGTACATCTATCAATCCGTTGAGATTTAGATAGAGACTTTTGCATAAATAATGTATACGTATAATAAAAGAGTAAAAGTGAAAATGTACATGTAATATTTTGTAAAAACAATGAATGTTAGGTCGTATTATGTATCTACTGAGTATTGATCGTCTGTTTGTTTGTATATCTGTGTGCATTTCACATTTAAAGTACGGAACGACTTTTAACTAAATTTTATGGGGAGATAACTTTAAGATTTATTAAACTAGTTAGAAAATAGTTATGGCAAAAGTGTGGGGTATGGTGCATATAAAAAATTACGGATGCGTCATTACTGTACTAACGACTAGGTAATATTAAAAATCAACGAAACATATTTCGTATTTTATTATTTAGTATTCTAGGAAATGTGATATCACTTTCAGAATTTTGACACAATTATTTTAGTAACTCCTTGGTATAATAATAAATAGAAAATATTTTAAATCTCGTCACGCTTTCGATTAAAGTTTCAAGCCTCATGCCTACAATTCGAGTCACGTTGGTCGAAGCAAGCGTTTCATGCCGCATCCGAGTCCTAAATCATAAACGTTAATACTGTGAAGATATCGACAGAACTGGTAAATATTATGCATATCGAGAGCACGTAACCAACACAAATCTACAATCTAATATTACGTTTCATCCATAAGGATAAAATTTAATTGTTAATAAAAAAAATATTTTCATCCAAATATGTGTTCAATACGATACAAAACAGATGTGCTTTTATGTACAAGCATTTGTCGGGTAAGGACTACTTCTAATATGAGAGGTCGGGGCTCCATTCTTGGTGTAGTCGATTTTTATAGTCTTTAGCAAAGACAAAATATCTCTTAGATTAAACATTACATGGAAAGTTAAAGATTCGTCATATAGAGTTAAAATTATGTATACTTTAGGTTAATATTGAAAAAAATAAAAAGCTTTGTCACGTCCAGATACTGAGTTACAAAACTTAATTACCCTACAAAAGGTAAAGCAATATAATAAAATAATGGAATTTAACATGCCCACCAAAAACATTCAAGTACTTTAACATCGATTATATTAATTGTGTTGTGCTATTAATATTTAAAATATAAACAATGAAAAACATATATTTTAGTATTTATTTATCGATATCATTATATTTTAATTTGCAAACAAAATACTCGATGTTATAATCACCAATTCGTAATTAACTGGTGGAACATGACATACAAAATATTATTCAGCTTTAAGTACTTTTCGAGCACAATTAAATATGTACACAAGTGATCCCATTGTGCTCACGAACAAAGAACAGTATCTATTAAGTTTCAGATATATTTCTTTATAAAAGTTAATTCTTTAAGTGAGTTTGTAAATAATTTATCAAAATTCTTACTAATTTGAGATGTTAAATGAGCTTTTTCTGAGAATTTCCTATATCCAAAGAAAAATCTGTTCCTTTATCCTTTCTTATTCCTTGATCTTTATACATGTATTTAAAAAATAAATAGTAAATAAGGTAAGAAATTTACATAAAGCTTACACTTGGGCAATTTCTTTTATTAAAAACTTATGTAGGTATATAGTTTTCTCTCAAATGTTTGATTGACTTGTTGATTTCTTTATCAATATATATGTACATATATATTGATAAAGATTGAAGATAACTAAGAAAAATATGTTATTATATAAAGTTAAAAAGGCAGAGGTAGCCCAGTGGTAGCTTGGGAAACCGAGTAAAGCGGGTTCAAATCCCAGGTATCTAATTTTATCTATTTCTAACATGACAATCACTTGCCTTACGGTGAAGGAAAAAATCATAAGGAAACCTGTATGTCGGAGAGAACCTAGAAAATTTTCGAAAGACGTGTGAAGTCCGCCAACCCGCACTTGGCCAGCGTGGTAGACTATGGCCTGATTGAAGGGAGGCCCGTGCCCAGCAGTGGGACGTTAACAAAGGCTAAATACATAAAAAGTTATTTTATATGTAAATGCATAACTGAAATGCAAACAAATACTATTCTCACTTAACCAACTATCCTATTTATTATACGTAATAGAAATCTATGTCAAATGCAAGAGTAATATCACGTTATAAAAACGATATAATGCCAGTGAATGATTATACTAATGGATTGTACATAACTTATAATACCAATATCTAACACTTTGTGAATGAACACAGCTCTATATATTTCCCAAAAACTGTGAGAATCATCTTAAGCGACACGTACTTTAAAATAGAGTGTGGAGTGTTTCTGACGGCACATAAATTGAAGAAAACTGTAAGCTACGAGTATTTCAAAGAATCGCGTCGCGAAGAATAGCTACGAAATTGTAAATTTGAAAATAATATTGGCATTTGGTTGTTTGATAAAGGATTGTTAACACTAGGTTTCTTATTTTATTAATAAAACTAGCATTGTCCGCGGCTCCGCACGCGTTTAGGTGACTAAAACGAAATTCTTAGATTTTACATATTAGTATACTCTTACATTTCAGCTTTTGTATTTTTTCTCAGAAATGAGATATTTTCCCGCGGTAAAAAGTATCCTATATGTTCACCCGGACAACCAGCTATCACCATACCAAATTTCATCAAAATCCCTCTAGTTGTTTTTCTGTGATGCGGTAACAGACAGACAAAAATTCTAAAAACTATAGATTTGGCCTTTGTATCGATAATAATGTTTATTTCAATAATATTTTCCAAAAAATATTTAATGTACAGATTCGGCTTAGTTACAATTTTATTATGTGTATAGATATGCATTTTATTTGCAAAACCCAAAAGTTGTATTTTTTTAGCAGAAAGAATTCTTTTTGAAATTTCGTACCTTAAAGTTTGAATAGTGTGCTAAAATTTTTTATATGGAATAATGTTATTGTAAGCAAATTTACTTGAACATAATGTTTACTTAAACTTATGTTTACTTGAATTTGATATTTGCTTGTAGTATTATTGATATTGCCATCCCTTTTCAACTGCAGATGTAGAATTTCAAAATATCATTTCATCACATTTATCTATCTAGCTCTATGTATTTATTCTAGGTTTTCAGGTCTAGCGATTTGAGCTAGGTCTAATGATTCAGTCAGGATAAGTTTATTATATCATATAGATAAAATAGGGTTTACATTCAACAAAATTTGAAATTATTAACGCAAATGCCAATTATAGTTACTTTTGTTAGTTATTGTTTTAGTTTAGATTTCATTATACTCGTATAATCAAACCATAAAAAAATGGTTTAAGAGTAAATTTTTAGATTAATATTTATATATACGTACATTCTGTGAACATTTTAATAGGCTACCCAACAAGTTTAAAATGTTATGGTGTATTAGTATCGGGATAGGCCAATAGACAGATAGATCGATGGCAGCTTAATAATAAAACTTGAAATCGAACACGAATACTTTACACAGCACAATCTAGGGCAGGTACCAAGTTGATTAATTAAGATAATTTAATTTATTTCTATTATAATCTCCAAGAGATCCCTTTTACAAGATAAAATATTACTGAAAGAGATGTCAAATAAAAAAGCAAGAGTCTTGACAAAAACGGCATTTTCATTTCCACTGTCATTATTTAATTTTAAGAAGAACATAAATATTTATGCAAAGATCCTTATCCTTAGATTTATGCGTTCATTTTAACCAAAAAACCGTATAAAAAGTAAATTATCCTGCCAACATTTATTTCCGCTGCCGAGAATAATGGTTCTATGATGCCTAAATTACCACGTTTCCCTTTAGTACCTATTGTTTTAACACCATTCAATTCCAATGAAAAGAATCAAATACCGCGTATCACGTAAATATTACAAAACGTATTGGAAATTTATATTTGTATCGTTATTATCTGACATTTTTATTTGTTCAACGCCAATTGGTGTGTCGTGGTGTGTTTTGGAATTATTCTCATTGGATTTTGTGATATTTTATAAGTTGAGTAGTAATTAGTTTAAAAACTATTACAGATGTCGTAGGTTCAATTACCTATCGCCATTTATTCTTCATGTCCATTGTCTATGTTAGAAAGAAAACTTAAAAAACTATACCTACTATGTTGTAATTTATGTCAACTTTTTAATCCCTCTACGACTGAGAACACGCCGGCGTTATAGTTAACAATAGATTTCTTAGAAATTTACCTGGAGGTGTTATATCCAATACTTCATTATGTGGGTATATACTATCTAGGCGACCGAGATCCGGTAGGCGTTTTTGTAAAACCAAGTTTTTCAGTAAGTTGCCTTTTTTTCGGAAAATATACATACATATATGTATAGATAAACCTAAAAAGCAAAACCTTATCTAAGTACATAAATTCATTCAAATCATTAAAACCGCTTCCAAGATACACGAAAATAATTTATTTATACAAAAATTAGTCATTTAATATTATAAACTATTCCATGTTGTATGTATTAGTATTTTGTATAGCAATAAAGCTACATATTAATCTATATACCTATATAATAAAATTCTACCTAAGCCGAATCTGTACGTTAAATACTTTTGGGAAAATCTTATTGAAATAGACATTATTATCGACACAAAGGCCGAATCTATAGTTTTTAGAATTTTTGTCTGTCTATCTGTCTGTCTGTTACCGCATCACGGAAAAACTACTGAAGGGATTTCGATGAAATTTTGTATGATGATAGCTGGTTATCCGGGTCAACATATAGGATACTTTTTACTGCGGGAAAATATCTCATTTCTGAGAATAATATGTAAAACCTAAGAATTTGGTTTTTGGTCACCTGAACGCTATTGTATATTGGACTCGTTTTCCGCACTTAGACTTGCATTTCGTCCGTTGTACGTTGCACCTGAACGCAAGTAGGCAATGCTAGTAATTAATATAATATTCGTTTTTTCTTTGACAGTTCCACCAAATATCATAGACGAAGGAACCAGCGGAGACATCGTCTCTCGAGAGGGCACTGACGTCAGTATATCTTGCAAGGCGAATGGAAGGCCACTTCCTCGCATACTTTGGAGAAGAGAAGATGGTACCAACATACAGCTCCGAAATGAGGACGGAGAACTTTATAAAGGTATTTTATTAACCCCCCGACGCAAAAAGAGGGGTGTTTTAAGTTTGACGTCTATGGCTGTCGCCACGCTTTTGTGTGTGTGTGTGTGTGTGTGTGTGTGTGTGTGTGTGTGTGTCTGTCTGTGGCATCGTAGCTCGCAAGCAGGTGGACCAATTTCAATGCGATTTTTTTTTCATTTGAAAGCCAGTTTCCTTGCGGTAGTTCTTAACTATGTTTAGTTAATATCGGTCCAGCAATGTAAGAGTATCAGTTCTTTTCCAAAATGATGTAAGGCATTTTGACGTATGATTACTCGATTAAGTGCTTCACGCGTGCCAGTGTAATCGTTAAATGACAATTAATTTGCGTAGGGGATTTTAAAAAACACCAATTTTCAATTTATAATAATTTGTATTCGTTACACATAAATCTGAAAATTGTTACCGACTTTTAAATGTTTAGATATGAAGGATTAGACAGAATACTTTGGGTCCCAGATAGTGTATGTACAACTTGCGAGTGTGAATAAGAGTAGGAGAATGAGTAGGACAAAAAATCACTTTAATGTTATTTTTACATTACATTAGTACTAAAAAAAGTTACTAATAAAATAGCCTATTTTATCTTAGTATGTCAAGTAATTACTTGGTCATAAGTTTATCGCGAAGTGTATACCTAACAGAGCGACATGGTCGTTTTAACGACAAAGCTCTTAAATAAAGAAAAAAAATGTTTGTCGGGAACAGTATCCTAGGGAAGCTCTTTATTTATATGTCGTTATTAATTTATGGTTATAATAACATGATTTCCCTTGAGAAAAAAATATATCTTTATCGATTCGGGCTCAATTTCTACACTAACTCAAAGAAAGTCTATTTTATTATTATACCTATCTTACGTAAAACGTAATGTGTTATTTTATCATTTACATATATTTATAAGTAACTAGCACTGCCCGCGGCTCCGCCCGCGTTCAGATGACCAAAAAGCAAATTCTTAGGTTTTACATATTAGTATACTCTTACAATGCAGTTTTTGTATTTTTTTCTCAGAAATGAGATATTTTTCCCGGGGTAAAAAGTATCCTATATGTTGACCCGGGTAACCAGCTATCACCATACCAAATTTCATCAAAATCCCTCCGGTGGTTTTTCTGTGATGCAGTAACAGACAGACGGACAGACAGACAAAAATGCTAAAAACTATAGATTCGGGCTCTATATCGATAATAATGTCTATTTCAATAAGTTTTTCAAAAAAAAATTGATGTAGAGATTCGGCTTAGTTACAATTTTATTATGTGTATAGATTATTTTTATTTGGAAAAAAAAATTGTATACATATATTACAAAAATACTTCATAGATCACGTTTATTATTTAAAAAGCTCTACGGAGACATCATTATAGGAATCGGAATACTAGAAGCTTGTTAAAATATATTTATTTGTTAAAATATTTCAGTCCTTTCGTAAGTTTAACATCATTTGTTAATCCGATATCACATACAGTTACTAGAAATAAGATTACAAGATATTGGCCTTCTTAGCTCACATTTGATAAAAATTAAAAACGTTTTACTTTTAAACATAAACTACGTAATATATATATATATATATATATATATATATATATATATATACATGTAAGGTGAATGGCTCACTGTCCTTACTTGCTAAGGCTTTATCTATTTGAACCGGTTGTCTACTTATGATCTGTAGTGATTTTTTTTTAATATATTTTAACGATGAATGTAAATAAATATGTTGGGACATTAACACAGCATCATCTAGTTCCATGGTAAGCTACGAGGCTTGTGTTATGGATACCAGATAGTTGATACACTACACATATATAACTTTTTAAATACATATATGTAGGTATTTTATAAATATAAACAACCATGACTGGAGTACAAACACACGTGCTCGTGTCACAAAAGAATCCCCCCAGCGGAACTTGAATCCGCGACCAGTGGCACAGCAAGCACTACAAACTGAGCCAAACGTGTCGTCAAAATAAAATATTTTAAATTTTAACATGAAATCTCGAAAACTTGGAAGGGAAGAATTATTCTTCTTCTCATTGGTGAATATGGTTGTACGGTTGAACGGTCGTCTAAATTGTAAATTTATACGAGAGATTTCAGCTAGAGATATAAAGATAAGTTGTTGGTAACACAATATAAATCAAATACGCGAGTGGAGCCGCGGGCAACGTTAAATAAATAAATAAAATAGTACAGTAATAAAGCAGTGTATATATTATTTTCTATAATATATTTTTTTCTTTATTTAAGGCGGGCAACGTTAGTAAGAATTAAATCATATACAACGATATAAAAAGGGAAAACGGTTGTTCTACTAAAACAGATTAAAATTGGTACATAAAATGTAGCTTAATATATACTTAAGATAAATTTCCGATAAGAAGTGATATATTCCGATACGTAATTAATATCATGCAGAGAGCAATATCAGGATATACCTATTAATGACTGTAAAAGCTCTGTTCCATAGATGCTTTTAAAAAAAAAGCATTTGTAAGCTCATTTCCTCCTTCGCAAGTACAAGTATAAGTCTATTGTTGAGAAAAAACGATTAGAATTCCTTCTATACTTCAAATATTTATGTAATGAAGTAAATAAAATCTATTGTTTACGTTATCATAACTGTACATATTCTGTAACTGTAAGTGCAGAAGTATAGTGGAATTCAAAAAAAGTTGCCTTAAAATATATTTTTACAAAGGCAGATTTACCCATAATAATAAATTTATAGTAATTTATTCCTTTATTATATTTCTAATTACATTAAACTAATATATAATTTGTTACAAAATATTTAATAAGCGCCCGAAGCATTAAATTTATCAAATTAGTATATCATCTTTCGTAATCAAATCAAGTGAAATATAACAATAAATTAAAAAAGGCATTTTGAGCCATTTGCATCAAAATGGAGTCCAATTAGATATCCTATATGTACAGCAATGACGAAAATATAAAGAATAAATGAAAGAAGTATAAAAATTAGGATTGTTTTTGATTATAGCACAGAAAATGTCGATGTTACTAAATATCCGCTGTAATATCTGAATGAATAATAATTTTTATTCGTCCAATTAATAGTAATAATAAGTCATAATAATATAATCATGCGCATATGTACGAGTATATGTCATATCATTGTCATATGTACATTGTATCTACGTGCCATTTAAATATGTATCAATGTAACAAGTCTAAATATAGAGATGGTTAAAATAACTATAAAATAATTAAAGGATTCCTTAGCCAAGAGGTAAAAACAAAACCCTTTTAATTTCGGCATGACCGTCTGTCCGTACGCCACAACTATTTTACTCAAATTTCTCATGTAAAAATAAATAAAATATATTACTAGATGTAATAGAGCGGTGAAAACAATGTTAGTAGGATCAAAGGTGATCTTGAACAGGTCTTTAGAAATAGTTGATGAGTTAAATGTGTTTATTAAATATTTATAATTACTCGTTGTGTCTACAAAGAACAAACCGGAAGAAATCGATAATTAGCGATAAGGCCGCTATTCGTGCAGGTTATTTGAGATACATACTTTGTTTGTCCATCTTTACGTTATTATTATAGTATACAATCTACACATATAATAAAATTGTAACTAATCCGAATCTGTTCATTAAATATTTTTTGGAAAATCTGATTGAAATAGACATTATTATAGATAAAGAGGCCGAATCTATAGTTTTTAGAATTTTTGTCTGTCTGTCTGTTACCGGATCACGGAAAAACCACTGAAGGGATTTTGATGAAATTTGGTATGATGATAGCTGGTTATCTGGGTCAATATATAGGATACTTTTTACCGCGGGAAAATATCGAATTTCCGAGAAAATATACAAAAACTGCAACGTAAGAATATACTAATATGTAAAACCTAAGAATTTAGTTTTTGGTCATCTGAACGCGGGCGGAGCCGTTAGCAATGCTAGTAAAGTATATAATTATAAATAAATACAACTTCCCTCTTCGTTTATGGTCTAGAGAATAGATGACCTAATTTTAAACCTTATACTACAAGTGTAAATTTTTTATTGACATGTTTGAACGAAGCAATAGCGTGACCGATGTTGAATAATTATGAAACATATTATTTATTCAAGTTTTCTTTTACAGTGGATATGTTCACGGGCCCTTCATTAAACCTCACGAAGGTCGAACGTCGTCAAATGGGCGCATACCTATGTATAGCGTCTAATGATGTGCCACCGTCTGTCAGCAAGCGGATCATGTTAAGTGTAAATTGTAAGTCTAAATATTATTTACTTGGCCTTTTTATTCATTTATAAAATATTTGTGATAAATGTTATAGTTTTACCGAAAAATTCATGGCGAGATCGTGTTGTGTTTTGTTTCTCTTGAAAGAACATAACTGCGGGTCTTTTAGTTCTTATTTGTGTGGTCTAAGACAAGATGTCTGATTAAAAATGTCTGAAAATTATCAAATGTAGCTCAGTTGTGACAAAACATCGCTCGATATTATTTGTCACAGGATCTTGATGATCCCACCCCATAGACTCTTCGGTGACAAATCAAGTATAAGTTATTTTTTTAACAGAATTTAATTCATAGACAGCAATGTTCTCTCTATAATAGTGACCAACTTTCCTGTGTCAGAAATGCAAAAAAATGTGTATTGAGAAGCTATTTTTTAAAAGCTTTCACATTGAACGAGCCTATATCGAGTCCATTGTCTCCATTTTTTATAATGGAATTTTATATATTAAAAAAATATTGTCATACTAAGTTTTCATCGATTTTCCTCAAGCCATGTTGTGTTTTCTACGAATTATAATACTACAGTAGTTAATTTTCTAGTTTATTAAGAAATTAGTTAACAATCTATAAAAGAACGAGCTTTTTTATGCAGGCCGTATTGGATATTTAAAATCGCTGTCAAAGAATTAATATAGCAAATGACGTGACATAACTGACAAATGTTCGAAGCAATCGACTTAAAAATGTTCAATAAATATATTATATAGCACAACATTACTATCATATTTACAATGTATTGCAATTGTATTTACTTCCATACTGTCATTCTGTATATTAATAATATTATATAAAAGCCTCGTTGGTTTAGTGACTAACTCGATAGTCCTAGGTTCGAGTACTGAGTCATGCCACAATACTTGCTGCGATTTTCTATCGCGAAATACTCAATAGTAGGCTATAATGAGCGGTGTGTATGCCGCTAAATATGCCGCTCGTGCATCTTGAAAAGTACTTAACTAAAAAGTACTGCACCTTATCTCCATTCGTTTGTGTCGTGTTCGTCCACTATGACACTCACAATATGACAGTTAAACGTATACATAGTGCATACTGTATATATACATACATATTATGTGTCTACGCACAGACAGCACTCTTGCACTATAATATTAGGTTTCGCAGAGTTGGCTAGTCTCAGTGGGGTTGGACGCCGTAACCGATATCAGTTAAGCAACATTATTAGACAATAAAAAAGAGTTCCTATTTTTTTTTTATTTCTCATTCTTACATGCCAAAATATGTTGAGGTAGGAAATGATATTTGCATATGCATGCATGTCATTTTTTTATCCATCAAATAATTTCATAAAAAAATGTACACGAAAAAATGTACGGTTCCCGTGGGATAGGTTAGATTTTGTTTTCCTAGAGGTGAACCCGAGGAACCCGGAAATTAAAATTACACCTATCCCATGGGAACCTTACATTTTTCCAGAATAAAAAGTAACTTATATGTTATTTCAAACTATAATCTATCTCTGTGTCAAATTTCATTCAGATCCGTTCAGCCGTTCTGGCGTGAAAGAGTAACAAACATGCATACATACTCACAAATTTTCACATTTATAATATTAATAATAC
The DNA here is from genome assembly GCA_921882275.1 of Brenthis ino. Classification (NCBI taxonomy): domain Eukaryota; kingdom Metazoa; phylum Arthropoda; class Insecta; order Lepidoptera; family Nymphalidae; genus Brenthis; species Brenthis ino. The sequence continues at coordinate 22,599,489 of OV170232.1, read as the reverse complement.
GGATTAATAACAATAAAATTCGTTTTTTATATATTTTGCACACTGCACTAAATCTGAACTCACTGAACTTACATTTCTACTTGTGACGATACAATATGTTGCTAGACTGATCCTATTTTCATTTTAATCACACTGTATATATGAGGAAAGCGGAGAAATATATATATAAATAAATAAATAAATAAATATAAATATGTTGGGACATTACACATAGGACCATCTAGTTCCATGGTAAGCTACGAGGCCTGTGTTATGGATACCAGATAGTTGATACACTACACATATATACCTTTAAATACATACATATTATAAATATAAACACCCATGACTGGAGTACAAACATTCGTCATTAAACAAATGAATGCCCCCAGCGGGACTCGAACCCACGACCGCTGGCAAGTAGGGACTACAAACTGAGCCAAACGTGTCGTCTATATATACGTTACGAAAATAAATAATAGATATATGTAATATGTATCTATAACGCCATAATAAGACTTAAGAATTTAACATACTATTTACTTACCTCTTATCTCGAAACAAACCGTTTCCATTGCATCTATACGGATAGCATAGTTTGGCACATGCTTAGATTTATATTTTTTGAAAAGAAAAGATTTCGTTCAATTCCTTTTTCTTGATATTATTCATGCTTGATATGACCTGAATTGAACTTTACGATAAGTTTTATGTCAGTAAAGTCAGGTAACGGTCCGTAAAAAGATTTGGCCAGTAAATCCTTTACAAGTATTTTTATGCCTTTTCCTTTTTACCTTTTCATAAATTTCATGAAACTATTGCCAACAGAATTTAACAATGTTAACTGTGTTTAAAAGTTTTTTTTTTTGTAAAGTGCTTTTTTATTCAGTTTCTTGATCGAAAAGTATCATTCAAAAACTTTTTAACAAAAAAATAAAAACCGACTTCAAACAAAAGCACTAAAAAGTAAAAAATAACTGATTGGTAGTTTTCATTTACTATACATACCTAATCAAATACTTTCGAAGTCGGTGTGCTTTGGCTAAGTAATTAAACCCATTAAATACATACCTTATTAAATATTTTCGCAATCGGTGCCAGCCCATACAAAGCAAACACATACGTCTACACTAGACAGTAGTAGCAAAGTAAGAATTCTAACGTGTTAGGCTTGTCAAATCAAACAAAATAAGCCCAAACTCAAAGTTTCTACTATTAGTCATTGAAGAGTTCCACCTATCCATCTTCTAGCCTTACCATCAGATCAGGTCAACAATTCCGAACCACTGTACTATCAACGGAAATAGAAACACTTGCAAAGTTTCAAGTCAATATGACAATTAGAAGTAGGTTAAATTCATCATTAGCTATTTTTTTTGAAATTTAAATGGGATCAATCTGGAAGTAGACACTTTCAAACAAAATAAAGATTGTCTAAATCGGTTAATAAATGACGGAGTTCTGAGGTAACAAACATAAAAAAAATACAGCCGAATTGAGAACCTCCTCCTTTTCAACCGACTTCAAAAAGGAGGAGGTTCTCAATTCGACTGTATTTTTTTTAGTCGGTGTGCTTTGCTTTGTATGGGCTGGCACCGATTTCGAAAATATTTGATTAGGTATGTATTTAATAGGTAGGCTTTAATTACTTAGCCAAAGCACACCGACTTCGAAAATATTTGATTAGGTATGTATAGTAAATGAAAACTACCAATCAGTTATTTTTTTCTTTTTAGTGCTTTTGTTTGAAGTCGGTTTTTATTTTTTTGTTATTGAGGAAGTCGGTTAAAAAGTAATAACACACTAACATTAATTTTATCATTTGGATTACGTAACAGTATTACGATAAAATCAATTACAAATAAAACATTACATTGGATATATTGTAATACGATTTCCAAACAACTAACAAAAGTAATATAACTTTATCTCAAAAATGTACAGACAGGCTTAAGTTTAAGAGTTTGCAAAGAGAATCTCATTCCAATATGAGAATTTTATATGTTTGAGCTCGTATTGAAAACAGTGCAATAAAAGCTCTAGACTTATTCTTTTTAAAATACTGAAGTGGAATTGTGCAATTTATTTCGCTTGTTTGTTTTGTAAGACGAATACTATATAGTATTGATTCTTGATTCGGTCTTTATTACACAGTAGCAGTTTTTATTATGAACACTGCTACTGCAAAGTACCAATATTCAAAATGTGTAAGTGTAGTTGCAAAAAATGTTAATAATTTTATTCTTTCAGTTGGACCTTCTATAACGATATCGCCAAAAGTCATCGGTGTTCCCACTGGCTCGCAAACTGACCTCGAATGCCTCGTAGAAGCATATCCTCCTGCTATCAACTATTGGTTAAAGAGTGGAGAAGAAATGATACTCTCTGGGTATGTAAGTGACAAAGTAAAAAATGACATATTAGAGTAAAAAATCTCTATGAAAATTGTTCGATTTAAACTTAGATTTTTTTATCATAAACCTAAAAGTTACAAATAACAAAGGATATTGATGTATTATTAGAGTGATTTGTTCTAGTATTTCTCTTTTAGAAGTTTTTGACTGAGCGAGTGAAGCAAGCAAAGCGACTGTGCTTCAAGTCTGGCAAAATTTGCTTTCCTATATTAGTTTATTGGTCCTCTACAGATCATATTTTACAACCGATCTGGACGAAACTTGATATACAAGTTTTACGACTTTATAGATTTTTTTTGTCGTCGGGGATTTTTGATTGGAGGGGTACTTCCTCCAAAAAGGGGCCAAAATTGGGCTACTGGTTATATTATGCGTTAGTCATAATATTAATAAAACCATTTCCATGTTACCTTTTTATCTATTTATTTAATATTACGAAACTACTGCTTAGTCAAATACCACCGAAAAGTAAATGTGCAATGTGTGGCGCCGGGTGCATTTAACATCTCTCATATTACATTTCAATATCATCTATACAAAAGATTTTAACCATTTAACAATAGCGATATATTAAAAAACATATATAAATATAGGATTATATATTCCTAAAATAATAAATTAAAAATATATAAATTAAATATATAAATATAGGATTATATATACATTTTTTTTAAATGGAAACTTTACTAGTTTATGTTTTATATATAATTATTTATTTCTATGTAATACTTCACTTCACACACTTCACTGTATGTTTCCCAAATATATTAAAAAAATAAAATTTATTTTACTATTTTTGGTCATATCTATACTAATGTATAAAGTTGAAGAGTTTGTTTGTTTTAACCGGCTAATCTGTGAAATTACCAGTACAATTCATGAAATCTTTTTGCATTTTATACTGTCTATTTATTGGGCAAGGTGATAGGTTATATAGTATCAAAAAATGACTCCTAGGAAAAGAAAAATTACATATAAATAAACTATGCGAGCAAAACCGCAGACTAGTATATAGGTAAATCACTATATATTTCAATGCAACCATCGGCTTTACATTTGCACTCTATAATATGGAAAAGTAAAACCGAACGAACGCATTAATCTTTTCAATATCGTTTCGTTCTCGTTTAAATAAAAAGGAAACATGAAGAAATGGGTCGCATATTTCAACGTAATTTAGGGCGTACATAAATAAAGTAGAGTAGACCCTCAATCGACACATACATTAAAGTTGTAACGAATGTAAAGATTGTACATAAATATACAATCTATTAGAGTTATTACAATATTTGTTTGAAATATTTTGGTTTTGGGAACTTTTCAATCAACAAATTTTCAAATGAATGGCAATCGATGTTTCTATATAGAAATTTGAAACTCCAAATATGAATCGACAGCAAAATACACAGGATCAGAATACAATGCCAACAACAACAACACCATGTTTAACATTTTCAATTGTAACTTGCGTCGTCAAAAACAATAAAATTCGAACATCTATCTTCTAAATTTTATATTAAAAGTTTTCTTAAATCATATATTCAAATAAGCTCTTTGTAATTCAAATAAGAAATGTTCATGAATATAATTTAAAAATACTTGCCGTTTTTTAAATTATTGTAGTATAAAATATCTATGTAATCGTGTTTGATTAAATAATGTATCGGCCTAATGAAAATATTACAATTATTATAAAATAATTACTACTACCAGATTGGTCGCGTTGAGCTTCGCGCGGTGTTTTTCGGAAAATATATAAAAAGAGTGTTTTTACGGAAAAGAAACCTACATAGATATACTTAATTAAATTAAAAATTAAAAAAAACCGACCATCTTGGACCGATTTTCATCAAACATAGCTAAGAACACTCGTGACTAATTCATCTTTCAGACAAAAAAAAACAAAATTAAAACCAGTTCATCCGTTCGGCAGTTACGATATCACAGACAGACACACACACACACACACACACACACACACGTCAAACTTATACACCCCGTCGTTTTTGCGTCGGGGATTAAAAAAATGTTTTTTTTTTCAGTAAAAAAAACCTATATAGATAAACTTTAAAAACAAAACATTATATAGTAAATATATTTTTTTAGGGGAAAACATGAAATTAGTGAAGTTCGTATCTCGTCTTACCAAACACGAACCATTTTAACCATCACTGAATTTGATAACCACGATGCTGGCACGTACACTTGTGTTGCCACTAACACTATTGGAAAGGCCGAGGGTATCGTAAGATTATACGGTTAGTATACCTAAGTTAAGATTATGTTGTTACTATAGTGCGATCTGCTATATTTAAGTGTTGTAAATTTTTTTAATATTATATATGTAAATATATATAAATATTTTTTATTGTACTCCTTTACCATTTCTATTAATATTATAAATAAAAAGTGTGCATGTAGATTTTGCATTATACTTAGTAACGGAAAAGTCACACTAATCCGTGATTTTTAAAATAAAGATATATTCAATGGGATGTAAAGTACCATTATATATCGTGCCATTATATTACAGGATATAACGGATTTTATCACTGTATAACGGAAACCTGTTAGATATTATATATTGCAATAATTTATGGTCTCCATCCATAATAATGTATTGAAGCTATTTTTATTATAAGGGTTATTATTTACAGAAATAGAGATAACAACAACAACAACGACGACAACCACAACAACTACAACAACCACGACAACAACCACGCCGGCTCCAACTACAACGGAATTTACAACACCACCACGTGAGTTCACACTTCTACAGTACTTCTATAGTAGCAATAGCTACTAGTTTTTGCTCACGGTTTAACTCGGATGATCAGCGAGGAAAGCCGCGATGGGGATTAAGGGTAGGCTATGTCCGATCCCCAAATGCCATCTATGGCTATGCCAAATTTTATGGAAATCTGTTCAGCAGTTTAAGCGTGAAACGGTAACAGACAGAGTTACTTTCATATCCATACTAATACCTATTATAAACGTGAAAGTCTAATTTTGTTTGTTTGTTTGTCCTTCTTTCACGTCGAAACAAAGTGACGGATTGACGTGATTTTTGTGTAGATATAGTTGGAAGGCTGGATTGACACAGGCTTCTTTTTGCCAAGAGCTTTTTGCAAGAGCTTTTTTTTCTCATTCCCACGGGAAAACATGATAGAGTACAACCTAAATAAATATTTATGGTCAGAATTACTTGAAACTTGGAATTAATACTCTACAATTAAATAAATACGTATTTTAGAATTTTTCGAAATTCATCCTATTAGGGGGTAAAATACTGGATGAAAATTTGTATAAAACCTACCTTTTTACAGTTTTTTTTTGTAGTTTTAGCGCCAGCGAAGCCGCGGATTCTACTAGTTTATAATATTCAGGACTTTTAGCTTGGTTGTTTTTTTTTTTATATAAAACTAGAAAATTATTGTTTACTATACAATTTTTTTCACCGTTCTTCACTTCTTTAAAAGTTGATTTATCAACGCCTATCTAAAGCCGTAGACATAGAGGGCTAACATTTAAACATATAGTGTGGAACATACATATATTTGTATGTATGTCTGTCGTGCATAATAAGTAAACTAAGAAATATTTGTTTGATCTTCTAATAATAGTGTAATAAGTCAAAAAAGAACTATCTTATATTTTTTCCACATATTCGAAGGTTTGTGAAAATGACATAACATATTAGTATTTTCGGGAAATATAAATCGAGGCATACTGCTCGAAAATGAGAAAATTCTTAGAAACATTGCTTATTTAATTCTAATGAAATTATCTTTTGTATTTGAAATCACGTAAAGCTTCTAACAAAGAAAAATTATTATTATTAGTATTTAGCTGTATAATTAGTGAAAGCCCTTGTTCTTAGCATATTCTAATACGATTATCCTAAAAAATTGAAATCTATAAAAAATGTTTATTCTATAACGATTGTAGAGTTCTTTGGTTGTAGTAGTTTATTGTAGAGAATGATATTTTGTCTTACCGCCATAAATAGAAATGATTTTTTAGATTACCATAGAAAGAATGTAATGAATGAATGAATGAATGAAAAAATGAAATTTATATTGTACAGTAGACATAAATTAATAAACTTCAAACTTTTACTATTAGTTTATTTCACTATTATAAATATGAAAGTTATAATTAAGGAAACCAAATCGTAAACATATGAAACCCAGAAGCGAGAAGTCGTTAATAATGATTATTGTTTGTTCAGCTGCTAACAATTAACAAATGCATAATATTTCATAGCATTCCTGTAAACATTATAACTAGGCAAGTGTTAACGAGAAGATTCATTTTAAATCACTTATTTATTTACACTTATTCAGAATTTATGTTGTAGTCGTAAATAAAATTACGTTGTTTATACTTAATAGAGTTTTTTTTGTAGAAATTGTATTGTTTTTAATTCTCATTTGCTTGTATTTGTGCTCTATAAATCACCGCTCTATATATCTATTAAGATAGTGACTGATCTGTAGTTTTATTGCATTGCAGCATTTGCAGTAAGGACATTTTACATAAAACTATATTTTTTGATTTTGTTAAAGTAGTGTGATTCCACTGCAATTATTTTTGGAAAAATTAAGCAAGTAAAATAATTATGAACGATACATGGAAGTGCTCATGTCGAGACGTCAACTTAAACTGACATGTAATGTAACATTCAAAGGAATTCGTGGAATAACCAAGACCAGACGGAGTTTGTGGCGAACGGTTTGGTTCGTTGCACTGATCGTACAAACGCTTACATTGTAACATTATGTTTAAATGATACAAATCAGATGGCACGTTTATATATATTTAGCCACAATCTAAAAAAATAGTCTAATTTTAAGCGTAGGAAAACCTAGTTTTAAGCGTTATAAAAGTCAACTTAACTAAGGGCGACTACACGTACCCATTACACGCTCATAAGAATAAGCATGCTTTCGCATTCTTGTCTGCCTCCATATATTTTTGTGTCGAATTGTTTATCAATCATGAAATTATGTTTGTGGCAGTCCTAACCATGCAAGCTGGTTACATGTCCACGCTTTTTCTTACATCGAGGGAGGCCGTGTTAAGCTGAGAGAGAATATAGATGATAATAAAACAAATCTCGGACGGCGTTTTCAAACACCATCGTTGTTTAAATTAAATACCTGTTCTAAATAAACAGGTAGTTTTGTTTAAGTTGGCATGTTGTCATGAGCTCTTCCGTGTATCGTTTTAAATTATTTTATTTGCTTAATTTTTCCGAAACGTCAATATGAACATCTATACATATAATAAAATTGTAACTAAGCCGAATCTGTACATTAAATATTTTTTTGGAAAAACTTATTGAAATAGGCATTATTATCGATACAGAGGCCGAACCTATCGTTTTTAAATTTTTTGTCTGTCTGTCTGTCTGTCACCGCATCACGAAAAAACCACTGGAGGGATTTTGATGAAATTTGGTATGATGATAGCTGGTTATACGGGTCAACATATAGGATACTTTTTACAGCGGGAAAATATCTCATGCATGTATGTATATAAAAATCGATCCTGCGCCTTTTGGGTTAATATACTATATACGTATATATGTTTCGTACAGTTAAAGCGATTAATTAATTTCCTAACATTCATCGCCAATTTTTATTTTAAATTTTACCAAAAATTGCTGATAGCTTTACGAGAAAAAGTTTTTATTGAATATCAGGCTTTTGCGAAACTTTGTTTTAATTGGTCCCGTTACTTTCATTATAACTAACTGCTGCATATGGTTCTACCTGTGTATTTTTTTATTTAATAACCATTAAAAATGCCGTTTACTTTTATGTTCTTAACCGATTTCAAAAAAAGGAGGAGGTTCTCAATTCAACTGTATATTTTATGTTTTATCATATAATAATGTTTTTTTTTTCAATTTGGCACAGATTACGTGGTGGCGCTACAACCTGCTGAGCAAAAATTTTTTACGCCGGATGTTACAACCTATGGTAGGTTTTATGAATTCTAAAAATATCGTTACATGCCATCTAATAAAGATAATATTTTTTATCAATATAGTAATATATGGCGATCAAAAGTATTACCTTTATTAAATACCATTTTTAATAAAAATGGTGAAATAAATTGTGGTTAGATAAGCACAATTTAATCTCGCAACATAACTATTAACTATAAATATAATTTTCTTTTTATTTATTTCTAATAAAAAAAATATTCTCATCCATGTAATATGCACATTGTAGAAAAACTTTAACTGCCTCGGTGGTGTAGTGGCTAGCATGTACGGCTGCACACCCGGAGGTCCTGGGTTCGAGTCCCGGGTCGGGCCAAGTTTAGTTATTGAGTCTTTCTGTATATTAAGTCTCAGTAACAGCCCGGAGTTGGGAAGTTGGCGGTGTATCACCCCCGTACCTCGGAGAGCACGTAAAGCCGTCGGTCCTGCGCCTTAACTCTCACCGGTCGTGTCGAGTGGTCGTCCCACCGGAGTATGAGAGTGATAGGAATAGAGAGTGCACCTGTGTCTGCGCGTACACTTGTGCACTATAATATCTCCTGCGCAGTTGGCTAATCTCAATGAGATTGGCTGCCGTAGCCAAAATCGGCTAGGATAACATCATCATCATCATCATCATCACATTTTAGATATAAGAGATATATTACCATCGAACCGTTATAAAGCGACAGTGTCAAGAATGTATTTAAATATCAATCGATCGATCAATATTTAATTTTTTTCCCATTTCAATGCAGATACTATGCAGAATGTCATTGAGCAGTCTGTCCTCGATAACAACTGGCAGCCAACGGCAGAGTCAGCCGGATACACTCGTCATGCGTCAATCCCTCTTACAATAATAACTATACTACCCACATTAGTACGTTATTTTAGCAATGTTTTAAACTTATTTGTTATTAGTCATAAACAAATAATACGAGCTGCGAGATGATAAGTTAAGTAGTTATTATGTGAATGTCAATTTAATGTTATATTGTAAATGATATTCGAATACTATATGCAGTACGTGATTATAATAAAAAATGCGATTGAGATGTCCTCTTTAAAACATTGACACCAGCAAGGAAAAATATTGTAACTCAGTGTTGCATCGATTTTAAATTTGGACTTAAAATATATGAGTAATAATTAATTTTAATTTTCGAATTATTTTAACATTGAGTTACATTATTGTTCTTAGCAGGTGTTAAAATAATTGTTTTCTTAACATCATCCACATGAAGTAATGAGTGTCATTTAAGCATTATCGTGGGTCTATACTTTATAGTTTTTGTGAAATTTTCTTAGAATTTTATCTGTGCAATGAAGCATTACTGATAAACGCGGCCTCAGAAGACTACATGACGCACATAATATATATATATATATATATATATATATATGTATATATATACATATATATATATGTATATATATATACATATATATATATATATATATATATATATATAAAGATAAATAGAAGATATATATATATATATATATATGTTCAGTACATATTTTCAGTCTATTTTTGATTATGACTGGTCTACTAAAGATCGATATGCAGCTAGATGAATATTATGCAAAAACTACAAATATTAGCAAATCAAAGTCTAAATTTACTAAAAGTCAGCACAAATACTCTGTGCGTGAAATCTTTTACTTATAACATTCTGTACATATATTTATACGTACAAAAATCTTTCAACCCACCATTACTCAGCTAAATACCACAAACCTTTAAAGGTACTATATAGAGTTAATGCTAATGTATTATTTTATTATGTACCAATAGTCATGTAAAATATGATAAAAGGGCGGTATATATTAAAAAAAATTAAAAAAATTGTATAATAACTGAAATTATTTTATAATAAGTATATTGTAAATTGAACTGGGGTAAAATAATGCCTGACATCTGTCTAACAGGATCAGGAATGCAGAAAACGTATCAAAGTCTTGCTGTACTGTGCGGAAGTGTTTCTAAACTTTACTTCCAAACTTATTACAATAATGTTATACGAGAATATGCATTGTTTTGTTCCGCTTTAGTTTGTTGTGGCTAAGTATTATAAATAATTTGTATATACATGTAATGTATGTAATATGTATATATGTTATTCAATTTGATCCCTACACGAAATGAGCGGAATCAAAAAAGGCATATATAGATATAAATCAAAATCAGCAATAAAAATTATAACAAAAAATAATCGATTTTATATAAATTAACACCTCCAGGTAAATTTCTAAGAAATTAATTAAAATTCTAAGAAATCTATTGTTAACTGACACGCCGGCGTGTCCGCGGTCGTGGAGGGATTAATTATTATGTAAATACTACAGATTAAATTCAAGGATAGAGTCTGGAATTAGAAACAAAAGGCTAAATCTTTTTTTATTGAAAACGTACCACAGTTATTTTTATGGTATGAAGAACATTATCGCAGCAACAATAATTTTAAAACCTATCGTTCACACCTGATAAAGAGCTGATACCAACATTTGGATTGGATTTAATGAATTGTAAACATTCATACCATGGCCACCATTTTGAAAATAATTCCGTGTTATAAAAAGTTATCATTAAAGATCTATTGAAACTAGAAGAAAAATATATTTAAAACGCAGTTAACCAGCAGCAAACCAATGTTTCCAATTTTAGTGGATATAATAAAGGCTAGTAGTCCAAATACATAAAAGTTTTATATATTTTTTGCTCAAATATTATTTAGAGTTTATGAATTAAACGCATTACAATACACAAACTCAGAAAATGCCTATCAAAACCGTTTCCTAAACTTTAAACACATATTTCATACACTCTAGTGAAGACAAAAAGCGGCACCAAAAAGTCTGCTCGGTTGTGAATGGGCGTGAAAATACAACTAAAATATATTATTCAATGAGCACGATAACATGCTATTAAAATTTAATATTTAACATATTTCGTTAATATTTTTGCCTTTTACAAATAGGTCATTGTGTGTCACATAACATGGGTCAAGGATGAAGACTTTTTGAAGCGGGCGGTTCTATTGTGTTTGAAATATAAAGTGACATCGTAGTGATGCTCTCCCAAATAAAACTACATTTGGTTCATCTATTTATTATATTTTTACACGGTTATTTATTATTTTTAATGTTCTTATAATGTTCGGACTCGGAAGGGCAGTGGTAGCCCAGTGGTGAACGCGCTCGCTTGAGAAACCGAGTGAAGCGAGTTCAAATCTCGGGTCTCGCACCTCTGATATTTTCATGTGCGAATTATTTCTACCATGATTACCACTTGCCTTACGGTGAAGGAAAACATCGTGAGGAAACCTGCATGTCTGAGAGAACCTAGCAAGTTTTCGAAAGACATGTGAAGTCCGCCAACCCGCACTTGGCCAGCGTGGTGGACTATGGCCTGATCCCCTCGTATTGAAGAGAGGCCCGTGCTCAGCAGTGGGACTTTAAAAAGGGCTGAATACATAATGTTCGGACATTAACACACAGTACCATCTAGTTCCATGGTAAGCTACGAGGCTTGTGTTATGGATACCAGATAGTTGATACACTACACATATATAACTTTAAATACATACATACATATTATATAAACACCCATGACTGGAATACAAACATTCGTGCTCATCACACAAGTGAATACTCTAGCGGGACTCGAACCGGCGACCGCTGGCACAGCAACTACACACTACACTACAAATTAACCCAAACGTGTCGTCGAATATTGGTAATTAAGTTAATTTGTCTATATAATTTACTTAAACATACTAGCATTCGCCTACGACTCTACTCATTTGTAAAGACGTTAAGTAAATGCTTTTCACTAATACTCGAATCCGTTACTCAGAGAATATCCCATTTTAGAAACTAACGGTAGCATAAAAACACACAGTATTATAGTTATTAAGATACCTATTGATACAAGGAACAAAATTATAACTCAGTTTAGAAGCAACTTTAAATCTGGACTTTATATATTATGAGAAATTAATTTCTCTTCTTTGATAATTACCTCAGAACAATATTTTAACACATTTTATTTTTTATTTTATTAATCTGTTGTAAATTTTAATTTGAGTTTATATATTATGTAATTAATTATATAAAATCAACATGGATAGACAATTTTTAAATTATAAACATTTAATTTTTATATACATAATATGTACTCGTTTAAAATTTAAGCTCATTTTTTGACCGTGTTTTAATATTTTACGTACTTTTTTATAATTTTGACTGGTGGTGATGATATCATTTGTAAAATGTTTTTAAATAAATTCTCAAATGTTTATAACTTAACGTGTACAAATATCTAATCTTACCAAAGCATATCAATGTAAAATATATGATGTAAATATTAGATATAAAAATATATTGTTATAAGGACTAGAATTAAAATAAGAGATTTTGATTTATCATTATATATTATAATTTGCAATAATAAAAATTTCAATGCCAATACATTCTTGAAGTAAAATATTTATAATAATAATATTTAGATATACTGGCTTCATTTTGGACATTTTGGCAGATTTCTTTATTATAAGCGTTATTTAGTTTTAGGTGATGTTATGTATATAGTAGGGAACGAATAAGCAATCATACTATATTCTTTGTAGACTGTATTATAAGTACTGCCTGCCTGTAGGACAGTAATGTGTAAATATCAATAAAATCGTTTATTAATATTCATTTGTTTCTTTTTCTATGACATGTTTAGGTTCCAAAGGTTGTCTGGAAGAAATCGCTAATTAGCGATAAGACCGCCTTTTGTGCACACTTTTATTTTTGTTTTATATTTTGTTAACTGTATTTACTTCATTATTGTGGTGTACAATAAAGTGTATATAAAGGGAAAACCAGCTTCGCGGGTTATGCTATATCTATTGCCCACTTTCCAAATCCAGGCTCTTGCTGAGGTTTTTTGACAGAAAAACCAATGACCACATTTTGCCAATAGCCTGAACTGGGATTCGAACCAGGACCTCTGGATCTGCAACCGTATATGCTAGCCACTTGACCAACAAGGCATTAAAAGTTATATACCAATATTATCAATTATTGAATAGTTTAAGTAAAGAAACTTTATCTTGTACCCATAATATAGTAAATTAAAAATCTCTCAATTATTTCAGTTTTATTAAAAATCCAACACAAAAAGTTAATGTCGAGCATGCAATATGATAATATCATTATGACTACAGGTTCGTATGTGAGTTGATAATAATTAATATTTTGCTTAATGTAATTATGATTATTATACGTACTCGTATATTTTTTTGTACATAAAATACAATAAACTTTAGATAAGAAATTATACTTTTCCTTGGAAAGGTAGGAAAGGAATCCATTTAAGGTCTGGTTTTCGTCCGTTTCTCAGTCATTTAACACCTTTTTCTAAGAAACAGGAAGAGATAATAATTCGTAAATAATTTTATATACCTACGATTATACCTACTGTTTATAGACGATTGAGCTTAAAAGAAACCTAGATATGCAATAACCAAGATTCGAGATAAATACAGTATTATAATACAGTTGATGCATTGATCTTAACGGGAGTCCTGTCAAAATATACTTATTTTCATGGCAAATAGTTTACGAGTTAAAGCACTAGTGCTGACTTATACATAGTTGTACTAATTACAATCAACTTATAGCCTTTTACCAACGATTTTTTTATATTTGCCTATTTATTTAGTGATAGCTGAGTTTGCTATACATCATTAGACATTTATTCAGACGTAGAGTACATTTGTACAATTTTCACAAAGAATAGCCTCAAACCAGCATTGAACCTACTCCTTCTACTATTGAAGTCAATTTTAGTCTTATTACTGTAAAAAAAACATTGTTATATATTAATACACAGATATAATATCAACAATCATCGCAAACCAGAAGATAGTCTTTACATCTCCATTCTATAGGCTCATGCTTTGTTATGTAAATTAGCGGACAGAAACGATTTAAATGTTAATTTATTTATCACAGTATAAAATTGCCTGTTTTCCTATTTATCTGTCCGTGTAAAAGCATACATATTAAATTGTATAATTTTATTGTCGCATTGAGACACAATCAATAATCACAATGGTAAATTATATTATAATTTTAACACATTTACCTATATTTAACCACTGATGAAAATTTCGATTTATAAGTTTGACGCCAATGCTATCTGTCAATCAATTAGACTGTAAATCAAAAAGACAAATCGGCGAAATGCCGCTAAAGATTCCTTTAATTATGTTTTTGTATGTAAAAAAATGTATATGTTTAATTTTTGTTGTATATTACGATATTTAATTATTAGGTTGGAAATAATTACGTATTATGTAAATAAAAAGTTACGCCTACTTCAAAATAACTTCAAAAATGCCATTTTCCGCTCCTTGGGGTAGTTTTTTTTTATGGGACTGGGCAAACGGGCAGAAGGTTCACCTGATGGAAAGTGATCACCGCCGCCCATGGACATCTGCAACACCGCAGGGCTTGCAGATGCGTGGTTATTATTATATTATTCTTATTTAAATGTATATGGAACATAGAAACGGAAATCTGACATTTTTTGAAATCAGTCAAATATTGGGTAAAATGTGAGTGACAAATACTATTCTTTGAAAGGAGCAGCATAATATTTATAGGTTCTTATTTTTATTTGAGTAGCATTTATTTTGTCTGACACTAAACATCCAGTCTAATGATTAAAATTTACGTCTAATTTGCTTCTAAATTTGTTAAATATATCAATCAGCAGTTCAGCGGCGTTACACTGTTCTATATTGCAGGAGGGAAGTAAAACTTATCAACTTCACTGACCATACAAGTTTATGTATTCCATATAAGTTTATGTATAACTAGCGGCTCACCCTCGCTTCGCTCGGGTTTATCTCTAGCTTGATTCCCAATACACACTTTCATCTCCATTTTCACCCCCTTAAAGGATGATTTCCGGGATAAAAAGTATCCTATGTCCTTCCCAGGGTCTTAAACTATCTTCTTACAAAATTTTAACTAAACCGGTTCAATAGGTCCAGAGATTACCCCCTATAATGTCACAAACTCACAAACTTTACCTCTTTATAATATTATATATTAGTATAGATTAAAAAAATGTAACATATTATCTTTTCAATTAGGTACAGTATAAGTGGTCTAGGGTCTATGTATCTGTGGTATACTATTATCTGTCGCATTGTCGCTCCCAAAGTATGAAACGACCTGAATGTGGTTTTTGATACTTTCAAAGCTTATTTAATGAGGATAACTCTTCGGTCTTTGAAAGTTCGAAAGTTCTGCGAAAATATTATTATGTTCTAACAAGTTTCTGCTTTAAGGATTTTGTGCAAATAACTTAGTTTACATAAAACTAAGATTAGAATTATTTTCAATTAAAATCCAATCAGTGGTTTTTGTGTACTAAGCTGTATAAGTTATTATAGTTTTGTAACTATCCCACGGGAACTATTTAACTTTCCGGGATGAAAAGTATTTAAGATGTTGCCCGGGGATTATGGTACCACCATGCAAAATTTCATTTCAATCGGTCCAACAGATTCGGAGATTAGCCCGTACAAACAGACAAACAGACAGAGAAACAAAAAAATTGAATAAAATCTGGATTTGTTCTATTTGTCTTCTTACATCCTTCTGACTCAGTTTTTAGCATTTTTTTGCTATGTACAGACATTCGACCTCTACTGTTTTATTATAGTATAGATAATTAAGATTTTCATTATTAGTTATATTTTTATTTAACTATTATATTTACTCTTAGATGTTTAAATTTTATTTTCCTTTGTGAGTTAGGATTTTTATTTACAGAATTAATTAAATACGCTTTATAATTGTAGAACTATCATATTACAAATTAGCTTTTTAATAATATTAAATTTTATAACTTTAGATAAATCATTAAATACCCTTTCAGGAACAACATTGAATAACTAAATTAAGTCATTACCTCTCAGCAAAATTTACTAAACTTTGGTTGCGTTGAAACATTAGGGTTACTTGCATCAAAATTCTTAATTTGATAAATCTATACATATAATAAAATTCTAACTAAGTCAAATCTGTACATTAAATATTTTTTGGGAAATCTAATTGAAATAGACATTATTATCGATACAGAGTCCGAATCTATAGTTTTTAGAATTTCTGTCTGTCTGTCTATTACCGAATCATGAGAAAACCACTGGACAGATTTTGATGAAATTTGGTATGATGATAGCTGGTAATCCGGGTCAACATATAGGCTACTTTTTATCGCGGGAAAATATCTCATTTCTGAGAAAAAATACAAAAACACAAAAACTGCATTGTAAGAGTATTGATATATGTAAAACCTAAGAATTAGGTTTTTGGTCATCTGAGCGCGGGCGGAGCCGCGGGCAATGCTAGTTCAAATATATATATTGCAAATATTTCACGTTTCGAATTATAATTCTATTGTAAAAATATTATTTGAATATTTAAATATATATGTAGATTTAAAATAGTCTGCTTTACGTATCCATTACATTATAATAGCTTATAATATTATAGTTCCTCTTAAATTCAAAATTATAGTAAAATTATTTAAATATATTAAATTGACCTGATTACACTTTAATCCATTGTTATTTTTGTTAAAAATATACCACTTTCATTTAAAAAAAAAACTATCTTTTCGGATTTTTTGGCAAATTTATATTGATTTTTGGTTCCCGACGTTTCGAATTAAATATTTAATATTTTATTATTTTTTCTTTATGGATAAAATTCGAAAAGATAGTATTATTTAAAATGTCAAGCATTCGCGTAAATCTAAAAAAAGATACCACTTTCATTAAATTTTAAAGTCAAGTCATAAAGTATAGGTATTATATAATATATATATATATATATATATATATATATATATATATATATATATATATATTGGCAAATATACTAGACTATATTCAAAATACAAAAAAAAATGGTTAAAGTTATACGCGATATAATTTATTTAATTTATTTATTTATTTATTTATTGTTTATTATCATAATATAAATACTTTCCACTTAAGAACCTGCCATTGATTGATCTCAGCTAAAATATTGCGAATTTATTATTCAGTTTAGAAATAAAGTTCTTACCTATAATAATTTTTGCATGCCCTATATATTATGATGTGTATTGTACGCCTAGTATTATGTGATCTGTGCACACTTTTAACGAAAAGGCATGACGAACAGACAAACGCATAAAAATTTTCGCATTTATAATAGTATAATGTGATTAAAAAAAATATTCAATTTTCTCATGTTATATTATCTACATAATAATACACTAAATAAAAAAAACATAATAAATTCGAGCCATTCCAATCCTGACACACGCAAACATTTCGTTAAGCCCACCTCTTCTGGTGTTAATAAAATGGTAAGCACTACGGGAAATACAATTTAAATAAAACAAGGGAAAAGCTCGGGCTATAACATAATTGTGTTTTGAGTGCAACATTTTTGCAAATGGCTTAGCCGCTAAAATAAATTTGCATTTATACATATACTAGCAGAACCCGCGGCTTCGCTCGCGCTAAAACTACAAAAAAAACTCTAAAAAGGTAGGTTTCATACTACTCGTACATCACTACAAACTTACTTCCTATACTTTACCCCTTTATGGGATGTATTTCGAAAAATGCTAAAATCATATTTAATTAATTGTATTGAAGAGCATTAATACCAAGTTTCGAGTAATTCTGATCATAAATATATTTTTTTGGTTTGTATTATAACGCGTTTTCCCGTGGGAATGAGGTAATCTCCCGCGGAAAAAAGTAGCCTATGTCACTCTCTAGTCCTGCAACTCTCTCCACACAAAAAATCACGTCAATCCGCCAAGCCTTTTTGACGTGAAAGAAAGACAAACAAACAAACAAACAAACAAACAAACACACTTTCATATTTATAATATTAGTATGGATGATATTGGCTGTGCTATTTTATGTCTTAAAAAAATTAAAATTAAATAGGTATATTCTAGGAAATTTTACTTTATCACTTAAATACACTTACTTTATTATTTGTTTCATAGCTTCTTCGTTCTCTAAATTGAACATGGCATAATAAAAATATATTTTGAAGTAATAAGTAATTTTAGTACTTTTTATAATCATATAAAAATAAAATAATCCGCGCCGTGTATATTCGTATAGTATTATTACGTGAATGAAACGTGGATAAAAGTTTGTATGAAAACTACCATTTTAGAGTTTTTTTTTGTATTGTTAGCGCGAGCAAAGCCGCGAATTCTATTAGTATTATTATAAACCTTTTGCAATAAGTAAAAAATATAATAAGTTCATGAAAAAATAATTAACAAAATTAGTGCAAAAAGTATGAGAAAACGTAGAACTAATAATTATAATGAATATGACATGAAATACTTGTACGTTGTAATTTTCTTGAGTAACATGGTGCCTTACAATTTTACTAAGTAATTTCAAATGCCTTCAAACTAACCTATTTCAATGGTCGGTAGCTTTGAGCTAAATCTTGGTCAATGAAACCAATTCTGCCCAAATTCTCGTCCAATTTCAAACTAAATGTAACAAGATTACAGTCAAAGGTACCTATAGCCAGGAATAGTTACTATTAAACTGTTGATGTACATATGTATGTACAATATACATACATAAAACAAATGCAAGATTTGATTGATAGTATAAAAATTTGAGTTTCATAGGTAAGATATATTAAATTTTGTAAAAAATTGTATTTTTTAACATATAATGGGATAATATAAATGAATCTTGTTGTTTATAATAAAAGTCAAATATTTCAATGAAAATTAATTAATGATTTTATTCTTAAAACTAGCGATTCACCCTCGCTCCTCTCGGGTTCGTCCCTATTTAACGTTTAGTATAGATTTCTCAGAAATGAGATATTTTTTCGCAGTAAAAAGTATCAAATATGTTGACCCGGATAACCAGCTGTCATCATACCGAATTTCATCAAAATCCCTCCAGTGGTTATTCCGTGATGCGTTTCCAGACGGACAGACAGACGAAAATTCTAAAAACTATAGATTCGGCCTCTGTATCGATAATAATGTTTATTTCAATAAAATTTCCAAAAAAATATTTAATGTACAGATTCGGCTTAGTTACAATTTTATTATATTATGTATAATAGCGACTTAACCTCGCTTCACTCGGATGCGCCCTGTCTCTCGATACTTTTTAAATAGATAAAGAAGTATCTCTTCGTATTTTTTCACGGATTTAGATTGAGATTTACAAATCCGGCGAAAAACTCCAAATAGTTTTATTTAAAATGTCAAACATTCGCGTAAATCTAATAAACTATTAACTAAAAAAAGTTAGTATATTTTTCTAAGCTTTCTTAAAACTTTTATCAAATTATTACATTTTAAACTACAATATTTACCCGATAATAGAATATAATAATATTAAAATATATATAATATTTAATGTTAACCTTTAGAGATACATGAAAAGAATTTATTTGAAAATTTTAAGTCTTAAAAAAGCTACAGAAAAGTCCGCAATAGCATCTATCATCTACTCGTATCTCATAAGGGACGCCCACGATAACTATTTTTATCTATATAAAACATAGATACATATCTGGGATGCACAGGGAAGCGAGATAAAGTCGCTAGTATTGTCATAATAACGCTAGCAAACAGGTAACAGATGAGATCATCTACTACCTATGCCATTAAACCTATCCCATTTCTACTTTTTATCTCAACCAGAAATATCGTGACTGGAATTTATAAAATAGCTCAGCTACTAATGTATGAATGTATTCAGCCCTTCTTAACGTCCCACTGCTGGGCACGGGCCTCCCTTCAATATAAGGGGGATCAGGTCATAGTCCACCACGCTGGCCAATTAGTGCGGGTTGGCAAACTTCACACGTCTTTCGAAAACTTGCTAGGTTCTCTCAGACATGCAGGTTTCCTCACGATGTTTTCCTTCACCGTAAGGCAAGTGGTAATCATGTTGAAAATGATTCGCACATGAAAATATCAGAGGTGCGAGACCCGGGATTTGAACCCGCTTCACTCGGTTACCTATGCGAGCGCGTCACCACTGGGCTACCACTGCCTTCAGCTACTAATATAATTAAATAAAATGCTAAAGGATTCATCATATATACGATGGAGCATGCATTTCTAAATAATGGGTTTTAAATTTTTATGTGAAAATCATCCCAAAAATTTCAGTATATTCTTCTTAGTTCTATTTTTCTAATATTAATTAAAATAAATGCGTATAACAAAAGTTATCTGAACATTTGCATACGAATATTTATTTAAGAATAATATTTTGATAGCCTGTAAAAATATTCAAATGTTATATTTAGCCATACATGTTTCTGTATATGTAAAGGTAGAGATAAAATCACAGATTTGTTCTTGTCTCAGAATAAATTTCGTGTTCTGTAGATAAATTTGTTTGAAGCGTGATTTGAATAATATTATAATATTTGTATCATTTACGTATCATATTTAAAGGGGAACGAACGTGCCAAACTCCGAGAACGGTATATTGCCAGGTACAATCACCATGTACGATTTGAAGTGCAATAAAATTTCTTCATTCGATATAAAAGTATAACTGTGATAGTAAAACTGGAGAAAAACTTTTCTGGCGCATTGGACGATAAAATATTGGCCAAAAAGAAGTATTATGGAAGAATGACTGGAATCAAAAATAAGGATAAATTTCACACCATGTGAAACATAATATACTCAAGTTTCCAGTATATTAAATATTATCAAGATAAAGCTCGTAATAAGCAAGCAAGTTTTGATGAGGCGAAAATTCACCTACGATTTTGTCTTTACCTTCTGGAACAGAGTTAAAATCAAATTTTCCTTGATTTCAGCTTCAGCTAATTTTTCAAACCAAATTTGTAGCACACGGATTACAGCAGAAATGTGGAATCCAGGTTTTATCCTGATAGTTTATGCCTTCGTTAAAGTATCAATCAGGTATCAATCAGGGTATTGCGAAAACATAAACTAATAAATGACTTGTACTTATCACCTCGTATGTAGCATAAGTAAAATTTACAAGGTAGACAAGAGACAAAAACTTAGGTAGACGAGCAAAAATTAGTTAAAATTATTCCGAAAACTTTTCCACTGTAGACTAGTATTAGTTGTAAACTAATAAGAGGCATAAAATAGAAAGAGGCATAATAAAAGTAAAAAAAAGTCAAAAGTAAAAAAGAGGTAGCGTAAAAGTAAAAAAAAAAGAAAGCAGCACTAAAAACCTATAAACAAATTAAATAAAATGAAATAATATAACAAATTTATAAAGCCACATAAATAGAAAGCATTTTTTAAAATTTCTATCAGAAAGTGGTCATTCAGTATTCATAAGGGTCCCTGCGATTGACCGAAATGGTAAATTAAATTAGGATTTGACTGACATTTAGGTTTAAAATATTATACGAGTATTTTGACTAAACTAAAAATAACTTGAAAAATACAAAAGTAACTCCACTTAAATAACGTTTTTTTAAGAGTAGGATACACATACAAACATTTATAATTTAGATTCGTTAGATCACCAACGTTGCATGGGTAGCAGTTCAGCTGGCAGTTCTCAGAGATCAAATTAATTATCATTGTACGGGATTTTTTCAAAGTGCAGCATAAAAAATCATATAGAGATCTGAGGAGCGACTGTTTTTGACATTTATAATAATAACATAATTATACTTATATTGTCAGGGCAAAGTAAAAAAATAATATTAAATCATAATGAGCGTTCTATTGTATATTCTTTATTGCACTTAAAATATGATACAGAAAAAAAAAATAACACAGTAAACATAGTTCACAAAGGTGGACTTATGTCTAAAAGAGATCTCTTCCAGTCAACCCCTGGTTGTGGAAGAAGATGTCAGCGGGCAATATAGTGCAAAAAAAAAAACTAAATATATACTAGAAATAAAGGTAATAATAACCAATTATACATACATACATACATATATACATATATTATATATAAAAATATATAATACTATACATATATAATACCTAATGTAAAGACTACTTATACATACATACATATATACATCTATAAAGGAGTTGTATTATTTAGAAATTATATATTGGGCTATTAATATTAAAAATATTTAAAACTGCTTCATTGTCCCTTCTATTGTGATATATATCCGAATTTTCACCTTTTTACGTCAATAATAAATACGAGTCCACCACAAGGGGATGCATAATTGTTCTATTTGTTGGGACCGCTTGAAGAGGGTTACGTGACGTCTAATTTATTTATTCCGTCATGTCAGTGATACAGACTGTGGCCTTTGGTTTGTTAAAAATACCAGTATCGCCACAGAAATTGGCAGTGCCATATTTAAATTTTTTACGCGCATTAGGTGAAATCTATACCTACATACGAGTATAATAAAATTCTGAGTCAAATCTGTACATTAAATATTTTTTGGAAAATCTTATTGAAATAGACATTATTATCGATACAGAGGCCGAATCTATAGTTTTTGGAATTTTTGTCTGTCTGTCTGTCGGTCTGTCTGTCTGTCTGTAACCGCATCACAGAAAAACTACTGGACGGATTTTGATGAAATTTGGTATAGTCATAGCTGATTATCCGGGTCAATATATAGGATACTTTTTAACGCGGCAATATATCTCATTTCTGAGCAAAAATACAGAAACTGTAATGTAAGAGTATACTAATATGTAAAACCTAAGAATTTTGTTTTTGGTCATCTGAACGCGGGAGGAGCCGCGGGCAATGCTAGTGGTCTAATATAGCTATTATAACTGTGACTTACTGAATAAAATATGATTTAAATGAAATAACTGAAACTATCAAACTTTGTTTTCTGTATGCTTCGTAACTTGACGCTGTCTCGCTTTTTTACTATTAAATTCATATATTTACTAGATATCCAATATAATGAGTTAAAATTAACATACAAACATGAGCCATATAAAACAGCAAGCGGCACTAACATATTTAAATCAATATTTATTCAAAATAAGCTAGAGCTAAGTTCAAACAAAATTGTACACATACATATATGTACTTATATTATTTATAATCATTTTATAGCTACATACTATTTTTATGGTATAAAAGAAAATTCATACATTTCTCATTGTAACCACTCTTGATGCCTTTTATTTAAAATTTTACCTATTTAAGCTCATTTACCATAATAATATAAGATAAATAATATTAAAATATGGGAATATTACTTTTCATTAAGAATTTTACAGCATATACTATATAGTAGATATGTATTTAGGTATATACACATTTCATTAGATAAATAAGTGAGGCTTGATTGCGTTAGGTGAGTTGGAAAACTCACAATTTATTCATATCACATTCGTTACATCCAAGGATTTTAATAAGATAAAAAAGTGGCGGGTATGAAAGACCTGAAATGAAACACGGTAATGAGCATAACGAATGTGCAGAGTAACTAGAGAGAAATAACATTCTTTTGTCGAGCCAAATTTTGCTAGTATAATATAAAATATGCCTTTTAGCTTTTCAAACCAATGTTGGTAGAAAGTTTATTTTTTTATTTTAATTAATATATAATTATTACCCTCGCTCTACTCGGTTTCCTCCCTAATAAAGTTTTAGTGGTTAGTATAGATTTCTCAGAGATGAGATATTTTCTCGCAGTAAAAAGTATCCTAAATATTGAGCTGGATAACCAGCTATTACCATACCAAATTTCATCAAAATCCGTTCAGTGGTGTGTGATACGTTCCCAGACAGACAGAATTTTTTTTAAAAACTAGCCTGTATCGGTAATAATGACTGTTAATCAGATTTTTCATAAAATATTTATTGTACAGATTCGACTGTGTTAGATTAAGTTAATGTAAAAATGTCTAAAATACTCTCATTATTTTGGTGAAAATGTAGTTTTTTTTTCTTAAATATATCCTTTATATATCCGGTTACACACTTTGATAGATTAGCATTGCAAGATTACCTTTGTTTTTCACATTATTGCTATCGAAAAAAAATATTGAATTTTGTTTTGCTTCTACTAGAACTTAATATGAACTCTTGCGGACGAATCTATCATTATAACGTAGGTACTCACCACCACCACCACGTAGCGGCTCACCCTTACTTCGCTCGAGTTCACCTCTAGAAAAACTAAAACAAATCTATCTCATGGGAACCGTACATTTTTTCGGGATAAAAAGTAGCCTATGCTATTCTAGACTATAATCTATCTCTGTGCTACATTCAGATCCGTTCAGCCGTTCTGGCGTGATTGAGTAACAAACATCCAAACATCTAAACTTTCACATATATATTATTAATAAGATACATATGTACTTATAATAAATTTTAAAATCCCTAAACCCAGTAACAGAACAGAATACAGATTGAAATTATAAGACAAGTTAAATGCTCTTTACTAAAGCTTGTACTCTTAAGATGTTTAATGGCTCTCGATATTCAATTAATACTAATTAATTAATAATTTCATTTATAAGAAGCAACAAAGGAGGCTGAGACGTTTTGTTTTCTATCATTCACTTTAATTGGAGAATTGTTAAGATTACCTGTTCAATTTCTATTTAAATTATATTATTTTACATTAAGCTATATGCATCAGGTATCTTACTAACATGATAGTAGCACAATCCACTTTTTAGGAAGCAAATTCTTAGGAAGAAAAAAATAATACTAGGTTTCAAATTTACAAGTTATAAATGGATTAATAGAAGAAAACCCTATTTATTTGAAACTAATGTAAAAATTACAATGCAGTTTTTGTATTTTTTCTCAAAAATGAGATATTTTCCCGCGGTAAAAAGTATCCTATATGTTGACCCGGATAACCAGCTATTATCATACCAAATTTCATCAAAATCTGTCCAGTGGTTTTCTCGTGATGCGGTAACAGACAGACAGACAGACAGACAAAAATTCTAAAAACTATAGATTCGGACTCTGTGTCGATAATAATGTCTATTTCAATTAAATTTTCCAAAGAATATTTAATGTACAGATTCGGCTTAGTTACAATTTTATTATACCTATGTATAGATTATTCTTAGGTTTTTAAAAACGTTTATAAGTAAAAGGTTAGGTTGGGTATTTAAAAAATGAACGAGCACAAAAGCGTAAACGAGACGAAATTACTATAGGAAATACTTTCCAGATAGTTTTAGTAGCAAAGTCACACAGTGAATCATATTTTTACCCTCCTATTATTTAAACATTCTATATCAATTGGTGTGTACACTCCCGCATTTATAGTGCATTAGCGACTCCATTTGCTGGTCGTGACGTGCAAAGATGTTCTTTTTCCTTTATTAAATAGATACAGAAGGTTGTATTTCTATATAATATAGCTTGTAACAGTAATTGTAATAAATTATAGTTATATATATATATATATATATATATATATTTATATATATATATAGATAAAGATAAAGATATATATATATATATATATATATATCTTTATATATATATATATATATCAGCTATCTGCTAGTAAATATCCCAATAAAGTCGGTCCAGTCGTTTCGGAGATTAGCCGGAACAAACAGACTGACAGACAGAGAGACAAAAAAATTTAAAATTATTTTTTATACGGTACTACCGTATATACCTTCATATGTATTTAGTAAAAATCTGCTATTTAGACATACAAACAGACTCTTCAGTTTTATTTATCTGTATAAATCATTACTATTAATTACATAATATATGAACTACTTCTCTTTATGACACACTTTCATAGGTAAACTTGTATACTTATTTTAAACAAGTATTTAATTTATATGTTTTATATAGTTTCGTATATCTATTAACAATATTCTACAAAATTGATATTGTTCCATATACTTTTTTAAAGAGATTTGAAACTAATACAAATAATATAAGTCTCAATAACATTTTAGCCACAACTTGTCTCGCTGCTAGTAAACTATTTTTTTTTTAATCTTTATTTATAAAGCCATACACCTATATAAGGTTAAGTCATCTTATTGTTACATAATTACAAATTATACATTCAGACAGAGATCAGTTGTTTCCTTAATTCTAGAGAATGTATATAAAACCAAATTATGTGTTTAGCTAGTAAGCTATACTTGCTAAAATTCATTGCATTAAATGTCGCCCATACATTTAATGGCATTACATACGAGTATTACTGAAAACTGACGACACGTTTGGCTCAGTTTGTAGTGATCCTACTTGCTGTGCCACCGGTCGCGGATTCGAATCCCGCTGGGGGCATTCATTTGTGTGATGAGCACGAATATTTGCACTCCAGTCATGGGTGTTTATGTTTATAATATGTATGTATTTAAAGTTATATATGTGTAGTGTATCAACTATCTGGTATCCATAACACAAACCTCGTAGGTAACCATGGAACTAGATGGCGCTGTGTTAATGTCCCCACATAAAAAAAACTTAGCTATATAGGTACGTAAATCTACTTTACTGATTGTACTTAAAGGTAAAATATATGTAGGATCTGCAAGATGAGTATGCATGAAATGATATTTTAAGAATAAAAGGAGACGTATGTTAGAATTTTAAGAATGGAATGGAATGAAATAGATGAATAAAAGGAAATAAAAATGTTGTGTCATAATGACGACACGACGATTCGCGTCAACATTGCTTTGTATAATTTTTAAAGAATAAATAGTAATTAGTGGTTTAAACGCTTTTATTAATATCCTACAAATTGGGGGCTCGTCCGGGATAATAATAAAAAACTCTTATTCTATTGAAAAACATAGCTTTGTGATATGCGACGTCATTATCAAAATTCTCTTGATATTTTATACGACGAAGATGTCAAGACAAAGACGTGAAAGACGGGAGATGGAAACCGAGGAGTTGTCATGAGGCGATGTCGCATCCGCCACACATGCTTCAGATGACGGCTGAATTAGTGGCTAATTTTAGTGGTGAAGACGATGCCTACTCCATTGAAAAATGGATAGATGAAGTGGAGTCAAATGCAGAAATTTTTGAGTGGTCACCGCTACAAAAACTTCTAATAGCGCGAAGATCGCTTACCGGGACGGCGGCACTCTGGCTGAAGACTGAGCGACCATATAAAAGTTGGGACGATCTTAAAGCCGCGTTAGTTAAGGAATTTCCGGACCAGCTAGATGCGAAAGCAATACACGAGATTATGAGCGCGAGAAGAAAACGGCAGGACGAGAGCTGCATAAATTATATGTTTGTGATGAAGGAATTAGGTAACCGAGGAAAAATGGAAGATAAAGTAGTTATTAAATATATTATTGACGGAATAAGTGACAAAGAAACAAATAAAATGATGTTATACGAGGTAAACACTTATAGTGAATTGAAGGAAAAGTTGAGAATTTATGAAACAATCTGTACCAAAAGAAGAGAAGCAGAAGGAAGCAGAACATCCAAAAATATCCCACGGATACGATGTTATGGTTGTGGTGAAGCGGGTCATGCTTCGTTGCAGTGCCCACACAAGGATAAGGGACTTAAGTGTTTCAAATGCAATCAATTCGGCCACGTAGGTTCGACGTGTAAAAGAAGCGAACCACGATCGGAAGTCAAACTGCATAATCGTAAATCTTCGAGTAACTCCGACCACAGAATACCGAAACATGCCATGTTCGGAGCATCTCAAGGAGGCACAATTACAGTGTCAGATTGTCCTAATACATTAAACGAAGTAAATGAAAATGATATTTTAACTGAAACCTACGTCGTTAAAAACTTAAAAGAAAAAAAATTCGATGACTACGACAGTGACGTAACTGTCATTAGTGAGGTAATGCCAGTCAAAATACACAAACATAATATAGTTTTACAGAAGCCAATGATTACCATAAATATTAACGGACTTAGTTTAAGCGTTCTGGTTGATTCAGGCAGTGAGGTGAATATTATATCCTCAGATATATATGATGCTATCGGTAAACCTAAGTGCAACAAGGATAATATTACTCTTTCCGGCATTGGGTTGTCCACAGTACGTTCTATAGGGAAATGTTATCTAAGTTTTTATGCAGATGGAAATTATTATAGCAATATAGTTTTTCATATTGTATCTAAGAATTATATCCCTTATAATGTAATTTTAGGGCAAGAGTTCTTATCAAATATTACAGTGGTGATGGAACGAGGCTGTGTTAGATTAGTCTGTAAGGAAAGGATGCAAATGGGATGTTGTGTTAATGAATGTTTGCCATCTTACTTCATAGGTCCTATAAGGAATATTAGATTAAGAAAGAAGGTGATGCAGCATGTCAAAAATTACAACCCAAAACAAAGTAAGCAGCATAAGATAATCAGTATAGAAGCTTGTATGATTGTGTTATTGTTGTTATTTTTCACTACTGTAATATTCAACAGATAGTGTCCATTATTTTTCAGAGGTATTTTTAATTTTATGTTTTTACTTTTTTTAATTTTACACTTACATGAACTGGAGGATAAATTATATACGTGGTAAGAATAGTTTGTAGGTTTATTGGTGTTTTCTTTATTTATCAATACTGTTGCTATTATAATGTTAGGTTCATAGAAGTATTTACTCAATTCGATAATTGTAATAGTTTTACGTAGAAATTTAGCGTATAATGATATGTCTGAGGGCAGACATTGTTACAGTATGGCCGAGTGTAGGATCTGCAAGATGAGTATGCATGAAATGATATTTTAAGAATAAAAGGAGACGTATGTTAGAATTTTAAGAATGGAATGGAATGAAATAGATGAATAAAAGGAAATAAAAATGTTGTGTCATAATGACGACACGACGATTCGCGTCAACATTGCTTTGTATAATTGTTAAAGAATAAATAGTAATTAGTGGTTTAAACGCTTTTATTAATATCCTACATATATTCATTCAAAAAATTGGTACATTGAAAATTTAACGTCCACTCTACATATTAAAAAAATCTATAAATAGAAATCTATTTTTGAATATAAAATTTTCGAAAATTAACTTAAAAAATAAAGATGTGTATTCAACCCTTTATAACGTCCCACTGCTGGGCACGGGCCTCCCAATACGAGGGGGATCAGGCCATATATAGGCACACTATAGTTCAAAGCGTGTACGCGCAGACACAAATGCACTCTCTATATATTCAGATGGGATGATACTTCCACACAAACGGTGAGAGTTATGGCGGAAGACAGTTTATGTGCTCTCCGAGGTATTGCGGTAAAGCACCGCCAACTTCCCAACTCCGGGATGTTTCTTAACAGAAAGATTCAATAACTACACTTTGCTCGACCTAGGACTCGAACCTATGACCTACGGGTGTACAGGCGTACATGTTAGCCACTACACCGCCGAGACCGTCAAAAATTATAATATAAACAGCATCGTTCATGACTTACATCATTCTCAAAATTAAATCCGGAATAGTATGCAAAGTTTAAGGATTAGAGCAAAATACATTCATAGAATTTCGTACACAAACAGCGGCGCATGTCAAAATGTAACTATAAAATTTGAATAATTTATTTTAAAATTTTGTAATGACTGAACAACCACTCGTCATTTGAATATGAAGTAATAAATAAACAAAATAAGAGGATAATTTAATTAAATTAATAATAATAGTGCACTTTAGCAAGATAAATTAAACAAAATTTATCTAAAATTATATACATACTAGCGGAACCCGCGGCTTCGCTTTCGAAAAATGTTAAAACACGTATTTAATTAATTGTATTGAAGAGCATTTATACCAAGTTTCAAGTAATTTTGATCATAAATATTTTTTTGGATTGTATTATAACGTGTTTTTCCGTGGGAAAAGATAATCTCCCGCGGTAAATAGTAGCTTATGTCACTCTCCAGCCCTCCAACTATCTCCACACAAAAAATCACGCCAATCCGCCAAGCTCGACGTGAAAGAAAGACAAACAAACAAACAAACAAACAAACGAACAAACAAACAAACACACTTTCACATTTATATTATTATTATTATATATTGTATATTATATACATATATGTACGTGCTATGTATAAATAATATCTAAGTGATGGTCTTAATACACAATATGTAAATCCAAAGGTTTGTTATTGTGCCATTCTTCTCGCAACAACTGAGTAACAGTTTGATGTGATATTTGGAATAAAGTTATTTCAGCACCTGCAAGTATAACATTGTAACTAAGTACTGAAATAATAGAAATAAATTTTCTTATAAATTTTACGTTCAAAGTAATAGCTGTTACAATGTTATTCTATAGAGGTGGAGATTAATTTTAGTACCAGAGAGTGCCGTGGTGTAGTTTTTTTTTATTACCAGTAAAGCAAAATCTTTTGAAGATATTATTAATATAGTTTACGAGTTCGAATCCCGGGTATGTAAATTTTCCGTAACAGCCCAGAGGATAGACGTAGGTAGTGCTAATTTTGCATGCCTTACACAACACTTAAAACCGTCCTATGCATTTATGATCTTTCACTGGTCTTTTCATTAGAGTCACCAAACAGATAGTGGGAGAAATATAGACCGCACTTATTTACGCGCACACTTTGGCACTATAATACCTTCTACGTATGCTCGTCTCATTTTCAGGCCAAAATCAATCGGTCGAGCGGAAATTATTTTTACTGTAAAAACTATTATAAATCACAATTTTTCGCTTCTCCATACAATGTTAAATGGTACCCATTACGATTTTCGTTTAATGAGATAAAGTTAATTGCTGGAATCAGTAATGAGCGCAATTATGCAGACGACTATGAAACCAATCTGTTTCAAATTTAAATGGATGTGTCTATTTTAAAGTTCAATTGTTAAATGAAAACTTATAACCAGCTCGAAATATGTCACCAAAGTTAAAATTACTCGAGAAAGATCTGGCTTACACCGTTTATTCCAACTTATTTATCTTAATATTAGATGTTGTTGGGACATTAACACACAGCACCATCAAGTTCCATGGTAAGCTACGAGGCTTGTGTTATGGATACCAGATAATTGATACACTACATATAACTTTAAATACATACATATTATAAATATAAACACCCATGACTGAGTACAAACATTCGTGCTCAACACACAAATGAATGCCCCCAGCGGGACTCGAACCCGCGACCGTTAGCACAGCAAGTAGGGTTACTACACACTGAGCCAAACGTGTCGTCAAATTGTTTTAATCAATTGATATTATTTTAAATAAAACTATCTGGCTTTATATTATGCTTTCGTTTCCGACGTTTCGAATACTTCACGTCACGGGATATACTAAGGTTTTAGATATCTCAAAACGTAATATATAGTTGTTACAGGTCGTACCTATCTAGCCACAAAATTGTACATATATAATTATCTTAGAACAATTTAAGTTGTCAATTATTTTTCATAGATTAATTATAATTATGGCAAAAAACTAATAAATTACTTGTATTTCAGTCATAATTGTCTTCGATTCTACATGAATTGAATTATGTACTTAAATAGAAAATGCGAACTATTAGTATTAGACTTGATTGGCTGATTTCAATGATTCTAATATATAATAGCTATATTTGTTTTTGGATTAATATTTATATAAAAATTGTATATTAATGTTTTTTGTGGGTTTTTTTTGGAACGGCTTACCTCTGCTAAAGCAGTAGGTATATATGTATATGTATATATATATATATATAATATAGTTCTTAGTTAGCAGTGAGTGCAGTAAATATTATTTATTTATTGTCAGTTAGAAAAAAATAAAATCAGCCGGACTGCAGCTATTTCATATTTGATATAAGTAAGCATGATTCTCTATAAGCTCTAGATCCTAGAAAATATATTGAAATGACGGCAGCGAGCTTGCAATATCATATAGTGACAAAGAGG
Source organism: Brenthis ino (assembly GCA_921882275.1). NCBI lineage: Eukaryota > Metazoa > Arthropoda > Insecta > Lepidoptera > Nymphalidae > Brenthis > Brenthis ino. Next base: position 22,567,196 of record OV170232.1, on the reverse strand, counting down.
GAGTTTTTCCCGCGGCACAGATGCAGTTGATAAATGACGTGACGAAGATTAATATCAATTTGATTGTCTTTTGTTTTATTAAGTGGTTGTAAGTTGTGATTTTCACTACGAAATATAAAATATAGTATGACTGAGTTTGAAGTTTCTAGATATAGGTTTTGTTAACATTTTCTTATCATATGTGCAGATGAAATGCATGAATATTGATATTATAAATCCATGTTCTCACTGTGATGTATAAGTATTGCTTAAGGGATGTGTTCTCAACAACAGCAAAACAGCGAAACGACATAGTTTTTTCACTGTTTATAGTAATATTATCCTATTAAAGATATTGAAAGTATAACACGAACTATAATTTACGTAGTTTATATATTTAGGACTAACATACCCTTTGCAAACAGCTTGTGTTTCAGACATCATGAAGCACAAACCAATAGAAGAATATCATTTATGGAACGTGACTCGATTACAGTTAACGAGGGACGGCTACGATGTTTTAAATCTGGTCTTGGTAATATTTCATAAGCATTGTTTACATTGGGATATCACAATCTCATAATTAAATGGTTTCGAGGATAATTTAAACGAGTTTTGCTTTAATGTATTTTCTAATTAAATATTAAAAGTGTAATTACTATATACAAAAACATATACACAAGATGATTTGACGACACGTTTGGCTCAGTATGTAGTCACCCTACTTGCTGTGCCAGCGATCACGGGTTTAAGTCCCGCGGGGGTCATTCATTTGTGTGATGAGCACAAATGTTTACACTCCAGTCATGGGTGTTTGTAATATGTACATATGTATTCAAAGTTGTATATATGTCTATCTGGTAACCATAACACAGGCCTTTTTTTTTAACGTTGGGAAATGCATTTACGCACGACGTGTGGGACTCACCGGCGTAATACAGCCAGTACTACCCACTAAAACCCAACAAAACCTTCCCCCGTCTTAATGAGGCGTCGCAGGATCGCTTACGCATTCAACTACGACGCCCCGACGGCAGGTCTGCCAAAGCAGACCACCACAACCATGGGGTTGCTCCAAGGTCCACTCTGCTATCAGAGAAGTACCAGGAGCAACCCGCAAGGTACACCGCCCCCTCGAAGAGGGCCAACTCCCACCGCCCACCGAAGTGGGCAACCTCCCTGTGCGTTTCTAAGCTTCGCGCCCGGTTGGATTGCCGGGCACTACTGAGCCCCCCCACCACGACAAGGTGAACGCACGTTGGGGGGGAACCATAACACAGGCCTGATAGCTTACCATGGAACTCGATAGTGCTGTATATTAATGTCCCAACATATTTATGACATTATATAAATATACTTATAGACTTCTTGCGTAGCTACCAAGCCTAAGACGGCGTAGCACTTTGCTGTTTCAAATACTACTTCAAAGTTTAACCATATTAAAACTTAAATTGTATAAAAGAGAGATCGCAATTTAAAATTCTATTAAGTAAATAACTATAATCCACTTATATATAGATTAGAATAAAAAAAACGAATAAAAGAAATATTTTCACTTTTCGGCGCATCTCGTTGAGATCTATCCGAATCAGCCTTTAAATCGTGGCGCCGTAGGTACCCTGGAATCACCGTAACACATATCAAGATATACATAATTGTAACACAAAGTTATTGTAGAAGTTCTATATTTAAATTACCTACATTCATACTAATATTATAAATGTAAAATTGTGTCTGTTTGTTTGTTAGTTTGTTTGTTTGTTTGTTTGTCCTTCTTTCACGTCAAAACGAAGTGACGGATTGGCGTGTATTTTGTGTGGAGTTAGTTGGAGGGCTGGAGAGTGACATAGGCTACTTTTTACAGCGGGAGATTATTTAATTCCCACGTAAAAACACTTTGTAATACCATCCAAAAAAATATTTATGATTAGAATTATTTTAAACTTAGTAGTAATGCTGTTCAATAAAATTAAATAAATACGTGTCCACATTCCACATTCATTCTATACTCGTAAGGGGGTAAAATAGGGGGTGAAAATTTGTATGATTTTTTTTGCAGTTTTAGCGCAAGTGAAGCCGCGAGTTCTGCTAGTATATAATATATTTCATAATAATATAAGTGAACATTTGATTTACTCGTTTCTAAGTTTCAATTAACACAAGAAGAAAGCATGTCACAGAAACATCGTTTATCTTATTCAAGCCTGCGGTTTAATAACATGAGTATTACGCCTATGTTATGTTTTAAACAACAATTTTCCCGGCAGATATTATTGTACGTTTTAGTTCTCCTTTAATTAAGATATTTCCTTATTTAATTTAAATTAACTATTTTTGTTCCAGTAACTAATTCGATTATATTATTTATAATATGTAATCTAATTTTATCTAAAAAATTAAATAAAACTATCATCTCGGATTATTTCGCGGATTTATTTTGATTTTTTGTTCCCGACGATACAGCAATCATGGTCACGGGAGAGACAAAACACAAAATAAATCCGCGAAATGATCCGAAAAGATAGTTTTATTTAAAATGTCAAATATTATAAAAAAATAAAAATATTATAAAAAATTAAAATTGAGTAATGCGGTGGTTAATTTATTCGTGGGTCGGTTAGTGCAGAATTATAAGAGAGAATAGATTGTGATGATGATACGTGTATAATCTATTTTTTTGAATGGAGAAGTTTAGGGGTTATAGAGTAAAAAAGATCCTTAAGTAGTGGGTTCATATATACATATACGAGTATGTTTATACGTCTGCAAAATTAAAAAAAAATTAAAAGAATATCCTGTGTTTAGTAATTTAATTAAGGCATCTACAATTTCAATATTGTCGACAACCGGAAATTTCCAAATTCACAAATTTTAACTCTCTATGTATGATATTAGTACAGACGATAAAAAATATATAAAAAAGTAAGTATAGTATCATAATAAAGTTTTTAACAGCAACACTGGTTAAAAGATGCAATACAAAATTTAAAAAAGTTAAGTTCGAACCAAAAAATTCATTCAAGAAAAGATTTGTACTAACAAACATACGAATAAAAAGTTCCATCAGTCTGTAAAAATTTTTCAAACAGAACAAGTTTGAACTAGCAGACTTAAAGCCCCACTTTAACCTACATGCGAGTTAATAACATACATTAACTCTAGCCACCGCCTTTCAGGATAAAATACACCTGCGGTTTCTCTGCTTTAATAGACTAAGATTTAAATAACATTCAAAGTAAACTTTTATTTTGCTACGAATCTTACAATTCAGAATCACTTTGAGCATTATGGTATATTATAGGTATCTAACTCTTCAGCATAAATAACGTGTTTGAATTTAGTATGTTTGAAGTTAGTTAAGTTATAATAATTATTTATTTGAGTCAGGTTAAAAAAATACGTAAATGAGTATCAGTCGTTTCCGGTCCGGTGACCGGAATACAGATGCATTGTACCCATAAATGCGGGAAGTGAAGAAAAGTTTGATATTGCACCAATCGTTGTAAATCTCATTTATCTCTTTTTGTATGAAGTTTTACATTTACTTATATATATATATAAATATATATATATATATATATATATATATATATATATATATATATATATATATATATATATATATTATTTTTAATTCAATAATAATAATAATGTATTGAACGCTTTGGTTCACGGTGGCCAATTCATTGAAAGGAGATGTGATAGTGCACAAGTATGCAAGCAAACACAAGTGCACTCTCTCTCTCTCTCTCTCGCTCCCTCTCTCTCTCTCTCTCCCTCTCTTTCTCATACTCCGGTGGGACGACTACTCGACACTACCAGTGAGAGTTAAGGCGCAGGACTAACGGCTTTACATGCTCTCCGATTTGTGTCAACTGGCACGTCTTGAAGCCATTAATAAGAAAATTGAATAAAACTAATTATTTGCACAAAATTTTGCGATCGAAGACAGTTTCGGTCGAGTCTGCTCGAGACATAAAAATCAGAATTGTAGAAAAAAATATATTGTAATAATAGCATCCCTCTAATTTGTTAAAAAACAAGTTAAACTAAGAGTATAATTTGATAATTTATGATGAGAAATACTTGTTATATAGTCTCTCTCTATTATATTTTTAAGTCATTTGCTCTACAAAAGCAAAATTGAAATTGAGCTCTTGAAGAATGTTAACGTTCCGTGTATTTTACCAATCTTGCGATGTAATCAGTTAATGGGTAAATGCAGATCTTTTACGTGAAAGGTTCTATCCATATCATACATTTCCTTATTCAATACAACTACTTCTAACGTTTAAAATGTGTATGTAATTTTTGAATTCTATAGGCTCTAAATTTTATATTTTAATAATATAAATGTTCACTTCAAATATTTTTATTAATAATTTTAATTAATCGGTGAGTTTTTTTTTAAATACATCATATTTCACAACTCATATGATGTATTTAAAAAAAACTCACCGATCATCTATCGGTGAGTCTTCATTTACATTGAAATAAATATATATGTTTATTCTTTTTTCCTTTTCCCCCCCTTGGTGTTTACATGTATTTGTTGGTGAATGTTATGTACACTAGTTATTGATATACATATCAGTGTGTGTTACTTTTCAATTTTCTTAATATGTTGTGTGTTAATGTTAAATATGTATATTGTAAGTGTGCTTATAAAATAAATAAATAAATAATAATATTTAATTATTATGACAAAAATTAGAGTAAATAATAAACAATTTTTTTTATGACTGTTCAAATTTCTTAAGCATCTTATTTAAACCACCAATCTATGTCAAAATCGAAAATAATAGCGTGATTTGCCGTATTCACTGAATTTTGCTATACAGATCGGTTACATTCTTTAAAGAATAAGGGAAATTTTGTATATGTATTAATTTATTTATTTATCACTGAGTATAAAAATTGTCATTTGTTTATTAATTTTGAATATTAAGTACATATTGTTTTAAAACATTATTGTTTGGCTTCACGTTTAGTTCTATGATACTCTGTCATATTATTCCTTAGTCTGAGATTCTTGTTTGATATTTTGAAGCACAGTATAATTAACTACATACAAAAGCAAAAACTTAAATAAAATTAATGTACTCGAAAATAGTACAAAATTAAATATCAAGATCAAGTAAATATTGAATCACGTAAATGTATCTGAAACAAGCTGATTTATTTCTTTTGGTGGAATGTAACGAGGCCATTATACAGGGAAAGGGATTTTCCGCATTATTTAATATGTAAGGATATTTTGTCCAATCAACGTATCGTTCGTAACTGTTCGTTTTCGGAAAGATTTAAGCGTATCTCTGTATATTTTATTAGCTTTGAATAAAATAAAAATAAAGAAACAGAATAAAAATAAGCGGGTCGCTCTTAGTGTTTTTATTTTTATAAATATTTTGCATATTTGAAAACAAATTAGTAAAAATAGTATTCTTTGAAGATAGCAAAGCAAATCTACATCTACACTACTATTATAAAGAGGAAAGATTTGTATATTTGTATGTTTGTAACGGATAAACGCAAAAACTTCTGAATCGATTTAGAAGAAATTTGGTTAAAAGATATTTTGAGACCCTGGGAGGGACAAAATATTTTTTTTTCCAGAAATTATCGGGGTGAAATGGGGACGAAAGTTTGTATGGGGAATCAACCTAGCCAGTATAGGTACTATATAATTTTTCAGACAATACCAACGGTTACTATGGCAACCTTATGCAACCTATTTTGTTACGGTCCACTGTACCTGGTCAGTGGACCTTACGTTTCGGGGTGATTTCTAAGACATTTTACGTCAAAAAAGCAACTTTTTTTAGTGTAACACAAACTAAAGCATAATGCCAAAACTAGTCTATTCATGAAACATAATATAAAAACAGTTGTCAAAAATATTTTAAAATACACAAGATATCTAATAATTATATGGCTTGAATTAAATATTTTTAGATCGAGATATATAGATTTCTAAACGGTTCAATAGAAATACGAATATGTGAAGTAAAGTAAAGGATAAAAGCAAGTAGCACGCAAGACTTGACTGGATTGGCAGAAGATAACACTTATAACAGATTGTGAAGGTTTCTCTTTATCTGACACGCTTTGATGGGTCTTCGTGGACAGTAAAGTTTTGGCCTTTATTTTATTTACATCATAGTGATTTTTATATTGCATCTAAGAATTTAAATAATTATAATGTCCTCTTGAATGTTTTCAGCCTGTGCTAGTAGACTAGTGTGATAAGTATGTAAGAGTATGAGATATTATATTGTACAAATACACACAAACACAAAGTCCAGAGGGATGATAATTCGACACCACCGGTGAGAGATCAGGTACAAAACCAACCGATTTATTTGCTCTATGAGGCATCGCCAACTTTCCAGCTCCGGACCCTCAGTAATAACAGAGAATTTCTTGTCATAAAATCCCAATAATGATACTCGACTCGACTCGAGGATCAAACCCACGACTCCCGAATCAGCAACCGTACATGCAAACCACTAGAACTACAAATGATGCAAAATAATTTTCTTCACACTAAAAAATAATAAAAAATGAACAAAGCCATGGCCGTGAACTAGATTTATATGCTCCTAAGAAATGATTTTAGAGTATCTTGTTATTACATCTTGGTGTAGCACGTCAAGAAGGACTCTTAAAGCCCCTCAAAGGCGGATTTTTACGGCTATTGAATCTATGCAGATATCTTTCCGTGTTTTATTAAGATTTTCGTATCAGCTACAGATGGGATACTAAGAAGGCTTCACTTGACTTTGTATTTTCGCTTTTTCAATATACAAATACAAATTACAACCAATACAAAATAATTAGATTGGTTTGCTTTAAATCAAATATCAATATAATTGAGTTATTATTTTAATGAATAGTCATAAAAATGTTATTTTAATTAAACAAAGAGTTCAAAAATATGCTGCTATTTATAAAAAATGAAAAATAAGTACCAGGAGCAAGCCACATGGTACACCACCGACCGAAGTGGATCAACTCCCAGCGTGTCCTTATGGGTTCACGTCCGGCTGGATTGCCGGACGCTAATGAGACCCCCTCCAACCCCCCAACTCTCCCAACCCCCATTATGATTATTCCTCGTGCCTAAGCTATCGATATATTATGTTGTTATGAAAATAAACGATATGAAAACAAAGTACCACACTGGCTTATTGTATAACCAAAGCTAATCTCGCTTCGTGAAAATTAATTAACGCTGTCTTGTTATTTTCTCATATTGTTTTCAGAAGTTTTCTTTATAATAAAACTTAACAATACGTGGTTTATACAATTTTCATAATTTATAATGCCAATGTTAACCGATTTATATGAAAAGTTGATAAGATCTGTATATATATTTTTGATTTCATTTGCAACTTTAAGTAAGAAAATATTCTCATCAGTGCGCTAGTTCTTAAGACTTTATTCTTTATATTCTTTTAATTTGATAATATTTCACAATTGGCACAAGTTAGTACATATTAAGCAAATAAAATTATATTTATATGAAAGAAACAAATGATTATAATTATCTTATATTCTATATCTCTCCAAATACGTTCTCATTACTTTTAACTTCCTTCAAATTTATCGCATTTTCACCATTGATACATAAAAACATTTTTACGAAAAAAAATACTGATTCGTACCTTGCACTATATTTTATTTTAATACTTTAGAACAATACGTTGTTCTTGACTTAAACTACGCTTGAATGTCTAACTTACCTGCAAAATAACTTGTTAATTAACACCTCCAGGTAAATTTCTAAGAGATTAATTGAAATTCTGAGAAATCTATTGTTAATTGTTAACTGACACGCCGGCGTGTCCGAGGTCGTGGAGCGATTAATATACAATTTAAATTTTACTCCATAAAAATGTATTAATATGAAGAGCATTAAATGTTCTCTATGTTAATACATTTATATTTTATCTAGCACCAGCGTCGAGTACCTAGGTATTTAACAGTAGCCAATATGTTACTCCAAGTCATATTCTCAATGCACTATATTTCATTCAAATCGTTTTAGCGTGAACAAACATACAAATACACAAAAATTCATATTTATAATTATAGTAAGCCGATAATTTTCGCGAAAAGTTGTTCGTACCTGAATTTTATAACTATATCCCATAGGATTAGGTAGTTAGCTAAAGGTAAACAAAGAATTCTTTAACTTTTTATTATCTATACTAATAATTTTATTATAAAGAAGCAGAGTTTGTTTGTTTCTTAGTTTGAACGCGCTAATCTCAGGAACTACTTAATCCGATTTGAAAAATTCTTTTTGTATTAGATAGCCCGTTTATTGAGAAAGGCTATATGTTATATATTATGCTACTACCCAAGGGAGCGGAGCAGTAATCATACATGTTAACAAATCGGGCAGACTTCCATACATGTTTATAATCAAACAAATTTAACGCGGGTGAAACCGCGGGGCACCACTAATAAAACATATTTAGACTACGTCAATTACTGATTTTTTTATCATCTATTAATTGTACTCATCTACAACCACAGTCAAAATATCACTAAAATTGATTTAAACATTAGACTTAATAATTTATTTAGCTTTAAATGAATTATGTAATACATACATATATATATATATATATATATATATATATATATATATATATATATATATATATATATATATATATATAAATTTGAAAATATGCTATTGCTATATGTATTTTTATGTTAAAACATGTAATTTTCTCACATTGTTTTGTCTATAAGTATAATGTATGTACAAAAGTTTTCGAACAACGGCTCATTGAATTTCATGGCGTTTGAGTATGTTAGTATATATTTTATTAGTATTTATCTCACAAACCTTTTTTTTGTTTTTTTGTTTTAAGCTACTATTCCGGTAATATGAGGTGAGCGCTCTACATTCCAATATACGTATTGGTATTTATATTCTACATATAAATAAGTTAAAAGCACGTTTTTTATCTATACAGTCTGTTTGTAATGTCAGCTTTTTACTAAATGCATATAAAAGTTAAGAAAATAACAATTTTTTAAATTTTTGTCTACCTGTTTGTCCCGGCTAATTTCCGAAACGGCTGCACCGAGTATGACAGAATTCACTGGCAGATAGCTAATGTTATAAAGAGTAACTTACTACTTTTATTTTAGAAAAACAATTAGGGTTCAGTGCAAAAAGATAAAACCCATGAAATTGGGAAGAGAATGCGCCTACCTAGGGACGCGCCCGAACGAAGTAAGTTTAAGTTGCCAGTATAATAATAAAAATAAAATCCGATTATTGAATTGTAAGCCCTAAGACAAGATATAAACCTATTATTCTAACATATTATATGAAGACGAAAACAACTTTGATTACAAAATGTTTGTTGAAGATTATTATAATACCATTTCGTGATGGAAGTCGCCTAAGCAATATTCTTTGATTAGTTTGTGCGGAGTCGGAAAGTTTTATAATATTATCGATCACATAACAACTTTATATTGAAGCAGACATACCGTCTAAGAAATATGATATTTTCCAAGAGAATGAACATTAAGAACGGGTTTCTGTTTTTCGTCTAAAAAGTTTTATTCTGAGTCTACTGTGTGAGGGTTTTTGTTAAAGCTATAAAAAAACTTAATAAATTGATTCCATTACATACTATGGCTATGTTATGACGAGATGTTATTTACAAAAAAAGCTTTAGTAAAGCTACTAGCGAACAACTACTAGCTAACAAATCTATACCACGGGAACAGTATATTTTTCCGGGATAAAAAGTATAGATAAAAACTTGAAAGTATAGAAAGTAAAGTCTATGTGTTTTTTCAGATTATAATCTATCTTTGTGCCAAATTTCATCCAGATCCGTTCAGCCGTTCTGGCGTGAAAGAGTAACTAACATCCATACATACAAACATTCACATTTATAATATTAATATGGACTAGTTACTTATCCTTGCTTCACTCGAGTGCGTCCCAAGGTGCTCCATAGTAGCCTATATGTTACTCCAGGTCATCTGTGAAATTACTACTTTCAGCGTTAAGGAGAAACAAATAAACACACTCATATAATGTTGTCGTATTATTCCATCGTGGAACTAAGGGCTGAAGCAGTAGTTTTTCATGGCCTTCTATCTAAGCCCTTCTAAGGTTCGCCTCGACGGACCTCCTCCAATCCACCTCCTTAATTGGTCGACCAGGTCGTCTTCGACCAGCTGTCACTTGCCACTTGCGCAACATACCCGTCTTCTTTTCGCAAAATATGCCCGAGTTACACACACATAATATACATACATATAAATTTCCGACTTTAATCTTAATTTAAGATTCATAAATCGTAACGTACTCTCTTATTTTAGCAATTTTTATTGGACATCTATAAACCACTCGTAAAAATATTCACACACACGTGACCATCTATATGAGTAAAACATTAATATTTATGCGTGGACATAAAAATGCAGCGAAGACCATTAAATTTGATTTATAGTTCAGGTATGTTTTATGAAAACAAAATTACTTCAATAACTTTTCTCATTAAGTGAATAAAATATATAATACGGAACATGGCATCGTGCACGCTACTTGCCATAACTTATCCTACAGTTTAATTATTTAAACACTATATTGTAATAAAAAAAACGTGTGCGTGTACTTATGTTTAACCGGTGGTAGAACTCTGTCAAGCCTGAGAAGTCCGACTGGAAGGGTACCACCCCCTTATCTATTCTTCCGCCAAGCAACAGTGATAGCATTGTTGTGTTCCGGTTTGAATGATAAGGTAGCCAGCGCAATTACGGACAAGAGGCATATCATCTTAGTCCTCACAGTAACAAAGCACCTACGGTTCTGCATTTTTGTTACATAAAACCAAAGTGTATGGACCGTAGGTGTTATGGGCGACAGGCACTGCTTTCCATCAGGTGGTCTGTCTGCTCGTTTGTCACTGAACACCATAAAAAAAAATTACGCACGTAAGAAGTTATACTTCTTAGGCGCAACAGAACAAAAAAAAGTGACATATGAATTGCGAAATTGTCAAAGTACAAGAACGTAAATTTATCGTAATGAAGCTTGTAAAAAATAACAAATAATTTTTATACTAACCTTTTCAATCCAAACATGTTCTTCCGTCATTTTTTTTATTATTGTCATATCTACGCTTTTCATTCATTTTTCTTTATCACTTCGATCTAATTATAATAATTTTCGTCACTGAAATTGTTACATAAAACTGATGAATATGTGACGATGATACATAAATATAATACTTACAAAAATATTATTATTTATTGTTTATTGTTTAAAAAAGGGTGCGTGTATGTGTAACCTTTATTTGGGTTGAAGTAAAACTTCTTTGGTAAATATCACAGGCATATTAGACTTATTAAAATCATATATTTAAAGAATGTCATTTAAGGAAAAAGTATATTATTTTATATCATTTTTCAGACAATAACAACGGTAACCATGGCAACAAACAGTTATCTGCATATATATATACTAGCGGACCCGACAGACGTTGTCCTGTCTACACGTCTTTAATTTGAAAATTTCAAACTTTTTTTAATAATTTTTTTGATGAAAATTATTATTCAAATTGTGAATCTAAACCATTCCCAGATCCCCTTGAACACACACAAAAAATTTCATCAAAATCGGTCCAGTCGTTTGAGAGAAGTTCAGTGACATACACACTCACAGAAGAATTATATATATAAAGATATATATATATATATATAAAATTTTACTCTCATATTTATTTCCAAACGTTTCAAAAGAAGTATAATTTCAATAAAGAAGCATAATATTTATTTGACTTACGTATAAATATTGCAACAAAAACAAACTATATTAAATTATATTGTAACAGATAAATTAAATTATAACTTAAATTTTGAATGAACATTGGCCAAATATGATTACAATTTGCCAAGCTGCTTTTGCTTAGTGCGCACAAATTCTATAAACTAAGTTAGAACTAACTTTCACATAATTAAACCAACCCTGGAGGTTGTGAAATATTTTTAAGCTAGCTTTAATAAAAAAATACATTGTTATTAATAATAAGAAACTTAAAACTGTAGTTAAATATTCATAAACTATAAAGATAACTTATAAGGTAAGACATCTCGCTAATCTTGAAAGCTACTAAGAGTTTGTACTAGATGTTATTCTGTTAAGATCTACATTTCTCTAGAAAAAATTGCATTAATCCTAGCACTTATAGAAACTAAGTATTAATAGCATATAAAGTGTTTCGCGTTATCGTATGTATGTATTTAGTTGATTTTATGTTTTAAATTATTTTTGGCTAAGTGGTGTTTAGATGACTATTTGAAATAAAAGATAAAAGTCCATATGAAAATATTATATGTAATATTATTATTTCATCTTCACTACTTAATAGAGATACAATTTGCACAGTATGTCCTTTTGGTTATATAGTTCAGAAGATAATGAAAATTAAAATATCTAAATTTCATGCGCTCAAAATTATCTAAGGGTCACCACTATCTAACATTGTAAGCCCTTACTTAAAGATTGCTTTAGAGATTGCTACTTAATATAACAAAGGGTCAAAAAATAATTACTCATATTCTTGGCGAAGAAGATAAAATGGACACAGTATTTCCTCATTAGGCAGTGGTGGCCCAGTGGTAACGCGCTCGCTAGGAAAACCGAGTGAAGCGGGTTCAAATCCCGGGTCTCGCACCTCTGATATTTTCTTGTCCGAATCATTTCTAACACGATTACCACTTGCCTTACGGCGAAGGAAAACATCGTGAGGAAATCTGCATGTCGGAGAGAACCTAGCAAGTTTTCGAAAGTCATGTCCCTCAGTCTGCCAACCCGCACTTGGCCAGCGTGGTGGACTATGGCCTAATCAGGGGTATTCAAGGGAGGCCCGTGCCCAGCAGTGGGACGTTAAAAAGGGCTGAATACATACATTACCTCATTAAAATCTTCATTTTTAGATGTAGCGTGATGTGTGACATTACATATTATAAGAAATGAAAAATACACCTGTTTTTATTTTTTTAAGTTTGTCACTACATCTACTAAACAGAACATAATAAGTTGGTAAAATATAAATAAAGAATATCATACCAAACTTCTTACTATACTAATATTATAAATGCGAAAGTTTGTGAAGATGTGTGGAAAGCTGGATGTATAGATGTATAGACGTTTGTTACTCTTTCACGCAAACACTACTAAATGGATTTTAATGAAACTTTACAATAATGCTCATACATCAGAAGAACACATAAGTTACTTGTTATCCCAGAAAAATGTACGGTTCCAAGAAAAATCTATCCCGTGGGATAGGATTTGTTTTTGCTTTTCTCGCTAGTCATTATTATATTCGAATAAACTTTAAATACAACGTGTTTATGATAATATTATATAACAAGATAATGATCCGTTATGCATCTGAAAGAAGGCAAAGAATGTAGAGCAAATTGTTATAGAAATTGGATTTCAAGACTTCTTTGTAAGACAGCGACAACAATACCGTCAAGAGCTTATTGATTTTTGCCTTTCTTTTTGTTATCGATATGCCTGTCGTTAGCAAAGCTGAATACCCTTGCATTTCTAAACGAAACAATACTTATATATATATATATATATATATATATATATATATATATATATATATATATATATATATATATATATATATATATATAATTTATTAAATATAAAATGTTGACCTAATTATTGTTAAACGTTTTGTATAAAGATAATTCAAGTTTTTTTTAACGGCTGCGAGGGCGATGAAGTCGTAATCCACGCTGGCCAATTATATTGGGCTGGTGGACATCGTATGTCTATTTGAAAACTTGTTGGATTATCCGAGTCATACAAGTTTCCTCATGATATTTTGTTTCACAAGGCAAGTGTGTGATATTGAGAATTATTCTATGAAAATATTAGAGACTAGCGGCTCATTCTCACTTCGCTCGGGTTCGTCCCTAGGTACGTTTTAACGGTTAGTATGGAATAAGTAGAATATATATTATATTACTGCTTCCCTCCCTTGGGTAGTAGCATGATGATATATAGCCTATAGCCTTCCTCAATAAATTTTATAATATTAGTATAAATGTAACATCCACGGTTTGAACTCGTTTCCCTTTATTTTCTAAGTGAACAAGCTATCTACCTACCTACTGGACTACCACTAACTTTTTTATGTATATCAATCACCCTTTATGTTTCTTTTGCTGAAGTTAGGCAAACTACCTAGGTTTTTGACAGATTTACTGGAATATAACAAGCATTTCATTTTCAAAATACAATTTATCCACGACCTAATACTAAAAATGAAAATAAAGAGTTTATTTAAAAACGAAAATTCAAAATCATTGAAAAAGTTGAAGAATAATACTTTTTTAGATTTAAGCGAATATTTGACATCTATACATATAAAATAAAGTCGGGTTTGTTACAACACTTATAACTCGAGAACTAATGGACCGATTTTTTTTTGTTGTGTTGGATATGTCTTCACCCCGAAAAGCAGAATAACTAATAAAACATCGGACAAATTCACGAAAAAAAGTCTATTCCATACTAAGCGTCAAAATGTATCTAGCGACGAACCTGAGCGAAGTGAGGGTGAGTCGCTAGTTTTAAATAAAACTATTTAAAATCGTTGTAGAACTTAACAAATATATACAATTTACTTGAAATATGAACACTATATCTATTGATTCACATTTGCATGAATAATAATTTTTTTTTTTTTTTTTTATTTTTTTTTCCATTCAGACACAGGTCCATAGTTTAATATGTATTACCTAACAACATTTAAAATTTAATATTTAACAATAACTTTGAACTTAATACTAATAGGAACCTTTATTTAATGTATTTAAATGACGATCTATGTGTCGTCATCCAATAATAAATAAAGAGTTATGATTCAATAGAAAGCTAATGCTAGAGCATTTCGACTCTCGAGCGATGTTCAATTTTCACACGAGTGTTTTAGATCTCGGATATACAGCATTACTTTTATATTATTATTTATGTCACTTTCAGTAAAATTTTATCACTGTTAAAATTGCAATTTACACATAGTTATTGTCACGTGTATATATAACGGACATTATTATAGATACAGAGGCCGAATCTATAGTTTTTAGACTTTTTGTCTGTCTGTTACCGCATCACGGAAAAATCACTTCACGGATTTTGATGAAATTTGGTATGATGATAGTTGGTTATCCGGGTCAACATATAGGATAGTTTTTACCGCGGGAAAATGTTTCATTTCTAAGAAAAAAACAAAAACTGCAATGTAAGAGTATACTAATATGTAAAACCTAAGAATTTGGTTTTTTTTTTCTCTGAACGCGGGCGGAGCCGCGGGCAATGCTGGTTCTTAGTATGTTTAAAAATTATGAATGTGTATGGCTTTAAGTATAGTGTCTTATTATATCTTTTTAAATATTTTCAACTCTTTTCCCATACATTAAGTAAAATATTCATAAAAATATTATGTATACAAATTTGCTATATCAGTTGCATGAGATTTATATACCAAAATTTCTTTTATGGGGAAGCTTTATTCTCAGAGGTAAAAGTTACCTGCAGTAAGTAAAAGTTCGCATCTTATTTGCGTTAGCTAATGAAGTTACATCTTACAACTGCAAAACTTAAGACGTGCTCTAAATTGCAAACAATTTACATCTAAAATGCTACACTGAGATTCGTTAAATTAAATGAAGAATTTCAAAGCATCTACAAAGTGGTTATGTTATCAAATTACTTACTTAACTGAAGTGAAAACTTTTCTAGTCGCGTTGAGCGATTTTTGATAGGGGCAAAAGTTATGGATTCGAGTCATCGACATGCTACGTGTGACATGTGACAAGTCTGGCGCGGGCTGGTGAGGCCCAGCTTCATAATAATATGTTTTATTTAATAAATTAACGTATCAAAATGTAAAATATAATTATGATGATGTAAAAATTATATTAATAATAATTTTAATTAATTATTCATACCACAATTCATTTAAAAATAAAAAAAACACCATTCTCATGACTGGCTATTTTTTTTGTGAAAATGTGTTTGTGGGATAATTAAGTTTATTTATCATATTTTTTTCTTCGTCGTTACAAAATACTACTGGTTTAGTGTCGAAGTTTAACGTCGTTAATACGAACCGAAACGAAAAATATTATAAACTAGCGGCTCACCCTCGCTTCGCTCGGGTTCGCCGAGAAACACTAATAGAGATCTATTATTTCCCACGGTTTATTTCTCCGGGATGAAAAGTAACCTGTTGTTTGACCGGCAATATAAGGTATTAGAATGTTAAATTTTACTAAATTAGGTGCATAAGTTGTTGTGTACTAAGCTGTATTATTATAGTTTTTTAACTATCCCACGGGAACTATTTAATTTTCCGGGATAAAAAGCTTGATGTTGCCTGGGGATATAAGGTACCACCATGCAAAATTTCATTTAAATCGGTCCAATAGATTCGGAGATTAGCCTGTACAAACAGACAAACAGATAGATAACAAAAAATTTGAAGAAAATATGGATGTGTTCTATTACTTTAATATACTATTTATTTATTTATTTGTTTGTTTGTTTGTTACTACCATGCAAAATTTCATTTAAATCGGTCCAATAGATTCGAAGATTAGCCCGTACAATCAGACAAACAGACAGAGAAACAAAAAAATTGAAAAAAATCTGGATTTGTTCTATTTATCTTCGTACATCGCCCTGACTCGGTTTTTAGCATTTTTTTGATATGTACAGACATTCGACCTCTACTCTTTTATTATTGTATAGATATTAAATATGACTGGTAATAAACAAAAACAAATAAACATTTTTTTTTATCTTTCTGTTATATATCTAATACATACTTTGATCACTTACTTTGATTGTTTACCTAAAGACAAAATGTTCTCGTACACCCGATTCATACTTATCCAATTTTTATATTTCAAAATCCTTGATACTTTCAAAGATCTCTCCATGAGAAACCATGGAAATGTGAGTCACTGGCATTTTTTTCCAATCTTGCAGTATAATATGATGAAACTAGTATAAATTAATATGTAAAACCTAAGAATTTTAATTTTTGGTTGTTTGAACGCGGATGGAGCCGCGGGCCGTGTTAGTCAATACCTATAACTAAAAAGAAAGACACCTAAAAGTACCATCGGAAACAAGGAATTGAAAGCGTTTGACGATGGAAATAAGGAAATATTTTATTCTGTGGTAAATTAAGAGACAGTTTTGGAATTTTGCCAGGACAGCTTGGACAGATAGATCCTCGAGTTCTGTAAGACACCGTTTTTGTCCATTTAAAAGACAATTAAAATGTTTCGATTTATGTATTTCTAAAGCAGTTATAATAATTATAAATAGTTATAAGGTGTAATTTTATTATATGTTTGGGTGTTCGCATGGTTGTTTGTTACTCAATCACGCCAGAACGGCTGAACGGATCTGGATGAAAGGCACAGAGATAGATTTATAGTCTAGAGGACTTAGGCTATTTTTTATCCCGGTTATTTTTCTAGAGGCGAACACGAGCGAAGCGTTGAGCAACTAGTAATAATAATAATTAGAAACGTATTTCAAAAAAAGGCGAAAGTCAATACATACTTGGATTTTTTGTATGTCCAATAGAAATAATGACAACAAAAGTCTTTACTTTAAAGAAAATTTCAAGACTATTTCTATTTATGACAACTTTCTTAAAAAGCCTTTTAAAGTAAGAAAAACATATAGAGAATTGTAACCTAAATTGTTCGTAGGAAATAAACTGCAAGTTAGACTTAGAGTGTAATGCTTTTAAGTCTACGTCGGTCAGCTCTGGACTTCGGAACGGTTAGTTTGAGACTATTTGTTAACTAGACTTACCGTTGGATGGTAACGATAATATGAAAAAGCATTTCCGCGAAAGAACAGATATAATGATAAATATATCATTTCTTACAGTATATTAGTTATATGATGTGTGTAGACTTTAAATAATTTTGATATAATATAAATGCGAAAGTGTGGATGGATGGATGCTTGTTACTTAAACACGCCAGAATTGAGAAAACATTTGGCACAGAGATAGATTATAGTCTGAAACAGCACATATGTTACTTTTTATCCCGGAAAAATGTACGGTTCTTGTGGGATAGATTTGATTTTGTTTTTGAAGCAAGGATGAGTAGCTAGTTCTATAATCTCAGTTTGTAGTGACCCTACTTGCTGTGCCAGCGGTCGCGGGTTCGAGTCCCGCTAGGGGCATTCATTTGTGTGATGAGCACGAATGTTTGTACTACAGTCATGGATGTTTATATTTATAATATGTATGTATTTAAAGTTATATGTGTGTAGTGTATCAACTATCTGGTATCCATACATAAGCCTCGTAGCTTACCGTGGAACTAGATGGTAATGTGTGTTAATGTCCCAACATATAAAAAAAATAATATAAACGATTCCTTCCTTTGATTCTATCTTCTTTATTTCTCATCTAACATCCCTATATTACCACACATCAACGTTTCATATCACGTGATTGATTCACATTCAACATTTATTTACACTTAATAATTCCCAAATAATATTGAAAATGTACTTACTAAGTACCTTTAAAGCATTGCATATGCTTCGGGCATGATTATAATTTTGATCTACAGTGTTCCGAGATTGTAATTCAATGTGCAAACGCCAGTATGTAAAGCTTATTTCTTACACTCGCAGCATTTATTGATATTATTTCAATAGTAAAACTTGTGAAATCTATACTAATATAAAAAGATAAAGAGTATGTTTATGTGTTCCTTTAAAGCGCTAATCCCTAGATCTACTGGTCGGGTTTGAACGATTCCTTTAACGATTTACGAGATCGAATAATTCTACAAAATACAATACAATATAAAACGGTGCGGACGGAGCTGCAAGAAAACGCGAATGTATATATAAAACGTGAACCAACATAGAAATTGTTCATAAATTAAAATGGATTGATATCTATGATCGAGTAAAGAGTTAAAAATCTACACATCAATATATTGATAATATAGATAGATAATATTGATAATATAGATAGATAATATTGATAATATAGATAATAATAGAAGTAGAGTATGGAAATAATACGATATATATCACTGCCTAATAAGTGCAAATTATGCTAATCCACAAGCCCGTGTCCTCCCGTTTGTCATGTTAATGTACAAAGTTAGTTCTATTTCAATTTGCAATTTATTCCACGCACGCAACCTAAGCAACGACACATGATTCAATGTAGAGACGGAAACAAAGCTATATCAAAAAGTGAATTTACTTAGCATTTTATCGCTAAGTTTTATTATATATAGATATATATCATATTATATAGTTTTGTTATTATTGTTATCAAATATTATAATTATGGGATACAATGAATTTTTTTTTTAATATTTTATTGTTAAAGGATTTGTTTTATTAAAATTGGTAAATCAATATGATCGTTCTGGTATATTAAATATGTTTTACGGTTATTGCATCCGTTTTTATACTGTGATCCTAGAAAATATCCAAAAAGTTTGTACTGCTACATTTAAAAAAATGTCTAACATATATGTACATAGAATACTTTTACTGCGGGAAAACATCTCATCTGTGAGAAAGCTATACTAAACGATAAAACGTAAATTTAAAACGTTAAACCATTATCACCAACCAATTACCAAGTGCTATTACTAGTATTTTTTTAGCTTTTCCTATGATAATCCTATAATTTCTAATATAAATTAGAATTATGAGCAATAAAATGTGCGCAAGAATCAGAAAAATAATTAATGACTATAACATTTTTCATTTGCTTTTTCTTTCGACGCTAAGAATATTATACAAGAAATCATTAAAAGAACCAAACATATTTCAAAAATATTTTTCAAGAAAACACTGAAACGAGTTACCTAAAAGGAAAATCACATTTTCCCGTCTCAAACGCATTTGATTAATAATCATACTACGAAGAGACAGCCATATTTTTCTCACCATAAGTACGAATCATTCGTATATATTAGGGTGGATTTAGTAAAAGTTTCTTTATATCTGCAAAGGTCATTATTCATATTCATATACCATCATTTTTTATAACTTTTAGACTCTTTTTTTTTCAACAAATATAAGTAAAATATTAATAAAAACACAAGGTGGTACCACCAATATTAAAATAACAGTGAATTTAACCATTTTGGTGAAAACCACTGATATTTAAATCAAGTATCGATCAGAAAATTCCTTACTTCCCACTAACCGTTGAGATAAATTTTCCAGCATCAGTTAGCTAAAGCGTATTCTGAACCGCATATAACTCGTAGTTAGTTAGAGGTTTTCAACATAAGCTTAAAGTTTGAACCGAATTTCAAATAGAGTTTAACGAACCCTTTTAATAGCACTTATACTGTAAATTACAATACTTATGGCTTCGATTTATTTATACTTCGCAGCATGCAAATAAAACGCAACAATTCGCAATCACATACGGTTTCCACATCTTGAGCGTCAACTCTTATATGTGACGCCTTAATAAATCTAAACTCTAAAGCGTAAAGCCAGTATAACTTATTTGTAAAATTAAAAATTTATCCCATGGCATGCTGTGTAACACAAGCTTATGGCCTGAGATATAATACTAGCAGTGCTATGTCACGCGAATATACTTATAGGCTAAAAGTTGGCTTCTTATATCTAATATTTAGGTAAATTAATATTAACGCAACAAATAAATATTCAACATATCGATAATCGACTTTAAGACAGTAAAAAGTAAGAAATAGTTTTTCGTCTCCAGAAAATTTAATTCTATAATAATTCGTTACACATTTAAATATCACGAAAAATTAAAAAGGCATCCAAAATAAATTTAAGTAGCCAAGTTAAAATTTTAATATTTTTCTTAATTTATAAATAAATTAGACTATTTTCATAAATGCGACATTTTGTATGTATATATGTGTGTATTATTGTTATTTATTTCTTCGCACTAAAAGTGACTGGATGGATTTAGATCGCACCCAGACAAAGCAAGGATGAGTCTTTAGTATTTAATAAATGTAAGTTTACTTGAATTGTAAATTTCGTTTAGTTACAGACAGAATGTAAGATAGTGTACTTTTATATATTATTAGTGTTCTTATGTATAATAATATGTGTAATAATATCGCATATCCACAGAAATCTATCGCTGTTCATCTCAACGGTGCATTCGCGTCGTTGTAATAACAAAGAAAAACTGCTTTCCGAAATATAGATGGCCATATATATTACGATGAATGGGGAGAAAAATGATTAATGAACAAAAGTGATGTAAAATATTTTGTCATCGTTATTATTAAAGAAAACATAAACTATATAATATTATCTTGAATAATTATACTAGTAAATTGATTTACGCTGCGTTGATTAGTTCTTGTTAGTCTGTAAAGTTATGGCTGGAAAGTGCGCCCATGGCACAGTAGCGCTTCAGAAAACGCCAGGTGTGGGTTCGTTTCTTAGACTGGGGATATGTATGTAAAATTATAATATCTCTAAGATGGAGAATGCCATTAATATTGCAACACAATAATTTTCTCTCATATACTTACTTGCTTTAGACAGCTAAGCTTGTACTGACCACGCTTAGTTGTAAACTCTACCAACAAACATAAATGTGCAACAGGCGCATTCAAACTTGTAATTTAAGTATTTGAATGTACTTTTAAATAAATCAAAATAAGAATTTCATTCGAAATAAGTTGTTTGTAAAAACAAGTTTATTAAGATATTTTTATAGATATATTTCATTTGGATCTACTGGACAAAAATTACACCTAGAAAACAGAATCCGATTATAGCGGATGGATAAATTATCAAGTATGTCACGAAGAGAACAGAAACTAAATTAAGTAACTCCCTTAAACCAACAACAGCTGAGTTTAAGTGACTTTGAAGCACACCGCACCCCATGGTTTCCACCAAGCGTTCTGACCTCTTAGTTCACGGAACCTGTGATAATAATTAGTACTGTACTGTCGTTACATGGAAAAAACTATTTCATTAAAAATCTTCAAGTAATTAAAACCTAGAAAACTCCAAAGATGACAAAGGTGATTATAAAAAAAATAAAGATGTTCGATGTCCGGCGTAAGACACACACCTGATGATCACCTAAAGCAAGATGAGCACATAAAGTTGATCGAAACAGACAAATATCGGTAAGCACCTACACCTGGAGTTCCCGGGCTGCAAAGTTTACTAGAATAGTAACCACCATCCACGATACTCTTACACTGTATTATCCTTAATGTGAGGACTTTTAGTGGCCATCGCAACAATGTGCCTACCAAACTTGGGCAACATACAGTACCATAGATTTCACAATGTCACTATAGAAACGATGACATGAGAATCCGGCCGTCCGTCCGGTAATCTGGATCAAGATAAAAAAAGGCAAATTCAATCCTGATGTATTTACATCAAGAAATATCTCTTTTACACTAACTCCTTTACAAATAATGCATGGGTGCATTTACCTATTTGCAAAATGCTCAGAGAAAAACGAAAGGTCATATTTAGGAGACACAATATCGATTTCAGAATATGAGGAGATTCATTAAGTAAAAATCGTTGGAAGACGTCTTGCCTTGTTAGACATTAGGAAGAGTACCCTGCAGTCACTCTGAAGAGCAAAATGGACCGTGGGAGCACTTCTCTGGTACAGACGGAGAGTAACGTCGTCAGTACGTCGTAAACGAATGCAAAATCTATGCCACTATGCTAAATCAAGACGGGGACAGGATTTCGCGTAATATTTACATAATCTTAAGCACATGAGTAATTCAGGTCACAATCTAGGTATAGAATGTCACAATTATTATATTATGAATGTCCATCGCGGGCCTTTCTTTGAAGTTCTCTGGACTGAGGTAATTACGTTTCGACACGAGTTTGGGTCAGAAAATTACTGGCTTAATCACTTTATCTAAGCTTCAGCAGTATGCAGCTTAGAACTACTGGCTGACTTTACTGATTCTATACTACTTCTTCAATATAGCTTTTCATTTATAAGCAATACCTACCTACTTTCTTAGATTTACGCGAATATTTGACATTTTAAAATAAAACTATCTTTTCGATTTTTTTCGCGAATTTATTTGGATTTTTGGTTCTCGACGTTTCGAATGCTTTACAGCAACCATATAATGTATAATAAGCAATATATCATATAAGCAATACTTATTTAGTTCGTAGTCACCTTAATCTACGATTTTTGTGATAAAAGAAACCTCAAGGCTTTTTTGACCTACTTATAATTACAATTTCTTTGAATACTAATTCTTAGTATAAAATTTGTTAGCATCACTATGACATATTATGTATAGATTTCACCTACGAACAAATAGATTTATTATTTATTCGTAGGATTTCACCACTTAACCAATTTGAATGTCATAATATCGTAGTTTTTGCCACAGATGTGAAGATTATTACTTATACTGCTCTGACTTTAGAAGAAAATTAAAGTTACCTTTAGGAAAGGTAAAGAGTCTATTTGATTCAAAGGTAAATACGAGTCAATTCCAGAGAATATCGTTTAGTTGACCCTCTAAATAAATAATGAATTCAATTTTTCGAAACTTATTGCTTTGCCGTGCCATTCAATAAATGAAAATATTTGCATAACCAATAAACCAGTTAGGGAACTTTTCTAAACAGTTTTATTTTTTAATATATTATGTGTAATATTCAGTTATTTCATGTGTCAGTTTGTAAATTTTGACAATAGATTTTTGATATGTCAACTGGACAGTCGGTGATTCGTATTATGTAAGTTAGGAATATAAAAATATGAATGTAAAATGAGTATACAGAAAAAGCGAGAATTATAATTGTTAATTGCCAAATATTTGTCTTCCTGGAAAACCCAACTGAGCTGTTTTATATGTATTTATATCTTCTAGAATATCCATAATAGAATAAAAAAGAAACTAAACTAATAAAGAAGGAAAAGTTCCATTTATTACAAAAGACTTAAAATTACGCTTTTATTTTTCCATCAAAATATCTATCGCTAGAGCCATTTTTTAAATTATTTATAATTATTTATTTAAAATGTAAAGTATCAGGTTTACATTTTGAGGAATTTATTATAGATTATGGTAATTATTATTTAACACTAAGTTTTAATTGAGGAAATAATACTTTATCCAGATAAACTATATTTCTTATTATCAATTAACTAGAATATTATGATATTTTTGTATGTTCAATTCGATCGCTAAGCTATTTTGTACCTTTCGTGTTTATATAATGATAAAATTCTTGAACGGATAAAGAGAAAAACATAGATACTATATATATATATATATATATATATATATATATATATATATATATATATATATATATATATGTATATATATATATTACGTATTATTTTTTATTGAAGCCAGCTAGCTGACTTTTGTTTTGTTAACGTACCCATGAAATTTATGACTCAAAGTGAAATATCATCCCAGAGAAAAAGAAAAATTTCTTTAACTTTGTAAGTGAACTCCTCGTCGTTGCGTCACGTATAACGTATTATAACTTTCTTGCCTAAAGCTTAAAACATAAGCCATACGATCGCAAAAATTCTTTCATTCTAAAAAAATAAAATATACAGTAACTAGCGACCCGATTCGCCCAGGTGTCCCATTAAATTTTATTTTCATGATTTTCCAATATAAATATATAAAAATCGGACAAGTTCGAGTCTGACTCGCACACCGAGTGGTACATGGCCTTTTTAACATTTTTTTTCTGTTTTAATATATTAATTTGATCTTCTTAGTAAATAAATAGTAAAAAAAAAATTTATGTCAAAAGGTCATGAGGAAATCCTTTTTAGCCATTTCGTAGTAAACATTTTAAAAAAACAAAATAGGATTTAATATACTTATTTAAAACCAAACAAACCAAACAGTTACTGATATATAATAATAATGATATAAATATATAAATATGATATATAAAAGTAATAATAATGAATGTAACCAAACTTACGTAAGTATTTTTTCGGTTGTATTATAAAGTGTTTTCCCGTAGAATTAGGTAAACTCCCACGGTAAAATGTAGCCTCTGTCATTTTCCAGCCCTCCAACTATCTCCATAAAAAAATCACGCCAATGCGTCACACCGTTTCATCGTAAAGTTAGCGAAAGACAAACAAACAAATAAACAAACAAACACACTCAAATTTATAAAATTACAAGAACAAAAGTATGGATATATTAAAATAAAATAATTGCAAAACTTAGTCATATTAATTAAACTTACGAAAACGTGAAATATATGATACGGAGCTTTAAATGAGATACAAAATTTTATTGCTAAGTAAAACTTTTACTCGCAATGCGTATGTAGTTTATAATGCAAATTGAACTAACTTCCAAACACATTACCATTACAAACGAGGTTTCTTACTGAGAGTGGGATTATATATTAACATAATATGCTAATACGCAGCTAATAGATAGCGATAGGGATCGCATTTCTAACTTCATTAGCCGTTTGACGTTAATTTTGTAATTGTCGTTATTAATTGGCGAAACAACAGGGTAAATTTGATATAAATGACAATATATTACAATATTCTCTATATATCGAATTATGGTAAGTAAAAAATCTACGTATTTGATGTAATAATACATGCTTAGATATGTATCACGGTACTGTATGTTTGTTACCCCTTCATGTAGAAAATGCTGAACAAATTCGGATGAAATTCATTACATAGATAGAAAATGACCTTAAGTAACACATAGTAATAAAGTTTTCGAAAACGTTGACGCTGTCTGTACTTAATATTATAAAAGGGGCACTTAGTGACGCATCTGAACGAAGAGAGGGTGAGTCCTACTGTTATATTAAAATTTGACTGTTAAATATATCAAGGAAAACATGCAATTTAACTTTTTATTTTACAGCTTTTATTTTTTATTTATTTATTTAATCATTTATTTCAGGCAAAATTTACATAAGGATCTTAAATATGAAAACAGAAGCCCATAGCATAATATATACCTTAAAACTAACATATATATATATATATTTATTTATTTATTTATTAGGCAAGCCAACGCAACATACAATGTGATATAACACTAAAAATATAAAACAAATTTAAAAAGTATTACACTGTACATCACACTTACAGGCTAGCTCAACATGTAATATAATAAGGCGTTCTCTACTTCCAACCCTAATTCCCACACCCAAACAAAAAACTAAATTAAAGATTAAAAAAAACAGTACAAAATGAAAATAAAAACAAAATTACAGCCATAAACAATAAAAATCATTACTATAGTCTACACAACCATTATAATAAAAAATCAGTACCGTAAGTTAATTGAAAAATGTATTTAAATAAAAAAAAAAAAAAACGACATAATTAATAACCCAAAAATTAACTAAAAATGCAAGTGGCATAACAAACATTTTTTTTTTATTGCGAGTGTGTGAAATATTTTTTTAATTTATTCTTAAATGACGTGGCGGAGTCTTTGAAAATGTCAATTTTTGCCTTGCTAAAAAGCAAGTTATAGCTCCTTACGGCTCCTTGTTTAAAGGAGCAGTTGTGCCTAAGTTAGACTTTACCTTTCGACATTGAAAAGTGCATTTTCTTTTTATATGGGCTCTTGCGTTCTGTCTCGGTATAGAAAACATAATTTTTGTCAATAAATTTTTGCAATCTACTCCTCCACTTATGAGTTTATGTAAAAAACAAACATCTAGCATTGTTCTACGACTTGATAGGGAAAGAGTTTTATAATATCTAAGCATGTCAGTGTAATTATTATTCTCATTTATCTTATTATCTTTATAAGTTAAGTGTCTCAAAAATTTCTTTTGTACTCTCTCTATTCTGTCCTTGTGTACTTGATAGAATGGATTCCATACAACAGAACAGTATTCTAATTTGCTTCTCACCATTGAATTAAATAATACTAATCTGGTTTGTGATTTCTTAAATTCTTTAGTGTTTCTCATAATAAAGCCTACTGTTTTTAATGTTACTTTTAATAAATAATCTACATGCGGCACAAAACTTAGCTTATTGTCTATCGTGATGCCTAAATCATTTATTTCTTTTATATTATTTAGTACATCTCCATTTAGGTTATACGCGTAATGAACATTACTTAATTTTCTGCTAAATGTAATAGTGAAACACTTCTGGCAATTTAATTTCAGTTGATTCTTGTTACACCACACAAGCAATCTATTAAGGTCCTGCTGCATTAATAATGAGTCATTTATGTTTTCTATTTTTTTATAAATCTTAAGATCATCTGCGTAGAGATGAAAATAACAATATTTAAAACATTTTACTATGTCGTTAATGAATATTCCGAATAAAATGGGCCCGAGATGAGAGCCTTGTGGTACTCCAGAGGTAGCGATAAATGAATGTGATTGATATCCTCCAATAACTACATTCATCTCCCTATTTATTAAGTATGATTTTAACCAGTCAAGTAACCTGCCATGGATGCCATAGTTGTTAAGTTTTTGGATTAAAATTGAATGATTGACCATATCAAAGGCTTTTGCAAAGTCTGTAGATATACAATCTACTTGGTCACCTTTGTCTAATGACTCCGACAAGTTATCAACAAATAAGGTTAAGTTTGATATGGTCGATCTATTGCTGATAAATCCGTGCTGTTCCTCATGTATCATAGATTTCATATGCCAATTAAGTGATTGACAAATTAGCGTTTCGAAGATTTTACCAAATATTGATAATATACATATTGGTCTATAGTTTGATATTACCTTTTTGTCGCCATTTTTAAATATAGGAACAACCCGAGCTTTTTTCCACTTTGCCGGAAATTCTCCTTCATCTAAAGATTTCTCGTATATTAATAGCAACGGCTTAGCTAAGAATATTGCGCAACGTTTAGCAAAGATTGGAGGTATATCATCTGGTCCAGCACCTTTATTTGTTTTTAGACTTCTTAATTTACTTACTATTTCAGTTTCCGTAATGTTTATCCTGTGTAAATAAGATTTTTGGAATTCATCCTGAGAAAAATTCAA
The DNA here is from genome assembly GCA_921882275.1 of Brenthis ino. Taxonomy (NCBI): domain Eukaryota; kingdom Metazoa; phylum Arthropoda; class Insecta; order Lepidoptera; family Nymphalidae; genus Brenthis; species Brenthis ino. The sequence continues at coordinate 22,539,106 of OV170232.1, read as the reverse complement.
AGACGTTACTCTGCTCGGTGTATATATACTTGAGAAATGATTAGCAAATTGATCACATATGTCTGTTCCGTTGGTAAATGTAGAACCTTTTAGTGTCATAATGGCTGGGTAGTCACATTTATTGGAACGCTTTTCCTTTAAAAATGAATAAAAAAATTTAGGATCAATTGTTATATTGCTCTCCACCCTATCAATGTAATTTTTGTATTCTATATTTATAAGAAATTCACACCTGTCTCGAAGCAATTTAAATTCAATTTCATCTAATGGGTTTTTATATTTCTTACAACGTATTCTATATTTATTTTTCTCAGCTAGTCTTTTAATTAAGCTGTTAGAGTACCACACAGGATAAAAAGTTTTATTCCTGACACTTCTTTTTGGAATACACCTTTCAATAACTTTGCGTATCTCATTATAGAAAATTTCTGTCATTTCATTTACATTGACACAGTTTTGAAATAGTTGCTCCCAATTTAATTCTGCTAATTTTGCATTAATTATATTATAATCAGCACTTATAAATTTGTATTTCACCATTGTGCTGGGACTTAGTAAGGTATCCTTACAATAAGTTTCGTAATTAATTTCTAAAGGTGGATGATATTTGTCTATTGGACATGCAGAAAATGAACTATATTCTGTACTTATGTTGTTACAATTGCTAAAAACTAGGTCTAAAATTTTTCCATATGAATTACATATACCATTATGTTGAGATAAATTTGTTACTGCCATAAAGTCATTTATTAATGCGCCCACTGTGCTGTTATTATCTGGGGTAAGTTTTTTATGGTTAAACTCTTTGTAAGTCCAATGAATTGCTGGTATATTAAAGTCTCCTATCAGAATGGTACAGGATTGTTCGTTTATAATTTTCTCCACATTATTAATGTAACCTTCAAGTACATCACACTTTAAAGGCGATGGAATATAGACTGCACAAATAGAAACAGGAGTTGAGTCTAGTATAATATTTACCCAAAGGTCTTCATATTTGGTTTCCCAAGAGTTTATCCTAACACTCTTGTACCGTTTAGAAACGGCAATTAGTACTCCTCCTCCGTCCAATTTGCAACTGTCGCTTGATTCACGATCTCGGCGAAAGACAGTGTAACGATTATCAATAACTTCATTGCTAGTTATGCTATTATTTAGCCACGTTTCAGTGAAAATTATAATATCAAAATCACAGCTAAGAATTGCAAGGTAAATAACATTAGTTTTAGTTCGTATGCCTCTTACATTTTGGTAAAAAAATCCTTAAGTTCTTTACCATTTGATAAAGAAAAACAACAAACTATTCTAATTTATCCTAAAAAAATACAAATTACAAACAGGTCTGAAATACAATAACTGCAAATAAAATAGTTTATTGTAATGTTTTTAAAAACTCTTTCGACTTAACTAGTATTACGTCACTTGATATCGATTTTCGAAGGTAAATATTACCGTTACGTGACCACACAAACCGATACTGTTTTTCTTTTGCGAAAATTCGTGTCGCAGCGTAAATATCCTTTGCCGTTGAAGTTAAATGTTCCGATATATACACTGGCTTCTTATCCCCAGAAATGCCAAGATGTGATGTATTTAATTTACTATCCGGATTACTCTTATTAAATTTTATCACACCTGCTAGGAAACTATCTCGCAGTAAAGGATTGCTAAATTTTACTAGAACCGATCTCGGACGTGATGTCTCTTTATTAATTTTAGCTATGCGTGTACACTTAGAAATTGCACCTTCTGTTAATGGTACATTTATTACTCTTCCGATCTGCTCAATTGTTGTGACTAAATTTTCACTCCTATGTTCTGGCACACAATGTAACTCTAGATTAGTAGCTCTTATTTCTCTCTCCAGATTATTAATTGTGTTATTTTGGGAATTTAACACCTGACGAAGATCGTAATTGTCCTTTTTTAAGCTTGTTATTTCCTTTTTAGCCTCCTCCAACTCTTGCTTAATTGAATCAAAATGACTAGATAAATACTCTAAAGATTGTTTAATACTTTGCAAACCAGTTAGTTCCTCACGTATGCTTTTTAATTCTAAGCTGACTGTTTGAGATAGTACCTCTTTTACTTCGTTCCTTATTGCAGCTAGCCAGTCGCTATGGTTATCGAAATTATCTTTGCTTGTGTTCGCCAGTGGCGGGGATGGCCCTTTATTAATATTGTTCCGATTATTATTATGGCAATTTGGACATGTCCACTGTCCTCGCGTTACTATAGGCTTGTTACCAAAGGATGTTATACACTCTAAATGATATTGAGCCTGGCATTTAACACATTTTATTCTTTTCTGGGTGACAAGTACACTTGCATTGCAGGCACAACATTCATTAGTCATTTTAAAGAAGTGCAGATAAATAATTAAATATTTGAAAAAATATTATTTAGAGTGAGATTCGAACCCGGGTTACTCGAAGCGTTTAATTACAATCTTCTAACAGAGTCCACCGTCAGTTTAACTTTAATTGCGAAATATTCCATATACTGGTAGTTGCTGTCATGAACTTTTATATACGAGTATGTTAATTTTTACATTTGAAGGTAGACATAGCTTATATCACTTGCATATTATATTTTTATCACTTTTACGCTTACAAATAGGCACAGTCTTCAATTGTCAATGATTGTACATAATACTAAAAATCACAAATGTCACAAATTAGTATAATTTAACCACTTTATACACCAAAACATGAATTTAGAAACTGGAAGTGGGCAAAGAACACCCGTTCTGTTTGACGTTTTTGATAACTGATATATATATATATACAATATATATATATATATATATATATATATATTATATGTTTGACGTTTTTGATAACGGATATATATATATATATATATATATATATATATATATATATATATATATATATATATATATATATATATATATATATTAATTATAACTATTTAACACGTAGTCCAGACGTGTGAGCTGTGTTTGTGTGATTATATATAATGTCGTGTAGTATGGAGCAGACGGTATAATGTGGTGGAATAACTATTAACCGGTAAAAAGAGATATGAACAATTTATTTTAAAATCTAGACCTACAACAAACATATCTAAATAAACATAGATACATACATAATAATAAAACATATTATGTTAGTAGTTAATAATTAATTTTCCACTTAATATATTATATTTGATACATTTAAACAAAAATATACAGAACGGACTGAATACTAAATTTCACCACAGATTAAAAACTAATTAACATTTATGGGACGTAGAGTTTTAAGAGAAATGTCATAAAGAGAGTAATAAAGCTCAAGACAACTGAAATACGAATCTAGTGACGTATTCGTATATCATCAAAATCGTAGTAAGTACATAAAGGTCTTACATTTAACCCTTTAATTGGATTGGTAAAATCAAAACATAATTTAAGCTTAAAATTTACAGCTGAAAATAACTTATAAACCAGTTGAATCCTGGTTTATTTAACCAAATATCTATTACACGTTTTACATCTCAATGAATTTAAATTAAATAACACAATTTTAGACCAAAGCGGGTTGATTCGAAAGTAAACAAGGCCGTATCACAGGTACCCGCACGGCTGGCCTTTTGAATCGATAATGAACTCAATTTTTCCGAACTCATTCGGTTTGTAGATCCAATGCAGGTAAAAATATTTACATGTAGATACTCGTAGGTGAAATTTTCTGTAGTACTACATTCTTTATATGTGTAGGCACAAATATATAAACACACACATCTTTTTTAAACTTGTCTATTTTTATTAACCTTATTTTAAATTACATTTTGTGACAAATATGTTAAAAAAGAAGAATATAATGACATGATAAGTCGTTGAATTCTAAGCACGGTTTTTATTTCTCTTTTAATCAAATAGATTAAAATATTTAAACACTGCTGCAACGGCCATATTATTATGCATTAGGTAAAATACGCACGTAAACTAAGATAATAAAATTCTGCGTCTTTTACTTTTAAATGGACTACGAGTATGAGTGTGTCCAAATCCAAAAAACACTAAGCAATTTTACCAATAGATATTTATATTTAAGTATATATATATATATATATATATATATATATATATATATATATATATATATATATATATATCTAATCTTGCATGTAAACGAATATATGACCTTGAATTTAGCCTACTTGTAAGTGATGTAACCGTCGTAACGACTTAAAAGCGTCTTTTTTCAGTAAATAGTTAAAATTTTAGACACGCAGGTTTCCTCGCGATATTTTCCTTCATCATAAGACAAGTAGTTATCTTGTTCGAAATGATTCGTGCACGAAAATATCAGAGGTGCGAGACCCGGGATTTGAACCCGCTTCACTCGGTTTCCCAAGCGAGCGTGTTACCACTGGGCTACCACTGCATATGACCATAATATTAGGTGGCCCAATAATAGGATATTTTTATTTAACATTTATATTATGAAAAGTTTACGACACATAAAACTGAAAAGTGACCGCCACGTGTAAAAAACAATTACAATACAAAGTATAAAATATAATCGATATCGTATCGATTATATTGCCTCAATAAAATATTATGATAAAACGATATCAAATTAATAGAAACGGCACAAGGTATTGAGAAATCAATCTATTTAAATTGCATCTACAACAAAAATTTGCCTGGTACGATTATATACTCATATGATTCGCAATACAACAAAAAATCTAAAATTTGATTAATGTATAGATATTCATAATTTATTTACGCTGATTTGGACCTAGTAGCTAACATATAGGTACTGTAGCAGATTATGAAATCCTAGAATTGAGTCCCAAGAGCCAAAAAACAGTGATAGTTCTTCTGCTAAAGAAATTCTCAGTAGCAACACAAAGTCGGTAAGTATGTTACCCTCTCCTCGGAGAGCATGTAAACCCATCGATCTTTCTTCCGATCATTCACTGGTACATGACTACTAATGAAGTTTTATAAATATAAAGATTGAAAGAATAAATATACATGGTTTAGAACGGGTAGTTTTAAGTGAGTTATTATGATTTCAAATGAGAAATTATGAATGTTGGCTATTGAAATACTAAGTAAGCGATTGTAGTCGAAAAACAATTTATTAATCTCAATTTGTTTATCGTTTGTTTAAAATGATCAGCTTCCTCAGTAACTTATAATAAGTTATGACTTGTTCAGTATTTAAGCATAAAATTAACAATAAATTCAAAGATTATATACCCTATGGCGATAGATCATTGATGAAATTAGAATTAGAATTGATGAATATTCACCCACATTCTAAGATTATCAAAACTAAAAGTTAAAATTTAAATCATGTTGACAGACTAGCGGCTCACCCTCGCTACGCTCGGGTTTGCCTCTAGGAAAACGAAAACAAACCTATCCCACGGGAGCCGTACATTTTTCTGGGATAGAAAATAGCCTATGTGTTATTCCAGACTATAATATATCTCTGTGTCTTTCATCCAGATACGTTCAACCATTCTGGCGTGAAAGAGTAACAAACACCCACACTCACAAACTTTCACATTTATAATATTAGTATAGATTTCTAAAATATTTTTTGTAAATACTAGGAAGTTTTACAATTAATGTTCAAATTGCACTTTCTGAAACTTCTTGATTTTCAACCGACTTCCTCAATAAGGAGGAGGTTCGCAATTCGGCTGTATGTTTTTTTTATGTTTGTTACCTCAGAACTCCGTCATTTATTAACCGATTTGAACAATTTTTGTTTTGTTTGTTAGAAATTTCGAAGTCGGTGCCTGCTGATACAAAGCAAAGCACACCGACTTCGAAAATATTTGATTAGGTATGAAAATGAAAACTACCAATCAGTTATTTTTTTACTTTTTAGTGCTTTTGTTTGAAGTCAGTTTTTATTTTTTTGTTAAAAAGTTTTCTAACGTCAAATTAATATACCATGTCCATTTTAACAGTAAAATCTGTCTCTTTAATATTACAGATTAAGAAAATGAAGGGCCCGTTAGCACCCTTTGGAATATTTACCAACCTTAAAAGTACGCTAAAACGCTTGACCGGATATTTTATAATTCAATTAGGTATTGTAAAATTGAACTTAACTTAATTAACGCGATGCTGAACTACGAGTTCTTACGTCGTTCATATTGTGCGGTTTATATTTTACTAGCATTGCCCGCGGCTTGGCCCGCATTCAGATGACCAAAAACGAAATTCTTAGGTTTTACATATTAGTATACTCTTACATTGCAGTTTTGTATTTTTTCTCAGAAATGAGACATTTTCCCGCGGTAAAAATCCTATATATTGACCTGGATAACCAGCTACCATCATACCAAATTTCACCAAAATCCCTCTAGTGGTTTTCTCGTGATGCGGTAACAGACAGACAGACAAAAATTCTAAAAACTATAGATTCGGCCTCTGTATCGATAATAATGTCTATTTCAATAAGATTTCCAAAAAAATATTTAATGTACAGATTCGGCTTAGTTACAATTTTATTATACGTATAGATTTTAACGTGATATAGATATAATTGTTTGTCGCTTTTGCAGCCATTTAAACTTTTTACTAAGCAGCCATAGAAGTTTGATAATTTTTCGCAAAAATAATATTATAATGCTGCAAACCGTATTGTAGAATTTAACTGCTTTGTGGGTTTTTGTAACCAGTGTTGTGCCTTTGGTTTAGGTTATTATGTACGGCTCAAATCGTGAAGTCCTGGGTTCTACTCCCGAGTCGGGCCAAAACGGCTACTGGGTTTTTATGTAATGGAATACAGGTATATTTACACCCCCTGCGCTTCATGTATTACCGATCGAGTTATTATATGAGAGTGTAAGGACTGTCTGCTCATACACTTGTGCACTATATCTCCTAAATAAATAGTTTCAGGAAGTTCATACGCCGTGACCGAACTCGGTCAAGAGGAGATTTTTATATATGTCAATAACATTTTTATATCTCCTCGTTAAATGATTTCCCTTGTAAAAGTAGCTTATATATATATATATATATATATATATATATATATATATATATATATATATATATAGTACATACAATCAAGTATGAAACAAGTAAGTACTAAATTATATATTTATTAGTGTACATACTAGCGTATAGTTTTTTAGAGATGAGATATTTTCCCGCAGTAAAAAGTATCCTATATATTGACCCGGATAACCAGCTATCATCATACCAAATCTCAAAAAAAACCTGCCCAGTGGTTTTCTCGTGAGAGAGACCTCTGTCTGGGAATGCATGTCTGTCTAGACATAAATTCTAAAAACTATAGATTCGGCCCCCGTATCGATAATGACTATTTCAACAAGATTTTCCAAAAAAATATTTAATGTACAGATCCGACTCTGTTAGAATTTTATTATATTTATGTATAGATATCGTTGTTAATAATAAATTAAATCACATTCATTGAGTTTATAAGTAAAGATATACATACATTTACATGTAACACGACTCATTAATTTAAATTAGGTTTAACTAAATCTAAACAGTGTTGCCTGATTATATTAATAGTAAATAGCCAGAAAGGAAATAAAATTCGCATAACCGTTAAACAGAACGGCTTCAAAGCTCATATTACCGACCGTTGACTTTTATGTTCGAACCAAACATTATATGTTACGTAATTATAATCCCATCAAAAACATTCTGTAAAAATATTGCAAGTCTCGCAACGCATTTCTTCTACCTCAAAAAGCTATGAGATGTAATGTAAAACCAAGTCGGTTAATTTATTCATTACCTATCTATGAAAGCATCTATCCGACAACTTTGTCATAAATCGTTACCGAATTAGTTAAGTTACAACATTTTATAGTGACCGTATTAATATTAGATATATTTATTTCTTTAATTAATAGAATGATTTGGCCATCGCACGGAAACATAATCACATAAGAGTCTACTACTTTAAATAGCCCTAATTAAACATATCATGACCAAGGTGGACGGACGACTTGGTCAAAGTCGCTGGAGCCCACTAGATGCGGATGGCACAAGACTGGCTGTCGTGGAACTTTTTGGGAGAGGCCTATGTCCAGCTGTGTGTGTATTTGGGCTGAGATGAACTGAACATAGCACTAGCGGGTCAAATTTATGCATACACTAACATAAATAATGCACTCAGAACGCTAATTTTAGGTAAATTTTGTTATTTGTAGATTCTATTATCATGTGCGATGGCCAAGTCATTCTATTAATTAAAGAAATAAATATATCTAATATTAATACGGTCACTATAAAATGTTGTAACTTAACTAATTCGGTAACGATTTATGACAAAGTTGTCGGATAGATGCTTTCATAGATAGGTAATGAATAAATTAACCGACTTGGTTTTACATTACATCTCATAGCTTTTTGAGGTAGAAGAAATGCGTTGCGAGACTTGCAATATTTTTACAGAATGTTTTTGATGGGATCTCATTTCTTTTTGTAAATATTTCTCCTTTTTCTCTTTTCTTGTACTATTTCTTGTGTGTCAGCTAAGGACTTTTTAAAAGCCCACTCCTTGTCTCTGTGGGCTTTTTTCAGAGGCTTTGATATAGGTAACAAATTTTGACAAGTCTGGATGATAAAAAATCTAAGTCTATTGTATTGGGAAATTACGGACTCCTGGACTTTAATACTACTATCTTATGCATTAAGAATAAATATGTATAGTTAATTTAACGAATATTTAAATTTCATTGTTGACCCTAAATACCTACCCCGATACTAATATTCGACTTACATAAGTTTAATAAGATGTGTAGATTTATGTGTCTATCTGCAGCATCGTAGTTAAATCCCGAAAGTTGTATTCCATTCCATTTTAAAAGTAATTTTCGAAGAGATTGATATTTCATGACCTCTATATTCCATGTTCTAATAGGTGGGTACAGTTACGAGCAATGAGATGTTGAGAAGGTTTTCTAATTCATATCAACATCATACTTTGTAAAAGAAAATGTACGAGTTTTGTTTCAAAATTAAGTAATCGTCAAGTTGTTTCTTAATTAGGTATATATTTTAATCAATTCATTATAAATAACAGTAATCGAATATTAGTAGGTATAAACTATACACGCTTCACATTACATTTATGTACCCATTTGTATATGCATAAAAATGTATAAAGCTACTAAAAAAGCTTAAAATATTATTTTCGCGTTTAAAAAGACTTTTCTAATACATATAATTGCAAATATAAACATTAATAAATAGACCAATCGAAATTAGGTTAGTAATTACGAGGGAACATAGGATCGGACGTACAAACATACATACCTACAGGTAAAACACTAACCTAACCCCCTTTTACAGTGCAACTATTGTATAATTAATTTACCATTAATTATAAATTTTATAAGAATATATGAATGAGGTGAAAAAAATAAAAGTAAGATATCGGGAAATGAAAAAATAATATTTAATTTAAATAATGTAAGGAAAAAATAGTGTAAATTTAATTAAAATATTTTATGATTTTTAAACGAAATTTATATTTGACATAACGGCACAAATTAAGGCAAGCTATGATGAAGTTTATTTATATCAAAATATTTATATTATGTGCTATTTTATTGTGACCTATTATTTTAAAAAATACCTAAACCTTCTGGCGTTCCTTGACGTCGTTAAAGTGGAGAAATTGACTAACAAATTAAATACTTAGTGATAACAAACGGAACTCTGAGAAAGATATATTTTAAGTTGGATATTTAAGTTAATAGAATAATATATGAGTTATTCCTGTGTTTTTTTAACATGACTAAACTAAATATTGATAAATACATATTGAATGTATTAGTCAAGTAGAAGTCGAACTAACGCTTCGAGGGCTCTGTACTTTTTTTTTATAGTTGGGAAATCCTATTACGGATACCACCCGACTTCCCCCGGGCGACTCTCGCTACGGAACACACGAGTGTTCGATTACTTGTATATTTTTTTTTATATTTAAGATCTTTTATACATATAAGTTTTAATTTATATATTAAATATATTATGTCTTAAAACTCTTTACAATATTGATAATTACATTTTAGTCGTCGCTAACACTTACAGTATATCCACTATTTACCCTGCTATACATTTGGGTAGTTTAAGTGACGAAAAATGATATGTATGAACTGCAAAAATAACTTTGTAATCCCATATATCGCATATCTATTTGTATAGGAATACAAAGTTATTTATGCAGTTTGTATATCTCGAAAACAGGATTGAAATTGCATGATGTTTGAGTTTTTCCTTCCGTTATAGGCTAAACACTAATTGTGTTCAAAATTTGAAGCTCCTATGTCTGCTAGAAGTACCTTAGAATTTTGATGATCGGTGAGTGAGTGAGTGTGTGAGTGACGATATTAACGAATTTTGATCTGCAACAGTTCTTAAACTACAGGTTCAAATTGAATGTAATTTGGAAATATGCCTAGTTTTATTATGTTCTTTTAGTCACTGAAAATTCAGGCTTCTAGCTATATCCATAACGAAGTTATGGGGGGGTGGAAAATGCTCTGAATCGCTTCGAGAAAAGGATGGTACTGTCGTGCCCTTTTTTGCTCGACTTGGCGGGGGCACTCCGTGCCCCCCGATACGTATATTGAAATAAATATGATATTTTATATCTTAAATATCATTGTGTAAGTAAGAAGCCTAGAAGATCTTTTATTTTTATGAACATATATATTGTATTTTTTTATTTAATATTATTTTAACGCCATTTATCTATCATATATTAATAATATATGTAAATAAATATTATAATATGTATGATAATAGTTAATGAGACTTAATTTTAAATCACTAATTAAAATTATAATAAAAATAAACCCCCACAAAGTTAATAATTTCGATTACAATTACAATAATTTTTATTCCTGTAAGTGACTGTTTGAATCTATAAAATTATTAAATTATGTAATAAGTTATATTTAGAATAAAAATAGCTTAATTAATCTATTACGTCACAATGATTTATCGAATAGAAGGACGATCGAGAATATTTTATTACCATCCAGTATTTACGCACATTCAGATCATCAATGAAGAATGAAATAGTTTATTATCTTTTAAACCTATGCCTCCAAATTGAATATGTGTGTATGTGTGTGTGTGTGTGTGTGTGTGTGTATGTGTGCGTGCGTGCGTGCGTGTGGGTGTACCTATGCATATAAATAGGTTGTAGGCTGTCAATAATGAATCTTGCCAAAAGGTAGAGCACAACAGGCATTTAGGGATACACCACCCAAGAGATGCAAAGGGAGTTCCTTCCTCTTGGGTGGAACTAGCGACTGCTAGTTGTTCATAAAACAAATACATTTACCTATTCTTCTTAATTAAAAAAATAAATTAAATCGAGAGTAAAGCCACCGGCGAAAACTAGTTATTCAATAAACAATTTTATTATGTTATACTTTTAGCCCCACTACATTTCAAGTTAAACTTCAAATCTTACGATGGGTGGTTGCAATTCATCTGTCCCGCCAGTCTTGGCCAAGATCCAATGAATTTTCGCAGCCGCTTACTCCCATAAATATTTTCTTGCAAGATAAAATATCTTTGAGAGATCTACTGAGAAACTAGTAATATAAACGCATTCTGTTTATAAGTTTTAAGTTTCCTGAAAACTTAGCTACTCGTACATGGCTACGTTCCACGTCAGAATTTCTATATCAACTAAATAGTATAGTAGTATGTATAACGTCGTATCATTTCTAATCTTACATAATTCGTTGGCTCACTATTACAAGGTTCTATGTTACAATTTTAGTACTTATTTAGTTATTAATGCTACAAGGTTCTATGTGTCATTAGCTACAGTTTTGCAAAAACAAACCACTAGATAGCGGCACTTTAACTACAAAATATTCAATTTTATGTTGTTTTTTTTACGATAGCAAAATAACGAAGTTCTATGTAAATTTTACTACACTTTATTAAAATTAACATTTTGTATAAACCTACTTGCAGTACTTAAACCAGGATAAATATCTCTATGTTTATTGGTCAATTCAAATTTCCAATCCGTATATAGAGGATCGATACTGTTTATAAGAGATGTTATTACACCGCCATAACTCTTCATGCTGCCACGAATTTTGTAGATTTAGGTAAAATTATGTAAGTTCTCATTTAGCTTGGTTTACTTAATTTTACTTAACAATTACTCATTTCTAAAGGATCTATACATATAATAAAATTGTAACTCAGCCGAATCTGTACATTAAATATTTTTTGGAAAATCTTATTGAACATTATTAGCGATACAGAAGCCGAATCTATAATTTTTAGAATTTTTGTCAGTCTGTCTGTCTGTTTATCTGTTACCGCATCACGGAAAAACCACTGGAGGAATTTTTATGAAATTTAGTATGATGATAACTGGTTATCCGGGTCAACATATAGGATACTTTTTACCTCGGGAAAATGTCTTATTTCTAAGAAAAAATACAAAAACTGCAATGTAAGAGTATATTAATATGTAAAAAGTAAGAATTTGGTTTTTGGTCATCTGAACGCGGGCGGATCCGCGAGAAACGCTAGTCCTATATAAATTTGAAGCAAAATTTGATAACGCAAACAAACCTTAACACACGCTTATATAAATAAATTTCCTAATTAAACCACAAGTTAAGAAAAGTTAATACTCTCAATTTTAGTATAAAACAACTTGAGAGCTGTACGTCTTATGTGGTTGAAATATTTATACTTTTAAGCATACTTTCGAAGCTAAGCAATAATTGGAAGTTTTGCTAATTAAGTCTACAGTGTTACTACAACAACTACAACAACTACACAATAATACTACAAAACATACTTGTAAATTTTAGGTTAACACAGTTACTTTTAGACATCCCTCTGATGAGTGTTCACCTCGTCGTCTTGGAGGCTCGTTAGCGACCGGAAATCCAGCTGGGTGTGAAACCAAGAGACACAAGAAGGCGGCCCACCTAGGGGTGCGGTGACCATGTGGGTTTCTCGTGGAAGTTCTCTGATAGTAGACTGTAGGCAACCCATTGATTGTTATGGTCATCTTTGACCGACCTATCGTCGGGGTGTCGGGGTTGAGTGCGTAAGCGATCCACACACACACACGCACACGCGTACACACACACACACACACACACACACACACAAACGCACTTATTTTTTTTTACTGTGCGTCAAATGGCTAAAAGGATTTTTGTGTAGTTGGGTGTTGTTGGAGAATAACATGGAGGCATCTACTAGGTCATACACCCGAGCATAGTGAGGGTAAATCGCTTGTATCTAAATAAATATATCACATTAAATCACATACATCTTTATCGAGTTGAAGCACATGCATAAGTGAACTAAGATAATTTTAATGGTGCTTTTGAAAGTAAAAACTAATTTGGCCTGTACAGGTAAATTTAAAAAGCAGGCAAGCTGAGATAATCCTATAAGAAGTCTCGTTCCTTTCAACAAAGGAACTAGCTTACTATAAAATTCTGTGCATTTTAACACAATTATAAAGCGTATTTTCATTCTGGAACTAGAATAGATTAAAACAAAATTGATTGCACTTATTTTGTACATTATTTCAAAATATTATAGAGCAAAAATAGTTTATAAAAAATATTAGGTCATATGATCAAATATAAACAATAAAAATATTACAATAACTGAGTTACTCTTCTTCGACTAAAGTGATTTTGATGAAATTTTATGTGATTTAATTCATAAGGAGGGCGTAGACTACTTTACAAAAGAATCAAAAATAAATATACATATAAATATGCATACATATGCATAGAAAACTAATTTAAAAATATTCTGAACGGCACAGAATAAAATAACATAATTTAAAGCATGCGGACGTAACAGTTTCTATGAATCAAATAACCAAGACTACCAAGCGAAGTGTTTTACATGTATATAATATGAAAAAATATAGTTTTAATATTATATAATAAGCAAAATTAAGAGACCTGAAAATAAACTAAGTCGATCTTATAATTTGTCGTGAACTCGAGAAATTCTGTATTTCTTAGTATCAAAAACCCTCAGAATTTCCGAGTGCTACGTTCAAGATTAACATTGTATCTGTTTTTAGCTAATTTAAAGTCATTAGGGAACTGGATTGTGGATGAATCAATCGAATTATTCTCGATGGTGCGCCATTAGCCGGGTTCCAAGACGCCGGTCAACCAGTGCAGCGACTCTAAGTGCATTAGTACTCGACTAATCACTTCGTGCTGCACAAGTATTTCGTGTAACACAATTATTTCAGCAGGGTTATACTGCACTGGAATTTCTTGATTCTTAATCTATACTAATATTATAAAGAGATAAAGTTTGTGAGATTGTGAGTTTGTGACGTTGTAGGAGGTAATCTCTGGATCTACTGAACCGATATAGATGAAATTTGGTAAGGAGATAGTTTGAGACCCTGGAAAGGACATAGGATCTTTTTATTCCGGAAATCCTCCCTTAAAGGGTGAAAATGGGGATGAAAGTTTGTATTGGGAAGCAAGCTAGGGACGAACCCGAGCGAAGCGAGGGTGAGTCGCTACCGCTAGTAATATTATAATGAAGATATTGTAGTTTTTGGACTGTTCTTATCTTATACAGGAACAAAACATAGAATCGACCTGATTTATTGCTTATATATCACTCTTATCCGATTTCGTTCGATAACAGTATTGCCGTCCTAAAGTCAAACAGACAAACATACGTTGATAAACAAAAGTTTTTTTGGTATTTTGAAATTAATGAATTTTGGAAAGTATTAGAAGTTTTTGAGCTTTAATATTACACAAAGAATGATACGAGCTCAATATGGATTAGATATTTCGAAATCAAACAAATGCTACAATTTTATTTACAAGTACTAAGCCTTAGATAAATTAAATAGTGTAATAGCTATTATAGTCAAAGTCTTAGGTCTATTACATGTGGTGGTGTTTTATTTATATCCTGTACATGATATAAATAAAACACCCTTATTAATGGTTAATTGGACCACATATAGTCATCATTTCGCTCCAACCTAATCGCTAAAGTAACTTACTCTCATACATGCTTATAGACTTTTACTCGTATATGGACTGCCCATTTATTTTTATTTGCACTATATACTAAAACGTGCTCTGTATTTAATATCAGCATATTTTTAAATTAAAAACAATACTTTAAATAACATATTCCTTGATTTTGTGTTTCAGTTCATTCATATTTAGTTAGGAATCTCTAAGCCGTTTAAAAATAATTACTATCAAGCAAATTTTCGTTATTACTTTCGTATTGACAAGACGCCAACTTTTTTCTCTATGAAAATTTATGTAGTGGTAGGTAATAAAGGATCGTATGGGTTAGATTGGGATAATGTACTATTCAAATTGTATGACATATATAGATATAGCCATTAAATTAGGCTAGCCATTATATTAAATTGCTTGTTGTGTTTGCAACCCTTTGATTAGATATTAAATTGGCATCCCTATTATTTCATCCCGCTATAAAGTCGGGATTCAAAGATACCTTGGGTTACAAAGCAATAAAACGATATTTTAACCCCAGCAAAACCAAAGTACATCGTTAAACTATAATAAAATAAATCGTGTAATACCCATATACTTTTAACTTCTCACAAAATCATTTAAATTGTTAACAAATTTGTAATTATGCAAATTTATAAATGTAAAACAAGCATTTATGCACCAATTACTGCTTTTAACTAAATATTTAGAAGAGAAAATTTGTTTAATTAATCGGGTACTACAACCGTTTAATTTAATATTCTATTATTAAATTATAATAGAATTTATGTTGGCTTTGTAACTTTCAGCGGTTTTTTTGGTTGCGGACGGGTTGCGTGCGTCGGGTTGAAGCGGTTGTAATTAGTTGAAATACAGCATTAATTAATAAAATGTTATAAAAAAGTGTGATAATATATTATATTAAAACAGCAGAAGAATGAGTGATTTAATTATATAGTATTTGATGACTTTCATTGCTGTAGAAATGATTATTAAATTAGTTTTAATTATTGTTTGTATCACAGCAATAATTAAAACTAATTTAACAATCACTCTCTGTATCGATAATAATTATTATTTCGATAAGATTTTCCAGAAAATATTTAATGTACAGATTCGACTCAGAATTTTATTATATATGCATATACATAGTTATATAAGATATTTGAAATGGAGGGAATCTACTTAACTTTTTTATAAACGCTAATATATATATATATATATATATATATATATATATATATAACACAAATACTACAACTGAGCATAAACACATTAAGTACATACGTTAATATATATATATAAAAAAACATTACCCTCTTTCAAGTGTAATCGGGTAAAGAGTATACACATCAACTTATATAGAGAAAATTGATTCCGCACCGAATATGGCACATCTACCAGTAGAAATTGGAGTGTTCCGAATCTATAAAAACAATTTTCTTTCACGGATATGTTGATATGGGAAAAGGATATTTTCGACACCATTTCACTCTGAAATGTATGAAACTGGAACGTGACTGCGTGTTGGTGAGATTAGATGTTATACCGAGTTACGTTAATGCTTACGAGGAAACTTGCAACACTGAAATTAGTTTTGTTTTTATTTTTTTGCTAATAATGTTATTATTTCTTAAATTATAATAATTATTAAAAAAAAATAACAAATCTAATTTTGAAAATACTTTATTTTATGCGCCGCTCCACGAATGCTGAACTCATGACAAAAACTTGTTATACTTGTATTAAAAAACTAGTGACTCACCCTCGCTTCGCTCGGGTTCGTCTCTAAGTCCGTTTTAACGGTTAGTATGAAATGCAAATCTTTGAATTTCTCGGCTTTTCTGTACTATAATATGCATGTATTATACATATAAACCTTCCTTTTGAATCACTCTATATATTAAAAAAACCGCATCAAAATCCGTTGCGTAGATTTAAAAATCGAACCATACATAGGGACAGACAGACAGCGGGAAACGCCTTTGTTTTATACTATGTAGTACAAATGGTTTTTTTTATAATACTGGACTCCGTGTGCATAGTCAATAATGCTATGGATTTTTGTTATTTAAAGGTTCATCTTAACTACATTACGTATAAATTAATTGAAATTACTTTCCTCTGTTTAGTAACTAGTAGTAGATATGAAGTAAATCCAAAGATCCTGGGTTCTGGTCCCGAGTCGAGCTAAGTGTATTTATCAGGTTTTTCAATCAATAATTCTCAGTAAAAGCCTTGAGTTGGTAAGATAGTGCTTTGGAGAGCATGTAAAACCGTCGATCCACTTTACCTGATACCAGCCGTGACGAATTGCCGGTCCACTGAAGTTTAGGAACGTAAGGAGTAGACGTTGCAATTATTGTATTTGTGCGCATACAGATGCATATTCCTGCGCTGATTATATATATATATATATATATATATATATTAATTATCATATTATATTGTGATGCAAATCAAACAGATCATTACGTCATGTGGTTGGTAAATACTGAATCTACTAGAGTTATCATTAACTAACAGTTTAAGGTATAATTTAAATATTAAATTTTATTATTAAACAAACCACAGTATTGGATTAATTAAGACAAATACAGATATTGTATGTGGTTTATAATTTAATCTGGATTTTGATATTTCTCTTGTATTATCATTAACATAAGCTTATAGTACATTAACAACTAACCAATGATTAAAATATATGTTATAATTGATTAAATATTATTCACTAAGTAATGAATAGCGTAAATAATATCATTGTTATAAAATTCAATCGATATTATGGTTAAATGATAGGTATAAATAAATAAAACCATAATATTTGTTTTTATAACGAGGTCATTTGGTCAATTTCCAATAATTTGATGTTCAAAATAATCGTTTACTCATTAAAGTCTCTTGTTAATTATGTCAACAATCTATACTTTATATTTAAAAAGAGGTAAAGTTTGTGAGTTTGTGAAGTTGTAGGGGGTAATCTCTGGATCTACTAAACCGATTAAGATGAAATTTGATAAAAAGATAGTTAGAGACCCTGGGAAGGACATAGAATATTTTTTATCCCGGAAATCATCTCTTAAGGGTGTGAAAATGAGGATGAAAGTTTGTATGGGGAATCAAGCTAGGGAAGAACCAAAGCGAAGCGAGGGTAAGTCGTTAGTAAAATATATAATGCAAAAATTTTATTATGCTTAAGAGTAATTTGTCCTGATATCTGTTAGTCTGAAACAAAAATAGTTTGAAATTGGAGAATGTTGTAGGTAAGAAAGAAATAGCACATTTACGAGACATATGTATATTACGGTATATAATATAGATATGAGACTGTACGAGACTATACGCCTGGTTTTAATCTCTTTTTATAAAGTTACTAGCATTGCCCGCAGCTCCGCCCGCGTTCAGTTGACCAAAAACCAAATTCTTAGGTTTTACATATTAGTATACTCTTACATTGCAGTTTTTGTATTTTTTTCTCAGAAATAAGACATTTTCCCGCGGTAAAAAGTATCCTATATGTTGGCCCGGATAACCAGCTACCATCATACCAAATTTCACCAAAATCTCTCCAGTGGTTTTCCCGTGATGCAGTAACAGACAGACAGAAAAATTCTAAAAACTATAGATTCGGACTCCGTATCGATAATAAAGTCTATTTCAATAAGATTGTCAAAAAAAATTGGATGTACAGATTCGACTTAGTTACAATTTTATTATATGTATAGATATGTTATGGCTAAGTATATGCCCATCTTTAAATAAACTTGAAAGTAAATAATAAACAATAATTATTATTCTTACCACAAGAAATAGTATTGAATATACTTAGCAGCAAATGTAATGTATGCAGAAACAAGACGTTTTTGAAAGTTTACAAACACGGGTTTAAAAACTTTAACGTATCACGTACTCGTATGTTTTATTTACAGACTGAGTACACTGTAGGTATCTTGAAATTTTATATAAGCAATATATTTTAAAATATAAGTAAGAAAATATAGGTAATGGCTGTATTAGCAAATTTTTTATCGATATCTATATTCGTTGAAATATATATATATATTATATAGTTGGAATCTTACACTCAACTTTCAAATATATATTTTTTTCACTCAAAGCTTTTTTTTAATATTTTTAGGAAACTTTTTTTTATCATTATTAGTATTTATTGGTACAGAATATTTAAAAAAAACATCACCTTTATTGTGTATGAACTTTGTTCTTTGGTTAATAGTTTGGACTTTGGACAGTGCAAAATAGATTCCTTTAAGAAATAAAAGCTCTTTCTACGATTTTAACATCGTAATAGTTACTAAAGGAAGCGCGAAATATAGGAGCTTAGTGAAGCAAAGACTTAGATAGGTTCTGGCACTTAGCAGGCATCATATATAATGAATTATTCCTCATAACAATTAAAATATATAGAAACTGTTTTCATATCAAGGTTTTAATTTTAATACAATAATTTTTTTGGTTGTGTACTTATAATTAATTTCAACAAAGCGCGCCATACTTCTGAACGAATCATCGTGTACAGTACACCTGCATATATACAGGTGGTTATGTGGGACTCACCAGAAAGCCAGTACTAGCCACTAAAACCGAACGGAATACGTCCCCCGTCTTTTTGCTTTGCAATTTGCTTGTACACTTAACCACGACGCTCCGACGGCAGGTTTGCTAAAGCGAACCAAAACCGCCATGGGCTTGCTTCATAGATACACTCTGCTATCAAAGAAGTAGCAACCAGGGACAACCCGGGTGGCACATCGCCCACCGAGGTAGGCCGCCTACCAGTGCGATTCTTGGCTTCGCGACCGGCTTGATTGCCGGACACTAAATGGGGATGAATAATTACCTTGGGTATCTATCATCCATCCCGTATATAAAAAAAAAAAATTTTTGCGTTTACTCTACAATTTAATTATGTTATAATTTTAGTTCGTGCAAAAAGCGTATTTTTAATTTGTTTTTACAATATTACAAATAGGAAGCAGTGTGCAGTGTGTACGATAGATTTATAGAATGTACCTTGCAAACTTCAGACAAAGTTGCCCTCACGACATGAAAAATGCATTTAGTTTTAGTGAACTTTTGATACTGCCTATAGGAGGATCTCAATGATGGCCAGCACTTGATAATATTATTTGTACCTTACTTTTTTATTACATTACACTTTATGTATTCATCACAAAACTGGCAACTCGCGAGAACGAGTATTGAGGCTTTCGGACTTTGTTTAGACTTTATTCTTCCGTTACGTGTATATATATATATATATATATATATATATATATATATATATATATATATATATATATAATTCTTTGGCCAAAAGAAGACCAAATCAAGCAATTAACAAACATAAAAGTAGCAAATAATATGGTATAGTTATAATACTTAATTAAAGGTCTATGGCAAAAAACTGCAAAGACTATACTATAAAATATATATTTGTATGTATATGATACATAATAACAAACTTTGTTAGAAAATCATACACATATTGTGTAAACTGAAAACGACAATATTATAAACACGATATGAAAGTCATATTAACATCTCGGAAGTTTCTCAACGCTTTCATAGAAACTCTGATTTGTGCCTTTGTACACGAGATCCCTTAGATACAGAACTTTACAAAGTTTCAACGAGATATTGGAAAAGTGTACAGTAAATTGGACTGGAAATACGTCGGAGATATTGAAGCACAAAATTAATTTTATGACTACCGAAGCCAGAAAGCCCGGCTTTCTGTGTGTAAACATGCAACAGATTATGATTTAGCAACTTTGTCACATGTCTTTAATATTGTATTTATTACGAGCCAGTCGCTCACTCGCTTCCGCCCATACCACACCTCGTGCTATCTCATAAAAATTCTACCCTTACGTGAACATAATATTATTATTAAAATAATATTACTTAAATAAATCATGATTAAAAAATAAAATATATATTAAAATCTTTGTCCTTCTGGCCGTAATTCTCTACTCTCCAATGAAAATCCCATTGTAAACAGTGCAGTCATTCTGAATAAAACCGAAAAATATATAAGTTTACTTTTAAGATATAACTAAAATAACATTACATTAGCCGCGGCTCCGCCTGCGTTCAGATGACCAAAAACCAAATTCTTAGGTTTTACATATTAGTATACTCTTACATTGTAGTTTTTCCCAGAAATGAGAGACTTTCCCGCGGTTAAAAGTATCCTATATGTTGAACCGGATAACCAGCAATCACCATACCAAATTTCATTAAAAATCCCTCTAGTGGTTTTACTGTGATGCGGCTACAGACAGACAAACAGATAAAAAATCTAAATAAAAGATTTTCCAAAAAATATTTAATGTACAGATTCGGCTTAGTTACAAGTTTATTATATGTATAGATGTAGAAATATTTGATAAATGTTTAAAGGACCCCTTTTGAAATTATTCAAAAATTTGGATCTTAGAACCATACAACATGTATGTTACCATGTTGTCTTGACCATTGTTAATCCTGACAATTTATTCTTGTATCGAGTGTGCGAAGGTTCGAGGTTCAACACTTAATTGAGAACTAACCGTTGTGTAAGACTCTTGCTTGTCGACTTCGGTGCCAACATTTTCTTGGCAGGAGACTATCTTTGGCCAGAGATATCGTGTGCAAGAATATTGCATTATGGAAATCTGATCAAACGAATAACGGAAGGTACGTGGTGTTATAAACGTTGTTCAGTATCTTTCATATCATGAAGAAATGCTCATGATTTTTTTTTTACTTTTGTTCTTTGTATTATCTATACTAATATTATAAAGAGGTAAAGTTTATGAATTGTGAATTTGTGACGTTGTATGGGGTAATCTCTGGATCTACTAAACCGATTTAGATAAAATTTGGTAAAGCGATAGTTTGAGACCTTGAAAATGACATATGATACTTTTTATCCCGGAAATCATCCCTAAAGGGGGTGAAAATTGGGATGAAAGTTTGTATGGGGAATCAAGCTAGGGACGAACCCGAGCGAAGCGAGGGTGAGTCGCTAGTACTATATATGTATATTTTTAATACTATTAATATTTTAGAGAAATATCTATATTAAAATGTTTTATCATCTACGGCATCATACTCGTATGTAAATGTACCAATATAATCTATTTATTTGCTAAGATTTTCTTTGTTATAATATTAGCTTAAAAATATCTAAAACGATAAAAAACAAGGCTCGGGATGTTGTAATTGGCTAATAGGATGGCAATTACGGTTTAAATAATATTTTTGGCTGAAACTCGCATTACTGTCCCACGGGAGATCGCTAACGAAATTTTTTATTTCGTCTCGCATTTCTACTGATCCCTTTAAATTAAAATGTTGACCTTTAAAAAGTTTTATGGCTAATAGTTGATTTGCAGGCCTTGTAGTTGTAGTTGATCAGACAAACCTGGCAATACAATAATAAATACTGTTATCAAGGAAGATACTTTTAAGCCTTCATGCCTTTATAAATACCATAAAAGTGGTAATTTTTATAAATATAAATGTGTTTTAGATTATTATATCTGTATATCACTTCGCTATAGATTAAATAACATTTTATAAAATTCTAACTGGTTCGAATCTGTATATTAAATATTTTTTGGAAAATCTTATAGATATAGTCATTATTATCGATACAGAGGCCGAATCTATAGTTTTTAGAATTTTTGTCTGTCTGTCTGTCTGTTACCGCATCACGAGAAAATCACTGGACAGATTTTGTTGAAATTTGATATGATGATAGCTGATCATCCGGGTCAACATAATATACTTTTTTCTGCGGGAAAATATCTCATCTCTGAGAAATCTATACTTAGCGTTAAAACGTAACTCTAACGAATCTATATAATTATATAAATATATATCTTTATATGAAAAAATATAACCTTATTACAATTAGAAAAACAGATTATATGTAGAAATGAAAAAAAAACATAACGCAGTTAAAATTTTGAAACTTGGTCTTTTTAACTGTGCGTTAAAAGTTTAATCTCAAGATTATTTCATACAAAGCTTTATGAATTCACTTCAAAGGGCTCATAAAAAAAACCTTTATCATTTGAATTTCGGTCCCGGAGACGGTAATACATTTACCTAATAAATTTATTTCCAGTGAAATGAATTGGATTAAAAGACTTAATTAATTTGAAATTTGAGTTCCATTAAAAACCCTCAAATCTCTGGCGATTACTAAGTATATTCTTTTTTGTATATAAAGCTTTTGCTTTACTAAACAAGGCATTATTTGTTAAAAAATTTTTTTTATCTTTTCTTGATTTTAGTAGACACTAGATTTACAATAAATAGTAGAGTGACTAACCATGATGTTTGTAAGTTTAAAGACTCATAAAGAGAATATTTAATGCCGGACGTTGGTCTTATTTAACATAATAGCGTAAACTCTTCTAATACGTATATTTTCTTTCAACGTTAATTGTGTGTAATCATGCAAAATCAAAAAAAATCTTTCAATCTAACAATTTAAAAGAATTTTTTGAAATAAATTGGAATACTTAAATTTTAAGGCACATAATTTTTATTTTCATTTTAATGCTACTTCATGAGCGAATTAATTCGTTCATGTGCTACTTATATCAACGTCAAAATAGAAGTTATTCGAAAATATTTATATGTAATACACATGCATCCAGTGGATTCTCAGCCTTATATTCACACCTCTACTGTCTATGTTCACATCATTAATAACAGTAATGTAATATTCTTTGTCTCTTATAACTAACGAAAGGCAACTCCAATATAAGACATTTCCTTAATATTCTATTATAACGAGTATTTATATTTTACTAGCATTGCCCGCGGCTCCGCCCGCATTCAGATGACCAAGATATTAGTATACTCTTAAATTGAAGTTTTGTATTTTTTCTCAGAAATGAGACATTTTCCCGCGGTAAATAGCATCCTATATGTTGACCCGGATAACCAACTATCACCGTATCAAATTTTATCAAAATCCCTCCAGTGGTTTTTGTGTGATGCGGTAACAGACAGACAGACAAAAATTCTAAAAACTATAGATTCGACCTCTGTATCGATAATAATGTTTATTTCAATAATATTTTCCAAAAAATATTTAATGTACAGATTCGGCTTAGTTACAATTTTATTATATGTACCTATAGATTTTCCAAAATATAAAGATTTTTTAGAATTCGCATTATCACAATTTTGTAACTATTGTTGGTGGATGAAGGATGATAGGACGTGAACGTGGAATAAAGAACAAAAGAAAAATAGAATTTTAACTGGATTTGCAATGGGAGGGAGAAGATTCAAGTGAAAATTACAAGGTCTGCTATTATCGTCGTAAGGTGAGCACGGAGCGACAGTAAAAAGTTAGCAGTAAATAAAACTTGCGAAAGTACTAAAATTTCATATTATTTATCTTTATTTTTTCAGACAATATTTTAAATTTTCAGAGAGCATCGTGACATCTCACTTGACTTATTTATGGTGCTGAAAATTTAATATCTAATATAATTGGTACAAAACGGAACCATCTGCTAAGAGCATGCTAATAAACTTACCAGGTTCCTTGGCAAGCATATAGCTTACGTTTAAGCTATGGATATAATATGTAGCTCAGTACTATTTGAGCCTTGTTTATATTGTACTATATTCAAGTGGCAACCATTTGGGAGCGCGTTCGCTGTAAATTCAAACCCTGGAACTAGCAAATTTAAGATGTAAAAATACCTAAGTATCTGAGAAAACCTTACTCGTTTTCGGGAGATATTATCATAAACGTATTTGGTCAGCACGGTGGTCTAAATATATTATGAACTATTCCCTTGCATCAAAGATGCTTCCTCCAAACAGGCGTCCTGAAGATTTCAGGTCGATAGTGTCGCCGCTCATTAAAACCTCGCCACGAGGAGTCACGAGTTTATCGTTTATTATTATGAAATCTCCCTATTTTAAATTTTGTGGCAAAAATATTCAATTATGCATTTTGTTTTACTACTGGTGGGTTATGATAATAAAATGGGTAGTAAGTGAAAAAAACAAGTATTTTCTGTACCTGTAAAAAAATACTTGAGATAGCGTTCTCAACTTGGCGAGCGATGTCGTTCTTTAAGACTGTAATACATACAATTATATTTTCGTTCACAAACACAATAGTTCTTATCCTACCTGGTTTTGATTTAATGTAATTCAGACGACTTACAGTAGATATTATTTTAATGAAAATGCAAGTTCATCAATATTGTTTTGTGCATTAACACCTCCAGGTAAATTTTAAGAAATTAATTAAATTTCTAAGAAATCTATTGTTAACTGTAACGCCGGCGTGTCCGTCGTGGGGGGATTAAAGATTTTTTTATTTTTTTATTTACTTATGCCTCAATTTGTGTAAAAAACGTATTTGTAAGTATACGCTTAGGACTTTAATATAATATACTAGCATTGCCCGCGGCCCCGCCCGCGTTCAGATGACCAAAAATCAAATTCTTATGTTTTACGTATAAGTATACTCTAACATTGCACTTTTTGTATTTTTCCTCAGAAATAGGACATTTTCGCGCGGTAAAAAGTATCCTATATGTTGACCCAGATAACCAGCTATCACCATACCAAATAGCATCAAAATCCCTTCAGTGGTTTTTCTATGATGCGGTAACAGACAGTCAGATAAAAATTCTAAAAACTTTAGATTCGGCCTCTATATGGATAATAATGTCTATTTCAATAAGATTTTCCAAAAAATATTTGATGTATAGATTCGGCTTAGTTACAATTTTATTATATGTACCTATAGATTTCATCTAATAAGCCATCATAATAAATCGACAAATATGTAAGTAAAATATTTTTGCCAAAACATAGTAATGAGACTTCGTATTGAAATGTACTAACGAGAATCTATCAAATGAATTATTACGCATGATAAATACATATTTTCTGATTTTGGCTTCCATATTGTACATGAATTTTGTAATTTAAAATAAATTAAAGAGTTCAACATTTACATTTTATGCCCAATTAGTTTACAGATATTCCTTACCTATTTAAAGAAAGTTTTCAGGCAAAATAATATAATTAATCGATTGGTTGGCGAGTTCGGAGGCAATTCTAGTATCTAAAGATACTTGTATTCTATACAAGAAACTTTACAAAATTAAATAATTGTCACGAGGAATATTTGAAACGTAGTTTAGTCTTCTTATGAACTAAGTACGTGTTACAAGATTCAATTACAGCTCATAACATTTACTTAGTAGTTTCTGAACGCCAAGTTTGCAGTGAGTTTTAAACTTAAAAGCTATCCTAGAATACGACAAGATCAAGTTATTTTAGATGTCTTCTAATATAATACTATAACAAATAATAAAAGAGTCGATATATTCCATTATTATGCATTTTCTATATGTAAACATCAACCAGACCGTTTTCTATCATTCCATGAAAAACCAAAATTAACTCCTGTACAGTAACTTTATTTGAATTTTGTATTGAATAAAACAAAATTATTCATCTATTACCTTTATAAAACAATATTCTACTCACGAGCGTACAAATATTCTAAAGCTGGAAATATGCCAATCAAAAATTGAGCTAAAATGGACACAAAAGATATTAAAATTCATAAAGATACTGGAACCGAACAGCGAACAAACCCATTAAATATTGTTATTCTGAAGAATGAAATTATAAATAATTCATCATTCCCGCATTACTTAGACTAAGTACACCATATTTTATCGGCCCTACTGTGGATGCGACATAAAATACAGTCGACATAATCCTATCCATCGTGATTTATGCTGGAGGGTCAATATGGAAATTTCATATTTGACATTTTCACATGCAAAAATCTTAGATTAATATTTATGGTACGTGGTTGTACAAGACTTGGGTATCAAAAATACTATAAATTTAAGTAAAAATTATTCGTATTTTTGTCGCTCTATGCATTTCTATTTACTATAATCTATATCTACATAATACACAAAATTTCAGCAATTTAATAAAAAAAAACTACGTTTAAAAAAACCCGATTTCAAAACTAAAAAGTATAAAATAACTTAATAAAGATTTAACTTAATACACCTCTTATGCAAATAATATTATTATTTGTATGTGCTGCCTATTGATATGTTTAAAGTCGACGCCAAGCCAAATGTAAAATAGTAGGTAGGTACCTAAAAACTCGCCGCGATCTGAGAAATCTATACTAAAGGCACCTTTATTATTTATTAAAGATAAAGGTTTCTTTATTTTTAGAAGAAAATTAATAAAAAAATTATAACCGACTTCCAGGCACAAAAATGTAAAAAATAACTAAACGGAGGTTTTCATTTAGAGTAGATATCTAATCAGATATTTTCGAAGTCGGTGCCAGCCGATGCAAAGCAAATCTAATGCATGTCGATACATAAAATACATACTTACCTATTAGATATTCATATCTTAAAATATTGTATACAGGCTGGCACGACTAATCGGTGAACATCCATAAAAAAAGATTCCGACGAATTCAGAACCTATTTTTTGGAAGTCGGTTAATAAAGAAGTAAATGAATTTAAAGGCTTTCTTCTTTATATAAGTAATTTTATTAATACCTATAATATAATACATAAACATATTTATATTTTTTTATATTTTCGTTCTTTATCGTTAGTTAAAGATGAATCATATTAAAGACTTGTACTCGTATTTACAAGGGATTTTATCTTGCAATGTGAGTAAGCACGAAGGAGTCGTAAGCGCCGAAAATCTGTTTACATAAGTTTTGATTGCCTTCTTCACTGACTTTATTTACTTTTTTACTTAAAATGGGATAA
The DNA here is from genome assembly GCA_921882275.1 of Brenthis ino. Lineage (NCBI taxonomy): Eukaryota > Metazoa > Arthropoda > Insecta > Lepidoptera > Nymphalidae > Brenthis > Brenthis ino. Next base: position 22,511,275 of record OV170232.1, on the reverse strand, counting down.
GACGCAACTTTTATCGTAAGTATATTTCAACTTGTTCCGAGAAATTGAGTTGATAGGCCTTATACCTATTTACTAAAAATATTTTTTTTTTTTTAATTTAAACCACTTTTCTTATAGCATTACTTGGCATCAACCGAGTAGTGTGAGTAAAAATTAGAATTTTCTTGATATTCGATCATCAAAAGCAAAACATATCTTTATTCTGATAAGCTTACACTTATAAATTATGTTACATATTTTTGAGTAGACTTTCGATTTATTAAAGCTCACAACATTTCATTCGTTTCTAGGACCAGTACAAAGATTTCGTCGCGATTCTAGCTTTTTTTGGATGATCCACTTTGATTTTTTCCCCTCTAAGACGTATTACGTCACCTAAGTGACTTTAATATAATATTTAAGACATCTTCAAGAAAATAACTATATTACAAGTTAACATATAAATACTTTCCTTTTTGCAATAATTGTTAAAGTAAAAATAATATTTAAAGCTCATTAGGTTCTTCCCAAAATCACAACGTTACATTAGATAACCAACTTCCGTTACGTCCACTTGTATATGGTATAGAAAAAATATAATAAAAAGAAACGACAACAGATTACATACTACCTGCTTCATCATAAATATATACCTAAGCATGCTTACATAAAATCACTATATCTAAACGTTAGAAGTTAAATTTCAATTACAGTGAGAGGCTGGCTTTATTAGCATAAGCCATATCGTGGCACAAACTAACGCAATGTGCGCATATACAGCGTGTTGAATTAAATTTGTTAACGCAATTGCTTTCCTTTGAAAGGCTGTTGAGCCATGGCTGAAATATTTCTCTTTGAAATATAAATGGTTTTGTGTACCAAAGTTATTCCTATAACGAATTTGAATAATGTATGCATTGGAAGTAAACATACGTACATAAATTATATATTTTTTACATGCAATGGTGATGATTCTTACTTATAATAATTTCCAAATTATATTTTTTTTTTGGGACATTAACACACAGCACCATCTAGTTCCATGGTAAGCTACGAGGCTTATGTTATGGATACCAGATAGTTGATACACTACACATATATGTATAACTTCAAATACGTACATATTATAAATATTAACACTCATGACTGGAGTACAAACATTCGTGCTCAACACACAAATAAATGCCCCCAGCGGGATTCGAACCCGCGACCGCTGGCACAGCAAGTAGAGTCACTATAAACTGGACCAAACATGTCGTCGAATCGATTATTGACTATACCCGGAAATAAATTCCTTTCAAATAATTATTTTAATAAAATCAAACATAATAAATGAAGATTAAATGAAATACCTTAATGAACGAAAACGTCCGCAGGCATTTTATAAAATATCTATTGATAAGCAATTGTTACCTGACTGGCACATAGCAATAAGCATAAACTACTACTGACTTACCTCGTACACATAAATATATATACAGAGAGCGCCACCTTATTGCAAATTTTATTATCAACTGTAGTCTATGATTTTTTTATTTGTCTATAATATACAAGAGAAATAAGGAATTTCCGGAACATTAGTATACTATACGTAATATGCTTATTACCAAGCTTATGTTTTTATTTTAGTGAATGCATGACGAAAGACTGCATCCTTGTAAATGTATCTTCACATGGAGTACCTGTATCCTGTAAGTAGTTGGTAAATAATTAAGAATCATATTGTTGTCATAAACAAGTAACTTTAATAGCTAAACATAAAAACACATTTACTACAACACGCAAACTTGCATTATTAAATAAAAGTTAATTTGATAAACCCGGAAACTCATCACGCAACCATCCATCTTGAAATGCTATCCATTATTTTATTAAATTAAATTAAACATAATTTATAAATTTCCTTTAAACTTTGGAATGATTAGATGAAATAAGTTAATAGAAATAAATCACTAAAGATAAATTAAAAAGAAGATATTGAGTTTTGTTAATCATTTCAGGATTTGCAGACAAACATTAAGACAGACAAGGCCGTCTATGCTAGTATTATAAAGTATATATATATATATATATATATATATATATATATAAATATATATATGTATATATATACATATACATATACATATGTATGCTTTAGTAAAGTTGGTGAGCTTTGATATAAGAAGTCCTACAAGCCTTTTCTTTTTTTTTTTTGTTCTTATAAAAACATTAGTTTTCAATAAGACATCAAACCAAAAAATCTGTTATTCAAATCGTTAGAGCCTTAGAGCAAGGACGGGTTGTTTTAACTAACATAACATTTTCTATGTATGTATTTTTAGATGTTTTTGCACATGACTCCATTCAGGGAGTTTTACTTGATATACCCATGGCAAATACACAGGTATACAGACGCACGAGTGATCCTATAAATATTTAGGCATAATTTTCACTATATTTAAAGCTTGAGGAGTTCAAAACTTAGCGACCGAAAGTAATTATTGTTTACGCAAGTTTTGATTGCTTCCTTGCTTAGTTTGTTGACTTTTTCCTGAGTTACGAAATAGAATTATATTGAAACTTTATATATTCAAGCTCTAGGGATTTAAATAAGTTTATAAAGTTTACTCTTATATCACTTTTAGGAAAATTTTACTAAATATTCATTATATTAAATACTTTTAATCGACTTTGAAACCAAAGATATGATTTGAAAATAAATACTTTTATTTTAAAATTGAGTCATTATTGTTTCAAACATTTTGGTTTAGCGCTTGTATTGAATATTGTAATTTGAAAAATCCAACAATCTTATTGGTGATTTGAGATATTTTGTATAGGCGTAAGTAAACTGTGTAAGTAAATGCTACCATGTTTATAATTCGTCTATATTAACATATTAATATAATATTATAAAGAGGTAAAGTTTGTGAGTTTGTAACGTTGTAGGGGGTAATCTCTGGATCTACTGAACCGATTTAGGTGAAATTTGCTAACAAGATAGTTTTAGACCCTGGAAAGAATATATGATACTTTTTATCCCGAATCTCATCCCTTAAAGGGGTGAAAATGGGGATGAAAGTTTGTATGGGGAATCAAGCTAGTAAATGATACAGACGTACGATTAACAATACTTACCAACTAGTCTTAGAATAGATTAAAAATTATTTATTTTTTCAGTATCAATGCAAAGATCTGCATAAGTACACTGATATTTTCTTCAACTTTCACTCAGTAATTAATGGTGTCAAAAAAGTAAAATGTACATTTGAAATATAGTCATTTCCTTAGGTAATTCTAGCTCGCGGCAGAGCAACAATCTGGCAAAATGCAAAGATTCAATTTGTCGTTGATAGCTAATTTATTCCCCTCCGTGAAATGCTCACTGAAATGTATAATCTCTTAATATTATACAGAAGTAACTTTATATAATAAATAACTGTATAAACATCATACGAATGACTTTATAACTTTTTTTTTTTTTTTTTATACTGACACACCTCCGATGTGGGAGTCGGAGTCCTTGTTTACAGTTTTTCTTACTTGCTATTACATTGTTTTTTAAGCGGTATTCTACATACAGTCTTACTTTCTATTTGTACTTTAGATTTACAGTATTTTTACATTTTCCTTATGATTTATCTTATTATTACTAGTTTTGTTATTTTTATAACTTATTACATATTCCTTATTTCTATTACATATACTTACTTAGTTCTATCTCTAACATTTTACTTTTATACTTAAATTTCATGCACAATACCATCATAATGTTGTTATGGTGGATTTACAATTTTCATACTTATATTGTTTTACATTGTAATGGATATAGCACTTTTTTTTTTCTTTTTTTTTTTTTTTTTTTTCTAAATCTTAGTGCTATGTCGTTTATTCGCTATTTTTGTAATAAAAGAACAAAATGCTAAAAATATACTGCGATATTGTTTATTTGCTAGAATAGTGTGTAGGTTGTCTAGTTTGAGTTCCATTCTTATTTGTGCTTCCAAGTGATGGCGTGCCATGCAGAATCTCGGACAGTTAATAATCAAATGGATGCTTGTTTCCATTTCGTTAGAATCGCAAATGCATCTGGGGTCAGTAATGCATTTAAATCTTGTCAGGTATTCTGCATAGCCGCCATGACCCGTGATTGCCTGTACTTGTGTTGGCGTCAGTGTGATGTTTCTTATGATTTTGTAGCTGTTTATGATGTCTGGGAAGAAGATTTTAGTAGTTTTGCCAGTTGGTCCATTTTGGTAGGCTCTATCCCAGACATCAATGGTATGTGCTCTGATTAATCTTTTGATGGTGGATATCGGATATTTGTCGTAGCAGGGGGCGATCTTTTTATTTTTGGCTGCTTCTTTAGCTAAGAAGTCCGCTCGCTCATTCCCTGGGATTCCCGTGTGCGCTCTGACCCAAAATAGTCTAAGTATTTTATTTTGTGCTGACAGTTTTTTCAGATCTTTCTTTATGGGAAGCGCTAAGGGATGGGTTGTGTCGGTCCTTCTCAGGAGATCCAGGGAAGATCTTGAGTCACTGAAGACGTTGATCGAGTACTCCTTAGTCCCGAGGGCGACCTGGAGGGCCTGGCGCAGTGCGTACATCTCCGCCTGGAATACTGAGCAGAAAGGAGCCAAGCTATACTTTCTGCTTAGTATTTCACGCTCGTTGTTCCAACAGGAGATGGCCGCGCCCACGCCATCCTCTACCTTGCTGCCGTCCGTGAAGATGCACAGCCCTTTAATGCTGTGCCTCTCCACGGTTTCCGGCTGCAAGTCCTCGAGACAGGTGTATTCGATCGATGTCTCCATCGCGGGGTGAGGCAATTCAAGGAATGGAACCTTGTTTTCGACTTCCCTGCCTTTAAGCTGTTCCATTGGTTTTCCCCTTTTTATTTCGTAGATCTTGGCGGCTTCTGCTATTCTTAATTCTAAAGGCAGAAGACCTGCAAGCGCCAGGGCGGCATCGAATGATACCGTCCTATACGTCTTGCAAATCTTCTGCGCGAATCCTCTTTGTACATTATGTAATACTTTTCTGTTACCGATCTTTGCTGCCTCACTCGCCCAAACACTGCTCGCATACATGATGATTGGTTCAGCCACCGCCGTATATATCGTCCTTACTATCTCCGAGCTCAGGCCCCAATTAATTTTTGCTGATCTTGCAAGAGGTTTGTATATTTCAACTACTTTTTTACTTACTGTTCTTATGTGTTCTTTAAAATTTAGTTTATTATCTACTATTAATCCTAATATTTTAATTTTATCAGTCAATACTATTTGTCTCCCGCCCATGTGTATGCGGGGGGTGTCATATTTTAATTTGCGCGTGATTACCATAGCTTGAGTTTTTTGCGGCGCGAATTTTAATTTGTTATTGACACCCCACTCATACACATGGTCGAGGGCCAGTTTTGATTTCCGCTCTATTTCAGTAGTCTGATCTTCGGAGATTGTAATGACGATATCATCGGCGAAGGCTTGAACATATATACCCATATCGTCTAACTCCCGCAGTAAATCGTCCAATAAGACTATCCAAAACAGGGGACCGCCTATTGATCCCTGGATACAGCCTTTGTTGGTGGTTTTTGTGTGGTTTGTTCCCGCATATTTGACTTCAACAGAGCGACCGTTAAGGTAGCTCTGGGCTAGCCCAAATATGTTGCGGGGGCATCCCTTATCCGCCAATCGGCATTTTATGGCTGGCCACCAAGCACTGTCGAAAGCTCCCTCTATGTCGAGTGATATTACTGCAATTATTTTTTTACGGAAAATACCATCTCGGATATGGTTCACCATATCGTAGAGGGAGTCTTCCGTACTACGCTGGGGCACAAAGCCATATTGCCTTAAGCTGATCTTGGGCATTACATGCCACCGAATCCTGCGAACCATCGCCTTTTCCAGCATTTTGCCGAGCAGCGGTAGTAGTCCTATTGGTCGAAAAGCCTTAGGATTGGCGTAATCGCCTTTCCCGGGCTTCCGTAGAACCACTGCCGTTGCCTTTTTCCAATCTGCTGGGAAATGCGACAGTTCTAGGCACTTGTTTAGGATTGTCACGAAAAGCGAGGGGTCTGTCATTATAGCCGTCCGACATATATCGGCTGTAAAGCCGTCATGTCCGGGTGCTTTTTTAGGATTAAAACTATCTGCGACAGTGATTATTTCTACGCTTGTGAAGGGAGGATCATCCTTCGTTTTTATTTCAGTCAAGATTCCTGCAGCTCTTTCCCTGGTTCTTCTATGGTGTTCTGTATCTTCCTTCTCTATGTCCTCGGGGAAAAATGTCTCTGCAAGGAGTTTTGCTGATTCTGCGGGAGACAGGACCGTGTCTTCTTTTATAAGAAGCTGGTCTTCTTGCCTTTTTGACGTCCTCCTAAGGACCCTATATATTCCGTCCCATAGGCTCCCACGGTTCTGTTTCCCACAGAATTCCTTCCAACTATCGATTTGGGCCCTCTCCGCTGCTGTTTCATACTTGAGCCGAGCACTCAGGTAGACACCTACCACATGCTCCCTTCTGGATCTGGCTGAGCAGGGTATACGGCGTTTTTTTGTGACCATATCGCGCTTTAGTTTTTCCAGTTCCTCGGACCACCATGGAATTTTAACTGTATTTTTTATTTTCTTTTTAGGTATATTTTTTGGCATGCTATTGTTATGGATTCTTGATATTTTTCTATTACTATTTCTAATTCTTGTATTTCCTTTATTTCCGATATTTCTTCTAGTTTGATTTTATTATTTTCTAATTCTCTTCTAAAGTCCTCTTTAAATTTCTCCCACTTTGCTTTTTTGGTATTGTATTTCCTGGTGGTACCGGTTGGAATTGGCTCGCTATTAGCTTCCATTACCAAATCGAAGCAGATGGTGTTGTGATCGGAACTTGTCATGGCCTGCTCTACCCTCCAATTTTTGGCTTTACCCAACAATCCTTGGGTGCATGCAGTTATGTCTACGCAGCTCTTGTATTCGATGTTGTTACGGACTGTATAGAAAGTAGGGGTGTTTCCCTCATTAAGTATGTGTAGGTCCATTTCTCCGACAGCCCCCAGCAGAGTCTCCCCTCTTTGGTTAGTAATATTACTTCCCCACCATATATTCCACGCATTTACGTCACCTCCCATCAGGAAGTGGCCACTTGTATTTTGCTTCACTTTTCTTATATGGTCGAGGTAAGGCTCTACCGGTTAGCTGTCCTCGAAATAGACTGACGCTATGGTTATCGTCCAGGCACTTGTCCCAAGCTCTGCAACGGCAATATTTTCGGTTGTCAGTGTAGGATTGCAGATTATTTGCAGGTCCTCACTGTATACCAGTATTGCCGCTTTTACAGGCTTGGTACGGTTTCGAGTGCACTGGATGATCTTACACCCTCTTACAGCTGACATTTCTTTCAGTGCACCTACGTACGGTTCCTGGATTAGGGCGACTGATATTCCCCTCTTAGATGCTTCGATATGTAGTTCGTTCGTGGCTAGCTTGCTCCGCTGCAAGTTTGCTTGTGCCACTTTTATTTTTATTTTAGACGAACTACTACTATGTAGTGTGTTACCAGATGCCACCGGCACAACCTTAGCAATACGCAATGCTCGATCTGGCCAGTGCATCCCACTTGAGCCTGATCGGGCAGCACGCGTCAAAGCTATTGTGCTCCGCTTGGTTCATTTTTGCAACTGTGCAATTTCTGCATTGTGGTGCCCCTCCGTCCAAGCGGATTGGGCAGTCTTTATTGACGTGTGGGCCTGAGCAGTGGCTGCAAAGGTCAATTGACTCTTTGCACCACTTCTTACCATGGCCAAAACTGAGGCACCGCGAGCATTGTACCAGGGGTGTCTGGTCACACACTGAAACTCTTTGTAAGTCTATATGTATTTTACCGACCTCTGTTAATTTTACCCAAATTTTTGGGGGCACCTGGAGGACTACATGATTTTCATGCGGATTTCTAGCTTTTTTCCTATATCTTACTTTTATCTTACTTATTTCTTCTTCGGACACATCCGGTATTAAATGTTTATTCTGGTTACTAATTGATTGAATTATTTGTTCGTCTGTATTGTATGCTAATAAATTTTTGATCACTATTAATGGGTCTTTATTTTCTTTAGTTTCTGTATTTAATTTCTTGTCTGAATTTTTTAGTTTCTCTGTAATTTTATCTAAATCTATTTTGTTTCCACATCCTATTATTAATTTTTGATCTTTAGTCTTTCGAATATTGTCTACATTTATGCCTGAATTTCTTGCGTCTATTACTGTTTTTACTTTATCTAATACTTGGTCACTTGTGTCAGTTTTGTCTTCAGAAGAAACAAGTAGTACGTGTGTTTGATTAAATTTTTTCGTTATTTTGGGTTTCGCTGCTATGTCCGCATATGATTCTTGTTCTCTCCTTTTCTCGGCATTTTCTGTCATTTCCTTTAATTCCTTTACTTCCTTTCTGGTCTGCTCTGATATCTCCTTGTGTGCTTTAATCTCCTTCATTATATCTTCTAGTTGTTTCTTGCTTTCTTCTTGTGTTTCTTTGTTCATTTCTTTCTCTTCTTTAGCTTTTAACATTTGTATTGTATGAAGGTGTGCCAGTCTTTGGGCGTTTAGTCTTAGTATTATCTGATTTTGATAACCTAGATATCTCACTGTCATTTCCTTTATGTCAGTTCTTAGATTTCCGCGTGATTCCATTGCCAATTTGGCATCCTGATATAGTCCGTTGCCTATACCCTTTAAATCTTCTATATTTTCTGATTCTATGTCTATGTCCTTAAATATAAATTTATTCTCCTTTTTAGTATCGTTATTTTTATTTGCTGATCTTATACTTTTTGCCATTTTTATTGTATATATATAATGTATTTAGTGTGTATATTATACACACTTGTTGTAAAATGTATGTATATAAGTCGAAGTTAACTATCTAGTATTCCTGCAATAGCAGTTTGTAAATAATGTAATGTAATGTAAATATGTAAATATCAAATTTTTACAGTCCTTAGATCCTATTTAACTTAACTATACTTATACTATAAAATACCTCGAGTTTGGGCTCGATCGATCGGTCTTACCTTGCACTCCTCAGTCAATATCACTACAATTTTTTAATAACAATCCCCGTTTATGGGGTGGAAAAAACAGTTAAATCTCGCTATAAAAGCTAATTAAAGTAATAAATACTAAGTCAAAAATTCTCCAAAAATAATTCTTATGGCTAAACTTATTGTCTATTAATTTTCTATGAGGGTCGTGGTTAAATTTCTCAAGGGGTTGTCCCACCAAGTGTGCACCCTTAATTTTCAAAAAAAAGAAAAAAAGAAAAATCGTATCTCAGAAACTACAGCTTCAAATTTTTTTTTTTTTTTTTAATTTTAGAATGTACTTAGAACTAATTAATGTTTACAAATGCACCAAAATTTTTTTTTGGGGAAAAATTCAATTTTGAAAAATTAACAAATTTAAACTAACAAATTTAAATTTACAATATCTCTACAACTTTATAACTTAAAGCTTATGAGGAGACATCAAGTACTGGGGACCTATTTTGTTTTATATATTAACTAGCATTGCCCGCGGCTTCGCCCGCGTTCAGATGACCAAAAACCAAATTCTTAGGTTTTATATATTAGTATACTCTTACATTGTAGTTTTTATATTTTTTCTCAGAAATGAGATAATTTTCCGCGGTAAAATGTATCCTATATGTTGACCCGGATAACCAGCTATCACCATACCAAATTTCATCAAAATCTGTCCAGTGGTTTTCTCGTGATACGGTAACAGACAGACAGACAAACAAAAATTCTAAAAACTATAGATTCGGCCTCTGTATCGATAATAATGTCTATTTCAATAAGATTTTCCAGAAAATATCTAATGTACAGATTCGGCTTAGTTACAAATTTATTATATGTATAGATTATTGTCTGAAAAAAATAAATTAAAAAAAGCAATTGTGACAATCGATTTATTCAATTCAATTCTTTTATTACGTGGCTTCTATGAGTGACAGTTCGGCACAATTTACTTCGCCGATGTCGCGTACAATGGAGAAGACACGTTATATAGAGAATGACCAGTAAAAAAGAAGAAAAAAACACTAGATCTGATTACGCGTAGAAAAAGAGCGATTCGTTGTAAAATCAGGACCTACAACAGACAGCACAATACATATTACATATATATAAAATAAATACTGCCTCGGTGGTGTAGTGGCTAGCATGTACGGCTGCACACTCGGAGGTCCTGGGTCCCGGTTCGGGCCAAATTTAGTTATTGAGTCTTTCTGTATAGTAAGTCTCAGTAACAGCCCGGAGTTGGGAAGTTGGCGGTGTTTCACCCCCGTGCCTCGGAGAGCACGTAAAGCCGTTGGTTCTGCGCCTTAACTCTCACCGGTCGTATCGAGTGGTCGTCCCACCGGAGTATGAGTGATAGGAATAGAGAGTGCACTTGTGTCTGCGCGTACACTTGTGCACTATAATATCTCCTGCGCAGTTGGCTAGTCTCAATGAGATAGGCCGCCGTGGCCTGAATCGGTCAGGAGCACATCATATATAAAAACAATAAGGTAATCGATTTATAATACTTTGAGAATATATCATTACATAAAAAGCTCGAATGATAAGAATTTAATCATTATGATAATAGAGAAAGGGGAAGACATATTAAAATATTACGAAAGTAAAAATTGGCTTACATTTATCTCAAGGTTGTTTGTTTCGTCAAATAAGTTTTTTTTTATTTCTTCGAAGCACAAATCGTTTTTGCGAAGTCTACAAAACTATATAATTTGTCGACAAAATGTTTTAAAAATTAAATTATACTTAAATTAAAATACCTATGAATATTTTTAATTAAATAAAATAATTTATTATATATTTTTTTGGATCCGATTATTTTCGATGTCGAGTAAATTTACTTGACATAGATAGATTTAAAAATATAATTAAAGAAATGAAAATTGCAAAAGAAACCAATTTTTTTATGAAACAGAAGGCTTACTACAATAAAGGCAAATATATTTTTCAGTGTACGTTGTTTTCATGCCACTATAGAGTATGCAGCGCGTTAAACTAAGTAGGTATTTATGTAAATTTGTAATATTAAATTTACATAAGAACCTGCTTCATATATTATACACCAAGCGCCTAATATTCGTATGTTAAGCACTTTAACTGCACTTTTCCTGGTTATAGAGGAAACTAAAATATTTTGACATTTTAACAGCACATTTTGTTTATTTATACAAATGCTCTAAGATATGAATGTTGTATAGAATTTACTAATATTTTTGTTTCATAGATATGTATTATGCGTAGGTTTTTTTTTTTACTCATTAATATTGTACAACTAGCATTGCCTGCGGCTCCGCTCGCGTTCAGATGACCAAAAAACAAATTTTAGGTTTTACATATTAGTATACTCTTATATTGCAGTTTTTGTATTTTTTCTCAGAAATGAGACATTTTCCCGCAGTAAAAAGTTTATATGTTGACCCGGATATTCAGCTATCACCATACCAAATTTCATCAAAATCCCTCCAGTGGTTTTTCTGTGATGCGGTAACAAACAGACAGACAGACAGACAAAAATTCTAAAAACTATAGTTTCGGCCTCGGTATCGATAATAATGTTTCTATATTTCAATAAGATTTTCCAAAAAATATTTAATGTATAGATTAAGAGTTTATATACTTACTTTATGATATAACTTGCTTAGTTTTATAAAACAAAAACTAAGGTAACTTAAAATTACTCTTTATTTTAAAGAATAAACAAACGGACAAACAGCACTTATTAAGATGTAGAGTACCGATCCCATGTAAACCTACTGAGAGTAAAATGTAAACAAATATAGTGACCAAATGTAACACTGTCATATCGTACAGAAACAATAGAATAGTTATATACACAAATAATAAGCTTAAATCTCGGGGCAGTTGTAGTTAAATATGAATTTAGTAATTTTCGAGCTTTGACTACGTGATGTTTGCAATGCTTTGGTGATCAAAGTTTAACATTACATGCCTCAATATTAAGCATGCGGAATGATTTCCTTTGAATTCAACGTACCTGAGCTGCTTGTCTAATTACATTCAATGTTAACCGGATTTTTTTAAAATGTACATGAATATAATTTTAGTTGGCGTAGGATAGTGTGGGACCCCCCCCCCCCCAACGTGCGTTCACCTTGTTGTGGTGGGGGGGCTCAGTAGTAGTAGCGAAGCTAAGAAACGCACAGGGAGGTTGCCCACTTCGGTGGGCGGTGAGAGGTGGCCCTCTTCGGGGGGCGGTGTACCTTGCGGGTTGCTCCTGGTACTTCTCTGATAGCAGAGTGGACCTTGGAGCAACCCCATGGTTGTGGTGGTCTGCTTTGGCAGACCTGCCGTCGGGGCGTCGTAGTTGAATGCGTAAGCGATCCTGCGACGCCCCATTATGACAGGGGAAGGTTTTGTTGGGTTTTAGTGGGTAGTACTGGCTGAATTACGCCGGTGAGTCCCACACGTCGTGCGTAAATGCATTTCCCAACGTTAAAAAAAAAAAAAAAAAGGATAGTGTGGGACATTTTTTATCTACACCTTTCTAATACAGAGATTTGCAGAAGTGGATTAATTTTCATTAATATTTAAATGTAATTTTGGAATTTCGAAATAGTGTGGGTTATCTTTGATTTTAAAATTTTTCGTTCCTGTCACATAAACATCAATTTTTATACAATTGGCGGACTATCTATCTAGATCTTAATTGAATTATCAACGGACTAAAAAATATCTTTTCTACTTTAGCAAATTACTGACAGATAGGAGTTTCAGATGAGATGCTGATGCTGCTGCAGATGAGATGCTGATGCTGCTGCAGATGAGATGCTGATGCTGATCCTGGTAGAAAAAAAAATTATGACATTCTTCTGTATACGATGAATAAGGAAAAATAAACAGAGGACGTTTCACTAGTTTAAAATAACATAAAGCTTCGAATTTCTTAACTGATTTTTTTTTTCGCAGTTTTTTTATTGTTTTAATTTTTTTTAGAATTATTTAAACTTAAGCAACCTAATTAAATACGTATTTTTAAATTGTATGAATACGCCCTAAATAGAATTATTATAAAAATATTTATAAGTACAATTAACAAAGTATTGTAAAATTTCTATTTCTATTTTTATTATTTAATTTCTATTTTTCCAAATTATTGTATAATTTTGTTGATAAACACCTGTTATACTCGTAAGTATGACAATCGAGACGTCAAAAACCTTAGTGTATAGTGACCACGTTTATGGTAAATATCAAGACGTCGCATCGGTAATAAACAAAAAAAACTATTAAATTGTTTTACTACATTTAAAAAATTCGAATAAATCTAAAAAATTAATAAAGGTAAGAATTTTTTAAAGAGTGATCACTCATAATGTTTGTTATTATAAAGCTAACGGCTAATCGTAAATCTCGGGCGGAAAAGTAAAAAATCCAATTTTGACGTCTAATTCCTTACCGGGCGAGACATGCTCACTGAAGTATATAATGATCTTTTAATATTTATAGGATAACTAGCATTTCCCGCGGTTCCGTATGCCTTTAAATGAGCAAAACTCTTAGTTTTTATATATTAGTGTAGTATACCAGTTTCATCATACACGCCAAGATTGAAAAAAATGGCGTAATGTTGGCAATGGCACGAAGGTTTCTCTTTAATCTCATATTTAATTTTAGTAATATTGTATTTTCAATAATTTTCAATAACAACAATTACATTTATAGTATATCTATAATCCACATTCTAAGCTAATCTATACTATATACTATATCTATACTAATATTATAAAGAGGTAAAGTTTGTGAGTTTGTGAGGTTGTAGGGGGTAATCTCTGGATCTACTGAAACGATTTAGATGAAATTTGGTTAGAAGATATTTGAGACCCTAGGAAGGACATAGGATACTTTTTTATCCCAGAAATTATCCCTTAAGGGGGTGAAAATGGGGATGAAAATTTGTATGGGGAATCGAGCTAGCGAAGCGAGGGTGAGTCGCTAGTATATTATAAAGAGGAATTTTTTGCATGTAACTACTGAACTAACCCTGAAACTATTGAATCAATAATTTAAAAAAAACTTTTGTGATAGATAGCTATTATCTATGTAGTATTTAGGTGGTTATTATTTAAACTTAAAAAAGTTTTTGTTTTCTTAATTATTTTTATTCTTATTTTGTAAGAGATTTGGCTAACATGTTCATAGTTTCGGCGTGGTGTTCTTATGACCAGTTTTTTTAGTATCGACAATAGTGTCTATTTCAATTATATCTTCTAAAAAAATATATAATGTGTAAAGTACAAACAGTTACAACTTTATATGTACCTACAGATTTATTGAGCTATTTAATTATAATAGTATAATATCAAGAATATGCTTTATATGTAAGAGTAAAGAATGTAATATTACAGGATATTATATTGATAAAACTTAGATAATAATGTAAATTCAGGAAGTATACGAACATTTTTTTTGCCATGAAATTGTTCAATCCATTAAATTGAGAGATGTTCCATTCATTATTTCCGTAATATGTTCATGATTTTAGGTTGTAAAATCTTCAAAAATACGTGTTAAAATAGGGCATTTCTGAAAATTTACATTGGAGGTAGGTGTTTGAATTTGTAAAAAGGGGTTTTTTTCATGGCTTGTTATAATATAACGTAACGAGAGTTTTTAGTGATTATTTATTAATCTAAATATATTTTTGTTGGAAAAACAAATCATTTACGACATCCTTTATTATCTTGCTTAAATAATATATTCCATTTGGTACTTCACATAAAAAAATATATCGGCGTCAGGAACGGGCGAATGTATTTTCATTTCACTATAAAGTTTTTCCGAAAATAATAAAAGATCATCTACCGTTAACTTTCTCTTTACCGTAATAAACTGTTTAGTTTGAAAACATACTCATAAAATAAAGATCTGGACCCTCGATAAAAATACCTTACGCTGGAAATGACCATATTATACGCTTTAGCCATAGCTTATATTAAATTCTTGCTCAGATTTCGTATTCACTTTATCTATCAAGTGTTCGATCTACGTGTTAAAACACAGTTTTGATAGTCTACGAAATTAGTGAAAAATCCGAAATAACGTCGTTCTTCACCTGTGTGTGTACAATTTCTACAACTATGTTTTGGGATCTATATTTTGTACACAATACATCTATCTATACATTAATAAAATTCTAACTGAGCCGAATCTGTACATTAAATATTATTTGGAAAATCTTATTGAAATAAACATTATTATCGATACAGAGGCCGAATCTATAGTTTTTAAAAATTTTGTTTGTCTGTCTGTCTGTCTATCTGTCTGTCTGTTGCCACATCACACAAAAACCACTGGAGGGATTTTGATGAAAATTGATATGTTGATAGCTGGTTCAACATAATAGAGGATACTTTTTACCATGGAAAAATATCTCATTTCTGAGAAAAAATACAAAAACTGCAACGTAAGAGTATACTAATATGTAAATTTAAGAATTTGGTTTTTCGTCATCTAAACGCGGGCGAAGCCGCGGGCAATGATAGTATATATATAGAACCATCACTGTACTGTACTTTTTTTTTAATATTTTATTTATAGAATTCACAATGTGAGAGATATTTAGCAGCATCTATAAGAGCAGTAAAGCACATAAAATTAGTGTTGGAAGTCACTAGACGCTGTGTGTTTTATCTCGTGTTTAGATAAACACAATATTATGAGCTCACTTGTACAAAGCAAATCTTAACTTACTCTATCCTAGTAAAGTAGGCTATGCTAAGCTAATAAGAGTATAGTTTAGAAAAAAGAACTCAAACATAATTTAGAAAAATATGTGATAAATAAAATGCATACAAAATTTTTGCCCTTCAGAAATCAAAAAAAAAGAATCCATACTAATATTATAAATGTGAAAGTGTGTTTGTTTGTTTGTCCTTCTTTCACGTCGAAACAGTTACTTGGACTGCTGCAGAGTAACATAGGCTACTTTTTACCGCGGAAGATTATTTTATTCCCACGGGAAAGCACATAAAAATACAAACAAAAAAATATTTGTGTTTAGAATTTCTTGAAACTTGGTATTAATACTCTTCAGTACAAATTAATAAATACGTATTTTGGCATTTCTCAAAATTCATCCTATAAGGGTGTAAAATAGAGGAAAAAAGTTTGTATGAAACCTACCTTTTTTTAGAGATATTTTTGTATTTTTAGCGCGAGCGAAGCCGCGGGTTTTGCTAGTATAACAAAATTTTAGGTCTGTTAATAACTAAAACTCGAAAAATAAAGCATAAAGTACATAAAACCTACGGCTCCTATTAAAACTCACGTGCGGATTTTGTTTTTATATTTGAATGATCCTACCCTCGAAGTCTATTTCATAAAAAAACATCGAAACTTTGGCAATTCATTAGAATTGATTTTCACTCGGCGAATATACTCGTATAGCCAACACAAAAAGCCTTGGAGGTATTTTTACAGTAGAACAAAAACAAGGGAATCGAAAAAAAATATCTCATAGTTTTATTGCTCAAGCAAAATTATACTCATAATTACTTTAACCCAGAACATACTGCGTCGCATTGATTAAATAAAGATAGCTTAAAGAACTAAGAATTTTATATTTAAACTATTAATATAATTCAAAATTATTTATTATGACCTGATTTTTCATTCAATCTGCTTTTAAAAGTGAGAATTTCCGATAAAATTCCCGTATTTATCTGGCCGTCTATATATATTTCATCTCATTAAGAATAATTTAATTTATAGCCAACTACAAATTTCAAAGCAAAAAAAGAAGCCTATGGCAGAAGTTTTTATATAAAAAGCTTGTACTCGGCTAAAATTAATCTAGCTCTACAAAATCTTATGCTTACTAAATAAAGTTTTAAAATTTTTTAACAAGCAACCTCAGCACGAGCCTGTATAACATCTTAAGCGGCTGAATTGTTTGTAATTTTGAGCACGTCTAGAGCCCCGTGCTTGCAGCGAGTTCGTTCATTAGCTGTCGCGAATAAGTCGCCAACTCGTTAAGTTAATTATATCGCAAGTCGGAAATTAGCACTCAGCTGAAACACGACGTCTCTTACTTATCGGAGATACCTTTGTAGGCTTGGTTCCACCTTACCGTTAATAATTATATTCCATACACACTTGTCTATTAAAGCAGTGTCGTATATTAAAGTTAAATATTCTCCTCTTATAGTAAAGTTAAAGATTGAACATTATGTATGTATATATTTATTTAGGTTCTCTCAGACATGCAGGTTTCATTACGATGTTTTCCTTCATTGTAAGACAAGTGGTAATAATGTTTTTTTTTTTAATTAAACAAAACACCCACAGACTTTTATTGTCCGTTCCCTTTTTTCTATACTAATATTATAAAGAGGTAAAGTTTGTGAGTTTGTGTCGTTGTTGGGGGTAATGTCTGGGTCTACTGAACAGATTTAGAGATAGTTTGAGACCCTGGAAAGGACATAGGATACTTTTTATCCCGGAAATCATTCCTTAAGTGGGTGAAAATGGGGATGATAGTTTGTATTTGGAAGCAATATAAATATATGTATAAAATTTTAATTCTAATTTTTGGCAATTATAAAATTTTTGTTACTTAAAACTAGTACATGAAAATATGAAACGGCTTCACTCAGTTTCCTAAGCAGCGCGTTCGTTACCACTAGGCTACCACTGCCTTGTTATAATTGTGCAATAACAGTGTTGGGGACATCTGTAAAACTATATTATTTAGTCACATTTAGTTTTTTTTTTTACTACTTTAGTGCACTACACTTAGTAACTAACTAACTAACTAACTAGTGAACCAAACACAAGAGCGTTTGAGTTCTATACTTGGTCCAAATCCATTATCGGTTTATTTTGACGAGTTTTATAAATTACGGCCAATTGGATGGTGGAACTGAATCCTTATATGCCTTCTAACAATCTAACAAACGATTAATTTAACTGGGCTTAATGCTGTAGATCACGAGTCATCTTAACCAATGCTAATATAAATAAATATTTACAAGGCACGTTCTTAGGATAAAGAAATAATTTTTTTTTCTAAATACACTAAACAAACAAGATAATGTAATTTGCACACTTACTTTATTTTGTTACGATATATTAATTATACACTTTAACTCTTTAGTTAAGTTTCTTCGTCATAGTTTTAATTCATTTAATAGACAAAGCGCTCCAAGCTTTTAACATGGTCTCTGAATCGTAACAAACGACAAGTTTATTATAGCACTAGCGAGTCAACCTCGCTTCGCTCGGGTTTGTCCCTAGGTTGATTCCCCATACAAACTTTCATCCCCATTTTCACTTCTTTAAGGAATGATTTCCGGGATAAAAAGTTGTCTATATCCTTCCCAGGGTCTCAAACTATCTTCCGACTAAATTTCATCTAAATCGGTTCAGTAGATCCAGAGATTACCCCCTACAACGTCACAAACTCACAATTCACAAACTTTACCTCTTTATAATATTAGTATAGATTAGTATAGATAATGCACCCATAGAATAGAAATACATATATTTTGGCATTACATGTGATACCTACAAACAAAAAGAAATTCATATTATACCAACATATTTGTAGTAGGTTGCATTTTGTTTGCATTATTGCATAATCTACTTCAAATATGTTTATATATATTTGTTGTTTATGGTGTATGTTCGAAAATACACACATATATATATAATCATTTTATAAGATCGTGATTATACGTTTATAATATGCTAATAAAATCAAAACTTATATTTTATTTTTATAATATCATATCAGTTTTCAGTCAACACTTATAATATAGTCAATCCTTACAGCTTTATAAAAGTGAGTTGTGATGAAGTAATATAAACGTAATATGGCTATATAACTTCGTCAACGGTTTGTTTACTCAGTCTTATCTCAAAACAGCAGGCAAGACGCTTAACATAAGTAGATGCCAAAGTGTTTATTTTTAGGTTTAATATTACTTGTATTTGCAATGTTGTATGTGTTTTATATTCAAACTCTCATCTTTGACAACATTATGAATAATTTTATAAATAATTATCTATACATATAATAAAATTGTAACTAAGCTGAATCTGTACATTAAATATTTTTTGGAAAATCTTACTGAAATAATAATCTATAGTTTATAGAATTTTTGGCTGTCTATCTGTCTGTCTGTTACCACATCACAGAAAAACCACTGAAGGGATTTTGATGAAATTTGGTATGGTGATAGCTGGTTATCCGGGTCAACATATAGGATACTTTTTACCGCGGGAAAATATCTCATTTCTGAGAAAAAATACAAAAACTGCAATGTAAGAGTATACTAATATGTAAAACCTAAGAATTGATTTTTGGTCATCTGAACGCGGGCCGAGCCGCGGGCAATGCTAGTATAGAAGTAAAATGTCGAATTATTATATTAAATTTTATGCAGATAGCCTACACACAGATTACAAATAAAATGTTGACAATTAATCGATGACCTACATATATGTACGTCCAGCTTTTTGGAAAATCTTTTGAACCATGCTACTTGACTTCTTCTTCAATGATCATTTTTCATTCATTTCTCATTAAGTTCTAATATTATGGTAAGAAAAGAAACCCTTATAAAATGCTATACAAATACGTGTGTAAAATTATGGTAAACGTAAGTAAGTATCCCTTTGCCAATATTACTATGAATATTACCAATAGAAAATCCATGATAACTTATATACGAAGTTACTAGAGCCGTGAAAATCCGGTCTTCTGAAGAATCGAGAGTCCTCCATCTCAGTCAAGAGCGCGCCTTAATGGCGGGCTTGCTTTAAGATGCACTTGAAATTTTTATCTAAATCTATAATAATATTTTTGTTGACAATTAAGCTTTAAAATTGAGTTGTTTCTTTTTAAAAAGCTTTACTAAATTTGCTTTTATAAGCTGTGTTTGGAATTTAAAGTAAAATTTTAAAAATAATTAAATGTATTGTTTAAAGAAATTAATATTAAAGTTTTAAATTAATTATATGTATATAGGTGTTGAAGTTGAAGAAATATGTTTAGAATATTGTTTTTCTCAGTTTGAATGAAGGCCCACTATAGTTAAGAATAGTCTAAACAAAAATAAAGTAAAAATAGCTTTCAAGATAAAACAATTTTTTGTGTTATTATTTTATTTTAATGTACACTGCTTTTATATGTTATACTAGCGACTCACCCTCGCTCCGCTCGGGTTCGTCCCTGGGGTGGGGTCTGGGGGGACCACCCTTATCCTTATCACTTAGGGGTATGGAAAATAGATAGTAGCCGATTCTCAGACCTACTGAATACGCATATAAAATATGGTAAAAATCGGTAAAGCCGTTTCGGAGGAGTACGGTAACAAACATTGTGACATGGAAATTTTATATATAAGATATCGTTTGCAGGCAGACATAAGGTACCTCCATACTTTAGTGTCATTACAATAATAATAATAGAATATACTAGCGTTTTGCTACGACTTTACCCACGTAGATGGTGATGATGATGATGATATTTACGTAAGCACGTTCAAAAAAACAAATATATTTTTTTACATTGTTGTGTTCCGGTTTGAAGGATAAGGTAGCCAGCGCAATTTCAGGCAAGAGGCCTATCATCTAAGTCCTTACAGTGACAGTCGTTAGTTATGGGCGACGGGTACCACTTTCCATCAGGTGGGCTGTCTGTTCGTTTGTCACCGAATACCATAACAAAACACTGTTTTCTTTTCTCCCTACTACAAAATTTATGAACGTATTGCCTTTTGCTGTGCTTTATAATGTACTCTTTCTTATCCTTTATTTTCTAAATATAATGTGTTTTATGTAAAGAAGAAAAAATTTGACAATGTCAATACAAAATTTATTGTGTAATCGAAATTTATTTTAAAATATATCCAAAAATAACATTAATAATTGAATTAATAGTATAAAAAATGTTTTAAAACACAACAAAATCGAAAGTGCATAATATTTAACACCATTCAGATAAAGAAAGACAATAGCATTCCCAAGGAGGGTTGACGTCAGGCAGGCGGCCGGTCGTAAAACTTTTGCCAAATCCTATCAGCAGTACACTGAAGATGTACTGCGCCGACCCCAAGTGATTTGGGAAATGGGCAGGGAGAAGAAGAAGAATGTGTTTTATGTTATCTATACCAATATTATAAAGACGAAAGATTTTTTGTTTGTACCAAATAAGCTCCGTAACTGCTGAACCGATTTAGTTGAAGGACTTAGGATAGTTTTTATCCCTTGAAATCATTCCTTAAGGGGATGAAAAAGGGGATGAGAGTTTGTATTTGGAAGCAACCAAGCCACACCAACCGACCAACCATCCAACAAGTTACATAATATACCTACCTCTGTGTAATAAGTTTTATTAAACTTATTCAAATTTATTACTATTTAAAACTAACAAACATTTCATAGTAGTCTATAGTTGGTTTCGTTGTCTAGGGAAACCTCAACAATATGGATACATAGATAAAGGTAATTTTCGTTATCTACAGATATGTAATTTCAAGAGGTTAACCGCAGACGATGTCAACATAGACGATATTAGTACAGAAATGAATATTTGGTGACCTACACAACAATATCAAGTTATCATTATCGTATTATCGTATGAGCGTGAAATTGATGAAATTGATAGAATTCAATTAGAGCCACATATTGGAATATCTCAGCGTGACCGCGTTGCTGTGGGTTATTAATTATATTATCTTGATCTTCAGCATCATTATGTAACTATAATATGCATCTTAAATTATTGACATATCATACATATGGAAACTGTTTACGGCCAAAATTATTAACCTAATTTTTGATTTTGACCAGATACTGAGACAAAGCCACTATTAAACATATAACTCTCAAACGTTATATATAGTCTATAGTCCAAGCAAGATATGTGTGTATGTATATTTGTTACTTCTGAACGCTAAAACGGATTAGGTAGACTAGGGTCTGAAATAACACATGGTAAGGCAGTAGTCAAGTAGTACATAGTAAAATAGATATATAATGCGTGAGAGGTGTAAACTTTATCGAACTACGCTATATTGTTCAATTCCCTATTCACGCTCGAACAATATCTTTGACAATATGAAATGTTGCATGAACAATAAGTCAATCAAGTAGTAAATTTTATCCATTATCTACCATACAATATATCGTGTACAAAGACGTCTCAAAATCAATTTACACACGCTTCTACCCTCTTTGGCATCATCCGTTCTCCAGAGATCAGACCAAGTCTACAATTTCTACTAAATATACTATATTGATATAGTGCTTGAATTGAATAGTGTATAAAGTAGTATATTGTAAGTTTACTAGACTAGAAGTCGAAAATGATATTATAATTACATAGCTGTTTTATAGAATCATGTTCATCGATGTAAAAAACCTTTAAAGTTCGTCACAAAATAGTAAAATAAATATTAGAAATATTGATTGATGATTGATGATGATGTTCTCCTAGCCGATTCCGGCCACGGCGGCCAATCTCAATGAGATTAGCCAACTGCGCAGGAGATATTATAGTGCTCAAGTGTACGCGCAGGCACAAGTGCACTCTCTATTCCTATCACTCTTATACTCCGGTGGGACGACCACTCGACACGACCGGTGAGAGTTAAGGCGCAGGACCGACAGCTTTACGTGCTCTCCGAGGCACAGGGGTGAAACACCGCCAACTTCCCAACTCCGGGCTGTTACTGAGACTTACTATACAGGAAGACTCAATAACTAAACTTGGCCCGACCCGGGACTCGAACCCAGGACCTCCGGGTGTACAGCCGTACATGCTAGCCACTACACCACCGAGGCAGTTATATTATATTAGAAATAATTTATTATACGGCTTTAAAACGCACGGCTGGACGGACGGCTCGACGGACGGCTGGAAGAACGGCTCGACGGACGGCTCGACGCACGACTCGACGGACGGCTCGACGGACGGACAGATATTTATATATATATATATATATATATATATATATATATATGTATATATATTATAGTCTATTCTATAATTACCGTTCAAACGTACCAACGTACTTACCGTACATATATAAATAGGCAAATACAAAAGAGTTCAGTACTTTTTTCTCCTCTGTTTGTCAACCGGTTTTTTTTTGTTTAGTAGCTATTGCCGAGCTTTAATACGCTCAAAAAAAAATTATAGAGACAGTTTTCTTTCATATACCTAGATAGGTAAACCTATTCATATATGTTTTCCTTAAATTCAATAATGGTAATCGAATTTCGACCACTAAACGACCACTAGTTTTAGGAAATAGACAGATTGCGTTTGTAAGTATCAAGTCTCATATTATTGGAATACTTCATTGTCAGTACCTTCTTCCATAGAAATCATCAATCATTAACTATTATTTAACCTATTTTCCAAAACAATAAGAATTAAATAACAAGCTGATTTTCGTATTTTTTGTACCTACACCTAAAGTGAGAATAATTTGTTTTGAAATTGTACAGTTGATGTATCATTTTAATTATTATATTTAAGATATAACGTAAAATATAGAAATAATAAAATTGTTAATTACCATAAACGTGCTTTACACTTAATTACAACTTAATTACGCTTACAGCATTAACTTGCGAAGTACCCATTTATTTTCTTTACACTCAAAGCTCGCTCAGTCGACATAGATAAATTAGAAAGAGTATAATGCCAGTCATATTAAATGAATAAAAGTGCACTGACTTGCTTTGTAAAAAATCGTTGCGTAACAGCAAGTAGGCGCAATTTCCCGACATATTAAACCTCAGGCGAATTAAAACGTGAAACGAGGGCGAGTCGCGCCGTGCAAAGTGAATAAGATGTACGAGCCGCGCCCGCTGCATTTTGTCGCGGAAATTAAGAGAACGCCATCGTTTTTCCTTTGAAATCTTCATAATAACTATAATTTTGTAAACGTTGCTCATAGTGGTTTATTAATGTACATAATATATTGCAGTAAGAATATGCATACTAATATATTACTAATATATATAATATTGTAAATGTGAAAGTTTGTTTGTCCTTCTTTCACGTCGAAACGGAGAGATGGATTGGCGTGATTCTTTGTGTGGAGATAGTTGGAGGGCTGGAGAGTAACAAAGGCTACTTTTTACCGCGGGAAATTATCTAATTCCCACGGAAAAACACGATAAAATACAATCCAAAAATATTTATGATCAGAATTACTTGAAATTTGGTAATAATGCTCTTCAATAAAATTAAATAAATACGTGTTTTGGCATTTTTCGAAATTCATTCTAAAAGGGGGTAAAATAGGAGATGAAAGTTAGTATGAAACTACCTTTTTAGATATTTTTTGTAGTTTTAGCGCGAGCGAAGCCGCGGGTTCTGTTAATGTAGATATAAATTTAAGCAGTACATGGGATCCACATACTCGTAACAACTATATTTCTATTTCTGTTGTTCATTATGATTTATTATTGTACCAAATATATAAAAGTTGAAAATATGTTCAAGTTAGATTCAACTTGAGACAACTGAGGTTTTATATAAAAATAATTATGTAAAATTATCGCAGCGGATATATATAATTTTTTTATACCCAATGATTAAGACAGTGGTAGCCCAGTGGTGACGCTCTTTCGGGAAACCGAGTGAAACGGGTTTAAATCCCGAGCCTCGCACCTCTAATATTTTCATGTGCGAATCATTTCCAACATGATTATCACTTGACTTACGGTGAAGGAAAACATCGCGAGGAAACCTGCAAGTCTGAGAGAACTTAGTAAGTTTTCGAAAGACATGTGTATTCCGCTAACCCGCACTTGGACAGCGTGATGGATTATGGCCTGATCCCCCTTGTATTGAAGGCAGGCTCGTGCTCAGCAGTGGGACTTAAAAAAAAAGGGCCGAATTACACCCAACGATTTATCCAATGAATTATTATTGGCTGGAAATCAATCCCACGTCCTACACTGTTGTGTAACAACAGTGTAGATCTTGCAGTACCAGTAGAGTAAGGCTCGTAATAATTTAGATAATAAGATAAAATATTATTGCGTTTTGTGAACAAGAGAAGAAAAAACTTGCCAATGAAATAACAAGGCCCATTCCATTCATAAGCAGTCGTGAGAAAAACGCAAATGTCATATCACGCTAAGCATTAATCATATCAATGTACAAAAATAACCTTTTCTTTCCATTTATTTCTTTTGCGTGGTACTTTAATTTATAAGCGCGAAGACTTTTAAATCCTATAGAAATCGAACCGATGGTAAACAGATAGACCAAAATTTGACGAAAATTTTAAGAATAATTTTTTAAACTTCACTGCCTTTGTAATGGATTCTGCTACTATAAATAGGATTTATAAGTATACTATAAAACACTATTGCCCAATTTCACCAACGTCACCTAAGTTTAAGGGATCCCCTAAGCATGGTTAGGGGGCTGTTAGGGGACAGTTTCTGTTTCACCGACAGTTAGGGGTCACCTAAATATTAAAAAGCCCTCTAAATTTAGGTGCTCGAAAAGGCTTAAAGACGATCGTAAAACGAAATTTAATTTAGGGGCTATTTTAGGGGAGTTTTAAGCTAGGGATCCCATACGTAGATGGTAGCTTATAGGTTGTTGGTGAAATCGGGCCTAAATCATGTATAAATTATATACGAATATAATCTTTGGTATTTTAGTATAATTGATATAAACCAAAATAAACGTTTCGATGCGCTTCTAAACTATTCACCCTAAGCCTAACCATGCACCCAATCTAGTATAATAAAATAATTATTTAAAATGTCATAAATATAATAGAAAAAAATAAAACACTGCTTTTGAATACATACTAAAATTCTCAATCACAACCACATTCTGTAATTCCATCGCGGCTAGCCACAGACGATGTCCACCCCTGTTAGAAATAAGTGCTGCTATTGAGAGTTATGGAGGGTCGCAATTCCAACTATATTTATTTGATCATGAATAGAAAAGAAATATTTCATATACATGGACGATAGTATATTAAATACATACATATGTATGTATAAATAAAATATATGGTTGGAACATAAATGTTGCTTGTGGTACATTGTTATGAAAATAAAAACAATTCTAGAAATTCACATTATAATAAATATGACATTTTGAGACATATTAAAACTCTAGGGACTTATCCTGGCTCCGCTCGGGTTCGTCCCTAGGTACGTTTTGACGGTTAGTATATATTTCTCAGAGATGAAATATTTTCCCGCAGAAAAAAGTATCCTATATGTTGACTCGAATAAGCAGCTATAACCATACCAAATTTCATCAAAATCAGTCCAGTGGTTTTCTCGCGATGCATGCACTGCAGATAGACAGAGAGAAAATCTAAAAACTATAGATTTGGCGTCTGTATCGATAATAATAACTATTTCAATAAGATTATCCAAATTTTTTTTAATGTAATCTCCTTCCTATCTTCTTCATTCTACGTGCCATTGGCGAAGTAATCAGTACTTAACTGGCACGCTTATAAGCTATTAACAAGAAAATTGAGCTGAGTTGGACTTTTTTTACATTTCTGTTCAAAACTCAAAAATTTCTAATGAAATCATAACGTTCTCGCGTAAATTCAGTATGTTAAAACAATTGTTTCTTATAGAAAATTCTAATAATATTATAAATTTTGACTTTTGAATGAGAATCTCTACAAAAATATGTATACTTAAGAATTCTCTCATGGCGTATTCACACGCTCGCCAACGTTACTAAGATGAAACGTTTCGTATTTATACATTACAGTACCTGGGCCACCGAGCTTCGCTCGGAGTTTTTGGTTATAAAGTAAAATTTTCTTTAAAAAAAAACCAAAAACTTGAATAAATACAAAAAAAAAATACCTTTGTATCCGACCGGGATTCGAACCCGGACACCTATGATTATCAATCTTGCGTCTTTTTTTAAAAAAAAAACTAAAAACTTGAATAAATATTAAAAAAAATAAAACTAAAAACTTTGTATACGACCGAGAGTCGAACCTGGACACCTGTGATTGTTGATCTTGGCCGCTTGACCACGATGCTTATTCCCGAGCGTGCAAATTACCGACCATATATTGCGTGGAATAGTGCAAAAGAAAACTGCATGAAAATTCGAAAACACGCGTTTTCCCAGACATAAGACTAATCTAGATCGATTTATCGCCCCCGAAACCCCTTGTATACTAAATTTCATCAAAATCGATGGAGCCGTTTCCGAGATTCAGATTATATATATGTATATACAAAAATTGCTCGTTTAAATATATTTAGACATAGAAGAGTGTCCTATCTATACTAATATTATAAAGAGGTAAAGTTCGTGAGTAGGGGGTAATCTGTGGATCTACTTAACCGATTTAGATGAAATTTAGTAAGAAGATAGTTTGAGAGCCTGGGAAGGACATAGGATAGTTTTTATCCTGGAAATCATTCTTTAATGGGGTGAAAATGGGGATGAAAGTTTATATGTAGAATCAACCTAGGGACGAACCGAAAGGTTGAGTCGCTAGTTCAAATATATATTATTTACTATTTTAAAGATGAGTTTTCATCTTTTCATATGTGAGACAATAGGATTCAGATAACATACAAAATATTTAAGTACAAATATAAATATACTTTATATTAAACTATCCAGGTGAATTATTTTAGTATTCTGCAAGTAAATGAAACGGAAATTTGTGTTTGGTTTGGTATTTGAAATCTAATTTGGCCGTAGAATACCAATACATATATTTAATCGTAACGAGGCCAATGCTATACTTAATTTAATATATATTTTTTGATTTGTGTAAGCGAATATTTGGGGTATAATAGTAGAAAGCAAGATATAGGTTTTATTTACTTTTATTTTCATTTTCATTTTGATCCCATAAGGGGGTAAAATAGCGGACGAAAGTTTGTATGAAACCTACCATTTTAGAGTTTTTTTGTAGTTTTAGCGTGAGCGAAGCCGCGGATTCTGCTAGTAATGTATGAAAGAACACACAGTATACAATGTTATCACGTTATATTTATAATCGATACAAATAAAAATGAATATTTGTATATGTACCATTCATCCGATTGTGATGAAACTTTGGTGAGTTTCCTGGCCCAAAACAAGACGACAACAAAGTAAGAGTAAACCAGTAATAAATAAATATCCACCATAGTATAATTATAATTAATGAACTGAACTAGAAGCTAACAAGTGAGGCAAGTCGCAGTTTACTCAAATGAGCTAGTCGACTTAGAGACACAAGTTTCTGGTTAGAATTGAAACTTGAATTCAATGCAAAGCCATTTTAATCATATAATTTAATCATTTTCATTTAATTTAGCTACTGATTTTGAAAGTAAGTATTTTTTTTATAAGACATAAATCTAATATTTTACTTCCTATATAATATAATGTACATTGATGAATTATAATAGGAAAATCGTTAGCAAGGTTTTTACTACTAACTAGTTACTAACCCTGGCTTCGCACATATATAAAGTATAAAATACAAAAACAAATACTATAAACCTATATAATTATAAATAAAACAAAGTCGGGTTAGTTACAACACTTATAACTCAAGAACGGCTGGACCGATTTTGATGATATTTGATTTGTTGGATTTGTCTCTACCCCGAATAGCAGAATAACTAAATATGTGAAAATCAGAAAAATCAAAGAAAAAATGTACGTGGCTAACACTGGATAATAACGACATATTTATATCTAATAAATTTATTTATTACGTTTTAACGTACCTACGAACCCGAGCGAAGCATGGGTTAGCCGCTAGTATTATTATATTATAAATGTTATTATAAAATATACAATTAAAAAAAAATAATAACCAGACCAAAACAATCTACAAAAACACGAGTTTGTTATACGATACAAAAAAATTAAAACACCAACACTGTAATTAAGGGTGTTACCCGAGCTCGAGCTCGTCCGCGTTTAATAATAAACGCCAAAACGAATCAATTTTGCTTATGTTTTTATTTTCCTTAATATTATTGTTACAATTTGTATGTTATACAAAATTTATCTAGGAACTAAATAATAAAAATATAAGATAAATACAAAGATTTGGTCCAGATAAAGATAGTGATACCTATTTTCAACCGACTTCAAAAAGGAGGAGGTTCTCAATTCGACTGTATGTTTTTTTTTTTTTTTTTTTATGTTTGTTACCTCAGAACTCCGTCATTTATTAACCGATTTGGACAATTTTTGTGTCGTTTGAAAGGGTATACTTCCAGATTGGTCCCATTTAAATTTCAAAAAAAAATACCACCCCTAAGGGTGGAAAAACAACTAATAATGAATTTAACCTACTTCTAATTGTCATATTGACTTGAAACTTTGCAAGTATTTCTATTTTCGTTGATAGTACAGTGGTTCGGTGTTGTTGACCTGATCTGATGGCAAGGCCAGAAGGTGGATAGGTGGAACTCTTCAACGGCTAATAGTAGATACTTTGAGTTTGGGCTTATTTTGTTTGATTTGACAAGCCTAACACGTTAGAATCCTTACTTTGCTACTACTGTCTACACTAAAAAGGGAAAAATAAAAACTTTTTAACAAAAAAATAAAAACCGACTTCAAACAAAAGCACTAAAAAGTGAAAAATAACTGATTGGTAGTTTTCATTTACTATACATACCTAATCAAATATTTTCGAAGTCGGTGTGCTTTGGCTAAGTAATTAAAGCCTACCTATTAAATACATACCTAATCAAATATTTTCGAAATCGGTGCCAGCCCATACAAAGCAAAGCACACCGACTTCGAAAATATTTGATTAGGTATGTATAGTAAATGAAAACTACCAATCAGTTATTTTTCACTTTTTAGTGCTTTTGTTTGAAGTCGGTTTTTATTTTTTTGTTAAAAAGTTTTTTGTAGAGTCACATTTGCTTGAAGCATAATTTTAATAGGCCTTTATGGTTTTGGGAAGCATTTTTTATTGCAATAGATAGTTAGGAATGAAGTTTTATCTATACTATTATTATAAAGCTAAGAGCTTCGTTGGTTTGAACGAGAATCTCTGGAACTTGGAGTACAAGTCAGATTTGAAAAATAACTATGTTAAAATTTTAATCTTATTGGTCTTGAAAATTGTTTTACTAACACTTTCAATAACTAGAGCAATATAGACCTTGTAGGGCACTATTGCTTATAACTACTTATGTGTACTGTATGTATATATATCATAAAACAAGAGAATGTAGAAATGACCTAAACAAAATAGAAGAAAGTTAAACTTTATAAAGCAAGTTCACATAAAATTTTCGGACTGAACTAACCGCCTTTAACAAGTAAAGGATCACTTAATTTTTTTCAGATTATGCAAAGATAATATAAAGTAGGAATAAGATAAAAACTTTTGCCGGTGGTTCCCGAAATCCATTTCCAAGTTAAACAGATCTTTTTACCCAAGTTTTTCTCTTCCAACTGAGATAAGTTTTTCTGTCATATTATAGGGTCATCACAAGCGTTTTTATTTTAATACCTTTTGTAATTATTAGAGATCTGAGGCTGTTAAATGTAATGTTTATAACTTATATAAAATTTCCATTACATTTTAATGAATCAACTTAAATATCATCGTTGAGGAAGTGATTAAGTTAGAATTATTTAGATTTTAAGGTGTAATCTTTCTATATAAAAGAGTGTATATTTTTGAGGTCGGGTCTTAGATCTATACTTTATGAGTTATAACATTATAAAAGGCAGAGTTCGTTCGTTCTTTGCTCGCGCTAATCTCAGAAACTATTAATCTGCTTTAAAAAATAATTTTATATTAGATAGCCCGTTTATCGAGGGAGGCTATAGGCTCTATATGCTACTACCCAAGGGAGCGGAGCAGTAATCATAAATGTCAACAAATCGGGCAGACTTCCATACATTAATACTAATAGTATAGAGCTAAAGAGTTTTTATTTGTAGTTTAACCCCGAACGAAGCCGCAGATTTTGCTAGTAATAAATTAACTGAATATTGAAATAATTTTCTAAAGTATAATAAAAACAATCAAGCCTTTTACACCACGATATGGAAAATTCTTTTTTTTTTTCAAATTAATTCTACTGGCTACATAAAAAAATGAATTTAGTTTAGTAGTTGACGGTCCAACTTTAAAATATTAACACAAAAAAATATTATTTCTTTTTTTTTTACTTTATAGTACTTTTTAACAAGTGTTTATTATTTTTGATAATATTGATTTTTGTTTGTATAAAGCTGATTTTTATTATTAAGGAGGTAATATATGTAAAAAGTTAATACAAACATAAAGTTAGTTAAATTACTAGTTTATTTTAAATATATTATTTTATAAGAGATAAATCAAATTGCACGATCAACATTAAGTCAACCGTGTAATAAATATTTATAAAGACGATGGTAGTAGCATCGAAGACGAATTGGAATATTTATACATCCCCCGACTTCTCGGCGCAATTAGAGCAAATGTGTGCTGTCTTAAGAAAATGCCTGCCTTAAAAATTTTTTATCCTAAGATATTTTATAATTATATTAAACATCAATATTTTTATTAATATTTCAAACTGCTCATTTTTTAAGATCTACAGAAAATAGCCCATATTTCAATGACAGTGATATTACGGTGGAGATCGTAGAGTCGATTCCTATACATAGTACGTAAATCTATACATATAATAAAATTGTAACTAAGCCGAATCTGTACATTAAATATTTTTTTGGAAAATCTTATTGAAATAGATATTATTATCGATACAGGGTCCGAATCTATAGTTTTTAGAATTTTTGTCTGTCTGTCTGTTACCGCATCACAGAAAAACCACTAGAGGGATTTTGATGAAATTTAGTATGGTGATAGCTGATTATCCGGGTCAACATATAGGATACTTTTTACTGCGAGAAAATATCTCGTTTGTGAGAAAAAATACAAAAACTGCATGTAAGAGTATACTAATACGTAAAACCTAAGAATTTAGTTTTTGGTCATCTGAACGCGGGCGGAGCCGCGGGCAATGCTAGTAAATAATATATTTCGGCTAACCCAGTGATATAGAAGTCGCTACCTACTTGGGAACGATTGATGTCTCTATGTGTTTTTTTTAGTTTATGTGTGTAGTTTGTTGTAAATAAAATACTGTTTCACACAATTTACTTATATTTTATATGTGAAAATATTAATTAAAGTAAAACTTTTATACATAGCCAGATTTTTCAGTATAACAACATCTCATCTACGTTAACTTAACGTTTTATATTAGTTGCAGACGCGTTGCAACTTTTTTATACTTTAATATTTTATGGGTTATGGTTATAATAAAATTAAAAAAAAACTGTCGGTTTAATCTTACCTAAGGATGAACAGCAAAAGACATTAAAATTTTCCATCTCTTCCAAGTATGCACTAAAAACATCAGAATTGCATCCCATCAAATTAAATCTTGTCTTTTTTTATTTGTTAACATTTTATATGTACTTGCTCAGTTAGTAATTAGTATCAAAATAATATATGTAATTAACAAAAACTAAAGTTAACAATTTTGTTAAGATTGACTTAGACTGTCGTAGTCTTTTAGTTACCACAAATAGAACGGGAGACACTGTATGTTCGAGGGCAATAAATACCATAGATCACTCTCCAAGCCATGACCACTTAGGTTATAGCTATGCCAAATCTTATATAGATCTATTACAGAAATATTGAAGAACAAAACAACATAGCAATCCACACCCTAGAAGAATTTCCTAACATAACAATTTTCTGAAATAATAATCGAACTCATGACCCTTGACGAAACCACCATAACTCTTTACTAGAAGGTTATAACAAAGACATATAGAATGTTCATGCAAATTACTGTACAGGTTATGGCACTGTTGTTCAGTAAGCATGAAGTATGTGCCTACAAGGAGTTAGAATCTTGACCGCCTCTTGAGAATTGACGCTCGAACGCAGTGTGCACGTGAAGGAACTCGGAAAATTGATTCCCAAGCGCCGTTCTGTTCATCGGAGTATTGTGTAGAAGATTAAATCTTAAATTATTTTATTTCCAGTTTAGATGGCGTTATTGTTAAAAGAGAATTTCTAATGGAAAACGTTTACTGAAAATTTTTTTTACCGCAATTGTGAAAAAATATGTCTATAACTTTTGAGATATATTATGTGATAATTGTTTTGTGTGTTACCTAGAATTTCTAATTCTGTTTTAAATATCGTAATTCTAATATAGAAACGTATTTAACAAAACACTTTATGACGACGCGTTTGGCTCAATTTGTAGTGTCCCTACTTGCTGTGTTCAGTGGTCGTGGGTTCGAGTCTCGCTGGGGACATTCATTTGTGTGAGGAGCACGAACGTTTGTACTCTAGTCATGGGTGTTTATATTTATAATATATATGCATTATTTTTATGTATGTGTATCAACTATCTGGTATCCATAACACAAGCCTCGTAGCTTACCATGGAACTAGATGGTGATGTGTGTCAATGTCCCAACATATTTATTTATATATATATATATATATATATATATATATATATATATATATATATATATATATATATAATGTTTCTGCAGCATTCAAAATGTCTTTGAATGCTGCATGCTTGACTTAAAGTAGTATACCCTATATCGGCACTTATAGTGCAATTTTATGCAAGACAGCGCTTTTTGATCGCACAATGTTACTCTTTAATTATGTTGCCTTTAAACACACCTTACTCCGGTGTTCAATAATAACAGCCAATTTGCAAAAGTACCTACCTACCAGAGAGTAAATTCAATAGAGAATAATAATATAGTCTTGAAACGTAAGGAAAAGAACTTATCAAAAAGGTTCTACTGTCATCAAATATTTATACCATTTTGATTAGTTGAAGCAGATATCTGTTTTATTTTTAACCTAAGCCTATAAATACCGATAAATGGCCTTAGAAAGCACCAAAAATAATTATTTATTATATTATTTTTTGTAAAAATTACGTTAACTATGTGAAATTATAATAAAAAAGCATACATTTATAAAGCTTAGATACATATATATATACATATAGTAATAAAACTATATGTAATTAAACTATAGTTTTAAATAGCGATTTTTTATACTTAACGCAAAAAAAATTACAAAGAAACCAAGAACTTGTTAATACCGAGATAATCTTCGTAAATGAGCTGAAACAATTGTGAATTGTTCCATGAATACGATTTAAGCATATTAAGTAAAATTATTATAATATGAACTACGACGCGGGCACGTCGCCAGTTCTATGAACTGCTATATTACGACTGCTCTCACATTTTCGTTTCCGCGACAATTCTGGCCAGCTGGCTCTCATATCTCATCTTATTTGTTATATTGACTTTTATAAACGATTTCCCACGAATTCCTTAAAGAAAACTTCCCTTCTTAGATATTTATTCAGACATCTAATTCAAATTCAAATTCACCTAACACTAACGAATTAGTTACTACAGCCACTTTACATAATCTACTTGAATGAATAAAATCATTTATCACAATTTCTGTTAAATATGAACAAAACAAATATTAAAAAATGTTCCGTGTGTATTTAGCGCTTCTTTTTTGGGATTTGCAAACTGACATAAAAGGAACAACGAAGCCGTGCCGTTTTTTACAAACATGTAACATCTGGGAAGCGAATCGAGTGTGGCCAAAAAATTAACCGAGAACCAGGCATGAGTGAAACAGTTTTGGAGCCGACAAAAAATAGTATTTGTCAGTAGCCTGCAGTAGAATCAAACAATTACTTTTATAAATAAACTAGCATTGCCCGCGGCTCCGCCCGCGTTCAGATGACCAAAAACCAAATTCTTAGATATTAGATATTAGTATACTCTTACAATGCAGTTTTTGTAATTTTTCTCAGAAATGAGATATTTTTCCGCGGTAAAAAGTATCCTATATGTTGACCCGGATAACCAGCTATCACCATACCAAATTTCATCAAAATCCCCCAGTGGTTTTTCTGTGATGCGGTAACAGACAGACAGACAGACAAAATTTCTAAAAACTATAGATTCGGCCTCTGTATCGATAATAATATCTATTTCAATAAGATTTTCCAAAAAATATTTAATGTACAAATTCGGCTTAGTTACAATTTTATTATATGTATAGATTAGTGTTGTTAAAATTAATAATATTAACGCATTCAGGGAAAACATAATATCCATATTAATATTACAAATGTGAAAGTGTAAATCTAAACGTAACAGACAGTTAAATGTAGTTCTTACTATGTAGATCAAAATGACAGCATTTCAAATTAATATTTTTCATTTTTTCATTTGTAAATGTATGTAGTAATGTGTTGCTTAATAATTTGTTTTTTAAATAATAGCAAATTAAATTAAAATTATTATTCTTAATTAATTTTAACTTTTTCAAATTACACATAGATCAATTATGTGGCTTCAATAATTCATATTTTATTATTTTTTTCTTTATGGTTATGAATATAATAATGGCAACACTAAATATAGATTACTAATTAATATTTTTAACATTGTAATAATTATAATAATAACAGCTCAAATTAAATAAATAGTATTCCACATTCAATTATATAACTAATTAAAATTATAAAAATGTTTAAAGTTAAAAAATATTGTAAGACTTTGGTGCCATTTTCCAATTTTTTTAATTCATTTCGTTATTTGTGGGTAGGCTGTCTGTAACAACTATATAATACCTTTGAGACATCTAACACCTCAGTCCCTCCCATGACCATCATTGCTGTAAAGCATTCGAAACGTCTGGCTTTCGAACTTAATAAACGCATATTAAAATTATATATTATATGTTTATTTATATATTGTATGTAGGTTCTTTCCATTCTAACATACTTCAGGCATTAACCTTTTTACATACCTAAATAACACCAAATTCTTACAACATTCATTCATACATGAAAAAATGCCTTTGAAATCAATTGCGCCAAATTATCCGGAAGAGGATCGAATGAAAGGGTCCATTACTAGTTTCACATCTAACTCATATAATATTATGTATATAAGCAGTATGTCTTATTCACTATATTAACATTAATTTTTACTTTTACTTTACATCTTTTGAGTTAACTGTAATAGATCTTTATTAAATATAGGGTTACTTAACATATATATATATATATATATATATATATATATATATATATATATATATATATATATAAATATATATATATAATAATTTCTATAGGTATTGATTTATGAATTACAATTAAATATTATGTAATATAATTTCATAAAATGACGGTAGGTAGTTTAATATTTGTTTGAAAACTTCAAACAATTACATACAAATAAATGTTGTTTCAACAATATATAATATATTTATCGTATAATAAAACGTTTTTTTCCAGTTGAAAAAATATTTCATATTCTGAACAGTTACCATTTTATTACTGACAGAAATATTTCATCAAACAATCAATATTGAATTGCTTCCGAAGAATCACTTCGAGAAATTTAATAAAAGTAACATTCGAATTGATATTAAAATTCGGACCAATGAATAATATTCTTTATCCTGGTGAAGTTACGTTGAAATATTTGTTAAATTACAAAAATGGCTATATAAAAATTACATTGCGGGTATAATCTATACATATAATAAAAGCGTAACCGATCGCTGTCTGTACGTGGAAGATATTTGTGAAAAACTATTATTATGTCTTTATTAATTCAATACAATTATTTTTAGATTTTTTGTCTGTGTTTCTCTGTGCGTTTGTGCGCACTAATCTCAGAAACAGATTAACCGATTTGGGTGCGGTTTTCACTAATGTATTGTGGTAAGCTTCACTGAACATTAAATATTTGTTTTATTTCTATCGATTCATAAATAAGAAAGTTATGTCAATTTAAAGAATCACCTAGGGACGATGACTCGCTTGTAAAATTAATAAATATGGTAGCAGTTCAATTATTGTTAGTTATTATGATTATGTTTATTTATGTAACAAATTATGTTATATTTGTAACAGAGGTTTCCCACAGTTTTCTCTAACTTCAATGATTACACCTCAGAATAATAAATTCATATATAACCTTAAAGGCCTATTTCCTTTATATAATAGTTAAAAGTATAATTTTCTTTGATAGCTTTGAAAATATAATTTTGTATAAAAAGGATCTCTCTCTCTCTCTATCTCATACATGCAATTTCAAAGAAGAGCAAGTATTTGAATTTAACACAAGAACAATTATCTTATTATTTATTATACAGTATTATATAGGTACACAAAAGGCAGTAATAACCCAGTGAGAACTCGATGCTTGGGAAACCAAGTGAAGCGGGTTCAAATCCCGGATCTCGCATCTCGGATATTCTCATGTGCGAATTGTTTTTCAACATGATTACCACTTGTCTTACGGTGAATGAAAACAACGTGATGCAATTTGCCTGCATTCCTGAGAGAATCTAGCAAGTTTTCGAAAAACATGTGAAGTCCACCAACCTCCATTTGATCAGCGTGGTAGACTACGCCTGATACTCTTCGTATTGAAGGAAGGTCCGTGCCCAGCAGTAGGACATTAAAAAAGGGATGAACATTCTTCTATTTGTATATCTAAGCCAACGAATATAGTTATTGTCCGTCTACAATCACTATTATTCATATAAATCTAAAAAATATACTAAACTAGCCTTTCCCAAGGTTCCGTCATCGTAGAATATGTATATCGCGTTCAAAAAAAAAAACAAACAAACTCCTTAGCTTTATTATATTATTTTGCTTTATTATATGACAGATTACGTAATTCTCATATATGTTTTTCTATTAGCCATAAAAATGGTAAAGGTGATTGGTGTTTATGAACTCTATACTCTAAGAATCGCTAAAATCGAAATAGTATCGCGGATTCAGCTGTCGAGTTACATAAAAGTTTCTATAGAATAGCACAAACAGTTACTGATGTGCATAATTTTAACCTCAAAATATTCTCTTCCTCTGTTACCAACCGTGCAGATATTGGAAAATATCTATATGGAAAATAATCTTTAAAAAAAACAGTTTTCTTTTCTATAAGAAGATATTATAATAAATTATTTTGAGCGAAATAAATGCTTATTTGTTGCTTCTTTCCATGACAATTTCCTTAAAATTAGTATATTCAAACTCAGTTGTTGGAAAATAGAAACAATGCGGTTTTCTCCGAATCTTGTGAAATGTAACTTGTAAATTTAATTGTACCTATACTTTTATAGTTCTTTGTGGGAACAGTTGAAAATTTTCAAGGCGAAATTCACAATAATGTTGTATATTCTATTATAAGTTTAGATATAAAAAAAATCTTCATTTCATTTTCATTCATCTATACATATAATAAAATTCTAACAAAGCCGAATCTGTAAATTATTTTTTTTTGAAAATCTTATTAAAATAGACATTATAATCGATACAGAGGCCGAATCTATAGTTTTTAGAATTTTTGTCTGTCTGTCTGTCTGTCTGTCTGTCTGTTACCGCATCACGGAAAAACCACTGAAGGGATTTTGATGAAATTTACTATGGAGATAGCTGGTTATCCAAGTCAATATATAGGATACTTTTTACCGCGGGAAAATATTTCTTTTTCAGAAAATATACAAAAACTGCAATGTAAGAGTATACTAATATGTAAAACCTAAGAATTTGGTTTTTGGTCATCTGAACGCGCGCGGAGCCGCGGGCAATGCTAGTTTATTTTATTTTTATTTTTTCATTGAAAGTACAAGCTAGAACTTGTTTTAAAAGTTGCACACTGGCCTCATAATGCAAGGGCAATATTGTTACGAAGTGTCTATAAGGAGTTACAAAGTCTTGACCTCACCTGGCAAGAATTGATGCCTGAATTAAGTGTAGGTACTCACACGAGACTCGAGAGGCAAGTCGACAAATTGATTTCTACTACGTTGCATTCCTGTATAGTGTATGGTATATTAAACTATGGTTAAATTGTTATGATTTAAACTTAGTTTAGTATATTTTGTCACGTGTTAATAACTAAATAGGCAAAAATATAATTAAATGTTATTAAAATATAGGTACTTTGATGCTTACAGTTTATTATTATGACTCGTATTATGTACATATATTGCTATCCGAATAAAACACTAAAAGCTTCAGATAGACACAACAAAAAGAAGTACGTACATAAGTTAAAATCAACTTATAATCAATTTGCTTTAGGTGAAAATTTTATTTAATGAATATTTTTTATTCAGGTGTTTAAAAGTTATAGCTCTTTTCCGAATAGACGAGAAATTTATGATAATATTATATACAATGGAATATCTTCATGTTTTACTTTTGAGTAGATTTACTAAGACCAGAGTTTTTGTTTAAATTTTTTTAAATACGTGTGTAGCAGCCCAGTGGTGACGCGCTTGTTTAGGGAACCGAGTGAAGCGAGTTCATATCCCGGGTCTCGCATATCTAATATTTTAATATGCTAATCATTTCCAACATAATAATATAATAATGCTAATATATAATATCCTAATGCTACTAATATTTAGTGCCAAGTCGAGTATCAATACACATCGATAAAAGAAACCTACTAATACTAGATAGGTCTCTAAAATCTTTACCCCACTCGATACACCATATAACATGAACCTACTTGTTCTAATTCATAAATTTTTGAAATAATTATTTAAATAATATTAAAATTTTATAATTTTTAAAGACCTACTAAAATACGTCGGGGGACCACTAAGTGAATAAATAGTGAACTAACAAAATTATTCATACTCAGGTCCCCTGACGATATTTGTGGGTCAAAAATATTGAAAATTTATTTGGTAGTTACGTTATATGTATCATTAATACTTTTTGAAATGACGCGTGTTGCTCAGTTTGTAGTGACCCTACTTGCTGTGCCAGCGGTCGCGGGTTCGAGTCCCGCTGGGGGATTTGTTTGTGTGATGAGCGCGAATGTTTGTACTCCAGTCATGGGTGTTTATATTTATAATATGTATGTATTTAAAAGTTATATATGTGTAGGGTATCAACTATCCTGTATCCATAACACAAGCCTCGTAGCTTACCATGGAACTAGATGGTGCTGTGTGTTAATGTCACAACATATTATTATTATTATTAATTTTAAAATATCATTTCATCTAATAAAGATACTAATTGAATCTAAAAATAATTTTTAAATTAATAAGAATATATTTACATTTTGAATCGCAGGGATTTTGTATTAAATAGCATCGTTCATAGCAACTCATAATGTATCAACTCTCGTTATTAATAATGAGCTACTGTTTCCCCATCGCTCCAAACCATGATTTATGGGTATCGATGTAATAAAACGAAATATCAACCAACTGAACATATCCTTACAATTTGCATGCTTAATAGTCTGGAAAACCCCAACCCTTTATACCTTCATTTGTTATATGTAACTTGAATATATACATATATTGTTTGATACTTTTTCAGCATTTACATAATTATATGCAAAATTTTCAATTTAATATTTACATAAAAACTGTCTTACTGAACGATTACTATAGTGTAGTGCTGATACATGCACATATTTAAATATTTGATGATGATGATGTTCTCCCGACCGATTCCGGCCACGGCGGCCAATCTCATTGAGACTAGCCAACTGCGCAGGAGATATTATAGTGCACAAGTGTACGCGCAGACACAAGTGCACTCTCTATTCCTGTCACTCTCATATTCCGGTGGGACGACTGCTCGACACGACCAGTGAGAGTTAAGTGGCAGGACCGACGGCTTTACGTGCTCTGCCTCGGCACGGGGGTGAAACACCGCCAACTTCCCAACTCCGGGCTGTTACTGAGGCTTACTTATACAGAGAGACTCAATAACTAAACTTGGCCCGACCCGGGACTCAAACCCAGGACCTCCGGGTGTGCAGCCGTACACGCTAGCCACTACACCACGGAGGCAGTTAATTATTTACAGTACCTATTATATATAAAAAATTGTTGTTTTGATACTTATATATATAAAATGTACTCTCTTTAGAATTACTAAGAAATTTGTGAAAGACTAGCAGGACCCGCGGCTTCACTCGCGCTAAAACCACAAAA
The DNA here is from genome assembly GCA_921882275.1 of Brenthis ino. Taxonomy (NCBI): domain Eukaryota; kingdom Metazoa; phylum Arthropoda; class Insecta; order Lepidoptera; family Nymphalidae; genus Brenthis; species Brenthis ino. Next base: position 22,470,184 of record OV170232.1, on the reverse strand, counting down.
AAATCTAAAAAGGTGGGTTTCATACAAACTTTCATCCCCTATTTTACCTCCTTATGGGATGAATTTCGAAAATTTCTAAAACGCGTATTTATTTAATTGTATTGAGATTTTCATCATAAATATTTTTTGGGTTGTTGGAATGTTGTTGTTGGAATTAGATAATCTTCCGAGTTAAAGAGTAGCCTATGTCACTCTCCAGCCTTTCAACTATATCCACACAAAAACTCACGCCAATCCGTCACTCTATTTCAACGTGACAGAAGGACAAACAAACAAACAAACAAACAAACAAACAAACAAACAAACAAACAAACAAACAAACAAACAAACAAACAAACAAACAAACAAACAAACAAACAAACAAACAAACAAATAGTATTTATTTTTTAGTTAGTTATTTAATAGTATTTGGAAGTGATAGTACATATTTAGATCCTATTATATAGTATGCCGCAATATAGATTACAATACCGCCTCTTACTTATATAAGGATATAGCTCTGTGGTTGACCGCTTTGGAATTAGATGGTGCAAGAGGAAAATTCCATTATGGGAAACCAATTATAATAGGAAAAAACAGCAGTTTAAATGAACATTTAGATTTTTTAAATAAATCTATTTAATATACGGAATGTGAAATTAACAAATATGAAATATTAATATGAAGATAACGATTCATACAAACGAATATAGAACCTCGTCCTTCCTCCTTTTTAGAAGTCGGGTAAAAAAGCCAATTAAATCCTGGCAGATGATAAAAAATGCGCTTAATGATTATATGGTCGGGTGGCCTATAAAAACATTAACCTTATTTAAAAAGACACAAGTTACAAATATGTTTCTTTGAAACAAAGCAAGAAATTTATATTATGTATAATTATTTTTACGAAAGTCAGGAGCATCTATTAGTTATTTATTACTAAAACAATTATTAAAATTAGTTTAGTAGTTTTAGAGCTTATCACTTACAAGCAATTCTTTTTTAATATTAGTATAAAAATATACATAACAGTATATTTGTAATTGTTGTTGGTATACCGAAAAATGATATTGAAAATGTCTTTGTGGCATTGCCGAACCCAGGCATTTTTTTCTTTCAATTTTGCAGTGCACGATGAACCTGCTATATGTAAAACCTAAGATTATTTATTATAACTTAGGTTGGTTTCAATCGTGTAACCGAAGGCGGAAAAGTAATTTTATTACAAAACTAGCGACTCACTCTCGCTCCGCTCGGGTTTGTTAACGGTTAGTATAGATTTCTCAGAGAGATATTTTCCCGCAGTAAAAAGTAACCTAAATGTTGACCTGAATAACCAGATATCACTTTACCCAATTTCATACAAATCCGTCCAGTGGTTTTCTCGTGATGCTTTCCCAGGCAGACAGACAGACAAAAATTCTAAGAACTATAGATTCGGCTTCTGTATCAACAATAATGATTATTTCAATAAGATTTTCCAAAAAATATTTAATGAAAAGATTCGACTCAGTTAAAATTTTATTATATGCATAGACTAACATTGTTTATTTTAGTTTTGTAACAAAATAATGAGAGTATGTTTGACAACAAAAAATGGAAGCTACATATGATTCGACCTAATATCTTTCACTGTACAAAATAATAAAAAATACCTATTATCACTTCGTTTATTTTGTACGAGTATTATTAATTATTAAATAATTTGACTGTATTTAACTAATATTATAAAAAGTACATAGTAAAAAAACAAACTTTTATCTTAAACTATTACCTTCTGATCGTTTAAACTTAGGTCACGTCTTACTCATTTCGATTTCAAAGAGTAAATTTCGGAAGATAATCTTCAACTACGAACAAAATTCATGAACTTTTATATTAAAAATAATGAAAAAAAAACGGAATTTGCATAAAATATCTTAAAATATAGGTACTGCTACTTCCTACAAAGAAACACTTATTTATTTCTTAAAAGCTCTAAAGTGCTAGGCTTTATAGTACTTTAGCAGCCTCTCCTGGTCTTCGAAGTTTGTATCACCACACTTTTCACGAAACTTTGGTAAAGGCCTTGCGGTACCCTTTAATCGAATTTAAAGAGAACTTCTTTGAAGACACTGTTGAAACTTTAAGACAAGAGTTGAAAATTTTCTTCGCCTACTGAACTGGAACGAACTTGAAAAGTATCTTGTCCATTGTACTTTTTACTTTTCTACAAAGTAAAATAAATTTTTACATGTATTACAATGTTTATGTAGTAGGTGTAGTGTTTTCGTAAAAATATTTTCTGATGAAGTTAAGTACTAAAAGTGGAATAATAAATAATAAGTACCTGGGCGACCGAGCTTTGCTTGGAGTTCTTTTTTGTTATATCGTATTTTTCAGATGATGATCTATATAAGTTAAAACTAAAAACTTGAAACACTGCTAATTTCCCAACTCCGGGCTTAGGCAACTAAGCTTAACCCGACCCGAGACTCGAACTCAGGACCTCCTGATGTGCAGCCGTACATGCTAGCCACTATACAACCGAGGCAGTTAAAAGTGTATGAATCATATAAGAAACGAACAGCTTATGTTACTTCATTACACTTAAATATGTGCTTTAAAATATGATTACTTCAAAGGAAATAAAGACATTTTACCATTTCACTCACAATATAAAATATTCAATAAATTTTTCATTTTATTTTGAATGTATAACTTATATGAGAGTTTATTTATTTTGCTTTTTATAGAATATTTCTTTCAGAATCTTTCTATTTATGTGCAAACAGAAGGCATTTGTGTAAGCAATGGTAAGCAAAACTTTTCTGGTTACATGAAATGTATAGGGGAAGGTGGGGGGACACCGGATAGTTAAGAAGAAGACAATAAATAAATACCTATGTTATTTATTGAGATAATCAATATTATAAATGTTTAGGCATAACTTTGGTATGAAAATGTTTGAGATCTATCTTAATAACTACAAAATAGAACAATTTTAATAAAAAAATAGAAGAACGGAATATCTGTTTTCATCCCCTATCCGGTTTCTGCCCACGTACCCCTATAAAAATATGTCAAAAGCAAGTCATAGCTTTAAAACGTAAATAAACGATTTTAAAAATGGTAACGCGATATGTGATGTTCAGTCCCGAGCACATAGAGAAAATTTATTAGTTTGTTTTTGAGGCGAGAACTTTTTATTCCGCTAACTTTATATTACATTTAATAAAATATTCGTTTACTACTGCTACTCACGAAAAATAGTGACAATTGTAGAGTTGCACCAAAATTTTCCTGTTATATTTCTCTAAGAGAGACATAGCTCATAGGCAGAAAACGAACGACTATAATAATTAATTAAATTAATTTGATTTTGCACAGCGCTTGAATTGCGTTAGTAATAAATAACACATATAATAAAATTGTAACTGAGCCAAATCTGTACATTAAATATTTTTTGGAAAATCTTATTGAAATAAACATTATTATCGATAAAGAGGCCGAATCTATAGTTTTTAGAATTTTTGTCTGTCTGTCCGTCTGTCTGTCCGTTACCGCATCACGGGAAAACCACTGGATAGATTTTAATGAAATTTGATATGATGATAGCTGGTTATCCGGGTCAATATATAGGATACTTTTTACCGCGGGTAAATATCTCATTTCTGAGAAAGATACAAAAACTGCAATGTAAGAGTATATATGTAAAACCTAAGAATTTGATTTTTGGTCATCTGGACGCGGGCGGAGCCGCGGGCAATGCTAGTAAATAACTAAAATTCGAATCAATTAACAGACACGAACATCGAACTGCCGTCAAATTGGCCGTGCGAATGGAACAAAGGCATAATACCATATGCCTTTAACTTGTTTTTGCCAAGTATGTATGCAGACTTCTAATAATAATGTCCTCCAATCGATTTCGGTCACGGCAGTCAATCTCGATGAGACTAGCTCAGGAGGAGATATACGCACAGACACAAGTGCATTCACTTTCAAGCTCTGATGGGACTTCATTTGACACTCGCTGTAAGAGATCTGGCGCAGAACAGACGGCTTTACATGCTCTCCTAGGCGCAGGGTTGTAAACACCGCCAACTTCCCAAATCCGGTCTGTTACTAAGAAACAATAACTAAAGGACCGATCCGGGACTCGAACCCAGGATCTCTGGATTTGCATTCGTATATGCTAGCCACTTGACTACTGAGGCACTTCTAATAAAGATATTATAAAGAAGCAACCGCTACTGGCTGCTTTTTTATACTCAATAATACTCAAAAAAAAAAATTTTCCATACTCGTTGTGTTATCGATTTTGATTTTTTTTACGTGTTTATTGTAAAAAAAATTACGATATCCTATATTTAGGAACATATAGGATATATAGGAAATATATTATAGGAATAAGCTGACTTTTAATAGCCCACCGTATCCGTAGTAGTGTAGCCAATGATGAATCAGACAGACCAAGCTACTTCATAAATAGAGTTCAGTTAAACTTAAAGTAAACTCATCAAGTTAAGTCGTCCATGTATTGTACGTATACGTCCAAAGTTTTTTATCTATCATATTGTTTGCACCCGCTAATCTCCAAAACTGTGGAACTGATTTTATGGACAATATTCACATAAAATTCACATAGGCTATTATTAAATATTATCAAAACACGCGAGCAAAACTGCAGACAGTAGCTAGTTCTTTATAATATTAATTATAGCTTTATTTCCATAGGTCCCAAGCGTTTAGTTAGCATAGTTCAGAAAGGTATCAAATACATTGAAAGCCGATCTCGTTTTAAATTTATAGCAAAGAATCCCATCGAATTGGCTAAGAATAGTAATTGGACGTATATTTTCTTTACATTCTCGGATGCCTTGGAAAATTGTTGTTTAAAATTTTCTTCGACTACTTACCGACGACGGGTATAAATATGTTTTATTATTTATTAATACTATTTGTTTTCATTCAAAAATTAAAATGTTTTATAGAAAAAGAAAAAAAAAGTAATAAAAAAAAATTAAACCGATATCAAAAAAACAAACTTTCAGACACTAAAAGTAAAAAATAACTGAATTAGAACCTAACCAGATATTTTTTATTTGTTTGGAAGCTCTAATAGATTATCATATATGAATATTTTGCAGTTCCAATAATATTAGATAAACATTACTTACTACCTACACTACCCTTTCTTTTTTTTTAACGTTGGGAAATGCATTTACGCACGAAGTGTGGGACTCACCGGCAAAGCAAGTACTACCCACTAAAACCCAACAAAGCCTTCCCCCGTCTTAATGGGGCGTCGCAGGATCGCTTAAGCATTCAACTACGACGCCTCGACGGCAGGTCTGCCGAAGCAGACCACAACAACCGCGGGGTTGCTCCAAGGTCCACTCTGCTATCAGAGAAGTACCAGGAGCAACCCGCATGGTACACCGCCCTCCGAAGAGGGCCACCTCCCACCGCCCACCGAAGTGGGCCACCTCCCTGTGCGTTTCTTGGCTTCGCGCCCGGTTAGGTTGCCGGGCACTACTGAGCCCCCCACCACGACAAGGTGAACGCACGTTGGGGGGACTACCTACACTACCCTGAGTAATATGGGTTTATTTTTTATCCGAGACCTGCGAGGCAGCAACTTTCTTTAGGTTGTAAAATAAGATAAAACAGTATACTCCATGAATTCGCTTATTTACAAAATTTTAATATTAAAACCCTCAATTTTAATCAAACTTTTATTTACAGTTAACTCTTATAACACCACTATGCACCTTACCAGTGGAAGTGGCACACGTGATCTTGCACTCACTTGGCTTGAATCATGGAAAACATGAGCCATTTTCTCGCACAAGATTTAATAACATCGCCTATGCTATAAATTGCACGTGCTAATTACTCAGATTCACTATAAACCCTAGTCTTGGATAAAGGATGTTTATTAAAACTTATCTTATTTTAATTTTCATTCATTTACCTTTACCTGTTCATCATTTTGCAATAATAATGACAATAATTGAGAATCAAACGAACTTACCTTGCGATACTTTATACTTTACTTTTAAAGCTATATATAGATAGGTACATACATAAGTATATATAGCTTTAAAAGTGTGATTAGGACAACATCAATCTGGCGTACTGCTTGTAAGCATAATCATCTTCGGGAGAGATACAAAGTATAATAAATACTATTTATTGTATACTCACAAAAGAAAAAAAAGAAAAATATAAAAAAAGCTATGTACAAAAGGCGGCCTTATCGTTAAAACGGCCTGGAAGAGCCAGGCAACCTTAATTAGAAATACATTAATAAAAGTAACCTTTTAAATAAAACTATCTTTTCGGATTATTTCGCGGATTTATTTTGATTTTTGGTTCCCGACGTTTCGAATGCTTTACAGCATCCATGGTCACGGGAGAGACTGAGGTGTTACATATCTTGAAGGTATAGTTGTTACAGACAGCCTACCCACAAATAACAAAAGTAACCTGTTTCAATTTTATTGTAATCGAGCGACTTACCCAAATAGTAGCTTATGTATATTTTTTTATTTATTAAGAACACCAACAACATAACACACAAATACATTTTAAATTCATTCCTAATACACAAGTTCTAGTATGTTAGTCTATTACAGGTGTCCATAGCACTGACCAACAAATTACATACATGCACTGCTAATATAAAAAGAAGATAATGTGACTACAAAATAAGGGCAAAAATTTGAAAAAAAATAAAATTTATAAATAAGGTTTAAGTTATCTTAACTAATTTTATGTATATACAAAAAATAAAACTGAGATATATGTAAAAAATATTTAAATTACTTACTCCTAAAATGTGTTACTTCGAGTCATAGTCCTTTGGTATACCAAATTACATCCAAGTCCGTCCAGCCTTTTCAACGAGAAGGAGTAACAAACATACTCTCGCGCATACAAAAAAAATAAAAAATACATTCGAAATATATGTACATACATTCAAAATTTTGCAATTATTTGTAATAATTACCATTTCAATAAGATTTACAAAAAAATATTTAATGTGCAGATTCGACTTCGTTAGAATTTTAATATATGTACCTATAGATGTATAGAAAATGGATAAATACAAAATTCGTTTACTTTTTCTTAATACCTCCAGGTGAATTTCTAAGAAATTGATTAAAATTCTAAGAAATCTATTGTTAACTGACACGCCGGCGTGTCCGTGGTCGTGGGGGGATTAAAATGTAATAAATAACATACCTTTACATAACCAAAAATAATAATTTAATGTACGTAGTATCTATTTATATGATAAAATTTGTATATAAATAAAACATTTGCTTCATAATCTCAGCTCTATAGACCCTATAAATAGTAACCTTTTTTGCCTTTGTTAAACTGGGCACGTAACAAAACAATGTAATAATATCGTTTATTGAACAGGAAATATAAACTAAATTGCGATAGAAATTGAATTTCAAGACTGGTTTGTGTAACAGCAAACAATATTGTACAGAATTTATTGATTCTTGGCTTTCTTTTAGTTGCTCTTGTTATCGATAGAACAGATGAAATTAGAAGTGGCACTAGCTTTAACGGATTTATTATATGGAACAATATTATTACAAATAGACAAAAAGAGCTTAATTAAGGATATAGAAGCACGGGTAGTTTAAAAAACACTTTAAACCAAAACTTGTGTGGCAAGTCTCATGTATTTTTATTAAAACCTTTAAACCCGATAGACTCGAGACTCGAGAAAGATAATTCTTTCAATATTATAATAGCAAATTCAACCTGATATTACCATGATTTATAATATATTTCATAACTTCAATTTTTCTATTATTTTAATATTACTACTTAAAAAAAATAACTAAAATAAATCTACTTATACATATCACATATGTATAACTAATGAAATATCGGAATTATTTAAGTGATTTGTGTCATGATGACACTTCTAAAACTAATTATTCTATCACCAATGTGGATATAGAGAAGTTTTCTAGAGTAACTGATCTACTGCATAATAGTAAATACAGAAATCGAACATGGATATAAATTATTCATAACTTTTCAACAATCTAAAATATTGTAAGTATATCTTGTACGCTATACCTCATATAAGTGTATGTAAATAGTTTAGACTAGCGAATTCTGTATCGTGTATTTGGAAACCCACTCCTATTATACTGTTTATGCATTCAAATATGGTGTGTGTTTTTGGTTTGTTCTTCTTTCAGACATCAATGACACAATTTTTGCAGAGATATTCTATGGATAAGATACTTTTATATTTCATATGGCTATAGCATATCCATACTAATATTACAATTGTGAAAGTGTGTTTGTTTTTTTGTTTGTCCTTCTTTTACGTCAAAACGGAATGACGGATTGGCGTATTTTTTTGAGTAGAGATAGTTGGAGGGCTGGAGATTGACATAGGCTACTTTTTATCGCGGGAAGTTATCTCAATTCCACAAGAAAACACGTTACAATACAACCCAATAAATATTTGTGATCAGAATTACTTGAAACTTGGTATTAATGTTCTTCAATACAATTAAATAAATATGTATGTATTTTTCATTTGTAAGCATTTGAAAGCATTTCTCAAAATTCATACTACGATAAAATAAATAAAACAGGGCATGAAAGTTTGTATGAAACTTACCGTTTTAGAAATTTTTTTGTAGTTATAGCGCGTGCGAAACCGTGGGTTCTGCTAGTTATTTAATAATTACAATATGACATAAATATAAATTTTCAAAAAACACTATTTACAGACTTTAAACTTGGAGATAAATCTAAAAATATTGTTTGTAGTTAAAAATCTAGAAGGCTTATACAATTAGAAGTGCTTTTCTTTCGGTTCTCATTTCACTACACTGACCCGCCCAAAATTCTACAGTATAATGACGGGGCAACTTTTATTTTTTTATCTCTTCGCGCTCCACTTTACTGAAATTTAGAGCTTTGGAATCCATGTCAAGAGTCCTTTTTACATAGGTTGAAAACAAATAGAATTTATTATTATTAACAATTTTCACAAAAAAGTGAATAAGAAGTTGATTTAATAAATATTTCTGGCTGATACTGTTTAATATACCAAAGGTCGTACATAGACAATTCTGATGTATTATAAAGCTATATAGTTACTATTCACACAACCTGCAATAGAATCTATCGAAATATGTAAAAAAAAATCTGAATCTGACTTCCAGACACTAAAAATTAAAAATAATTGAACAGAGGTTTTCATTTACTATAGTCAGCTAATTAGATATTTTGAAGTCGAGGCCAGCTTATGTTAAACAATTTAAATATGTAAAAATACGAGTACATCACAATGGTAGCCCAATGATAACGCGCTTGCTTGGGAAACCAAGTGAAGTGAGTTCAAATCCTAGAACTCGTACCTCTGATATTTTTAAATGCGAATCATTTCATACGATCCTCCTCAACTTTCCCGTATACGGTATAATTGTGCTTTAATAATACTAATATTTCAGAGAGGTTTGTGGCCATCCATACAAAAGTATGACAAAGTTGTTGTTTCATCATAATTAAATTAATTTTATTGAAATGCATACTTTACAAAAAGATATTATACATTTTTAAATATATATTTAAACAATGATCTGAAAAAAAAATAAAAAGTCATTTCAGTATATTTGCGTAATCTATACTAATATAAATAAAGATAGGTTTCTTTGTATGTATGTTTGAACGCACTAATACTAGATCTACTCACTTCAAATCTCTTTAAGTCTGACTTCAAATATTCTTTTTGGGTTTTATAGCGTCTTTTGCATTCATAATATTCCCACACTCGCTTCCCTTTACCTTCATTAACTCTTTATTTTCTATATATATATAATATACTATAATATTTGGGTCATATTAAGATCCATAGCAGCAAAAACATAGGACTTTCATACTTCCATTTCACTTCCTTCAAGTTCTATTTTTGCGATAAAAAGTAACCTATATCCTTCTTCAAGGTCCCATCTATCTATATACCGAAATTCATCAAATTCGATTCAGTGGTTTAGGCGTGAAAACGTAACAGACGGACAAACACAGTTACTTTCACATTTATAATATAGTATAGATTTTTTGAGGAAAATTATAGGCCATCTTACATAACCTACAATCTACGAGAGCGGAGTAATTCTATAAAATCAAATTAAACGACAGGCGGAGTTGCGAGAAAACGCTAGTGCATTATAAAGAAACTTAAAAATAATATTCCCAACATTAGTCTGTGACACAAAATGTAAAGGAAGCTCTATAAATTATCAAAAGAAGACCCTATGTGTCTTAGGACAACCTTTCTTAGATATATGGCACATATTTCATTTTAAATGTGATATGCTATCTATAAAAAGTATTCTTTTGTTGTGTTCGAGTTAATAAATATCTAAACACCTGTTTGTTATGACTTTTTAAGGGAAAAAATAATACATAATAATATAAATGTGTATTAAAATCTATTACTTTATATACGTTAATTAGTTAGAAATATATTATTAAATATCCGCAGTAATCGTCCAGTGGTAACGCGCTCGCTTGGGAAGTCGAGTGAAGCGGGTTCAAATCCCGGGTCTCGCACCTCTGATATTTTCATGTGCGAATCATTTCCAACATGATTACCACTTGTCTTACGTTGAAGGAAAGATATGTGAATTCTGCTAACCCGCACTTGTGCAGCGCGGTGGAATATGGCCTGCTCCCGCTCGCATTAAAAGAAGGCCCATGGGGGTTAAAAAGGGGGCTGAATACATACTTATATACATACATATTATAATCAAATAAAAGCCTGATCTTCTGAAATAACGTAAATTCTAAATTTCAAAAAGTTATAACAATATAGTAAATACTTTATTACAAGTATACCTATAAAAGTCATAAGCTGCAAAATTAAATAGCTAATCTATACATATAATAAAATTGTAACTAAGCCGAATCTGTACATTAAATATTTTTTGGAAAATATTATTGAAATAAACATTATTATCGATACAGAGTACGAATCTATAGTTTTTAGAATTTTTGTCTGTCTGTCACAGAAAAATCTCCGGATTTTGATAAAATTGGTTATTTGGGTCAACATATAGGATACTTTTTACAAAATACAAAATCTGCAATGTAAGAGTATACGTATCTGTAAAACCTAAGAATTTGGTTTTTTGTCATCTGAACGCGGGCGGAGCCGCGGGCAATGCTAGTGATTCTTATAAAGTACTACTACTACGCAGTATTAATTTAGAAGATCATACGTAAGAAATTTTTAACGTCTATTTATCCAAAAAAGCCGTATAACGAAATATATTTTGTAATTGGACGTTCCTTTCACCCCTATTTTTCCGGTTGAGCTTTCATGATTGCTTTTCGGGAGCTATAAAAAAAATTCGCGTGAACTTGTTATTAACATCGTTCCTAGAAAACGTGATATATAGTTATTTTTATACACGGTAGTTATATCAACTTTTTGAGTTTTAATTGGTTACTTGATATCTAGAAATTATGATATTTTAGGAACATATACTTCTATATTAACTTTCTTGGGCAGTTTTCTTTGAAATTTCTATCAAAATACGTATATACACATAGGCTTTAAGTCAATCCAATTGAAATAAAATAAAATAATGATAAATCAAATCGCTTTTTGTATAGCTTTTTCGAACGTCGTAAATTTTATTAAATTTAAGCTTTTTGAATCAAGACAATGTAAATTAAGTTACTTGAGCATAATTTTTACAGTATCGAATATGAAAGAATTTCAAGCACCTACCGATTTTATTTCCATATTTGCCATCGTTGATTCCATCAAATTGAATAGGCACGGCACATACATTCATGGCCCTTATAACAGCGCTTCGGCAGTTTCAATTTACTCTTTTTAAATTTCATACTAAGTTTCATTTCGATTGATACGATGTGAAAATGATTTCAATACGTTTTGATGTAAAAAGCGAAGCCGACTGAACGACGATAATGAATCGGTAGTGCGTGCCAGTAGACATAAATAATTGTTAATAACCTTGTGTTGAATTTCGATTTGGAATTTTGATAATTTATCTAGCAGAGCGTGACCTTGTTTATATGATGTAGAAATTATTAATTAACGCTTTAATCTATACATATAATAAAATTCTAACTAAGCCAAATCTGTACATTAGATATTTTTTGGAAAATCTTATTGCAATAGACATTATTATCGATACTGAGGCTGAATCTATAGTTTTAAGAATTTCTGTCTGTCTGTCTGTCTGTCGGACTGCCTGTCTGTCTGTCTGCCTGTTACCGCATCACGGAAAAACCACTGGAGGGATTTTGATGAAATTTGGTATAATGGTAGCTGGTTATCCGGGTCAACATATAGGATTTTTACCGCGGGAAAATATCTCATTTCTGAGAAAAAATACAAAAACTGCAATGTAAGAGTATACTAATATGTAAAACTTAAGAATTTGGTCATCTGAACGCGGGCAAAGCCGCGGGCAATGCCAGTTTATTTATAAGTATGACTTACTTACTTATGTTCCTATGTCCCCTAGGTGAGGCAGAGGGCGTCCACAGTGCATCGCCATCCCGTTCGGTCTTGAGCTAGGCGTTTCATTTCGCTCCAGGTTTTCCCGATGGCCTTCGCTTCGCCAATGACTGTCCGCCGCCAGGTTTGTTTAGGACGGCCGCGTATGGCCGCGTATGCGTTTTCCTTGGGGATTCCAGTCTAGGGCTTGCCTCGGGCTTGCCTCGGTATTTATAAGTATAGGACATATAAAATAATTCTTTACATGGTTACATAAAAATAAGCAGTTTTAACCAACTTACGAAAAATAAATCAAAAATACTGTCTTAAGCTAAATATAAATTAAATTTCATGGAATCAATATCAATCCCACTGGCTTTGGCACACCCTCTTTATTCAAATTATGAACAATTAAAAGAGTGTAAGTCACTTAGAGTTTATTAGGTATAAAGTATAAATCGAAATATTGGGTGTTCTAATTCAATTTCTGGAGGGACGAACTCGGGAGGGCGGGACGTCTGCCTTATCCTGCCAATTAATGTGCCTGCGACACGGGAAATTCACTCTGTCAGGTGTGAATCTCATGTAATTACGTTGTACCAATATTTCGAGCGATAACTTTGCAATTTGCACGCCTATCGAGACTTTAATAATGAAAAAATCTCTCATTCGTGTTTTTTTTTAATCCATCAGTCTCAAAGCACTGGACAGCAAACAAATTTTAATGCAATTATATAAAAACCTTAATGTTAATATGTTACTATTGTATATCGTTTTCACGGTTAAACTGCTTTACATATTTTGATTAAATTGAACAAGAACATAGATTATTTTTAGGATATAGGTTATTTTTTACCCCGTCTATACAATGCAAATATATATATATATATATATATATATATATATATATATATATATATATATAATGCGAGCCCGAGCGAAGCGAGGGTGAGCCGCTAGTTATCTAATAAGAAATCCAGCATGAACTGCACATAAAGTGCAGCATTTATCGGACTGATGCAATCTAGTTTACAACTGCGGTCATAGATTCAATACCTACCCAGGAAGTGTCTGGACTATACTAATCTGTCCATAATTTGACCAACAAAATATCAAATTTTGATAGATGCTTCAAAGTTATGTAAAATAGATGTATGTCGGGCGGGCTAGCCATCGGGCAATATAAAAGTGTAAAATTAAATCAGAAATTTCAATTTTTCTTTAACCACCATACAAAAATAGTGTACAGCAAAATAAAATTACATAAAGTATAACTGCTTTTGAGAGAAGTACAAATATTTTGTTCTAACTTTAGCCTTAACATAAATGTTTGTATTATAAATATGTAAACGGAAGAAATACAAGACGTTAGCATATAAGAAAACTTGAATTGTAAATATTCTTTTCGCAACCTGAGCACAATTTGTTTCCACGGCTGCTGGATATCCTCAGGTTAAATCTGCTCTACGCTCCATTCTTGAAATAACTTAGCTATTCATAATAAAATGCTTTAGATGATTATATTTCAATGAATGTGTATATTGATTTCGAAAATACACTAAACTTATTATCTAAATCTATTAGTACTCAAATCACTACTGATAACAATTTACTTAGAAAAATATCTAAAATGGTAAAAATGTTGGGTAATAATTCGCATGAAATCCCATATGAGGGAACGCTTTTCCTTATATACTTACTCGCATTTCATGAAGAGGAAATATAAATTTAAACTACATTAAATTAAATAATATAAAATCGTTTTAATAATCAAACTTTAAGATGACACTGATATTAGTTCACACAACGTAGCACCTAACAAAAATGCAGTAACTCCTCTATACTCCTTAAGTAATAATGATTACATTTTCCTTTTATTTTCGCTGGACTAAAAAAATTACAATCTAAATATCTATGTTTAAATACGCAAATTACATGCGTCCATAATCGAACTTGTAACCTTCTATGGAGTAGGTGATTCTAGTAATATCTAATACCTATAAACAAGTAATTCTTGTATATTTATTTCTTTATACCGGCGATCTCGGAAACGCCTCTAACGATTTCGCTGAAATTTGGTATGTGGAGGGTTTCAGGGGTGAAAAATCGATCTAGATTAGTCTTTGTCTGGGAAAACGCGTGTTTTCGAGTTTCCATGCGGTTTTTTTTCACATTTTTCTCCGCGAAATATGGTCGGATTCACTAATTTCGCACGCTAGGGCATAAGCATCGTGGTCAAGCGGCCATAGTGCAAGAATGGCAATTACAGATGTGCGGGTTTGAATCCCGGTCGGGTACAAAGTTTTTACTTTTATTTTATTTTTTGTATTTATTCAAATTTTAAGTTTTTTTTATCTAAAATATGATGTAAAAATCAACTCCGAGCGAACCTCGTTTGCCCAGGTACTAGTGTTCTCATGAAGCTATCACCTTTTTTATATCATATAAGTGTATTATCTAGGACCTAGATAATACTTTTAGACCACCTGCTAAGCTAGTGCTAAGCTAGTGGTCTGTCTGATCGTAAGCTACAACCGTAGCCTATGTAATGTGTATGGTAGCGACGATAGCGACATCGGTATGCATTAACTAGCTGTCTAAAGAGAAACGAGAAAATAAATATTATTAAAAAACTATTTACGAGTATGTGAGAGATTATTATGAAAGTTTCACCCACTTAATCATAGAGTATGCATATGAGAAGAAGCGGGCCATTCCCAACACAAGTATCCTCGGATTACTTACTGGGAAGACTCGAACACAAAATTGAAAATATGATTAAGAAATAAAAACTATTTTTATTTTATTTTTTTATTTATTATTTATTACTTAATAGTAAAGATAGTCATATAGTATTAAAATCTACTGTTTGCTTTAAAGAAGGCTTTATACTTTACTTTGTAGCTTAAGCAAAATAATGAACGTAGCCTACATAGTAGAAACATAAATATTTATGTATAGGACTGTAACAAAACAGTGTGGTACAAGTGGAAAACGGGACACTAAATAAAATCTTTTTATTTGTGTATGCGTGACTTTGAAAAATGTACCTACATATATTTGGTGTACTTCCAAAAAGCCCACACCTCCAATTGATCTATCTTTTGGTACACATATATATGTATGTATTTCGAAGCGCTGATAACGAATTATATTCGTTTCTTTCGATAGGCAAAATACCCGCATATTTCATTTTCAAAGTCAAATAAGAAAAAACAACATATTAGTATATACTGTTATATTATGTTCTTATGAAAAAAAATCAGAATTATCTACAGAACTTGGCACATATTTAGATCTCAATTCTTTTGTTGGTTAAGCTGATAACCACGCTTATTCTTAATATTTAACTTGGCTCCCATTTTCACATTTACGTTTTTGGTGGGATTACATATTATACGTTGCGTTCGCCTAAGCACCGGGCGATCGAGTTTCGCTCAGCGTTTTTCGGAGTATATATATATATATATATATATATATATATATATATATATATATATATACTCCGATAAAAAATTAATAAATTGTAATTATATAAAATTCTTATGTTACAAATTTCATCGAAACCTTGAAGCCATTTTCGTGAACTTGATTACAAATATATGTATATAGGTACGGGCAATATACAATATTGCTCGTTTAATAGTATAAGATAAAGATTTATAAGAGTTAAATATGATCGTTAGCAAAAATAGATATTCATTTCATTCCTTGGACCAAAACTATCTAACCTCGCAGGTGGTCAGAGCGATACGTGAGTGGCTTACTAGAGAAATCACAGGCGGCAACTTAAAACAAAATGCTTGTGAAGCGTCAAGCGTTCTAAAACTTGTAAAGTTAATAGAAGGTATGCAATATTATATACTACATTACACACTTCAATAATTTTACTTATACACATAACAAAACAATATTAGTACTGTTTTATATACATAGGTATTATTACATTTACACATGATAACGGTTTCATTCCCTATGCTTAGCTTTGTTGAACCAGATCAGATTAGGCAATAAAAATTTCACGTTTTTTTATTTTCAAAATGACGATTAATTAAAACAAAAAACCGCTGGCAAAGAGCTGGTATATTTAATTTATTTAAATAGCCAGTGTCGGCTTTCCTGAGCATGAAAATGTAACGACCTGTAACCAGCTGCGACAATTCTTTGTATGGTAATCAGGTTTTTCTAGTTTAATTTACGAAATGACAATTGTTAAGATTGGAGATATGTGTGTATTACAGGAATATTTTAAATTTTTTTTTAAATAATTTTTCATTTTTTTGATTAGTCTCTCCCGTGACCATGAATGCTGTAAAGCATTCGAAACGTCGGGAACCAAAAATCCAAATAAATCCGCGAAAAAATCCGAAAAGATAGTTTTATTTAAAATGTCAAATATTCTCGTAAATCTAAGATAGTATTATAAAAAAAACATTTAATTTATAATACTATTCCTTTATTAAAGTCTATGATTCATGCTGTGCATCAAACACGTCTGAATCTGACCAATCAGTGACCGTTTCACAATTTAACGGCTTTTATTTTTTAGTGAAATTGTCAAAATCTCATTGTTTCATAATATCACTGAATATGCTTAGTAAAATTATAATATACTTATACATGTCCCGTGATATTGTAAGAAAAGAAGACAATTTACCTGCCACTTACATAAGGACAAAATATAATTAAATAATTTTATTTAAGGCTGTCATGCCCCATTTTATTAGCTTCACCCGTAATAACCTTATAATTAAATATTTCTTTAATGGTTGAGTAGATTTGAAATTTTGCAATTATGAGAAATTCAAATGACAATATGATATTATCAAAGTTCAAACTGCTCAAGTCAATGGAATGTTTTTATTCGTTTATCAAAAAATACAATTTTCAAGATAGCACACAATACATAATTGAGAATACTTTAAGAATAAATAAATAAATATGTTGGGACATTAACACAACACAATCTAGTTCCATGGTAAGCTTGGAGGCTTGTGTTATGGACACCAGATAGTTGATACACTACACATATGTAACTTTAAATACATACATATTATAAATATAAACACTCATGACTGGAGTACAAACGATTGTGCTCATCACACAAATGAATGCCCCCAGTGGGACTCGAACTCGCGACCGCTGGCACAGCAAGTAAAGTCACTACAAACTGAACCAAACGTGTCGCCAAGTACTTACATTTTTTTATCGTTATCTTTAAAGAACTAAATCTGCTTATCCCACTCTAAAACTTGTATAAATATTCTAAATATTAACACGTGTAAAAATTGAAATTTTCTCTTAAAGAATACAATTAAGTAAAATACATTCTATATTTTTATAAAGGAATACAATAGCTTATACGTAATTCTATTTATATACAATACTATAAATTCTATATAGAAAATCTCATTCAAACGTCTACCACTTATTTTTATTTTCATACCACAAAATAAACCCTAAAATGATTCAAGTAATTAACAAATATCTAATAAAGCTACAGGCATAGTAACTGAATTTTCCCATAAATATCCATCCTTTATCCCGCGGGAAGCTTTTGTTGTGTCGAGATCAATTATATTCTAAACATTAATTTATTAATAACTTTGGCTTATCTGATTTAATTAATATATTAAAATCTATACAGTACTTATTGTATATATTTGCTAACGTATAATGAGTTATTTTATAAAATTGTTATATTCAACACAAAAGTTTGGCATATTTCTTTGAAATATTCTTTAAATTGCTATGTAAAATTTAAATCCTTAAAATTATTTACCTTGTTAAACACGATAATTTCAAAATTTGTTATTAAGTTTAGGCAACATGATATCAGTTCTTGTTCAAAGCAAAATCCCTTAATATTACAAATACGAAAGTTTGGATGGATGGATCTGGGTGTTTGTCACAGAGGTAAATGATAGTCTGGAATAGCACATAGGCTATTTTTATCCCGAGGTATAGATTTGTTTTTGTTTTTCAATAGGGACGAACCCGAGCAAAGCGAGAGTATTTAATCTATAGATAATAAAATACTAACTAAATCAAATCTGTACATTAAATTTATATTTTTAGGAAAGTCTTATTGAAATAGTCATTATTATCGATAGAGAGACCGAATCTATAGTTTTTAGATTTTTTGTCTGTCTGTCTGTGACCATGCGGTGCACGAGAAAACCACTAGACAGATTTGATGAATTTTGTATAATGATAGCTATCCGGTTTAACATAATAGGATACTTTTTACTGCGGGCAAACATCCCATCTTTAACACGTTCACTGCGGTTCACTCACAATCGGCCCGACGCGGTACCAAATCAATGTGCGCAGTGCGCACAGGAAAAAAAGGTCTCTCTCGCTTGTGTGCAACCTGTTTCCTGGGAATTTCTACGAGTATGACAGGGACAAATATAGTTTTCGATTTGCGACTAACAATGTAGAAATATAGCAATTTAATAACGCAGCAGGCCTTTCTTGACCTCCGCCGCATAGAACATAAAAAAAGACATCTCAGTGCGGGGGCGGGCCTGTTTTGGTGGATGACTGCTCGCGGCTTGTTGCCGCACTGTGCAGATGCGTACGCGTTGAGTCGCCAGTAGTGTTGTGCTTGCTACGGGAGGAGGACACGCGTGCGCTCGTCGGTTTCGTGCAAACTTCGTTACAATGGCGCATCAAAAAAACAAAAAATAATACTAGAAAATGATAGTGATACCGGAGAAGAATACATTGGTTCAAAATTTGATGTCCCTAAACGAAATAAATACAGAAAAATAGTTAAAAAACAAGAAGAAATTGAGCAAGGTGCTACGAAAAGCTAAGACTGACATTGACTTCCTCAGAAGCAAAAATGAAAGTCCAAAAAATTAAAACAGTCTATTTCAAGTGTAATCAGTCTCTTTGCATAACATGTTACATAGATAGGCATATCTAAATAAATTTTTGTTAAGTTTTTTTTTGCCAATATTTAATTTTGGTATATCTTAATTATTATTATTTTTGGCTTTTGTGTAATTAACACGTTAATAAGACTTGGCTTGTGTTTATAATAATTTAATACAATTAATGACTCGATATTTTCTTTTCTTTAACTATCTCATCACTACAAAAATTACACTTTAGTGCGGTATTGGGCCTTATCGACCTGACATTTTCGATTAGTAATTTCTCATTTTCTGTTTGAAGGATCCAGGGACGGGGCCAATGTATAGACAAGTGATTCATGAGGATTTTAAAAGTATAAAGATTTATAATGTACAATACGCTTTGACTAAGATAATAGAGGTAAGATATCAACCGGAGGTGTCAGGTCGAAAGTGCCTACCAC
This sequence comes from Brenthis ino, assembly GCA_921882275.1. NCBI lineage: Eukaryota > Metazoa > Arthropoda > Insecta > Lepidoptera > Nymphalidae > Brenthis > Brenthis ino. The sequence continues at coordinate 22,450,367 of OV170232.1, read as the reverse complement.
GCACAATAAGAAAGTCAAGTGGGTGCATTTTTGAACTGCCACCGCACCAGCTGAAAGTCACTGTTTTTGTTTACGCAGTGAACGTGTTAATAAATTTCAGAGTTTCATATACAGCGTATATCAAACTACGGTCTTACCCTCACTTTGCTCGGATGCGTCCCTAGTTGTCTATTTGTCGTACGTTTTATTGCTTTATTTCACACCGTTTGTTTAGGTAGCGCACAGTACAGTTTTTTCTGAATTAATAAAAAGTTTCTTTTAATTATTACCCTTTAAAGCCCTATAATTTACAAAGCCTTATTAAAACCTTATTAGTTCTCTAGTATAATTGATAAATATAATTAACATTTCAATGTTAAATGTGTACGAGAAATATATGAAGTACGCAGAACACAACACGATATTCTTCATCAGATCGCGTTAACATAAAGTTATAGACTCGCTTTCACGTCACCAACTAAAAGGAGCATTGGATCGTCTTTTAGTTTTCTTCAAATACTTCACACGAAAAAAAAAACAACAAAGTCACTCATTTTTTATTCATAATATTTTTAAGGAAAATTTTGTATATAAATATATGTATTACCTATTCCTATATACATGTACATAATCTGAACCAAATTGGTAATCTACAATTATGTCAATTTGGTATGCAATTAGTATAAAATAGACACAACCGAATTCAATTAACTAAAACAACAATGATGCTAATATCAGTTTAACTCTCGTATGACATAGGAGAAGACCATTGTCTATTCTAATAGTTTTATTGTGCTTTCAGATTGTTTAACATTTTGCATAGATTCTTGCAAGCAACGATAATAACATTAATTCCCAGTATTATTCATAGATTGACGACACGTTTGGATCAGTTTGTAGTGACCCTACTTGCTGCGCCAGCGGTCGCGGGTTCGAGTCCCGTTGGGGGCATTCGTTTGTGTGATGAGCACGAATTTTTGTACAACAGTCATGGGTGTTTATATTTATATCATGTATGTATTTAAAGTTATATATGTATAATGTATCAACGATCTAGTATCCATAACACACGACTCGTAGCTTACCATGGAACTAGATGGCGTTATGTGTTAATGTCCTGACATATTATATATATATATATATATATATATATATATATATATATCATTCTTAGATTTTAATACTTCAATATAACTATTTAATATAACACTTTAAAATCTTGTCAAGTGAACATTGATTGATACATTCATTTTTCAGTTGTCGATTGAATGTAATTGTATATCCTTTATTGCAAATACATTAAAAGTCAAGTCATCTTCTAGTGGTTGAAATTCGTCTATGAAAATTATTGAAAATTTGAGGAAAACATAAGTATACGTATAAATAAAATTTACCATCTATAAGAACTAGCTGTTTTCAATTTTTTTTAATGATAATACTAAAGCTCTGTAGGTACAGTGTGTAACATGATTCAATGATCATAGCTAAGGGGTCGAGGACCTCACTAAGTATCGGTTTAACCAAAGTTTTTAGTTATTTGGATTTTAAATAATCAATAATAAAACCAATTCGCAAGTATAGCTGAAGTATCAACTAGATATATATTAGTGTTTTTTTTTTTCTTAAGTAGTCAAACAATGTTACCTTCTTAAAGTCCAAATAAAAATAAAACATTTTACTGAAGCCAACTTTTTTTAAAACAGTACCGATTTATAGAAAATACTATATAATATATATATATATATATATATATATATATATATATATATATATATTATAATATATATATATATATTATAATATATATCGGTCCTGCGCCTTAACTCTCACAGGTCGTGTCTAGTGGTCGTCCTACCGGAGTATAAGAATGATAGGAATAGAGAGTGCACTTGTGTTTGCGCGTACACTTGTGCACTATAATATCTCCTGCGCAGTTGGCTAATCTCGTTGAGATTGGCCGCCGTGGCCGGAATCGGCTAGGAGAATATCATCACTATAGTTTTAAATGTTCTTAGTGTTTTAAGTGTACTCATGCAGTTTATAAATGTAAGTAGACTATTTTTTTTTAATCTAAGTGTATTATTTATTTTCGATTAAGTGACAGTCCAACTTGAATAACGTAGGTTGAGAAGGCTTGCCCGCTATTGCCCGCGGCTCTGCCCGCGTTCAGATAACCAAAATAGTACTATTGTAATTTATATAGAAATAAAAAAAATGTTATTTTTAAAGTAAGACAATATTACTTTCTTTACAATGATGTATAAATCACTTTAAGCATATTATTTTCACACTGAGGCAGTTCAGTTTGTTTAATGTTCGTCGGCACCTCCATTACAAAGAGATTAACAAAATGGATGGCATTTTAACTCTTTGAAAAACTACTTCTAAGCTTTCAGACGTTTAATATTAGATACAAAATTTGGTTCTTAATTTAATTTTGATGAATTAAATGTTAAGTGGATATATTTATAACTAGCATCAGACCCACATTTTATTCGGGTGCGTCCTTAAATATTATCATTGGTGTTTATAATAATACACACCCACGCAAACTCGTACATATATGCACGCTCAAACACTCACAGCCGCACAATCACACACACACACAGACGCGCGTGCGAGCGCGCGCACATACGTGCGCACGCGCACAGCGCATACACACACGCACACACATACACACACATACATACACACACATACACACATACATACACACACACACACACACACACACACACACACACATACATACACACACACACACACACACACATCGACGCACCTACGGACGCGCAGACATAAAAAACTTGCGCATTTATATAAACGGTGTGATGAATATAATGCAGTGGAAGTTTTTAGGGTTAACATAAAAATATTTTAGCGCACAAAAAATATTCCTAATCTTATGAGTAAAAGGTACCAGGATAACACGGTGCTTTGGCAATTTAGATGTTTTTTTCGTTGTAAATTTTCTTCGGAACTGTTAAATGGTTTCATGAAAGTTTTCACAAATAAATATTATTTATTTAAAATGTTGATGTATGTAAAGACTCAGTAGATTTCTGGAAATTATTAATACTTTCATGATGTCTGCAAAAAGAATGCATTTTCTTGTGTGCTGAATGAATGGTGTATGGCATTATATTGTACAATGAATTTTTAAATTTTTAATGGCGACAATGGGTAAAAATAAACGTTCTTTAATAAGAGTACAAAATAATTTCATAATTTTCTTTCAATTATTATAATAAATTAGATCAAAAGTTAACATTTAAAAGGGTTTGACTGACGTATTGAATCGTTAGGCGTAAGACGAGTAGTGAAGCATGCTATAGAAACTTTATGAAGACTTTAATTTTAAGATGAAAGATGAAAGTCGCTCTCACTAAAATATTATTAATTTTCCATCTTTTAAAATATCAGCAAAGTAATAGCTGGTGAGGGGAATTGTGAAAACCTGATTAAAGTTTTCAAAAGAAATGTGACCACGTGGTGAATTATGGTCTGATACCCCTTGAATTAAAAGTAGGGAAGCTTCCCAACAGTGAGACTTTAAAAAGAAGTTAACTACAATATTTACTCTTTTGCGAGAGACGTTTTTTGTTTCGAAAGCAAGCATAATAAGAAATGCGAACAAAAATTAAAGTAATAAAAAATACCAATCAGTAAAATCACTATCTATCTATACTAATATTATAAAGAGGTAATGTTTGTGAGTTTGTGAGATTGTGTGTTTGTGACATTGTAGGGGGTAATCTCTGGATCTATTGAACCAATTCGGATGAAATTTGGTAAGATGATAGTTTCAGCCTCTAGGAAGGGCATAGGATACTTTTTATTCCGGAAATCACCCCTTAAACGGGTGAAAATGGGGATGAAAGTTTGTATGGGGAATCAAGCTAGGGACGAACCCGAGCGAAGCGAGGGTCAGTCGCTAATATTCTATATAATACTTTCGTAGATTTACGCGAATATTTGATATTTTAAATAAAAATAACTTTTCAGATTATTTCGCGGATTTATTTTGATTTTTGGTTTCCGATATTATATTTGTGGGTAGGCTGTCTGTAACAACTATACCTTCGAGACATCTAACACATCAGTCTCTCCCGTGACCATGATTGCTGTAAAGCATTCGAAACGTCGGGAACCAAAAATCAAAATAAATCTGCGAAATAGTCCTAAAAGATAGTTTTATTTAAAATCGCAAGTATTCTAATAAAGGTACTAAATAATCTAATTCATATTGCTATAAATTATTTAATAAGAAAGAATTACCTCTGTTTTCTTGTTCAAACAAATCAACAATACAGGATATGTACCTACATCGAGGACTAGAGGCATGTCATGTTAAACTGTATACATGAGTAATTAATTATTGACCAAGTAATGGTTATCATCGAGTTTAAATACATAATTAATTGAATTTCCGAACAGTTAAGTTAATTAACCATTAATTACATATGAACAATGTGTATTAAAAATATAAATAGCATAACTACATATTCTTCAATTACCAATAAATGTAATACACCGGAACGTAATAATTCAAAAGTACTGAAAATTCAAAATAAATAGTTTTAAATGCATTTTTTATTTCTGATATATTTCTGACAGATCAAATCAGTAAACTTAATAATTAGAAATATTTACAGTAAATCCTAACAGTTTATAGTCAGAAGATATAGAAATATTCAATAGTTTAAAAAAAATATAAGTACCTATCTTTTATTTTTAAATACCTTTTAGGAATATATTTTTGGTATAATTTGATACAAATTCAACTTTTATTAAAGCTTTTCACTTAAGCACTTTGAAGATGTATACCTACAATGGTGCTGTCATACATAGTTTATTAAAGCCACTTCAGAACGGCTGGATCAATTTAGCTTAGTTTTTGTTTAAATATTCCTATTACTTAGTTTGAAAAAGTTTTAAGACAAAAAAAACAGGAAAATTGGGAAATTCGGAAAACAACTGAAAATGCTTTTTCCAAGTCAGCTAATTACAAATAATGTTTTTTTAATGTTATTTTCTTGAATTGTATGAATAAAAATATAATGTTAAACAAAGCAGTAATAACAACTAAGTAATATACACAATGGTTCTCTTAGGCCTGTTTTAATGAATTTGTAATTTCAAATAAGCTTCATTACAACTACACTCGAAACTTCCCTACATGTGTAAATTCTCTTCGGAGGAAGACTTATACGATACTATCTAATTATAAACTTACTCTACGCGTTTCTACTTAACTTTAACGAAAGCTACTTTAACTTTTTATACTAATAACTAGTATCTGTTGCACGATTTCTAACCTTAAAAATTCCAAAAAAATTCTTATGCAAAATATAAGAAAAAAGTCTTTTCATTGCACTTTTTTTAGATAAGTTCGTCTGTTTATGCTAGCAAAGGGAGTATTATAATCACAGATAAATAATATAGATATTTATACGAGTTCTATTAAAAGTCAGTGTGTTTGTTTGTTTGAACGCGCTATTCTCAAAAACTACTAATCCGATTAGAAAAACTCTTTTTGCATTAGATAACCGGTTTATTGAGGAAGGCATGATGATACATACCCTATATATCATCATGCTACTACCCAAGGGAGCGGAGCAGTAATCATAAATGTCAACAAATCGTGCATACTTCCGTACATTATTGTAAAACTAATGTTTATAACATGTTTAAGGTGCTTTAAGCTCAGAAACTACAGGACTTATTTCAAACATGACTTTAGCATAAATCCAAAGAGCTTTTTTTTAGTTTTAGCGCGAGCAAAGCTGCGGGTTCTGCTAATATCGTATAAAAATCTCAAATTTTGAAAGTTAACTTTAAGTTTTAATAAAGAATGCTTATATATTTGCTAACAGATTTTAATTTTTCAAAGACAAACATAAATGAAAACTGTTTTCTAGCTGGAATTATCACTGACATTATTTTTGTTATATGGAATAAGTGATATGGCACTTGCAATGGTTCTGATATATTGGAGACTGGGGAATAATAGTAGAAAACTTGATAAATATTTTGTTTAGTACAATAAAATACTTATTTCTAAAGCTTCAAAAGTATTACGTTACGAAATAAGTATATCTGACTTACAAGTTTTATCCAGTACTTCAATATTAAAGCAAATCGATGCTCTACATTTCTTAATCTTTCAACTCAAGAGGGGTATCTTTCCTGCCTCCCTGATCTCCCGTCTCAAAGCTGTGGCCAAGCACTATTGTCGTTCCGACTTACAATGCTAATGTTTCTTTTATTCACATTTAGAGATCATAACTTATAAAGGCATGGTCTGTGAACGCTCAAATATTGAATACCCGTTCCATATTTTACGGTATTTTCATGGTGCTTAGTTTTTATTATTATTAACTATTAGCGACCTACCCTCACTTCTTTTGGGCTCGTTCCAAGGTATCCAATAGTAGCCAATGTACTACTTCAGATCGTGTTCATATATTTTCCATCCAAATCGTCCAGCAGCATCAGCATGAAGAAGTAAAATTTAAACTTTTGCATAAATAATAATATTTTGATACGAATGCAATTGGCAGGTATTTATTTCGATTCTTAGATTAAGTAGATGAGCTTAATAGTAATAATAATATAAATCTATTCTCTAACAAAATGCAACAAATACAATCAACCCTTTATACCATTTTAAGAGCATTGCTTAATAAACATTATTATTATTAATATCTTAACCTACTTTAAAAGCCATTTTTGGGTTAAAAATAATAACAGAAACAACTAAAAAAATATATTTCAAAAAAATATATTCAAAAAAAATGCTACTTAGAAAATTTGCCCCAGAACTGCGATCGCTTTAAAAGTAAGAAGTTTTTAAAAAGTTTTTTCATTACACTTAGCAAGCAAAGTATTTCTTTGTTGTGGAAACGGCCACAGAGCAAATTGCAATTAACGTAGTGTACTCTACTCCATTGCAAGGTTCGATGTCGCTTTTTTTGGTTACTACCTTCTACACTTTTATCTACACTTTTTGTTTTCAATCTATTTGTCTACAGTCCTTGTAATTCTATTAAGAGATCGATCTAGTTTTGCGGCTAAATGTAATAAGACATTTCGTATATAACATGTATGTATGTATGTATGTATTCAGCCCTTTTTAACGTCCCACTGCTGGGCACGGGCCTCCCTTCAATACGAGTTGGATCAGGCCATAGTCCACCACGCTGGCCAAGTGCGGGTTGGCGGACTTCACATGTCTTTCGAAAACTTGCTAAGTTGTCTAAGACATGCAGGTTTCCTCACGATGTTTTCCTTCACCTTTAAGACAAGTGGTAATCATGTTGGAAATGATTCGCACATGAAAATATCAGAAGTGCGAGCCCCAGGATTTGAACTCGCTTCATTCGGTTTCCCATGCGATCGCGTTACCACTGGGCTACCACTGCCTTATATATAACATGTTTAACTGGAATGTATCACTTAATTAAATTGGGAAGAGACTGAAACAAATTGGACCTTTGTACTACAAAAGCTTCACCAACATTTCATAATTAGTATTAAAGTACATCAGAAGTATATGAACTTCAGTATTCCGGTGTTACACAAATATTTTTTGACCGCTTATCATATGATTGATATATGGATAAATTTAGTAATTCATTATTATATATTATTATACATATTTGGATTAAAATTCTTTAGTAATATCAACATTTTTATCTATATGTGTGTGCCAAACACGGATATTGTGTGAAGATGGGTTAAACACAAAATCCAACGTGCATCTATTAAAGGTTGACAAAAGAACACAATACTAGTCTGTACATATAATAAAATTCTAACTAAGTCAAATCTATACATTAAATATTTTTTGGGAAATCTGATAAAAATAGACATTATTATCGATACAGAGTCCGAATCTATAGTTTTTAGAATTTTTGTCTGTCTGTCTGTCTGTCTTTCTGTCTGTCTGTCTATTACCGCATCACGAGAAAACCACTGGACAGATTTTGATGAAATTTGGTACGCTGATAGCTGGTTATCCGGGTCAACTTATAGGCTACTTTTTACCGCGGGAAAATATCTCATTTCTGAGAAAAAATACAAAAACTGCATTGTAAGAGTATACTAATATGTAAAACCTAAGAATTAGGTTTTTGGTTATCTGAACGCGGGCGGAGCCGCGGGCAATGCTAGTATTTTATAAGAAAATTGTCCTGTTGGTAAAAAGAAAGTAAAAAATTCAATTGAGTATCTTTCTAAAAGTTTAAAATAGTTAGCGGGGAATGTCCAACAAGGAATTAGCCGGTTGCTACAAAGTTAGCGAGTTGCAGATAGCGCTTGGCGCACTTCCCACTGCGCCCTCGAGATCGACTAGAACAGCGGATCTTAAAATTTTACTTAGTTTCTCTGTGGATGTTTGTTTTGAATGTTATAGGAAACTAAATGTCCAGGGATTAAGCTCTATGTTCTGATGTTGACCAGATAAGTGAATACATTTTTACATAAAATACTACCTTGGTCTTGTCTTCAACTGTCTATCAAACTAACAATTTATTATGTGAGTGTGCTTTAACACCTCCAGGTAAATTTCTAAGAAATTAATGAAAATACTAATAAATCTATTGTTAACTGACACGCCGGCGTGTCCGCGGGATTAACATTAATCGTGGCAAAAGTTTTCATTAGCCGTACAAATTTTAAACGTTTTTTCTTTGGTTTTATTCAAAAAATAAAAAAACTTGAATACACTAAAAATAAAGAAAAAGTCCATAATAAATTTGCCATTGACCTTTAAAAAAGCTGTGTGTATTATAAACTATGTATCTAAGATTAGGTTTTACAGTTCTATTATTTCAAAATAAAATTGTAACTAAGCCGAATCTGCATATTAAATATTTTTTTTGGAAAATCTTATTGAAATAGACATTATTATCGATACAGAGACCGGATCTATAGTTTTTAGAATTTTTGTCTGTCTGTCTGTCTGTTACCGCATCACGGAAAATTTTTATGAAATTTGATATGATGATAGCGGGTTATCCGGGTCAACATATAGGATACTTTTTACAGCAGGAAAATATCTCATCTCTGAGATATCGATACTAAACGTTAAAACGTAGGTAAGCGAGGGTGAGTCGCTAGTACATAATAAATTAAATGACATTTTATTTTCTCATCATCATAACATATGTACATATATGGTTCTCAAATATGACTTATACAATTTAATAAATGTTCGTTATAAGCAAAGTAGGTAGCAAAAAAATATTTTAAGGCAAGTAAATGTATACATATATACACGCTTACATTTAAGCGGTCAGCATATAATTTAACGATAGTAAGCTTGCCTAAGAAAACCCTCTCCATGGAAGCCAACTTGATATGTGCATAAATCAACTATTGGCTTTCCGTTGTGAAGTAAAATATGAATACCAAGCATGACTTTATTTTACCAAACAAAGGAAAGCGCATCAAAATTTCAAATATACTTCTCAATAGATCGAGGTCGACAGAATTCTCTCAAACTTGTGTTGAATAAATATGTTACGAAGAAAAGCTGTCGCACGCATTGTGCACTCTAAATCTAGGCTCCTCTTGAGGATAGTGTGCCCACAAGATACTTTAATATTTTCATTTATATATTATTAATAATTACTACTGACTTACCCCTATTTTACACGTGTGCTTAGCCTAGGTAAGTTCTTTTTTTATTTATAATAATATATATAGCGTTACCTTTTGGCTTTACTCACGCGGACATGACTTGTACAGTAATAATTAAGTACGAGTATATATTCGCCTTGTATACATATAGTACTAAGTATATTTGTTATTGATTTTTTTGAAAGTAAAAAAAGAAATATACCTACAACAAAAACATACAAATCCTTCCAGAAGTATTATATAAAAATAAATACTCAAAGTATTTTTTTTTTCTTATGACTCTCGTGACTCTGGTCATGCTTTGATAAAAATAACCTATTTTACCTTTGTTTGCTGACTAGCGACTCACCCTCGCTTCGATTGGATTCGTCCCTAGTTTGATTCCCAATACAAACTTTCATCCCCATTTTCACTCCTTTAAGGAATTATTTCCGGGATAAAAAGTATCCTATGTCCTTCCCAGGATCTCAAACTACATTCTTACCAAATTTCATCTAAATCGTTTCAGTAGATCCAGAGATAACCTCCTATAACGTCACAAACTCACAAACTTTACCTCTTTATAATATTACTCGTAGTATAGATAAAGGTCGCTTTACATTGTTTAAACTATTCAGTAACTGTAAACAGTTAAACACTCGTAGTATACCTTTAGACAACAATAAAATAAATGCTTATTTGGACTTTAGTAGCTTTTAGTATACAGCAGTAGGTACAAATAAAAAGAACAGACAGACAATCATTTTTATTTATAAATTTAAAGAAATACTTTTAATCTGAAATTTTACTTTTCTATGATGAATGTTTTGCTGTAAACACTAATATTTGTTTCGAATTCTTAATTTCCTTCCTTAGACTTGAGAATAGAACAATAATCTCATGATTAAAATTAAAAAAAAATAGACAAGCTATGCCTAAAAGATAAATCGTCCAAAAAGTATTAATAACTTTAAATAGAAGTATAAAAATAGTTTGTTAAAGTTAAACAACAAAAACTACATAATTTTTATACAGTAATATTTAATTAGTACATTTCATGAAACTAACCTAAAAATCTACAAGCTAGAGAATTTATATGACATCCATATCTATTAATTAAATTCAATTAATTAATTCCATCCTAAAAATAGACGTATGAAATAGTAAAATTTTTTGTCACCTATTTTTTGAAGGAACCAATTGTGTTTGGATGAAACGGAGTGCAGTTCGTAATACTTCAAGTACGTTAAGGCGTTTCAAGTGTAATATTTATACAATATTTGTGTGACCGAAGTCGGGTATCGACATTATGAAATTTTGTAGATTTGCTTCAAAGCTTATCTATACTTTATAACATAGATTTTTTATATTTTTCAACCGACTTCAAAAAGGAGGAGGTTAGGTTAGGTTTTGGCTAAGTAATTAAAGCCTACCTATTAAATACATACCTAATCAAATATTTTCGAAATCGGTGCCAGCCCATACAAAGCAAAGCACACCGACTTCGAAAATATTTGATTAGGTATGTATAGTAAATGAAAACTACCAATCAGTTATTTTTTACTTTTTAGTGCTTTTGTTTGAAGTCGGTTTTTATTTTTTTGTTAAAAAGTTTTTATAGTTTTTGTTTTATTGCGAACTCATTAGTCATTGGACTTGAGAAATTTTATTTATATTTTATGTATTAAGGAAAGTTTACAGGCTATATGAATTTTAGGATTGGACAGATTATACAATATAAATATATTTAAACTACGCGGGCTGAGGTGGTAACAAAACCTGAAAATTATATGATAAAAGCTAATAAATATATCGCGTACTCAAAGTAAATACAATAGTATAGTGATAAGATTAAAATTTAACAACTACTCAAATGTAATTTTTCATATTAGCTTCTGCCCACGGCTTTGCACGCTTGTTATTTTTAGGTGGAAGGGATTCTCAGTTTATGTATTTAATTAATTAAAATGAAATTTAACGATATTATGTTAATTAAGATTATATTTAATTTTATAAACTTCTATTGAAATTCATCTGGTTTTTGAGTAACAGACAAAAATAATATTGCTACAAAAATCCTATAGGTATATTCCTTAAAAACAAAGTTTGCTAAAATATTTCACGTACAACTTTGTCCACGTTACAATTTATTATATGTTTATTAAGATAGACAATATAAAAACAAAGCAAATTCAATTTATAATACCAATGAATTTAACAAGTATTTTCTTCGCCACACGCGAAGTGACGATCAGGAATTTCAAGCTCGCTCTATCTGCAGCGAGCGTCATCGTTTCATCCAATCTGCTTACAAATCGCTGGCAATCTCCTTGAGTGCACATCTATTAGTACGTTGATCCAAAGTAAATATTACTTTAAACATATTCACTTAAATGAACTATCTCATATATTGTTAAAATATTTCGTTTGTCTGTTCTCGACTTAAGCTGCTTTTGCGGTTTAAATCTACTGAGATATATTTTTAGGATACTTGAGAAAAAATACCCTTATGTAGATATGTCATAACGTCTACTATAAATAGCCAAGGTGCCTGACGAGAGACACAGACATTCTGATTCGGGAGAAATTGCTGCATCCATCGGTCGCTGATGACTTAGCTGGGCTTCCCTCAGGCCAACTGAGGATCTCGCCTGGCTGGGCTGATCACCCGTACAGCACCTTCTATACTCCGATGCCTAAAGGGTATCGGATGAACCTACCAGGGACGCGACCATATTAATGGGTGGCGGTAGCCACCATGGTGGCAAGTTCGCCCACTCCTCTTACGGGGGTTGTGAGAAGACCCGACAGGAGAGACACAATAGACGGTTAGCTTTTAGATAGATTTGCTAGCTATCGTTATTTTATCGTTGTAAATTCACGAATTAATTTAATATAATTTAAGTTTCATTTACATCGAACTTGGGATCTTCTTTTTCATTAAAAGGCTTTCCTTTGCTTATCATTTATAAAATATATTAGTAACTCTTTCCTCTAATGCATATAAGGACTCTATAAGCACTTAATCGATATGTTTCTTTCCAACAAGCAAGCTACGTACAGAAAAAGTACGTCGAACCCTTGTTTACAAACACCCTTTTGCATTTATGAGTAAAGTTTACAATAAATTACGACGTTAGATTAAATTTTAATGATGATCGACGTTTTATATATGGTACGGATCTGTAAACAGAAAATACCTCGATCGTTGGTAGCTTATAAGAGCACTTTTTGCACTTCCGAGGTTCTGAGTTCGAGCTTCAGAGTCAAGCTAAAGAGTAAGTGTCTGTAAATGACAAGAAATTCTTTCAATTCAGTAGCAACCTGGAGTGTTATATCCCCAAGTTCTACGCTAGATTTCTCTCCGATCGTGCTTTTATACGATATTTGTCCACACACTTTTACAATCCTATATCTTCCGCTTAGTTGGCTAGTCCCAGAGAGATAAAATCGCGTGACCGAAAATCGATCACCGGACTACAGTTGTTCCGATCAGATAAAGAAAAAATGAATACGGAGCGAAGTGTCACCTTTTCCTGTTTTTTCTCTACAAATAATAACGAAAAGTTATAACAATGGTATTTATCATAAACATTATACAGCACATTAACCCATTTCCGATTATTAATAATCGATTTGTCTCCAAGTATGTGCATATCGCAACTCGCAACTGTCGAATTCAATGTCAATAACAATATTCAGGTCAAATGGCAAAGTTTAATCGATTTCCATATACAGAATTGAATTCCCTTGGGGGACTCAAAACGCACATTAAAATACAAATATAGATAACTAGCGACTCACCCTAGCCTCGCTCGGGTTCACCTCTAGAAAAACAAAAACAAATCTATCCCACGGGAACTGTACCTTTTTCCGGGACAAAAATAACTTTGTGCTAAATTACATCCAGATCTGTTCTGGCGTGATTGAGAAACAAACATCCATCCAAACATCCCAACATCTAAACTTTCACATTTATAATATTAGTAAGATAGCCTTATCAATATACCCGTATATTTTACATGACCGCGGTGTGTTATCTAAATAGAATCTACCAAAAGAACACTTAAATTGCGAAAACATTTCATAGTTTAGTCAGGTTGTAGCACAAACTTCGACAATTTATACAGCGATTGTAATCTATACATATAATAAAATAATTGTAACTAAGCCGAATCTGTACATTAATTATTTTTTGGAAAATCTTATTGAAATAGACATTATTATCTATATAAAGGCCAAATCTATAGTTTTTAGAACTTTTGTCAGTCTGTCTGTCTGTCTGTCTCTCTGTCTGTCTGTTACCGCATCACGGAAAAACCACTGGATAGATTTTCCTGAAATTTGGTATGGTGATAGCTGGTTATCCGGGTCAACATATAGGATACTTTTCACCGCGGGAAAATATCTAATTTCTGAGAACAAATACAAAAACTGCAATATAAGAGTATACTAATATGTAAAACCTAAGAATTTGCTTTTTGGTCATCTGAACGCGGGCGGAGCCGTGGGCAATGCTAGTATATTATATTTAAGTATTGGTATGATGTACCGTTAAAATGGAATGGAATGGCGCAGTGCGGGTACCTTGACAATAAAATAGAACTAAACTGTTCCTCTGGACGATTATGAAGAGTGACGTCGACTTTTATACCACGAGCGAGCCTGTAGTCGTTACTTTACCTCATGTAACAGAATCCAATTTTATTATTACTTTTATGATATTAGTTTTTAATTTTCACTGTTAATGTAACAGCGGAATTTGATAACAGTTGTTCAGACTTGTATGTATTTTTGAGTGGTTTTATACTTAAATATATTAAATTTTTAAATCTGTAGCAATTTGAGCTTCACAATGATGTGTTTATAATTATAATTTCAATAATGGGCAAAGCTCTTTATTTTTATTTTTATTTCTATCTATTACCAATTTTAAGTAATAAATGTAATAAAAATATTAATAAATAAGATTCCGATGTAATGATGAAAGAAAACGATAGCGCCTATAGAGAGTTTAAATAAAATTATAAATGTGATTATAAATAAAAATAATGAAGTATGAGCGCAGCTAATAATAATAATAATAATAAGTATTTATTGTAATTAGTTTTTGGATTTATGAATATAATTAAATTTATTAATAATAATAAAATCTAACAAATAGTTTCTCCCCGATACTTAAGGGTAGTTACATCACTGTGTGCAGCCGCATCCGGTGTCAGGTCACTTTTGACTTACCTTTTTTTCTTAAAATCAATAAAACGACGATAGTCAATGCCTTCAGGCCAAAATTCATCTGGCATAAACAAATCTAGTTTATGTTTTAGAACTAAAATTTTGAACGATACATAATCTTTTAAATACTTTGAGTTTATTTGATCAATAGTAACACACATATTAGCCTTTGCCTTTATATAACTATTAATATCATTAACAGATACACCTTTTGCAACGTTATAAATAAATATTGGAATATACATTTCCGCTGCTTTAAAATGCTCATTTTGTTCCATAACAGCCAATACATTCCCATACATATAATTCCATAACATATAATTTTGTTAATAATGGCTACAAATTTTCAATTTGTATAACTCATCATATAAAACTTGATTTGAACGTCAATAGAGCTTATGTGAAATGTTAATCGCTTAAGCCAACGCTATCAATCATTAAATAATTATTCTAATAATTATGAAAGTCCTAGGTTTTAGTGTGACACTATCAAAGCGACCCTACTTAACCAAATATTTGTCAGTTTACATTCTGCGCAAGATAGACACTGGTAAATATATGAAGTGTACTAAAATTGTTATTAATTATAAAATTTGAATTTGAACACAGCAACATTTAATAAGACAATTTGAAAGTTGTTTTTATATATAACTTAGTATTCATATTTAAAAAGATACTGTAGTTTACAGCTCTATAGCTTTTGGAAAGGAGGTATATGTTCTTTCAACTTAAAAACTTTTAATTGACTATGGATTACGAAATAGGCGTGGATTTATATCTACATCTATAATATTATATAATATAATAATATATAAACATAAGGCAGTGGTAGCCCAGTGGTAACGCGCTCGCTTGGGAAACCGAGTGAAGCGGTTTCAAATCCCGGGTCTCGCACCTCTGATATCTTCATGTGCGAATCATTTCTAACATGATTACCACTTGCCTTACGGTGAAGGAAGACATCGTGAGGAAACCTGCATATCTGAGAGCACTTAGCAAGTTTTCGAAAGACATGTGAAGTCCGCCAACCCGCACTTGACCAGCGTGGTGGACTATGGCCTGATCCCCCTCGTATTAAAGGGAGGCCCGTGCCCAGCAGTGGGACGTTAAAAAGGGCTGAATACATAAACATATATATATCTTTGAAGTTACAGAATCAGCAGATCTTAGGTATCTCTTCTTATTAAAAAACTTATTTAAATAGCTAGTTTATTATAGAAAACAGGTTCTTTTTTATGTTAAAATAGAAATAAAAGACATTAAATAAAAATAGCTATATTAAAAAAAATACTTACTACTTTTAAATTAATTAAATTATATTGTTTTATTAAACGCATTAAATACATTTTATATAAATTTTATATTTTTACAATTCTTGACTTACTTTAAACTTAAGAAAAATTGTTTGAAACACAATAGCGGGTATGAGCTTTCTTGGCGTTTGCTTCGGACAGTGATCAATAGTGTGTCGAAACAACAGGTTCTCACACAAATATTTACGATAGTTTTCAAAGATGTCTCGAACTGACACAGAGACCCATTTTTCAGCGGAGAATTCGCTAACAAATATACCAACTGCCAATATCTACGTATATCTTTATGAAATGACAACCAAAATAATTGCCTGTGATTTATTTTGAATCGTAAAACATATTTGCTGTTATTAATGAATGTACTTTACTTATATAAACTAATTGTTACATCATATATAACTTTTGCTAAAATTTCCATGATTCTAGTAAAAAATAACCTAAATTTGATTACATACCTGAAGAATTATATTCTAACTTGATACTAATTAAAAAAAAATTGTAAGTTATATTACAAGTTGTTATCAAAATTCATATTCTGTTTAGCATTGAACACTAAAGCAGATAAACATGAGCGTATATTATTACTTTTTTTATTAAAATATAAATTCACTTCTGTACACTTAAAAGTAAGAAATAATTAAAAGGTTTTCACAATACAAGCCAAAAAAAATTGTGCCGATGCTAGCCGACTCAATACCAAATATATATAATAAAATATTATAATATTTTAACTATCATTTTATTATACCTCATATTCATATCTAAGCAAATTGGTAAACTTTCCGTTGGTACACGACGAACATAACACCTCCTCCATTTTCAACCGACTTCAAAAAGGAGGAGGTTCTCAATTCGACTGTATTTTTTTTTTTTTTTTTATGTTTGTTACCTCAGAACTTCGTCATTTATTAACCGATTTGGACAATTTTTTTTTTGTTTGAAAGGGTATACTTCCAGATTGGTCCCATTTAAATTTCAAAAAAAATACCACCCCTAAGGGTGGAAAAATAGCTAATAATGAATTTAACCTACTTCTAATTGTCATATTGACTTGAAACTTTGCAAGTGTTTCTATTTCCGTTGATAGTACAGAGGTTCGGTATTGTTGACCTGATCTGATGGTAAGGCCAGAAGGCGGATAGGTGGAACTCTTCAACGATAAATAGTAGATACTTCAAGTTTGGGCTTATTTTGTTTGGTTTGACAAGCCTAACACTTTAGAATTCTTACTTTGCTACTACTGTCTACACTAAAAAGGGAAAAATAAAAACTTTTTAACAAAAAAATAAAAACCGACTTCAAACAAAAGCACTAAAAAGTAAAAAATAACTGATTGGTAGTTTTCATTTACTATACATACCTAATCAAATATTTTCGAAGTCGGTGTGCTTTGCTTTGTATGGGCTGGCACCGATTTCAAAAATATTTGATTAGGTATGTATTTAATAGGTAGGCTTTAATTACTTAGCCAAAGCACACCGACTTCGAAAATATTTGATTAGGTATGTATAGTAAATGAAAACTACCAATCAGTTATTTTTTACTTTTTAGTGCTTTTGTTAGAAGTCGGTTTTTATTTTTTTGTTAAAAAGTTTTTATTGAAATCGATTGAGTCTTTAAAACCCGAAAGAATTCAAATGCAATTTAATTCTCACAATATTTTTCTTTATACCATGGCAACATTAATTTGATTGAAGAAACTACTAATTGAAAAATTTACAGAAAATAGTAATGTTCGATTGATTTCTTTAGTTATTGTCAGCTGGGTAAAAGGAAAGAAATTTTTTACCTTAATGAAAAAAAAATAACACTCAAGTTAGTAAGTTAAGTAAAGAAAATATAGTAGATTAATATGTCCACCCATTTTCAGAGCTTAAAATAAATACTACAACCCTTACCAAACTAGCAAACACATCAATAAATTTTTAAAACGGCAAATATATTTAAATTGTGTCAATATATTATCAACATCCAACCAATATGCGTCATAATTTTGATGAATTATGAAGCAATTAATTACTTTTTACGACTGTTTGATTTATTGGGAAATAGAAATAACACCGCACTGCGGTGTTTGGTAGTTTAAACAATTAAAAAGGATTACTGTGAATGTGTTCAGAATGGTCATAAAGCTAGCATTAATCAATCACAGTCAATAAAAACGATGAAAAAATCATTAAATTGTTGAAACCAATACGCTACATAATTCGCGCTATTATTACAAACTAGCATTGCCCGCGGCTTCGCCCGCGTTCAGATGACCAAAAACCAAATTCTTAGGTTTTACATATTAGTATACTCTTACAATTCAGTTTTTGTATTTTTTCTCAGAAATGAGATATTTTCCCGCGGTAAAAAGTACCCTATATGTTGACCCGGTTATCGTCATACCAAATTTCATCAAAATCTGTCCAGTGGTTTTCTCGTAATGCGGTAACAGACAGACACACAGACAGACGGACAGACAAACAGAGAGAAAAATTCTATAAACTATAGATTCGGACTCTGTATCGATAATACTGTCTATTTCAATTAGATTTTCAAAAAAATATTTAATGTACAGATTCGACTTAGTTACAATTTTATTATATGTATAGATGTAAAAGTGTGTATTTACAAATCACAATTTTTTTATAATGGTGCACTCACCATTATAAGAAAGATCCTTTATTACTTAAAATTTTCCATAGTAACCTATATTAATTCCCGATAGATGAAAAGCACTTTTGAAAATTCCCCACGGCAGTATTAAAGCTGTTGCTTAAAATTTGATAAGATATAACATAACTTTTATTGTGATTATTGTACGTTATACTCTAAAAACAAACTTGTATGGGAGCAACCCTTCATCTTTTACGTTTTTTTTTTATAAGCATCTCCCCTATAATATCAGTTTTCTTATTTGAAATATTAGTCTCCATATAACGATACGAAAGATCGTTTAACTGTCGGACAGCTGGATGGACAACTTAGTCATATGACTTTATTTAGTATATTACACATAATATGCGACCAAAATTAATATCCTTGCAATTTTTAAACGAAAATAATATGGTATAACATGAACACAAAGTTTTAAGAAAAATTACGTTAATACTGAAAAAATAAAAATTAATGGACCTATTCATAACACTTTTGACGGAAGAAAATTGAGTTTTAACATAATTAGGTGTATTAAATATATTAAGCTAGAAGTAATTATCATACGTCGAGTACAGCGAGGGAATTAGATGGTAGTAATTTGGCAACTCAGGCAGCTACTATTGTAAATGAGAACGTTCCAAGATCGTACAGCGCAGCACTGACAAGCTTTACTGAGTCTTCGAGAAAACTTAACGGAAAATTAAAATACTGTAAAAAATTTGCTATAGAAATTTCATTTTATAGGATGGAAAAAAAGTTTAAAAAATAGAAACTATAGAAATAGCATTTTACTGGTAGAATATTATGTTTGTTCAGCACTAGTTGCTGTCTGCGGCGCTGTCTGCGTGTTTTTCTATTTAATCCACAATCACTTAATAAGACCCATGCATTAAAACGCATAAAATCTATATTTATATAATAATAAAATTTTATAATAATAAAATTATTATATAAATATACAAGTTAAAATTTACACTTTGGTCCTTTAATTTACCTAAATATTGTTTATTACTTAGTATTTTTTTTAACCAAGCGTTATTATAAACACAAAAAAAGATCAGGAAAATTATATTAATTAATATAAATACAGTTTATACTACAAAAATATGCTTATTCTGTGAGTAAATTTCTCTTAAGATTCCGGTTTAAAAGCAACAAATTTTCGCTCAATTTTTCTTTGGCGCATACTTTGGACATTGATCGATGGAATGCCAAAACAACGAGTTGCGACGAAAATATTTTTAAGGGTTAAGCGACGTCTCGTCCAGATGATAATGTGAAAATTTGTTAAATTTCATTTTGATGTTATTAAATTAGCACGTACTTTACCTACTCGATTTGTACTTAAAACTAAAAATATAGTCCATTAAAATATATTTTTTTAATATTTTTAAATAATTTAGCTTAAAAATTTCAATGCACAAACAAGGCTTAGCTCAAATACTGATTCTACGAATAAAGTAAAAGCGAAGCTGAACGTTTTTTTTTTAAATAATCAGATTACCTTTCTCAGTAAATATAAAAAAAATATATAAAATAAAACCAAAGAGAGATCTCTTTGAAAGCATTTTGGAGAGATTCGTAGTAAATAGTTTATTTTTTTATTATAAACTTGTAGTAAATTCAAAGATAGCGAAATAAAGAAGAATTCACTACATTTTTAATATACTAAGAGGTTTGTAAAATAGTGTGTATTTTTTGTAAATATACGTCAAATCTATTTTTCACGAAATAATTTATTCCTATTACATATACTTATCAACTTAAATTTACGATGCCAATTTTTTCATCGTAAAACGAGTCGGAAAGAAGATATTGTCAAAAAATTGTTTTAGGCGTCATTTTTTCCAATTTCACGGCGCAAATGGCCACCATACTAAATTGTAAAGTAAAAATTTGAAAATATCATATAAAAATCTATAAAGCTACTAATCTTCAAAACTTTCAAGGCCCATCCAATACATCAAAGAGATTAAAGTACAAACCAAAAAACAATAAGTACAAAACAACTACACTAATAGAATATTATACTTACAAAGGATATGTAATTAATCCGCAAATCAAACCAATTAATTTACAGAGCTAATACTTAGATTAATTAATTATTATCTCTTTAGAACTGCACCACTTAACTTTATGTTATCCTGTCTTTTATCTTTCTTTGGATTTATTATCATTGTTAAATATGATTCGCACATGAAAATATCAGAGGTACGAGACCCGGGATTTGAACCCGCTTCACTCGGTATTATATGAACATAAAAAAACATACCAGTAAAGTTTTCGATATAACTTCCTGCTCTCTAGTTTTTTATAAAAATAATTTCTTAAAATATCACAATCTCTCTCCCATAGCGGCTGAAGTAAGTCATTTTAAACGCCTAATTCACTTAACCGACCGCAATGCAGCCGTTGGTAAGACCGCGTATTAATGCGACTCAAGTGCAATTACCCCTTGAGTCGTTTTTGACGATGTTATAAAATTATAACTATATAGGATCTTTTAGTATTATATTATGGAGAAATATAAAATTATTTCTGCATTATACATTAAAAACAGTAGCATTGAAAAGTTTCCATGCATATTTTGAAATTCTAAAGCTTTGGGAGTGTTCCACCAAATAGGTAAGTATTTTGCACAAAATAATTAAAATACAAAGCTAAATAAATAAATATTGGGACATTAACACACAGCGCCATCTAGTTCCATGGTAAGCTACGAGGCTTGTATTATGGACACCAGATAGTTGATACACTACATATATATAACTTTTAAATACATACATATTATAAACATAAGCATACATATTATTAATACATATTATAAATAAAGCTAAGTTATACAAATTAGAATTGAAAAACTTGAAATTGTTAAAAAAAAAATAATTTAATATTATAATATCAAATTAGTTAAAAATATAACACATTTATCTATATTATTCACGTTCCATTGCTCAAAGAAATAGATAAGAAAAAATTCAAACACAGCTCCCTATCTTCTAACTAAATACGCCGTCTTTTTTATCCCATCTGCAATTTCCTGGGATGCACGCTGTATTTAATCGCTTCATTTTATACGGAGTATGCTCTTCATTTAAATCAAATCCGCTCTATAAAAGCATATTTATTAATTTTCTATCCATCTTTATAAAATGTATATGCTGAGATGTGTGTGATTATTTATTTTAATTAATTTATGATTCTCATACATAAAACTTGGGGGAGGCCTATGTCCAGCAGCGGACGTGTTTTGCGTTGAGACGACGATACATAAAACATGTATTTTTACATAACAAAATCTATATATATATATATATATATATATATATATATATATATATATAATCTTTCCTTATTGTTTTTTTTATAAAATATTAATAAAAATTGTTAAGTAACATTAACACGTTACGTAACATGTTCTACATATTATGTTCAAAATTTATCATTCTGACGGCGCTGCCAATTTATAATGACGGATCTCTACAGTTATTTACGAAGAAGCAAACACAGTAAGTACACGCTTTTACTAACGAGTTGCAAACGTATAATATTACATACGAATACTTTAACGAACGCCGAGAATGTTAAGTTTTAAAAGTATCTATTTATAAATTGTGAAAACCCCATAAATACATAAGACGATTTAAAGTGATTTATTACTCTACTACTGTCTGAAAATGTCAAAAAATCAGATAAGCGCGAGTCGAGTCTCGCACTTTGGGTTCCGTGGGTTCCGTGCTACTAATTATTATTATTAAAATATTGTTTAACTTATATAATTAACTTCTATTCATAAAAAACAGAATACTTTTATGGTTACTGAACTCACAAAGCGTGTAACTGAATATATTTTTTTAAAAATAAATTGACATATCTTGATAAATATGTCTAATATCTGAAAGTGTAAATCTGCCCTAATGGAATCGATACTCACCAAGAAATCTACGGAATCCTAAAAATCTTAAAAATCGATGCTTGTAAAAAGAATTATATCGTCAAATTTTAAGAAAAAAAAATTTCTTGAAATTAATTTGTAAGATCTTTTAATATTTAATTAGGAAGGTAAATATTTGGGTTTTGTTGACGAAAATTCAGTCCCTTTGTGATATCATACTATACCTACTCACTACGTTTTAAACCGAATTAAACAATATATGTATAAGAATTCGTAGATTTTTTTTATTAAGCAGTTACTATAATTAGTTTCGAAGAGCAATGAATATATGAATATTAATGGCAATATAGTGAGTACATATATTATATGGTTATATAGAGTATTTATTTTGTCTTAAATATGCTTATTCTTATATATTTTCTTATCATTTCTTTGCACTTTCTCTTTCTGTCCCGCTACTTAACACTATTTCTATCTCCCTACTATCTACTATCTCTTATAGAGATAAGTTTACCTTTGTCCACGTCATTTTCTATGTATTTTTTTATTACTTGTTTAGTGCAGTAAAGAATATTATCTATACTTCTATACTAATATTATAAAGAGGTAAAGTTTGTAATTTTGTGAATTCTGAGTTTGTGACGTTGTAGGGGGTAATCTCTGGATCTACTTAACCAATTTAGATGAAATTTGGTAAAATGATAGTTTGAGCCCCTGGAAAGGACATAAGATGCTTTT
The DNA here is from genome assembly GCA_921882275.1 of Brenthis ino. Classification (NCBI taxonomy): domain Eukaryota; kingdom Metazoa; phylum Arthropoda; class Insecta; order Lepidoptera; family Nymphalidae; genus Brenthis; species Brenthis ino. Next base: position 22,426,940 of record OV170232.1, on the reverse strand, counting down.
TATCCCGGAAATTAACCCTTAAGGGGGTGAAAATGGGGATGAAAGTTTGTAATATATATATGCATCATATTTTTTATCTAACAAATATATATTAATTATCAAAAAAAAAATTTCAATATATACATTATAGACCCACAAGTCTTCGTATTCTAGAGTGGTGGTATAATAGACATTACCAGTACTACGCAAAAAGTACTACGAATTTTATTTTGATATCTCAATGTTATTCTCGTAAAAGTATCTCCGCATCAACGGCGCACTCGCGCAGAAAATCGCGAAGAAGGGCGATAAATCTGAAGACATAAATCCATGTTTACTAAGAAAACATATAAATAAAATCGTCGACATGCAAATACATAATATTGAATGATAATATAAATATTAAAAATTAAACGGGGCATGTGTGAGAGCTTCGCTTTTTAAATAATTTTAAATAAACTTATATATATATTAAGCTGTCTGTAACAACTATACCTCCAAGACATGTAACACCTCAGTCTCTCCCGTGACCATGGATGCTGTAAAGCATTCGAAACGTCAGGAAACAAAAATACAAATAAATCCGCGACAAAATCTGAAAAGATAGTTTTATTTAAAATGCCAAATATTCGCGTAAATCTAAGAAAGTATTAGCTTCGCTTTTCTTTTTTAATATTATTTATTCGCTTATTTTTTTTTAATATTAACGATGTAGATTTTTTTTATGACACGGTTATAGATTAGTGAGATAAGAGCATTTCTGTCAGTGAACTAAAGATATAGTATTGGCATAGCACTTTAAATGAAATACCCAATTATCACATTCGTTTATTAATCTTTTTAAATATTTTAAATTTAGTTCAGTTCAGTTCTTTGCTTTAATGGCTTTAATGCGTGCCAGTTGAGCACAAATTATTTCGCCAATGTCACGTTGAATGGAGGAGTAAAATTTAAATTTACAATAATAAAATAACACACTGGACCATTACTCGTACTCTCACACTCTGTCATTATGACAGTTGCGTTACATACATTTTTAATAATAAAAAAAAAGAATGTTGCCATCAATGCCATCGTATTTATATAAATCGAATTAATAAATAATTATTATTTAACACATTATTATTGCCTCTGTAATTCATTTATTTTAATTCATTATAATAAATACAGATATTTTAAATTAAAAGATGTAAAATTATGATGAATATGCTAACAATACTTAGATGTTTTGATTCTAACGCTGCATAAAATTTTATTCTCTTAACAATGGCTCTACCGATCCTACTAATATTATAAATTCGAACGTTTGTGAGGATGTATGTATAGATGTTTGTTCTTCTTTCACGAAAGACTACTGAATGGATTTTAATGAAACTTTACAATAATATAGCACATATATCGGAATAACACATAGGCTACTTTTATCCCGGAAAAATGGGATCCCCGTGGGATAGGTTTGTTTTTGTTTTTTGAACCGCTAGTGTTCGATATAATGTATCTTTGTTATCTATTTGTGGCACTTTCAATAATGAATTACATTGATACTATAGTGTAATGTGCAACTAGAAATAAAACCAAACACTACTTAGAAATGTAACTTTTGTATATCAATCAGCTCCATCTGCCAATGTCACTGCCTTAACTGTAACCCCTTGACGGTAACACATAAAATACGTGAAGTGACGTTTGTATGGTACTTGCATCGAAACTGCTTAGTAAGTGGCAGCATGTACGACTGCCGATCCGAAGGAGTGAGGGTCTGAGTTCAAGTCCCGGACAGTTGTTTATTTATTTACGGATATCCAAAAATATAAACATTAATACATCACAATATAAAAAATAATTTTAAGATGCACATTTACAAATAATATTCCAATTAGTAGACGACATAGCATGCACAAATGCAGTGTTATTCAAATTGTGTTTATAAAATACTAGCGACTTACCCTCGCTTCGCTCGGGTTTATCGCTAGCTTAGTTCTCCATACAAAATTTCATCCCCAATTTCACCCCTTTGAAGAATAATTTCTGGGATAAAAAGTATCCTATGTTCTTCCCAGGTTCTCAGACTATCTTCTTATTTCATCTAAATCGGTTTAGTAGATCCAGTGATTACCCCCTACAACGTCACAAACTCACAATTCACAAACTTTACCTCTTTATAATATTAGTATAGATATAATATATTGAAAAAAGAAAATAGAAACGAACAAATACGCAAAAAACTTGAAACAATTATTGGGATATTCTGTCAAGAAATTCTTATTAGCAACCCGGAGTTGGGAAGTTGGCGGTGTTTCACTCCCGTGCCTTGGAATACATAAAGCCGTGAGTCATGTGCCTGATATCTTACCAGTAGTATCGATTATCTTCTTATCAAAGTCTGAGAATAAAAAGAATAGAGAGTGTACTCATGTTATCGAAACCCGCACTTGCGCATTATATAACGAAGCATTATTTCACGATATGTTTGGCTCAGTTTGTAGTGACCCTACTTGCTGTGCTATCGGTCGCGGGTTCAAGTCCCGCTGGGGGCATTCATTTGTGTGATGAGCACGAATGTTTGTACCGCAGTCATGGGTGTTTATACTTATTTATAATATGTATGTGTTTACAAGTTCTATATGTGTAGTGTATCAACTATCTGGTATCCATAACACAAGCCGCGTAGCTTACTATGGAACTAGATGGCGCTGTGTGTTAATGTCCCAACGTATTTATTTATTTATTATTTATATAACACCTGCGAGTTGGATAGTTTCAATGACAAATCGGTCAAGAAGAAGCGAACGACCAAAGTTACCACTAGAAACTAGTACATTTCATAATATGATATGAAAAGCTTTACACAACGTATTTATATCAAGTAGAAAACGAATAAAAAGAATAAAAATTATAAAAAGAAAAATATTACATGAAAATATTTTTCTAGAACGTCTTATATCTATCTGTATTTACTGCGAGCTACAATCATAATAGACACGCTGTCCTCACTCGTAAACAGATGGTTTCCAAATAACTTTTCGGTCCATGATTTATTGCGGAACTGTGACACAATTATTTACAGAACGTATTTTTGCAACTATATAGTAACTTTCATCTTGACAGTCGTACTTATTCTTATGTAAAATATCTATTTTTTATTTTACAACTAATATATCGATAAAAATTGTGTGTCTGTTTGTCTGTTTGTAATAAGCAATACAATACCAATAGTCCGATTGGTATTGTATAGAAGAAAATTAAAATTTGATGAAATTTTAGTGAATTATTATGTAGACACCTATGAATGGTCATGATATAGTACCATCAATATACAATAGGTATATTGCACGTTTAGCACGTTTAGGCCAGCGTACTGTAGGACGCCCTGCAGCACGATGGACAGATGACCTAAGAAAGGTGGCTGGCAGTGGATGGATGCGGGCTGCCCAGGACCGGGATGGTTGGCGGTCATTGGGGGAGGCCTTTGTTCAGCAGTGGACGGCGATAGACTGATTGATGATTGATGATGATGATATTGCACGTTATTTTGTACAACTTCTAACTGTAAACTATAAGGATAGGATTGGTTCGTCATTTTCCAGAAGTACATTGTGTTTAATATATTGTAGACATCTTACAAGATTATAGCTGCGATTGTACAATGTACATGTTTGACTGTAATTGCCTATTATTATTAGTACAGAATTAGGAGGACACAGGTTTGATCATGCAGGAATTCAGTGTTCGTATCGAATAATATTCGGGATATACGGGATTCTATCGACTTTACAGCGAGAAAATACCTACATTAACTACTTACTCACTTTAGTTTTTTATAAAGGTACCGTACGTAACTATAGCATTTTCTTTCAAATTTAACTTACGTATTTGCTATGCGAAGAGTCGCGAAAAGAACATAAGAGAAATCCTGTTCTTTTCTGAACATAATGTGAAATTAGGCTTAAATGTTGTAATTATCATTCCCGACAACTGATTCCCGTAGGATATTGATTTATTACCAGACCAACTATGAATCGCGCACAGTATTGGGAGAACTGAGAGATCGGGAGAACGGAGAACTGTATAAAGCAAACACATCTGACTAGTCTTATATAAGAAAAGCTCACAAGCTATAATTTTTACCGCACAATTACAAAATTATATATATATATATATATATATATATATATATATATATATATATATATATATATATTTATATATATATATATATATATATATATATATACATTTATATATATATATATATATATATATATATATATAATTTTAGCATCTAAAGTAAGGGGTAACGATCTAATTCATTTAAGCAACCACAGCGCATAGCTTCAAGCACGTGTATTAATCGACCAAAGTGCACTTTTCTAGTGGAAGTGTTTTAAAAATAGCATAGAATGATAAAAACTTCACTTAACTGCTTCATTTCGTTCGTAGTTAGCAAAGAAGTTAATTTTTATTTTCTTATTTAAAATGTGTCGTTAGATGAATAAAATATTATTTTAATTTATCCAGACTTATCATAGTTTTAAAAAAACAAATTAGAAAACATATTCGAAAATTAAATACTTGTACTAGTTAGGATTCAATGGATAGAGATATAAAAAATGTACTAAAAATAATAAAAATCCTAAGCGTACTAATAAATATAAAAACTCCACATAGAAATAATGTATGTATGTATGTATGTATTAAACCCTTCTTAACGTCCCACTGCTCGGCACAGGCCTCCCTTTAATACGAGGGGGATCAGGCCATAGTCCACCACGCTAGCGAAGTGCGGGTTGGCGGACTCCACATGTCTTTCGGAAACTGGCTAGGTTCACTTAGACGTTCAGGTTTCCTCACGATATTTCCCTACACCGTAAGGCAAGTGGTAATCATGTTAGAAATCATTCGCACATGAAAATATCAGAGGTGCGAGACCCGGGATTTGAACCCGCTTCACTCGGTGTCCCAAGCGAGCGCGTTACCACTGGGCTACCACTGCCTATATAAAAAAATAAATATAAATCACATTACGAATTCTACTTATATTTACAGACCAACATACGAATACTTACAGGTAGGTTATTAGTACCCGAAAAAAGATGGAGAAATCTAAAATCGTTATATTATGGTCCAAGAGTTAATTCTTCTTTACATTTATTAACAGCGTATGTTGCTTTTAGTATCACAATATAAAATATATCTTTAACTTTTCAATTATAACTGTACTATACTGTATTTTGAAGGACTATTAAATATCGCAACCACGGCACATAGAGACAGCGCTGGATTTACACTAGGGGCACTCGGGGCTAGAGCCCAGGGCGGCAAATTTTTAGGGGCGGCAAAATTCGGAGGGCGGGAAAAAATTTTCTTCGCGTTATAGAAAATGCTTTTCTTATGTTACAAAAAATGAAAAATAAAATGAGATTAACTAGTAGGTACATTTTTCGAATAAATCATATAATTTTTTTGCATTTATCAAAAAAATAATAATTAAAAAAAATTATACTTTCAAAATTTTGATAATAGGGCGGCATTTTTAACTATGCCCAGGGGCACCGCTAAGGTTGAATCCGGCATTGCATAGAGAACGCATCAAAGTTTATACTGTATCCACTATTCGAATCAAAATTGAAAAGCGAATAGGTTTAATATATTACGTAGATCCCATTTCCACTGGGCACTAATTGGACTATGTGTGCAGAGAGCATGCTGATTATCACGTCACACCTGCACAGGCTTTAATAGATTTCATTCATATTGTTTGCTCTTCTAAATTCTATTCATTAGGTAGCATTGTCGAGTTCGTTAGGTTGAAAATAAATGATATACGAAAGATACAAATTGAAGTATATATTTAAGAAGTTTACTCAGAGTTTAAGTTATTATTTGTGGCATAATCGTTAGTTATAAGTACTATCATTTGCACGCAACTCTGCCCGCGTTTTTTTATGTATTTAAATGTTCAAAAATATTTTTTTACCTATTCGGAGTTTCGGATTAGGAGAGCGTAGAGACAGTTTATTTTGTATAAATTAAAATTAAAATAAATAAATCGTTTAAATATTGTGTGTGTTAATATAATAAAAAAATGTTTTTTATAATACGAGGAGGCTCAACAGGAGAAAGGTTGGAAAAGCTAGTTAGCCCTATAAAGAGATTTCTTATGTACTTTTAAATCAACGAAATCTATAATTTCACATCATCTCCTATTTTTTGGATAACAATAGTCGTCGTTTATATTCCAAAAGGATTGATTCTACCCGCCAAAATTTTAAGTTTTTAGCATTTATACTTTTTGAGGTTTTGTGATCAATCACGTAGTAGTATTCACTTTTACATATAGATAAATTCAAATTTTGCTACTTCGTGGCCTTGTTGATGGACAGTATTTTTTTTTATTTTAAGCATACTTACCAAAGCAATACAAATAAGTGATGATTAATAAACTGTGATGAAAACATACTTTCAACTATCCAGATCCTTACTGTGATCTAGTCGATAGTGCCAGATGGCACTTACTAGAACAAAGTTAAAAATATTTGTATTTTATTATTCTCTTTATATAAATATTACTTGAAACATTTTAATATTAACATTTTTTATAACGAGTATATTATTATTATCTTGATATTTAATATTTAATTCAATATTGTACTAAAGATATATCGCAAGTACAAACAATTTTGTTGAAAAATGTTACCATTTATCACTAAAACGTCTCTTAAGTCGAAATGAAAGTTTACACAGATTGCAAGGATTTATCGTCGAATGTGTCTTCGCCTAGCGCCTTAGCTACTTAGAGAGCTACTCTAGAAGTTAAAAAATATTACGTAAAATAACATGGCCATAATATACATAGTTTGGATAGTTTTAGTTGTAAAATAAAGATATATAATAATAATGTATATGACCTCGTCGTGGTGGGCTCGCAGGCTCATTAGCGTCCGGCAATCCAGCCGGTCAGGAAACCAAGAAACGTACTGATAGGTGGCCCACCTCGGTGAGCGGTGTGCTTGCGGCTTGCTTTAGGTACGAGTACTTAGAATAGACCGTGAGAGCAACCCCTTGGTTGTCGTGATCTGCTTTGGCAGACCTGTCGTCGGGACGTCATGGTTGAGTGCGTAAGCGATCCTGCGACGCTCCATTAAGACGGGGGAGGTCCTGTTTTTGTTTTAGAGGGTAGTATTAGCTTCTCTAGCCGGTGAGTCCCACATAACCACCTGTATGTATACAAGAGAATTTAGCAAGTTTTTGCAAGGCATGTGAAGTCTGCTAACCCACCGTGGTGGACTATGACCTGAAACCACTCTTATTGAGGAGAGACTCGTGTACAGTGCGAAGTTAAGTTGGTGTAAATATAATAATCTAAAACAATTGCCGGTTAAAATATCGCGTATTCCTCTGTAGAGATGCATAACTCTAAATCTAAACATATTTACTAGACGTTTTACTCTATTAAGTTACATGACATAGTTTTTTTTTTAAATATAATATTTTTTTTAATATTATTTAATAAATGTATATTCAACGATATTTAAGAAATTTGAAAAAAAATATTGTATGTATGTGTTCATTTTATTCTATTTCACGCCTTTATATGCCATTTGTCTCCTGCTATCTTCTTAATAGTTTTAGTTAAATAATAAATATCTATTAAAAAGTATTTTTAAGAAGATATTTGTGCCTTAATAGAAAATGAAATAAGTGTGTGTAGAAATATCCCATATCTCTTCATCAGCGGAAGAGAATTCACCTTAAACCTTTAAATAGACGTCTTTAGTGACTACTGCATGAAAATATGTATCTCATTTGTGAGAAAAAATACAAAACTGCATTGTAAGAGTATACTAATATGTAAAACCTAAGAATTTGGTTTTTGTTCACGAACGCGGGCGGAGCCGCGGGCCGTGCTAGTATATTAAATATGGGTCCCAAAACCCAAACAAAACTAATAACAAATATAATGTAAAAAATTATTTCTTAAACCTATTTATATACTAAAGCGCGATATATAAAACACAGACGAAACATACACTTTAAAATGAATTGAATACATAACCATCATGAAAATTAAGCAAATTAGGAAATAACGAAAGGCTAATTACGAACATGAAACTCTGCCGCAAGTTAAACAAGGGCCTCGTGAGCGAACCGGGCGTGTACAAAATGACTTTGTAATTACAATTACATAAGATCCCATAGTAGACAGCGCGACGCAATTCAGTCAACGAAAAATATTATTTTTTTTTTACAAACAATTTTTAAAGCTGCAGGCTGCTTTCACTAATATTATAAAGGGGTAATGTTTTTAAATATAAATGAAGCGGGTAAACTACAGAATTAGTGATATTAAAATTTTTACTTAATCACAAATGGCTAATACTGCATTACTTATCCCATACACTATATATATACACAGATATACAGATTATATATGGATCTGTCTTATTTTGTCTCGTCTCAGCCAAAAGACGTCCTCTGCTTGGACATAGGGTTCCCCTTAAGATTTCCCCGACAGCTAGTCTTGTACCATCCGAACCCATTAACACTAAATGAAAAATAATAACTAATAAAAATAATAACTCCCAAATGCAATGCAAGCAAAATTAAACTTCAGTAATTTTAACCGTTTATGACAGTGCTAAACAATTCATAAAATAAAAACAACGCCATCTATGAATACATGATACCAACTTATTAAGTAAGGTTTATTTTTTAATTATTAAGTCATTACTTATACAGCTTTTTCTTTGAAGTTGGTTAAGCATTTTTTTTAATTAACACGAACATTGTTAGAGCAACTCTATAATAAAATGAATAGCTTAGTTATTTGCTTGGCTTCTAATTCCTGTTTCGCATAAATGTTTTCCATGCAGTTTACAAATATTAAACTTAACCCTTACTTTATACAGAATCTTAGAGGATAGAACGCTTAAGTACTTTATTTTATTGACGTAATATGTTCAAATGAAACTTTCATATCACTGAGTATGTAAAAGAAAAGTATAAAATATAAGTTCTATCAAAATAACGAAGGATTTTTTATGTAATGTGCTTGCAAATATATATATATATATATATATATATATATATATATATATAAGCTTCAACTTAATCTCGGATATTCCCGTAGTTCAAATATTTGCAATTGAAATATTATGAAATTGTAGGACGATTTGATCTGAAAAATCGCAATGTAGTATAATTAAAAAAGAAACCAAGGAAAAACCGGTTTATAAATAAATAAAAATTACTAAATATATTTTCTTGCGCAAAAACAAGCAAATGTATATTATGTAAAATATATAAACGAAAAGAAAATATTGTACCAACCATGTCCGTGTGGAATGGAGGCAAGAATGCTCGCTGCATTTTGTCTTAAGTTTATTAAACAAGTAAATGAGAATCCTTAAAGGTTTAAATACGCGTTAATAGGACAGTGTTATTGGTAAGCGGGATTATTATTCTGTACATTGTGGTCTTATATACAAATTCTTACTCAGATAATTTTAAAATATTCTAGTTCGTCCCGTAGTCTAATATCTACCATATTTTAGCCAGTTTGAACGTTAAGATTATTTTGTCTAAGTTACGGAGGTATCCTGTACAGGTCCTCATTAAATCAAACTACAACAACAAACACTAAAACTGTTAAAGTTTGTATGTGTGTTTGTTACTTTTTCATAATAAAATGGCTTACTGTTTTGGATGTAATATATAGATAGACTGATCTGGACTAATATTTAGACAACTGTTAGCCACCTAACAGCCCGAGCGAAGCGAAGGTAAGTTGCTCGTACAGTATAAACGTAAATCAATACGACTCGTAGTTTCATAGAAAAGTAGCTTATGTGTATAGAACCAAAAAAACCTTCAACTTTATATCTATACATATAAAATAAAATTGTAACTAAGCCGAATGAATCTGTACATTAAATATTTTTTGGAAAATGTTATTGAAAAAACATTATTATCGATACAGAGGCCGAAACTATAGTTTTTAGAATTTTTGTCTGTCTGTCTATCTGTTTGTCTGTCTGTTACCGCATCACAGAAAAACCACTGAAAGGATTTTGATGAAATTTGGTATGATGATAACTGGTTATCCGGGTCAACATATAGGATACTTTTTAGCGCGGGAAAATATCTCATTTCTGAGAAAAAAATGCTAAAACTGCAGTGTAAGTGGATACTAATCTGTAAAACCTAAGAATTTGGTTTTTGGTCATCTGAACGCGGGCGAATCCGCGGGCAATACTAGTATTAGTATAAAATTAATGGAAGTTTTAGGCTTTCTAACAAACAGCTTTTAGAAGAGGTACATATACATAAATTCATACAAGAGCTGAGCCGCGGGCTAAAGCAAGTGAATAAATTTTAGCGTTCTGCAGTCCTTCTCCAAATAAATTTTTACTATGCTATAGTAAGAGCTTTGATACTTCTCGTTCGCGTAATATCCTTAAAAACAGTAACAAAGTTTTCTCTTCACACATTAATGCTTTTTCGCTTGAATTGAATGATGCAAATTAAAAGGGTTGATTTGATATAGCTATTTTTTTTTCTACCGCAGTATAGTACTAAGCTTAAGACTAACAATCTATAAAGTCTACCAGAGAGCGAAAAGTCAAGCAAAATGAAAGGCCGACATCAAAGCCTTTGTAATAATTTAATTTATAAACAATAACATTCGCCTCATTAATCTTTTGTTAAGTTTGAGAACTTTTAAGTATATGAGCTTAGTATAATAACAAGGTACCTAGTATGGGCTGAGATAAGTCAATTACATAAACAAGTATGGGTATGTTCGGTAATTCTGTTAATAAATTTTAATATATCTGACATTGCAACAAAATAATCAAATTAATATATTACCTCGTCAAATTATTTTGTGTATATACACACAAAATTTAAATATTTAGGCGAAAATATAAAACGAACTGTAGGTATCGAACATATAATAAAATTGTAAATACGCTGAATCTGTGCATTAAATATTTTTTAGTAAATCTTATTGAAATAAACATTATTATCGATACAGAGGCCGAATCTATAGTTTTGAGAATTTTTGTCTGTCTGTTACCCATCACAGAAAAACCACTGGATGGATTTTGATGAAATTTGGTGCAGTGCTACCTGGTTATCCGGGTCAACATATAAGATACTTTTTACCGCGGGAAAATGTCTCATTTCTGAGAAAAAATACAAAAACTGTAATGTAAGAGTATATTAATATGTAAAACCTTAGAATTTGGTTTTTTGGTCATCTGAACGCGGGCGGAGCCGCGGGCAATGCTAGTCTATAATATATTTGAAAATGAAAAACTTTGTATTTATATTTGTACTTCTTTACTCATATTTTGAAATGTCAATTCAAATGACTTCTTCCGACCGGAGCATCTGTGCGTCTTGGAATGCAACACGTCTTTAAAAAATCGTACACATTTGACATTTTAACAATAATTATATTATTTTCTGAGTTTCTTTCGCCAGTTCTTTTCAGGTCTGAGGCTTCTTTTTTCTGAACTGGTAGTAGACTCATGACGTTCAGTAAAAAATTGTAATAATTTAATGCAGAATAAAATATTTTGAATTTGAATTTACTAAATAGCTGACCCGCCATACTTGATCCTGTCTCAATTTTAATAAAATTTATGATGTTTAAATTCAGAGGTAAGCACTTTCCCTTTCTTGCGAAATTACTAACGTTCCGGGCTACTGTTTTAAAAGTTTTTTCTAAACACCTTATTCGTACTATTACGAACATTTAAAAAAAAATCAAATCGATCCGGCAGTTCTCATATGTTGCGATTACCAACGAACCATTTCACTTTTTTATATATATATATATATATATATATAAGTATAGTATTTAAAAATATATTTACTAATGAAAGTAAAATTATTTCAAGTAAAAAGAATGGCCTAAAATAAATAGCAACCGATCGAGTTCACATCAACATCAAGCTAAAAGGAACCGCAGAAAGGCGATACACATTAATGTTTTACACCCAAAAGCTTTTAGCTCCTATATTTTGGGCTGCACGTGGTTTACAGCGTTACAAATTTTTATAGCACCCATTTACGCCACGTACATACGACAAAGTTTATGTATAAATATTTTATACTTTTAAATAGATATATTGATGTTATAGTTTAAAGTAACAAGTAAGAAAAGTTATATTTTATTTCGAACCGTACATAAGTAATTAAATAGGTACATAGTTTTTTAAACAATTTTAAATAAAACTATCTTTTCGTATTATTTCGCGGATTTATTTTGATTTTTGGTTCCCGACGTTTCGAATGCTTTACAGCAATCATAGTCATGGAGACTGAGGTGTTAGATGTCTCGAAGGTATAGTTGTTACAGACAGCCTACCCACACTTATTAAAAAAATGAAAAATTGCACCAAGTACCTTACAATATTTTATAACTTTTAACATTTTTATAATTTTAATTAGTTTTATAATTTAATATGGAATATTATTTATTTAATTTTTGCCGTTAATATTATTACAATTTTAAAAATCTAAGAAAGTATTATGCGAGGTCTTATGCACAAATATCTTTTGCATCAGAACATAGTTTTTTTTTAATTTTAAATATAAATACTGAAAATATTTTCTTAGTTTTATTTTATAACCCTTTTGAATGGTCACTAAATAACAATATAACATTCAAACTAACAAGTGAAAATCTCATTTTTCAAAAATCACTAAAAGAGAATTAACACTCATTAAATAAATAAATAAACATGTTGGGACATTAACACACACCAGCATCTAGTTCCATGGTAAGCTACGAGGCTTGTGTTATGGATACCAGATAGTTGATACACTACACATATATAACTTTAAATAAATACATATTATAAATATAAACACCTATGACTGCAGTACAAACATTCGTGCTCATCACACAAATGAATGCCCCCAGGACTCGAACCCGCGACCGCTGGCAAAGCAAGCAGAGTTACTACAAACTGATCCAAACGTGTCGTCATTAATTATAAATTATTTTGTTATCTATTACATACATGATTAAAGCAATCATTTTATAATTGTTGGTACAAATTTTTAATTGATATTTATTGATAAAACGTTAATTAATATGTAATAGTTTAAAAATATTAATTTTGGTAAATATAAAATACAGCAAGTATTATGTAACACTTACTTTTGCCTCTAGATCTGTCTGCGTAGTTAGTTTATGTGTATTACGCCACTTTTAAGAGTAGATGATTGAGCGTAATATTAGATAACCTATAACTTTCCTCAATAAATCTATACATATAATAAAATTGTAACTAAGCCGAATCTGTCCATTAAATATTTTTTGGAAAATCTTATTGAAATAGACATTATGTATTATCGATACAGAGGTAGAATTTTTGTCTGTCTGTCTGTTACCGCATCACAGAAAAACCACTGAAGGGATTTTGATGAAATTTGGTATGATGATAGCTGGGTATCTGGGTCAACATATAGGATACTCTTTAAAGGAAAATATCTCATTTCTGAGAAAAAACACAAAAACTGCAATGTAAGAGTATATACTAATATGTAAAACCTAAGTATTTGGTTTTTGGTCATCTGAACGCGGTCGTATAAGTGCGAGCCTGACTTTGGCCATAATAAAGTACAAATACAATATTAGAGTAAAATAGCTATCTCATACGAACAGAAGGACATCTTAGGAAAACTATAAGGTTTACGATATTTTTGGTTTTTGGCTACGCACCTTTAAACAAGCTTTATTGGTTTTTTATTATGTTTTGATCCATCAGATTTATGAATTAAAGACTCAAGTTTTTACTTAATACTTGCCTGTTATAAAAGCGATATATGTGTAATCAATATTTTATGCTCCGGAAATCACTAGCTAAGGCTTAGCGATACACAGTGAGTTTTCCCTTTAAAACTATTCCAACTGTTGCCCAAGGCCTCGTACGATTGTACTTACGTCCCTTTCGTTTATTTTACGTTTTCTATAAAACTATATACAAATTTTCGAATTTCTTATTCTAAGAGTACCTAGTAAAGAATTGTCATGCAAATTTTCATCTCTTATTCCAAAGAGCCATTTCTTTTCCCGGGATAAAATAACTTATTACTGTTCCTAAGTTGCATCTTAATCCAAACAGTGTTTTCCGTATTCTAACAAAATAATACCTAAATGAAATGTACATTATAATCCATATTTACAAAAAATATATTTATATCTTTATTTCCACAAGAAACCCCAAAAAAACGTACTAAAACTTTATTTTATATTTTTTTAAAAGTAAAAGTAATATAAAAAAGTAATAAGTATCACAACTTTTATAGGTGCGCGAAGAATTAATAAGTAAGGCCTAACAGCGTGGCGATTCTCAAAAACTTATCTATAAAGTTTTTCTTAGGATATAAACTCCATACAAATTATGTCAAATTCCTATCGGTTATTGGAGTCCTCCATAAGTCAAATCTAGTATTTTTAATTTTAGTCAAAAATATAATACTATATTGTTTACATATGACTTTCTGTACAAGAATTTAAAACTGAACTTCATTATAACTACCTACATATTCTTAATATATCTTTATACAATAACATCATAATCGGATATTAGTGATGCAAATACAATTTCGTAATATATATATATATATATATATATATATATATATATATATATATATATATATATATATATATAATATATATAATAAAAAAACACATGGCCATGTTAAAAAATATCCACCTTGAAAGTTCTATGAAAGATTGAAAAAAATATAATAATATGCCTAATCCATTGCCTGAATGAAGTATGTAAGGCTTTAAAATTACTACATTTTTTCCAGCGCTCACCTCCGCTGAATGAAAGATAACGACCAGACTTCGGATATTTATGACTAACGAGCCTATTCACGGGGCGCAGTTTCCAAATGGAGATTTATGAAACAGAAAATGTCGAATAACATATGTCTTGAACATTTTGTAGACGGTGCACGGTGGAGGCGCAATCAAAATGGCACCCGATTTGGGACTGCCTCTACGTCACAGAGTAAATAGTCCGTAGAGGAAGTGAGTGAGATGTTGACACGAACCTAAATTAAGCTGGTAATGTTTTTTTAATATAGGTGTATACGTGTATACTTGAGTAAGGT
This sequence comes from Brenthis ino, assembly GCA_921882275.1. NCBI lineage: Eukaryota > Metazoa > Arthropoda > Insecta > Lepidoptera > Nymphalidae > Brenthis > Brenthis ino. Next base: position 22,411,817 of record OV170232.1, on the reverse strand, counting down.
TATTTATTTCTGAACATCGAATAAAAAAGTTCAAAGAAAACATTTAAGAAGAATAATTTATTTATCCTTTATTAGAATTATAAGTAATAATTTAATGTGTATTACGTATACATACAGACTTAACAACATTTATAAAAGTTATACATTCTAAATCTATATATAAATAGGCAAATACAACAGTTCAATTTCTTTTGCTCCTCTGTTTGTCAACGGATTTTTTTTTTGCTTACTTAGTGTTACCAGTTATAAAAAACTTTTTAGAAACAGTTAGTTTCTTTTTATAAAGATGATGGTTTACTATTATAGGGCGACAGAGAGTGACTGGAATAGAGAGTGCACGTTGTGTCTGCGCGTACACTTGTGCACTATAATATCTCCTGCGCAGTTGGCTAGTCTCAATGAGTTTGGCCACCGAGGCCGTAATCGGTCAGGAGAACATTATCATTATAGGGTACATTATAATTATACAATTTGGCAATGTAAACACAAAAGCCTCTAAATCAATGTCCAATGAAGAAAATCGTATAAAATAAAATAGGGAACATTTGTAGGAAATTGCAAACCCTAAGCAGATTTACATTTTATTAGCATGGAAGTGGAATAAAATGTGTTTATTCTGGATTGAATGCGAGATGGGTCGCTTTAAAGAGACGGAATGTTGTGGACAAACTCGTCATTATACTATTAGGCATAATATAATAAAAACAACCAAATATTCAGACAAATAAATGTAATATTCAAATTATATTTTAGTTTTAAGTAAGTTTACTATATCACAGAAGGTCTGTACGATATTAAAAGGCCACGAATTCGATTCCTGCTTTGAAACTGCAGTAATATGACTAATATTTTTTTTAGCAAACTGAACTAATATTTATACTGCAAGCTATTACAACCTGGGATTGATTTTAAAATATAATTACAATGTAGTTTATTATTGCTAACGCTCTCACAGGATACATGGGTTAACGTGCACTCGGCACTTATACAGTAACAGCATTCTAGTGTTACAGTTTTATATTTTAAGCACTTTACTTCCGTAAATGCTTCTAGTTATACTTTTGCTTTTTTATCACGGCTTTCTCTCCACCTTCTTACCATATCTTCTAAGACTCCACAGGCCAGCTAAGGCGTGCTTATAAGCCAAACGGAACATACTTAGTATTATTTCAAAGTTTTTCCAAATCGTTTTCGTGACTTTTTCAACTGGTAAATTATCCTTTTCCTTATAGGGTTATATCCTCTTTCTGTCCTTATACTTCTTGACTATTTTGACTAAATTATTGTAAAGGTTGAATAGGATAGTACTTTTTTTCATGTACACGACTAACAGTTTGTATTCAGCGACAATACATATATAATAAAACTTAAAGTGGTGCATGATGAAAGGCATTATTAAATGGAGTTGAGTACTTCGTAGAAGAGATAGAATTTCTGTTACTAATTCTGCTTACAATGCTATTTACGTAGTCATATTATTTTTAGTTTTCAATTTAATCTCATCAGCTTTCTGTAGCAGAACCATACAAAGTATTTCGTGGAAAGATAAAATATTTAAACCATTTCACCAAACGCCTCTGGTATTGAAGCAGTAAATAATATCTTATGCTAAGGGGATCTTTTATTGGCACCCTTTCGCTTTATGCAACGATTATGTCACTTTTATGAACGCTTCTCGCTATTTACGACTCTGGTTTATAGTCAAATGGAAATCTTTCGCAAATAAGTATTGCCAAGTGGCTATAATACGTACCAATATTAGCCCTTCAAATAATATTTTTTGAAATATTGCTTTCGATTTCATATGCTTTGTCGTGTTACTGCGTGTTATTATATTAATGACGATTGGCGCTCTTTGACCTAGAAATACATCTCTCTCTATCTAATACTGCTAAAGATAAAACTCCGAAATCTTATTTAAAAACATCGCTTTTCCTAATTAAGTCATAATATTTTTACTCTATACTGTTGTACACTTAACTCTTGTATACTTCATTCAGCCTTGCGGTGGGTCAGACAAATATTGTGGCTTTTCTTACGTGAAAATTTATCCATTTAAATGGAATTTAACAATTACGTTTCTAGCCATAAAACTCATGGCTTAAACATAGCTAACGTTATCTAATTTGGTCCAGTGCAGAGTTATCTATCATTAAAGGCGAATTACTCTATCAAAGGAAATAAACTGGTATTTAATCACGCTACACTCACTGCTAGACAGATCGCCATGCAATGTTCAAGTTTTAATGTCTTTATAATAAAAATAGTGTTGATTTACAACAAAGCCAAGTTTTATTTCCATTGATCACATAAATCTAAAGAAATTTTCTTTACACTTGCAAATAATACAAACAGCACGCATCTCCTAAGCATTATTGCACTAAATTATAATACATAATATGTGAGCGAAAGTGTAGATAATAGCTTGTTTTATACAAAATATTAAATAAATAACTACTAAAAAGCGTTCAAGATCTTTAGTACTGCTAAGTGCTCTATAATCTCCTGCGTAAGGATAGTCTGAGTGAGATAGACTGCCATAACCGAAATTCCTTCAAGAAAGCCTTAATATAATATTTTCAAACCGTACGTATAAAATTAAAAATTAAAAAAAACCCCCTACGCTAATTAATTGTCATTTAACGATTACACTGGCACGCGTGAAGTACTTATCAAGTAATCATACAATAAAATGCCTTACATCATTTTGGAAAAGAGCTGATACTCTTACACTGCTGGACCGATATTAACCAAACATAGCTAAGAACCACCACAAGGAAACTGGCTTTCAAATGAAAAATGCATCGATATCGGTCCATCCGTTTGAGAGCTACGATGCCACAGACAGACATACATCGACGTCAAACTTATAACGACCCTCTTTTTGCGTCGGGGGTTAAAAACAAACTAGATCACTCAATTTTAAATTGACTACACGTCTTTTAGTGACTGATATTCTGTGATCATAAAACTTCTAAACACGCAAGAAAAAGTAATTTTATAAGCCAAATAAATTTCCCTAAGTCAACATATTTCCACTCTCAAGTTTTTTATTTCTTTAAGTTAAACAGAATTTACTCACTTGCCTGAATAACAGCTCTAATAGCTACAAATGGATTTTTGCTGTATATATGTTTTTTGTGTGTATGGTTGTTTGTATCGGACGGGTGGAGTTAAAGTAAAAAGTAGCCATGTCTATCCACAAAGCGATCTATGACCATGTCTCATCGAAATCTCTTTAGTAGAAGTCGTGTGAAAACGACAGACATTTATAGTATTAAGAAAGTATACTGTGTAAAATTATCTTGTTTATCGTATACGAGTATATCTCTTTGGTTTTTGTTATTGTTCTGATGTGGATGGTTTTTATAATTTTACTTTTCCCTTTTTAGTGTAAACAGTAGTAGCAAAGTAAGAATTCTAACGTGTTAGGCTTGTCAAATCAAACAAAATAAGCCCAAACTCAAAGTATCTACTATTAGCCGTTGAAGAGTTCCACCTATCTACCTTCTGGCCTTACCATCAGATCAGGTCAACAATACCGAACCACTGTATTATCAATGGAAATAGAAACACTTGCAAAGTTTCAAGTCAATATGACAATTAGAAGTAGGTTAAATTCATCATTAGCTATTTTTCCACCCTTAGGGGTGGTATTTTTTTTTTTTGAAATTTAAATGGGACCAATCTGGAAGTATACACTTTCAAACAACACAAAAATTGTCCAAATCGGTTAAGGAATGACAGAGTTCTGAGGTAACAAACATAAAAAAAATACAGTCGAATTGAGAACCTCCTCCTTTTTGAAGTCGGTTGAAAATATCATTGCATACACTATCTCTCTTTTTACCAGAAACCAGGTTTTTACCAGGTTGAAACCAAGAAAAAATAAGAAAATCCGTACAGTAGCTAGTCAGAACAAACACAAACTCAGCGCGGCGTGGGACTTTAATATTATATAACATGTAGTGATTTCGAGTAAACAACATTGTATGGAAAGCCTAAAAACTTGTGATGGGAATTTTAAGTTTTCATTATTTATCATTCTTTATATTTAGGTTTCGGCCTTCATCGGTTTATAAAAATATGTCAAATAAATAAATATAAATAATAAATATGTCAGGACATTAACACACATCACTATCTAGTTCCATGGTAAGATACGAGGCCTGTGTTATGGATACCAGATAGTTGATACATTATACATATATAACTTTTAAATACATACATATTATAAATATAAACACCCATGACTGGAATACAAACATTCGTGCTTAGCACACAAATGAATGCCCCCAGCGGGACTCGAACCTGCGACCGCTGGCGCAGCAAGTAGGGTCACTACAAACTGAGCCAAACGTGTCGTCAAATCAAAAAAAACCATTAAGTTAATACAGGCGCACGGAGTACTAAAGTTTAGTTATAGGGTCCTGTCTATCCCACCTGTTACCCATTTGGTACGGAACCCTAAAAATACATCATTATCTTAAATCTATATATAAATATTGTTATTTTTATTTATAAAGCAGATTAAAATTCTTTATCCCCTTTTAATAAATAGCGATACAATTAAATGAAAATAAACTTTAAAACAATTTCATCGTGAAGACAATCGTAAAAAGATTTTTAGATTTTCTATTACACCTTCCACTCCATTAGCTTTTACTGGCAACAGTAAAATGACACGCCGTCTAGATAATCCCCTTTAAAAAATTATTAGCTTTATGAAGACTTAAATCTTTAGGAGCAAGTAAGAGTATAATGGACAAGGAAAATGTTGATGGGGGAAATGTAACAGAGATTAGGTGGATAAATAGAGCTTCTCGGAGCTTAAAATGTAGGTAGGCCAATACATTAAATATTTTTGAATAATATTTTAGGTAGTCACTACGAGTATCATCTATTGTCTGCCAAAATACAAGATTTAGTTTTTTTTCGCATTTTAATTTATCAGCGGATCACAGATAACATAATATGCAATCAATATAGGTAATAAAAAATAAAAAAATATTTTACATCGTAGACTACTTGTGTACTATAATTCATCCCATTCTGTTTGACGGTAAAGAGTAACAACAAACACAAACACACACATACATGCAAACTTTTGCACTTATAATAGTATCGCGATTTCTATTTCACATATCGCTTTATTTATCGCCGTTTCTATTAGCGATAATGCTTGTAGAATGTCATCTTGTCTAAGCCCACAGTTTATGAATGTTAAAGTTTTATAAATGTAAATATTTCTTACGATAAAAATCTTTTTATAAATATCTCCTTAGATTGAAACGTCATTCAAAAATATTAAAAATAAAAAATAATATACGAAGTCAAACGCACTCATATTAAACACGTGCTCATATTTGCTGAACTTTGCAATATGACTTCCAAATTAAATAGGAAGCATCAAACACGTATATTAAATAAAAGTATATTAACAAACTTTGATACTTTTTTGTTTTCAGTTAAAATACAACCGGATTTTTCAAACCAATTCATTCAATTCAAGTTATATATTTGCACTAAAAGTATTATATCAAATGTAGTTTTACTATGCAGTATTATGTCAATAACTGCCTCGGTGGTCTAGTGGCTAGCAGTTACGGCTTCAGATTTGGTGTTCCTAAGTTCGAGTCTTGAGCTGAGACGAGTTTAGTTATTGATTTATTCTGTTAAAAAATGGTCAAAACAACCCGGAGATAGGGAGTTGACGTGTTTCACAAGCGTGTTTCGCCTCACAGAGCACGTGAAGCCGTAATTAAAAAAAATGAAAGTGAAAGGAATAAACAGAGTATTTATTTTTAAGCGCATATGTACATGCATAGATACATGTGCACTATAATATCTATTGCTCACATTGAAAGATAATTTATTATTTAAAAAAAAATGATCGGTTGGTATTTACGTCTTTTATGATATCATAATTAAATGTAGTTAGTATTAAGTTGCTTTTGCCAAACTACGGCATTAAAATAAAATATTGCGCAAAATTTGATTTAGGAGGTATCAGTAGTTCACGGACGATATGCAATACAAATATACGCCCGCACTAAAACTCCTCTGTTTTGAAGTCAAAGGTAGTTAAAAAAGGCTAAATACAAATGAATAAATAGCTCAATAGCTTTGCTCGACACATTACTACTGCTACAGGCACAGACTTACTGACTATATAAACGATGCATCAGATTGAAATTTTTGTTACATAATAAAGAATTGAATATATTGGGTGCTTAGGTATCAATCTGGGCGAATTTACAAGCACTATAATTACTTTAAGACATGACTCTGTTTTATTTTAATCAAAGAAAGTATTGATTAAATTCTAAGTTACAACTTAAGCTTTCGATTTTACGCGCTCAAGAGTCTGCTCAGTGATGTACCTAGTACCTACGTAAGTATTATAAGTAATAATACAGAATTAAGAATGCGTGAGAAATCGCATTGAATAGATAAAAATATATCTACAATATATCCATGGTAGCGTTTTTTTAACAACAGATTTGACTTATATTGTACTGCACATGCACAGAGTATTCCAGCACATTATTCCGATATGTTATCTTGTCTTAACAATAAAAACATACACGCGGTTTTAGTCTCTGAGTCGTGGCTTAAGCCATGTCTCCCATCAAGCTCGTATGGGCTCCCAGGATTTCATTTGATTAGAAATGATCGCATTGGAAGAGGCGGCGGAGGTGTTGCCATCTACCTGCGTTCCCATATTCCCTTTTCCATTATAGACATGTCTCAGTCACAGGATAATGTAGAGGCGGAACATATGTTTATTGAGATTATTTTCTCTAATATTAAAATACTATTGGGGGTGTTTTATAATCCCAGTCTCACGATTGATTATTTCTCCTCATTTGAAATCCTGTTAGACAAGTATAGGCCTCTCTATGATCATGCCGTGATTATGGGTGATTTCAATACTTGTCTTCTAAAGAACGATCGCCGAGCTAATCGCCTCCGTAGCTTAGTTGATGGAGCGAATTTAAATATTCTTCCATTAGACGCTACCCATTACTTCCCAAATTGCAGTCCCTCGCTCCTTGATCTTATAATTGTTTCTTCCACTGATCATGTTGCTAAGCATGGTCAGTGCTCTGCTCCAGAGTTTTCCTTTCATGACCTTATTTTTCTATCTTACAAATTAAAGCCGCCAAAAGCTAAATCAAGAATTCTTCTGCAGCGCAATTTTGGTAGTATGGACGTGGAACGTTTGCGAGAAGACGCTGAACGGATTGACTGGGGGGTGGTTTCAAAGGCGGAAACCATTGATGAGCAAATGTCAATATTTACTTCACTTCTGATTGGGCTTTATGACATTCACGCGCCTGTTCGACCTGTCCGAATGAAGCATCTTCCGGCTCCATGGCTTACCCCTGAGATTAAAAAACTGCAAAACAAAAAATATATGGCCAAATCGAAATATGCTGCAAATCCCAATGACAATAACAAAAGAAAATATATCAAGGCGCGTAATCGTTGCAATATGGTGTGTAGAGATAGCCAACGACGCCATATCTATCAATCTGTGATTGAAGAAGAAGATTCAGATAAAATCTGGAATTTTCTCAAATCTATTGGAGTAGGGAAGACACAAAATAATATTAATCCTCATAATATCGATTTAAATCTGTTAAATCAGCACTTCTCACTTTCAGGTACTATTGATAGTACAAAAAAGGTTACCACAATAAATCATCTTTCAGCTTCACCTACTCCTGATATTCCGCATTTTCAATTTAGTCAATTCTCCATAAGTGATGTTAAGAGAAATATTTTGTCTATAAAATCCAATGCTGTTGGGGCCGACTGCATTAGTCGTAAAATGATCGTTCCCGTCCTTGAAATAATAGCTCCTACAATCACTTCAATCTTAAATTTTTCCTTATGCTCCCATAAATTTCCTACTTCCTGGAAAGATGGACAAATAATTCCTATACCGAAAAAATCTAATCCTTCCTCTTTTTCCGATTATCGTCCAATTTCTATTCTCCCTTTCTTGTCGAAAGTGCTGGAGCGACTTGTGCACCGACAGCTAAGTACTTTTCTTTACAATCACAAATTGTTAAATCCCTTTCAATCCGGTTTCCGCATCGGTCATAGTACGACTACTGCCTTGGTCAAAATTGCAGATGATATTAGAGAAGGTATGAACAGCCAGAAAGTTACCATATTGACATTATTGGATTTCAGTAATGCCTTCAATACAGTAGATTTTGATATCCTACTTGCCATATTATCTTCTCTTAACATATCTCCTGAGGTGATTGATTGGTTTCGTAGTTACTTGTGCGGGCGCCGGCAACGCATACGAATTGAAGATCTTTTCTCTGATTGGTCTATGGTTAAAGCCGGTGTACCACAAGGTGGCGTGTTGTCTCCTCTCTTATTTTCGATTTTCATTAATTCTATTCCCCATCAAATCTCTTCTCTCTACCACCTATATGCGGACGACTTACAAATTTACACATCGTCATCTGTGCCAGACTTACCTCATGCAATTAGTTTAATTAATAGAGATCTGTCCTGTATTTCAGCATGGAGTGAATCTTATGGCCTTGATATTAATCCTTCTAAATCACAAGCAATTATAATAGGCAGCCAGAGGTTACTATCAAAAATATCACGATCTGGGACGCCACCATATTGAATGGTGTCGAAATTCAGTATTCTGATAAGGTAAAGAACCTGGGGATCATTTTTGACCAATATTTATCTTGGGCACCACAGGTAAGTGAACTGAGCCGAAAGATGTTTGGTGCAGTTTCCGCTCTTCGGAGGTTGCGAAATTTTTTGCCCATATCAACCAAAATTGCACTAGCAAATTCACTCCTTCTACCAATTCTTGATTACGCTGATACTTGCTATCTTGACGTTAAAGAGGAGCATCTAAATAGACTTGAGCGGCTTCAAAATCTTTGTATTCGGTTTATATTTGGCCTTCGTAAATATGACCATGTTTCAGAATTTCGCAAAAAGCTCAAGTGGCTCCCAATCCGCCTTCGCAGGAATACTCATGTACTTCATCTTCTCTACTGCGTGCTGTTCTACCCTTCTTCTCCTTTCTACCTTAGAGAGCGTTTCCAGTTTTTAAGTGATACCCATACTCTTCCACTTCGCTCTAGTGAAACGTTGTTGCTTAAAATTCCTTCTCACTCCTCCTGTTTCCTTACCAACTCCTTCGCAGTAAAGGCTGCACGCTTATGGAATAATCTTCCAATAGACATCAGGCGTGCCAAAAGTTTTGATAATTTTAAGGTACAGTTAAAATCATATTATTTGTCTCTATAGTATCTTCTATTGAACTTTTTATACTTTTTCATCTGATCTACATTTATGTATGTATGCATTGTATTTATGCATTTATGTATGTATGTATATATGTAATGTATGTATGTATGTATGTATTATGTATGTATGTATGTATGTATGTATGTATGTATGTATGTATGTATGTATGTGTGTGTATGAATGTATGTATGTATATATGTATGTATGTATGTATTTATGTATATCTGTATTTAGGATATGTAATTGTGTGTAGTAAGTACACCGCCTACCATTTCATATAATTTCTCCTACGCCCTAAGGTTGCCTGGAAGAGATCGCTTATAGCGATAAGGCCGCCTGCTGTGCATCATCTATTGTTTATATCTTCTTTTTGTATATTTATTTGTGGTGTACAATAAAGCATCTATCTATCTATCTATCATCTACTCAGTTTTATTCCTTTCAAAACTAAGTAACAAAATTGTTTTATACAGCAATGTTTATATGGATTTTTAGATAATTTTCAAAGCCAAATTGAACTTATAAAAATGTCTTTATTATGATCAATAACATTATAATATTAATAATATAAAATAACAATTTTATGACTTTTATAAAGACCAAATCAAATATTTTATATATGTCCTTAAAACCGACTCAATCAAATCGAATGAGCTTTAGGCAACAACAACTGTATTTTCTTACGTTGCTTAAAAGATTTACATAAATAGACTTTGTCTTAAAAGGATTACAAAAGCAAATCTTCAACTTAGTAATAAGTAATTCAATCGTAATACAACGCTTGTAAGTCCTTTTACTTAAGTATATAAGACTATTAAATATTTGGTTTAAGCATTTGAACATTTACAGCCTAATGACTTTCTTTTTGAAAGATTTTATTACAAATATTGTTTATTTGTGTTTGCATATGACCTCTAAAATTTTTTAATCTCAGTAATTAATTACATCTTTTGTTCTTTATTTCATAGAATAAATTCATTAAAAAATGGTCTTATTTAAAACAATTAAATCGACGACATGTTTGGCTCAGTTTGTAGTGACCCTTTTTTTTTTTTTTTTTTTAACGTTGGGAAATGCATTTACGCACGACGTGTGGGACTCACCGGCGTAATACAGCCAGTACTACCCACTAAAACCCAACAAAACCTTCCCCCGTCTTAATGGGGCGTCGCAGGATCGCTTACGCATTCAACTACGACGCCCCGACGGCAGGTCCGCCGCAGCAGACCTCCACAACCATGGGGTTGCTTCACGGTCCACTCTGCTATCAGAGAAGTACCAGGAGCAACCCGCATGGTATACCGCCCTCCGAAGAGGGCCACCTCCCACCGCCCTCCGAAGTGGGCAACCTCCCTGTGCGTTTATAAAGTATATAATTTATAAAGTTATTAGACGAATAAAGTCAGTCAAAAAAATAAAAAGAAATAGTGCTATCTAATAAAGTGAAAACGAAATAAAATCATCTCCACAATCAATGGTCTTATTACTACGGCATTAAATAATATCTAGCCTTAAAAAGCCTCTTTTATTGGCATCCTTTCATTTTATGACCCTTTTATGATTCGCTTCAGGGCTGTTTGTATTTCTTATTCGGAAACGGAAACATTTTACCGAAAGGAATGTAGTACAAATTGTTTAACAGACATGGTATTGTTTGACATTCAGGTTTAAACAATAAAATAATCTCTATTAAGTTAAAAAAAAATTTTAATTTTATGCTCATACTTCTACGTATTTAATTTTTATTTGCAATAAGAATTTCGAATTTCTATTGTAAATAAAAATACGTTACTTTGAAAGAAGGGAAGTAAATTCGAGACGTGTGTTGTTCGTGCATGTTCGTACTTTAAAATTCGTAAGCAAAAATATTTTTTATGCCTATGGAAAATCTATACATATAATAAAACTACTACTAAGCCGAATTTGTACATTAAAAGTTTTTTGGAAAATCTTATTGCAATAGACATTATTATCGATACAGAGTCCGAATCTATAGTTTTTAGAATTTTTGTCTATCTGTCTGTCTGTTACCGCATCACAGAAAAACCACTGGAGGGATTTTGTTGAAATTTGGTATGATGGTAGTTGGTTATCCGGGTAGACATATAGGATACTTTTTACCGCGGGAAAGTGTCTCATTTCTGAGAAAAAATACAAAAACTGCAATGTAAGAGTATACTAATATGTAAAACTTAAGAATTTGGGTTTTGGTCATCTGAACGCGGGCGGAGCCGCGGGCAATGCTAGTTAAACATATGTATATATTTATACACACTATCTGTACTATACCTTAAGAATAAGCCATACCTATAATTTCTTGGAGAAAAATAAAATACTATAAGGTCATTACAGTACTTGATTTAACTAGAAAAAAATTGTTTCGAATAAGTATTGCCAAATGAAAATTAAATAATAATTATCTTTATTAAACTAAACTTTCACAAGCACTTTGAATCGTCAAATTGATTTATAGGCAGTCAGTCTATGAGGAAAAAACCACCTGCTCGCAATACGGTTCTGTTGAGAAGAGCCAGAGCGACACTCGACAGTGGCTGCCTTTTTTTGCCTTTTAAATAAATGATAAATTACAGTATTTTTGTGATAATTGATTTTGTATTGGAATTAATTTTGTAGAGTTACTCCACCCTCGTAGTTCCTAGTCTAATGTAACCTATAAAATTTCTCAATAAAGAAGCTTTAAAACGCAGCGAACAAACGAACGAACGAACAAACAAACAAACAAACAAACAAACAAACAAACAAACAAACAAACAAACAAATACAAACACAAACACAAACAAACTAACAAACAAACTAACAAACTCATCAGCTTTATATATTAATTATGATTATAATAGGAATGCCTTCCTTTTTAATCTGCTTAATACCACACATTTCCTGAAAAATCTAAATATACTTTATTCAGATAGATTTTGGGAAGAAGACTTTCTACAAGAAACTCTGGATCAGTGTAATATGCTTTCCATAATTTTAATTAACTTTTTAATTATTACAAATGTAAATCTAACACTGTTAGAAAAATTATCTTATACGAATTTTCTACCCTACAATTCACAGAACTGTACGTTAAAGTGCGGACTTACAAATTAATATTTAAGTGTATAATTTGTAGCGCAATACAATCTATCAACGTCAAGGCAGGGTTAATGCTGACGTAACGCAGACCTATAGCTTAGCCGCTTAATATAATTAAATTGACGACGACAATACAATTTACAGTATGGCACCTGTTTTATTATCAAACTTTGTATCTCATACACAATCTTATTTTTGTTCTTAACCGATTTCAAAAAAGAGGTTATCAGATCAACTCATATATCTCTATGAAACTCAAAATATATTTGTTTGTCGCGGATTCTGTCTTAAATTAAATAGGATTTTAAGATTCTAAGAAAGTATTAGGATTTTAAGATATACAAAAATCATACTCTATTATTAGATTTAGCACACAGACTTACTAGCTAACTTTCTGGTAACATATTTGTTTAGTTTTATTTTAATTAGTTAAAGCAGGTCACAGATAGCTATAGTTGGGATACAATGATGAAGGTTGTGTTTTGAAGCCCCATAAATTGAAAATCATATCCAACTGCATAGTAACTCTACCTATATACAAAACTAACGTTTTGTATAAATTTCTCAGAAATGAGATATTTTCCCGCAGTAAAAAGTATCTTATATGTTGTCCTCATGAACGAATTAGACAGACAGACAAAAATTCTAAAAACTATTGATTCGGCCTCTGTATCGATAATAATGACTATTTCAATAAAATTTTCCAAAAAATACTTAATGTCCAGATTCCACATGCTAGAATTTTATTATATGTAGGTATAGATATTAAAACGTTCAAAGACGCAGACATAAACTTTCATAATAAAGGCTTATCTAAAAATCTAACCATATTAAGCTATCGATACCATTGTAGGTTTCGATCTGCATGCTATTTGTTACGCTCGATTAATGATTCAACTATCCAAACGAAAATCACTCCTATACGTAACATATAAGTCCATCCATAAATAAAGCTTTAGTTTTTAGATAAATAGAATTTAATTAGATGACCATATGAGCTTTAATTATACATCTTTATTTTACTTTTGTAATGTTTTTCCACATTTATGAAATCCTCTTATAGCTCTTAACGCTACAAACTTTTTGAAATGAAAACTTCTATAGATAGGTTTGGATGAGTAAATTCATGTAAGTCGTCATCGACATGGTCACGTGACGTGTTAACGCTAACACTCGGAGTGCCGATAGATGTCAAAACCAGATAAATGTAAATATGTAGTTTTAATTTACAATTTTTTTTTAGGATTAACATTTCATTTTTATATCAAAAAATAACAAAGTTTTAAGTTTTCACTTCTGTTGGCAGTCCTCATGACTGCTTTTTTTACGTTTAAAAAGGATTAGGTACTTTGTAAATGATAGGTCCGTTCGTTTATTTCTTTCTGTTATTTCCTCAAATTTTATTCACATTTTCATAAATTTTAGTGATCCTACAAGGTGGTAAATTATGGAAATCATTCAAAGAAAATTCATCATTCAAATCATTCAAAGATAATTAAAATATCAATCTAAGCACCACACAACTACAAAATAAGTCAACGCAAAAAAATCGTTAACCGATTGCTGCATGATAGAAGGATAATTTATTGGACACATTTTTACATTAATAATAGGTATGATTACTTATATTTGAAATAAAAATAAAAACATGTTTGAATCATTTTGTTTCATTGTAAGAAGATGGAACGCGCATCGACAACGCGTGAAAAGTTTCCCATATTGAAAAGCTCTTAAGAATTCAGATCACGTTACAGTCTTACAGTGTTGCATAATGCAAGGATACACAAATAATATTAGATAACATATTTAATAATAACGAATGGCAAACTTGAATAATATTCTAAAGGTATTGTCAAATGCTTATCCAAAATAAACCGATTAAACTGATTTAATTAGATGTATTTCGCGAACATCTAGTTATTAAGCCAAAACCAATGGAAAGGTTTCATACAATACATTATGTATTAAAAAATACCGCTTCGATAGTGTACGGCTGTAGCCTGGGTTCCTGAAGATTCTGGGTTCAAATCCTGGGTCGGGTCAAGTTTAGTTATTAGTTTAGTATTTTAGTTAAGAAAGTCCCAGTAACAACCCGTAGTTTCGAAGTTGGCGGTGCTTTTCACCCTCATGTCATGGATGGCACACTGAAACTAGTAATATAATAAACTATAATATAAAAAATCTTTTTTTGTTACGGCAGCAAGTTTGTGGAATTCACTGCCTGATTATATTTTCAAAGATGATCCCTCATTCACTATATCCCTCATTCACTACATTTAAGTTTAGAATTAAACAGTACTATTTATCAAATCAGACATAAATTATTGTAGATTAGTATGTATTTATATGTAAGTATATATGTTTGTATGTATGTATGTGTGTATATATATATATATATATATATATATATATATATATGTATGTGTATATATATATATTTGTATAATCATAATATTTAGTTAATATATGTATTTTAATATTAAGACAATTCCATTTAATGCTGTACTATACCTACACCGCACTATATTATCTTATTTTCTTACTTCTGAAGGGTTTCTGGAAGAAATCTCTTAAAGAGATATGTTATCCTTTGTCAACATTTTGTTATTTTATTTTGTATAACGTATATTTTATGGTACATAAATAAATAAATAAAAAAATAAATATAAGAGCAGCACTAATTCATGCACATAGTTTGAAGCGATTCTGCTCACTCAGATGTGACTTTTTTTACTAGTTTCCCTGCTCATACTGTTAAATTAGCAAGTTTTGTTATATAAAAATAAAAAAAACTATAAATTTTTATATTTGTCTTCATGGATGGCCAGCACTAATTGAGCACTAAATTAATGCTAAGCTGATTTGACGCTGTGTTATGCGGTTAGCGTATTAGGCGGTGACACTGCTACCTTAACTAAAAGCTAACAGTTTTCTAATTTTCTGCCAGAATATAAGAGCATCAAATTTTAGCTTTTGGCACTAAATTAGCACTAAATGAGCACTAATTTATGCACATATTAAGCGATTCCACTCACTTTGCCTTTTCTAGCTTTACATACATCACTTAGCCAGCGTAGTGGATGGACATGATATATGGCCTGATCCCGTTGGTATCGAAGGCTCGTGCTCAATAGTAGGACATTAAAAAGGGCTGATTATACTATTATTTATATTAAGTAGCACTTCTTAACTCGGGATCTATTCTGTTAGAAATTATAATACATATGTCAGTATTAAACACATATAGATTTTTTTTTCTTATTAGGTATCTAACACTAGATGGCAAGCTCTACATTAGCACTGCATCACTAATCGAAACAGTGTCACTTTATATGTCCAGGAAAAAGAAAATAGTATAAAGCCATATACGAGTACATAAATATGTATCAATATAACCATACTGATAAAACTCATCCAACACAAATCAAGTGTGGAAAAACCGTCTATGCTAGTTTTATTTGACAAAGCTCAATTCGTAACGTAATTTACGTCAACGAGACTCGGATTTTTCGAAACATGAATAATTTTCTGCAACACAATATTTTGTATGATTTTAGAATTCAGATTTTGAATAGAAAAATCCGTACGTCAGTTATATTTGTTATTTTTGTTAACGCGTGTTTTTATCGATTTTTATGCATTTTAAAGTTACTAACTTTATGCAATAATATCGATGCATAGTGCAATAAAAATCGATTGTGTGTAGATGGATATGGATAAATGACAGGTAAAATATACGAGATCCTTTCTTTAAATATATATCACCTGTCCATATTTATAATTACAGAATAGCCAGAATGGTGTTATTATCAGTGATGCAGATTTTTTTTTACAAATTACAACATGTTTGTATCTCAAGCAATGAAATATTTATACGTAATTTTCACGAAGATTTATGAATGTTTTATAATTAAATAAATAAAACACAAATTTAGACATAACAAAATATATATATTAGACGACGCACTGGCGTTAAATTTCAATTTCATTTTAAAAAGGTTTAAAAGTCCTTTGCAAATCCATGCGTCAAAGGAGCACGCACAAAGGAAATGACGAGAATGAAAAGAGTAAATCAGGTATTCATTTCCTCTGACTTTTCTATAAGCAACATAACTTAAAATATGGATCGAACTCTAAATGAGCTAAACATAAGACATATGTACGTCTTAAAGTCTAAAATCGTTACCGGATATTGTTTAATGTCATCTTGACCGATTTCGATCACGGTGGCCTATCTCATTGAAACTAGCAATATACGCACATATGTCCAGGAGATATTATAGCGCACAAGTGTGCGCGCAAACACTAGTGCACTTTTTATTCCATACATCATCTATTCACGGTAGGACTACAATTCGACACAAGCGCAGGACGGCGAGCTGAGCCAAGGGGGTCGCCCAATTTCCATTCCGGACTGCTACTGATAATTTCATGATAGAAAATTACTATATTCAGCCATACTAAATCACCAACTTTACTGTATCTTATACCAATAAATAAAATTAAAGTGTGCGTTTGTAGTGTCAAAATAAAAGCTTTTTTCTTAATGAAAAATAAACGGTACTTATAAGGAAAACATAATTTTTTAACATACATACTGCTAGTAACCAATATACGTACAATACCATAACCTACTAAAAAATCTGAAGCGTTTAGAACTTAATAAGTTTTATTACTCTTCCAAAACAAACCTAACTTTAGTAGATTGCTGCAGCCAAATCCCACAATCAAGAAAGGGCTTTTCTCTTAAGTAGGACATAAATAAATTGCTGTGTTAAGACTGTTAAATGCTAGTACATTTCGGATCCAACCACTTCTTGCCAACTTCAATTTTGAACTTTAAAATGTAAGTTTTCATAAATCATTGATATATAAAAATACTGATATATAATTCAACTGTTTTCACTTATTATTTTATCAGCTGAAAAGTATTTTGTGTTTAACAATAAACATAATAATTAATAATATATATACACATATATAGCCTTAACTGTTTGTTCGCCTGATTTACCGAGCCAGACCACAACAATCAACGCTCCGACAGTACACTGTGTCAGAGAAATACTAAGAGCAACGCACATGGTACACCGCCCATAGAAGTAGGCCGCCTCTCAAATGCGTTTCTTAGCTTCACGACCGGCTGCATTGCCGAGTTTTAATAAGCACCCCGACAAGATTCGGTAAGAAGGCCAAACTATGTATTAAGCAGTATTTTTATAGTTCGATGCAAACTTAAAGGCGGCTCGAATATTAGCTGCGAGCGCAGGTAAGCGCAGCGTCTCGTCTCTCTGCGCCCTTCTGATACTTAATATTGCGTTCTGCGTATCGGAAAATCCGATATTCAAAGCCGCTATTAAGTTTGAATCGTACTGTATTTAGCCATTTTAAACAAAATAAACATAAAAATAAATCAAGTATCTATATTATCTAAGAACACTTTGTTGTTCCCTATTCCCCTCTACACTATATTGTAAAACTGGTGTCATTATAAGGAAATTACTGCTTGAATTTAGAGCAGTGTAATTTAACTTTTGAATAGTCTTTAATATACCTAGATTAAGAATTGTTTTTTTTAGTTTCCTAGTTACATTTAAAGACTTTTTAGCTGACTTTCTTACGAGCACTTGTAGAGCTTTTTACTAACCATACCATAGTGGAGAGTCATTATAAAAGCTGGAAGTCTGTTGAACGTTTAATTAAAATTAGATATTTAATGTTTTATGATTTATATATTTTAAAAATATCTCTTAGTATATATATTGATAATAAAGAAAAATTAAAGAAAATAGTAATCTAAAAATTTTACTTATTTATTTAATTTTTATTATTTACGATGTTTTGATTTTTTATCATCTTTGTTTTATAATTTCAATTTCAGTCAAAATTAAAGTACGGCGAATTTTTTTTTTATTAAAAAAATTACGTACATTCTATGTAAAATTGTTAATGTAGTAGTAAAATTTATAAATATTTAAATTTAAAAAAAAATACCACCCCTAAGGGAAGAAAAATAGCTAATGATGAATTTAACCTACTTCTAATTGTCATATTGACTTGAAACTTTGCAAGTGTTTCTATTTCCGTTGATAGTACAGTGGTTCGGTATTGTTGGCCTGATCTGATGGTAAGGCCAGAAGGTGGATAGGTGGAACTCTTCAACGGCTAATAGTAGATACTTTGAGTTTGGGCTTATTTTGTTTGATTTGACAAGCCTAACACGTTAGAATTCTTACTTTGCTAGTACTGTCAACACTAAAAAGGGAAAACAAAAACTTTTTAACAAAAAATTAAAAACCGACTTCAAACAAAGGCACTAAAAAGTAAAAAATAACTGATTGGTAGTTTTCATTTACTATACATATCTAATCAAATAATTTCGAAGTCGGTGCCAGCCAATACAAAGCAAAGCACACCGCTAGCTAATAAAGCAACACCAATAAATTCATGTAATTACGTCAAAAAAAAACACTAACTTATATCATAAATGCGAAAATGTATTTACTACTATCTCCCGTTTTCACGCCGCGCTGTTGCGAATCATTAAATTGATGTGATTTTTCGCATGCAGATAATTTATGAGCCGGATAGCGACATAGAAAAGTTACTAAATGACTTAAAATCTAAGTTTAAGTAAAGCTTACTTAGTTAGTTAGTAGGTTTTCTTATATTTGAAGTCTATGAATCCTTACAGGATATGTAATAATAAAGAACAGAGACACTAGAAGGCAATTTAATATCATTCTCCTTATATATAAATCCAAGTTAGTTTGAATTAAGTTTAAATCAACGCGAAACAGCATCTCTGATGGAATGCTGGCGAGCTAGCTTGCTCGCTAAATGAAATATATTTTTTATCAGACCTTATCGTACATACATACACATAAGTATATTTTTTTAATTACAAAATAACCTTTTTCATAAAGTTAAAAGTATAAAAACGCAGGTAAATATCTAAACTTGTAATGTAAAGGAATGACTTCGATTCCTGAATGAAGCAAATATTCTTATCGACGTTGACCTAATAAAACGTCATACCTCTTCGACTTTTAAAGCTCGACCACGTTTATACTTAAGGATTTTTATAAATAGTTGAAACTTAACAGCCAAAATATATAAATAGATAAAATTAAATAATAATATTACAGGTATTTATAAACTTACGTAATATTTAATTTGATACATAATGTATTGTATTTATCATATTATGTCATCCCGTAATAACTATAAATATCTCTCTAATAGTGAAAGAATATAGAAACCTTATTCTCTGATTTGATAAATATAGTATCAATACTAATATTATAAATCTGAAAGTGTGTTTGTTTGTCCTTTTTTCACGTCGAAACGGAGTGATGGATTGGCATGATTTTTTGTGTAGAGATAGTTGGAGGGCTGGAGAGTGACAAAGGCTACTTTTTATCACGGGAGACTATCTCACTCCCACGGGAAAACACGTCATAATACAACCAAAAATAATTTATTCTGAGAATTACTTGACACTTCGTATAAATGCTGTTCGATACAACTAAAGAAATATCTGTTTTAGCATTTTTCGAAATTCATACTATAAGGGGGTAAAATAAGGGATAAAAGGTTGTATTAAACCTACCTTTGTAGAGTTCTTTTTTGTAGTTTTAGCGCGAGCGAAGCCGCGGGTTCTGCTAGTAAATTTATAAATATGAATTTTTATACTTAGATTTGTAAATAATGGCAATTGTAATACACCTACATATATTTAAAGGGAAAAACCAATAAAATAACTCGTTTCATATCACTCGCTCGTGATATCTGTATTACAAGCTCTTGAACCGTTTCACATGTCAACAATAATGTCTTACACATGGATTGTTCTCATATAGCAGCGATACTTGTTCTCATTGGAATTTGTTTTAAATAAAGATGGCGCATGAATTTGATATTTCGTTTCAGGTTCAACATTAAAATGTATTAGGCTATTAAAATTCGTGTACTAGTTCTTATATGATTACGCTTGCGTGGTACATTAACAGAAACAAACAATATTACTGATGCTGAATGGGTAACATAAGTATAGGTTTTTATTTTATTTAGGATCTCCAACATAAGATACACACTATATACAACATCATATAAAAGCAAATAAGACTCACAACACGTGTGCTCCTTCACTTATAGAAGACCACAGCTTACTCATTTATGTATTATAATTTATAAGTTACAACTAAGTTTAAACTAAGAAAAAATTAAGGTAGACACATTGCGAGAAACAAATCTGAAACTATTTATAAAGATACAAAAAAGAAAGAAATGATAGAACATGAACAACACATTTAGAAATTTCTATTAAAGTTGAGACAGGAATTTAGTAAGACTACTTTTAAATTCAAACATATTAATGGAAAAGATATCTAATTCAACATGTTGTTTAGAAAGTGTATTGTATTGTCTACAGATCCTTGGCATAGCGGCGTGATATCACAAATTCGTTTTGCACAATGGAGTATAAAACACACTATATATATATATATATATATATATATATATATATATATATATATATATATATATATATATATATATGTGTGTGTGTGTGTGTGTGTGTATTTCTTCGAGGCAAGCGAGGTTATTAATAAAATAATATTTTTACAATAACCACAAAACTTCCAAAGCTTATCACAAGCTTTTGTAGTACAATGAACGAAACAAACGAGCTAACTTTTTATAATAGTAAAACAGGAAATTGCAATGATACGGTTTGGCAAATTTTCTGAAAACAACGAAGTTTTTACTAGTCGTAAAGTATCAAAATTTTCCTCCCCGGTATAAAAACATGAAAACAAACCGAAATGTCCTATTTATCACATTTTCCGGGAACTCCAAACCCCATAACTAATGGATACAATGGAAAATGTCAACCTCCTTTGACAGACTATCACTCACTATAATAGAACGAAGAACAGTGTACCTAGTAAAAACAACATTTTGATTATCTTTTTTGGAAAAGTCTACAAACTGTACAAATACCATAGAAAGTATGTAGTGACTGACTGTTGCGGTGCTCAGTTGGCAGATAGTTGTTTTAGTCAAGAGTTGTCGAAAGTAAATGATATTTAATGAAACAATATAATAAAAACAATATATTTAAAACATTTTTATATTTGTATAGTTTAACAATTAGCGTTTACAGAAACAAATAACAAACTTTTAATAAAAAAAAAATCACTGAAAAATTGCACCTTATTTTTAAGATATGGTAACTCAATCGTTATTCACTAATAATGATATTTTCATAGAGATATTTAACCATTGAAATTTCAACCTTAAAAACGCTATAAAATAAGTACCATTTTATTTAATTACTACTGTTGGATCCCTAATAAAACTTCGAGATATTCTTTGCTTATATTCTTATATTCAGTACTATTATAAACGTCAGTGAGTTACATAATTTATAACCATAATTTTTCAGTATTACAAACAATTCGTGCCTAGTCACTACACAGAGATGTCGGTACCACACCGACATCTCTGTGCAAAAGCGCGGGAAAACAAATGAATATCCGCGCCCTTTTTTTTTAAAACACATTCCTATCGGCCAAGATCACATAAGTAAATGCCTTATGCATAAATCATTACAAATTAATCACATATATTATTTTCTATTAAAACACTCAATATATAAAAATGCAACCTTACACTACATTTAGGATTTCTATATGCGACCTATCTACTCTTAGAGTAGACTATAACAATCGCTGTAATATCCTAGTACCTGAAATAATATTTAAATCTTCAGGAAAGTTTAAGCTTCAGTCAAAATGACGCTCATTAATTCAGACTCAAGTCTAGCTGCTACTCGCAGAAATAGTATTTAACTTGTAGAAATGCTAACGAATCTTACTATAACTCGACACTTTGCCCCACAACCTTTTAAAGATAGTTAACCAACTATAGAATTATCTCCTAATTTAGAATTTTATGGTGCCTTAGATATATATATATATATAATCAAGTAAAAATTGAAATATTTACATAATAAATGTTTTTTTGAAAAATATTTCAATATTATTTCAAGTTTTTTCAATTACGAAATCAATCTCGCAATTCATTGATCAAGAGATTCATATTGAATTACGCATAAAAACTGGAATCGGTTTTCGTTCAAGTAGTAATATGAATGGCATTATTTAAAAACTATTTCTTTATAATATTGCAGTTTGTGTCTGTAAAAAATAGTACTTTCATTACTTCTATACATATAATAAAACTGTAACTAAGCCGAATCGGTACATGAGATATTTTTTGGAAATCTTATTGAAATAGACATTATTATCGATACAGAGGCCGAATCTATAGTTTTTAGAATTTTTGTCTGTGTGTCTGTCTGTTACCACATCAGAGAAAAATCACTGGAGGGATTTTGATGAACTTTAGTATGGTGATAGCTGGTTATCCGGGTCAAAATATAGAATACTTTTTACTGCGGGAAAACATCTTATTTTTGAGAAAAAATACAAAAACTGCAATGTAAAAGTATAATAATATGTAAAACCTAAGAATTTGATTTTTGGTCATCTGAACGCGGGCGAAGCCGCGGGCAATGCTAGTCATTAGGCTTAGTACAGACATCTGTACTAAGCGTAATTGTCTTACATATGGCATAATATGTCAAATAGCATGTAAATAAATATAATACTGAGCGTAGCGCTTGATCTCATTGCTTCTTACCTTTATCAGAGAATTCCATTTGGATTGATTTAAAATATTCTGGATCATCTTCAAAGGATGAGTGTTCCACAAGGACCTATTCTTGATCCATTTTTATTTTCTTTTTATATTAATGATATTTTACCTTCGTATGTACTTTGTACTATTAAAGTCGAGAGCAATACGCGTAATTATGATGAAGTAAACAACGCCTTGCTCCTGTCCAAAACAGAAAAAAAATGTTATTGTTTGAAGTAAAAGCTATTAAATGGGTGTGCTAAAGAAATTAACACTCAATTTACAAAAACCTATAACAACACTATCCTCTTTTTGAGGTAGTCGGGAATTTATCCGTGTGTACTATAAGTTATTATTTGTTGTATTATATATTAATTAAATTTTATTCAGTAGAATTAGAGTACGATGAAACCATTTTCATTATAAAAAGGCACTCGAATTTTGCAAGTCACCGCTCCTGTATTCCACGGAATACACAATAGTTAAACTATAATCGTAAAGTAAAAACATAATATTATTTTGTATTTATTATTTGCTGCATATTGAAAACATTATAAATTATGTATAAGGAACAAATGTTAAAATATACCTATGTATATATTCGAATATGGATGGATTCGTAATGATTGTTCATTATTGTTTGTCATTTCATATTTTCTTTCTTTACTAGCATTGCCCGCGGCTCAGCTCGTGTTCAGATGACCAAAAACCAAATTCTTAGGTTTTACATATTAGTATACTCTTACATTGCAGTTTCTGTATTTTTTCTTAGAAATTAGACATTTTTCCGCGGTAAAAAGTACTCTATATGTTGACCCGGATAACCAGCTATCACCATACCAAATTTCATCAAAATCCCTCTTGTGGTTTTTCTGTGATGCGGTAACAGACAAGTCTATTTCAATAATATTTTCCAAAAAATATTTAATGTACAGATTCGGCTTAGTTACAATTTTATTATATATGTATAGATTAACTTTGAGGAATATGGCTAAAATGTTTGTAGAACTTTTAAATTTAAAAAAATATATATTTTTAAACATTACTTTTAAACGTAAAATTTATTTAATATTTTACATTTATTTTATATCTAAAAATAAAACATTGAAAGTAAAACATGAAAAATACAAAATAAAATTTTTGAACCATAATATCTTTGTTCAAATTACGTTACCGCATCACAGGGGCTGCGCGAAGGCATAAAATAAAATGTACTCGCTGCAGTCACTTGCCACAATTTCTTTGTGCTTACAGCTTTGAAAATCTTAATTGAATTGATACCCTCCAGCGGCCAACTCGTGTACGCCTTGAACGTGTATTTATTTGTTTATACTAGAAGGATAAGATTGTTATGCGATTTGTTACCTAATTCCACCACTTTATAAGGAATATTACTCTTTTACTCTATATCTCTAGTATTTTTTTCATATTAGTAACTTGTGATACACTGTACTACTTATAGCGAACATAGAAACAGTTTATGGTATAAGATAATAAAGTTTTTTTTGTAAGTTTTATTAGAAAATGGTTAAAATATTTATTGCAATAATTAAAGAAAATTCCTATTATTATTAAGTATTTAAATATATCCACTAAATCTATACACAACCAAAGACTTTACATGTATTTTGACATCTAAAAGTTCTCTGACACACACGATGTCGATTTACATAATCGATTAAATTATGATATCAAGATAATAAGTAAAAATAAAATATATACTAAATATCGATTCCATCCAATTCTAATTAACCATCATATCATAATGATTAAACCCACATCAACACCCGACATCCTTATAATATCGGTCTAGTTATAATAACTTTCGATTCCCTGCGCAACAATCTAATAAACCGCATGAGACCTCAACTCTTGAAATTAAGCACATATTAATCGACAATATGGCGCTAGGTAATTCGACCCTAAATCTCGTTGTTGCTCTGAGGAATAGTATTTAGTGGAAACGTTAACGAATCTTACCCCATCTCGTCGCTTTTGTCCCATCCTGTAAGAGATTGTTAGCAACACTGTAGTCTCTATAGAATTAATATCTTTATTTAATCTGTATTATTCCTTACACCATAATCTAATTGGCATACTGAAATAACTCAAATTACGTAAGTTACAATATTTTGTTTTTTTTTTGTTTTGCATTCGTTCCTTTTTGGTTAAAAAATAGGTTATATATTATTTTTGTACAACAATTCGAATTTCTGATACGATATCATAATTCTGATAAGGAAAATATAATAAGTAATATAATAATTTACTTAAAGTATACTTATATCAACAATTCACCGGTTTATTCATACGATAAGATTTAAAGTTGTCCGTTTGTTAATTTAAAATGTGATGTCATCAGTTTTTCTACTCACCAAATAGCACTAGAGTTCAGCGACAGCGACACTCAGAGGAATAAACAATTCGAATATAACAATAACCGTAAAATGCGAAACGCAAGCGAAGTTACTGCTTTGTTGATAACATTAACTTAAACGAATTTCTGCATACGAACGTACCTTATCTTTAAAGTTGCCTCAGATAATATTTAAATATTCATACATAATATATTTGCTAACTCGAAAATGAAATCTATGATCTATACATATAATAAAATTGTAACTAAGCCAAATCTGTACATTAAATATTTTTTTGGGAAATTCTTATTGAAATAAACATCATTATCGATACAGAGGCCGAATCTATAGTTTTTAGAATTTTTGTCTGTCTGTTACCGCATCACAGAAAAACCACTGGAGGGTTTTTGATGAAATTTGGTATGGCGATAGCTGGATATCCGGGTCAACATATAGGATACTTTATACCGCGGGAAAATATCTTATTTCTGATAAAAAATACCAAAACTGCAATTTAAGAGTATACTAATATGTAAAACCTAAGAATTTGGTTTTTGGTTATCTGAACGCGGGCGGAGTCGCGGGTACTGCTAGTATTATATAAATAAATAATAAATAAATGCGCATCACTTGAGAACAGCTGTACAGATATGACTATTTTTTTTAAATTTTATTCTTGATATGCCGAATAATATTTTCAGGAAAAAAACGGGAAAATTGAAGGCAATTTTTTTCTGTCGAACTTTGTTATAAAGTCGAAGATCCCAAACACGTTAATCGGGTCAGCTAGTATAAAATAATTATATAGACATAATTCTGAACAGATAATAATAAACAGAATAATTTGACAGCACTGTGGTGGCAAGATCAGATTCCGTATGCGATTGAAGTCACCTACATCATGCGACATAGATGTACGAGACCTATGTTAGTGGTGATATTATCAATCTTCCTTAAAGCCGCTTATTACTTCCTAGAATGTGTCAAAATCACAAATTGCAGGAAGGCTTAATGAACAAAGGGACCCGACACTCAACACCACGCCCAGTCCTACACAGTAGGTACTTGTTACTCAATTATAACTTGAAATAGAATTTAGTCTATGGTTTTAAGTTCGTAAAATGTAGAATTTAAAGTGGTTATATAGTTATATACTGTTTAAATGACACAGTGTAATAATACCGACATAGTAGGGTCAATGTTAAGGCTGAGCGGATTAAAAGCGTAATATGTATGGTAATACAGAGCTAAAACTATGTAAGCCACGCGTAAACAAGTTGAGCTGATAATCCATTTCAACTGTACAGAATCGTAATAAACTAGATAAAATAAATAGAATTTGTTATACCGTGAAAGATTCAATGCTATCCAAATATTTATCTAAATCTAAATGTTCTAACCTCTGGGGTAATGAGCAGGGACTGAAGTCTCACGTCTACTGAAAAAATTCAAACGGATCTACTTTAAAAATAAAATTGAAAAGTCTGTTTATAACTTCAAAATAACTATTCCATTAAACACAATATCTAGTTATTTGTACGATACTAAAACTAAAAAAATGAACGTATGTTCGTGTTGAACGGCTTAATTGATTTTAATTCGACTTAGATGATAAAAAGTGCGAGTTAGAATAACAAAGAAATATAATATATATAAGAAAGCCATATAATTCGACGAGCCAATATTCAACGACACGTTTGGCTCAGTTTGTAGTGACCCTACTTGCTGTGCCAGCGGTCGCGGGTTCAAGTCCCGCTGGGGGTATTCATTTGTGTGATGAGCACGAATGTTCGTACTCCAGTCATGGATGCTTATATTTATAATATTATGTATGTATTTAAAGTTATATACGTGTAGTGTATCAACTATTTGGTATCCATAACACAAGCCTCGTAGCTTACCATGGAACTAGATGGCGCTGTGTGTTAATGTCCCAACATTTATTATTTATATAAATAGCTAAGTACTAGTTACAACTTGATTCATATATTATATACATACATACATATTACATACATATGTATTATGTACATAAAGGATTTTGAATCATATTATTTTTCGGACTATTATTTTGTAATAAATTAAAGCTTAGATAATGTATAAAATGTATATTCCTATAAATCCCAGGGAGGTTTTATAACATTTAAATTTAAAAAAAATATTACGAAGATCTTTTGTAATACAAGGGTTTAAGGTGCATATTATATTAAGTAATGATTTTAGTATAAATTAACTCTGACTTCATCCATCTTGACTTGACAGAGTGCTTACTTAAGTAAAATATCTTATGACTAAAAAGTTTAAATGAGAAGCTTTTGTACACCAATTCTATAGAATATATAAATTGTCAGACAGAGGCACTTTAGCATATACAAAATTACTATGTAAGTATAATGAAGACAGTGTTTATGTCACATCGTATTATACTGGAAGTTATATTTATCTATACATATAATAAAATTGTAACTAAGTCGAATCTGTACATTAAATATTTTTTGGAAAATCTTATTGAAATAGACATTATTATCGATACAGAGTCCGAATCTATAGTTTTTAGAATTTTTGTTTGTCTGTCTGTCTGTTACCGCATCACGAGAAAACCACTGGACAGATTTTGATTAAATTTGGTATGATGATAGCTGGTTATCCGGGTCAACATATAGGATACTTTTTACAGCGGGGAAAATAACTCATTTCTGAGAAAAAATACAAAAACTGCATTGTAAGAGTACTATACTAATATGTAAAACCTAAGAATTTGGTTTTTGGTCATCTGAACGGGGGCGGAGCCGCGGGCAATGCTAATTAAGAATATATCTATGGTCTTACAGTTTTAATATTAATCAATTGAGGCTAATTTTAACTGCTTTTACATTTGAACAAAAAAAATTATTTTGTTCAGAAAATAAAACTTCGGAACAGCTTTAAGCTTATTTCAAGAAGTCAAATCAAAGTAACATTAACTAATAACATATCATACAAATCTCAAACAAGGCCTCATAAAACAATTAATTATAACAATAGTATTGTGAGGATTGTTTGACCCAGAGTGCGCCCAGGGCGAGATTAGTTGACCCCAACCCGTTCCACTCCCCTGGAGTCACGTAGGAATCTGGTTTGTGTCTTATTACGCATAATCAAGCCGAAAGGTTGTATTGTTTGAATGTTTATATACTATGTTCTGTACTAGTTGAGACTGTTTTGCAAAATAATTTAAAAATCGCCGATTTGATAAAATTTTCTGTATTTAAGCTAAATGAATACTTACATATCTTTATATACTATCACTTTAAAATCATAAAGGTAATAAATAAAAACTAAAAAAAAAACCGACTTCCAGGCACTAAAATGTAAAAAATAAATAAACGGGGTTTTCATTTAGAATAGATATCTAATCAGATATTTTCGAAGTGTAGTGTACAACCGATGCAAAGCAAATCTAATAATTATTTTAATACGCAAAATACAATTATTTACCTATAATATTGTCAGCTAGCACCGACTTCAAAAATATCTGATTAGGTATATATTCTAAATAAAACCCCCGTTTAGTTATTTTTTACATTTTAGTGCCTGGAAGTCGGTTTTTTTTAAGTTTTTATATTCTTAATAATTTATACATAATACTAGTGACTCACCCTTGCTCCGCTCGGGTTCGTCCCTAGTTACGTTTTAAAGTTTAGTATTGACTTCTCAGAGATAAGATATTTTCCCGCAGTAAAAAATATCCTATATGTTGACCCGGATAACCAGCTATCATCATACCAAATTCATTAAAATCTGTCCAGTAGTTTTTTCGTGATGCGTTCATAGAAAAACAGACAGACAAAAATTCTAAAAACTATAATAGATTCGCCATCTATATCGATAATAATGACTTATTCAATAAAATTTTCAAAAAAATATTTAATGTACAGATTCGACTCAGAATTTTATTATATATATATATATAGATCTATCTTACCAGCATTTATAAGGACCAACACACATTTATATTAAATAGATCCCTGTATATAAGCTTTAACCACAGCCATCAATTATGTCATTCGTGATCTAACCCAGTGTCCATCTGCGTGCAATTTATAAACGTCACGTTGCTATACATAGTGCAACATACAATAATCGCCTATGTGCTATGAATATAAGAGCTAAAATACATTACATTACTTTGTAATTGTGATGAAACTACAATTAATTACATTAGAGAATAAATCATTATTAGTTAAATACTATTAAGTAGAATTACCCTACAGTGATTAATTTTCATTGAATTAGCGGACTTTAGTTATATTTCAATTTTAGTATTCTTTGGCAATCAGTTATTTTAGACGTCCATGGTTAGCCATAGACATGATTTATGAGGGTAAAAATATGACAGGTTCCCGTCGAAAAAACCAATAGAATTGGGTTGAGTACGTTTTTAATGTGAATATTTGCAATTCTTTTTTTATTTTTACAATTTTCTTAACTGCATTAATGGATTAGGTATCTCTTATGTAGATTAAAAATATTTTAGAACTAGCGACTCTCCCTCGCTACGCTCGGGTTCGTCCCTAGGTGGTTCTTTAAATTAACATAACTTTTTTATTTATGAACCAATACTAAATATTAAGTGAAGCTTACGACAATATATTAGTGAAAACTGCATCCAAATCGGTTGAGCTGTTTCTGAGATTAGCGCGCACAAACGCACAGACAAACGGACAAACAGACAAAAATTCTAAAAATCATTGTTTGGGTTCTATTGCGTAAATAAAGATGCCCAATGATAGTTTTTTTCAAATATCTTCCATATACAGACGGCGATTAGTTACACTTTTTTTACACTACACTTTTTTATATATGTAGATGTTTCGGACGACCAGAACCAGGGTATGTCTAGTACCCGGAGGTCGACCTGGGACAATCTCCCAGACGTTCTTGGCGTACACGGCAGTATGTCCGTTCGCTGGTAATGTACGCCACCACGCACCCCTGAATGCGTAGCTTGGGTCCCGATCCACTAGGGTTTCTTCGTTGACAGGAGACTATACTTAGAGGCGATGAAATAAAAACACAATTTTTCTTTTTTTTTTCTCTCTTGGTTTCGGTTCTTCCTTTTCCTTTTAGTTGTTGCCTCTTCGGTGGCTGTCTTGCGACTGACTCGAATCGAGAAATGGCTCGCCTTTTATTTGGCCCGTTAATACCTTACAGAGAGCCGCGTACTTTGAGCTCATTTTTCGAGTAAAATTTCCCTAAACCGAAACCTTGAGAGTCCTTTTATTTCATGTTTTCAGTAAAACACCTTACACATATTTATTTATTTACATGCCTTACATACTATTATACAATATTAAAACATAATATTCAATATAAAATAATTAATTAAAAAAGTCTTAAAACAAAAATATCTAAATTTCTAGGTTGCTACATTTTTACTATACATTTTCCCTTATAACTTTTGAACGGATAGTCCTATCGACCTAATTCTTGTTTTATTATAAGTTTTATAATAAAATCTATTATTTAAAACATAAACTATTATGCTATTGCAAGAAACAAAAAAATCTCATTTTCAAGTTACGTAATTATATGCTAACATTTTACTTACGTACCTATTCCTTTCAAATTAATGTTAAATAGTCTTATATGATTCAAATAAGCAAAAAATACTCTAAACTAACCTTATTACACTAATTAGAACTTATTTTAATACACACGTTACTCGAAGATAGGTTTTCCGTCGCCGACATTCTCCCCCTCGTGCTTTGCACCAACTCTTGGACTCGGCGACGCTCCCGGCACCAACAGCACCACTCTCGAACTGGGCCTCCGTAGAACACCTCCTCTGGTCTCGACGTCGACGACTCTGGTCCACCCGTCTGGTCCAGGATACACATGCAGGATTCTTCCGCGTGGCCAGATGCATCTTGGTAGGCTGTGATCGACGATCAGTACGATGTCTCCGACTTGCAAATCTGTGGCGCTGACTCTTCCTTTGGTCTTCCTTGGTAATAGAGTGGGCAAATACTCTCTCAGCCAACGTTGCCAGAAGTGATCGGCAAGTCGCTGCGTAGCCTTCCAGGTGTGTCTGCCCACAAGCTCGTTGTCCTCGAAGCTGCCGATTCTTGCTGCGCCACATGATCGCCCGATGAGAAAGTGGTTCGGTGTAAGTGCTTCTTCTTCAGGGTTCTCGGAGAGGTGGGTGAGGGGCCGAGAGTTGACTATGTGCTCGGCCTCTAACAGGAGGGTATGAAGTACCTCCTCTCGTGGTTGCCTTTCGTTGAGCGTGGCGTCCAGTGCGGTTTTAATGGATCGCACCAGACGCTCCCATGCACCTCCCATGTTTGGTGCACCAGGAGGTATGAACTTCTACTGCACGCCGATCTTCTCCGCTTCCGAGATAAGGTCTTCTTGCTTCATGGTGTCTAGTGCTTCTTTGAGTTCTTTGTTGGCGCCAACGAAGTTAGTGCCATTGTCGGTGTAGATTATCTTTGGCATTCCCCTTCTCGCGGCGAATCGTCGTAGTGCCATGATCATGCTGTCAGTGGAGAGTGAAGGAGTGAGCTCAATGTGTACAGCTCGTGTTGTTAAGCATGTGAATAGAGCACCCCATCTCTTCTCATGGCGTCTTGCTACGGTGATCGTCATAGGGCCGAAGTAATCTATTCCCGTGCACGTAAATGGAGGGTTTCCGTGCATCAGCCTCTCAGCAGGTAAGTTGCCCACTGGTAGTTCTTGAGGTCTTGCCTTTCTTGTTTTGCACCACTGGCATTGATGTTGAATGGTTTGATCGCTGACCTCAGTCCTAGCACCCAGAAGCGTTGTCTTACTTCGTTCATTACGGTCGCGTGATTCCCGTGATTGAAGCGGCAGTGAAATTCTTCTATGATGAGAAGTGTTGTCTTGTCCTTGCTGTCAAGTACGATGGGTCGTTTGTAGTCTCTGGTAACCCCTCGTATCGCGTCGATTCTTCCTTTCAGTCGCAGGAGACCTTCTTCAAGCACTACGTCGAGCCTTTTCAACTTGCTGCTGCCCTCTAATT
This sequence comes from Brenthis ino, assembly GCA_921882275.1. Lineage (NCBI taxonomy): Eukaryota > Metazoa > Arthropoda > Insecta > Lepidoptera > Nymphalidae > Brenthis > Brenthis ino. Next base: position 22,379,333 of record OV170232.1, on the reverse strand, counting down.
GTTTTCCTTGCTGTAGGCACCTGATGTCCTCTTTGAAGCATTTCTCTTGACTTCTTCTTAACAACAGCGTTTCAGCTTGCTCTAGTAGACTTGTTTCCAATGGTATGTATTTCCTTTCTGACGTTTTTGAAGACAGATGTCGCTTCTCAACAATTTTCTTATTCCTTTTTGTAGTTTTCCAGGTAGGATCTTCTTTGCTGGCGTGGCCCTTTTCCTTTCTTCTGCAGAGTTGTATGAACTGCAGTACTCTTGCTGTAGCTCGCCAAAGTCTTTTCCACGACGAGAACTTTTCGGGATCTGGTGATGGATAGGAGCTGCCTGTAGTCGCTACGATGTCCGCTGCCTTTTCTTCGCCAGTGGTTTCTTTCTTGAATGTTCTTGCCGCAGGCCAGTGAACTTCATCTCTTCTTAGAAACCCTGGTCCGGTGTACCATCGGTGTTGGCAGTCGAAGTGTTCTGGTACGTCACGTGTTGCATCATCTGCAGGGTTCTGCGCCGTCGGTACCCATCTCCAGTCCTGTGGTTTTGTGAGATCTTCTATCTCCGCCAAGCGATGAGCCACGAACGTCTTGAAGGTTCTCGGGTCCGTCTTGATCCATGATAGCACGATACTGGAGTCTGTTCAAAACGTCTTCTTTTCTATTTTCAGATCCATTTCTTCCTCGACCGAGTGTGCCAATCTGCTTCCTAGGAGGGCCGCTTGCAGCTCGAGTCTCGGGATTGACACCGGCTTCAACGAAGCGACTCTTACTTTTGCTGCTACTAAGCTGACGTCATAAGTCCCATTTTGATTTTCAGTTCTCCAATATACCGTAGCTGCATACGCCATTTCGCTTGCATCCGTGAACGTGTGCAGCTCCCCCTCGGTGCGACGTGGTGCCAGACATCTCGGGATCTGAAGGTCTTGGAGCAGCTTCATCTTCTCCAGGTAAGTCTTCCATGACTCGTACTCCTTTTCTTCTATCTCTTCATCCCAACCGACGCCACTTCGCCATATGTTCTGGAGCAGCCTTTTGCCTTGGATGAGAATTGGTGATGCTAGCCCTAGTGAATCGAAGGTCGACATCACGGCGCTGGTGACTTCTCTCTTCGTAGGTACCTTGAGTCCTTGTGCCACTTCATCTGGCGTGTTCCGAAGGTTCGCCCTAAAGCCTATGGAGTCCCTTTCTGTAAACCAGCGTAGTCCCAGTGTCTTCTCTTCCTTCTCACCAAGGTCCACCTCTGTCTTCTCAACTGACTCAGTCTTCACGTCTTGCAGCAGGTCGGAGTGGTTTGACGCCCGTCCTCGGAGTTCGAAGCCCGCCTTTTTGTGAATGAAGTCCACCTGCGCTGTAATTCTCTTGAAGTCCTCTTCTGAATGGAAGCTGTGCAGGTAGTCATCCATGTAATGGTTCAGCTCGATTGCCTTTGCTGCCTCTGGGTACTGCTTCTTATAGTCCGCCGCGTTCCGGTTCTTTACGTAGATCGCTGTGCTAGGAGATGATGTCGCGCCGAAGATGACTGATGTCATTCTGTACTCCTTCGGTGCTACGTCACGACGATCCCCTCGCCACAGGAACTTCAAGCTGTTTCTATCTTCTGGCCGGATGCGAACTTGCAGGAACATTTCCTTTATGTCGGCTGCCACTGCAAACGGGCCTTGCCGGAACCTCAGTAATACCCCGAAGAGCGATTGCAGTAGGTCTGGTCCCGGTAGTAAAGCGTCGTTGAGGCTTCTCCCTTTAGACTTGGCTGCAGCGTCGAAGACGATCCTTATTTTCTTCTTCAATGGATGTACCACGGAGAAATGAGGGAGGTACCATGTCTTCTTTGAATCTTCTTGTCCACCAGGTGCTTCTTCTGCATACTTGCTGTCGATTAGATGATGGATCTGCTTATTGTATTCTGCCTTCAGCTGAGGGTCTTTGTCTATCTTGAACAATCGGTTCTTGGCAGACGTGTAGCTTTCAGGCATCTGTTCATCTTCATTTTTCCATAGGAGTCCAGCTTCAAATCGACCATCTTCTAGTCTTCTGCAGGTCTTCTCTAGGATGGTGAGTGCTCTTCCTTCTGAATCCGTAGTGGGTCTTCTTGGTAGTACTCCAAGTGCTTCGATTGCGAAGTGATCCTTGATGGCTTGATGCATCTCTTCTTCTGGCGTGCTGACATGTAGACATGTGTTTAAGAAGTGCACCACTTTCGCGCCTCCAGTGTCTGACCCGTGGAGCACCCATCCAAGTCCTGTTCTTGAAGCGACTGGTTGTCCTGGTTTCCCTCTTCTTACTTCTTGAGTCACGATTAGCTCCCAGTTGTCTTGACCGATGAGCAGCTGTGGTGACTCCCCCTTATAATATAGAGAGTCAGCAATCTTCTTCAAGTGTTGACACTCTTCTATCCTTTTCTTTTCTAGGAACTGCGGTGCAAGCTTCAACTCCGCACGTCGATGGTCCGGACTCTTCTCAAGGTCTTCTTGGTCTTCAGATGAATCCCCTTCACCGTAAGGTCCAGCATCTGAGAGTCTTCCTTCCTAATCAGCCTGCCTCCAACAGTCTCGATGACCAGTTCCTCCTTTCTTCCTTGAGCGCCGATTTCTTCTGCTACCTTCTGGTCTAGCAGCGACACTGTTGACCCTTCATCCATGAGGGCCAATATCTTCTTTGATCCTTTTGACCCGAAGATTTCTATCGGAATTATCTTCAGGTATGCCCTTGCGTTGTTGACCGCATTCACCGATGCCATGATGCTCGCCACTTCTTGTGGTTTGTTCTTCTGTTCTTCCGAGGAACTTTTCTCTGTCTCGACGTGCAGCACATGATGATGCCACCTCTTGCATTCCTTGCACGACGGCTTCTTGCAGCTCTCCTTCCGATGTGTCCCTTGTAAACACTTGAAGCAAACGCGGCTTTTCTTCACTATTGCCCATCGATCTTGCACAGACGCCTTCAGGAACTTCTGACACCCGACGAGGAAGTGTTCACCCTCACACATGGGGCAAGTCTTCTCTGATCTTGAAACCTTTTCTTTGAAGTCCTTTTCCTTAGTTGAATGCGTTGCTTGTCGATGAGTCCGTCTGAACCCGCTCTTCTCTTCTGTTGATGCATAGGCTCCACACTTGTCTGCTTCTCTGTTCAGGAACTTGGACACCAGTGTTAGGTCGGAGAACTCGCCTTCTTCTGTTGTTTCAATGAAGTCGTACCATCGGAACTTGAGGATCGTAGGCATCTTCTCAATAATTTGTTTCACCATCTCAGGTGAATGCAGGTACTGTGGTTTCTTCAATCCTTTTATTGCCGCTACGCTGTTGCTGATCTGGCTCGCGAAGAGGCATATGTCCCTTGGGTTTTCAGAAATCTTCGGCAACGTTTTGACCTTTTACAACTCTGCCAGCACCAGTGCATCTGGTCTTCCATATCTTCTTCTGAGGGCTTGAATCACTTCCATCGGAGAGGCTTCGGAGTACAGCAGACTCTTGATAGCTTCTCTTGCGTTGCCCTTCAGTGCTTTTCTTAGCCGAGCCATATTCTGGACGTTGTTGAACATCGGTGCTGTATCTTCATAGACAACCTTGAAGGCCATCCACTCGCTGCTGTTGCCGTCGAAGTAGGGTAACTCGTGAATGTAGGTTGGCTGTCCTGCTGGTCCTCGCGTGGTAAGAGCTTCCTTCAATGCTGCCGTCAGTGCTTGAATTTCAATCGTAGCTCCTCTCGTTGAGGAGTTCTCTTCAGGCTTCATCTTCTGTGGCTCTTCCAAGGGGTGTGGACCTCGCATCTCTGGTTGAACTTTGTTGCCATCCTCCAGCACAGACGTCTCGATCCAGTTCTGCACCTGTGCTGTTCTGTCTTCCAGGTCTTCATCCACGGAGTCCTCTTCTTCACACTGTGCCATCTCCAATCTGACACGGGCTAGCTTAGTTTCAGCCTGTGCTTGCTTCAACTCCAGGCGTGCCAACTCTTCCTTTGCTTCTAGCTCGCGTCTTCTGGCCGAGGAACTCGTGGTCTTCGTGGACCTGGCGCGACGACTGACCCCCATCGGTTTCAGGGTCTTGGAGGAGCCTTGAACATCCTTTCCAGGTACATCTTCTTGGCTCTTCCTGGTCATCCTCTGTGCAGCATCTTCTTTGTTGCCTTCCATAGACGCCGCCGTAGTTGCAGTCGTAACCGTAGTCTCCGTCACTGTGGTGCCCTCCGTGGTCGTGGTACCCGAAGAAGTGTTCGATGTAGTTGCAGTTCCCGATGACGCCGACGCTGACGTGACCCCTTCTGATCCCGACGTTCCATCTGTCGCGTCCCTATCTGAAGGACGGGACCCGGGACGTGAGGGGGCATCCTTCTGCGACCTGGTTACCGGCATCTTGAACGCAATCTTCTGTTTCTTCTGAACTTCTTCTAGCAGGGATCCGGCTCGACGGACCAACTGTTTCGGACGACCAGAACCAGGGTATGTCTAGTACCATGAGGTCGACCTGGGACAACCTCCCAGACGTTCTTGGCGTACACGGCAGTATGTCCGTTCGCTGGTAATGTACGCCACCACGCACCCCTGAATGCGTAGCTTGGGTCCCGATCCACTAGGGTTTCTTCGTTGACAGGAGACTATACTTAGATGCGATGAAATAAAAACACAATTTTTCTTTTTTTTTTTCTCTCTTGGTTTCTTCCTTGGTTCTTCCTTTTCCTTTTAGTTGTTGCCTCTTCGGTGGCTGTCTTGCGACTGACTCGAATCGAGAAATGGCTCGCCTTTTATTTGGCCCGTTAATACCTTACAGAGAGCCGCGTACTTTGAGCTCATTTTTCGAGTAAAATTTCCCTAAACCGAAACCTTGAGAGTCCTTTTATTTTATGTTTTCAGTAAAACACCTTACACATATTTATTTATTTACATGCCTTACATACTTTTATACAATATTAAAACATAATATTCAATATATAATAATTAATTAAAAAAGTCTTAAAACAAAAATATCTAAATTTCTAGGTTGCTACATTTTTACTATACATTTTCCCTTATAACTTTTGAACGGATAGTCCTATCGACCTAATTCTTGTTTTATTATAAGTTTTATAATAAAATCTATTATTTAAAACATAAACTATTATGCTATTGCAAGAAACAAAAAAATCTCATTTTCAAGTTACGTAATTATATGCTAACATTTTACTTACGTACCTATTCCTTTCAAATTAATGTTAAATAGTCTTATATGATTCAAATAAGCAAAAAATACTCTAAACTAACCTTATTACACTAATTAGAACTTATTTTAACATAATAAATCTAATAAGAATGAGATTTCATATTTACAACAATTATTCATAATACGCTAAAATGACATTGTCCCTATATTAATACACACGTTACTCGAAGATAGGTTTTCCGTCGCCGACAGTAGATAATCCACGTTTTTTAGAATAAGCACTGAACTCCAAAATATTCATCTAGTTTGTATTTTATATACTAATTATCTTAATTCAGGTCCTATTATATGTCTGTAGCAGATAATTATAGAACGTTAAGGCAAGAGTATCAAAGAGGTCTAGACATTGCTTAGCTAAGGATTAACAGTATGTGGAATGCGTAGCGAAAATGGGAAAAAAAACAACTGTAGATTACAAATGTTATATTAGTTATTTGTAAGTCATTACGATCTTTATACTTGATCTGTTCTTTTCTAGCCATAAATAAAACCTATTTTTACGATTGTCCTTAATGAGAAAGTTTTAATTAGTGGATAACAATTTATCGAATCGTCTAAAAACACTTTACAACAATGTTTAATCCAATAAATCTTTCTAGCCTTTAAATTTTGAATATTTTGTATCTATTAAGTTATTTTTTAAATTAAAGCAAACAAAATAAAAATTATATACTTTTTAATTTTATGTTACTGGAATTTGTTCCAATAATCTGCCATCATAACTGTGCCAAAAGTTTTTAAGTTTAGACGCATAAGTTGCAGCGCAATCGTATTGCTTGGAACGTATTTTAAAAACTTTGTGCATTACATAACCGCTAGTGGCAGGAACTTTTAGATTCGAAATATATGAGTATCAAAAGTAAAATCGAGTAAGAGTAAACAGGTTGCGAGTCGCGAGACACGCATAGAATACATTGATTCAACAAAACCGTATCACAACACTATATATGTCAGCAAACTAGAATTTCCGATAGGTATGGGAATAAAGTAAAACGCACAATGCTCTACGCTGGAATATTTTATTTCTTACTGCTTTTCTGGCAATTTGGGTCTCCCGTCAATTTCAGACGTAGCGCCGCCCAAGATTGTAAACATGTCTGAGATGCATACGAAGCTGATGTTTTATTTTTGTCTGCATTTGCTATTTCACAACTTTCAAACAAACATCCGGCGATAGTTAGTCATGTATAGTAACATTTATTAATTAGGCTTTAACTTAAACTTTTAATTATGCATTCGTGACACGTATATTTGTGAATTTAGTAATGATCATGATGTTATGTATATATGTAAATACAAAATTTATGTTTGTATGTATTTATATACGTATGTATATATGTGTATATTTATGTTATAATTTATTTTTGTAGCTTGTACCTACACCACACCTCATTATTATTTTTATATTTTCTCACGCTTGAGGGTTTCTGGTAGAGATCTCTTAAAGAGATAACTCATCCTTTGTACTTTGTTTTTTTTCCTGGTACATAAATAAATAAATAAATTAGTATATGCGACTGTTTATTTTTTACTACTTACTGAGTCAGCGTTAGCCTAATAGGACCTAGTGGTGACGTGCTCACTTATCGTAACTTAAAACCTGCATGTTTGAGAGAACCAGTAAGTTTTCGAAAGATATGTGAAGTCCGCCAACCCGTACTTGTCCAGTGTGATGGGCTATGGTTTGATCCCCCTCGGGAGGCCCGTGCCCAGCAGCGGGACGTTAAGAAAGGTTGGATACCCCATATATTATACTTTGTTTACGATAATATCCATGTCAAAGTATAATATTTCACCCTGATAACTAATTTCTAACCATAATTTTCTATTGCTAAATAAAATTCTCGATTATCAAAACAATCGATATATCACAAATTAACAATAATAATTGTATCTATCTACCCTTAAATATATTGTAAATTATGTTTTATTAATTACAGATATTTCGTTAACGACTAATTCTTCGTTTTTAAACCCTCAAATATAAAATACTTGTATTGTCTAATTGACGCTGACAGAATTTCGGGATTTCCCCATATGATGAATTTAATATAAACCAGCTCTACTTAATATAATAATGTCACCGAAAAAACGGAAAGCAAAATAGGTAATTTCGACTCACTATCGTCCCAAAGTCTTAACAGACTCCATAAGGAACATAAAGCAAAAGGAATTCGTATATTAATATTTAATAAGCCAATATAATATTCCACTTTTGGGCATGGACATTGGCAAAGTAAGGTTTGGCTGACTTCACATGTCTTTCGAACAGTCAGAGAGAGAACTCAGGCATGCAGCATATTTTCCATTCTATATATTTATTTTACGACGGATGCGATACTAACGTTTGTCTTGTTACAACAATACTTCAATATTTAAAGGATATTTTGGACCATCCATTCCTTGACTTTGGCAGAACGTCATCCAATCATTGTAGGGAATGATGTAATCTGTGAAAGCTGCAATCAAAATCGAATCGAGAGCTCTCAAAAGGGGACTCAATTTCGGTGAGATTAACGGGAAGCGTCAATCCATCGATGTGTCATTGTAAATCCTATCGATGGAAATTGTTCCTATTCATTTGGTAACAACACTTCAGCTATACATATAACAATTTTATTTGTACCTAAAATATATGATATATTTAACTAGAGATTTACTTTAATCATAATATTTTCAGTGCAAAAACTTGCTGAATAAAATATTATATTCTGATTTTCTCAGTTGGTTTTTGATTGTTTTTCTCGTTTTTTTTTTAATTCTCTGAACTCACATCTCTGAGACTTAATTGAACTAACCCGCCACTTCCAAGCGATATACATATATTTAAAATAGCGTCCATTATGATTAACTCCGAATAATTTCAATTCCTGTTAAACACAAACGAAAATTATTCATATCTACGGATAAAGCCCACTTCTTATAGTATAAAATCTGCAATCAAATATTTTTTCAATGTTAAACAAAGTATACCCGTTGGATAACTCTATTGAGTACAGGCATTATATCTACACAAATAATATTCCAGAATATAGAGGTGCAAAAAGTTGAAATAGACTTCACCTCGCGAACTCACAATTCAGCTTCGACCAGCTAATTGGATACAAGCAACATTGTTTGCACCATGTATTTTGGTGGATAAACCTCACTAATATTATTTTCAATAGTTTATAATTTATTTTATTAAAATTCTAGATTCACTACAAGTGTAATTTTTTTTTATTTTTCTGGAAATTAGTCATCTTATAAAATTAAATGCAGTATTTCCGACCAATTATTTAAAAAAAAATATCAAAAACTGAGCGTTGTAAACAAATACAAATACCGATAGAAATCCAATATATTTCATTAGCAAATGAACACAATATAAAAGATGAACAAAAATATACACGCAATAGGAAAATAGAAAATGATATTATATCGAATACAGATATCAAACAGCTCATATATTCATTCACGGTATTATAAATAAAAAGCTCTATACAATACTTACATATTATTAAAAAAATATTACATGGCAAACAAAGTTTGAGAAGGTTTTCGAATCGCATAATTATATTAGTAGATGGAATATTCAATGAGAAATCAAAAACGATGGTCTGATATAACGCAAAATGGAAACTAAATAACACTATTCCCATAGAAATTTCTCGGACTGACAATTGAGCCTCAACATCTAATTGGATACAGGTAATAATATTTCCGCAATAACGAAGTAGCTTCTAAAGGCGTATATTTACTCAAAGCAATAATTGGAACCAATTTTTGATTTCTGATTTTTCTTTTACTATACCGTAGAGCGAAAACGTATTATTAAAGATCCACTGAAATACATATACATATATATTTTACATAGATATATATAAATTAAACTTAAATAAGAAATAAAAACAAAATTACGTGAAAAGTATCATACTTTCTGAACTACTTGTGGAAGATCATGATGGTACAGTGTATTAAGTCTAGTCAACAAGTTCAAAAACGTGTTAAATAAAAATAAAGCTCGATTCGGAATGACGTCTATAAAAATGTTTTTTAAGGGTTTATTAGCACCTAAAAATTGCGATTGTTATTAACACTAAATAAGATAAAAAGTAAAAGGTAATTAGTTAATTTACAATGGTGTAACTTTTAGAAAAATCGACATAAAAAAATTTTCACCGAGTTTTTTTTCGTTTAAGTGTCTAGATTACACTATAAAAACTTTTTAACAAAAAAAATAAAAACCGACTTCAAACAAAAGCAGTAAAAAGTAAAAATAACTGATTGGTAGTTTTCATTTACTATACATACCTAATCAAATATTTTCGAAGTCGGTGTGCTTTGTTTTGTATGGGCTGGCACCGATTTCGAAAATATTTGATTAAGTATGTATTTAATAGGTAGGCTTTAACTAACTTAGCCAAAGCACACCGTCTTCGAAAATATTTGATTAGGTATGTATAGTAAATGAAAACTACAAATCAGTTATTTTTTACTTTTTAGTGCTTTTGTTTGAAGTCGGTTTTTATTTTTTGTTAAAAAGTTTTTATTTTTCCCTTTTTAGTGCAGACAGTAATAGCAAATTAAGAATTCTAACGTGTTAGGCTTGTCAAATCAAACAAAATAAGCCCAAACTCAAAGTATCTACTATTAGCCGTTGAAGAGTTCCACCTATCCACCTTCTAGCCTTACCATCAGATCAGGTCAACAATACCAAACCACTGTACTATCAACGGAAATAGAAACACTTGCAAAGTTTCAAGTCAATATGACAATTAGAAGTAGGTTAAATTCATAATTAGCTATTTTTCCACCCTTAGGGGTGGTATTTATTTTTGGAAATTTAAATGGGGCCAATCTGGAAGTATACACTTTCAAACAAAACAAAAATTGTCCAAATCGGTTAATAAATGACGGAGTTCTGAGGTAATAAACATAAAAAAAAATACAGTCGAATTGAGAACCTCCTCCTTTTTGAAGTCGGTTGATAATTTATTCAAATCTTTAAATAGTTATTTAATACTATAAAAAATATATTTTAGGCAATATACCGGCTTTTTAGACGGCACGCCTACACCGTAACGACCTCGTGGAGCCCTATTTTCAGCGTTAAAAAAAATTAGTTCCGGGAGTTAAGATTTTTTTATTGGAAATTTCCTCCTCTTTCAGGATCTTTTTTCAAAATTCCTTAAAATCATTATTTTAGAAGTTATTAATGAAAAACTAAATACCTTTTTTTATCTTATTTTGTTAAAAACAATCGCAATTTTTATGTGCTAAGAAACCCTTAAAAAACATTTTTCTAGATGTTATTCGGAATCGAATGAGATATCGCACATATTTTTAGGAGCTTTATTTCTATTTAACACGTCTTTGAACTTGTTGAGTAGACTATATGTGTGATTTTCGCTATAGTAGCCGACACGAATAGAAAGCAAATCTGGGGGCTTAGGGCTTATTTTAAAAATTGTAACTGAGAATTTTATTTAAATTGTGTGCTGTCATATTATCATTTGACGCCAATATTTACATAATTTATTTTATCATTTGTTTTTATAGGGTAATGGGTGAGCGATGGCAATAACTAACGGTGTGATTTAAAGTTACTATAAATACATTAAAGCGACATACTTGTATATATTCGCGTGATTCGGAGGTCGAATCTACAAACTGTTCCAGAACAATTAACATTTTTCGCTATTAACATTTATGTGTGTGTGTTTTTTGTTTTTAAAAAACCTTACCATATCTCATTAGGTAGATACAGTACCTGCAATATATTTGTAATTCTACTAATATTATAAATGTAACAGCTTATGAGGGTGGATGGACGGATGTTTGTTACTCTTTCACGCTGGCATAGCAAGTACACAACAAATTGAGCCAAACGTGTCGTCAAAGTTATAGTCTGAAATAGCACATAAATAATGTACATTTCCCGTGGGATAGATTCGTTTTTTTCTAGGGATGAACCCGAAGCGAAGCGAGAGTGAGGTGCAAGTTGTTTATAAATTATGTTTATTACATAGTTTGCATACAGCAAGCAGGTAGGTCAAATTAAATCACAGAATACCTTATATGCAAATCTTCTTTCGTTTTGTTTTAATTTTTTGCATTGCTTAGCATAAACCCAAAAATAACTAATTTTGTAAGGTAAATATTTAAATAACAATCATTTTACATGTTGCCTGTGCTCCGTTGGTCTAAAAAATCTAGACAGAAATTTATATATAATACTAGCAGCTCATCCTTGCTTCGCTTGGGTTCACTTCTAGGAGAACAAAACAAATCTATCCCATAGGAACCGTACATATTTCCGGGATAAAAAGTAGCCTATGTGTTATTCTGATGTATGAACTATATTATTGCAAAGTTTCATTAAAATCCATTTAGTAGCTTTTGTGTAAAACTGTGACAAACATCCATACATCTATACATCCCGACATCCAGACATCCATACATCCTCACAAACTTTCACATTAATTATAATATTAGTAGAATATTCCACACTCAGGTAACATTAAAGTTTTAATTATGAGGGGCAATATGACTTCAACCACGCAGGGCATCTGCTGTATACGAATTCTAAAATTAAATGGAACCGCATCACCTTCGGACTCCTTCATCATGACGACACGTTTGGCTCAGTTTGTAGTGACCCTACTTGCAGTGCCAGCGGTCGCGGCTTCGAGTCCCGCTGGGTGCATTCATTTGTGTGATGAACACGAATGTTTGTACCCCAGTCATGAGTGTTTATTTAAATAATATGTATGTATTTAAAAGTTATATATGTGTAGTGTATCAACTATCTGGTATCCATAACACAAGCCTCGTAGCTTATCATGGAACTAGATGGCGGTGTGTTAATGTCCCAACATATATTTAAAACCTCACTCAAATAGAGCAAAACACTCGTCGAGAGACTTTTTACAAATTTAAAGTAGAACTATACTTGAAATATTAACCATTTCACTACTGAAGCTGTTAAAGAAATCGTTGTAAATATATGCGGGGATATCACGTTATATACAAAATAAATTCAAGTCCAATGGAGGTACTCGTCGTTTTGGAAGTCGGTTAAAAAACTGTAAATGGTATTACGCGATGGAGTTACGCGGATTTACAATTCAACCCCCGCTGAGCTAATTGGATGCAGGTAACAATGTTTGCTCCGGGACGTCGCATGTACGGCTTGCATAATTTCATTTTATTAAATCTTATACATCGAATGGAAAATATTTGAAAATGCGCAGCTTTTTCGGTTATATTCTCTACTAGCGACTCACCCTCGCTCCGCTCGGGTTCGTCCCGTTCGTCATTACGTTTTAACGTTTAGTTTTTGACCTTGACCCGAATAACCAGCTATGATCATACTAAATTTCATCAAAATCTATCCAGTGATTTTCCCGTGATGCGGTAACAGACAGACAGACAAAAATTCTAAAAACTATAGATTCGGTTTCTGTATCGATATGTCTATTTTAATAAGATTTTCCAAAAAATATTTAATGTACAGACTCGGTTTAGTTAGAATTTTATTATTTAATGCCCGTCTTTATTTAATTTGTATTTTTATATAATTTTTATAAACTTTTAGAAGTGAAATATAACAAAGGAATATGGTTCTTTGGAGATTGTTGAACAATGTTAAAGACTAAGAAAAATAAGAAAAGTATTTAAACCGCTGCTGTCAAAAAAAATCTCAACGATTTAAGTTAACCGCATTTACGACGCCTTTGTTTTGTTAAAGTAAATATGAAAATGTAGAGTGAACTCTTATTAACATTATAGGCGCCGAGATTTCCCTATAGGAATTACAAAAGACGTTCAATTTTTGTTTCATCATAAAATACTTATCGTAAAAATTATTATTTTTCATGTAAAAATATTATGTATACTACTTCATAATAGCCACCCTAGTTTAGCCCCAGCATCGCTTCCGCTATTGCCGCACACAGTAATATAATTTAACCGATATCCCGAGGACGCTTTTTGCGGCATAGAAATAAATAAATAAACATTTGTTAGTAAATAAGCGAATATATAAGGATATAAATAAGTAGGTAAGTCACTGGCCTAAGTAAGTCATCCGTGTCCTTGTCTAAATTCTTTATCCATCACTACTATTACACACAAACAGACAGACAAAAGTCTTTAATATACTTGGACTTTGGTATAATAAAAATAACTATATAAGTAAATCAACTTAGCAAATATTCTTCTAATACGTAGTACATCCATTTTGAACAGTATTCCATGATTCGCGAATTCCATTTCATTACCCGATAGTGAAACAAATCTCAACAGATTTACAAGACTTATTAATACTGATTGCGATCGAGATTGGGTTAGAAGCCGGGCATTATCTTAAAGGTAAGGTTAATGGGTGCAAGCCGAACCGAACGATGTCTATCCATCTTTGTTCAGTGGGGTGCACCTGAGGCTCCGAATTCGTTGTTTTCTATCAAGATTCATATAGTTCTTTTAAATGTATTTTATTATTTAACAAAACAGACGAATGGATGGAATAATTGTGCAATTTTTCAGTATAGGCAGACATTATAAATTTGTTATATACAGTTTTTTCCATTAAATCGCAATTATCATAATTTATTTAACTAAATCAACTAAGCAATAGCTACGTTAGATGGACACTTACTCATTCACTCTCTCGGGCAACTCACTCACTCACTACAAACTATATTATAATATTATATAGTTTGTAGTTAGTGAGTTGAGCGTAATATTACCTTTAATGATTAATTTCTGATAGTAAATATTTATAAAAAAAATATTTCTATTTCTGTAAGGATATTCCTTTAGTATCTATACATCTATTCATCAATAAGACAAACACTTAACTATGTACATAGTTCATTTAAAGCGATTAGCAAAGCAACCCCAGGTAATGGAAGTTCAATTCAATTCAAATGGTCTACAAAGCCGCCGTTGGGTCCATGTCACCTTTGTAAATTCAATTACAAATATATTGTGCTCTTGACGCGCACGAATGTCATTTGGGAGTATAGTCGACGGACCTGATTGGGTGGAACTACTTGTACAGTGTACACCGAACACGTAGTCTGTAATCTAACAGAGATAGTGCTGATATCATAATTTTAAATTTAAAAATGTTTCATATATTTGAACTAATTAATATTATCGGTGCTTAAACGGCACTCCTAAAAGCCAGTGAACATAAGAAAAGAATTGAATGAATATTATAATGGATATTATATAAAAACTAGCGACTCACCCTCGCTCCGCTCGGGTTCGTCCCTGGGGTGGGGTCTGGGAGGACCACCCTTATCCTTATCACTTAGGAGTATGGAAAATAGATAGTAGCCGATTCTCAGACCTACTGAATACGCATATAAAATTTGGTAAAAATCGGTAAAGCCGTTTCGGAGGAGTACGGTAACAAACATTGTGACAAGGAAATTTTATATATAAGAAGATTTAGATATTTTTAATTTCTAATATATTTTAGTTAATAGCATATAACAGCTTATAGTATTACAGTTGATAGTGTAATAATTAAAAAACATCATATTTTCCGCAATGAACTCCAATAAATTTTCAATCGAACTGATTTAACTCACGTCCATTTTAAATATGTGACCTGGAATTCTATTCCTTAAAAGAGAATATATATATATATTCACTTTAAAGCATACCGGTTGGTCGTCCATAGGATATCCGGTAAAATTTAATTTTTGAATATATTATGAATATTACGTGGGAACGTACGAGATTTAATGTTATTTTAATTTTGGTCGTTTAAAGCTGAAGAGAAATGTAGCAAACTCAAACATTAAATATTATGTTGGCCTGCATAGTGCATAATGTTAACTTATGAAAGCCTAGCATACTAGAATAATCTCAACACGTACATTTATAACTGTCTAGAATCTAAAAAAAAACGGGTGGGACTGTGTCGGGGGCTGGGGCACACCGCCGTTGGTTTAACGTAGAACGTCTACTTCAGCGAGTTGATTTTATTGTTAAAGATAAAGTATAGCAATAGTCTATACATATAAGAAAATTCTTACTGAATCGAATCTGTACATTAAATATTTTTTAGAAAATCTTATTGAAATAGTTATATTATCAATACAGTGGCCGTTTTAAGAATTTTTGTGTCTGTCTGTTTGGGTATGCATCGCGAAAAATCACTGGAGAGATTTTGATGAAATTTGGTATAATGATAGCTGGTTATTCGAGTTAACATTTAAGATACTTTTTATTGGGGGAAAATACCTCATTTCTGAGAAATCTATACTAAACATTAAAACGTACGTAAAGTCGCTAGTTATAAATATTTTGCATATTTGAACAAAATAGTAAAAATAGTAATCTTTCAAGAAAGCTACGGAAAGAACATCATATTATATTTATCTTATTTTACTATGGCAACCTAATGCAACCTATTTCATTACGGTCCACTTTTCTGACCTGGAACCCGTACGTTTCGGTGTGATTTTAAAGTTTCACATCAAAATTGAGAATCGGTATTTCGAGATTTCTTTTTCTATTTGATTTAATATGAGCATAAACGATATCTAAAGAGAGTGCTGTTATTTAAACTCATACATTTATTTCAAAGGTAACAATACATTTACATTGTGTTGTAAGAAATTAATTTGTAAATTTCACTCATTATACAATATTATAACTTATAAGTTGAGTTCAGAAGAACTTATTTAGAAGAAACTAAGATTTGGGCTGGGCTCAAACTACTAACTTGAATCGATTTTATTGAAATGTTCTTAGTTATCCACAGTTCGAAAATATGGGGTATCTCTTTTAAATTATAAAGTGGAAATATGTTGAAAAAATATTATTTTTCATATCTATATTAAACGTGTATTTACAATAATTATAATATGATTTATTTAGAAATAAGTCAAAATAGAAACCGACCAAACGAAGCCAGTTTGACTATACATATTATAAAAAGGCAAAACTGCTAGTAATCCGTGAACCATACAATTTTATCCATATTGCAATTCTAACGGAAAATCGTTTACCAAATTGTTCATTTCTATGTTATAGTCACTTCATTACGTATACCAACCACTAGTTCGGTTCGTAGATACCGCTGGCGCACTCTCGCGGGAACAGGTTAGATTCAGTAGGTATTAGCGAAGCAGCGCTATCTCCACAGAACACTTGCACTAAGGATTTAGGTTAGAGTTCAATTGTGCTAGCAATTGTATACGAGAATGGTTATAATTTAAAATTGTATTTCCTATTCAATAAGCTTTTATTTCAGCAATTTTGTTTTATATATGAAGAATCAAATATCTAAATAGTACAAGTAATATGTATTATTAGTACTTTATTAGGTACAAGACACTTCTTTAATATATGCATATATTATGTGGACACTCTAGAAATTTTCGTCATCAAATCAAATCAATAAGTAAGCTCTATAATTAAAGTAATAAATATAAAATTATATTTCAATTAATAGTAAATTCTTTTCATGTCGAATATTTAAGTATTACCAGAAGTTACTTTGTCTGTTTTTCTGCTTGATTTTGCTTATTAAGTAGGGAGGGGCGGGTTTTTTTACATATTATAAAAAAAATTGCACAGTACATATATATTTACATTTAGCCCTTTAGTTAAAACATGTTTCAGAATTTTCTATTTATTTATAGAACATAGTAATTTAAACCGTATTTAGAATTTACGAAACATCTACAATCTTACAGAAGCAGTTAAGAGTAATAATAGGTACTATTTAAAAACTATAAAAAATCTTGTAAATCTTGAGAAAATTGTCAGATCGAAAATTCTTGTTGCTGGTGTGGCTTTTTATTTATCGGTATCCATAATTAACATTCTATTACATAATATAATAGTAAAATATTAAGTCCTTATTCTTACCTTGCAATATTATGTCAAAACATTTCTCTTAAAAATTCAACTGTAATAAAACAAAACATAGAATTAGTCTATAGAAAACTCGAAATTCCTACAGGGAAATCTCACGGCCCGTAAACTTAATAAGAGTTGGCATTCCCTTTCGTTTTTACCTTCATGTAGAAAGGGATTTTTTTAAAAGTACAACGGTCTTACTGTCTTGAAAGTATAATGTAAATCGTAATATATGGGAAAGGTGCTATGAAAGGTACAAGTTCAGAATGGGACAAGTAACAATATTGACATAAATTTAATTTGGTTTTTAAAACAAAAAAAAATGGCGAAGCGTAGTTTAATTATTTCGCGAGTTAAAGTATTTTATTCGTTGTTTGTGAAGTTTATTTATTAGATTATTTAAATAATATTTGATAGTTATTGTATCTCTAACTGACCATTGGTTTAACTACTTAATAGGTGCACAATAATACAAAGTTATTCGAAAATCTTTTTGCTGTGAGGATATTTATAAATTAGTACGAAAGTCTTCAAAGGGAATATAATCAGTAAGTACATATAATAAAAATGTAAACATATAATAAAAATGTAACTGATCGCTATCTGTACATGGAAGCTATTTGAGAAAAACTATTATTAGGCGGTCTTTATTAACGCAATCGAACCCAAAACAACGATTTTTAGAATTTTTGTCTGTTTGTCTCTGCGATTGTGCGCGGAAATCTCAAAAATGACTTAACCGATTTGGGTTCAGTTTTCACTAATGTATTGTGGTAAGCTTCACTCAAAATTTAGTTTTATTTCAATCGGTTCATAAATAAAAAAATTATGTCAATTTTAAGAACCACCTAGGGAAGGTAACGAACCTGAGCGAAGGTAAGGTAAGGTAGGGACGAACCTGAGGTAAGGTAAAGGTAAATCGCTAGTTTTTAAATATAATAAATAATAAATGGGCTAATACAGAGATTCTTCATCAAAACAGTTTTTATATATTTTTTGTTTATT
This sequence comes from Brenthis ino, assembly GCA_921882275.1. Lineage (NCBI taxonomy): Eukaryota > Metazoa > Arthropoda > Insecta > Lepidoptera > Nymphalidae > Brenthis > Brenthis ino. The sequence goes on along the minus strand of OV170232.1, from coordinate 22,361,287 downwards.
TATTGTTATAGTTATTTGGACATCGCAGAAATCGGCAAAGGTTAAATAAATTTTAATGTTTTTTTTTTAATTTCATACTTTATATAAAGCCTGAATTAAAAAGGATTTTCGGACATGTTACAAAAAAGATACATGTTGAACAGCCTCTGGGTTATATCTTCTATATATAAACTCGTGTCACAGTGTGTGTAACAAAACTCCTCCGAAACGGCTTGACCGATTCGTATGAAATTTTGTGTGTATATTCAGTAGGTCTGAGAATAGGACGTACACTTTTTTCATACGCCTAAGTGATAAGTGTGGTCCACCCCAAAAAAAAATATTTTTTGGACAAACAAATTTATTTTTTTTATGATTCGGCATTAAAATATACATACAAACCTAAATTTTCACTAGGAACGAACACGAGCGGAGCGAGGGTGAGTCGCTAATCTGATAGTAAAAGAATGAATATAAATATGTATATAGGCAAGTGAAACCGAATGCAGTCGCTAATAATGAGTTATTAAAACGAATCCATAAACACGAAATTATCTCATTGGTTTTTGAAATTAATTCGAACTAACTTTAATTCTTACAAATTGCCAAATAATGGCACAAAGCATTTAATTTGTAAAGTTAACGGACATTTTCTTTTCTTAAACTTGTTAAAGTCCTAAACATTTCAGAGTTTTTGTGTTGTCTCAAACGTTTATTTTCGTAAGACTTGATGGATAAAGAAAAGTACTGATAAAAAGTTCTTTTAATTGTTTTTCCCTAAATGTAACAAACAAAGACTAAGCTTAGCTACTCGGACTTTGATAAAAGTGTTAATGAGTCACCTTTATTAGCTACGCGTTTTGCGACGTCTATTAAAATAGACTTTTTTTCTACATTTCAAGACTTTATGAAAGATTTTTTGCAAAAAAATTTTTGTGTGCATTTTCTTTATTTTGACGAGATAACAGGGCGGGAATAAGAAGAAGTCTAAACCCGTTCCAATGATGCAATCTATATCAAACAGAAAGTGTTGTGTTGTTATTTAAGCGTCAAAAAGTAAAAAATATAATATACAGACTTGTTTTCACACTTTTAATTTTAGGTAGTTTGATGTACGTTTGTTACGAATTTAACAATGAAAAAGACCACATAGAACACTGATTGAACCTAGTGTGAGTCTGACTCACACTTGAAATTTTTTTGTAGTTTTGCTATATTTATCGGTTTAGGAACGTATAGAAGACAAAAATACAAAAAAAAACATATTTTTTTATTTATATACATTAAGAAATCTAACATATTAACATATATCCTGTAAAAAATCTGTAATATTTTAAAAGACGTGTAGACTTAGTTATACATATAGTTCTGAAAAAATCCATAGGATACGAGGCCCTTATATGGATAATTGCTAACTGATTATAACCAGAGCACGTAATAGCATGTTAAAACTTTACTCATTTCCAATCACCTACTAGGGAATTAATTCAGTAACAAAACCATTATTGTAACTATTCTAATTAAGCGTGCATGGTACTCGACAACTCCCGCTGGCACTGTAGTAAGGAAATTAGTCGACTTCTGACACGCACTACGGGAGTAGATTTACGTCACCTATAAAGTTTAATCTATGGATAAAGGTTAGGTTAAATCTTTAGATTTAAATAGAACCGTGTTGGTCAAATTTATCATTCCTTAATGAAGTCAATACATAGGTACTATTTTTATCATAATAACTACTGTTAGCCTATTGGTTGAAATCCCATCGAAATTATACTAAATCTCACTAAATCAAAGCTCCTCAATAGCTAGTAAACAAAACAGAAAAGAAAATTAGTTCACAAACAGAGGAGAAAAACTTACTGAACTTTTTTACCTTTGTCTATTTATATAACTATAAGTGTTGTGAATTTTTATCTCATTTAATATTGCTTAATTTATCAGGTACCTATTATATTTAGATTTTTACATTTTTTGTGGAAAACTAGAGGCTAATCAAACCTGTTAAGAAAATTTAACTGTGTATTTTTTAGAGACTATCTTTTAAATCATTATGGGGAAAGAATATTTAGTAAGTAAAATGACAATTTTATGTCTGGAAATTAACAATTTATATGCAGGTCACTACAGAAGGTAAAGCCTCACATAAAACGGTATCATTTTTAAGCGCTCTGTACTCGAAGGGTTTATTATTAGTCTAGCTGTCCTGCTTTTAAAGGGTTTAAAGGGCTGTTGATTTTTTTTATAAAATATGTGCCCTACTGCTTGGTACGAGCCTCCCATAAATGCAAAGGGGATCAGGCCACATCCCACTATACTGGCTGGCGGATTGTTGGACTTTAAATGTCGTTTCAAATTTTTCTGACTTCTCTCAGACATGCAGGTTTCCTCATGATGTTTTGTACTTCTTCCTTTTTGAAATCGGTTAAAAAATAATTAATACTATGTAATCGAATTTTATTATATTAATTAATTAATATTAATTTACATAATCGAATTTCGACTTCCTTATTATAATTAAATATATACAGTATATTTGAACAAACAAAAGTAAAATTTCCAGATTTCAAAGAATATATAATATTTAACATAGATTTTATTTATATTTTAATATAATATATAATACTTCTGTGAGTGTGTATGTCACTGAACTTCTCTCAAACGACTGGACCGATTTTGATGAAATTTTTTGTGTGTGTTCAAGGGGATCTGAGAATGGTTTAGATTCACAATTTGAATAATAATTTTAATCAAAATGGTCCAGAATGTTTTAGCTTATTAAAAAAAGTTTGAAATTTTCAAATTAAAGACGTGTAGACAGGACAACGTCTGTCGGGTCATCTAGTTTTAATATAATATCCTTATACAGCAGGGAAAGCTACTATGGTGCAAAAGAACTGTTATACAAATTAAAATTTCCAAGTAATTTATACATATAATACATTGTAACCCAGCCGAATCTGTACATTAAATATTTTTTGGAAAATCTTATTGAAATATTTCATTTTTTAGGCGGCTCAACACTCATTATCTTTAAATGTAATAGATATATGATGTATAAAGGTGAAATATTTGTTGGTTTATTTGAAATCGCTAACTTTGCGTTTTGTAACCTATTTATCGCGGAACGTATAAGTCCTTTGGCGTTACGCTAACATTTTTAAGAATGTTAGTTCACATAAATGTGCTAAGTGCCTTAAATCATATTGCATATGATAATTGACACCTACATAATAGATTTTTTAATTTTAAAGTAAGTCAACCATTTAACAAAAAAATGGTTTTGAAGATAATGAAAAATGAAAACGCGCCAAAAATTATCTAGAAACCTAAGCAAAACGTAGGCGGGTCACTAGTAAGAGATAATAAGTTTACAATAAAAATCATACATAATAAACTTTATTTTATCATAAAAGTAAAAATCCGAAAAAGTAAAATACCGACTCGGATAGTAAAAAATTAATATTACAAATGTTATCCCAGCACTAGAACAAAAACAACAATATAACAAGTCAGTCGGAAACGTTATCACGTACTTCCTTCACAGAAGAAACGTTTATGACTGAATCACAAATGCATTTTTCATGTTCTTAAAAAGCGCTCTTCCTTCAGGCCGTTCAAAGAGGAAGATTTTGACGCATATTGTTATTATGATTGGAGAACGATTTTCTTAAAAATATACAAACGTTTTGTCGTAAGGGGATAATACAACAATAACTGTGTATATTATTGAGTGTATACAAATATTATGTCTTTCTTGTCCAATTTTGTGAGGAAAGTAGTTTATTATATTGCTATATAGTTTAATTATATTTATTCCACTAAGTACGTAATACTTTCTAAAATTACGCTAATATTTGGCATTTTAATTAAACCTATTTTTAACCGACTTCCAAAAAGGCGGTGGTTCTATTTTCGTCTGTTTGATTTTTTCTTTCGTACTTTTTCGTGGTTTTATTTTTATCTTTCTTCTTATGCTTAAAAGGCTCAAAAAAATGTTTACAGCGTTTCAAACATCAGGAACGAAAAATCAAAAAAAAATCGCGAAAAAATACGAAATAATTTTTTTTTTTAAATAATCCACCACTTGTAAACATGACACTCACTTTACATGAAAGCGCATTGAACGGAACAGGCTTAGGAACAACTTAGCCGGTTAAAATAATCTTACTAATATTATAAACTAGCGGAAAAACAAAAATAAATCTATCCCTCGGGAACCGTATATTTTTCCGGGATAAAAAGTAGCCTATGTGTTATTCCAGACTATAATCTATCTCTGTGCCAAATTTCATCCAGATACTCACAAACTTCCACATTTATAATATTTACTCGTATACAGATGTGAAAGTTTACATGTTTGGATAGATGTTTGTTACTCAATGACGCCAGAATGGCTGAACATAGTCTGGATATAGTCTGGGATAGCAGATAAGCTACTTTTTATCACAGAAAAATGTACGATTCCTGTGGGACAAACCCAAACAAAGCTAAGGTGAGTAGCTAGTAATTAACTATGTTCTTAATTAAAAATACAATAAAAATTTCTATTGAACTCCATTCAGCTGTTGACGAGATTTGATGAAACGACAGAAAACTCTATTGATTTTGCTTACATGTCGTTGATAAGACTCATTTAAGCCTAAACTTAAAAGAAATGTTCACCCGTTACGATATTATTGCGTGCTTAATTTTATTGCTGAAATACAAAAGGGGAATATCAAGACTGAAGAACTGTTCAAGTTCAAGTGCTTTCACTTATCGGATGGAAATCTACTCCTTATAATATATAACTATACATACCTATGTAACTTATATTCTAATCTAATATATAATATTACGGTAATATATAGTTGGCTCTATATAGTCCATTTTTCAGTGTCAGTGCGTGTAGGATAGCGGGAATCAATGCCGCTATTCACGTGCGGACTATTCCAGCTGACTGGTCTACGAACGATCGTGCTACGATTAATCGTACGTTTACGATAGCGATCAGTAAGTGTACTAGACGCCCAGATGAGTCTGGATTTCACACGCAGACCCTCATCCACGAGATTGTTCGGAGAATGTCGAAAAAGAGACTTAGGTTCATGTAGTTAATGCTGCACTGGATTTTATTTTAACAACAGTTACTATATAGTATTTAATCCTCTATGTAAATAATAATTATAATGGTCCTCGTAACTTATCTCCTCGGTAGCCGATTTAGCCTATAAGGCTAGCCCTGTACATATACGTAAAGGGTATATAGTGCCCAATTATGCATGCAAATAAAAGTGCCTCGCTACTACTTTGATCCTCTCACTCTGGTATTCACACAATTCGATACGACGGGAGATATCTGGTGCAAAAGGCTTTACCTGCTCCTCGAGGCATGAGGGTGTACCCTGTACAGTGCCAAATTTCTCACTCCAGGCTGTTACTGAGAACATTGCTGAACATTGCTGTTACGTTATAGAAAAATCCAATAACTACACATGGCCTGACGCGAGACTCGAACGCAGGAATTCCGGATCTATAGCCGTACATGCTAGCCACTAAACTAATGACGCAGAAAATATCTAAAAGGGTCTTTATAATGTAGATTTTTTATGTTTAAAATTTTATCGACTTTCTACATGTCCGTGTGTCACCTCGACAAGAAATCGATTTGGTGTCGCTTTGTCACTGCCGTAGGATCATTGGTTTATCTTATCACGATTGACACTTGCTTTCACAGCGAGATTCACGTCACGCTACAGCGTTAACCCCTTAACAGAGATTTTAGAGCCTGTAAAGTTGTTATACATCGTTTTACGTAAAGTTTTAATATCTTAAAAACTTCCTTTATAAAGCCATAACTTAACCATTTGAGACTTAAGTAATTTTACGTACTTAGTGGCAATTAATTAACGCATGATACTTAATTCGAATTTCTTACATTCTATATAAAAAGAAAGAAAAATACGGATCGCCGATATGACCTAACTGTTACGTCATGGCTAAAGGACTTTGTGGTAAATAATAAAAAAAGTCATCTTTTCGTTAGAAATTTTCAATAAGGGCAAGCATTACGTTTTTAGTATTCAATTTCGCGATCAATTCCCCACTGCTTTCGCATTTTAGGTGCTTCATTACATATTCCAGCGGTTCGGTTTACATTCGCCTACCGGTAAGCTCTGATTCGAAGGATTTTGACCGCGCTATCTCCACAGAACACTTGCACTAAAAAAATGTCTGAAACCTGTTCTTAATAAAAATAAAATGATTGAATCACATCAATCTTAAGGAATACTTAATTGAATACCTTAATTAATATGTCAAATCAACGATTAAGTTTAATCGCACTTCACGCAAAATTTATTAGGTAAATGAAAATTAACCACAGCAACTAATGAAGATTACAATAAATTATAAATACTTTTCAGTGGCGATAACTAAAAATGTAAATAGCGGTAATACAGTATTTATTATAATATATTATTATATAATGAACTAGCTACTCACCCTCGAATCGCTCGGGTTCATCCCTAAGGTGCTTCCCCGTACAAACTATCACCCCCATTTTCACCGCCTTAAGGTAAGATTTTCAGGATAAAATCCTATGTCCTATCCAGGGTCTCAAATTATCTTCTTACCAAATTTCATCTAAATCGGTTCAGTAGTTTCGGGGCCTATTCAATAAAAATAAACAAAAAAAAACAGTTTTTTCCTATTTATAATATTAGAATAGATAATCATGATAAGTGGATGTTGGAAACTGCAACCGTAAACAGAAAAGTTTCGTGGCATATGACGTTATTTCATAATTAAGTATGATATCCAATTTGTACACATTTTTTAATAAATGCCTAAGTAAATACCTTTTATATTTCTAAACCTAATATATACCTAAAACCACGTTAGATTTTAATTTTAAATTATACATAATATTGACAAAATATTTGAACATGTCTGGAATACATTCTGTTATTGCTTTATTCTGTAACCATATTATTAAGCTATTATTATTAAAACACTTTAAAGGAAAGCTGCTTTTGATTAAGAGATTACACTGAATAAGCTGCTGCCTGCAACCTACGCTCACTTACTCAATTACGTATAGATTGATGCAATAATATATTATTAATTTAAAAAACCGATTTACATTGAAGGCACGTTTGGCTCAGTTTGTAATGACCCTACTTGCTGTGCCAGCGTTCACGGGTTCGAGTCATTGGAGGCATTCAGTTATATGATGAGCACAAATGTTTGTACTCTATTCGTGGGTGTTTATATTTTTAATATGTATGTATTTACAGTTATATATGTGTAGTGTACGTAGCGAACTATCTGATATCCGTAACACAAGCCTTGTAGTTTATTATGGACAACTAGATGGTGCTGTGTATTAATGTTCCAACATATTTATTCTTTATTTATTTATTATTTATTTTTTTACTTGTATATTTCGCATAAATAAATAAATTATTTTATTAACGTGTATAAAATTTTAATTGCACTATATTCTTATTAAAATTGACTTTATGTCAGTTTCTAGACATAATGTATAATAGCTAATGAAGGAAGAAAATTTTTTTAACCCCGATCTTTTAAAGGTATAAATAGTCTTGGTCATATAATATATTTTGTGACCTGAGCCTAACCTTCAGCGATTTATAGATGATATTGAAATATAACCGGAACTGCAATAAAAAGGGAAATAAAATATCGTACTGCAGAAAATTGTGCGTTTTATTATATTTCTATCCGCCACGGGAAATTCGAGTCTCGCTGACGTATATTGCGTTACGAGTTGAGCTTTGTCAAATAAAACTAGAAGGTTTTTCTATACTCGATTTGCATTTGTTGTTACATATGAATTTTTGGAAGCAAATATACACAACAGTCTAATCCTACCTCTTGCGGAGTAGAGTTAAGGATAAAAGAGGCCCGCTAGGCTGAGGGAATTTTTTTGTATAAAAACTTTACGTTCGCTATGGCGTTACACGTTGAAACTTTTTTGCTGAATTTTATCTAACAATTACAAAGACCAAAAATAGTTATTGATTTTTAAGAAATTCTTAGAACTTTCGAAGAGTAGGTAAGTAAAGGCATCTGCTATGCGTCTAATTTTTAAGCAATCATGTTAAACTACCATATGAGTAAAAGGAATAGATATTGCCCACCCAGTTTCTAATTAGTATCCTTTTATAAAGCTTAATTAATAAGATTTAAAAAAGTTTGAATAAATAAATACATACATACATACATACATACAAAAAAGTCGATTTTTCTTAATTATACTAAACGTATTTTTCAGATATTTTAAAAGGTTTGTAAAGGTAGGTAGGTATATTTTTTTAGATGCAAAATGCAAGTTTCGAGCGTCATGGCGTTGACCAGTTGCAAAGTTAGCCGTGACGTGACGCTTACAAATGGTAGACAGTCGGACGTTCGGTTAGATCACGTAACGTATTCGTAATTGATTGACACATTGAATCCGGTGTCGCTGCGGTTCAATTTGCATTTTTACCTTTAAAAATATAAAATATTTCCATTGTAAAATATTCAAATATCTATTAATATCCATTACTTAGGGCATCACAGATTAGCAACCTTCTGAAACTTTTACTTGGCTCATATCTTATCTTTTATATATATAAACTTACGATTTATACAAGAGCCCCTAAAGCCCCTTTGGCACTACTGAGCCCCCCCACCACGACAAGGTGAACGCACGTTGGGGGGGGGCCCTAAAGCCGCAAAATCCTTAACTCGTTCGTTCACATTTAACATCTCCTACTTATAAACAACTTGCCTGATTTTAACTCCATAGGTCAAGAAGTTTTCGAGATTTCGTGCTTAGTCAATGAATAAATGTGTAATCTTCCGCATTCAATTATTATAGAAACGTAGTTCCTTATGGGACGATGCGGAGGGGTACCCTAGCCGACTAAAAACCAGCGTAACGAAAATGCGTGGAGTAAGATGACTACGTGATGACTGTTATTATTATAATATATTTTTATGAATCATTGTGAATAAAATAAAAGTGTTGAGATAATTTTGTCAAGAAGTTTTTGATTTTTATCAATAAAAAAAATCATAATAAAAATTTGTACCCGAATAATTATTTTCTTTTTACCTCGACTAGAACTTGAAATTAATATTTACTAACTAACAGTTAAACTAACTGACAGTTAAATTAACCAACAGTTAATCTTACTAGCCGTTAATCAAACTGACAGTTAACCTTACTGACAGTAAATCAAACTGACAGTTAAACTTACTAGTAGTTAAAGTAACTGACAGTTAAACATACTAGTAGTTAAAATAACTGACAGTTAAACTCACTGAGAGTTAAATTAACTGACAGATAAACGAACTGACAGATAAACGAACAGACAGATAAACGAACAGACAGTTAAGCTAACTGTGTTATGGGCCTGCAAAGATTGGACAGAGTATAATTATTAATGAACAATAAGAGGTGCTCGATCAGTGAGAGTTATTAGTCTGAACTCTGAATATACATATAGGTACATATTTATATGTACTTATCGGTATCACTTTACATGAGCACGAAGTCAGGTTCGTTCGCTACTTAAAGGAATAAAAAGGACACGTAGCACATACCTTTATTTACTCAGCTATTTTTGATACTCAGTCATATTTTTATGTGCAAACACGTCTGCTATTGTGCGTAATCACATTTGGCTTCCTCTTATTGGGCCTAGTAAAATATTTCAGTCGCAACGCCAATCGGACGTGACCGGACCTCTTTCTGTCTACAAACAAACCCTTTCGACCATTGATTTACAATAACATTCACAGAAATATACGTGTGTCAATATTAGATACCTGACAAATATAATTGTAGTATGTATTTTACTAAGAGGAGGTCGGTAATTCGATTTTTTTCAGTACTGGTTTGAATAATAAAGTGAGGCTTAGACCTTCACTAAATAGTGTTAAAGTAAAAACAAAACTATCAATCCCCACTACTTACTAATTGCTAATCGCGGTTTTGCTCGCTTGGAAAAAAATTTTTTTTTCTTTCAATGTTCCTTCATCTATTGAAGAATGACAAAGTATAGAACTAAAATATTTTGATGTAATTAATTCTCATTACATTATATATAAGTCATAACAACACATGATTTATATATGTATGTATAAATGCATCAGTTTCATCGAAATCCTTTTATAGATTAATCTAAATTCTTCAGAAGCTTATAATTCTTTTACATTTTTATAAAACCACTTTCTCATAAAATTAACTGTTATATGTTTTACTTAATACATCATCATTCAACTACAAGATTGTTATATATTAGTTTTACGTTTTATACCTATTGTATATTTTTATATACTAAAAGTATCGTTATTGCATTTCTGAACTGTTCTAATAATGAAATTTATCATTCGTCTTAGAACATTGGCAACGATCATAATTTCTCTTTGATCGCAAATTACCATAGCGGAGTGTTTGATCAGCTTTATTCGATTACGCTCTAAGGAGTTTCAAAGTTTCTATAGCTTAGTTAACTATCACTAACAGGGTGCGGGACAAAAGCGACAGTTGGACCAAGGTTCGTTAGCATGTCTAAAAGTTAAGCATTATAGCTTCCAGCTACACCTACATTTAGAACCGACTTATCCAACCACTTTAAAGATTTTAAATTTTTTAGCATATTTTTTTGATTTTTACTACAAGAATGTTGAGAATGACTACTAAGAAGTCTTATGTGCACTAAAGAATTGGATATAATATACCTGTTTATACATATGATGATGATGTTCTCCTGACCGATTCCGGCCACGGCGGCCAATCTCATTGAGACTAGCCAACTGCGCAGGAGATATTATAGTGCTCAAGTGTACGCGCAGACACAAGTGCACTCTCTATTCCTGTCACTCTCATACTCCGATGGGACGACTACTCGACACGACCGGTGAGAGATAAGGCGCAGGACCGACAGCTTTACGTGCTCTCCGAGGCACGGGGGTGAAACACCGCCAACTTCCCAACTCCGGGCTATTACTGAGTCTTTCTATACAGAAAGACTCAATAACTAAACTTGGCCCGACCCGGGACTCGAACCCAGGACCTCCAGGTGTGCAGCCGTACATGCTAGCCGCTACACCACCGAGGCAGTTGTTTATACATATAATAAAATTGTAACTAAGCCGAATCTGCACACTAAATATTTTATGGAAAATCTCATTGAAATAAACATTATTTTCGATACGGAGGCCGAATCTATAGTTTTTAAAAATTTTGTCTGTCTTCCTGTTACCGCATCACAGAAAAACCACTGGAGGAATTTTGACGAAATTTGGTATGGTGATAACTGGTTATCCGGGTCAACATATAGGATACTTTTTATCGCGGGAAAATATCTCATTTCTGAGAAAAAATACAAAAACTGCAATGTAAGAGTATACTAATATGTAAAGCCTAAGAATTTGGTTTTTGGTCATCTGAACGCGAGCAAAGCCGAGGGCAATGCTAGTAAAATATAAAATTGTTGTCCTCCAGAAGTATATTATTAATGTTATGGTTTATATAGAAACTTTTATTATTATCTGACATAGCCATGATTTTTGAAATAACATAATGTTATGAAAAAAAATCATTTTAACCATCATAACAGAAGGCGGCAATATGACATTTTATATCATTTTCTAGCTTTACGGCATCTTCACAGTCACCAGAACCAACAAATGTATTTCAAATGGATAGTTGGTATCAATCCTATATTTTTTCTATACTTGAAACAAATTTATATATCAAAATGATGATGATGTTCTCCTGACCGATTCCGGCCACGGCGGCCAATCTCATTGAGATTAGCCAACTGCGCAGGAGATATTATTGTGCACAAGTGTACGCGCAGACACAACGTGCACTCTCTATTCCTGTCACTCTCATACTCTGGTGGGACGACTACTCGACACGACCAGTGAGAGTTAAGGCGCAGGACCGACGGCTTTACGTGCTCTCCGAGGCACGGGGGTGAAACACCGCCAACTTCCCAACTCCGGGCTGTTACTAAGGCTTACTATACAGAAAGACTCAATAACTAAACTTGGCCCGACCCGGGACTCGAACCCAGGACCTCCGAGTGTGCAGCCGTACATGCTAGCCACTACACCACCGAGGATGTTATTTTTTGATGACCGAGGATGTTAGTTTGTATGCAGTTAGAATATCAAAATACAATCGCCACTATACGATCGACCGCTGAACATATAAACACTTCTGTCTTATATACTTTATGCAGTAGCTATGATTTCATGATATTTAAAAAACATAAGAGCCTTTAAAATCGAAAAGCAAACTTATAAAACTCATTGAACAAAAATTCAATAAAAGAGTCGAGTCAACTAATGAATAGAGCCGTTTTATTGAATACTTCGGAACTCGAATTATAATAAAAAGAAAGGTCTTAATTGCAAATCGAATTGTCGGCACTTGATAGCAATATGGCGGCCAGACTCTATTGTTTCACAGATCAATACTGATTTTCAATAACCATGTGTCTTTTTTCTTTTAGCATATAACATATTGTAATACAAATATGAATTTTGTTTGTCAATTAGTGTTAACGTATGTGAAAATAGTAGTATGGCCGAATAAATTCGTTATTTACTGTAAAATATATTTTTGTATTAGCATTGCCCGCGGGTCTGACTGCGTTCAGGTGACCAAAAACCAAATTCTTAGGTTTGCTATATGTAAATCCGGATAACCAGCTATCACCATACCAAATTTCATCAAAATCCCTCCAGTGGTTTTTCTGTGATGCGGTAACAGACAGACAGACAGACAGACGGACGGACGGACGGACGGACGGACGGACGGACGGACAGACAGATAGACAGACAAAAATTCGGCGAAAAAAAAGTCTATTTGAATATGATTTTCCAAAAAATATTTAATGTACAGATTTGGCTAGGTTACAATTCTATTATAGGTATGTATAGATATGGTATGTATTGTTCATATATGCTAAGATTAAGCCAGGGTCCCGCGATCAATATAAATTTTCGAAACTTACACTGGTTAATTGACAGAAATTTTGTTTTGCCAATAGATAGCAATTTTTTTTTTAAATATAACGTCATCTAAAAACCAATCTGAATCTGTATCTAACTTAGGTGTACTACCAGTAAAAGTAACAAACTACATATTTTAACGACCACATTCTTCAGGCAATTGTTAATGCACCCTGGTTTTTTAAAATCTCAATATTTACTCTCAAACACCAGAGGGAACCCCAACAGGGTCTTGGACTATAGTAATAAAATGCTGTGATGTTTTGTATAGCGGTAATTTACGGGGCTAGAATTCATTACTAAAAGGAATAATTAAATAAAAATCATGATTCTTCTTTATTTTTAACATAATTAATTATTATTTTTAACATCATAATCACGTGACTACAAACGCCAATTACGGTGCGTGACGTCACTTATCATTGTCACTAGTGTCTAATATAGTATTATATGATCTGCGCTAGTTTGTTGTGTATACAGTGTAGTTTCGAAAACTCAATTCTCTGTAATCTCAAAGTTTTAATCGTTTATGTAAAGTAATATTTAAATTTACTTACCTCTCTGGTACGAGTAATACCTACAGAAGTGTCCAGTGTCGCGTCTGGCAATATGTAAGTATAGTTCAATGAATATTTTTTACTGTTATGCATACTTACATTAAAATTATCTTTACAGACGTAAACATTGATTTAATGGATTGGTTTTTCCAATCTCGCCTTGCCAGATTCATCCATTTTTTTCGCATATTTTTATCATGAAGCACAGGTATAAACAATTTCTCAGATTTAGTTCTTTTTGGTATTATTTTCACATAAGGGAACTCAACAATACTGATAATACTTAATTGCACTCATTTTCGATATTCTTGTTTCCTTTTCAATTAATAATTAATCGATCGAGCCCACAGATTACGAAATATAATCGAGCTCTTTATAGTCTACACACGCTCTGTATGATAAGTGACGTCACGCTGGACGATTGTTAAAAGAGTGGTGTTTTAGCGCCAAATTCAAATGTGAAAAATAATTTTTTAACATAAGAATACAGTAACTTCTGCGGGAAAATATTTTTAAGCGGCATTTTATTTATGCAAACAATAGGCTGAGATACTTTTCATAAAACAGTCCAAACCCCTATTCAACACTATAAGTAAGCCTTTTTTATTATTTTTCAATTTTGGGATATAAGGTTCTTATATAATGCGTCGTAACATTAAAATAGCGGTTCCAAATTTATCACGCCTTTGACACCTTTATGTATTATTTTCTGAACAGATGCTAAATTTATACTGTCTACAATTTTAGATGGTTGTCAAATTGTTGAGACAACTTCTTTTCTCACAGTGAACACATTTGCATTCCAACAATCATATCTGCTCGTAATTTAAACCTTATTCACTTTCTTTGCCTAAGAGCTTGAAAACAAAGAAAATTATATAAAATTATCCTTTCGGCGGGCGTTCGTTGTCTTGACAGTTACGAGTGAGTCAACACCATAGACTTAGAGTAATATGTAATTAAATGATAAAGAGGTATTTAACACAAAATTTTTCACCAACTTCAAATAGGAGGAGAGACTTGATTCGATTATATAAATATTGATATTTTTGTCGATTTTCATAATCTATACATATAGGTAATAAAATTTTAACTAAGCTGAATCTGTACAATAAATATTTTTTGGAAAATCTTATTGAAATAAACATTATTATCGATACAGAGGCCGAATCTATAGTTTTTAGAATTTTTGTCTGTCTGTCTGTCTGTTACCGCATCACAGGACGACCACTGGAGGGATTTTGATGAAATTTGGTATGATAGCTGGTTATCCGGTTCAACATATAGGATACATTTTACCGCGGGAACATATCTCATTTCTGAGAAAAATACAAAAACTGCAATGTGAGAGTATACTAATATGTAAAACCTAAGAATTTGGGTTTTGGTCATCTGAACGCGGGCGGAGCCGCGGGCAATGCTAGTATTTTTTTTATAAAGTATTTATAGAAATACCCGATTATTTAATAAATTAAAAACAATCAACTGTAACTTAGCCTTGCTTCCCCTGTCAGGTTCCTAGGCAACTTTTGACTATAATCGATAAAGGAATCACTTGATTTACGGGAATAAACGAAAACCTTTGTCACGCTCCGGCCCATAAAATATACCTATCCAAGCAAAAAATAACAACGATATGATCTAACACGAATCCGTGAAAACACGTCGCATTCATTATTTATATTAGAAAGTACTCGTATATCAAGCAACCCCAAAAAAAGTTCAATAATACGGTATAGACCTTAAGATGTTTAAGAAGGCTTATAAGAATTGTTCATTTTATGATGGAAATTTCAGCAGACGTCTCCGTATCTTAATATTTTGCTGATGTTCCATTATTTTTACGATCCTATAATGACCTCTTGTTAGGACTTCGCAGAGGTCAGTAAGAAAGCCTTTAAAGTGCTCGTAAAACCTTCAAGTGGGCTAAGATGGCCTAATGACATAACCGCAGCGCATACCCTGAGTTGTAAAAAGAAAGATTTTTATACCTTTTATTCACCCTTTCATTATCTTACTGTACTTATCTTACTGTACTTATTTGTTAGCAGATTACTTTTATTTTTATATGCATAAATAAATTTCAATTAGATATTTTCAAAAATTTGCAGACTTACATGCGAACATACGGCTTGAACATACATACGTAGTCTTGAAAAGTGTTACCTTCCTTGGAGCAGTGGGCTATAGATTTTACTTTTTAATTTTAAGATCTGTGACGTACAACCAGACAGCCATTTAGCGAGGGTGGGTCGCTATTTATTATTTATAATATATAAAAGTAAATTACTACAGCCAAAACATATTTTAATTGAAATTTTAGCGAAAAATTAATACAACAATGAAAAATATACTCTCTTAATTAAACACAAAGGAGAAATAACACATACATACCTCTCTATATATTTTCAAAACTTACAAATATTTTAATTTTTTTTTATATAATAAACTAACAAAACCGTCTAATAAAATGTATAAATGGTAAAAAAAGAAAACATTGAATGTCTGTAGAGGTAATATTTCATGTCTACGCCGGGAACCTTTTAAATCGTAAACATCGGCGCCTGCCTCGTTGCAAATTGCAAGAAAACCAACTCGTGGTTTGGGAAGTAATGAAGTTTTAAGATTTATGTTTTTACAAAGTACTTTCAGTGGATTCCAGCTTCTCTCTAACGAACTCCACCTTTACAAGCTCTTATGTACATTTTGCGGTTTGACTTTTTACTGTAACAGTACAGACTTTCTGCTTGTATATGCGTACCGTACAGGGTGTAAGAGAACATCTGTAATTAAAAATGTACCTACTAATATTTTACTTATAATGCGTAATAGAATGTTTGAACACCATTTATTTAGCAGTTTTTATGATAATATAAAATAAATTTAGTTACGAAGAATTAATTTATAAATAGAGAAAAATACTTTTATTATATCTGAGACATAAAGTTTTCGTCTTTAATCCCTCAAGAGAAATGGCGTGAATTTTCATACGAAATTTTATTTTATTCTACATATACATACTTAACAGCAAAAACCGTTAAAAATAATGTTTTTAGCAAATAATGTCCAAAATATCATCAAATTCGCCTGGATATAGTACCGAAATAAATTTCTAAATTAGCAGTTTTAAACACGTGTTTGCTATAACGGACACGCGTCCCGTGCCCCGAGCCCGACGTTCCCGAGCCGCGGTCAAACAACAGCTTTACAACGCAATAAAATGATACGTCCGCAAGTTTAAACGTTGCACCATAACTAGTTTGCGTAGATTTCGAGCATTTAATACATCGCTCTGGTCTAAAGTATTTTGAAATTGTTTTAGTGCAGTATTAATTCGTTTGTTGTATGTACTACTAACATCATACTGTTGTTTAAAGCTATCTTTAATTCTGTTCGCACAGCGTTTGTATTAGCATTTCAAGTTACAGTTTGATAACATGTAGGTACTAATAAAATGTTTATATATTATACTAGCGACTCACCCTCGCTTCGCTCGGTACGTTTTAAATTAAAATGGATATAGTATGTTATCCGTAAGAGATAGACATATACCATCGCGGACTTTTCTGTAGACCTATATAAGATACACAATTCCACCATACATTATTTTGTTATATCTCAAAGGGTTTAGGCAGCGTTTTCGTTGAAATTCCCAGACGTCTTATTTTTTCCGACACCTCCAACAAATATCGTTATATTTTAGCCAATGTATACAAAAACCGCATCAAAATTCTATCTATTAAAAAAAACCGCATCAAAATCCGTTGCGTAGTTTTAAAGATTTAAGTATACATAGGGATATAGGGACAGAGAAAGCGACTTTGTTTTATACTATGTAGTGATTAGCCTTTCTTACGACAATTTTACTTCATGTCAAATACAAATCATTTCAATACGCTATGAAAAGTGTAACTGCTACACTCGAGCCGGCCCGTTCATTTGGACGTATCCTTTTTAAATGACACATGACTCTGGATAAAAGATGCTATGGCGTACGATATTGGCATACCTCGCACCAGTCACGTATCTAACCTGCATCGGCGTTCATGAGTTAGATCCTCACACATATAACATAGCTACATACATATACAGAATTGTTAAGTCTGACAATTTATGCATTTCCCATATTTGTTTTTAATCTTCAACCGAAGATAGCAACCTTAGCATTTATTAGTTTTGTCTATGTATTTTTATCTATTTCTTATATTATATATTAGCTATGTTGCAAACAAAAACAAACCGATAATTGTTATATTTCCAGAATAATAAACATTAAGCCCATGTCATTATTCTGCAGCCCAGTAAGATCATGGCATCTTATACTTAATTTTTCCTTTCTTTTTTTATTGTAAACAATATAAAATTTCGATTTAGTCTCATATATTCTCATCTGTTCTACAATTCACGTACCTATAATAATTGTTTATGGTTCAATTATATACTCAGGTCATTATTCTTCCAAGAACAATAGGTCTAATAATTACTAAGGAATCGCAATGTAATGGAATTAGCAACATTAATTTGTAGCATAACAAAGCTAATTATCAAGGGATATGATTTACAATAGCTTGATTAGGTTCCATTCATATGTCGCGGTTACCATCAGCTCGTTATAAATCAGATTGGAGATAATTTATGTCGTGATTGTTGATGTGATAGCCATAATAGCCCATCGTATGTTGTCTTAACCAAGACGTGGAAGTGAAAATCGACTTAAATTTTAATTTTACAACATAGTAATAGTGTAATTATATCTATACTAATATTATAAAGAGGTAAAGTTTGTGAGTTTGTAAGTTTGTGATGTTGTAAGGGGTAATCTCTGAATCTACTGAACCGATTTAGATGAAATTTGATAAGAAGATAGTTTGAAACCCTGAAAAGGATATGGGATACTTTTTATCACGGAAATCATTCCTTAAGGGGGTGAAAATGGGGATGAAAATTTGTATTGGGAAGCAAGCTAGGAACGAACCCGAGCGAAGCGAGGGTGAGTCTCTAGTATATTATATAGACACGGACTAGCTTTCGAAACGAATGTTAGAATTTGTTTCCGCACAGAAAATAAAAGAAGTAAAAACATATGGAACAAAACTTTGTACCTATGAAATAAATGCAGGTGTCGAATTTGAATAACGGATTCGTGAATCGAATCAGACCGTGCGTTTGAGGTTAGCCTTAGTATAGGTAGATACTTGATTTTACACATTTTTAAACTAAAAAAAAACAATTTTGATAGCAAAATTTAGTATCTATTACTTGTTATAAGTCATAATTGGACATGTCTTTATATTTAAATGCCTTTTCATTAACATACTCGTAGATTCGTATCTGTAAAAATATAGATGCGATTTTTTAAGTTTCACACTTATTATTTAACATAACCTACATACATACATTTGGGATTTTTATCATCACACGTCTAGATGTACAACATGTCAGGAACATACGTTCACTCAATCCTGTCGTAATGAAATCATTTTGCGGCTTCAACGCACTTGTCAAATATACATAATATTATGAATGTAAAAGAATAATTCAGCATAAACATGAAAACAACTTCAATCATCCACGCTTCACGCTTAAACCTGAAATAACATAAATATGAAAAGAAAGTAAACTATCATATAATTTGTTATTTTTAAAGGAAAACTGCACCAAACTAATCATGTTTATTTTGATAGCAGAAATAGCGACGTCAAAACAATGAACTAAAACAAACAAGATAAAACAGATAGCGTGCGAAATATCAAGAAGTAGTTTGGAACAGACATAAGGTACTTACTAAGAATGTCAATTAATTTGCCAAAGGAAGTAATTAGCGTAACTGTACTAATTGAGTACATCGCAGTCCTTCGCCTTGGAACGAGGGAATTAGCATAGCCCTGACAGCCGTATGAGCGGGCGTGAAATTGGTTTAGCTAACCTATTATATATGTTCATTGTACATACATGCTATGTAATATATAATGCGTATAAACTTTCATATAATGACTGGTATACGATACGTTGAGGCAGTGGTAGCCCAGTGGTAACACGCTCGCTTGGGACACCGAGTGAAGCGGGTTCAAATCCCGGGTCTCGCACCTCTGATATTTTCATGTGCGAATCATTTCTAACATGATTACCGCTTGCCTTACGGTGAAGGAAAACATCGTAAGGAAACCTGTGAAGACATGTGAAGTCCGCCAACCCGCACTTGGCCAGCGTGATGGACTATGGCCTGGTCCCCCCACGTGTTGAAGGGAGGCCCGTGCCCAGCAGTGGGACATTAAAAAAAAGGGCTGAATACATACATACGATACGGTGCTACGTCAAAACATTCATAACTTCCTATTGGATTCTTTGATCTAAGAGACGAATTACTATAGAATTTGTCGTGCGTAGATATACTTATTATACTTTTTTCAAAATCAATCTCAGCATAAAGTATGGTTTGCTAAAAATTGATCTAATAGTGATATTTATTAAAATCCCCTGGTTATAGGGAAAAGGTTCGCTGTCATCTGAGAAATTTAATAGGGGTGCGTGTTAGTTATAGTTTAATAGGTCTACAAGTTTGGATAACCTATAACTATAAGGGTAACTGCAAAATTGAACCCGTGATTTCTCTCATAGAAGACTGTGTCAGGAAGAAATATGCTACGTTGCGTCTTATACACAAAAATAATCAATTTTTACTTAAAAATATGTATTGACCGTGTGCTCAATTTACTAGGTAAGGTTTTATATGTTTTCAATTATTATATTTTACTTCAGTGTGATTTTACGGTAATGTAAAATGTTCCCCAATCATGCGAAAGCCTGAAATATATTTTACATTTCCCCTATATTTAAATATAATGTTGGACGATTCCACAAACAATAGGTACAAAAAACAACTCATAAAAAGTAGATATTTGGATATTTTGGGATCAGTTTGACGACACGTTTGGCTCAGTTTGTAGTGACCCTACTTACTGTGCCAGCGGTCGCGGGTTCGAGTCCCGCTGGGGGTATTCATTTGTGTGATGAACATCAATGTTTGTACTCCAGTCATGGGTGTTTATATTTATAATATGTAAGTATTTAAAGTTATATATGTGTAATGTATCAACTATCTGGTATCCATAACACAAGCATCGTAGCTTACCATGGAACCAGATGGTGTTGTGTGTTAATGTCACATATTAATGTCACATATAGTTTTAAATATTTACTTGCGGAAAATAAACTAAGACTCATTAACTTATGTCCGTTAAATCTGCTTTTACGTGTCATAATACAACATAATTAAATTCGATACACCATAACCACTCATTCTCATAGAACACCGTTTATTTTTTCAACATTTAGAATTTACAAGTATTGCTTAGAACAAATAATTCAATATTTTATAAGCAGTACATAAAATACATCAAAGTTTAACTAAAGCAGCCCGTGAATAGTTCATATTTTCATTTTTATATACCTGAACTGCTTTTACGAATCAAAGTGCTCCATTTTATAAGTCAGGCGAATACACTTAAGCCTTTAGATCGCTTCTAAAGCGTTTCACTCGCCGTTTCGTAGGCTTCATTACTTATACCGGCAGTTTGGCTTTCAGATATCCAAGCTATACCAGCCTCTAGAGAACTGCAGGTTCGACTGAGTGTAAGGCTATCGTTGCAGAACACTTGCATATAAAGCTCGGTCCAGACTTAACGAATAGGATTTTGAACGTTGAGAATACGAAATGGTTTTACTAATATTAAAACAAGCTTAGGTAGGTACTAACATTATATTTTGTTGCTTTTACTCTTGCGTCTATTCCAATCAGAAGCGTTACAAAATTGGAAAATGTCTGTTACAAGCTCAAGCGTTAAGGCCTTGACAAGATGTCAGCTTATAATCGTTGAATAATGGAAATCTAGAAAATATCATTATGATAATAACCTATTTTTTTATTTCTAAGTCATCACGGCTATGAAGTATCATTAGAATGACGTACCTATTAATATTCTATGACATAACGATTCAATTTGTAAATTCAATACAATTTTAAAATATCTAGTCTTTAACGATCAACAATGGATATTGTCTGCCCCCTTATTATTTTATAATTTATATTATTTATTTACTGTTTTAATATTTGCATTTCAACTTATTTTATATTCTTAATATTAAATGTGGGTTAGAACAGAATAAATTTTTTTATCACTTACTAAAACATGTTCATGGTTGCCTCCCATTTTTTAAATTATGTACAATATATATATACTAGCGGACCCGACAGACGTTGTCCTGTCTACACGTCCTTAATTTGAAAATTTCAAACTTTTTTTAATAAGCTAAAACATTCTGGACCATTTTGATGAAAATTATTATTCAAATTGTGAATCTAAACCATTCCCAGATCCCCTTGAACACACACAAAAAATTTCATCAAAATTGGTCCAGTCGTTTGAGAGAAGTTCAGTGACATACACACTCACACAAGAATTATATATATAAAGATATATATATTTATAATGCAGGTACTTCACTGGTCACAGTGTACTTATTTTAAAAACGTACGTGTGTATCTAGCATTGAAATTACTTAAGTTTAAGCAAAGTAGTTCTAAAGAAGATAATATATGTAGGTACCTTTCGGTTGAATTACTTTGAAAGCTATTACGATTTAAACTATTGAGCTTTGAACAAAGTTATATTGTAATATCATATATTATAATCTAAAGTCCCAATACTTTAGGGTGCCTCCGTTTGGTCACTTTGAGCAGATATATAGATATCTGCTCAAAGTGGCATCTATACAGATAAATAAAATTAAAGTCTCTGTTTGTAATTTCAAAATAACAACATTTTACTAAATGCATATGGAATTATATACGGTATTTATAAAAAAATCTCAATTTTTAAAATTTTTGTCTGTCTGTCTGTTTGTTCCGGCTAATCTCCAAAACGGCTGGGCTGATTTTGACGAGACTTTCACTGGCAGATTATTGATTATAAGGAGTAACTTAGGCTACTTTATTTCAGTAAAAGAATTAGGATTCAGCTCAATAAAATTAAAATGTATTTTATAAGTAAAACTATCTTTTCGGATTTTTTCGCGGATTTATTTGGATTTTTGGTTCATCAAAAAACCGGCTATCCGGGCTAGCTTAGGGAAACCAAAAATCTAAATAAATCCGAAAAGATAGTTTTATTTAAAATGTCAAAATATTCGCGTAAATCTAAGAAAGTATTAATTAAAATGTACCTACGGATGAACCCGAGCGAAGCGAAGGTGAGTGAGTTCCGAACTGGTAGTAGACTCATGACGTTCAGTAAAAAAATGTTATAATTTAATGCTATAAATTTTGAATTTTGAATTCCTAATGTTAGTGTTAAGTACACTGAAGATTGCTAATATAAGCAATATTTTTAAGCAATAGCATTCAAGGTGTGGAAAAAAAGTGATTATATATTCTCTTAGCGACAGTGTAATATAGTACAAAAGCAGTGACAAATAAATGATAAATTAATTTTTTTAAAAACCACCGACCATCTTGGACCGATTTTCATCAAACATAGCTAAGAAAACAAAATCAAAATCGCTTCATCCGTCCGGGAGCTATGATGCCACAGACAGACACACATACAGACACGTCAAACTTATAACACCCTGTCATTTTTGCGTCGGTGGTTAAAAATTCAAATCTAACATAATGTATGCAGATATATTACAGTAGTTATGAATCTTTTAAAATAATAATCGTTACATGCATTTCATTTTTCTTGCATTCATGCGTCAATAATCTTCGACTAATGGAATATTATTGGAACAATTTTTTTATGGTACCATAACTATTAATTGGTTGTAAACTTTATTTTTTTGTTGGTTGTAGACACATGCTCACTTCGGTCAGATTACTAAATCTTTTTTTGTACAAAATATTGTATATTTTATTTACATTAAAAGACATGTAACACCTCAGTCTCTCCCGTGACCATGGATGCTGTAAAGCATTCGAAACGTCGGGAACCAAAAATCAAAATAAATCCGCGAAATAATCCGAAAAGATAGTTTTATTTAATAATGTCAAACATTCGCGTAAATCTAAGAAAGTATTACATTAATATTCTATAAAATAATAATTATAACCATGTACCTATAAAAAGTTACCTTTAAGAATTTTGTATGTGGACCTACCAGAAGTGAGAGCGGCATGCCATGTTTTAATGATAAACCTCTTTAATAAAGACATAAAAATATATTTATATATCAACACAGCAAACATAAGTAACATTTTGTAATTTATTAAGCACTTGGAGACGCACTAGATTGAAACGAGGATAAGTTACTAGTTAATTGATACAAAAACAAATCTATCCCACAGGAACCGTACATTTTTCCGGGATGAAATGTATCTAAAATTGACCGGGGATATAAGGTACCACCATGCAAAATTTCACTTAAATCGGTCCAACAGTTACGGAGCCCTTAGATTAGCCCGTACAAAACAGACAGAGAAAAAATTAAAAAAAAAAAGGATTTGTTCTATTTTTCTTCTTACATCCCCCTGACTCGGTTTTTAGCATTTTTTTTTATGCACAGACATTCGACCTCTACAATTTTATTATATGTAAGGTTACGGCTTAAAGTAAATTATACAATCAAATTGAGATATATACTACTATTTCAGTCCCGTAATTAAAAAGCTGATATCTAAGATCAACAGTCGAATGTGGCCGAATCCCAACTGTCAGCCAGTGTAACAGACATTTTATCAGTGTGCCCGCACTATCGTTAACGTTAATGGCTATTGTGCCTACGCTATACGAAGACATTTTTAAGTTCAGAAAACAAACTAATTAAATTGAATTATTCTCGTTTTATATTCGTTTTTATTATATAATTTAATCGTTTATATTAATTTATTTTTTAGGTTAAGAGATTCTTATCATCGAAATTACGCTTATATATATATATATATATATATATATATATATATATATATATATATATATATATATATATATATATATATGTATGTATATTATATTTCAGCAATCGCCGGTTCGAACATTGTGTGTCAAAAACGTAACAGTCGGGAAGCTGGAATCGTCAAAAAAAGCCACACAATGAAGACCTGGGAGCGCATCACCGACTTCCTCTTAAAACTCCGAATGGTAGCGTTGAGAATTCAAACCTTAATTATAAAACTTTTTGATTCTAAAAGAACGCGAGATTAAATTATTTCAATTTTTTTCTTAAAGAAAACATGAGCTTAATACATTATTTTTATTATTAATGCGACTTTAAACCTTCGATTAGGTATGATTTAAAGTTTTAAAACTAAAAAAAAGGTTTAAAGAAAAATAAGATGAACAAGTGCATCACTGATATAATTAATATAATTAATACTCTTCTTCAAGTCGAACACTTATTGATAAAAATTAATATGGATCAGATTTCTTCGGCTATCATTACACCTCGTGCTAGAAAACTCATAAAACTTCTACCCTCTATCTTGCGGGAACCCTTTCCTTTTCCCAAGATAAAGAGTAAGCTATGTCAGTTTCAACCGAATCTAATCTTTCTCATATATCTTTATTTTTTTATATCTTTTTCTTTCCCGGAATAATAAGTAGCCGATGTTCTTCTCGCCTCTGTCCACCTATTAATCAAAGTCCCGTTAAAATCCTATTAAACGTTTTGGAGGCTCTTCTCCGTAAAACTGATTCAAACCAATAGAAGCTTCCTCGTGGGCTTATAATACGGACATTTAATTTAAATGTAAAAATTGATTACTCAACATTGCTATAAAAGTCTAATTGAAGAAAATATATTTTATTTTCATAGATGCTGAGGCTTATTCTGATTGGTTGCCGATGATTTTTTCGTAACTTTTAGTACGTATAATCGTATTATCATATATTGTAAAGACGCTTGACGTGAAAAAATGTATTTAAAGCGAATACTTTACCTAAAATTACTTTATTTACCTTACTTACCTGATTTTAAAGTAAGGAAACTATTAACTTACCTGTAAATAAGTAAATACTGCATTGGAGGCACTAGAATCTCGGGTTGTCAGCCCGCAGGTCTAATACATTTTATCGTAAGCTCAGCTACGAGTATCTGGCCGCCGCAAATACGCACAAATAAGCAATTTACAATTCTGATCCACGGAGCGAGCTCACCTATTCATCATTTAGATTTATAGTCCTTTTATCTAGCCGATCTGTTTTCTTGTTTAATTAATGGAAAGAAGATTTTGGCCATGGATTTCTATGTGAAACGTAATATTGCGTATATTTTATTAACCTGTTTCCATTATACTTTCTTAGATTTACGCGAATATTTGACATTAAATAAAGCTATTTTTTCGAGAGAATCTCTCGTGACCATGATTGCTGTACCTAAAGCGTTCGAAAAGTCGGGATCCAAAAATCAAAATAAATCCGCGAAAAATCCGACAAAATAGTTTTATTTAAAATAACCTGTTTCCAATATGAAGGAGGTTATTATAGCTAATGTTTACCGCAAAAATAATCGCAAAAGTGTTAATTTCAATTTTTAATTTATTTTTGTTCAATAAATTTAAATATCCATTGAAATATTTTAAATTAGAAATCGAATATTTGTATATGTTGTATTATAATATCTTAATAAAAAAAAAACCTGAAAATCCTACAATATAAAGTAGGTAAATATATAATGGTACAGCATTTAATTTAGGTCACTATTCATACCCTAGCCCGTACAATACAATTAGCAAACTTTCCGGATGAAGTAAAACACGACGTTTAAATTTTGTTACCTGGCAAGTGTCAAGAAAAGTTTAAATTACTGTTTATCATAGTGTAACTAAATTTTAACTTGCGTACTTAATACAATACAGTTACGGTCTAATCCCGACCGCCATTACTCTAGAGAAACGAGTCTGTAAACATTTCATACACTAATAAATTGTAACTCGGCTGGATAATTGTAGTCCCGGAAAATAAATTTCCTTGGAAATAAAACATAATGCGTAGTTGTCTATGCTAATATTATAAAGAGATTTAGTTCGTTATTTTTATATATAGGAGGTAAATTACAGTCACAAATGATTCGTTTTTGAAAATATTTTCAGTAATAGGAAAGACGCTACATAATCCGTGATTGAAACTTTAAGCTGCTTATAATCCCATTAATACCTTTCTATGGATACAACTTTGTACATTACCATAGATATCCCAGTCTCTCATATATATCTACAAGCCATGGTCAATGACCACGACAAAAACCTTTTAAATGGATCATATGTTAGTTTGCCGCGTTTAGCTATAAACAATAAAAATTACGATTGTAAGACAAATAGTAGAATATGTCTGAACTATCGCACTGGCTATTCAGTAAACAATCACAGGTTCGATCCTGGGCGAAGTAAATTTTTTTAAGAATATTTAAATTTCTGAATCAATATATGTATATGGTATAGGTGTTACACCATATTGCAACCGATATGGGAAAAATAAAAGAACATTAGGTATTAGATAGCTGTTATTGTTTTTACTAGGAGCGTAGTTATTTTCTACGTTTATTCATTAACGTTTTATAAATGGTTATAGTAGTATATTTGTAGGCATATTTTAAGTTGTCAATAAAATATTGTGAATGCAAAATAATATCCGAAAATATTTGTATCAACTCGATACGGTTTAGTATATATTTTTTTCATAAAATATACTGACTTTTCTTTGAAGTTTGAAATACACATATGTATATGTATTTCTTATTTTGTATCACTATATAGTGTATAACTGCCTCGGTGGTGTAATGGCTAGCAAGAACGGCTGCACATCGAGAGGTCCTGGGTTCGAGTCCCGGGTTGGGCCAAGTTTGATTATTGAGTCTTTCTGTTTAGTAAGTCTCAGTAACAGCCCGGAGTTGGGAAGTTGGCGGTGTTACACCCCCGTGCCTCGGAGAGCACGTAAAGCCGTCGGTTTTGCGCCTTAACTCTCACCGGTCGTGTCGAACAGTCGTCCCACTGAAGTATGAGACTTGAAAGTGACAGGAATAGAGAGTGCACTTGTGTCTGCACGTACACTTGTGCACTATAATTTCTCTTGCACAGATGGAATCTCAATGAGACTCGCCTTTGGCCGAAGTCGGTCAGGAGTTCATTATTATTATTATTATTTTGTATATACATTATATACCATTAACTAGACGCAATGTATAATATACTGTATAAGAACTAGACACTACGAGATTAAACGCGTACGAGAATAAAGGCGCGGGCGAATTTGCCCGCGATAAGGTATTTTGCCACTTACGAGTATACGCGTTTATCCTCGAAGTTACAATCATAAAACGCGGAAATATAAAAAGTTTTAATCTATACGTTACTCTCGACTCACCATCGCTCCGCTCGGGTTCATAACTGGGTACGCGTTTTAACGGTTAGTATAGATTTCTCAGAAACGAGATATTTTCCCGTAGTAAAAAGTATCCTATATATTATTGACCTGGAGAACCAGCTACCATACTAAATTTCATCGAAATCATGAGACACGAGATAGACAAAAATTCAAAAAACTATAAATTCGGCCTTTTTATCAATAATAATGACTATTTCAATAACAATTTTCAAAAAATATTTTATATACAGATTCGACTCAGCATTTTATTATATGTATAAATTAACTCAAGACAATTCTTTAGAATTCTATTATAGACGGAGCCCGCCAAAAATAAAGTCAAAAGTCAAAAATAGTAGCGCGGTTTGCTGTTCATGCTAATATTCTTGACTTTGCCATACAGATCATTTAGAAAAAGAGAAATTTTATATCGGAAGCCATAATTTATTTATTTTGGAAAATAATAATAATAATGAATAATATGAATAATATTAAATTCATTTTTATTTTTAAGCATTAGTTCTCTTCCCCTTGATAGAGACGTTGGTTTATATTAGCTTTTTTTTTTCTTTATAATAAAATCCCTTAGTTATTTTTGTTTATTCATTTCTATTTACTTATTACAGTAATGAGTGTCAATATTTTAAAACTCTTAAAACTAAATGTTATTTTAGAACATTATTATTTGGCTCTATGTCTAGTTCTATGACACTGTCTAAATTATTGCTTAATCTGTGAGATATAGATAAAATAGATTACTGTAATATGTAAGTCTTCAAAATTGTATTATTTAAATTAAAACGGGATATGTACAAGAAAACAGATGTTCTTTTATATTTTTATTTAATCTTTTGATTTATATACAAAAAAACTTACGCAATAATATCATTCATACAAATGTAACACATTACAAATTTAGATCCGTAAAATGATAAATTATTTTTACATAGCCAGTGTCATTTTATGCACGAAATGATTACAGCGTGTAATAAAAATATATAAGCAAAATTGACAATGTTTTACACTAAAAGTATATTTGCTATAATATATATTTTTTTTATTTTAATCATTTACTTTTGAACAATGCAGACATTTATTCGGCCAATAAATAAAAAAATAAACGGTAAAAAAATCTGTATTTTTCAGTAAGCCCCTTACGATTTATAAAAATATACTTTTAATATAATATTTTATAGTTTGCACGTACAATTGGTATATTTGACGCATTCGTGTGAAATTGAAACTGTCTGCGCAAAAACATCCTAACCTCTATTCCATCTAAGGCTTAAACAATTAATTGTTTCGAAGAAACGCATATACGGATGTAAATTTGTAAAATAATACTATTAAAGTAATAAATAATGGTATAAATTACATACAAGCTTTTGATAAAAAAAATTAAGTCAATTTAGGAATTTGAGTTTGGCTATATTTGCGCGGCCTGTTTTGTTATGTGGAGAGTAAATAAACTAAAATGAGCAGTGTTTTACATATCTATATAAGTATCTACTGTCTAAGAGTATTTAACATTATAAAAACTATAAAGCACATTAATAAGTGGCCTTAAATACAATATTTTTTGACAATATTTATCATAATTTTTAGTATTGACCACTTTAGTTTGCATTAGTTTCTGCTAGAGGGGCGTTTAGAAGCATGGAAAATGAAAAATAGTTACTTTTAAAACGTATTACGGATTTATATAATTTAATTACTTATAATTTATATTAAAAAAACACTCTCAATTCCATAATTTCACTTGTTTCATGATATCCATAGACAATCGCACAAAAATATAATAATTTATATATATTCATAATCAATTTAAAAATCACGGAATTATTTGAATATATCTAATTTTAAAGCGTTTAAAATCAGAATATTTTTATGTACTAGAAATTAATACATATTTTTTTAATATAGAACACTAGGTATAATGATATGAGTGTGAACGGTAGTCGGTAACGAACCCGTCTTGGAAAATATGTATGTAGTAGAATAAATATCATGACGTAATAAATTAGCTTAAACATAGAAACACACTTTAATTTTTAAAGCGTAATTAAAAAAAATGACAAAAAAACTCAAACCGTATCTTGATTGATAAGTTAAAATAGTGTAATAATTTTACCATGAAACAAACCTTAAGACACGATTTATCAAAAAAAAACAAAGACTCCATAAATAAATATTTTTTTTAACTGGCAACTACAACAGACTAAAAAGTAAAGAATACTATGACTTAGAATAAGCGAACCTTAAATTATACAACCGTCTGATCATATCCAATCTACTCTTTATAGTTATATTGTGTTCCCATTGCGTATTTTATTGTGTCTTAAGTCTTAAGTAACAACAAAATTACTTATAATTTTAAAATTTGTGCAATAATTTCATATTTGCCTAACTATGAACTATAAATGAAAACTGCAAACGCCAAAATATAAATAAAACTAGCTATTACCCGAGATTTAATTTAAAAATTTAAATGTATAGATGAGAAAATTAAGCCTAAATCGACATTTCATAATAAATATATTTTTATGGTATGCAAAAAAATTGTAATACATATCTCTTTCATGTAACCGTGTTTGAAAATTATAAATTTTAAAAACTATTATTTCTGATATTATATATATCCATAAATTTAAGTATTTATTTATATTTTTTCCTTATTTTTTTTATTGAGGAACCGTTGAGTTATGATTCTTTCTATTTCATTAACACCTCCACGTAAATTTTTAAGAAATTAATTAAATTTCTAAGAAACCTATTGTTAACTGTAACACCGGCGTGTCCGCGGTCGTGGAGGGATTAACATTATTTAATCCATTTTTTAAAATAACAAACTAAAACATTTAGAATATTCAAAAATATTATAATTAATCATTTATTTTTTTGCTTTATAACAAAAAAATAAAATGCAAAGAGTGGAAACAAATATAGTGACGTCACAAAAAGAATACGAAAAATGTTTTTTTTTTTTATAATTTTTATATAATTTTGTGCTTTGTTAAAATAACTTGAATGTACAAATATGACCCTTGAAACGATTTCACATAGTTAACATGGCACCATACGATATTTAATATGTATACATATATTGTACTGTTTGCTGAAATCGTTGTAAAACTTATTCGCTTTAACAATTAGCACCTGTTATTCATAAAATTGTTAAGTACTAACACTATATACTGTATTGCGCTTTAAAACTAACGCGAGCGTTTCAGCAATTTAAAATATATACTAAATTTAATTATATTTTAAAAACATTTAATTTTAAAATTGATTTTCGAAGGCCAACGACGCCATCAGTCTATTTTACAATGGCAACATTATACAGATTAAAAATAAAGCTATGATTCACTCGCCCATTGTTCGTGTAAGGCTTTTAGGTGATCGTGAGCCCTTTTTGTTATATTTAACGTTGGTACGATTTCTAGTAGACCGTTTTCACCGATTAGGCTGAGACCGGCCAAGCCTAAATAGGTGTGCATAGGATCAGTACACGTGTCCGGCCATTTTGAAAAACCACCAACCACATAATCCTGTGTTTCGTACACGTAGCTTTTATTATTTGCGTAATTAGATAAATGTAAGGCATCTAGAATCTTTAAAGAAGCGCCAACCCAGAAACTGTAACACGTATCTACGGGTTTATTCGGTCTTCCTTGAAAACCGTCTATCTGTCTAAAAAGCAGCCATCTTTTTAAACCTTCTATTTGTTGTTCGGAAAGTTGGTCCAACTGATTCGTTAGACTCAGTGTTGCCAACGCACAGAATGTTGTACCTCCATGGGATTCCAGTTCAGGACATTGAGCTATACCATAGTCGTAACCCTGAAAAATATAAAACAAAAATTTCAATACTAATTTTATATCATTTATTCTATAATTAAAGTAAACAACACGACAATAATGGTTTCAATGACTTTCAACAATACGTATCGTACATGTAAGTTATTTATATGGGCTTATTCAAACAAATATATGCAGTATCACATCATTATGGTAGCTCTTATAAAATCAAACAGAGAAAGTATTAATTGAGTACTTATTTAATCATCCAAATCGATTTAAATGACGACGGCCAATTTATAAACAATATTATAAATTAATATTGTGCAGTGCGTGTGCGCAGAAACTTACTATACTATTCCTTACACTCTCATTCATAGTGAGATGCCCCTATATGTAGATATGCCCCTATATGTCGGGGCACGGGGGTGTAGCACCGCCATATTCCCAACTCCAAATTTCTACTGAGTTTTTCATGACAAAAAACCCAGTAACCATTTTAACCTGACCGAAGACTCGAACCCAGGGCTCGCACCCAGAAACAACGAGGTAGTTCGCATTCCTAATACCATAATTATTGATTGGTATACAAAAACTCACGATACAGTAGCGTCTAAAGGTATCCTCAAAAAGAAGTGCACAATTCGAAATTGACATGCGCTGTTTTGCAATCTCTTTTGTTTATTGATTTTCAGATTACAAAATTAAAACGTTCGTTTAAAAAAATACTTTAAGTGATGAGCATAAGTGCGAAGTTGTGTTAAAACAATTTAAATTTTCGATTTTTGAATGTTATTATTTGGTTCAATGACATGACAGTGACAATGACATATCGACGCCACTTTTATTTCTTAGAAAATGTGTATCTATGTTTTCTTATATCAATAATGATAATAAAAAATACCACTTACTATGGATTTTAAAATATAATCCGTTGCTCGTTTTATATTAAAGCCGGACCAATCATTCAGTATATAGCTTATACATGCTGCGCAGTAAACAAAGCGCATGTCCGACTCGCAGCCAGACAGGGTCGCTGCGAAGTTGCCTTCTTCCGTTTGCAAAGCTTTAATACCTAAGAATATATAGTAATTTTACAAATTAAAAAAACGTGTGTAACTGTGTACTTATGTACGCACGTACGAAGTTATACTTCTTTGGCGTAACAGAACAAAAATAGCTAAAGATTTCATCCCGTATGTCACAACTCTCTGTTTGTAAAAGGAATGCAGCTAACTTCATCGTGTCACTTTTTGGCTGCCGGTGTGCGCGCGCATCATAAAAAATTTTACCATCATAATTTTTTCCAAACGTGCCAAAAGAAGTATAACTTCAAAAAATAAAAAATAAAAATACCTTTATTCATGAAATCGTAGTTACAATATTTTACGCTGAGCCTTCCCAGTAAGCAAAGATACTTGTTTTGAATTGAACTGATTGAAATTGAATGATTTGAATGCCTCGCATCCTACTAATTGGCTTACAAAGACTTCTTATGATTTATTTCTCAAACGTATTAATCTATCTTTTAACTATATTTATTTGATATATTGTAACGTATGAATTTAATATTATGTACGAATTAATTTTTATATAATGTAATAAAAACATAATTTCTTTTAACTAATGGATATTATTATAATTTTTCGATCTGAGTACGAAGCCACCCTCGTTATTTTTTACCCCAAAACAGTTCCGGTTATATATATATATATATATATATATATATATATATATATATATATATATATATATATATATTACACGTTCATTAGCTAGTATGTTTGTGCGACGCATTTTGCTAAATTCAAACTACGTATGTAAAAATACAAGTAATAGCGTGATTAATAATACAGTGCCTGGGCGAACTAGATTCGCTCAGCGTTGACGCTCGTTTTGTAGATTATCGTCCATTGACGACAATGCAAGTATCACAAAAATTTACGAGATGGCGCTGTACGATATCATCAACATGAGAGCAGACAGAAAAAGGCTTTAATAATTAGTTATAAAAAGCTTTTTTATTGTGAAAAATTCCGTTTTTTTTTTAAACTAAAAATACATATATTAAGTATAAGACCTTATCTTAACACAAAATTTGTTCCAAATCGTTAGAGCAATTTCCGTGATACAGGAAATAAACTATAAGACCTAGAATTACTTTAAGTGTAAGGCCGAGTAGATTAAAAGACTCCTAAACACTGGAACTCATAAATTTCCATATAAACGGAATTTATAGGGCAATATCACTGGGGATTCTGACTTTAAACCTGATGTACCTATGAGATGATGGAAAATCTGCTGCACGCGGTTTTAAGACTACAATATTCACACAAACTTTACGAAAATCATTTTATACTTTAAAAAAATCACTGTTACGAGTTTATGTTATCAGTACAATTATGAAGAAGGAAAATAAAAAATGAATATATATATACCTTCAATTAAGGCTTTTCTATTAATTCTTGACAGATCATCGCCTAAAGTTAGCAAGATACACAAACCCGTGTACGTCATAGCTAAATGACCACATCTGTAATGCCTGTTTTCTGCTTCCAAGTCGATATTTATTGTCGAGGAACCCTGGAAGCCACAAGCCGACATATCACCATCTGGAATAATTAATAAAAATTACATACATAATATATTGCAGACTATAGATCACTTAGAAAACGTACAGCTTTTAAGTCCCTTCTATTGAATAAAGAATCAAAGTTTATGGATACCTATCCATTGACAGATAAAAATAAAACTAACAAATAAGTGATTTTGTTTTAAATGAGAATACAAATCTATCTATATATATATAAAAATTAATGTTTGTGTGTTGTTCCTCTATGTGCTGAAACATTTGTGAATTATTCTGTATGTACGCCTACGAAATTCATCGGACGTTTGTCTTAAATGCGTTCCTAGATTATTTAAACCTGAAGACGCATCCGAACGAAGCGAGGGTAAGTCGGTAGTCTATACATATAATAAAATTGTAACTTAGCCGAATCTGTACATTAAATATTTTTTGGAAAATCTTATTGAAATAAACATTATTATCGATACAGTGGCCGAATCTATAGTTTTTAGGATTTTTGCCTGTCTGTCTGTCTGTTACCGCATCACAGAAGAACCACTGGAGGGATTTTGATGAAATTTGGTATGATGATAGCTGGTTATCCGGGTCAACATATAGCATACTTTTTACCACGGGAAAATATCTCATTTCTGAGAAAAAATACAAAAACTGCAATGTTAGAGTATACTAATATGTAAAACCTAAGAATTTGGTCGTAAAGTATAATTACAATCAGCGGAATAGTAATAGAGTAAAGCCGCAGGCAGAAACTAGTATATAAAATCTTAAACATACGCACTTTAAGACCTTACAATGCCACATTAAAAGGACATATGAATGTATCGAGAGCATTCTTATTGACATTATTGATTTGACCTTTGATCAAAGCGAGTTTAATATTTATAAACAATGCGCCGCCGCTCTTGCTTTTACCGCGCGGCAAAAGCTATCCTTTTTAGCTCTTTAGCCTTTAGGGAACAGTGGACGAACCCAAGCGTAGCGAGAGTATGTCGCTATATTTCAATATATATTAAATCTGTCCCAAAGAAATAGTTATTCGGGCTATTACGCTGCTAGTATTTTATTATTGTAATTAAATCGCTTTACAAATAATAAAATAAGAGTTTTATCCTTAACAGCGCACCTGTTTAAAAACAATAAATTGAATATGTTTATACAATATTTGAAAGACATTTTAAGGTTACAAATAACAATATACGTTGTTTTTTTCTCTACTTCTTGAAAAATGAAGGTATATTTTATGTACCTACAGCATACATAATTTACTTACACTTATATTCAAAAGTGGTAAAGTTTGTAAGTTATCATGTAGTTGTAGAGGTGATCTCTAAAACTACTCATACAATTTTAAAATTCTTTGACTAATATATAAAATGGACGTTCATGGTCGACATAGACATATTAGGTATTTATTTAAAACTAATATTATAAAGAGGTAAAGTTTGTGAATTTGTGAGTTTGTGACGTTGTAGGGGGTAATCTCTGGATCTACAGAACCGATTTAGATGAAATTTGCTAAGAAGATAGTTTGAGACCCTGGAAAGGACATAGGATACTTTTTATCGCGGAAATCATCCCTGAAGGGGGTGAAAATATGGATAAAAATTTGTATTGGGAAGCAAGCGAGGAACGAACCCGAGCGAAGCGAGGCTGAGTCGCTAGTTTAAAATAAAAGGGCTTTTCGGAGAGACCGAATTAGCAACATAAGTCGACGAAAAACTAAACAGTATGTCACGACAGACAGGCACGCAACGTTATCTACTTCTAATTCTTATTATAATAAATTACGAGAGATGTCCAATTAGATACATTCTGTATTGCGATGAAATAGCAGCTGATAGTAACGCGCTCGCTTGAGAAACCGAGTGAAGTGAGTTCAAATCCCGGGTCTCGCACCTCATGATATTTTCATGTACGAATGAATCATTTCTTAACATGATTGCCATTAGTTTTACGGTAAAACAAAAAGATCGTAAAGAAACCTGCATTTCTGAGAGAACCAAGAAATTTTTCGAAAGACATGTAAAGTCCGCCAACCCGCACTTATCCAGTGTAGTGGACTATAGCCTGATCCTTTCGTATTGAAGGGAGACCGGTGCCCAGCAGTGGGACGGTAGAAAAAGAGCTGAATACGAAGTGCTACTTTGAAGGCAATTAAAATATTCAAAATAGAAAAAATATTTACAAAAATAAAAAGACCCTACTGCGTAAAAAGCGAACAAAAAAAAAATTGGGGACAAGTTGACAAAAGGAACATCGTATAATGCAGTAAGAGATATGAATGTTTTAACTTTTACCCTTGCTGCGAATCTTGCTACATATACATATGTATGTTTCTAATGATATAATTGTTAAACATTACTCAATTACTTTGAATCTTACACTATACACTTAAATAGATTCATTTGTAGCGTGAGTCATATTTAGTTCTTGCTAATCAAATTCGGTAGAACAAAATGGAGACAATAACTAACGCCTCTATGAATTTGGTACAATTGTTTACATAATTATTATTATCATGTATTTCAGTACTATTTAAACAAGACAAAGTTTCCTTAAATTAAATGATTATAGTGTAAAGCTTATTCTGAAATAAATGCTTATGAAATACCCACTCAGAATTCAGAAGGCTATTTAAATATATAAATAAACAACAGATAAGAAACAGTAGGACTTTTGTTTAACATTGTTTATATATATGTATATAGATTATACATATTTATATATTTAGGAACTCGCATTTAAGTTTATTGCTTTTAAAGCCTTTTATTAGTCAAATGAGACCTCTAATTGTAAATATGCAAATAAAGTCTTGAGATTTGTTGAGTATTGTCATATATTGTATTCTTATCTTAATAAGCATTAGATTATTTAGTAGATCCATGACAGAGGTGTAAAAACAAGGACACTTCTAATATCTTATGTAAATATACATGATCAAACTTTGTAACACATTTAAAGCATGGCTATAAAATACTCATATACCTTCTAAATTACTTTTCGTTTTATAAATATTCTAGAGACTTACCCTGGTTTCGCTCAGATCCTGGATATCTTTTTGTCCTACAATATATTGCTTTCTTACTCATTTACAGTAACTCACATTTTTTTTATCTTCAACTAAAGTTATTATTTCTACTAGTAAAAACGTTTAATCAGAATAAAAATAAAATATAGTACTCAGCAGTTATGTGGTTTCCAATTTGTTAAAATATATTCAGAAACAGTTCAGAGGCTGTCCCTATATCCAACGTTAATAACTTTACCTATTTATAATATTAGAGTAGAAGTGCTTAGCTAGGACCATACAGAATCAATTAAAAATAAACAAAATTATGTCTCATAATAACTCAAATTATTGAGCAAAGTGTATTTATTACTCTGTTCAAGAGTTGCTTGTTAAAGGAAATGTTTGGAATTAAGATATATTGACTTATGTCGGGATATCTATTATAGCATATTTATTAGTGTAACTTCAATATTTAAAAGAGCAACTGTTGAGTTTCTCATCAGCTCTTATTAGCAGAACTGCTTTCCGAGCCGGTGGTAGCTTCCTCACAGACTGACTACGCAGATGCTCTTTAAATTAAATTGACCATTCAAGAGTGCTCATAATAAGTCTATTTGAATAAAGTTTCATTTCACATGTAACAAATATAAAATAATACTAAAAGTTTTAAAACTAGAAAATTATCTAAATAGAGAGAAAATGGAGTTATTGAAGCAGTATAAGTAATACTTAATACATTTATAATATTAGCAGATTTTATAGGTCATGTCAATTATAAATAAAAATAAATATTAAGTCATTTTGAGCTAATTATTTCAAATTACATATTCATATATGATTACAGTATATTGTAACTCATTTAAAAAATATATATATGTTAGAAACTCCTTAATAATAATTAGAACTTTTCAACAAATAATAGATGACTCATAAGTTCTTCTTATCATAATTATTTCATGAGACTTAATATGAAAATTCTAAAACATTGTATTTTAGAATTTTCATAGCTAAGCTCCCATATCTTACTTAAAATTACAAACTAACAATTACAGAGACTTACTATCTTTGTTGGGGTGGACTTGCAGTTTATATAGCCATTCTATTATTCTATTCTGTAAATCCAAGGATATTGATGTTATAGATCCAAGCACATCTAATCCAGATACTGAGAAATATGCTATTGTTACTCTGAAAACAATGTACATATAAACTGTTTAAATATAATATTAAATAAAACTATACTACATAAACATATGATAAAGTAAATAAAAAAAGAAACAATTATTAGATAGCACTTTTTATTCTTTTACTTTAAATTGTAATCAACTATTGAATTTCTAAAATTCTTTGAACTTTCTGATAAGCATCAGAATAGTCGTATTTAACTTTCACTTTACTAAAACTATAATTTAATACCTGGTTGTATCATGAGATGAGAGAGAAGCTGGTAAAACATTTAGAAATCTCATAAAATATTTAACATGCTGTCTATGTGCTAGGTTTTTGTTTTCTTCGTTGTTCATTTTAACTTTTTTCTAAATCACTTCAAGTTTTATAAACAAATAAAATGCTAAAAATCGCGACACATAAATCACATATATTTTTACTATGCAGGCATCTGAATGACTTTAACAGTAGAAATCACAAATTTTCACTTAAAATTTTTATTCTTTTAAATAGCTATTGTGAAAAATTTGGACTACACAAGTGGTTTTTATAATTAATTTAAAGTTACTGAATGAAAATTGAAATTTTAGTAACATGATAAAGATGACATATGTATGTGTAATGTGACAATCACGTTATCGTGAACGTAATGTCATTTAAAATGACAACTCTAAGATGGAAATAGATAACTAATAAGTTGAATCCATAAACAAAAATTATTATATGTTGTTTTAAAACTATGTAATTCTGGGAATATAATGTGTTTATGCAAAGCAAAGTAATGCTTCTATATAAATTAATTGTTCGTATTATCTAGTTGTTTAATCTGCGCCATCTAGTTCCATGGAAAGCTACGAGGCTTGTGTTATGGATACCAGATAGTAGATACACTACACATATTTAACTTTTAAATACAGACATATTATAAATATAAACACCCATGACTGGGGTACAAACATTCGCGCTCATCACACAAATGAATCCCCCCAGCGGGACTCGAACCCGCGACCATTGGCACAGCAAGTAGGGTCACTACAAACTAAGCCACACGCGTATAATACACGCACATATAACTTTAAATGTATACATATTATAAATATAAACATTTTATATATGTAGCAATATACTCTATGATAAACACTCAAGACTGAAGTACAAACATCGTGCTCATCATACAAATAAAAGCCTCCAGCGGGACTGGAACCCGCGACCGCTGGCACAGCAAGTAGAGTCACTACAAACTGAGTTAAACGTGTCGTCAAATTATATAATGACATTTAAATGCTTTAGATAAAAATTCGAAGCCGAACACATTTTAAAATTCACTGATGATTGATGTTACCCGGGACAAAAATCTTAGCGACCGGTGGCTAGCGATACAGAATAAGGATAAAGGAACCATATCACAATATTTTATGTTTATTACATATCTTTAGTATATTGAAATATCTATTTTTACATTTTGACTCATATTAGGGCTTGATAGTTTGAATGTACCTTAGTAATACTGTAAATGTAGACTAAACCTTAACTGTCAGATTGACATGACGGTTCATCGCTCAACATTCTCTGTGGACTGTGGTTCTTTTTCATGGCTGACGTTCGAAGGAGCTAACTGCAGTCATGAAGGTTCTCAAAAAGTATTTAATAATATGTTTATAAATTTAGTTATAACGAAATAATTCAATGTACACGTTTGTAGCCATTTAAACAATTTAAATTTAAAAAGTTTTTGTTAATATGTGTTGTGATTATTTTAAAAATTTTCGATGAAAAATGCCGTGTTGCTTACTTTGAAACTCATGCAATATAAATATCTCCTAATGTAGTGCTAAATACAATAATAATAAATATAAACTTTAATATGAAACAGTGTAATAAATACTTGCTAGATTATGTTGTGTGTTTATAATACAAATGAATAGTATAGTGATTGATGTGTACTATAACCTCGTTTCCTTGTTTTTTTAGCTGAACGTCTCCTACCCGGCAACGGGATGTCAGAAGTTATTCGAAGTTGTAGATGAGCATAAGCTTCGTATCTTTTATGAAAAGCGCATGGGCGCAGAAGTTGAAGCCGACCAGCTAGGCGATGAATGGAAAGGTTATATTCTTCGTGTCGCTGGTGGCAACGACAAACAGGGTTTCCCTATGAAACAGGGAGTTCTGACCAACAGTAAGTTTTTAATTTCTTGATCGTTCTTTTATAAAATAAAATCAGTACTTATTAGAACAATATTGCTTATAAATGTAAATCACAGTTGACAGATACATTTGGGGGTTACGTTTTAGTATTATGGGGGACATTTAATTTTATATGTCAACGTAAGTTATTATTTACCTACAAAGCCTAAGTTTAAAGTTGTTTTTTAATAAATTTTACTTTTTAGGTCGAGTCCGCTTGTTGATGTCAAAGGGCCACTCTTGCTACAGACCACGTCGTGATGGTGAGAGGAAGCGTAAGTCAGTCCGCGGATGCATTGTGGATGCCAACTTGTCTGTACTCGCCCTTGTCATTGTCCGCAAAGGAGCCCAGGTATATCCTCTTTTTGTGTTCGTGTTTTCTATACATATCAGCTTAGCCAATTTTTTCACTCAATTATTATTTATAATAAATTTCCTAATAAATGTATATAAGGAGAATCCCTGTTCTTACTGTTTCCCAGATCGTCAAATCTGTGTAATTATATGCGACAGGGTATACTAATTGGTCTATGGTGATGCTGAATTGCTAATGTAATGCAGATAAACCAAAATTAGCTCCACACATGCTTAAATTAATACAAATTAACCTGTTTTTATAAGAATTTTGTGTACCAGTAAAAAAATCTGACAAATTTTGTTTTTTAACAGGAAATTCCTGGACTTACCGATGGCAATGTACCACGTCGTCTGGGACCTAAACGTGCGTCCAAAATCCGTAAACTGTTCAACTTG
Organism: Brenthis ino; assembly: GCA_921882275.1. NCBI lineage: Eukaryota > Metazoa > Arthropoda > Insecta > Lepidoptera > Nymphalidae > Brenthis > Brenthis ino. The sequence continues at coordinate 22,319,873 of OV170232.1, read as the reverse complement.
ACCAAACAGGATGATGTCCGTCGTTACGTCGTAAAACGCCTTCTGCCTGCTAAGGAGGGCAAGGAGAATGCTAAACCCAGATATAAGGCTAGTATTTTTTCATCATTACATTGAGTCTCGCATTGTTGTTAAATAGACAAAATCCTTAGTGAAATTTAATTCATAATTATACTTATGGTTATTATATTACACATGGCGGTTATTCCATATTACCAAATTTTTATTATAAATGTGAAAGTTTGTAAATAGTATTTGTTATTTCTTCTTACTCTAATGGCTTGACTGATTATGAGTGAAATTTGGAATTGAAATAGCTTTTATTCTAGACTAACGACTTACCCTTGCTTCATTCGGGTGCACCCTGAAGGTACATTTTTATTTTTTGAGCGGAACCCTAATTCTTTTTCTAAAATTAAAGTAGTCAAAGTCACTCTTTATAACATCTGCTATCTGCCAGTTAACGTCCCGACAAAATCAGTCCAGCTGCTTTAAAGACTAGGTGGAACATAAATACAGTAAATAATTTCATGTACATTTATTAAAAAGCTGTTATTGTGACATTACAAACAGCCACTTCTGTTTATTTTTCTGTATAGAGTACTACTATTCTTTATCAATATAGTTCTTATGAGAATTGAGCTGCTGGTTAAATCTAGTTATCATATACTAACGGCTCACAGTCGCTTTGCTCGTCTTCGAAAAAACAAAACTATCCCTCTGGAACTGCATATTTTTCCAGGATAAAAAGTAGCCCATGTGTCATTCCAGACTATATCTCTGTGCCAAATTTCATCAATATTCGTCCAACCGTTCTGGTGTCAAAGAATAACAAACAATACATACTCACAAACTTTCACATTTATAATATTTATACAAATTAAACTATGAACTGCATATAATTGGCCCGTATTAACATGTAGTTAACAATATTTTTATTGTTAACCCCAGACGCAAAAAGAGGGGTGTTATAAGTTTGAAGTCAATGTCTGTCTGTGTGTGTGTGTGTGTCTGTCTGTCTGTGGCATCGTAGACCTTAAACGGATGGACCGATTTCAATGTGGTTTGTTTTACATTTGAAAGCCAGTTTCCTGGCGGTGGTTCTTACCTTTGCTTGGTTAATATCGGTCAAGCAGTGTAAGAGTATCAGCTCTTTTCCGAAATGACGTATGGCATTTTGGCGTATGATTACTTGATTAAGTGCTTCACGCGTGCCAGTGTAATCGTTAAATGACAATTAATTTGCATAGAGGTTTTCTTTAAATTTTTAATTTATAATTATTTCATATTTTCCCTGATGATATATGTACTGACTGGGTCCTCAAACCTATCAGTTATTACAATCGGGGTATAAAAAACTAGCTCCGAGCAGAAGATTCAGATTTATGTCTGTCTACTTTTACAGTGAGCCAAACAATAGAATATGTAACATATTTTATAAATGAATCTTAATTATGTATTATTTAAACAAAATCTTAAATATGAAATTTTTGGTAAAGTAAATAATATTGTTATTCTAGGCTCTCCGTTTTTAAATACAGCAATTTTATTAATTTAATTTTAGCTATAATTATTATAATACTTATTAAGAAAAATTAAAATGTTAAGAATTAAAATTCTCCATTTTTATTATTGTTGTATTTTCTTTAGGCCCCCAAGATCCAAAGGCTGGTTACCCCAGTAGTATTGCAACGCAGACGCCACAGATTGGCACTCAAGAAGAAGCGTCTCGCCAAACGCAAGACTTCCGAGGCTGAATATGCTAAGTTGCTTGCGCAAAGAAAGAAGGAATCTAAGGTGAGGCAATTATAATTTAATATACTAATAAGTTGTTTATTATTTGAAAAATACTGAGAAATGTAGGTTAATGAAAATATTCCATCAAAAATAATTTAAATTTCTATCTATTTTATGTAAATAACAAATTGTCTTAAAAGTTTTTTATTTATACATATAAAATATGTTGTATATCAGTATACATATAACACACAACTGTATATATATACTGTTATACAATATGTATAACAATATATATATACAGTTGCAAATGTGAAGTGGAACATAATGACGAATATATTTTCTAGATAATATAGATAGGCTAAGTATTGATTTAAATTTTTTTTTACTTTTTTATATAGTTTTCCTTTCTTTAATTCAAAATTTTTATTTACGAATGGTTATCTTTAAATATAAAATTATATATCTCGGTAACAGCTAGTATCATATGACTATAATTGATTTATAGAAATCATACTGAGCTGTAAGAGCAAGGTGCTGTCTCTTACCCCTTGGTGTATTTTTAATATAAACTAAGGTATTAGATCAGCAACAGTTAATAATATTAAGTTTTCTTTATCTGTACAAGATTATAAAAATAACTAAATGACTCTTATTTTGATATACAAAATGTTTGTTCTCAGGTGCGTCGCCAAGAAGAAATCAAACGCAGGCGTTCAGCTTCAATGCGTGATTCCAAGAGCTCAAATCAGAGTGCGCCGCAAAAGTGAAAAGTCTTTTAACAATAAAAATTAATAAAATCTATATTATCTTTTATTTATTTCCATTTTTTTTTTGCAATTATCATTTTGTTGAGGTCGTTGAAAATTTAAAAATGAGCGTATTTACCTATAATAACATATATAAAATCTATTGTTTATATCTTCTTTTTGTATATTTATTTGTGGTGTACAATAAAGCATCTATCTATCTATCTATCTAACAGTTTTTAATAACGTGTCTTTCCCTCTTTCCCAATATTTTTTTTATGTTTAAAGGAGATTAGTTATAAAAAAAAAACAATTTTTCATCAATAGAAATGTTTTTTTTTTAATTTAAGATTCACCAGTGGTAATTACAATATTACAGCAATAATTATGCTTTGTTACAAACTTAATATTGCTAAATGCATTACCTTTTAAGGTGAATACCGCATGCGAATGTGTGAAATAGTTATCCATACATATTATATAAGACTAGCAGAACCCGCGGCATCGCTCGCGCTAAAATTTAAACAAACTAAAAAAGTGGGTCCATACAAACTTTCATCCCCTACTTCACGCCCTTATGAGATGAATTTCGAAAAATGCTAAAACACGTATTCGTTTAATTGTATTGAAAAGCATACTAAGTTTCAAATAATTCCGATCATATATTTTTTTCTATAATCTCCTGCGGTAAAAAGTAGTCTGTCACTCTCCAGTCTATCTCCACACAAAAAATCCGTCACTGTTTCGGCGTGAAAGAAGGACAGACAGACAGACAAACAAACAAACAAACTCACATATTTGTGGGATGGATTTAAACGCTAACAAAAGTAAAATTTAAAAATAATATATATTTAAAAAAAAATTATTATGAAATACAAAATGGCACCAATAAATATACAATATAATAATTTATAACATAACAAAACACCAGTACAGGTACAAATTGTCACAAAAGAAAACAATATGTTCATCGAAATTATTTAGGATTCTTTAGAAGTCCTAGACCAATATATCTCGCCATAACTCTTAGATAGGAGGGATTCAATTTTTTCCTTTTTTCCAGTAAAGATTTCAGATATTTTTCGGACGTTTCATCGAAGATCTTTTGATAATCCGACGCCTGAAAGAATAAAAAAAATCAAAAGTACCTACTAATAAATAAATAATAGTAAAGTCTAAATGCTAGTATTCCTGTTTGAGCAGTTATAAATGTATGACTAGAATCTGGATACAAAAGATGCCTATCTGTGTAAGAGTATATAAATTATGCTCATTAAACAACCATTATATATTTCTGTAAGAAAATGTCTAAGTAGGAAATCTAAGAAATAATACTCTATTTTTTTTTTTATATGTCATAAAGAAGTTTTTAATAATTTAGTTTTTTAAATTATAGTAAGTTTCATATACGTAAATTTTAAGAAAAAAATCAACTTCGAGGTTTCTACTATACAGGGGATGTGTTATTGAAACCGCTCCCGACTTTTAAGTTAAAAAGTAATAAGTAGTACCTATATATTGGAATTTTAAGATACATATTGACGTCAACTAAAAAAATATATTTATCTTACCGTCGTTTTCGCTATCCAGCAAAGTTCTTCAAAAAGATTGTCTTGATTTTCACCAGATGCAGGTAAATAGGTGATTCCATCGTACTAAAAAAAAAACAAAAAAAATGTTCAATGAAAAAACCCAAATACGGTTACAATAATTTAAAACATTACCTTTGGCAAGCCATTAAAATTTTCTCTTTCGATAACTTCAATTTCCATATCCAACTCCATACTCCGTGTGATTCTGTTCACGGCAATACCTTGAAGAATTATTGGTCGGTATCGTATCAAATTGGATGTATCCTTTTTGTTTGCCAGTAACAAAACGAGTAGAGCCTGTCTAGGTGTTATATCGGTGGTCCAATTTTTCATCTGAAATGTAGATTTTAAATTTAACGAATATTTTCGATTATTTGAGGAAGAAGTTTTTAGCAAAATACGGATATTAGATATATTTCTATTTCTAATTACGATTACTGATTAGTAAATAAAACGTTGGGAAATGCATTTACGCACGAGGTGTGGGACTCACCGGCAAAGCCAGTACTACCCACTAAAACCCTACAAAGCCTTCCCCCGTCTTTATAGGGCGTCGCAGGATCGCTTACGCATTCAACTACGACGCCCCGACGGCAGGTCTACCGAAGCAGACCACAACAACCACGAGGTTGCTCCAAGGTCCACTCTGCTATCAGAGAAATACCAGGAGCAACCCGCATGCTACACCGCCCTCCGAAGAGGGCCACCTCCCACCGCCCACCGAAGTGGGCCACCTCCCTGTGCGTTTCTTAACTTCGCGCCCGGCTGTATTGCCGGGCACTACAGTGAGTCCCCCCACCACGACAAGGTGAACGCACGTTGGGGAGGACACAGCCCAAACTAGTTCCATGGGTCCATATTCTATATTATGTAAGTTTAAATATATACATATTATAAATATAAACGTCCATGACTGGAGTATAAACATTCGTGTTCATCACACAAACGAATGCCCCCAGCGGGACTCGAACCCGCGACAGCAAGTAGGGTCACTATAAACTAGTAGGGTCACTATTAACTTCGCACCTTCGCTTCACTCGAATGCGTCCATAGGTACCTAAAAGTAGCCATGAGTTCTGCAGGTCTTACTCTATACGTGTACTATTTCATCTAAATCCGTCTAGCAGTTCCAGCATAAAGGAGTAACAAACAAACTTCCACAGACCGTAGCATTTATAAATATACCTAGTAGTCCGATGACCGATCCATGCTAAAGAATCAAACAAAAAATCCCAATAAAATCTATTCAACTGTCCCAAGTAAAATTTAAAAAACAAAACAAGTAACGCTAATACTTAACAATAAAATATCAACAACTATAACACAATCTTAAGTTAGCCAATTATGTTTCTTAATAGTCTTATCAGCATTTACCTCATTTATTGCAAATATTATCTTTTTTTCCAAATTTCCATCTAAAACGCTAGATAATGCTTTCGACGATCCCAGAGCAAGGAGGAACTCATCTAAATTGGTAATTTTATTTAAAGCCGTACTGGAACGCTCATTGTGTAAACTTGACATTGATTTACATTTTTTATAGAGCTTAATAAAACCTCTTCTCTTATTGCTTCCACAACATTCAGATGGTCTTCGTGGTTTTCGTTTGTCTGTACGTCTTAGCTCAGAAATAGCAGTATTTTTATCCAAAATACAGGCTAAGGCTTTATTTTCTGTCTCTTTTACACGACGTTTAATACCATTATAGATTGAATTACTCTGTACATTTGATATAATATAATTGATACGTGTAGTTTCTTTTATATTAGTTTCTATCCTAATACTAATGTTATGATCATTGTGGACTATAATTTTGAAATTTTTAATAAGTGGTGTATTTATATTTATATTTAAAAATTGATGACACAATAAAGACTCCGCCAAACTCATAAAATTAATTTTCTTAAAAGCAGGATATACTTTTTTATTTGTAACCATATAAGGTTGTACCGTTAGACAATTAGGCTCTTTTAGACTTTTAAAGTCGCTATTACTGGATTTAGGTGTGGTTGATGAATTAAAGCTTAAAATAGACGCAGATATCGGGGGTTCCGTTAATGAATTTTTTAGTAAATTCATTTGAATATGCATCAATATGTCTTGAGCTTTCATCAAGTCAAGCATTGATTTAGACATCCATTTTATATTGTCTTTAACAATATTCTTTATAACCGATACAGGTGATATTTTGGGAAACTCTCCGTGTTCAAAAGTTCTTTCATCTGATGTTCCGGCAATTTGTTTCGGAATAAAATGCTTTATCGCATGAAGACTCTCACATTGAGTAATTTCGGTTATCGGTGGTAAATGGTTGTCTACTTTTTCTATAGATGGTATTGGAAATGCTACTTGACAATTACTCTTCAAGATTTTCTGCATAAGATTTGGCAATACTGTACAAAGCTCAGCTGGAAGTACAGCATTAATAATAGTCGTCTTACATTTAAATATCTTTAAATTATCTGTTTCCTCCAGAGGAATACAAGAAAAGGATTTATTTATCTGTACATAATTAATTTCTCGTTTTAATGCGATATCGAATTGAATGACAGTGTTTGTGACACAATGTTTGACAGCTATTTGATTTAAATTCGTGACAGTCTCAATTTCCAAGTCCGATAGTCTATCGTCGAATCCAGGAAGAACAATTGGACCAATATTCTCAGCTTCCAGGGAACTTTCACAACTTTCATTAACAACTGTTTCTGTTTGTGCAGATTCTTCCATTACATCTAAAACATATTATGACTAACTGTATTTGTGAATATAATTCACTTATTCATATATAATACATCTATGTCTCTCCTGAACGATTTTAGTAAGGAAGGCCAGTTTCGCAAATAAAACTCATTATAGTTTATCAGCATAGGCCATTTGGAAATCTCCGACATTGCCATCTATCCAAAATTTTATCATTTCTTAACTTACAAACGCGTAACATTTTTTGCTACGGGACTCAAACCCACAAACGTTTGATGTTTAACAGTAATTCATACATAAATAATACATATACTTACTCTTACGCTTCTGGAACTCCTCTTCCTGATAAAAATAAACTCCACTTTTTATTTTTTTTATAATATTATCAATAAAGTCACTAGTCCATTTTCGTTTAGCCCATTGATAGCTTTTATTATAGGAAGTCCTGTTATTACTTTCATCCTTTTTTAAAATTGTATTCGATTGTTTTGCCATTGTTAAACTATTTTGAGTGTTGGTTCCAATATCGATAGCAATAGATGGTGCGTCCTGAGAATCTATATTAATACTATTTATTTTAGCATAAATTTTAGAATCAGATTTTTTGTGGATAAGAGTCATCATTTTATTTTTAACTTTGCTCATAGGTTTTATTTTTTGTATTAAAGGCTCCTTTACGCTGCTGGTGTTTTTCTTTGTCCTAACGGCCATTGATGGATCGATCATTTTATCTCTAAGAGATGTACTCATATCGTGACGATTGTTACTAGTATAGTTGTTGTTTATAGAAAATTTATTAGTGTTACATTTAATGTTGTTACAATTGTTTGTTGAAAAACTTTCTTTAATATCATTTTCAAAAATATCACATGTGTTTTTTTGAAACCATTTTTTCATAAATGGCCATATATGTTCATTTAAGCCTTCAAATTGGGGTGGATCATAGGTTTCTACTTTAAAGCTAGAGCTTACTTGGTCTTTACCCAGGATTATTAAAGGAAATCTAATACAAGAGAGTCGTCTTTTTATTTCTGTTTGTGTCAACTTGGACATTATTGAGTTATTAGGTAAAGTTGTTGTCAAGCGAGGTTTTCGTTTTACCGCATCTAATTGCTTAGTTAAAAGTATCTTTTGACCTTTACTCAAAACAACTTTTGTAATGCCCGTCACATCTTGATGCTCTTCACTGTTACATTTTCCAAAATTATTTGTATCTGTTATGGTGAATATTTTATTACTCAAATTACATTTACTCGATTCTGAATAGTCCGGTGAAATAAATTTCTTATAATTATTATTTACGTTTGATTGAAATTGACTTACAATCGATTTCTTTTGTAATAAACAGTTATTATTAATAATAGAAGTATCGGTGGGATTCTTTTTTTCATTTTGTTCATAATTTTCATCGCGTTGGATATGTATGCGTTCATTTGAGGTTGTTTCTACATCTAATTTATCATGACAAACAGTTTTGTCACCCTTATTTTCATCGATTTTAATCTTTGTATCACTTTTCTTTATTCGCTTTTTCTGTAGTTTTGTTGCATTATTTGATCTGATATTCTTTTTACCACCAATTGTGGGCTGGTTGGATAATTTGTTGTTGAAAACTTTGTTCATTTCTTGATAATCGTCTTGCCGACTAATAACAGTTATTCTATCTATACTCGATTGAGAATGAGCATTTTGAAATGGATCTTCATCAATAAAACTTGAAATATATGCAAATTCCTCTGTTCTACAGGTTTCAATATACCTAAAATAATAAATAAGATAAAACCAGTATGATTATGTGACTTTTACCGCGTAAAAGAGGGAAAATGCGAGGTTATATTAACCATATCATCATTTTGGTATCAATACATACTAGGTACCATATATTGGTGTGTCTTGATACCACCAAACCAAATGACAAAATTATCATGCTATTCCGTGGGAAACATTTATTTGAACCTTAACTCGTGTCAATAGAACTCTTTGCATAACGACTATACTTTGCTCCATTGCAAATCTATTTTGCTCATAATAGTCTTTGGCCTACTCTAAAATGCCAACCTTTTTGGGTTGAAATTCATTTAGATTGGTACATTGATTTGTTATTAAAAAGTAAGGGACAAACAAACTCATACATTTTCACATTTATTATATTTATATACATATATATTTTTTTATATATTTTTAGTCCGCCAACCCGCACTTGGCCAGCGTGGTGGACTATGATCCTCCTCGTGTTGAAGGGAGGCCTTTGCTCAGCATTGGGACGTTAAAAAGGACTGAATGCATATTTATTTTATCGTAGGGACTATAGGGAAATAAAGAAAGTACCTAGCATCTTTTTGGTTGATGTGACGCCTATTTTTATTTTTTCCTTTCTTGAGAGACACATAACTGTCTTGTGACATGGAGGGTGTTGGCCTGAATGGAAATTTGTTAATATTACGTAAGACAGACCAAACATCATGGGCCTTCACATTAATTTTATTGGAAACATCAGGTTTTTTTAATTTCCTGTGACATTTTTTTTTAACTTTCTGCCCGTCACCAGTATATTGATTTATCATATCTGTAGAACTTTTGTCTAAATCAATATTAAGTTGCGAGCAGTACTTGGAGTCTCTATCAAAAACTTTTAATTCTCTACTGTTAACAGGTATTCTATTTTTGATTGATCGCCGCTTTTTAGGCTTAGATATTGCTTCATCTTTGTTGTCGTTGAAAAATTCTGAATCATTTAGATCACTAACAGTACATGCTTGTGGTAATGGAGCTTGTTCATTGGGAAGAGTCAAAACAGATTTTTTCGCTTTGTTTCTTCGTCGTTTTGACGATCTTAATTGGTCCGAATTTGCTTTATATATATTCACAGCTAACGGAAAAGACGACATAAAATCAGTAGTTCTTTTATGCATAAATTTTTTCTCAGTCACTCGAGAAAGCAAGTTAATCCTATCTCCATTAAGATAAGGCGAAACATTTCTACTTCCCTTCGAATCATAGTCACTGTTGCTGCTTATGTTTCCATCAGCACCACAACTACATTTGGCTAACTTACTGGAACTCAAATGAGAAGATTTTGAACACGAGGATTGCGTAATATTTTTATTATTAAATCTTTCAAATGAAGTTATTGCCATAACCGAATTTATCTTTTAACTATCTTGAAATCCTGCAGAAACATTTTATTTCAGGTACTTATATAGAAATCTGTATTGTATAATTTATTATTAAAATACATTCCAAGAGTGGGAGATTTAGATAAAAGATAAGTCTGGCAGGCCAGTTCAATCAGCTCAACCAATTCAGAACGGTTGCAAATAATATATACGTATAATAAGACCACCAGACGTACATGAGATGGGATTTCCGTTTTAAAAAATGTTACAGAATTTTAAAGTAACAAATATCATTCTCAGGCTTATCTTATCTATACTAGCGACTCACCCTCGCTTTGCTTGGGTTCGTCCCTAGGTACGTTTTGACGGTTAGTATAAATATAATATGCATGTATTATACATATAAACCTTCCTCTTGAATCGCTCTATCTATTGTTGAAAACTGTATTAAAATGCGTTGCGTAGTTTAAAAGATCTAAGCGCACAAATATCGGGAGCGACTTGTTTTGTACTATGTATAGATAACTATCTATGCAGATATGCCAATCCATTTTTGTTGCATACAGGAATACTGTATGAAAAAATCGCTTGAACGCTCTCGAAATAATAGACATAAATAAGTAAATTAGTATGTATAAATAAATAAGTTTAACTATAATCGCTTAATTATAAATTTTTGATATCACTTACCCTTATAAGAACACTTAAAATTTAAATTACGATAATTTCGAAGATTTATTAAAAAGATAATAATAATCCTACATTGAATTAAACTTATAGTAGGAAAGATTATTAGGTGTAAAGTATATTATAATAAAATCTCTACGCCATTGAATTACCTAAAAATATATTTTACGTCTGGTGTCAAATTTAAATTTATTCGATTTTCTATGATAATATATTCTTTATATAGGTACCTGTTAATAGTTATTGTCTTGTAAAATATTCATTTCAAAACAATTTAGTAAGATTTAATTGTGCTTAAGTAAAAGATAAAGTATTATTATTTTATAAATGATACTCTGTATTCTTATTATTTATCAATAAACGAAGTCAAAGTATTACATATTGTATATTTTTTATTTGTAATAAAAGTTATATATCTATAATTATTATGAAGCAAAATAAGCGATCACAAAAAAATAATTAAGATTTATTTCAAATTGCTACAGAAATTAACGAACGCAGTACAGCTGATTTTGAAATTTATGTTTAGATGCTGTCTAATGTCTATTGACATTGACACTTCAATATCAAAAAATCGAAACAGAAAAGAAAATACAACAGGGGAGTGGTAGCTATTAAATTATAAAATAAAAGTTATTAAAAAATGGCTTCACAAGGAGATAAACAAGAAATAATACAATATGTTCCCTTCGCATCCTTTGTTCACCCGTCATTTTGGCACAGCTTAACTGAGTTGAAATTAAACGTAGATAAATTAAATGAGAACACAAAACAAATATATGGGAGATTTACCTATAGAGATGATATTGGCATTGTTTTTGAAGTTGATGGAACCTCTTTCAATACGTAAGTTAAAAATATTAATAACTTGACAAATTGTTGGAATTTTTTAGTTTTCTTTTATTAATTTTACTTCGAGTATAATATTTTCTTTTTATTTTTTAAGTGAACCAGAGCTGGAATTGAACCATATCAATGTTACTGGTACTCTTATGAACAAAAACACAATAGAAGATTTCAAAAGTATTGACAAAGCATCATTATTAAACAGCATAGGAGAAGTTATAAGGGCAAATATTCAAATGATGTCTTGGATTGACAATCCCAGCAGCTTACTGAACTTTTTTATTCTTTCTTTTGCTGTAAGTATTGTGATTAATAATATAAATTTGTGAAATTCTGAATTAATTAAGATGAATACAAGTTCAATATTAAACTATAATGTTATCATTATAATTTATTTATTCAACAAAATAGTAAATAAAAATATGTACAGTAAATTTTAATAAGCTATTTTTTCCATTAGTTTCTCGTTTTATAATTACAAATATTTTTCAAAAACATTATGTATTTTGCTCACCATATTTTTTTATCAACACATAGAATTGCGTATAATTATCACATTAACAGAAAAAAAATCATTTGTAAATAAAAATATGACAATGTAAAGACTATTTACAACAATTTACAATAAAATAAATAAGGTAACAACGTGAAATTCAAATATAAAAAATTAAGAGAGCAGATTTTTACAATCATTAGTCAGTTAATGTTAGCTACCCCTAACAATTTTTAGGTAAACCAATAAGGGTCAAGTAAATTTTAAGTTTCAGGGAGTTGTTGTAGTGTCTGTTGTTGAATGTTTATAAATATGTAATAATATTATTAATAACAATATTTTCATTTGCAGGATCTCAAAAAGTTCCACTATTATTACTGGTTTGCGTTTCCTTCTCCAAATCAACCCACAGTGTGTCTAAAAAAGAAAACTATTATAAGTACAGATTTCACACAAGAACATTTGCTCCAAATCTCACAAAGCCATAAATTATTAGATACATCACAGAAATCTTTCTTCATTATTACAAAAGATAATAATCAAGTCAATGTTGTACCACTTTCAAAGGCTTTGGATAAAAATAAAGTGAATAGTCCAAATAGTTTAGATCTTTCAAAAACATATTTCGCATTCTCCGATCCCAGTAATAGCGAAAATCCTGGATGGCCCCTCAGAATATTATTGGCAGCTTTATTAGAATACTGTCCTCTCTTAAAGGAAGAAGATATTTCAATAATTGGAATTAGATGTAATAAAGATGGTGCCATAGATAAAAGTCAAATTTTCACAGTCACCATACCTGATGTGAGTATTATATTTGGACAAGAGACTTATGCTCGCTTTGCTCTGGTTTGTCCCTAGGTATAGGGATTTTGTTCACAATTTCATATGTTTTAATTTTATTTGCAGAACCCTGATTCTTCTTCTAAAATAAAAGTAGTCTAAATTACTTCTTATACCATTAGCTATCTGCCAGAAAAAGTCCCGTCTAAATTAGTTCAGCTATCTCGGAGATTAACCAGAACAAACAGACAGACAAAAAAAATTAAAAATGGTTTTTTCTTATTAATACCTTATACTTTCATATGCATTTAATGAGAAGCTGTTATTTTGACATTATAAACATACACTTCAATTTTATTTATCTGTATAGATTATTAATATCTATATATATAAAAGAAAGTCGTGTTAGTTACACTATTTATAATTCAAGAACGGCTGAACCGATTTGGCTGAAACTTGGTGGGGAGGTAGCTTAGAACCAAGAGACGGACATAGGATACTTTTTAGCCTGTTAGAACGGCTGGACCAATTTTTGGCTAATAACACTGGCTAATAACTATTTATATCTATTTAAAACGTACCTAGCGACGAACCCGAGCGAAGCGGGGGTGAGCCGCTAGTTTTATATAAAACAATAATGACAAGCTATATATGAAAAGTTACTTATTCTATCTGATTTATTTATTGCCCAGAATAAGCTGTGTGTGTGGATTTAGTTGTATTTCTTGCACTGTTTTATTTTAAATATAACTATCTTTTCGGAGTTTTGGCAGATTTATTATGAGTTGTGGTTGCCAACATTTGGAATGCTTAACAGCTATCATGGTGACAGTTTTATTCCAAATTTAAATAAAAACGTGTGCAATTATTTCCAGAATGTCCAATCAGCTGATAAAATAGGCTGGGTTGGCTGGGAGAGAAATGACAGAGGAAATTTTGGACCTAAACTAGCTAACATGTCTGCTTCCATGGATCCTATAAAGTATGTAATGTTGTGTTTCTTTTTAATTTTGATAGTAATATTACAATATGTGAAAAGTGTGTTTGGATGTTTGTTGCCTGAACTAATGAAAAGAGTAGATGTTTGGCACACCAATAGGCCATTTTCTGGACCAAGACATGACTTTTTTATTTTCCTATGACATTTATTATTTATTATTTATTTATTTTCCTCTTAAGTAATATATGATTGTACCAAATGAGATGTTATAGTAAAAAAGTCACACACAAATAAACTAAGCATATTTAAATGTAACACTTCATAACACCACTCACTTGCCAAGTTCCCCACTAAAGTTGCCAATCAAATGCAAAAAATATGGGCCGATTAGACATGGAAAGAGGTAGTTCACTTGCTGTCACATTTACTCCATGACATTTTTTCATTCATTCATTTTGACTTCCGAATACTACATACAGGACATACGCACATGCACGCGCACACTGACGCTCACACGGACGCAATCACACAGACGCACACGCGCGCGTGCGTCCACTCACGCGCACTTTTATTTTTAAATAAATAATTTATTTTTTGTGTAAATGGCACGCCAAATCGGACGTTTTCAAAAACGTTTATTTTTGATTTTATTAATACATATGTTTTTATTTCAATACCATTCAAAAGAGGCTGACTGGTAAATTTTGAGATTTTTTTGATCAATAATTCAAAAATATCGAATTTTCCAAAAAAACCCCGCTCTTTTTTAGTTTTTTTTCTCATAACTTTCTAAATAATGGTCGAAGTTCAACATTTTTGGTTTTGGATTGTATTCAGCTCTTTTCAACGTCCCACTGCTGGGCACGGGTCTTCCTTCAGTACGAGGGGGATCAGGCCATAGTCCACCACGCTGGCCAAGTGCGGGTTGGCGGACTTCACATGTCTTTCGAAAACTTGCTAGGTTCTCTCAGACATGCAGGTTTCCTCACGATGTTTTCTTTCACCGTATGGCAAGTGGTAATCATGTTAGAAATGATTCGCACATGAAAATATCAGAGGTGCGAGCCCGGGATTTGAACTCGCTCCACTCGGTTTCTCAAGGTTTCTCAAGCGCGTTACCGCTGGGCTACCACTGCCTATGTTTTTGTTTTGGATTACCTTTACATAAAAAAAATATTATATTTTTTTGTAAAGATTGAATTTGAACTGAAAAACTTTGAAAGTTATGAGCAAAAAACCAAAAAAAGAGCGATTTTGAACCAGTGATCATAAAACCTCAAAATTTACCAGGAAGCCTCTTTTGAGGGGTACTAAAAATACCAACATATTAAGAAAATAAAAATATTTTTTTGAAACCTTCCGATTTGACGTGGAATGCCCCAAAAATATATGTTATTTATAGTTATATACTATTCTTGACTATGAATAAAATCTGTACAAATATGGTATCTCTTTCAGGTTGGCAGACACATCATCCGATCTCAATTTAAAGTTAATGCAATGGCGCTTAATACCTGATCTTAATATTGATGTGATGAAAGAAACGAAGTGTTTATTGCTCGGTGCTGGTACATTGGGCTGTCACGTGGCTAGAGATCTACTGGTATAAAATACGTATATAATATACATATTACATATATATTTTCTTCTTTTAAGTTTCTGTGTCTTTTTTGATTTATTTTATGAGATATCTCCAAAAAATATGTCGTGTATATTAAATCCCATCAAAAACGTAAATGTGAAAATGGGAGCCAAGTTCAATATTAAGATTAAGCGTGTTGGTCAACTTCACCGACAAAAGAATTGAGATCTAAATGGGTGTCAAGTTCTGTAGATAATCCAGAAATTTTCTAAAATAAATTTGAAACACTATTTCTTGTTTTTTCT
Organism: Brenthis ino; assembly: GCA_921882275.1. Lineage (NCBI taxonomy): Eukaryota > Metazoa > Arthropoda > Insecta > Lepidoptera > Nymphalidae > Brenthis > Brenthis ino. The sequence goes on along the minus strand of OV170232.1, from coordinate 22,304,346 downwards.
GCTACAAAAGTGTTTGCTATTTAAAAATAGAAATTCTTAAATTTGAACAATCGAATTATTTACACAGAGTAGATAACTTAGGATAAATTGAAGTTCCACATGTGATTTGGCTAGTTTTTACCAGTAACGCCAATTTGTAACATGTTGACTTTACAACAAGACATATTGACCTTACAATATAAAAATAGTACCTTGTGTAATAGCATAAAGAAGATATAAGTGATTAGCTGAATATAAGATAACTTATATGTAAAAACTAGTAATATATGTAGCAATGTTTTATTTTTATTTTTGAAGTTATACTTCTTTTGGCACGTTTGGAAAAAAATATGAGAGTAAAATTTTTACGATGCGCGCGCACACCGACAGCGAAAAAGCTACATGATGAAGTTAGCTGAAAGCGACACGATGAAGTTAGCTGTATTCCTTTTACAAACAAAGAGTTGTGACATATGGGATGAAATCTTTAGTTATTTTTGCTTTGTTACGCCAAAGTAGTATAACTACTTACGTGCGTACATAAGTACACACACACGTTTTTTTATACTAGTTATATACTTATAGGCATGGGGCTTCCGACATATAACATTTATAGATAACGGCAAAGTGTCGTATTCTAATCCAACACGACAAGTTCTCTTCTACTTTCAAGACTGTTTGAATGGCGGCAAAAAGAAGGCAGAAGCGGCTGCTGATAATTTAAAACTTATTCTACCTACTGTTGTAAGTATGATTTTATTTCTATCTCGCTTTGTTCGGTTGCGATGTCCGTAGGTATGTACGAATTTTATTCTCCACTTTATACATTTTAATTTTTTCGCGCTGACCCTAATTCTTTTTTTAAAATATACTTAGCCTAAGTTACTCCTTATTACAACAGCTACCTGCCAGTGCCGTCAAAGTCGGTCCAGCCGCTTCGGAGATCCCCGGAACTAACAGACAGACAAACCTTTTAAAATTGTTTCTTTCTTATAAAGAGCTGATATTTTGATATTACAAACAGATACTTAAATTTTATTTATTCGTATAGATTATTTTAGCACATATTTTTTTAATTATTATTATTTATTTTATAATTAAAAAAATATTATATAGTTATTTTATATAATTAATATTCATTTGTTACGATTTCATCGCATAAATGTCTACTTTTTGCCCGCGGCTCTGGTCTCGTGGTATTATCTTATTCGTTTAGTTGTTACAGTGTAAAGAAAAGACAAACACATTACCAAATATTCGCATTTGTAATATTAAAGATTAGGTTTTTTATTCCAGCAAAGTCATGGTTTAACTCTCCATATACCAATGCCAGGACACCCAATAGGCGAATCTCTTAAAGAAGAATCTATAAATAATATTAAATTATTAACTGAGCAAATACTAAGTCATGACGTCATCTTCCTACTTCTGGACACGCGTGAGGCAAGATGGCTGCCGACTCTTATAGCTGCGTGTAACAAAAAGGTATTATTTTATCCTATTGTTCAGTTAACATTTCAAGTAAAGTATAGCACACGTGCATCGATCAAAAAAGTAAGTACTTGATACACAATCAGCAAAAACACCTCACAGAATGAGCCCTCATTTAAACATTTGGGCACGCGTTATATAATTTTTTTTAATTACATTAACTTGAAAACATAATTACCTAAACACAATTGGTGACAGTTTTAACATCTCCAGGTAAATTTCTAAGAAATTAATTAAATTTCTAAGAAATCTATTGTTAACTGACGGCGTCGTGGAGGGATTAAGATAACTTTTGCATGAGATTGTGTACTTTTCTGATATAGTACTTTTTTGATCGATGCACTTGTGTCAGTGATTGGTACTTATTACTGTTTTAGAATTACCAATACTTTCTACTTGCTTTTGCTATGGTAATAATGCTACTTTTATTTCTACAGCATTCAGCATTCCACAGTATTCATTATGTGATGTGTTTCAAGTGTTAGTCAGGCTTATGTTAGTTATTGTTATGAATATTGTATTATAGGTATGCCATTTGACGTTAGTTCAGTTATATATAGTTGAAAAGTTAATCTAAGATAGATTTACTTTTCAACTACAAAATATAAACGGATACATAATATAACAGCGTCATGCTCTACCTTCCACTATTATTCGTACGACGGCATTATTTTAGTGGCCAGTATGTGGCATACGAGGTATTTTTTTTTAAAGTTGGGAAATGCGTTTAGACACGAGGTGTAGGACTCGCCGGCAAAGCGAGTACTACCCAATAAGACCTCTCACCTCTTAATGGGACGTCGCAGGATCACTTACGCACTCAAACACGACGCCCCGACGCTGCCGACGGCTGCTGAAGCAGACCACAACAACCATGGGATTGCTCCAACAGTCCACTCTCCCGTCAGAGAAGTACCAGGAGTAACCCGCATGGTACACCGCCCACCGAAGTGGGCCACCTCCCTGTCCGTTTCTTGGCTTCGCGACCGGATGAACTGCCGGACGCTAATAAGACTTACAAAAACAATATATACCAATTGAACAGTTCAGAAACCCAAGATAATTTCCACTTGACGGATTTTATTTAATAACTATAATCTACATTTTTTTTATTTCAGATAGTTATTAACGCAGCATTAGGCTTCGACAGTTATTTGGTGATGAGACATGGTATCAGATCTGACTTTCAAGACACTCCAATAGATAGCTGTCAAGTGTCGGGGGAACAGCTTGGGTGTTATTTTTGTAATGACGTCACTGCACCTGGAAATGTAAGTGACATTTTTTGTGACGTAATTATCCAATTTAAATGGCAGAAGTTTAAAGGATATCTCTGTATTAAAAGGGAACACACTTACGTAAACATACGTAAAATCATTACGTCCTTGCTTTAAAAAATATCTGAAAATGAAACGGAAATAACAAAAGACCATATATTTCTGATATCCAAAAATTTTTTTGCAATATTTACTACTATTTATTAAAACACAGATAAATAAATCACAAATACTTTTGCGTATGTGTAATGTATATAGATATGAGAGAATTTACTATTGTTACTTATAGATATATATTGAATCATAGGCATAAGCATGTTCCAAAATATCCAAATTTGACTTTTTCAATTTCTCCTTTTAACTGACGATATATTATATTTTTATATCTACCTTATTTTAATTCAGATACGTTTAAAGATTATCTTTATTACTTATCAGTCCCCTATTATATATACGGTATACCTAATTGTTTTCATGTTGTAAATGATTCTCAGTTAAGAATATCAAAGATTTGAACCCGCTTCACTTGGTGTCCCAAGCAAACGCGTTACCACTGAGATGATAATATTTAAGTATATTTTTTATATAGTACTATCCGTTTCAGTCTCTAAAAGACCGTACACTAGACCAGCAGTGCACGGTGACTAGGCCCGGCGTCGCCGCCATTGCCGGCGCGCTTGCGGTGGAAATACTTGTCGCTTTATTGCAACATCCTTTAAGGTATTGTATTTATTTCGATCCCTATAATCCCATAATACCATGAATATTATAAATGCGAAAGTTTAAATGGATGGATGTTGGTTACTCAATCACGCCAGAACGGATCTGGATGAAATTTGGCACAGAGATATGTTATAGTCTGGAATAGTATATAGGTTACTTTTTATCCCAGAAAAATGTGCGGTTCCCGTGGGATAAATTTGTTTTTTCTTATTAACAGAGCAAGGGATCGACTATCTATTCCATAATAATAGTTAAAACATATCTAATAAATAATTTGTGGAAAATTCTTTATCATATATACTTTGTGGAAAAATCTTTATCATCTATATACTTGAAAATCTTTAATACCTACACTAAGTAACTAGCAAACAATGCGGTCTAAACCGATTGGTCTAGATGAAATATTGCACAATTCGCACCCCAAAGTAGTTGAGGAATTTTTCTAATAATACATAATATGTTATGATGTAGTATTGATAATAATAGGTATATTTTATAAAGGACTCATTAAATATAATACCAATAGATACATACTGTTGGGATAAATTAATATTCAATTTAAAAGTAAAATATTCTTGATGCATTGCCCTTGCAGCATGGAAAACGTTTCACTGTAATAATTTAAACGAATTACATATATATTTCAGTGAACCCTAAAGCTATAAATTCAATATTTTTTAGAATTAATGCACCCGCGGTATTAAATCAAAAAGAAAATGAGGAACTGAATCAAGAGCAAGGAATTTTAGGTGCAGTACCACATTCCATACGAGGTTTTCTACATTCATACCAAACAATGCTACCAACATGTTCTAAATTCAAACAGTGTATTGCTTGTTCTAACACCGTCATAGACAAGTATAGAGAGGAGGGCATAGAGTTCCTATTTAAAGTTTTCAATAGTGGAACCTATTTGGAAGAAATTACTGGTCTCTCTGAGCTACAATTGTCTGCTGAAATGATTGATGTAAGTATGAAACTTGTGAAAATTATTATCTATATCTTACAATGAAAGTTTTTTTCATTTACACACTAGTGTTGTTAGTTTTGTTAAAAGTAAATAAAAATAATCTAAATCCAACTTTGGCTTCTTCTTAAAATGTATATTTTAACCTTAACCAGGGAAAACCTTAAAAGTGATTTTGTGATTATTAAATAAATAAAATATCGAGGGTTCTGTAGCATTAAACTTTAAATTTACGTTATGTTTAAACACGTTGTTTAATTTGTTACCCATTTACAATATTCATTTTATTAACTGCAAAAATAAAATTGTATTTCAAAGTACGTATATTTCTATGAAAAATAGTATTTTTGCGGTCGAAATCGTGCGTCTAAAATACTTATTTCGTATCTCAAAAACTAATAAATATATCTTAAAAATAATTTTCATTGAAAGTATTTTGGAAGCCATACTATCTTAATTTTTACAGAATTTTCCATTGAATTAAGATATCCTACGTTCAAGTTGTTCCGTTTTTACCTTTAAAGTCACAGAAAAATTAAAATTATGATTTATTTACAGATACTCACGTTATCGGATGAAGATCAGGATGGTAGTCAATAAGCGTAATTTATCAAAATTCATAAAGATCTTGGCACAAAATATTAAATGTACACATATATAGACTGTACCTACACTTATTATTTTTATGTTAAAATTAATAATGCTATTGTTATAGTTCAGTAAAATGGACATATAGTTTTATATAAGCTGACATTTTGTTATAAGCTTATCTTATGCATTTATAGAATCAATTTTATATAAATAAATGAGTTATAATAAATGATATTTTGATTTTATATTTTTCTGGCTTAAACCATTCTGAAGATATGTACTAATATGCTGACGAAAAATACACCTAAGTAAAAAAATAGCAAAAAAAAGCTACATAATGTCATAAATAATAAGGATATTTGTTCAAACAAATATAATTATTATTTATGACATTATTATTAAAATATCGCAATAGCTGACTGCTTTACTCTTAATAAAAATCTCTCATCACAATGTTAAAATCAACTTTATAATTAGCTAAGAAAGATAAGAAAATACAAATAAATAATATATTGATCATTGTTTTTTTAATAAATTAATTTGAATTCATGTACAAAAAAGTACAGTTATGCATCACTCTTTATTAGCCTTGTATCTATTTGTATAAAAAAAGTACTCATCTATCCGCTGCTTCGTTTCGTTTTGGCATTAAAGAAACATAAATAAACACATAACATTAATTATGAATTATGATTTTTCCTTTTTTGTTCCTTGCATTCTCATATAAAGTTTGTAGACTTTATAAGAAAAAAAATGTCCGTCACTGGACGCCTAGCAGATGTGAAACATCTATGTTAACATTAGAATTCATAATTAATAAAAACCTATAACGAAATATGGAGTAAAATTATTTCGTTACTAAAATCAATTTATTTTTATTATTATTTTAACTATAATAATTCTAGAATATGTATATTCATAAATAGAAAATATGTATTTTTAATAGACTATTTAACAATGGAGCATGTATATGCACATGGGAGTCGAGAGTGGTGGGTTTTAGTAAGCAAGCAAGCACGCCAATAGATGTTTCACATCAAAAATATGTGGGGAAGAGGGGGGTGGGGGGGGTTAAACTGCACTGATATAGTATGAATCACAAAAACACTACATAATGTATTTTATTCATTAAATTGAACAGAATTAAGGATGCATAGACATTTGTATAGCTGGCAATGGGAACTTCGTGGGATGACGTATTTCCTTCACTGGTTTTGGTGGTTTAATCTTTCTACCGTGTCTGCCATCTTTCCTCTTCCACAGACCTGATCTTGGTCGGTTTCCAAGCCACCTGTTTCTTTGAGGAGATCCAATTGGTGTACTACCATGTTCTATATTTGAGAGTCGTCCTGCAAATAGTAATTTCTTTAGAATTAGATGAATAGACATTGTTATAAGCTTATATTTATCATTATATATATATTTTTAAATATATGTTTAGGTTTTTTTCACCACTGATAGTACTCTAATAAGTATACATTTTTTACTTATATACAATACATACCAACTACGGCCATACAGTGTTGATCAAAACTAAATAGTCTCTTTGATGGCATTTGAACTATCACTCTATCATCTTGTTTCCTCAGAATCGTGCCAAATGTTCCTGCTGCATGTATATAAAGTCCACCCATGCCTGAAATAATTTATAGCAAAATATAAAAAAAAAATTCACCTTTTTAGCAAATTGCATACTCAGCATGCTTGCAATGCAGCAGTGCCATTTATAAAACACTGATAAAAGAAATATATTTTGACTATGGTATATTTGAGCTGGTTTCTGCAACTCAACGACTTTACACCTATTTTAGATAATATTTTGACTATACATATTTGATATATTGAATTGAGTACATCTTTTAGAAGCTTATCAATTTGTCGGACTATTCAGATATAATTTATAATAATTTAATAATAACAACCAATAAATTATTGTTTATTTTTAAAGTATGTACATTGACACAGTTTAGCTATACTTATACTCATGTAGACAATAAATGAATAAAATGAATTATGATAGCACAATAAGTTGATTTTACCTGGTTCCTTTTCAATACAATGAACAATTGTACCAGTTGGAAGTGCTCCTAATACATATGCATCACCTTCATTTGCTCTTACTGAAATGAACATATTATATTGCATTTAATACATTTATATGTTGCAACAAAAATTCTATTTAAAAGGCTAATAATGTAATAAGTAGAGCCCTTTAGACTAAATGTCATTCACTACAGTGTAAGGGACATATTAAAGTGTCCAAGTGTGTATTTACATATATTAGAGCCCTAGTTTATAATAGTGTTTCGATTTTTTTTCACTATCACAGAATAGTGGGATAGCAATCTGACTGGTTGTAGGTAGGGATTGTATCTACATATACCCTGCATACTAATTACCTAATAATTTATAATGAGATCTTTCAAACCTGGTATCCTTGGTAGATGACGAGAAGATCTGATTATGTCTCCAGCTTTCATATTCTCTGTTGCAAGAATATATTTCAATTTATCACCAACTGCCACTAATGCTACATCAGCAGTTCTACAACCACATTCTAATACCTGAAAAATAAATATATTTTAATACATACAAAAGTTATAAGTTATATTCTCTATACAGTATTGTTATAAGACTGCTGAAGATGTTATAACGTAAATCACCTGAATAACTTTCTCTTCCTGTGGAGGACCTTCTGAAGGACCGTCTCTAATCCAGTTAATCCAGTGATATTTATGCTTAATGCCTCCACCAATACCCTTGGCAACAACTCTTCCTACAATATTTAAGATATTATTGTAATTACAAACTAGGTGAATAAGTAAATAAATGAATTCCAATTTATTTACGTTATACCTGAGACGGGATCTCGGCCTGCTAGGTTAGTGACTTCTAAGGGTTTAACAGTGTAATCTTCAGGAAAATGTACTATTCTTCTATAACTTTTACCAAATCCAGGTTTTGGTTTAACCAAATTAGGTTTACTAGCATAGTTAACTGCAGCAACTTGAATACCTCTCCTTCCAATTACACTGGGAGTTAATGCTATAGTTAGACCTGCGAATAGCCTATTTAGAGCCATTGCAGAATTTTATAGAAATTAAATAAAGTGTTCAATATAAATTTCACTAATTCATTCGTAATAACATATAACAAGTTACAAAATACAAATCCAAAGTTCTAACCTAAAATAATTGATACATAATAATAAGATTTGAATGAAAAATGAAGATTCAAGATACCAATTACCATATTATGACAGTTATCACTATCAGTGTGAAGTGTCAGACGAAAGTTTTGGTAAAACTTAATTGACGCGTATAAATTTTAATTTTATATGTATCTATTATTTTAAATCGATCTTATTTATAATTATATTTTAAGAAATTATTACTATAAATATAATTTAATATAAAAATTTTAGGTTGAATAATTTTATTTTGTTGCCTAGTCAATAAATAAACTAAAAAAGTTGAGGACGACCCCTAGCGGCAATTTTCTGATAAAAATACATCGTGAATGTGGCGTGTGTTGTTTGGTATATCGTGAGTCGTAAATAAAAATGCATTCAATGGACTGATATATCTTGTAATAAGTGTTCTTTATATGTGTTAAAACAATAATCTACTTAAAACCCTTCTGTGGACAGCAAGAACTGGAGTTAAGAAGTGGTTAACTTTTGGTATTTTGTCATATGTTGCACGCCTGCCTTGGGGTCTTGATGAGGACAAAAAAATAATCAGTAATTCTGATGCTAAATTGATAATGCAGTAAGTTTTATATTTTTATTTCTTATATAGCTCGTGAATAGTGATATTATTTCCTTAATTCGAGTGAGCCAAGTAGTTTTATGCATTTATAATGAGCAGGTTACTGATGTTTCTGCTTATGCTGCGCTTCGTAGCGTAATCATTGACGCCAGGAGAATTTCATAGTAAACACAACTTGCTTATTTATTACTTTATTATTAATATGCTATACAGAATATATACTCATTATGCTGTTTGCTTAATATATTTTTTTGTTACAGAAATAGACACAACCAGTCTTCCGGCACGTTATTGCGCTTTCTCGTGACAATGCGGTGCCTTTTGTGTGAATATATTTTCTAAAGTAGTTTTTTTAGACTACAATTCCTCATAATGGTTGTTAGAGCTGGAAAGATATAATAGCAAAATGAGTCACAACCTGGCAGGTATGCCATCATATAGGCTGCCAGGGCCAGGATTAGGCCCTCCAGATTTTAAGCCTCCAATGGATACTCCAACACCCCCCGCACCAGCACCAAGCAACCCTAAAAAAAGAAGAAAAACTGCAAATACTAATAATGCTTTAACACCACCTCAACCACCACCAACTGCCCAAGATTTACTTCCACCACCATTAACAGGATATGGGGACACAATAGTGGCTTCCAACCCCTTTGATGATTCACCTTCCACAGTATCACATAATGGTCCTATGATGAGCCAGAATGGCCCTATGATGAGTCAAAATGGCCCGATGGGAATGATGGGTCCTATGGGTCATAGTATGGGCGGACCTCCAATGAGACACATGAGCCCTTTAGCTCCTCATGCTATGAGTCCCATGAACCAGCAAATGCCACCGAGAGGTGGAATAAGTCCTATGGGTAATATGAGTCCTATGGGACACATGGGTGGTATGTCTCCAATGGGTGGCCCAAATATGGGCATGAGTAATCACAACATGGGTCCTGGTATGGGGCCCACATCTAGGTCAATGGGGAGTCCAATGAGCCCAATGAATTCTATGCCTATGGGGTCACCAATGTCATCAGGACCAATGGGGAGTCCTATGAATATGGGGTCAATGGCTGGTAGTCACATGAGTAATAGCCCAATGGGGCCACCTATGCATAGTCCACTTGGTGGTGGATCAATAAATGGTCCTATAAATGGACCAATGGGAGGCGGGGGTCCAGGTATGAATGTCCCACGAATGAATGGTCCAATGGGGCCTAGTTGTTCAAATGGTTCTATGGGTCCCAGTAGTTCAATAATGTCACCAAGCCCAATGCAGAGTGGAGGAATGGGTCCTGGACATTGTGGGCCTATGAGGCACGGGAGCCCGATGGGATCGGGTATGGGAAGTGGGCCAATGGGTGGCAATGGGTCAATGACTTCAATGGGTCCAGGACCACCATACTCAGGCAATCACATGGGACATGGACCAATGGGTATGGGTGGTAGTGGATCAATGGGAATGGGTCCTGGACCTGGTAATATGGGAAATTGTGGACCTCTCGCTGGAATGAGTGGCATGGCAATGGGAGGCCCAGGAGGACAAGGAGTAGGCCCTATGGGTCAAAGTATGGGAATGTTTGGACCTAAGCCTATGCCAGTAAGTGCAGGAAAAGTGTACCCTCCGGATCAACCAATGGTGTTCAATCCACAAAATCCAAATGCTCCCCCCATATACCCTTGTGGAGTATGCCATAAGGAAGTTCATGATAATGATCAGGCAATATTATGTGAATCTGGATGCAACTTTTGGTTCCACAGGTAAGAATATATTAATATTCCTAATTCAATTATTTATAAATTGATAAAATGATAATACTTAACTATATATTGGTTTGAATATTAAAAATGTTCACAAACATTGCAGTACAAACAGTTTAAGATAAGGTTAATTATATATTTTTTAATTATAACTATTGGCAGACTGTAGTTTGATAACAATTTAATACTTGTAATGATGTATACAACAATGGTACATATTATATTTTAGATATTTTTACCAAGGTTAAATCTGGCATGATTATAGGGTACTGTTTGGTTTTTAATAATTACTAGCGACTCACCCTCGCTTTTCTCAGGTTCGTCCCTAGGTACGTTTTGATGCTTAGTATGGAATAGATTCTTTTTTCAAACCTTTTTTCTTTTAATAGTTATTTTTCAAACATTTTTATATTTTAATAATTATTCTGCCATTTGGGGTGAAGACACATCCAACAAAACAAAAATCATAAAAATCAGTCCAGCAGTTCTCGAGTTATAAGTATTGTAACAAACCTGACTTTGTTTTATATATATATTAAAATATTTAGTTAATGACCTAATATAATGAATCTTAACTAGAGCTTGTTTTTATATAGGTTTTATTAAATAAATAAAAATAAACAATATAATTTGTTTGTTTGTGGTATGGACATGTTATATAATATATTAGCTAATCTAAATGGTGTTTGATATAGTAGAAAGATAAAAATGCTAATTATATTAAAATTTGCCTTATCATTAAGTACAAACTAATTGATATTTCACCTAAAAAAGTCTAATATTACGAAATTGCATAAATATTATGTTCATAATACTTCCAGGGGATGTACAGGCTTGACGGAACCAGCTTTCCAGTTGCTTACTGCAGAAGTGTACGCAGAATGGGTGTGCGATAAGTGCCTACATTCAAAAAACATACCCCTTGTTAAGTTCAAACCATAGCGATTCGCTGAAACCCTGCCCACGTGAGTCGCTAATCTCATCACAAATATTTATTTCACTGCATTATGTATGGACTATTATTTATTGGAACGTACGAAAATCTAAGATAGATCTCATGGATAGAGTTTTAGTGTGCTTACACCTGATGGAAAACGTCGATAATTGATATGCAATTGAATTGAATTGTAATTGCAGACAGTTTGCTAGTCTGTTTTATTTATTAAATCAGTAAGGTAATTCAATGTCACAGTTATGTTTGTTTTGAGACTTCTAATAGAAATATGTATATGAAAAGTAAATAATGTTACTTATTGTATTTGATATGGAAACATTCTTTCCCTTAAAAGTGTGACATTGGCACATAAAATAAAAATGTCTTTTGATAATTTCTTAATTCATCTAATACTAGATCTAAAAGCGCACACGTCGCCATTTATTTGAAAAAAACTGGCAAACTAGAGAAACTACCTATCAAAGATAATTCATTATATTGCCCTTAAATGGTGTTGTCATCACAAAGAAGTATTTTTTCATAATTTTTGGTCAGTAAGAATTAATTTTTTTCCCCTAAAATTATGAACCACTTTTTGCTTAGGCATATCTGTTGAAGCAATGTAATGTGATTTTTTATTAGGAAAGTAATACCAGCATATAAAATTTGCTATATGATACACAGCTGCCATAAACAAAAAAGAATTTAGTATTTTACTAACAAAATTAAACTACTATTAAAAAAAATTACAAAACTGACAGCTAAGTATGATATAGTAAAATAAAATATTGGAAAAAAGCAATATGATGTTGGCCAATAGTTTTGTGGCCCTTTGTGTGTGTCGCTTTATTCTCTGTGCATATTGTAAATATATTATATTATTAAGTCTAAACTTCCGCCTTATAATAATTGTGAAGTAGAAAAATAAATGTCAAAACTTTTTCAATAGAGAAGGGCCCTTAAAAATTGTTAATTTAATAATATTAGTTACTGATCTGCTTTTATATTTTTTAATACTTTTTTTACCACACAGTTCAATTTTAATTTATATGTAAAAAAAATGAGTGTGTGTACATGCGGTTGAAATAAAACTTCTTTGGCCCTGTGGCAGATACCACAATTAAATTAAAACAAATCAAAATATAAGTATATTTATAAAATTATTAGTTTAATAATAAATTTAACTTTCCCATCTGACTTACCACTCAGTCACGCCTGAAGAAGTTTTACTTCAAAAAAATATTTTAAAGTTTTTAAATAAGGGCCTATACAAAATATGGTTATAGACAGAATTTGATAATAGATATTACTTTTCTACATTATGTTTACATCTTGAAAGTTGCAGTTATACTAGTTTTATGCAGTATGACAAAATCACACCATAATTTCATCAATTTTGGTTATGCAATTACAAAAACATTAATGACTTAATTTTTTTTATATAATGACAAAATCTGGAATTATCAGAAATTTGAAAACAACAATTTTAATGTATGAGATATAACATTTTTTTTATTTACAGACTTTTTGGTTTACTCATTTCATATTAGAAAAAAATTATGTTGTTTTTATAACTACATATTTCTAAATCAAACATTGGATTCCTTAAATTCACCATACAAATATATCACATTGTGTAAAAGTAATTAGCTTAATCAGAAGCTTTTACTAGGATTGTTACTAATACTTTATCTTGTGTAAATAAATGTTATTTTCGCTCTAATATATATGATTCCGGATTATATGAACTATGCCTCAATTATTATTTTACAAAAAGTAATGTGTATTTTTTTTTAATTAAGTTCGTTTTAATTTATAGAAGCAATATATAAAGAATAAGCAAGGTATTGTTAGGTACTTTAAAAATATTTTAAAGTATGCATTCTTAAATTGTATTAAAATAGTTTCATTATCTTATTCTCAATTCACACAGTGGAGTTAGATGTGTCAACGAATTAAAAATATTATTGCATCACTATGAAAGATATAAATGTTTTTAGTGACAGGAAAAATCTTGTTTGTAAAATAAAGTATGTAAAATTATATATAGTTCATTAGGGTGGAGTGAAAAAAAAATATGTTTTTTTTTCTTAGCTTCGGGGTAGAATTTGTAGCTTATAAAAAAAAACAAAATCATTGAAATAAAAAAATTTCAACTCAGTATTTTGAAGTAGCTGACTGATTTTTAAGATAATTAATTAATTTTTTTTTAATGGTACATTTTTTTTCACGTGATCATTTATGAAAACATTCAAGAATTGACGAATATGGTCATTTTCTACCCAACTTTCACTGTAATATTACATTATTGCAATTTTAAGAAAAGTTGAAATATAAAATGTTTTTTTTTTGTATTACAGTGAAAGTTGAGTAGAAAATGACTATATTCCTCAATTCTTGAATGTTTTCAAAGATGATCACGCTAAAAAAAAATTCATTCAAACCAAAAATTTGAATTCATTATTTATCTTACAAATCAGTTAGCAACCTCAAAATGTTGAGTAATTATTTTTTTTCAATTCAATAATTTTGTTTTTATAAGCTACAAATTCTTCCCCCAAGCTAAGAAAAAAAAACAACAAATGTTTTTTTCGCTCCACTGTAATCCGAAAAGGTAATTTATATAATCCGGTGTATAATAATAACGTACTTATTATTTGGTGCCCTTTTGCTTGTAACAACGCGTTATCTTTACATAAATGTAAATATGATGAATCCATACGCTTTGTTAAATATAAGAGAGTTAAAATGTGTTTGTCAATTTTTTAACTTTTGAAGATTTTTTATCTGTAAGCATGTAAAATAAGGTTTGTACATAATTATGTAGTTTCTAGAATAACGTACTGAGATTATATAAAACTGAAGAGTGCTCCAGAATATTTGTGCGGTTGTGACTTAATCGAGTGAAATACGCAGCTACTTTTGTATATTTTTCACTCACCGCAAAATATTTATAATGGAGTCAGTCGAAATCTTGGTATGTCAACATGCAACATAAATTTAAATTTGGAATACAATTGGATTCTATAATGTAATGACTCAAGTACATTCTGCCATAAAATATTAAATATATTTTATAAAACAATAATGTTATTTTTTAATGTTCGTTTTTTGTCCACTGTCTAACATCTTGTGCCATTTCCCGTAATAGTGTTTAATTTTGAATTTAGAGCAGCTTGTATACTTGCTTACCTTTTACATGAAAATAGGTTTTGGAACGCTCTCGGTTGTGATTTTTTTTTTATTTTGAATGTTACTTAAGAAGGTATTTTTTTTTAAATATTATTGATTTTCAAGTTTTTTTTTGTTTCAGTATTTTCGATAACTTTTTGATTACGTTGCATTATTATTTTCGCAAAAATTGTATGATTTATGGAATAATTAATAATGTGAAATTTTTTTATGGATTCACACTATAATATATTTTTAAAATGTGACGTGTGAATTGAACCAAAACTTGTACACTTGTAAACAGTTTACTTACGTTTTTGTACCATAAGAGAAACGCAGCAAATAGTGCCTAAGTCATATTATACTTATACAATTTTGATAATAACATTTATTTTACTTTCTATATGTTAAAATGAGATTGTGCAAAATAACATATTTATTTATTTTATGAATACCATGACATATGTTAGTTACATGAATTGATAATGAAATTGTAGTGATAATGTATAGTAAGTACATTACGGTGTCGTCCAGATTCGCCAAACCACTTGTACATAATGTGTAAACGGCATTATAATTTAACATATAAAATGACAAAATTTATTTAAAAAAAAACATTATTCTCATTTGATTAGTGAAATCTTAAATTTAATATTAAGTTTTAACTATGTCGTAACTTGATTAAATATATCTATTAATGGTTTTAAATCGTTCAAAAATTTACTTTATTAGTAATTTATAAATTGATAATTCTTATATAACTGATATAATATTATATAGTCCTTTTGTTATATACAAGTGGCAAGGAAGTAATTATTAAAATCCATGCTCAGGTGAGAAATTAATAAAATATGATCACATCTGTCGATGGTCATTACTTGATTTTATATTCTTATAATAAATATAAAGACTTGCAGTTTAATATTAAGCATTTAAGTGTAACACCGAATCGGTCATTACTGTTGCATTAAAAAAAATAGGAATTCATTTACCATGTACAAATTTGTTTACAACTTTTAAATTATCTTTTATGTTGGCAGATGTGATCGAAATCATAAATCAGAAACGAATACAATTTTTGGGAATGTTTTATATGTAGTTAATTATAATCGCTTAGAGATTTGGCAGAGGAGAAATCTTGTTTTTTTTATAATTTTGTACATATATTTAAAGAATCGACGCATAAGCTAAATGATTGTACAGTTACTGAGTAATTAGAAATTTATTATCTAGGATACGCGGCCATGAATGTAATGTAATATTATTGTCGTGAGAACATCACAATTATCAATGGGAGACTGTTGCTGTTCGAATCTTAAAAAATCGAATTATGTATATTTCCGGTTTCATCACAGATAAAGAAGTCTTAATGTTACAATAAAAAAAAGTTGGCAATTGAAAACAATCATATATAAAATATCTTACGACGAATTTTAATATTTTTATATTCTCTTATTTTCTTTTATAATAAAAACCATGGTACCGGAAATATAGAAACGGTAAGTCGACCTATATATTAATTATGTGTTACGTACACTGGGCCTTACGACATACAGTTTATACTTTATAGATGTCATATGCGACAAAGTACACTCGTCTGGCCCACTGTACGTAAAACACTACTGTTGTGAATGATAGCAAGTTGTATTTCAGATTTTATAAAGTCAGATAGAATTACATCAGTGGTCTTAAACTTGTGCATAGTTTATTTTGTATTATGTGAATAATAACAAGCAATAATAAAATTGTTATGGAGCATTTTTTATTTTATGTTAAAGTACCTAATTATTTATTCTATGTCATAATATCTTATGGCTTTAACAAATGTAGTCTTGTTATTTTAATGTATACTTATATTATAAAGAGGAAGTTTGTGAGGTTGTAGGGGGTAATCTCTGGATCTACTGAACCGATTTAGATGAAATTTGGTATGAAGATAGTTTGAGACCCAGGGAAAGATAGCATACTTTTTAGTTATGGGGATGACATTTTGTATGGGGAATCAAGCCAGGGAGAAACCCGAACGAAGCGAGGGTGAGTCGCTCTAGTGTTCAATATTTTTATAATGTTCGGATTATCTGTATTTTAATACCGATGTTTTTTTCAAGACACATGAGGTCCGTCAGTTTGATTTTTAATGATATCTATATCATAAGACACCCGTTATCAATAAAAATCTAACGATATATGAATCGTCAAAATCGGTTAAGCAGTTTAAAATTAATTACGAAGGACCATAGGATAGGACATACACGCAGATTACTCTCTTTTCTCAAAGCCTACTTTGACAAAGTAGTTTTGATAAATACTTTGATCGTGTAAACAAGCAATAAAAGCGCACTTTGATGTCTGTGTTCAATCAAAGTGAAGTTAAAGGACAGCACCCACTACAACTTTTTTGCACAACTATTTGGCTGTTTCCGAGTGTCGCCGAAGGTACGCCGCGTACGCGAACTTATAACTGTCACCCGGAGGTGACAAGCACAAAGCAGAAGGGCAACCAGTAGAGCCCAATACTAAATCGAATCTTAATAATTATGTCAACTACAAGACCGAGAGACTCCTTATTAATCGTACTATTATACAAATATTTGTATGAGGATATCAAAAATTAGTTTTCTTTTTATTTTAAAGCTTAATAGTAGCAGTGGTTATTTTTAAATATCATGCGAAGTATATTCCATCCAATCCGATTACTTTATTGACTGTAGATTCTTTCGTCTAGCTGTATGTTTTTATTGGAGTGTCTTATTAAGGTACCTACTTAAGAGTTCACAATACACTAAAATAATAAATTAATATTAAAAAAAAAAAAATTTTAGAAAGAAGCTCTTCACTATACATACATATAATTAAACTGAGTTGAATCTATAAATTAAATATTTTTCGGAAAATCTTATTAAAATAGCCATTATTATCGACACAAAGGCCGAATCTATAGATTTTAGAAGTTTTGTCTGTGTGTCTGGAAACGCATCACGAGAAAACCGCTGGACAGATTATTGATGATAGCTGGATACTTTTTAATCATACCTAATAGATTTATAAAATGTTTCTATTAGTCAGAAGTCTATACAAACAATGATAAACCTGTAACAAGGCTGTGTCTGTACTTTAAATCTAAAAAAAAGATCATAATTGCCGACGCGTTTGGCTGTTTGTAGTGACCCTACCCTACTTGATATGCCAGCGGTTGCGGGTTCGAGTCCCGCTGGGGGTATCCATCTGTGATGAGCAAGCATGTTTATAGTCCAGTCATAGGCGTTTATATTTTTAGAGAATATGTATGTATTTAAAGTTATATATGTGGGGTATATCAACTATCTAGTATCTATAACACAAGCCTCGTAGATTACCATGGAATTAGATAGTGCTGTGTGTTAATGTCCCAAAATATTTATTTATCAGGGATTGATATACTAAAATGATTTATGTTGCTAATATTAATCATATCAATTAAATAAACACTCCTTATGTATACATAATAGATATTTTATTGACACATGTCATTATGGCATACAGTCCTATTCTATGATAAAAAGCTGCATAATTATTTATATATTTCCATTGCACACCAGCAAACAAGATGGTAATATTTAAAAGAAAGTCATACAAAACTTAATAAAAAAATATGTATAAAATATCTTAAAGCATAACTTCTGAATATATGAAATCTTCATGATGATATGAATTTACATGAATTCTTTGTACTTTCCAATAAATGATGAGGTGGAAGTGTGTGTTAAAAATAATATCACATTAAAGTACATCCCTGATTTAGGGTTGCCATATGATTGTACTGCTTCATACATTTCATTTAGTTTTAATACCATCTAAACTAATTCTGGATGAAATGTGGTACAGAGATAGATTATAGTCTGGAATAGCACATAGGCTACATTTTATCCCGGAAAAGTGTGCGGTTCTCGTGGGATAGGTTTGTTTTTATTTTATATAGTAGTTTTGATAGTATATAGTGCTCAACATTAAAATAATAAAACTACCTAAATTATAATTATATATACAAACGCTTTATAAAAAATGTGTCATAATTTTTAAGAGTAGTAATTCACAATAAAATGGCAACCCTATAGTTGGTAAATTAGAACAATTACAAATTTATGTCCAGTATCAGTTCCACAAAACAAAGTTTAAGTCTTACCATTAAGACATTAAATCTTAGAAACTAGGCATAATATAGTGAGTCACAAGACAGATTCTGAATCCTTAATAAATATATAAAAAAAATCATATGACATTAGAATTAATCATATTAATATAATTAGTTAAAAATATGATACAGGAATAATGATTTTTTAGTATAGAAATAGCTTATGACTAATTTAGGTATGTTTCATATTGTCTTTGCAATATTTTACAATTTCCTAACACTAATAAAACTTTTGATTATGAAATGAAGTGTTAATTTTAATACAGCATAATTTTATTTCAGTGAGTGTAAAATACCATAACACAATTTCACGTCTATTGCATGGTAAAAAGAGGGTTACCACCCTCTTTTTGAAGAAGAAATATTGTAGTTGTTTAAAATTAAATATACAGAAGTCATAGTCCCAGTTAGGTTGAAACCATAGACTAACTATTATATACAGATTGGAACTATGCCGGAAGAATGATTTAATACAACTAGATAATTAATGACAACAATTTTTTGCTTCATACTTAAATCCACATATACATACAGTTTATAAACCTTTTTTACTCTTACTGTTGCTTTTGTAGATACCTTCTTATTTAGTTCTATTTCCATTTAGAAAATGTTTAAATTCGAGACCTGAAAACCATTCATTAAAGCTACTGTATACTATGAAGGATAAATATACAAAATTGTGCAAATTAACATACATAATCTAGGACAAGCTCTTAATTGTAAGACAAAAATATAAGTTATAACTAGGATAATGTTGTATAAAACCATTGATTTCATAAAATATGCTGTACTTTCAGATAATTATTAATAAAAAAAGCAGATGGATTTTCAAATTTGAGGGCAATAATGACTTTAAACTTTTAAAATGGTAACAGTAAATTTTATGGCAGTACAATAGTTCTATCTATATATAATTAATCATAAAACATTTTGCACCTCTTATGGTATCCATGAACTACTTATAATATAATTAAGTCAGCAACTAGATTTTTTTATAACATCTATTAATACTTAGCCATAATCTGTCCCATAAGATGTTAAACCCTTGTATTGTATAGCAAATGATACAGCAGCATCAAGAATATCATAATGATTACTGACTATATCTTCATTTGAACTCATATTTTCGTCTCCATCATATTCTATATTACTACTATTTAAATTGTCAGATTCACTTAAATATTGGTATGATGAACTTGAACTTTCTGGATAAAAACTCAATGGTAAGTTATTATTTTGTTTAACATCATTAGTGAAAGTCCAAGACATGTCTGATGTATTCCTAGAACTTTCTTCCAATTGATTATCATTGTCCGTTAGTTTGTTTTCTGAACTGAGTTCGTCTTCTGATGGTAAAGGGCTGCTAGGTGGTGAAAGAAACAAATCTGGATTGGAATTTTGTGAATGCTCATTTGAATTGCTACTAGAGCTGGAATTATTTTGTAGGCCATGGGCAGATATAGCCATAAGAATGGCTTCATTTTCAATACTATTATCACCTGGAAGATTATTGATAAATTCAGCTGCATCTAACGCAAGTACTCCATTATTGTCCATATCTGTTGGAAGTGGATCATATCCTATCATCCAGTTATCTAACACTCTATTTATGGTATTGTCCACAAAACATTTTGCCATCTGAAACATTAAAATTATTTTACATTGCATTCGCATCAAAAATTGTAAGTAAATTATTTTGTTTAATATAATTTTATTTTATGTAAATATAATTAAAAAATTAATATGAGTATGTTATATAATTATATTGTCTAAATACCTGTCTTGCTTGCCATCGGGCAATACACTGGTCCTCTGCATCTTTATTAGAGTACACCATAGATTTTGGGATTGGTGCTCTTTCATCATTACTGCTGCTGCTTTCACTAACAGCTCTATTATTCTCAAATGAACTGATATATCGAGGATAAGATAATTTTTCCGTTGATATACTTGAACTAGGCAATAAAGACGGATTCGAATCAGTAATCGAATCTAACGTGTTGAAATCCTGTTTTAATAAATAGTCACCTAATATTTCAAGGTTTTGTTCAGTATTACCAACTAATTTAGATTCACAATGTTCAGAAGATGAACCGGCTCTCTCTGATTCGACTGATATCGTAGGTTTTATATCAGATGTTTCATTTCTTAAATGATACTTCCCCTTTACTTCCCAAGCAAAGCGTGCTTTCTTTAGTGGGCGATCTGGTTCTATGGCGTCGCCATTTTCTTGTCGTTTACAAGACGATTCTCCAGCATTTCCAGGAAGATTCATTTCGATATGTTTATCAAAACTGTCATTAGTAAACAAACACTGACATCATTAATTACTAACTTACGATTGACTGACAAGTCGTTAATTAGTCATCTAAAAAGTTTTTATCATATTTCAAAACACAATAAATTCACGAAAGAAACTTGAGAAATAGGAAACCGATTAAATAAACTGAAAAACGTTTATTAACAAATATAATAACGCAACTTTATTATTCAAAGTAATTCATTATGTGAAACTATGCGAGTTGCACAAGTACTTTGCGCCGATTTTTATTCTGTGGTTATTCTTAAGTCTTAACGAAGCTGACATTTCGATATAAGGTTTACTACAAACAAAGTTGACTAGACATACCGTAATATTATAAGGGTGCATGTAAACAAAGAACATGCTACGAATAGATTTTAGGAATTTTTTTCATCTTAATTATTATTATATAATAAAAGAAGACATGCTTGATTATATTTTACTCATAACATGAATATTGGTATGTTTTTTGTACGTGTATTTGAATAATATATTATTGTAATATTATTTTTTTACTGTTATTCATACTGATAATTTACTATTTTAATTCTAATTAGGTTTAACATTAAAGAGAGAGTTTTCACACATTTTTAAACTTTATAGGCATAGCGTCTCATGTTCTCTTTTAAGTAGTTATTGACTGTAGTAGTTAATGCATGGAAGTTGCTGCATATTTGTGCAGAATATAAATTAAATATTTATTGCTTAAGCACCAAATTAAAAAATATTTTATTAAAAAACTTGTTTATAATGGAAATATAAAACATACAATCGTTATTTTCCGATTTTAGGTCTAGGTTCATACTTTAAAGCAAACATATTCCAGCTTTTTATAAAATATATTTTTAAATTAAAATATTTCAGTATAAAGATTCTTCGAGTCAAATACTTTAGTTTTATACGAGTACATGCTTAGTTTTACGGGTAAGCTCCAAGAGAGCACCACTGACATCGTCTGATCTGTAACTAAACTTATCCGGCATTGTGGGGGAAAAACAAACCAGCAGACAAGCTTGTGCAATGTACATTTGTAATGTTAGCCTAGATAATATATAAAAGGTTTATAAAAATGGTGTAATACCGAACGTAATTCAACCTTTATTATTGGCCATATATTTAAAACATTAAAATAAGTTTATATCCGCAAAAAAATTTTGTGATGTAATTACAAATTTATGGTTTTCGGATTTTTTTTCCCTTACTTGTTCTATAAGCAGTGCTGGATTTATATATATTGTCTATAAGACGCAATGTCTTATAGACAATATATAAATTTCAGGTTATATGTATACTCTTGCGAGTGTCAAAATATGCGCCTTCTTCTTCTCCCTGCCCATTTCCCAATCACTTGGGGTTGGCGCAGTACATCTTCTGTACTGCTGAAAGGATTTGGCAAAAATTTTACGACCGGCCGTCTGCCTGACGTCAACCCTCCTTGGGAATGCTATTGTGCTTAAACGGCCGTATCTTTTGATTGCGTTGACTTAGAAGTTTGATTTTGTTACAGCTCCAAGGGATTGCTAAACTGAATATTTGATAATAAATTAAGCTTGATACCTCTGCACGTTCCTGAGAAAAAGCGTCTTGACAGACTCCAACGTAGTGATCCTTTATGAGTTCTTTTTTTTTTTTGATGTACGAAACCTTAATAAAAACGAGTATGAAATGACAATTTGACATATTGGTAAAGTTAATAGCCGTTGGTATTTTATTTCAATTACTAGCTTTACCCGCGGCTCCGCCCGCGTTCAGATGACCTAAAACCAAATACTTAGGTTTTACATATTAGTATACTCTTACATTACAGTTTTTGTATTTTTTTCTCAGAAATAAGATATTTTTTCGTGGTAAAAAGTATCCCATATGTTGACCCGGATAATCAGCTATGACCATACCAAATTTCATCAAAATCTGGCCAGTAGATTTTCTGTGACGCGGTAACAGACAGACAGACAGACAGACAGACAAAAATTCTAAAAACTATAGATTCGGCCTCTGTATCGACAATAATGTCTACTTCAATAAGATTTTCCAAAAAATATTTAATGTACAGATTTGACTCAGTTAGAATTTTATTATATGTATAGATTTAGCATTTAATACTCTCTTACGTTTCTGATATTACTTTTTACAACTAATGAGTTAGTTGTAAAATTGTTAAGAATACTCACGCGGTGAATTTATAACTTAATTTTATTTTCCTTCTGGATTATTTACTAATTCTATGTAAAAATATCGCTACGGTAAGAGAAACAAAGTTACAAACTCACTTTCGCATGCAGCGCTGGATTTACACGGGCACTCGGGGCTAGTGCCCAGGGCGGCAAATTTTCAGGGACGGCATAATTCGAAGGATAAAAAAATCTCCGCGTTATCGTAAATGTTTTTTTTTTATTTTCCAAAAAAGTAATAATTAGAAAAATTTACTATTTTTTGCATTTATCAAAAATAAAAAAATGAAATTTATTGATTTTTTATCTATTTTATGCAAAATTTCGATAATGAGGCGGCATTTCTTACTACGGGCGGCGCTAAGGTACAATCGGCACTGTTCACATGTAGACCATTAAGTAAGGCTAAGTACTTTCTTTCTTTGTCTTCAAAGCATATTTTTTCGATGACTGTACCTATAATAACTTATAAGTAACGTAATAAAACCGTAATAAGACGAGAATAATCACGTCCTCTTTATAACGTTCTAAATAAGCTTATCATCTTAACTACTTTAAAGTTTTAACAAGAAACGTCGCTTCCAGTAAAATGACAAAGAGATCACAAAGACCGGTCGAATTTCGTAGTAACAAGTTATCATAAAACACATTGACGCCTAATCACCTCAAGGGGAGGGAGTCCCGATTAGTTAATACGATGATTGTGAACAGTCTGGCCCTACGTCGACCGCACGTTGCCCAAATGATAGGCATATGAAATTTAATCTTCATATTGTTATTTTTCTATTTACTGTAGTACTTACAATATTTACGTGATTTTGGGAGTCTTCTGGAAACTGTGAAAATGCAGGTATTTATTAATATATTATTTTACAATTATTTAATATTTCCGTTGAGATTAGTCTTGAGGATTCCAGGACACGCTTAATGCGCTAATTGAAGTGGGTGTAGATAAAGTTCCAACTTCCAGTGAAATGTAGACAGACATAGTAGACAAGCATTCATTTAATTGTTTTTAATTTATTGATTTATACGAAATTCAAATAAATGTAGAGCAAGAATAATAATTCACTATACCTACTAATAATATATTTAACAAATAGGTTTGATACAAATAGTACCTATATTAAAAAATTATGATTAGAAACTTTTTCATTCATGAATTTCAAATATAAATTATAATACTTATCCAAATTCGTTCAAATAGGCAGAGCAATTGTCGTATTAAAAATATATATTTGGAACTAATAAAATAAACTAAAACTGCATCGAATTAAAGAAATTCACATTTTAGTTTTAAGAAGTTACTTATATAATGAAGATATGTATATAAATATTATTATTTTATATTCTTAATAATTAGATCTACAAATAGGAAAGTCGTATTTATGTAACTAATTAAATAAACAATATTAATATTTAATTCAATTTTCTTGTTAATGGCTTCAAAACGTGCCAACTGAGCACAGATTACTTCGTAATATTAATAATATTACTCTACCTCTCACGTGATAACTTCTGGTAACTTCTGATCCATCATTTTAACTGCTAAATTTGTTAGAGTAACTTAGCTGGTTGTTGGCGATGAGCAGATTCCACCAGTTGGTGCTGTTAAGTGAGTAGTATATACAATACAAAGCACTGACGGTAGAGCTGAGAGAACCTTGTGCCTCGGGCAACATATAAAGTCGTTGGCCCTGTCTCTGTTCTCTTAGAACCTCTCCGCGAGTTTTTATGATCTCTTAAAATAATGAGAGGAAAAAAATAGAGAGACCTCGAATCCTTAAAATTTTAACTTGTCTATGATGACGTAGGTCTAGAGGCTCTCCCCCCAACGTGCGTTCACCTTGTCGTGGTGGAGGGGCTCAGTAGTGCCCGGCAACCCAACCGGGCGCGAAGCCAAGAAACGCACAGGGAGGTTGCCCACTTCGGTGGGCGGTGGGAGGTGTCCCTCTTCGGGGGGCTGTGTACCATGTGGGTTGCTCCTGGTAGTTCTCTGATAGCAGAGTGGACCTTGGAGCAACCCCATGGTTGTGGTGGTCTGCTTCGGCAGACCTGCTGTCGGGGCGTCGTAGTTGAATGCGTAAGCGATCCTGCGACGCCCCATTAAGACGGGGGAAGGTTTTGTTGAGTTTTAGTGGGTAGTACTGGCTTTATTACGCCGGTGAGTCACACACTTCGTGCGTAAATGCATTTCCCAACGTTAAAAAAAAAGGTCTAGAGGCTCTCGGACCTCGGACTACTATACCTATATATTGGGAACATAATATCTCCTGAATATTACTAGTACATGATCTAGCTTCAGATATCGGCGTATGTAATTGTAGTATGACTAATTTAGAAATATTATATCATAGGGAATAAACTAAATGTATAAATAATTTGTACTTGTTTAGGTAATAATATTATGTCTATAAATCTTACAAGTTAGTAAATTAATTAAATATTAAGATTAGGTACCGGAAGTGAACTTGCAAGGATATCAACTGACGTTAATAAAAGGCGTGTCTTCCGGGTTATGGCAAATTACGTATCATAATAAGTAAAGACCTATCGAAACAGATAAATGATAAAAATATAATCTCTTTTGTTACTCTCAATTAAAACCGTTTATTGCAATAAATTTCATTTATGTTTAAGTTATAACTATTTATAAATTATTATCAATCAATATTATAATAATTTATTTACTAAAGACAAAATCAAATTAGTATAATTACTTGAAATCACTTTAAAAGTAAGTAATCCACCTTAACGGATGAATTTATTCGTTAAAATTTGGATGTAATTATCATGATGATCGGTTTATAATTCGCAAAGGTCTCGTAACATACCAAAAAACACACACCAAAAAACATAGGTACTATCTAAATACAACTGCCTCGGTGGTGTAGTGACAAGCATGTACTACACACCCGGAGATCCTGGGTTCGAGTCCCGGGTCGGGCCAAGTTAAGTTAATGTGTCTTTCTGTGTGTAAGCCTCAGTTGAGCACGGAGTTGGGAAGTTGGCGGCGTTTATTCCCCGTGCCTCGGAGAGCACGTTTCTGTGCCTTAGCTCTTACCGGTCGTGTCGAGTAGTCGTCACACCGGAGTATGAGAGTAACAGAAATAGAGCGTAAAAATAATATAAACATTACTTAACTTAGATTATAATCATTTTTATAAATTTCGGTATTAATTTTGATCAAACGAAAAAAAGCACTAAATAAGTAGGTAAGTATATATTAATATGCAAAATTTATAATTTGGTATCCTGTTTACCTAAATCTAATTCGATATGTTCCTTTTAACAAGAAAAACGTATTTAGCAGATAAAGAAAACTAAATAAATATTACTTATGGCTATATACTTTTTAATACAACGGATTAGGACAATAAAAAAAAACAAAGGCGAATCACACAAACTACAAAAAACTTGTTACATCCAGAAAGCATCGTAACGGTTAAATAAAACATAAAACAAAACAGCACTTATTTAAAAAGAATGGAAAATCGAAATGAGATCACGCAAGCATTTTCGAAATTTAATCTATTTAAATAAAACAAAGTCGGGTTTGTTACAACACTTGTAACTTGAGAACTGCTGGACCGATTTTCATGATCTTTGTTTTGTTGGATATGTCTTCACCCCGAATAGCAGAATAACCATTAAAACATCAAAAAACTTACGAAATAAAATAGATAAAAAAAGCTATTCCACACTAAGCGTCAAAACTTACTTAACGAACCTGAGCGAAGCGAGAGTGAGTCGCTAGTATTTAATAAAATTCGGTTTTCCTATACAAAATTTTCTACTCAAAAATGTTGAGTGAGGTTTTTTCTGAGCGCTATAAATATGTCAACATGTTGTTAAATAAATAAATATGGGGCTCTTCAAGTGTTGTGTCTTGCGGACTTTTAAAGGCCAACAACGAATCCGCAACCCTCCTTATATTGCGGAATGTCTATGATCGACGATATCCATTTACCTATAGATATACCGATAGGTAGATCGTGTGTTCGTTTGCTCCTTATTTATTTTTTATTTATTCTATAAAAAAACCGAATAAATGTCCGAATGACAATAATACCAATCAAAAAGATAGGAACATACTACACAATACCCTTTTGATGCATTTTTCTCTTTTTTACAGGCATCAGTAGCAGTTGTTGTAGCTTTTCTATGTGTTAATGTGATGGCAGCGCCTCAAATGTCTGACATTCAGTTAGAAAGAACTTTGGCTGATCGGGGAACTATGCAACGTCATATAAAATGCGCGCTTAGTGAAGGGCCGTGCGATCCTGTTGGTATCAGACTTAGAAGTAAGTAGCAACTTAGATAGGTTTTAAATTTAATATTATAAATGACGTATCTAAGACAGATGGACAGAAGAAATGTGTTTCTTCGCTCCTATAATAAAAAAGTATTTCAACCTTTATTATGTACCTATGTATGTATTAATTTTATTATTACGTCAACAATCACAATTATATATATTCTTTATTGCATATTAACAGAGTACCACAGATAATACAGAGACCAATGTGGGTAAAGGTGGTATTTACTGGAGCATATATACATAAACATATGATTTTTTTGCTAACACTTTTTGTAGTAGAGTTTATTATTTTCTTATAGACTACATATATGTCATATATGATACAGCTTGCTTAAAAAAAGAAAAAGGTTTTTTTCGCAGAATCATATTGGAAACAAATATTTATGCACATTCAATTTCATAAACGTGCCTTAAAAACCTCACGTCAAGGAGGATGTTTCGTCATATTGTATGCAAATTAAGTTCAAACACAGGACTTCTAGGTAAATGTGAATCACTTTTACAACAAAAAGTATAAAAAATGTTAAACACTTTGTGTTATTAACTATATAATTTTAATGGAACAAAGTGATTCACTTTTCTATGCGTGTTTTTAAAACGTTATAATTTGTACTTCCGTCTCTAGGTCGTGTAATACTGTCACTATTTCACGAAAACGTTAGATCACAAGTATTCGATCACAATAGAAATCATTACGATATATTATCCTCAAAAAGTTTTTTATTTGTTACTCTATTTACCTGTAGAGTGAAAAATAAAAAAAATTATTCCTTCTTATTATCGGCTGTAATTTATATGGTTTAATGATGAATGGAAATATACCCAAAATATTTTACTGACTTACAAAAATTAGTTTATGCAAATCTTTACCTGGGATCTTTAAAACACACATCATGTAAACATATAACTTATAAGAGTACTTAAGCGGTCAATGCAGTCTGATGTGCGAGCGTAAATCAAACCTGCCATAGCAGATAAATGTAGAGATTAAAAAATATCCCTTTATTTAACATCTGTCATAAATTAATTAATGTATTATTATATTTTTTAAATCATATTTATAAAATCTAGCTACCTTGAACTTATACTACAAAAAAATTAAAAAAATATAAATTACATTCGAATTACACGTTTTGATAATAAATACTAATTAACTTTTTAATATTTTCATTAAACGAGAAATAAAATAATATAACATATAAATAAAATAATACTTTTACTGATTATTTGTCTTAAAAAGATTACTATTATGGTTTTGCATTACTGTATGTATGTGTGTATTTACTACTTTAGGACTTAAGACATTAAGTGATTAATTAACAAGAATAATTAATATTAATAACGTAGTCATATTTTAGAAATATTAATGTATTCTTAACTAGCGACTCACCCTCGCTCCGCTCGTGTTCGTCCCTAGTTACGTTTACGTTTCGTTTAGTATAGATTTATAAGAAATGAGATATTTTCCTGCAATAAAAAGTACCTATCCTATTTGTTGACCCGGATAACTATTATACCAAATTTCATCAAAATCCCTCCAGTAGTTTTTCCGTGATGCAGTCACATACAGACAGACAAACAAAATTTCTAAAAACTATAGATTCGGCCTCTGTATCGATAATAATGTCTAATTCAATACGATTTTCCAAAATTTATTATATGTATAGTTTATTGTTTATTTATGTTTAAAAATACATGACTCACACTATATATTTATAATCTGTCTAATTTAATTGTATAATATTTATAACCTATCTAATTTATTTTTTCCAGCGTTGGCCCCTCTAGTGTTGCGAGGGTCATGTCCTCAGTGCTCCGCGCAAGAAACCCGTCAGATTCGTCGCACACTCGCCTTCGTGCAAAGAAACTACCCGTGGGAGTGGGCTAAAATTGTTCGCCAATATGGTTGATATTTTCTAATTTTAACTCGTACAGAATTTTGCATCTAAAAATCACAATTTTAATCAAGATCCGCTTAAAATAATCTGTAATTGATAAGTCATTGTAAATGTAAAGTTTGAGAATACCTTTAAAAACGATTAGTAATATTTCAAAATCTTTGTCTTTTTAAGTCTATAATGAAGATTTTGAGATGCAAAATTATATATCTATTATGTGTACGAGATAAATTAGTAATAAAATATTAAATTACTTATTATACAAAAAGCTTACTTATTTATTATTTTTATTACTTTCAACGTGCGAATAGTTTATTTATATTGTAGAGTCTTTTCAGCACAGTGATTATTGTAATTCTTAGGAAATATCGACCTATTTACTTTACTAATAGGAGTCATATAAAATGTAGGATTTAATACTTGTCCTAACTAAATTATAAATATCAATCATTTACTATTGTTTATTTATATTATGAGCAAAATAGACTGAGTAATTTATTTAACACCAAATTGCTAATATTATTACATAAGTTGTTTTGATTGACGGGAAACCCAATTTGTGTCATTTAAGTATAAAATATTTGATTCAAATGTTACAAGATATTTATCATCACCACTATTAAATGGTCTATTTAGCTCACTTTTATATAATAAAACCGTGCCGGATAGTTGTTTTTTTATTTAACCATTATTTTGTCACGTAACGAATGCATAGTAATATCACATACTTATTCGCAAGCAAAGAGGGGGCCGAGTTAAGTAAGTAGTTACGACATCGAAGAAACATTCTCTCTAGAACCATTCGCCCGTTGCAACGCGCAGACACCATTCGTGTTCGTAAAACAGTTAGAAAATTTAAATCCGGGTCATTTAGTTGTTACGGAAAGTAAAAGTGTACAAACAAATTATAAGGATGCAGGTAAGAACTTGGCCAGTTTCACAATATTCTCCTTTTTCCTGTGCGCGACATGTTTCCAAGCTTTCGAATAAACATTGAAGCCATAAACAGATTTTTGCTCTTTCGCCTTATTTGCGAACTTAATGTTTATTGCAGTTTACTACTCATTTAGGTTCATTTGAAAATATATTTCTGTAACTTTTTATATGGATACTGAAATAATTTAGTAATTATAATTTTATATAAATTTCAGGTGATACATTTATCTTTTAATCTATTAAAATTAAATTTATTTCATTTATTTATTTTTATTTATTTACATAAACAAACTCCAAGATTCTCATACTAAAGACATCAACGCACCCGTGTCTCGTATTAAATTTACAGACAGGAACTATGTACTTACAGACAGGAAAATATCAGTGTTCTATATTTTTGTTGTCTTAACAAAAAGTAGGTGAAGGGCGAGCAAGTTAAATAAAAACTGACATTTACTAAATTATTTTAACTTCGCGGTAATTGGATTGTCTTTTATGTATGACACGGTCATCCTAACATGTTTTATGGTTTAAAAATAATTTTATTCAAGGCTAACTCCCTCAAACAAAGGTGAGTTTTCCCCGTCGTTTCTTTTTTCATGACAACAGCAAGATGAAGCTGTTTTTTTAAGAGATATTAGATCTATATTATAACTACATATATTTAATACCAAAAAAATTCTTACATTTTATTTTAGAACTTACTAACATTTTCTATTCAAGTTCCACTATTCACCTTATATTATTACTTTAAAGTAATGTAATGTTTTTTTTAAATTATTAATGAAAATACTCTTTTTTATATATAACTAGCGGCTCACTCGCGTTTCGCTCGGGTGCGCCTCTAACGAAAAACAAAACAAATCTATCCCACGTGGACCGTACATTTTTCAGAGATAAAAAGTAGCCTACGTGTTATTTTGATATATGAGCTATATTATTGTAAAGTTTGATTAAAATCCATTCAGTAGTTTTTGCGTAAAAGGGTAACAAACATCTATACATCCAGACATCCGTACATCCTCACAAACTTTCGCATTTATAATGTTAGTAGGATACAAGATTATTTATATCTTTAACAAAAGTTTGTGAAATTTAAATAATTAATTAGGTGGTTCGGCAAACGTTGCTTTGCCTCTTAATGTCTCTTTTTGTTTATTAATAATTTGATCTCACTACCTTTCTGATAGAGCTTCAATGGATATTGTGAATATAGATATGTGATTTAATTCTATATTTTTTTAATGGATTACTACGCCACCTATAGGATCTTACCTAACCATATACCTACATTAAAAGTGACTTAATCGTACAGAGAATTTACTTATTTTGTTTGTTATATTCAGATCAATTCATCAAATGATTCTATACAACTCTTACGCCACCTATCGTAATTTGATGGAACTATGTCGGATAACTTCGCAAAGAAACGTACAATACATCTTAAGTAGCAATATAAGTTTCATTGTAATCATGGATAACTGATTTCGATGGACAGAATTCATTAACTTTTATATCGCTATTAGATAACTATTATTATTGTTCACTTCTAAATTTGCAAAGGAACAAACTAGGCCACGTATTATGTCATATACCTACCTACATATGTTATATTACACATAAAATAAAATTTAGTAAATCTCTGTTTTTAAATTTTATACATATTCAATTAATAATTCTGTAATTCAATTAATAGAATCATCGTATTTTGTATCACGTATTGTTTGGCTCGTCATAATAATTTAATACTGCTACAAAGAGTCATTCAAATATAATGCTGGTTATTTGTTTTGTAATAAAAAAACGTATTGGATAGCGAAATGAGGAAGCAAAACATTTACATTGAAATTATTAATTAATTCAACAGATTGATTATAAGTATATTTTAACAAGCAAAGTATTCGTCTGTAGGAACATGGAAATGGCCTAAAAGTATTGATAAGTATCTACCTAGTTGTTTTTAAAGGCCGTGACTTAAAGGCATGTCAAACCAACTCCTTTTATGAAATCCTTTTTTAGTGTAATTTTAATGCTTAAAAAATAAAGATCAACGTTTTCACAGATAGATTTTATATGTTTTTTTTTGTATTAGAGCTGTTAAGTGCTGTCGTTAGTTCTGAAAACAGTTACTAGAGAAATCTCTGATGATGAAACCTCGGCCGACCAGTTCATTCAATTGGATTTTATTTCTTTTTAAATTGCCCGCGGCTCCGGCGCGCTCCGCGACCAAAAAACCAAATTTTTAGGTTTTACAGATTAGTATACTCTTACATTATAGTTTTTTCATTTTTTCTCAAAAATGAAATACTTTTTTCGCGGTAAAAAGTATCCTATATGTTGACCCGGATAACCAGCTATAACCATACCAAATTCAATCAAAATCCCTCTAGTGGTTTTCTGTGATGCGGTAACAGACAGACAGACACGACAGACAAAAATTATAAAAACTATAGATTCGGCCTCTGTATCGATAAAAATGTTTATTTCAATAAGATTTTCCAAAAAATATTTAATATACAGATTCAGCTTAGTTACAATTTTATTATAGGTATGTATACACATCGAATCTTAAAATAATATTGGATATTATAATATACCATATAACTACTATACACATAAGTACAAGTACTTACGTATAGTTACGCTCTATTTTCCTTGTAGCTAGATTTCACGTTGTCTTCCGATTTTATCTAATGTTGAGTGGCGATTCCTGCCGCCTTTATTACTTCATCAGGCCAAACAAAATATAATGTTTAAGGTTTCTAGATATTTTGACCTGTTTGGGAAAATTAAATCTGGCAGCAAAATATTTTTTTGCTTTTAAGTACTTATTAGTGTATTAAATATTTCTAGGCTATGAATATTAATAGCCGTATGGCGTATTGATAATTATTTATAATAAGGCAGGATTGATATATATCTATACTAATATTATAAAGAGGAAAGATTTGATTTTTTTGTTTGTTCGTTCGTTTGTTTGTACCGAATCGGCTCCGAAAGTACTGAACCGATTTAGAAGAAATTTGGTAAGAAAATAGTTTGAGACCCTGGAAATGACATAAGATAGTTTTTTCCCGGAAATCATCCGTGATATTTGCCAAACAGAAAATTTGTCTCGGCTATTACTTCATTTAGTGGTGACTGTACATTTCGAAATCAGAAGGTATCAATTTATATTGTGTAATCGATGCTTATTTCTATTCGTTTTACGTTTCTCTACTTTTGTTTATAATACAGGCTAGTAGTTGGGAATTTTTTAAACTTTTCAATTAGGTCATAAAATATTTTTTTTAAATATATCAAGCTTGTTTCTTGAATGCATTTCTTATATTTGACGTAATCTAGGTAATTACGTTTTAATAGCTGAGTATACTGTGAAATAAATTTAAACGAATTCAAGTCCTAGGTTTCAAATTTTCATCTCAGTCATCTCTGAAATTTTCACTTGAATTATATTTTTATCATAATTACCACCTGCTAATATGGTGGATAACATCATGAGGAAACCTGATTTATGAGATTAGCTTTCGTGCACGTATTTGACCAGCATACTATATCAAGTGATTTCAGAAGTATTTTAAAAAGTAACTGTACAGCTCCAATTATAATAATTATTGGAGTTTGAGTGAAGCGAGGACGCGTCCCGAGTAATTAATATTGTAGATGTTATAACTTATTAGATACTAGCATTACTAATAGATGCTTCCATACAAGATGACCAAAAACCTAATTCTTAGGTTTTACATATTAGTATACTCTTACATTGCAGTTTTTGTGTTTTTTTCTCTGAAATGAGACATTTTCCCGCGGTAAAAAGTATCCTATATGTTGACCCGGATAACCAGCTATCATCATACCAAATTTCATCAAAATCCCTCCAGTGGTTTTTCTGTGATGCGGTAACAGACATACAGACAGATAGAGAGACAAAAATTCTAAAAACTATAGATTCGGCCTCTGTATCGATACTAATGTTTATTTCAATAAGATTTACCAAAAAATATATTTTAATGTACAGATTCGGCTTAAATACAATTTTATTATATGTATAGATAACAATTACCTATACAATATTCCTAGTTACAAAGTAATAAATAACTATTTAGTCCATTGAGCCTTGTTTAAATGGATAATTCAAACTAACAACAGGCCAATGTCAAAGAAAATCCGTTTAAAAATAAATTGATAGCTATCAGCATTGTTTCACCGACCGCCGCAGGTTGCTTAACAATAATTAAGCGTCTAATCACGTCTCATAATGATGTCAGTGTTATTAAAGTATCGTGCATCGTATTTGACTTATTGTATAACATTTTGGATTTTTAACCCCCGACGCCAAAAGAGGGGTGTTATAAGTTTGACGTCGATTTCTGTCTGTCTGTGTGTGTGTCTGGCCGTGGCATCGTAGCTCTCAAACGGATGGACCGATCTCGATGCGGTTTTTTTCATTGAAAGCCAGTTTCCATGCGGTGGTTCTTAGCTATGTTTGTTAATATCAGTTCAGCAGTGTAAGAGTATCAGCTCTTTTCCAAAATGATGTAAGGCATTTTGGCGTAACACTTAATCGAGTAATCAACTCGATTAAGTGCTTCACGCGTGTCAGTGTAATCGGTAAATGACAATTAATTTGCGTAGGTTTTTTGGCAAAGTAATCTGTGCTCAACTGGCACGTTTTGAAGCAAGAGAATTGAATTGAATTAAAAGATTTTTAAATTTTTAATTTATAACTATTTTGAAAATAGTGTTCTTATTTTTAAAATTATCGATTTTAAAGTGATTTAGACAATTAAAAAATTAAGAATTCTTAAAATAAAATCGAAAATCTTAGATAGGTTTTTTGTATAGAAATATAATAATTGTCAGAATTTAGTTGATTGAGCATATTAAAAATTATTGTTAAAAATACTTTAAAACAAATTGTTACTTCGCATTTTATATATTATTAAATATTCGTTAAGTAAAAATATTTCTAAGAATAAGTAACAAGCATCATCATTCATCATATTCATCTCTATGAATGGGTCGTAGCACTCTATTGTATTATGTAAGTAAATAATGGCGAAATGAGTAATATACCTACTGTTGTCTTCTCCTTGTTAGACTAAAGTCCTAACTACAATACGTACGTTTTTACGTTTGAAAACCCAATCGACCCCGCTTCTCTTTCATCATAAATCTATACATACCTATAATAAAACTGTAACTAAGTCGAATCTGAATTAAATATTTTTTGGAAAATCTTATTGAAATAGACATTATTATCGATACAGAGCCCGAATCTATAGTTTTTAGAATTTTTGTCTGTCTGTTACTGCATCACGAGAAAACCACAGGACAGATTTTGATGAAATTTGGTATGATGATATATTTGGTTATCCGGGTCAACATATAGGATACTTTTTACCCTGGGAAAATATCTCATTTCTGAAAAAAAATACAAAAAGGGCCATTGTAAGAGTATACTAATATGTAAAACCTAAGAATTTGGTTTTTGGTCATCTCACGCGGGCGGAGTCGCGGGCAATGCTAGTAAAGCATAAATTACTGATGCTAAGTGACGGAGACTAAAAATCAAATTTTGTTTCAGTTACGCTACATTGTTGTGTTGTTTGCGGTTGGAGTGGTATGTATGGCGGAAACACAAAGGCCAGAAGTATCCGACACAGCTTTAGATGACGCATTAAATGACAAAAGATTCATACAGAGACAACTGAAATGCGCTTTAGGGGAGGGTCCATGTGACCCCATCGGCAAGCGATTAAAAAGTAAGATTTTGAAATAAAGTTATTTTTATTATTGAACTCTTTGGTTCAGTTGCAATTAAAACAGCTCAAAAGGATTTTCCAGGAAAACAAATATTTGGCAATTAACAATTATATTTCTCGCTTTTTCTGAATACTCATTTTACATTTATATTTTCCTAATTTATATAATGTGAATCACCGACTGTCCACTTGACATATTAAAAATCTATTGTCAAAATCTACAAACTGGCGCATAAAATAACTGAATGTTACACTAGTATGTACGGCTGCAGATCCGGAGGTCCTGGGTTCGAATTACGACTCGGTTCAATAGCAGTCCGGACTTGGGAAGTTGACATTGATTACTGTAAAGAAATAAAAGAGGTTTACTAGATCTCCCATTTTCTCAAACAAAAATCAGTTGGAACGTGTTCCAACTGATTTTTCCTTTTTCTATAGAATCTAATACATATAATTAAAAGGTTGTAAAAATTATTGACTCAATATTTGACAGATGTAGCTGCAATTTTTTTATAAAACAATAAGTAAAATTAGACATTGTCAAAACAAAATTTAGTATTATTGAAAATTGAATATTTCTGATTACAGCCCTCGCTCCACTGGTTCTTAGAGGCGCTTGCCCGCAGTGCTCTCCACAGGAAACCAAACAAATACAGCGTACCCTATCCTACGTGCAAAGGAACTTTCCCCAACAGTGGGCAAAAATAGTTCGTCAATACTCTGGTTGAGGAGTACAAGTTAAACAATAAATATAAGCCAATATTATAGTGCAACAAAAGAATTTAACAATTCTGTGAATGTCATTTTTGATTTGTATAAAGGTAAAATCTACGTATAAATAAAAATATATTACAATAATTACTTAATTATACAGGTAAAAGTTGTGTAGTTTTCCTTATAAATAAAAGTATGTATTTCAAATTGTGTTTACGCAGTGCATTATGATATCTAAATCAAAAATAACTTTAGTTTTATTATATTTGATGACAATTGTAAATAAATTAAAAATAAGGTATTTAATAATGTTTGTTTTTAAGTTATTGAAATAATATAATTAAAGTGTACTATAAAATTTGCAATGATTTTATTAAAGGTATTTATACGACGAATCGAAAATAACGAAACAAACGAAAAATGAAATTTTAAACCTGCAAGGTGTACTATCTATCTAAGAAAATTATAAAATCTTAAGTTGTTATATTTTAATAATATTGTCCCCTGCAAGCTGACGATTTGATCGTGTAAATTATAAGATTAGTACCTAGATAATAATATAATGAAAAAAATACAGAAACTATAGGTGGTAATAGAAATCTTGATTAATCTACTGACCACGGGCACAACAGTTTGTTTGACCTTAGCAATGAGGTTAAATTATAGAAGAAGTAAGACACGTAAGACGTTAATATAGAAAAATGTGCATAATATTTATATGTACATATAATAGCAGCGTTTTACCTACCAATAAAACGCATATTAATTTACTTACCTTATTCGAAGCTTACGTATTGAGATAGGCATTACCGTTTCCGCCGTTTATATATCTATCCTTGTCTATCCGTCTACTGTCTCGCTCTCTATCGCACCACCTTGCAGCAGAGTGGGGATCGGTGTGAGCGATTCCCACTCCTAAAATTATTTCTTCATTGAGTCGAAATACACCAGGCAGTTATCCAAAGTTAAGCTTCGAATAAGGTAAGTAAATTAATATGCGTTTTATTGGTAGGTAAAACGCTGCTATTAATTTGACTTGACCGTTATTCGAAGCTTACGTATTGAGACTTGTTTGTTATCGCCTGGTGGTGCAAGCGTAGGAGACGGACGCCAATGTGATGAAATAAACTCTGCTGTAACTGAAACACTGAGATGAGATTTTTACTAAGACCAAAATAAACACTTAATGCAGCGCTTTTCCAAAGTCCTTTTACAAATAAAAATAAATTATATTGTAGATAAAACAACTCACAAGGTATTAATATAACGTGGGAGACATCTCCCTGATCGATTACGGCCTCGGTCGCCAATGTTTCAGAAACCATCTGTTATGGTTTAAAAGTGTGTTCACTTAGCATGACCAAGTTCATTCTTACTTCCACTCTCACAGTCCAGTTATCAGGTCCGAAGACGAGACCCTAGACTGTTAGAGCTTCAAAAAAACTAATACTCAACATTCCTATGCGCGACCCGATACTCGAACAAGAACTTTTGGATATATAGATTCGACGTACATGTTAATTTCAATAACTAACATTAACAATTAATGTGTTTTAAAATTCCAATTTTAGTTAATAATAAATTCTTCTGAAAACACACACATTAGTTGACTTTCTATTCCTTTTCTTTATAAATAGTGTGCCCCATTTTATACCATTAGTTTAATAACTCTGAAGCCCATTGGTTTGGGAAACTTAATGATGCGAGTTCAAACTTCAAGCCCTCATCTTGCACTTTTGTCCCTTTAGATGTTTGAATAAAGCCAACTCTTTACGTATATAAAAAATAAATAAATCAAATGTAACAACGCTTAAGACTTGATTAAGGCTTTGGAAGTGCCTATATTTATAGATAGAGAGATACCTCAAGAGAAGAGATGTTAACTATGGTAGGGAAAGGTTGACTTCGCATGATAGTAACATACGTTGTAGGTAAATAAATAATAATAGGCTAGTAATAATACTAGGCTGTAAAAAATAACAAGACAGATCTACTTTCCTTTAAAGAAAGCTCATCTTAAAGAGTCATTGTTTCGCCAAAGTGACTCTCATTCAAATCAAAATTTTAATAATATTATTTAATTAGAATAATACTTTCTTAGATTTACACGAATATTTGACAATCCGAAAAGATAAATATTTAACTTAGAATAATAACAACGCTTAACGTACATCCTCTCTATAAGTGTGCCAAAAATACCATAACGGAAATATACTGTTAAAAATGTTCGCATACACATTGGTGTAAAATTTATGATTTTTTAACAATGACATACGTATACGCATATGTGCCGTTTACCTCGATAACAAATTCATGATTTACGTAGAAGAAGCTACGTATGATGTACACGGATGCACATCACAGGATATTTCCACATATGCCAATAAATCGAGAACAATTATTAGGCACGAGCACTATAACATAAATTTTAAAACAATATCACTAAGACTCATCAAATATACACCATAGCTTTTATATAGTCTGGATCGGTCATTAGGTAGTCTGACATTTGGTAAAATCCATAACCAAGCGATGGACCAATTTCATTCAATTAAATTATCTTGTTAGTGGCTTCAAAAACGTGTTACTTAAGCAAAGATTACTTGCCAATGTCACGCAAAATGAAACACAATTTTTATAATGTATTACGTACTCCTCAATTTGTGTGTATAATTCATATTTTTCAGAACTACCCTAGCTGTCAGACTGGGGTTTCATAATAATATGTCAAACCTTACAATTTTAGCGATGATCATAATACGTCATTTCCGTTGTAGTTTATATATGTGATCCAAATTAAAATAAATTTTCACTGTAATGTGCTACATTTCAAGCCTTCTTTGAGACAATGTCATTTTCTTAATATATGCATTTGCCAATGCAATATTTTAAGTTATATTCGATGCTTAACATTGACTCTTATCGTTTACTGAGAATTTTTAATAACCTTATTATAATTGAAAATTTTCAACGCCGTAGTTTACCAACATGTAATGTTTGATCGATTACTAAGCTCTTTAAGGCTTAATTTGTAACACAGGCGACCTGTCGTTACAAGCACAGCAGGAACGCCTAAAATAGCAATTGCCCCTGATACCCCGAGTGGGAACATCAGTTTGATACAATCCGTTACATTTAATCAACGTAATTCAGAACAACCCGTAACGTATGCATTTTGTAAAGGTACACTGTTGTTTCTTCTTATAATTTGCCTTGCCAAAACCAATTGGATTTGGCTGTTCGACCACTGGAATAGAATATTATACTTTTTAACGTATTCAGCAGTTTTTAACGACTCACTGCTGGGCACAGGCCTCCCTTCAATAAGAGGGGGATCAGGCTATTGGCCACTACCCTTGCCCAATGCGGGTTAGAAATTTGATAAATGGATATGCGATATCCATATGTTCAAAAATAATAATAATGTATAATATTTCTTATAATGCTCAAAAGCCAATCCATTCACAGGTTTGGAGTTTACCTAAACTTATATCTTTTGAATCCAACTTGTATCTTCATAAAAGTGAACCAATCTTATCGAGACGATGCCTTGCCATAT
This sequence comes from Brenthis ino, assembly GCA_921882275.1. Classification (NCBI taxonomy): domain Eukaryota; kingdom Metazoa; phylum Arthropoda; class Insecta; order Lepidoptera; family Nymphalidae; genus Brenthis; species Brenthis ino. The sequence goes on along the minus strand of OV170232.1, from coordinate 22,263,851 downwards.
AATTATAGGCTCAGTAATATAGCGATTGTCCTAATACAGTGGATTTAACCAAACTATATCATGCAAGTGACCATTCAGCGCATGGCTCGAATTTTATGCTATACATATCAAACTTCTATTGATATCAAAACCTGCACATTAAGCTCACTGCTATTTTTTTCCTGAAGAAAATTAATATGTGACTCACATTCGGACAAGAACCAACAATCTGTAGAGATTGTTTCATGGAACAAGTATATTCTCAATCCCGCGAGGATTTATATTCGTATTAAACTCACTGCCATTTTCTCTTGAAGAAAATTAATATGTGACTCACACTCTGACAAGAATCAACAATCTGTAGAGATTGTTTTATGGAACAAGTATGTTGTCAATCCCGCGAGGATTTATATTCATATTAAACTCACTGCCATTTTCTCTTGAAGAAAATTAATATGTGACTCACATTCGGACAAGAATCAACTATCTGTAGAGATTGTTTTGTGGAACAAGTATATTGTCAATCCCGCGAGGATTTATATTCATATTAAGCTCACTAAACGGGGCTTACATTCAACATTTGTGATTATGATATTAATATCACAGCTAGATGAAAATCTCAGCGTTAGGGTCTCCATAGATCCTCCTCCAATGTGCTTATGTGTTACCTTGTCGTGGTGGAGAAGTAATTAACGTCCGGCAATCCTGCGACCCCCTTTAAGACGGGGTAGGTTCGATTGGATTTTAGTGGGTAATACAGCCTTTGCCGATGAGTCTCACATAACTACCGGTATGTATGTGCATGTAGGTAGTATGCGTAAATGTATAAGTGCCACCTTCGATACTCCTTAGGTACCCACATAACTAACCCTGCGAGGGTTAACCATTTTACGTACTCCTGCGGGGAGACGTTTTATTTATAAAATACAGCTTATAGGACCTCTTCAAGGCACTTCTCAATCTTAATATTTGTATTTAGTCTAATAATAATCAATATACACATGTACCATGGCAGTGTTATGAAAAATAACTAATGTCCTTATCTTGTCACATAGATACTCGTGTTGACTTTTTCATTGCATTTATGCTCTGAACTGAAATAAAGCTTATAAAATATCGTAGTTTGCTGAAAATGAATATGAAAATAAAATATTCTATGAAATTGTCGACTACACCAGTAAGTTATTCCTTTTTCCGAAAGCATTTTCACAGTTCATATCACGTACTTACAAATTACAACTGTAATAACTTAGTTTACAGTGCTGAAATGATTTCTAAATTCTAATAGATATTCCATTACACTATCTATGTCAATTATCCATGAACCACAAAAATATGTAGGTATATAGCTTACATAGTTAATATGAAAATGACATTTAAATATGAATTAAGTTTCAAGACGAAACTTTAAAAATGTACTTGTTTATACCCTCAAATTGCTTACGCTATTTGAACAATGTATAATTATTGCATACTCACGTGAACCGTACAGCTATTGTTTCATTATATTTCTGTAGGAACATGCTCCAAATGCGAGTTACTGGCATCATCGGATGTCCCCACATGCCCTTTTTCGTGTTGCTCCTTCTCTTTTGCAACACTGCATATTTTATGCATGTGTCCTGCGCTTTACCGTTTATGTTCCTTAAATAGGCCAAATTTTGGCTTTAACTAACAATGCACCCCCTATATTCTAAAAGTAAACAGCAAAGCACTGCAAGGTAACTGATTAAAATGTAGGAATTATACCATTGTATAATCTATGTAGTCAATAGTAAAACAAGATTTATAACCTAAATTGAATTGCGTAGTGGCAATATACTTTACCATGGTGTTAATTTATATTAATTTAAATTATTATGGCATGAAATGAGCAGGGAGATGATGATGGTATTAATTTAAAAATTTCTAATTCTCAAATACTATTAAGTATTTGTTACTCATTTTATTTTGTGCTAAACAAATGTCTAGAAAAAATGATGATAATAAATAAGGTAAATGTACTTACATGGTGTGATCGTTACCTTTTAAATTTTTTTGTTGGCGATCACTTCAAAAACTTACATAGAAACGTCTTCCTATAATGCTATGAGTTACTTGTATAGTCGGTGCGAGCCAAAGCCAGCACGACTGCACTCGGCGGAAAACAAGACGCCAATGAAGAAATAATTTTAGGAGTGGGAATCGCTCACACCGATCCCCACTCTGCTGCCAGGTGGTGCGATAGAGAGCGAGACAGTAGACGGATAGACAAGGATAGATATATAAACGGCGGAAACGGTAATGCCTATCTCAATACGTAAGCTTCGAATAACGGTCAAGTCAAATTAATAAAATTGTAACTAATCGCTGTCTGGAATGTAAGAAGATATTTTATAAAAAATATTATTGGGGGTCTTTATTAACGCAACAGAACCCAGAACAATGATTTTTAGAATTTTGTCTGTTTGTCTGTGAGTTAGTGCGAGCTAATCTCAGAAACGGCTTAACCGATTTGGGTGTGGTTCCACTAATGTGGTAACTGGTAAGCTTCACTTAACAGTAATTAGTAGATAGGTATTCGTTTTATTTCAATCGGTTCATAAATAAATAACAACGGTTACCATGGCAACATTTCAATGTATTCTATCTCATTCTCTCGCCGGCTTTATCCTATATATTTATATGTTTGTCTCTTTTTAGGGTCGCATTTTCGAAAAGTTAAAAAAAAGACCATCAGAAATACAAGATAATAAAACATGTTTTTGCCATATTAGAAGAAAATAAAGATAAAGAAGAAAACATTCTATGTAACATAGTAGAATTATTTCCCTGTGAAAAATAACTTAGTAGCTCGATGTTAGGACTTTTTAAAGGTTCTAGCATGTCAAAACTCCAAACATCAGCGTGCCGTATCTAACATCTTCAAAAAAATGAATATATTTTTATAATACGACGATTTTTATAATGGCGCGGCTACATTAGCGGGATTCGGCGAATATTCGTGTTTTAGCGACAAGTGTGGCCGAGTAGTATTCGGGCGATGACAAATGCTTATCGCGGCACTGTCGGTAAACTGGCGCGCGTCAAAGGGTTTTAGCGCGACAATATTCGCTTGCGTAGCTACACTTCGCCACTTGAGTTGCAGTCAGTCAGTCACGCTAGAGTAATTGTATTCTGTGGTTGCAGTCCAGATTTAGATATGTAGCAATATAGTCTATGGTCCAGACGAAAGTATGAAATGATGAAAGTGATGAAAGTGACGACGCAACTAAAGTATGGATTGGAGCAATGAAAAAAATATTGGAGTTTATTCAATTTTATGAAACAGAGAGTATTACAACTTATACGGGGTCCTCGTAACCTCGACCACAAAAGGAAAAATTTTGGTATACGATGCCTGGGTTAGAATTAAAAATAAGCTCACATCTACATGGTATTCGCACCACAATAAATTATAATTTACCGATATACAATACAATTTCCACTTCGCAAGAATTATCGCCTACATCGGCCGCGAAACAGGCGAACACATTGACTGCTTTTAAGTAGACACGAACATCGCGTATGGTATACCTACCCGTACACGATGTTTTTATCGCGCCAACGCGACACGAATATTCGCGCGCTAATGTAGCCGCGCCGAGAGTAACATAGTACCTACCTGTCTTGAGAAGAAGATAGATAGAGCCTATATTACAAATCCATTCAATTCTTTTGTTTAGTGGCTTCTAGAAATAAAACTTTTATTTGTCATCCATGAATAAAAATAAACGAAACTGTCAATATCGAAAATAATATTTATAATATGTCAGTCTATTAATAATTTTAAATTTAGTTTAAACTGATAATTGTTGTTCTTGGTCTGTGCTGATGAGGATTAACCTTTAACTATGAAAGTCCACATAATTACTTTGTTTATTTTTCTTTTAAAAAAACTTAAGAGGGCGTGGCTACGGGAATGATAATGTGAACGGCTAAATAATGGTATTGTAAATTTTAACTGAATAAAAAACTGAACTTAATGAAAAAGCTAAAATTTTTGAACTAAATAAAAATCAATTCGTTAAAATTGAATTACTTTGTTCTGTTCACTCCATATAGATATATTTTTTGTCATAGATTAAAGAGTTAGTAGTAGTATAACAGTCTCACCGTATGAAAAAAAATTAGTGACGTAAAATTGAGAGCTGAGAGAGAGACAGAAAACAAGGAAAAATAATGTAAAACGTATATCTCATTTTAAATAATAAAGTAATATCATACGTCCATTTTAATAAAATATAATTAATTTATAAAAATCGCCATTTTTTAGTTTCTTACTTAAATTCTATTAAAAATAATGTTCCTTAATTTTTAAGACATTTAAAAATTATCTATCGATTGTATTCATAGATGAATAATAAACATTCAGTTATATCACACATAATATAATATTATACTAGGTTAAATTAAATAATACAATAATTTTATAACCTGTGGAGTTACATATTTTTCAACAAGCAAGACAAAAAAAATATGTTATTTTATGTTGGTAACTGCTGACGCTGTACTCTTCAGCATATCCGGTAGAACATTTTATTAACTTATTTATGTTATATTTCGATATTAATGATACTTAATAAATTCAATATTATTTTATTTCATAATATTATTTATGAGTGCATGGTTTCTTCTGTTTTTAGAGGATTCATAATATTTGATATTAATGACAGTGCTACCACCTGTACTGATCTATGAAATTATTTCGTACGCAGTCGGTGAATTTATTTACAAGTACTATTTTGCAACTAGTTTGACAAATATAGAATACAATCCGTAAAACTTTATTTCATAAATTGAATAATTCAAGTGAAGTGACGAAGTTTAATGCATAGACTTTGTTATTGGTATGTTATGGTAACAGGCCCATTCGACCTATAGTAAGTATAGAATAAAATATGGTCGTGCGTGTTGCCTGAACTGATAGTAGTGATGTGTGAACAGACTGAAATTAATTATTTGGATGGAGATGTAGTATGGGTAAAGCTCGGCTCATGTTGGTGGCCCGGGGAGGTGGTTGGCTCGGAGAAGCTACCACCAGATGTCCTGCCTTCATTTCGAAAACCACCAATAGCTGTTGTCAAGTTCTTTCAAGAAGATACTTAGTAAGTTTACAAATATAACCTATGAGGTGCTTTGATTTTCTTCCAAAATATTATTCTTGTTTTTGTTACCAAATAGTAGATATTTCATATTCTCTTTTATCACTACTATACCACTCACAGCAGTAGAAGCTTTGAATTATGGATTAATAATTTTTCATTAACTTATGGTGTTAGCAGTAATAAAATATAAATGAAATTAATCTGTTTCTTCTCTTTGCTTTCAGTGAATATGTGAAAAATCTGAACTGCATTTATAAATATAATTGCAGTCGCAAGAATGAATTCATAAACAAAGGATTATGTAAGTTTTTTCTAGTTTAATTATCAATACATGAATATCGATTAAAATATATTTTTTATGTATGACATTTTTATAGATATGTATAGAACAAAACATGGGCATATGGAGAAGTTTCCTGAGGATGTTATACGAGCAGAAACTGCTGTAGGAGGGGACATTAAAATACTTACGAGGGATGAATTCCAGGAAACAAAGAAAGAAAGCTATGCTGGACTATTTGGAGACCCATCTAAAAAAACTCCTACCTCTGGTAAAAAAGGTTAAATTTGATAGTTCATTGCTTAGTTGCTATTACTTATCATTACATTTTCTATGCCTTACTAAGTAATGTCTTATTTAATTCATGGGCGGTGGCAGAATTATTTCCAGGGGATGCATCTGCTTCTTCACATTAAACTACTAACTAATATTTAAATGAGAGATTAACTTTATAATTTTATTGATATCTTATTTATCATCTTTTTTCACAAATATTTAAATTTAAATAGGGATTTTAATAATACAATATTATATCTAACTTTTTCCATATATTTTTCTTGCACCCCCCTGTCGGCACCCATGATTTAATTAGTATATTTTTATAACATATTCAGTAATAGTAAAATTAAACTTATTAAATTTGGTTAGAAAAGATTTATCCCATGCTTTAACTATTTGCATTAATACTATGCACTAATGTTTATTTCATTTAATTATACCTAATAAATTAAAAATTTAAAAAACCCCTGACCATCTTGGACCGATTTTCATCAAACATAGCTAAGAACACTCCCAACTAATTCACCTTTCAAACAAAACAGTCAAAAGCGGTTCGTCCATTCGGGACCTACAATGCCACAGACAGCCACACACAGACATGTCAAATTTATAACACCCCATCATTTTGCATCAGGGGTAAAAATTTATAATTTGGGTGAATTAAGTTGCAACATTTTTGTATATCATAATAATAGTGAATCTAATTTACATTTGAAATTTTATTTAAAAAAAAACTTGCTATGCTTTTTGCTTGTTATCATTTTTTTATTTAATAAACTCAGTTCAGATATATGGAAATTAATATTGAAAACTGAAAAGAGTAATAGTGTACACTTAATTAAGCAAAAACATTTCACTAAATCCATATATATGCAATATTTTTAATTTTGTTTTATAAATGTGTATTGTAGTGCCCAGAGCTAAAAATATAGTTTTGAAAGTTCCATAGATTTTATTATAATATTTTTATTAAAAGCATGTTATGTCTTAAAATAAACTGTAAAAAATATTGTTCTCTAGAACTTGTTTGTTATTCCAGGGTTTTTAAATAATACAAGCTGAGGGTTTATAGCTCCCATTATTGTTTTGGTTTTTTGTTGTGGGTATCTATATATGGATTTATTCTGGGTATTTCTATTACATGTGTATTTCTGCTCACTAATAATTATCTTTTACAATATTTGTCCATTAATATATGCATGATATTAAATACAAATGTTCTAGCAGTTTCTTATAACTTATGTTCCTTATATTTATAGGAAGAGGTGGAAGAGGAAGACCTCCAGATTCTTCAAAATTTTCTACTCCCAACCAAAAGGTAAAATATTTAAGTCTTTATAATATTTTTACACTAATCTACTAAGTTTAATTTTATTTAATACTTCATATTGTTATTTTCAGTTTAAAGAAAAAACAAACTATAAAGTGCACATCCTGCTGCAAGGTTCGAAGACACCAACTCAAGCCGAAAGTGTCTCTACTCCATCAACTAGCCGGGCTGGTTCAGAGCCTTCAGAAATACCAGAAAAACAAGAAAATAAAAGTGAAGAAACAGAAAAATCAGAAACAAACACCCAACAGGCAACCTTCAATACACCTACCATGTCTAGTGCAGGAATTTATGCATGTCATGCATGCAACTTTACCACCACTCGCCTAAATGTATTAATTTTACACAATAAGACACATAGTGTTACTTTTACGCCTTATACACCATCTCCTGTAAGAAAAAAGACCTCAAAATCACTGAAATCAACACCTGTTACAACAAAAACACCAAAACAGAAAAAGCCTCGCCAGGAAAAATCTGACAAACCTAAGAAAACTCCGAGTATCAAACGCACTGCAGATCCTGAATCTAATATTGAAGTTAAGAAACAAAAAACGGACGAAGAAATAAAAAGTAGTCTATTAGCAGACTGGGATGATGGAGATGAAGAATCAAATGATGATTCAGCTATGGTCATGGCGGGATCTCCAGAAGTACCAATAGCTGCTGAATCTCCTGCAGTACCAACTCCTGCAGAGTTACCAAGTGCACAAGTTCCTGTAGAATCTGTTAAACAAGTAGAAGAGCAACCTGAACCTGAAAAACCAGAATCATCTAGTGATTCCAAATATGAATTCTGTGAGGATGAAGATTGGCCAGTTGAAGCTGACATTGGTAGAAAAATTCCAAGAGTGAAAAATCCGTCTAAACGAAAAGGGGAAACAAAAAGTGTTAGTATTGATGAAGACGAAATAGCTAGAGAAGTTGCTGAATTACTCAATAAAACTACTTTACCAGAGCTACCTGCAGCCCCTGAACCTTTAAAAGTTGAGGAAAATTTTCCGGAGCGTTCGATAGTCAAATCCCCAGATAAAAAAAGTGACATTCAAGATCAAAATCCAGTAGAAAAAAAAAGTTCAAATGAACCACAGCCGTCTAAAACAATATTTAAGACAAAGACGTTTTTTCGTAGTCGACACTCAAGAAGCCAAGATGCAATAGGAAAATATGTTGCTGAACAATTAAACGCTGCAGAAAGAATGGATATCGCAGATACAGAAATTAATGGATCGGATACACCCATTCCTGAAATAAGAGTTTCACCACCAAGAGAACATGTGAAAGTTGCTCGTTTGGCACCAAAAGTTCAGTTTAAGAAAATGAAAGCAGAGGCAGCACAACTTCGTGAACTAGAAAAAATAAATGCAGGAAAACTTAAAGAAGAACAAGACAGTACATATTCTATTTCACCTGAAAAATTATATTCTGATATAACAGATAATACTATAGAAAAACAAAATATTCAAAACTTTAGTATTGAAAATATTGCACAAAACGAAAATAGAGAGGATAACAACAAAGATGTAACAATAAAAAGTAGTAAAACATGTAATAAACAAAGTATAGATGAAAATATTAATAAGGAAAATAATATAAATAACAATGACACAGACAATAAGAAAACATTATCTACAGATGAAGTTAGTACAAAGTTAGAAAACAATACTGCATCAAAATTGAAAGAAAATGAACCTCCGAAAACTTATGAGTCTTATATGAATGAAACTACTGCATCTGCAGTTGATGCATTATTAAGTGTGTCACGCGAAACAGACAGAGTTACAAAAAATATAAGTGATGATCCTCCTGAGGACTTATTTGAAGATGATATCAAAGATAATACATTAAACAGTTTAAATGGATTTAACAATACCGATAACCAAAGCAATGGCTTAGATGAGAGTGCAGAACGAATCTCTAAAACAAATCAACTTGAAGAAGATGATTTAAACATAGTAAAAGATATAAATAACGAAGCGAAATCACAAAATATTGATACGGCTTCAAATTTAACACAAGGAAAAGATGTCATAGTTGAGGAAATCAATGAAGGAAATCCTCTACAAAAAGATAGTTCTGAAGAATCTTCAATTCAGAATTTAGAGTCTAGTGAAAATAATAAATCAGAAATAAGCTTAAAAGAAACAAAAGAAGCGTTTTCCATCGATAGCATGCCTTCTGAATCAGATTTGCAGATAGCAGAAGCTCTCATAAATTTACCAACCACAACTATGCAGAACAAAGTAGTCATTGCTCTTCATGCAGATAGTGATACTTTGAAAACTTCTGAGGATACCACGGATTACATTAAAGATAATATATTTAAAGATAAAAACGAAAATACGACCTTGCCTGATGCCACTAATTCTATTAATACAGGTCACTCCGACGTGCATATTGAGGCAAATAATGAAAATATTAATTCTAGGTTTGAGACAGAACAAGAAAAAAGTGAAAATTTAAATGCAGCTCAGTCTTTAGTTCAAATGTCAGAATCAATTGATCTTAAAATAAAAATACCTGATATTGATTTGCCAAATAAAGAAGTTCTAAACGTTGCGGCTAAAGAAAACGATTTAAAAATAAAGTCCATAGAATTAAAAACGCAACCAACAGTTAAAACAAATGAATTTGTTAGTGATCTCATAAATCATCATAAGGTTGGGGAAATTGAAACAAATTCTCCGAAATTATTAAAAATTCTAGAAGAACCAGTATTACCTAAATTGACTGCTAAGAAAACTATTACTAAACAAATAATAGTTCCGGGAAAGGAGAAAATTTTAAATTTTGATGTTGGAAAATCACCAATAAAATCTAAATCTCAATCACCAAAACAAAAAATCATAGTACGTCGGACTGCACCAAATAAAAATTTGCTAAACAGGCTAACAGACGTGACTACACCTGACAAAATAATTTTATCCCGCACTAATAAACCCGGTCAAGATGGATCCTCTGTTCAAACATATACTATACAAACATCACCAGAGCCTGTAAGTGACGCCAATACAATTATAATTCAACAGAAAATACGCAAAATCACAAAACCAGTAACGAAATTACAGAAAATCAAACCCCAACCGCAAACATCGCTTGTTACAGAGACAAAAACTATTAGAGATACTAAGAATAAAGACGACAATATTTTTGATATAAATTCTATGCCCATAGTAATTTCTGATGATATTTTAACGCCTGAAAGTATTGAAAAAATGCCCATAGTGATGTCGGATGGTAATGTAATTACAAATTCTAGTAACCCACCTAAACTTGTTAAGACTAAGTCAACGTTGATCGAAAGTGAAAAGATGCCAATAAGCGCGACTCCAAATAAAACTGAAATAAAAACTTTACTAATGAATTCTAATAACGAAATAAATAAAGTTACAACTCCTAATATTCTTTCAAAATCGTCTAAATTACGAGGTGCTAAGCCGATGTTAGTGATAGATAAGACAACAGGAAAACAAAAAATCATAATGACAAAAACGGAACCTACAGTGAAGGAAATAAAACAGACACCCACATTAATACAGTCAGTTCCACAAAGTACTGCTAAGACGGAGAAGTTTATAATTCTACCTACACCAAGCTCGCCTCGGCCAGGCAGAACGCAAAAAATTGTGATTGACCCCCAAACTGGTAAAGCTCATGTTCTAGTTGGAAAAGCACCAGATACTCCGATAAGTGTTGCTGACAATAAACCTGTTTCAGCAAAACTTATACCATCAGCCTCAGATGCTAGTACTCCGGGCAACACAGTAATGATCATTACCAATGCCCAAGGAGCTCAATCAAGAATAGTTCTTACTCCGGAACATGAGAAAATTTTGTTCCCCAATAAGCAACAACCTAATATATCACAGCTTAAAAATTTAACTCATCGCATCACAGCTAACTCCGGAGCCGTTCAAAAAACTATTGTATCAACTGCGGTCGCAACGAAAACACAAACACGAATCGTCCCTAAACAAAAAAGTGCTATTATTACTTCAAAAGGGCAATTAATCGTAGGTAACCGAATTTCCACCACGACTCAAAATATAGCGCCATTGCCAGAAATAAGGCCAGCACCGAAACGAATATTAGCAACCGAACCTAAAAAGCTTGTACAAACTATACAAAAAAGTTCTAACGAACCCCTCATATTTTTACAACAAAAATCTGGAACGGTAATGCAACTAACGGCGGCACAATTCGAACATTTACAACGAACCGGTCAGATAATACAAAAAGCACCTGCTCAGCAAGAAAAAATCATCGTTCAAAAATCAGTTACACTTTCGTCAAATGAATCAGTAGTACCAACTATCCAAAAACAAAGGATAAGAAAGCAAGCCAGTGAAACACCAATGCCGCCTAAGAGAATAAAACACGAAATAGCCATAGCCCCAGCTCCAACGCCAGTGTCTATGCCGGCTCTAGCTCCCATATCTAATACAATCGCTCCTCCACAAGTACCAAACGTTTCAAGCACTACAAATAATGCGACCGTTTCAAATTATTCCGATATGGATAATTTTGAAGAATTATTACCTTCGACAGCGATCGCTAGACAAGAGCCAGTTTTGGCACAACCCGAACTCCCTACACAGCCTACTACCCCAGCCTCTCTCTCTGATGGTCAACTGCTGGCAGTTCCTGGAGAACATTTTGGGGGACCTGCAGGATCATTTTATCTTTGTGTTGAAGAGAACGGAACATTTACAGTGATTGACAATCGTCCATTGGTACTGGAAAATAACCAGCTCGTACCGATGCCTGAGCCGATGCCGGTGTTGGCACCTGTGCCCGAGCGACGGGATATCTTAGAAGCTGCTCTTGCAAATAGTGACGTGTTCCACGCTGAAACAGCACGTGATGAAGCACCAGACTTTAGGGACTTGAATGCTAATGTTTCAGTCCACTGTCGGGTATCAGAAACGAGTACAACACTAAATCAGCCTATAATGACTCCAGTTGAAGTTCCTTCAAAAGGCGACAGTGAACCCACGGTGCCATCAAACCTCGAAGATGGGTTAGCTGTCATCGGAGTGACCCCACATACCGTACCCACGTCTCTCGAATTACCCATAACCGTAACTGATCCTCGAATAGCACCGAAAACCACGAACCCCTTGAGCAATAATAATTACGGTACATCACTACTACCTTCACCAAACACGGAAATGACGTTCACAACCACTGAAGATATATCGGTTGGTCCAATATCGATGCCCCTTCTAACTGAAGAGGAAAGTGTGGGGAAATCGATGCCTATACTCACAGATGAGGTGAATGAGAGAACTGTGTCCTCTGTGGAGTCAACCATTGGGTCGCCTTCGTCCATAGATGTCAGAGAGTCTGAGAACGAGGACAGCGGGCAGTGGCCTCGGAGACTCCTAACTCCCTGCTCAGACACCTCAGAGACTTCAGCCGAAATACCCTTACAACCCATTATGCAGTTATCAGTGAATGATCTATCTCATAGCAGTTAATTATTGTATCTTGAAAGTTTAATTTCATTTACTTTTCATAAAAAAAATATTTATTAGCAACTCTCGACATTGTTGATGAAAATGTGCAATAGGTTAAGTTTCAAATATTTTCTCAGTACATATGTATGTGTGTACATCATTTGAAAATTGTACGATTAGTACAAAAAAGAAATAAAAAAAAAATATTTTTCGTTTGGTAATGAAAGTTAAGAAATGCCAATACTAAATAAATAGATATTGCGTTCGTTCTAAACGCTCGCGTGTAGATGACTGTGTAAATAATAGACTGAAGTTTTATGATGGCGTCTGAAGCTCTGGAATGTCATTCAAACAAATGCCAGATGCATAACTGCACAGCGATTAGAATAAGAAATATGATTGTAAATTAAAATTGAATTATGTATTGTTGGATCCGATGTAATATATTAAAAGTTAGGCATATTATAATATTTTTATAACGTTTAGCGATCTTTTGAACGAGATAATTAGGTACATATTTGTACGATATTGTTTGTGCTATTTACGTTAATACCGGCATTTTATGTTATTTTCGGTTTATAAAGTCAATCATAAACTTTAATTCTACGCCTTTCGGTGTGGTTTCAGTTGTGAGTTAACTGAATTAAATATTATAATTATTATTAATGCTAAGTACAATATTTGTTGATATAACTTGTAATATTATGTCAAAGGCACATATTGGTTTGTTTGAGTGATCTATGTCAGGATCTAGATCGGACTATAAAAATGGAGTTAGCAATATAATTCTGTGTAGTTTAAGGTTTTAATAAATAAACTTTATTCAAAATTTCATTTATAATTATTTCGTTTCCCTTCACGGTTTCCGCTTAGATAACAAAATTAGTATCATAAATCAACACGCGGTAGTGTGGCCAGCCTACTGCCAAGTTGAAGCCAAAGGAAATGGCGACGCAGCACCGTGTGTATATTTTATACGAACCACTTGGAGCCACTTTTCACCTCGTAATAACTCAAAATCTAATTAACATGAACTCATGAAATTTAGTTCATTTATTAAATCCCCTTAGATTAATTACTAGAACTCCCAATTTCATAAATACAGCTCAAACGGTTATTGAGATATTAACGTCTAAAAGTCGGCATTTTTATCACTTACTGAATATATATCTATAGTAAGTAAAACCTAACCCACTCCAGATGACCTAGAAAGTTAAAATTTGGCATCCAGATGGGTAATCAAAAAAAAAAACATTAAATGAATGATGAAAACATTAAATGTTTAAAATTAAACAAAAAAAAATTTTTTATTAACACCTAGTGGCTTTTGAACTATAATAGCAATCATAGTAAAAACTTTTTCTTTCTCAGTAGAAAAGGTTTCATGATGATTAACACTTTCCTATTCCGCCTTATCCACTAACAAATAGTCGAAAAATTTATCATATCTACATAAAGTACTTTATTTGCCTACCTTTTGAATGCGATTATAGTCGTCACGTACCGGCTTCCATCTTAATTATATGTACTTGTTTTATATTCCTAACAAAAAGAGAAATACTTAATTGACATTGAACACATCTTGCTATTTTTTACGATGTATATTGTGCTACTGCTCTACGAGGTTATTAAATGGATAATTATTATCTATTTCAGGATAATAATAATTTAGTATGAAATAAATATTCATTAGTAATTTCGTATAATTTTATTGTATTTAAGGTGACTTGTGACTTAAAATTAAATATAAAACTACAGTTTAATTAATTTTCTTTGTTGTAACAGGTGCTGCAGTAAAAAATATGGATTCTCACTATTTGTTTTTATTCTACTAAATTAAGGTAACATTTTTTACATATAAATTCGTAACATTTTATTAATAATACATTTAGTAACAACGATGGTTGAATATAAAGACTACAATACTTGTAATAGGTAAATATGCAGTACAGATTTATCAGCATTTTAATATAACTAATGATTTAAAATTCTAAATAATCGTTCTAGTTCATAAAATAATTATTGCTCGTCCATATAAAAATAACAACTAAAATACTATATAATAGATATATAAAACAACTATCTACATCAGTAAACATTATTGCGAGAAAATAGTTTTTTCATGTTAAAAACCGATCGTCATTTTTTCTTTAGATAGGTTGTATTGCTTATAAAACAAAAGTAACACTGACATCGCATAAAACAATCAAAATAATCGTTTTGGCTGGAATTTTTTAAAGTTGATATTTTTTAATGAAATTGCCTCATGGCGAGAAGAGACGCATCAGGTCGTACCGACGAAAAATACTGTTTCACTTAGAATGATATTCGATTTATAAAAAAGGAAGGAAGAGAAAATTAAATAAATAAAATGAAAAATCGATACGAAAATATCGATTTATCTAACGGGAAGTTGGTATTATTGTAAAGCTTGTCTCGTAGTGTTGGGTAGTAGGAGGCACATGAGGCCGCCGCCCGCTAGAAGCACCGCCACGATGAAGGTCGGCGCCGGGCAGTACGTGTCCAGTAACGCCGCTATCACCACGTTACCGATGATCCCGCCGAGACGCGCCGCTACCATCGACACCGCTACACCCGTTGCACTGGAATTATTTTGCATTATTAACATAAAACATTTTAAGATATATGATATGCATATTTTTAGTCTCGAATTTAATGTCTTAAATATGTTAGGTGGTTCGATTTTAATTTGGATATAATACAGCTTAATTAAACTGTACAGATTGCTGGCTGACAGCAGACTGCCACACAATCTGCTCTGCGATAAACAAAACTATAAACAAAAAGAACGCTGTGCATACAGCCATTTTAAGGATTATTACAGATCTAAATTCTAGATACATGCAGCCATTTTTAATGTCCCTCTGGGCATGAGCCACCCTTCAATATGAGGGAGATAAGACCATAGTCCACCAAGAATACAATGTCTTTCGAAAACTTGCTAGGTTCTCTCAGATATGAGTTTGTTCAAGATGTTTTTTCCTTTACCATATAGCCAGTGGTAGTCATGTTGAAAATGATTCGCATATAAAATCATCAGAGGTGTGAGACCCGGAAATTAACCCCGCTTCACTTGGTTTCCCAAGTTATATTACATATAATTGAATTAACCTAAGCTAGTGACTAAAATAAAGACAGTATTTACCGTAAATTAGTAGGGAACACTTCAGTGATGAGGCAGTCGAGGGACGCGTTCCCGCAAGATATAACCGAACTAAAAATGGCGCTCACAATGAGGTTGTTAGTCTTGTTGTAAACGAAATACATCGCCGCTGAGCACAAACCCGCAGAAAATGTTGCGAATACTGAAAATAAAAATTTGTATTTAATCGACTTTAGATTTCATTTTTCTTTAGCTAGCTACTAATAAATATATAAATAATGATTATATAAGTGTAAATGAAAGTATACACAGACGATTAAATAATTGCAAGTCTTACTGCTAAGCAAGTTTCGAAAACAAGAATAACCTAATCCTTATAGGGCTAGAGAATCTAAGAGATTTTTGTCTGATTTCACCAACGTCACCTAAGTTTAAGGGATCCCCTAAGCATGGTTAGGGGGCTGTTAAGGTACAGTTTCTTTTTCACCGACAGTTAGGGGTCACCTAAATGTTAAAATGCCACCTAAATATAGGTACTAGAAATACCAGCTCTGACGATGGTAAAACGAAATTTAATTTAGGGGCTAGTTTAGGGGAACTTTTAAGCTAGGGATCCCATACGTAGGTGGTAGCTTAAGTGATGTTGGTGAAATCGGGCATTTGTCGTATAATGCGTGCTAAATTGGCATAAAGTATAATTTATTTAAAATATTGAACGATTGATATTATTCATTATTTTTTGGTCCGGTAAACTTTCCGAAAATTTTCTCTAATTTTATCGAATGAAATAGTGATGGTACCTATATCAATAAATATTCTATCAACTTACCCATGAAAAACTTCCTCCCCAACCTATCCATACCAAGTACAGCGAATATATTGGACGGTATAGCCGCAGCCACCGTTATAAGGGACTCCATGAACACATCAGAGTTTATATGAGCATCGCATTTCGAATCGGCAGAATGTGTTCCGAACTGCGTTACATATGCAGTTACTTGACAAATGTCCGCCTCAGCATTATCGTGCGTCCGCGACCATTCGTCGAAACGATTGAACATTTCTGGGAACCACATCATAAGGCCGTAGTATCTGAAAAATATATCATAATGCACTGTGTTTAGTATTCTTTATACAGAATTTTATCTGACTGAAAATGAAGAGATGTTGCGAGTTCAAATTAATTAAACCATCCAGTAAAATTTTGTTTTGGGCGCTTTTAAAAAATACATAGTTAAAAGACATTTTTTTTCTATAAGAGATAACAAATAAATACAATTAAAGAATGAAATATAACGATAATAATTACAGTGGAAATTATGTAACAAACTTGCTTAACAACAATTGTTATCAATGTGTCATAGAAGCTATCTACTGCCTATTTCTAGTTTTCGGTGGAAATTGTTTGAATGGTTTTAATAACAATTATTACGAACTGTTTTTTATTATCGTTTAATTTTAAGTATATAAAAGCTTACCCGATATGGAATGTAAAGTTGATGGTGATAGAGATTGTAGTGAATTTTAGTATGGGTGGCACGAACAATTGCTTGCTGTGTTCCACAATATCGCTCATCATCCTTCTTAATTTGGACTTTGGTTCCTTTGGTTCTTTCGCTTCAACCTGTTTCTCCGGTTTTGTGTGTAAAGGTTCATCGATCAAAATTTGCTTAACCGGATATAGATCCTTATCCCTACCAGTATTCATAAGGTAAATACCACGGAATACTTCTAAAGCCTCGTCGTGACGGCCGGTTGTTATTAAAAATTTAGGAGATTCTGGCAGAAGGAACAATAGTGCAGCCACCAGAAATGAGGGTAGTGACATCACTAGTAAGAAGATACGCCATGAGTTGTAAACGAAGCCACCGGTTTCGCCTCCGATTCCTGCAAAACAATGGTTTAATTTTACAAATATTATACGTAGAGTCTTTTATATATATGATAATAATTAATATTTTACAAAATACGTACCACTTGGAATGATGACCCAAGCGAGACCAGCGACAAAAAGATTACCAAGAGTCCAGAAAGCAGCCATGAAACTTAACATGGCACCTCGCTTGCTTTTAGGTTGAAACTCTGCAAAGTATGACCAGATAACTGGCCCTGATCCTCCCAAACTAAAAAACAAAGAAATATTTGACATAATAGGATCTATGGTGCTTTTTATAATTAATCATAATCATATTGAAGACAAATATATATATAAGCTTTAAAATGCATACAGAAATATAATATTTAAAAATATTTAAAAAACGTCTAAAGAACCACTTCCATACACAGTATGTTTTATTGTTATCTGTATGAACTTTAGTATATCTTGCTAAACTTGCCTTTTTATATATATTATATATTTGTATGAAACGTATATGTATAAATATATAATCTTTCTGTTATTCGCGCCCCTTCTATCTTAGTACTATTTCCTACACACCTATAGGTTGCCTGGAAGAAATCGCTCTTTTAGCGATAAGGCCGCCTTTCGTACCTTCTTCTATATTATATTGTATATTTTCTTTTTCTCTTTTTGGGTGTACAATAAAGAGTAATTTATTCATTCATTCAATATTTAAAAGTAGTTTAATAAAAAAAGTAGTACTCACGCAGCACCGTTTATGAAGCGGAAGAACATGAAGAGTTCATAATTTTGGCTGAAGGAAGATGCAACGATGGCGAACGCGTTGATGATAGAGATGGCGATTAAGACCCGCTTGCGGCCGAGCGAGTCTGCAACTGAGCCCCACGCGTAGGCGCCCACCATCATTCCGATGAAGATTATGCTGTTTAGCCATCCCTAAGGAACATGTTATTGATTGTTATTGTTGTTGTTAAATTCTGCTCGTTGGTAAGCGCATTGCTTGAGATAAATCCATAGACTTATCATAGGCATCGCAAATTGTTTTTAACGGAAATGCTTTCTAATGTAAGGGTTGTCAAAAATATCAATTTTCATGGCGAACGGTTTCGAAGTTAGTGTTGTAGTGCAATCTTGTGGCAAGTTACAGTTATACCAGTCAACTTTAAAGCTGTACATCTATCAATCCATACATCTGTATGGATAAGTAGAGTGGACTGGACCGGACCGATTTCACTAATGTTTTAAAAAAAATGCTATCGTCCGAATAAAGTTTCAGGGGAAAAAATTGGAAACGTTGCCAGTAAAATTGAAAAATTATGAGAAAAACTGAAAGAAAATAGAAAATTTATATTATTTTTTATTTATTTTATTTATTTCTATAGAAAATTTTGAATAAACTCAAAAAATCCCACACTTTATTAAAAAAGAGACGTCGGTCGAGTCAGCTTATGTATTGTTATATATAACATTACCGTGTCCTTGCTCCGCTCGGGTTATCCCTAGTTAAGTTTTAGCGTTAAGTATAGAAATAGATTTCTCAGAAATGAGATATTTTTCCGTAGTAAAATTATCCTATATGTTAACTCGGATAATCAGCTATCATCATACCAAATTTCACCAAAATCTGTCAAGTGGTTTTCTCGTGATGCGGTAACAGACAGACAAAAATTATAAAAACTATAGATTCGGTCTTTGTATCGATAATAATGACTGTTTCAATGATATTTTCCAAAAACTATTTAATGTACAGATTCGACTCAGTTAAAATTTTATTATATGTTACATACTGTATAGTATATTAATCTATACATATAATAAAATTTTAACTGAGTCGAATCTGTACATTAAATATTTTTTGGAAAATCTTATTGAAACAGACATTATTATCGATACAGAGGCCGAATCTATAGTTTTTAAAAAATTTTTGTCTGTTACCGCATCACAGAAAAACCACTGGAGGGTTTTTGATAAAATTTGGTATGGTGATAGCTGGTTATCCGGGTCAACATATAGGATACTTTTTACCGCGAAAGAAGTATCTCATTTTTGAGAAAAAATACAAAAACTGCATTGTAAGAGTATACTAATATGTAAAACCTAAGAATTTGGTTTTTACTCATTTGAACGCAGGCGGAGCCGCGCGCAATGCTAGTATGGTATAATTTAACAGTCATTGTTTAATAATATAATGTATTACGTATGTTTACGCGGTAACAAAACAGGAGGATATTTGCTTTATATAATATTCTGAAAAAAAAATATTTATTTGTAAATTATTACGGAGGATACCTACTGTATCTAGTACATATTATTTACAAATATTGTCACTTATCTCATCTCAGAATCGGGGGACTACCGATGATTGATATACAAATGATGAGATTTTGTTTGTTCAAAATATTTGTTAATGTCAAATTTTCCTCCTCAGCGAGTAATATGTTTATGTAAGCTTTTAATTCACATAGTGCGAATTTATACCATCATGCTCTTCTTAGAAGAACAAATTTTATTATCCACAGAAGCAGCGATGATATCGCAAATAAAACACTGTACAATATTAGGTATATAGGATAAAATAAAATAAAAATACATTAAATTGGTGGTTTTACTAACTATTAGGAGTAGCCTTCATATTATACAATCCTAATGACAATTTTATGTAAGTAAAAATAAAAGTTAAGTGTAAATGTGTTTCAACTTTATTGGCTTCTCCATTATTTCTTAAATTTTCCGAAATCTAGGACTAAGTATTTTTTTACAAATATATTGATATACGTACTTTGGTCTGTGTGGTGAGGTCTAGGTCGCACTGCGCGGACGGCAGAATGAAGGACATGGATATGACGTCCATCTCCTCTGAGGTGCTGACGAGGCCGCATACGGCCAGCAGGAGGTAGTGAAAGCGTCCATAGCCTGTAAATGTTAATATGATTTACATATACATATTTTATGTTTGTGTAATCAGTATGGTAAGAATTTATCACAAATTGAACTTTTTAAGGCTGTGACCGGGCGTTGGATGTTAAGCTCATAGAATTGTGACAATATCCTATTAAAATATTTTCATGAAATCTATCTTCTTACTAACGTTAGTGAATTAATTTGTTAAGCGCAATTTGGATATTTTCCCATATCATATTCACTTTCTAGCACCATGGCAGGCTCATATCCTGTGCAAGCGTAAACAAATTTGATGTCATACGACCAACTTCCCAGAATCACCATGTTTACTCCATGGCACCACTCGAAAAAATGCAACGCGGACTATCTTCATTCATAAATTGACTCATTACTGCTCCCTCCGTTCGAATTACTACTCTATTTACAAACAACAGTTACGCTGAAGATATAATTACACGTGTCTGCTATTATGTAACAGAATGTGAAATATGACATTTAATTTTTATAGTGAACGGTATTGGCTTGTTACAAAGTATTTAAATGGGTACTCCAGTAACTAATTCGATTGTTAAATACAGATTATGATTTAAACTCAATTTTGATAAAATTATTAAAAAATATTAGCATCTTACCAGCTAATTCGATTGCCCGTTCGAAGTCAGCTTTTTCCGAGGTACCTTTTTCGGGGTCGAGCTTTGCTGGTGTCTTCAGCGACGGCACGACGGCTGTTAACAATATAAAAGGAAGATTATAGACATATGTACCTACTATGACATAATATTTAATGTATCGTAAGTTTTCAGACACTTGGGTAAATAGAATTAAAAATAATCATATTATTTTGTCTTATTCGCTATAATATAAAATGTATTCTTTAACAATTAATAGGTACTTTTTTCTGAAACTTACCAAGGTCAATATTTTTGGAACCTGGTCCGTTTAGTTGGTGGTCAATTTTTACATCACAATCTGTAAAAAAAAATAATATTTTAAATATATTTCACATAGTTCTATCGAAATTAAAACTTCAGTTTAATTTAATTCAGTATTGTAATAAAATGTTGATCCTGTACAGTATCTTTTTTAAATGATGTACAGATACATATATATTAGAGATGGACCAGACGGGCCAGAGATGGACTATGATGAGTTTTGCCCACTAGCCAACTGGTCGGTTGAAAAAAGGCCGACCAATCGGCCGAATTTAGAATTATCGGTTCCTGCCTCTAGGTTATATTTCTTTTAATAATAAATACATAGTGTTTGACACTGTGATTCAAAAATAAATAATTAACAGGAGATTACATAACTAAGTTCTTTGTTCAGAATTGTAGAAAGTTGCGTTCAAAATTTTTTTTGTTAATCTTAGTCATATAATTTCTTAAGTCTTTTATTCGTTACTTCGTTCCTATTCCTAGATTATATCGCCAATTGTAAGGCTGATACTAAATTATAAATAATAATGATAATGACGGAATTTCATTTCAATATTTTAAGAATAATAATATGAATAAAGTAGTGGGCAATAGCCCGACTAGTCGGTGCTTTTTGCCGACTAGTCGCTGAATATAAATGGCCGGATAGTCGGCTTTCCCGACTAATCGCGCACTAGTTGGTACATCTCTAATATATACTTTAATATTTAACTTACTGTGAGGTTTCTTAGGCCCAGGGTCAGTTTCTATCATCCTATGCGGGCGGGTAGCGGTGTATGCCGGCGGTCACGCGGACTGGTTCTCCTTCACTGGGTATGAGTTCGTTTCCAACGGCGTAAAGCTCGTCTGAAGCACAAATGAAAATAGTACTGTTATATTTACGTATTTTGTTTATCAAAATGTTTCAATACTTTTGAGTAAGTTCCAGCATCTATAAAATTGATAGTTGGAGAGTGTATGAAGCTTTTAAGGCATCCATATCCATATTATAATATTATAAATTGAAAAGTGTGTTTGTTTGTTTGTCCTTCTTTCACGTCGAAACGGAGTGACAGATTGGCGTGATTTTTTGTGTGCAGATAGTTGGAGGGCTGGAGAGTGACATAGGTAGTCGTTTTACCGCGGGAGATTTAAGATTATGTATGTCATTCCTGCGAGAAAACACGTTATAATAAATACAACCCAAAAAATTATTTATCATCAGAATTACTTGATGCTTCGTATTAATGCTCTTCAATACAATTAAATAAATACGTGTTTTAGCAGTTTTCGAAATTCATCCTATAAGGGGGATAAAATAGGGGATGCGAGTTTGTATGAAAACTTAAGATTTTTTGTAGTTTTTTGCAGTTTTTTCGAAAATTGTTTAATTTTCTATGCTTATAAAGCTGAAGATATTATTTATTTATTTGTTTATTTAAACGCAGCTTCCTATTTATTGAAGTTTATACACGTTCAGGTCCTATCTAACATTATGCCTCAGGAGCAAATATAAAAAAAACGCGCGGGCGGAGCCGCTAGCAAAAGCTAGTACAAGGTATATTTCTTGATTGATCGTACATTTTTTTAAGTACTGCACATTTATATTTGCAAAACTGACGATGACGTTTCAAGTAGATCTATTTTAAAAACATCAATCGTATTTTATATCTCTAACATTAAAAAATATGAGAAACGTCGGTCGTAAAAACGTTATTACCGTTTACAATCTCATCCTGGGTTTGAATAGGGTACGTTCAGGTTAGTTAGTTAGGTGCACTATGCTGCCTTTTACATACAGTTTTCAAACAAGGGAATATTTGTCTTTTATAACAGCACAAAGTTAAGGACCACCAGTAAATACTACAATT
Organism: Brenthis ino; assembly: GCA_921882275.1. NCBI lineage: Eukaryota > Metazoa > Arthropoda > Insecta > Lepidoptera > Nymphalidae > Brenthis > Brenthis ino. Next base: position 22,240,727 of record OV170232.1, on the reverse strand, counting down.
AGCACTTGTTATCATAACATTGTTAAGAACTTCCAATATGTATTCATATTACATGTAGTACCTGGGCCACCGAGCTTCGCTCGGAGTTTTTGGTTGAAAAGTACAATTTTCTTTAAAAAAAACCCAAATAAACTTGAATAAATACAAAAAAAATACAAAAATACATTATACCTTTGTATCCGACCGGGATTCGAACCCGGACACTTATTCAATCTTGCGCCTTGGCCGCTTGACCATGATGCTTATATCCGAGCGTGCGAAATTATCTACCATAGTATTTTGCGTGGAATAATGCAAAAGAAAACAGCATGAAAATTCGAAAACACGCGTATTCCCAGACATAAGACTAATCTAGATAGATTTATCGCCCCCGAAACCCCTTGTATACTAAAATTTCATGAAAATCGTTGGAGCCGTTTCCGAAATTCAGATTATATACATATATATAAATATATATACAAGAATTTCTCGTTTAAATATATTAGATATATTAGATATACATATATTCTTTATTGCACAAATAAGACTTATAAGAAAACAAAATACATAGAAAGTGACGTGGACAAAGGTGGAAGAAAAGGTGAATATTTATATGTATAGATGTGTAAGATATTTTTTATCAGTATTAGAATATGTAGATATACATACACCTAATATAGTAGCTGCGTATCTTGCCACGGGTATTGTACTCGTATGTCTCCGACTGCATAGTACTAGGTTTTCTGTCTTTTTAGTTCGCCTTTTACGCAGTCGGGTTTTTTATTTTTGTATTTTTTTTTACATAGGATTATGAGTTATGTATAATTTTTATAATTAGTATGTCATAAATGCGTCATGTTTTACGTAAATTATCATCTTTAGAACTTCCATGAAATAAAAGCTGTTTAAATGTTGTCTATAAAGTCTTGAAAGAAAATTGAAATCTTGCCATATATGTAAATATTGTAGTTAATAATATTTTCCAACAACAAAAAAATTAAGTATTTTATAGTACTATATGAACTAGGACTAAAAAGCTTTTAATTAGTTTATTCAATATTTTATTTTTCTCTGTGATGAGTAAAAAGGTGCAAGTTGGCTGAATAAGCGCTGACCATAGATTAATACAATTATCGCGAACAATAGGCGGGAAACAGTCATCACCGCGCCACAGTCTGCAGCAGCCAGCAAGGTACGCATTACGCAGTACGCACCGGGCCAGTCTAGTTTGCCGCGGAAAATTACTAATATAAGATTGCACTTGGCAAACTTTGAATTAAGAATAAAATTTACTGAATAAATGTGAACAGAATTAAAAGTTTAAAAAAATAACTATTACCCTAATATATTCAAGACTGACGTGCCCAGTTCAAAAATGTTACAATTAACGCTACAATTTAAGCTATAAAAGCTTATTCAAATTTTCCCGAAAGTAACTTATATTAGAACATATATTACATATATTGTATAATATATACAGATATATTATATAGTGAAGGAATATAATATTTAAGATTGGGTACATATTTTTAATACAACAATTATTATTTAAATAGACAGATCATAGATTCATTAAAGATTTCGTGTAATTATTGAATCAATTGTTACAATGGATCGAAATAAACATGTAAATTATGATTTATACTCTACAGAACATAATTATCGTATAATTGAAACTTTAGTTTACTTTTAATAAAAATAATTCTCAATGTTAATCTGTTATCAATTTCATTTTCAAGGTCTACTGTGATTACAGAATTTTCAGTTTAATTTATATTTGTGCCAAATGCATAATTAAATATGAATAAATGTAACTAAGTCAGACAGCTTGTGTATAAATTACTTTATTAGTTAACGTATTGTTATTACATTGATATTTTAAAATAAAGAAAAATTATAAAGATGTAGATAATTTAATCTCTATATAATCTGTTATAAGACCCGCCTTACACAATTTCATTAACTTATTAAAAGAAATAAAACTATCTTTTCGGATTTTTCCGTGGATTTATTGATTTTTGATTCCTGACGTTTCGAATGCTATAGGTACACTTTACAGCAATCATGGTCACGGGAAAGACCAAAACCAAACTAATCAACGACGACCAAACGTCAAGCAAACGGGAACCAAAAATCAAAATAAATCCGCAAAAAAATCCGGAAAGATAGTTTTATTTAAAATGTCAAATATTCGCGTAAATCTAAGAGAGAATTATAATTAAAAAAAAATTAGTTTAATGATTTCGCCTGTGTAATGATTTACGTGTGCGTCCTTAAATGCATTTTTACTACGTTCTTCCGCGTGAGTAACAATAACAAATAACACAGGATATGTTGATGAGTAGCGTGAGACAAATTTGTATGTAACTAGACCACAATCGGGTCCTACAATCTTGATGTAAATTTATCTAAGTAGATCTGCCTTTATTTATTCTTTTTGTTTCTTAGGTGTGATGTAGAAAAAATGACATCTAAAACGGTTTTTTTTTCATTTTTATATTAAACATACAAAAGAATAATCGAAAGGTATTTTTTCAATATTTTCTTTTTATCTTAGGAAGTTACACCGAAATTTACGAATAATGTTAAGAACCATCAAATTATCTACCCCAAAATATAAAGCTATATACATTAAAAACATTAATTATCATATTTATGTAAATATACATATTATAAATGTACTAGCGACTGACCCTCGCTTCGCTCGGGTTTGTTTGGGTCGGGGATGAAAGTTTGTTTGGGTTGATTACCGATACAAACTTTCATACCCATTTTCACCCCCTTAAGGGATGATTTCCGGGATAAAAAGTATGTCCTTCCCAGTGTCTCAAACTATCTTCTTACCAAATTTCATCTAAATCGGTTCAGTAGATCCAGAGATTACCCCCTACAACGTCACAAACTCACAATATCACAAACTTTACCTCTTTAAAATATTAGTATAGATATAAATATGTAGAGTATTATGGAGAGCAATGAAAATATTTTAATTATACAACATATTTTGTGAAAATACCTCGATTTTTAATTAATTATAAATATTTCAATCGAATCCTGTTGTAAACTTAAAATCTTATATTTTCTAACCATATAAAATATTGAATTGTAAGTATACCTATTTAAAGCGATTTGCATATAGGCGGCGGTCTAATACTTCTCCGTGTTAGGATAATTATAAAGATCCTTGGCATTGCAGCTTACAATGATGCAATTTAAAAAATATTGCGTGACTATTAATTATTATTACAGAATCAGATTATACCCAAACTATTAGTATCGAACATAATATTATACAAATAGGTCAGTTGTAATAACTTTTCTCTACAATATTTATAAATGCAAAATGTAAATTATTTTTAACAGATCCAATTTCTTGGATTTAAATTAGATACATAAATTATCCTGGCAATTGATTTTCATCACCAATAAAAGTTACCTTTAAAAATGTAAATACAAAATCCCACCTTTTATAGAACGATGACTAGGTATAAAAGACAGGAAACTATAATTCGCCCTATTATATTAATCTAGTTTTGAATTTTGAGTCATAACCTTAGTCCACGGATGTTCGCCATCAGTCCTCGTCTTGGTTAAATAAATCATCATAATACGTAGATATTTGCATTCATCTCAAGTCGTTGAACCAATTTATTTTGACCACCTTCGAAAGTTAATGAAAATTCTTTAATACTACATATTATGTGAATTTATTTTATATCGCTATAAATAACCCTTAAATGAACTAAGTAAGATATTGACAATATCTTTTTTTGTTTATTCAATAGATACTTCGTCCCGTTTTTTTATATTTTAGTTATAAGTAGTTATTTTTTAAATAAAAACATTAATTAATCACTAAGACTGTAACCAAATGCTTAAATCACTGTCGTGTAGTGGCGTGTAATACGAGTAGTAGGGGAACCCAAGAAGGGATTTTTGGAGTTACTCAAGCGCAGCAGATTAACATAAGGGGGGATACCTTGCACTCTGTTGAGTACCTTCATCATAATATAAGTCCTCTATATAAGGGCGCGCGTCTAGGGCAGCCGATCAAAATATTTAAAAAATAATTTATTATGGTAGAAATACTTAAAACCGTCAGATTAAGCTATGGTGGGTTAATTATATCCTGAAAAGTGTGCAATTCAATAATCTGCCGATTTGCACAAGCCGAAGAGGCAAAAATCGGCTATAAAGTCTATCTATGTACGAAACGTCATTACACCAAAAATATTAATTAAAAATGGCAGGTCTGAAGCATGCTTTATCATTCTAAGACAATTGTCAACTAAAACAATTAACAGACAAGAACAGTGAATTGTAAATTGTCTTGTGTAAGAGAGAAACAAAACATTTTCCAGAAAGGTTACTAGAAAAGTTTCGAATTTTCGAATACTAGATTGTTCTTTGTTTATGCATATAAAAAGGCCGGCAGTGTGTCGAGAGTGTACCTGAATTTCCGAGCTAAGAGATGACTGAGAAGAAAATGTAAAAGTAAAAAAGTGAAGAAAAGTGGAGTGAAGTTAAAATGGAAAATAGTGTTCAAAGACAGAATAAAGTATTTACTGTATGTGTTTTTGAACCGCAATGAGAAACTTTTGTGTTCAAAAGTAATAAAATAGTAAAAAGTAATATGTAGTGCAGAAGACGTAATTTAAATTCTGATCCCCGAACTCACAGAACGTAACATTTCTATTATTTAAATTGGTTTTAACTCTACTATATCTAATATATTTAAACGAGCAATTCTTGTATATATATCAATATATAATCTCGATAATGGAGAGCTAAGGTACCTATATAAGTTCCTTCTGTCAAGAGAAAGTGGGCAAACATGTGATATAAAAATAAAATGATAAGTAAGTAGTAAATATTTACTTCTCCTTTCTTGTTCCTCGGCAAAGATTTCTAAAATTTCCGATTACCGTTACAAATTCCATATTCTTTCAAATTTTGTAAAACCTTTTTCCATACCTAGGTATGTATATACATTGACTTTTGACCGAAATTTAAAAAAAAAGTGACTATAGATACATGTTTTTTTTATTTGTTGTCTTTGTAAAACACTCAATCAAGAGTTAATAATTTAAATTTTCTTAAGGTTCTGGAATAATATTATAATATAAATTGTAAACCCGTAGTTGATCACCATGAGATATGTCAAAAAGATTCATCGTCAACGTGGCAATTAGAAGGGGATAAATCTATTTAACATTTGTAAATGCAAATGTTGACATAACACGAGGTTGACATTGTTATTTATGATAGTAATTGCGGGTTTTTGTAAGGTATGTATGTACGTATGTAGTCATTGTAAAATTTTCCTAAATATAAAAGGAAAACTTTTGTAACTATATTTTCTTAATGGTTAAGTTTTATAATATTTGTTGATAATTTGCAGCGTTTGTATTTAACACTAATTTAAATAAGTTATCAATTGTGAGCCAGTGTTGCTTAAATCAAGTGTCAAAATAAGCTTTTAGTAAAAATTATATTAATAATATAAAATTCATATGAAATGATCTTTTAATACGAAATGCTTTTCGGGCAAACTCTTCTTTTTTAGATTTTTGATAGCAATCAGTTAAAGTAGAGTTCCGTAGAGCTTTTAAATGAAATCATATCTATATTATATCATTTAATGCTTTACATAAAGTTAAATAACTTTAAATTTGACTGTTCTTTGTGTTGTGTTCTTGTGACTCTTTAACTTCTCGGTTTGTAAATGATATCCATTGTTAATTTATAAATAAAATATCGTAACGATTGTAGATTTAAAGACTTACCTATTGGTTGTGAACTTGATTTTAGATTATTCTATATGTATTATGTACCATAAACTGTTATTTTTTCATGTCATATAAAATATATATATATATATATATATATATATATTAAGTAAATAAATGTCTATTGAGTTGTTAAACGCAATAAGAGAAATACAAATTTACCCACCATGGAAAGTATAGCGCGATACTATGTTACGAGTATGTAATATATTGTCTAAGGCTGTCTGTTCGATTTCAGTAAAGGCTGTGTTCTTTGTTTGTACCTCAACATGAGTACCTTCAAAATGTGTTAAGCTCCTCAAATAATTAAGTTAATCTACACTTACTCGTATAATGAAATTGAATTATCTTTGTTTAACTTAAAAAAAAAACCTTAAAAAAATGTTTTGTGCGTCTGTACAAGTACCAGCATCAATGCGTGAAAAATAGGTATTTAAAAAATAGTACACACTACAAATATACACTAAAGAGGTTAAGTTTGTAAGTTTGTATGTAAGGAATAATCTTTGAAACTACTGATCCGATTTTGAAAATTCTTTCACTAATAGTAATGTCTATTAACGCCGAAGGCTATTTTTTATTTCGATAAAAAAATGTTTATTGTCAAAAATCACGATAATTTTAATTCAAATAAATCTAGGAGATCGAACCAAGCAAGGTTAAGTTGCTAGTATTGTATGTAACTTTAAACAAAGGTGAAAGTTAAGACTCTACAACTTCATCAGAGCTTTGATTCTAATCTTTTGTTATCGTCGTATATATGTATACTTTACATCGTTTATGATATATATAATCATCTAATCGTCCATTACTGACCTGAGTTCAATTAACCTGAGCTAATTCGATAATTGTAGTTTTACCACTATACTTTACATGGTTACTACACGTTACAACGTGTATTTAAACAATGAGTTTGATAGAATGTTTGATTACAATTAAACAAAATAATTAAGTTAATACAATATACCTACAAATAAAACTTTGTAAAACTGCACTCACAAGAAAATTAGATACAGTGAAAAAAAATTCTTTCAAAATTATTGTATGAGCTACTCACCGCTCGGGTTTATACCTAGTTACGTTTTATAACGTTTAGTATAGATTTCTCAGAGATGACATATTTTCTTGCAGTAAAAAGTATCCTATATGTTGACCATGATAACCAGCTATCATCATACCCAATTTCATCAGAGTTTGTCAGTGATGTTCTCGTGATGCGTTCTCAGATAGACAGACATTCAAAAACTATAGATTCGGCCTCTGTATCGATAATAATGACTATTTCAATAAGATTTTCCAAAAAATATTTAATGTACAGATTTGACTCAGAATTTTAATGTATGTTTTAGATACATATTGTGCCAAGGCCGAAGACATCATCTGTAATAATCATGATTTAAGAGAAGTCAAAAACATTAGTCTCTCCCGTGACTAAATAGTTAGTACATGTATGTCTAAGTACTGCTAATGTGTGTTCAAGAAAATAACTTAATTATAAAAAAACTTATAGTGATGATTTGATCAATTTTGGCCACGGCGGCCAATCTTATTGAGACTAGCCAACTGCGCAGAAGATATTATAGTGCACAAGTGTACGCGCATACACAACGTGCACTCTCTATTCCTTTAACTCCAAAATTCCGATAATTCGACACGATCGGTCAAAGATCAGCCGCAGGACCGACGGATTTACATGCTCACCGGGCATAGGTGTGAAAAACGCCTAAAAATTTCCGACTAGGATATTCTAAACAGAAAAACTTAATTACTAAACTTGGCCCGAAATGGAACTCGAACGAATATGCAGCCGTGCTACACTACACTACCCAGCTACATGCTGGCTAGCATTACACCACTTGGTGTTTATAACTTATAGTATTATATCTTTAACTCTACAATTAAACTTATAGTATGCTCTAAGAATTTCCAATCTTGATTTAGAGTGAAACGCGGTTTGATTTTAAAAATAAAGTAATTAAGAGTCAATGATCTGGCAAGTTACCCTGAGATTTTCTCAATAAAAACCACTCTATAATTAATTACTACAACTTCCAAAATCTGAGGAAACGGAAGCTATATTGAAAGCATATAGTTATTTTTATATCTACGTAAGTATAAATTAAAAAAAAAATGTTTTTTATTTCATCAGAAAACCGACGCGAGAACAATCTTTCGATGGGCCACTTTAGTTTTATAGTATTTCGAAATAATTTTTCGAAAATAATGATAAAGTACCTGGTATACCGAGCTTCGCTCGGAGTTTATAGCCTAAAGTATATTTTTTTAAACTAAAAACTTGAATAAATATTTAAAAAAAGTAAAAACTTTGTATGCGACCGGGATTCGAACGTGGACACCTGTGATTGTTGATCTTGCACCTTGGCCGCTTCACCACGATGCTTAAACCTGACCATATTTTGCGTGGAATAATGCAATAGGGAACTGCATAAAAACTCGAAAACACGCGTTTTCTCAGACATAAGATGATCGATTTATAAGATAAGAAGAAGAAGATCGGTTTATCGCCCCCGAAACCCCCTGTATACTAAATTTCATGAAAATCGTTGGAGCCGTTTCCGAGACAGATTATATATATATATATAGATTTCTCAGAGATGAGATATATATATAGGTAGGTAGTATTGCTCGTTTAAAGATATAAGATATATTTTTCATTAATACGCTAAATGTTCTAAATGTCCCAGATGATCCTAAATGCCCTTCTGTGTTGAGAAAATTTCGTTATCATCCACAACCATACATGCAATTAAAATTAACGTTCCACCAAAAAGGCAAATTATTTAATACAATTAAATTAATCTCCAAATGTGTATAAAGTAATTAAGCGACTTTAGTATCATTTTTTTTAAAAACAATAAAACACCAGACCCAATTAATGTAATATATTCTAATTAATTCCTCCTTTGTTATATATAATATAATAAATTCTAAACGATGTTACTGGTTACTTAGTTACTAACTACTAGTTCTAATAAAAACTACAAGTTATTTTATTTGTCCTATGATGAAAAATGAAACCGATTGATGTAATGTTATGTATGGAAATTATGAGTCACGCAACTTTTTACCCCTTCTTTACTGTTATTCATTATCCTGTTTTACCCCTTCCTCTGGTTCTCTGTTTCTCATTATCCTGGTCCATCTAGAAGCTCTCACGGAAATGTCGATTTATTTTCAAAACTAGCAAATTACCCGTCGCTTGGGTGCGTCCCTTAGTACGTTTTCTATAGATAAAAATAGTTATTGTGAGTATACCTAATGAGATGGACACATGCTATCACTGACTTTAAAACCCACAATTATCTTGTACATTGCTCAGAGGTATTTTTAAAGGTTTATCCAAGTTTTTATTTTAGCGTTAACCGTATAAGCGTGAGAAAATAGTTTTTTTGACGGAACACTGTCATAGTTCAGCTATTTTGCACAAAATATTTATAAATTATATACACGAACCTTCCTCGTATATCGCTCTTTCTATTAGTGAAAATTGTATCAAAAGCCGTGTGACAAACAGACAAAGACAAGCAGTGACTTTGTTCTATACGAATACTACTTATGCATAGAATATACGAGTAGATATGATGAGCGACTTGCGCTCAAATAAAATTTTACATTTTCCCATGAAATTGAAAGATTTTACCGCACCAAATTTATAAATAGGTTAGTTTTTCTGTTAATATTTAAATTCTTTAGCTACATGTGCACATCAAAAAATATGTCTTAAATTAACGTAAAAAACTAATACTGCATAAAGAAAAATACAATTAAATAAAACAGCAAGATAAAGGATTTGAAACAATGAGATTATTTGCCAAGCGGAAATTTCAAATTAAAAACCTGTCTTAAATTGATTTGATAAGTTGCATATTTTAAATAATAGTAGCGTTGTGTAATGTATCTGTTTCATAAAGTGACTGTTCGTTATATGCGACAATTATATTTTGTTAGCTAGAATTAAACTGCACAGACTGCTATTAAATTATTTATATACGTATTCGGTGTTCAAGTTCTGTTATCAATGTAAATTGGTGAGTAGAAGGTTGAAACCAATTATTATCTTTGAAGAATATGTTATGCCTACTAGCGACTCACCATCGCTGTTACGTTTTAACGTTTAGTATAGATTTCTCAGAGATGAGATATTTTCCCACATTAAAAATTATCCTATATGATAACCAGCTATTACCATACCAAATTGACATCATACCGATTAGACAGACAGACAGACAGACAAAAATTCTAAAAATCTATAGATACGGCCTCTGTATCGATAATAATGACTCTTTCAAAAAGATTTTCCAAAAAAAATATTGTACAGATTCGACACAGTTAGAATTTTATTATAATGTTACACAGATAATTATCTGTTTAATGTTTCCTATATTAAAGGTTCATAGTCATACATAATATACTCATGTTATTTATTTCAAATTATAAGTCCGACAAAAACCATATATTGACTCATATCTATACATATAATATTGTAACGAGGCGAAATCTGTAAATGAAATATATTTAAAAGCAATTATTGTTACCTATTGTGTACAGAATATAGATCCCAAAACAATAATTGTTGAAATTTTTGTCTGTTTGTCTGTTTCACGCAAAAAGTACTGAATGGATTTTAACTAAATTTTGTGTTAAGATTAAATTATTACTCGATTCAACATTAAGAATACCTTTTACTACAATTTAGTTCCTATGGGAAAGCACAATAACTGGTTCTGTCGAGTCATTCTTTGAAATATACATACATGGGGCTAACGCTGGCTAAATCTTAAGAGATACATCACTAGAAAATTGTAGGTCTTAAAAAGGCCTACAGATAAGTCCGCAATAGCATATGTCTCCTAAGGTACATACTTTACTCGCAATAACAATTTTTATCTATGTATTTAACACGTACATGCCTAGAGACGCACTCGAGCGAAGCGAGTGTAAAGTCGTTAGTTATTCTTAAAAAATTTGCTTATGATTGATTCTAAATGATTAAAATGTTTAAAATTTTTGTACACTTTTCCGAATGAGTTTGTGAAACTCATATTTATAATTAAGAATTTCATTTTACTTATTCACTGGATTTGATTTTTGGTCCATTCGTAAAATTTTCCCGCAACGTCCCCTGGTAATAAACCAGGATAATTTAATCTATATTAAATTTAGATTAAATATATAGCGATCTAAAACTACCGACTTAGACGAGTTAACACTCTGCAGTCATTGCCTTAGATAGATAAAAAAAATATGGAAATTATATACAGTCATAACTACGTGTTATGCTAATAATGTTATAAGATTTTTAACTATTTATTATTTTTAACTTTATCTGTTTTGATTAGTTAGCGGTCTCCAGGAACATTCTGTTTCAAATTATTACAAAACCCACTACATATTAGTTAATAGGCCGAGATTAAAGAAGCTTTGGTTCATATGATAGGCAACCTCGGTGACAAATTGTGATTGTAACAAGCACGTTAAAACGACTAGACGGATTTATTTATTTATTTTTTACATTAACACACACCACCATCTAGTTCCAAGGTAAGCTACGAGGCTTGTGTTATGGATACCAAGTTGTTGATACACTACACATATACAACTTTAAATACATACATATTATAAATATAAACACCCATGACTGGAGTACAAACATTCGTGCTCATCACACAAATTAATGCCCCCAGCGGGACTCGAACCCGCGACCGCTGGCTCAGCAAGTAGGGTCACTAGAAACTAAGCCAAACATGTCTTCAGTTTAGAAATTTTGAGAAATTTTTGTACACAGATAGACTATCATGATCTGGACATAGGCTATAGTTAGGCAACCAGGGACACTCGAACGAAGAGAAGGCAAGTCCACAAATTATTTTCCAGGATATTGATTTGTAAAGTTCATGTTAAAAAAGATCATAAATACCAAAATTAAATAGATGTTATTTAATTTTAGAATATGAAGTGAAAAAAATAATAAACTTTTATCATAAAATCTTACCTAATTAAAAGATACCCGAAGACACAAAAATCAAGGGACTCCAAGAAAAACATAGGCACAAAAACTTCAGTACGTATAAAGTTTTCTCAAATAAAAACGTATCTATATAAACGATAATAAATAACAATTTTTACAAAACACAAACAAAAGTAGAAAACTACTGTTAAATATCACTGTAGGATAACATCGCACAACACTTTGAGCCCTTTCTATTTGCATATGAATCTGTTAAATAATAACTAGCTAAAGCGATTTTGAAATAAAAATGTTTTATTTATTCGACGTGTTTTCAATGATAGTGCGCGCGGGTGTATGATTAAAAGCACGCGCGTTTGGCTTTGCACCTCCTGATACACTACACTCGCCCCACCTTGGCCGTATTGCTTTTTCAATTATCTCGTGTTAAGGCTGTTATTTAGTTCCGTAAGTGTTGTCAAACCGAGGAAGTGGACAGTGTCATCTTCATCATGTCCTAAATTGATCTATTATATAATTGTAAATCAATGACGAGATACTATAAAATGAACACTATATATATATATATATATATATATATATATATATATATATATATATTTTATTTATACGATATTTGTGAATTTTATAGAACTGAAAATTCAAAAAATCTATTATTCTGATAGCTTTAGTTTTATTAAAAAGTATATTTATTATGTAATCAGGACGAGCGATGCGAGCCCTACAATATTGCACAATCTATGCATTTTTCTGGTACACTTTACTGAGAAACTATCACACTTTCAGATTTGGACTTTGACATAGTATTTTCTATTCATGTATTATAGATGTGTTATCAATCGTAAAAATATTATTTTATCCACATTTAAAAAAAAATATTGTATCACTAACGTCATCTGTAAGAAAACTAAAAAAAAATACTTTTATATGGATACTTTTGTATGAATGGAACATAACTTGACAATAATTTAGCTTTCGCAATTACAATTCATAAGTCACAAGGCAGTATTAGATAAAGCTGTTGTAGATATTGGAGATAAAGAAACATCTATTGGTTTAACATAATATGAAGCGTTTTCAAGAGTAAAAACATTTGAAGGATTAGCGTTTTATAAACGAGTCTCTTATGATAGATTAAGTAGTATTATAAACTCATATATTATGTTAAAATGTAGAAAACAAGAAGAAATTTGTATGAAAATGTTTGTTTGAATAAAAATAGCAAAATTAAGAATGCCGAACAAACTTCTTAGTTTTATAGATTGTTATTGTTATTTTTATTTGGATGAAATAGAAATGAATAAAAACGATTGTTAACAAAAGCCCTTGTTAATAATCCATAAATCCAAAGTTAATTCTCTTTAAAAAACTGTTTTCAAAATGACAAGGTAGAAAACTTCGCGAGCCCTCCTATAGCACCGGTTTTTTGCTACTATATTAATTAAAAATTAAATTAATATAAATAATTATATAATATGTCATGCGTGAGGCTTCGCGAAATACATGTGCGTGGCATAATAATACGTATCAGCATACATTAAGACCAACATATCCCTAAAAGATTCGAATCTGCGATTTCCTATGTAGAGACAAGTTACACCAACTAAAAAAGATACAAGCGTTATCTATACATATAATAAAATTGTAACTGAGCCGAATCTGTACATTAAATATTTTTTGGAAAATCTTATTGAAATAAACATTATTATCGATACAGAGGCCGAATCTATAGTTTTTAGAATTTTTGTCTGTCTGTCTATTACCGCATCACATAAAAACCACTGGAGGGATTTTGATGAAATTTGGTATGATGGTAGCTGGTTATTCGGGTCAACATATAGGATACTTTTTACCGCGAGAAAATATCTCATTTCTGAAAAAAAATACAATAACTGTAATGTAAGTGTATACTAATATGTAAAACCTAAGAATTTGGATTTTGATCATCTGAACGCGGGCGAAGCTGCGGGCAATGCTAGTAACAATGTATATTTTCAATAAATATATATATTCATGACAATGAATAAATAATATTGTTTATTTTCTTATATTTAATCTTGTCAGGACTTATTAATGTTAGTAAAATATAATTATCTTATGTACGTTGACATGACATGACAATTGACATATTACAACGGAGACTTATTGTTACAACGGTGGAGCAAATAAACATAGGAGATAAATCCTAATTTCCATTTTTTTACTCAAACAGGAGTAACAGTATCACACAAAAAAGTAAGGACTCTATTCAACTCATTTATTTGATTGTACATACACTCTCCTGTTCCGAAGAAACATGTAACAGTTAGTATAATTCAAAATTATAACTGTTTCAAAAGAAAGGCATTCATTCCATTCATTCGTCCGTTGAGCATATATAATAAAAATAACAATTTTTAATAACTATGTTAGTTTCTGGACTCTTCTAGAATCTATATTTTAAGTTTTATCTATTGGAAAAATCGTGATTTTTTTTATTAAATAGTGAAAGATAATAATGAAATAATGAATGAATGAGTTTTTATATCATTAATAAATTAATAATATTATAAACGCTAATGTTTATCTATATGTGTGTATGTTTTTCACTCTACCATGCTGTAGCGACTGAACGGATTTGGAGTGAATTTGAATGTAACATACAGTAACATAAAGGCTACTGTTACATATATCCATAAAATTATAAACATAGAGACGCGCCCAAGCGAAGTTTTTTAAAAACAGTTCTGAGCTGAGAGATTTTCTATCAGACCCTGTGACGTTTCAGCCACTTATTTATTACAACACTTATTTGACACTATATAAGATCTATATACTACTAAGACCACTATAGATAGGTATTATGAAATGAAACTCGTAACTGATTCACAATGTCGCACACGTCCGCTCTCTGTGGTAGTTGGAGTCCAAGTGTCAATCGATGACACTTTTTCTCACTACCCGAGATCAGTGTGTGCAACTACCTTTATTATAAAATATAAATCATCACATCTCTTCCTTTTTATATTTGTTTTTATTTAAGTCTTTAAATTATTATAACTGCACATCAAAATCACATGTATTAAATTTGTAAAATTAATATTGTTTTATTTCCATTATGAATCTTCACAATTACTAATATCCACATCTTCAACACTTCCATTATTATCACAAACTCTCCACTCGCCCTCAATTCTTTTCAAGTGTATAATATTCCTCCGAAGCTCTTGTCCAGTCTCATCATTTCTTACACTAAATTCATTTCCTCTAGCACTTGTTACTGTATGTGGTATTGGATTAAATGTTGTACTTAATTTATTTTCTTTTGTCATGTTCTTAACGTATACTTTTTCTCCTATTCCTATGTCACATGGCGTTGCTCTCCTTTTCCTATCTTCATAATCTTTTCCCTTCTCTTTCATTATTTTATCATTATCTCTTACATCTGAGTCTGCTGAATTTGTAATTTGTATTAATGATGGTAGCTTATCTCTGAATTGCCTTCCATAAAATAGCTCTGCCGGTGTTTTTCCTGTAGTGGAATGGGGTGTGCTATTATACATAGCAAGATATAATAGAAGATCACTATACCAATCAGATCTTTGACTCTGGCTTATCCTTAGTCTTTTAAGAATATCGCGGTTTTGACGCTCTACTTCGCCATTTTGTTGAGGTGAATATGGTGTAGTATTATAAATTGTGATTCCTAATTCTTTACAGAATGTTTTAAAATCCTCACTGATAAATTGTTTGCCGTTATCAGCTGTTAAACTAATCGGTATTCCCAATCTAGAAAAGATTTCTTTTAATACTTTTATTGTTTCTGCGGATGTTGTATATTTCATTACTTTAATCTCTTTATACCTGCTGTAGTAATATAATTACAAATAAATAATGTCCGCTTGGTAAAGGACCCAAGAAATCAACGGCAACATCGATCCAAGCTTGCATCGGTAACTCACGGCGCTTCATTGGAGTTGGTCGACAAGGGGCAGAAACTAGAGTGCAGCCTCTACAACTCTTAACTAATCGTTCTGCATCACTGTCAATCTTTGGCCACCATACCTTAGTTCGCAAACGTCCCTTCATTGCCACAATACCGGGATGCCCTTCATGGGCAGCGTCAAGTACTCGTTGGCGTAATTTAAGAGGTATGACAATTTTATTCCCTCTTAACAAGATGTCATCATGTACCCAAAGCTCAGTTTGAAATAATCTGTATATGTTAATCTCAGAACTCCATTTGCCTGTCTCTAAGGCTTCTTTAACTAGCCGTGTCTCATTATCTTGTTGAGATGCTTCAATTATTGTTTGTAAACGAATAGCGCAAGGTTTTACATACTCTACTATTTGATTAATATGGTATCCGTCTTCAAAAGGTTGAGCATTTGCTGTATTACATAATCGAGAAAAACAATCTGCAATGTTTTGCTTCCCAGGTCGGTATACTACTTTGAAGTTATAAGCTTGTAAACGAAGAACCCAACGTTCAATCCTGGCACAAGGTTTCGAACGCGTACCAAATATTACCTCCAATGGCTTGTGATCAGTTACTAAATCAAAAGTTTGTTTCCCATATAGATACATGCGAAAATGCTCAACCGCCCAAACTAACGCCAAAGCTTCTTTTTCAGTTTGACAATAACGTTTTTTCCACCTCTGTCAAACTCTTATTTCCGTAAGCGATAACCCGTGAGCCATAATGGTCAGATTGTATTAATATTGCTCCTAATCCGACGGGACTTGCGTCTGCCATAACTGTAGTTTTATCATTAGGGTCATAATATCCTAGCGTATGAATTTTACTTAGACATTTTTTCAGCTCTAGAAACGAATTTGCTTGTTCTGGTCCCCATAATTCATTTAATTTTGCATTCTTATTTAATTTTAACGTCAATAATCTTCTAATCGGTTCCGATTTTGTAGCCATATTAGGTATCCACTTATTCACATAGTTAATTAATCCTAAAAAACTCTGAATCTCTTCAATAGTTTCTGGTCCTCTAAAATTTTCTACAACTTTTATATATCTATCTAAAGGCTTCACTCCTTTACTGGACAGTTCGTGACCTAAGAAACTAATACTCGTAACATTGTACACGCATTTATTTTGATTTAAAAGTATATTCTTCTTTTTAAAAATATATAACACATTTTGAAGTCTAGAATTATGTTCGGTTTCATCTCTTCCGTAAACTACAATGTCATCAATAAAATTTACAACTCCTTTGCAAGGGAGTATTATACTCTCTAGTATTTTTTGGAAATGTTCTGGGGCACATGATATACCGAACATTAATCGTTTGTACCGATAAAGTCCTTGGTTTGTAATAAAAGTGGTTATACCCCTAGATTCCTCGCTTATCTCGATTTGGTGGAAAGCATCCTTTATATCTAATTTTGAAAATATTCGTGCTTTGTTAAATTTAGGAAGAAGTTGATCCATCGTGGGCAAGGGGTGATTTTCGCGAATAATTGCTTTGTTAGCACAGCGCATATCTACACAAATTCTGACTGTACCATCGCTTTTTAATACTGGTACTATCGGAGAAACCCAACCGGATGGTTTATCTACTGGTTCTATAATATCTAAATTTATTAATTCTTCAATTTTTTTGTTTATTTTTTCCTCTAAAGGTATTGGAATTCTACGGCACGGCTGAGAAACTGGTTTAATTGTTTTGTCTATTGCAATATTTAGTTTAACATCAGTAATTTTAGGAAATTTATTTTGATCTACAGAATTTATGTCAAATCCTAATTTAAGAACTTGTAAAGATATTGCGGTATCTTTACCTAATAGATCACGAGTACCATTCTCAATAACATAAAAAGTATCAGTTTTTTTATGTGAACCAGCTTGTATTTCACTCTGAAATGATCCAATAACCTTTAAAGGTTTGTTGCTACCATAAGCCATAAATGTCCTGTCCGGTCTTAATACTTGATTATGAACATTGACATGATTCTTTTTCAAATATTCCCAAGTATTATCACTTAAAATGTTGCACTTGCTACCGGAGTCTATAATCATTCCAACTTTTACACCACCAATTAAACAATCCAATATTGTGTCATCATCAATATGAAATATATAATCAACATTAGTACTTTCAGTTTTCGATTTATCACCTTTTTGGAGATCTTCATTGCCTTTCCTATATTTTGCTTTTTTGTTCCTAGTATCTGGTAAGCTGGTAATTTTCCGCTTCTTAATACTAGTTTTGCATTGAAGCCTAAAATGACCAATATATCACTATCACTGTTATGATTCTTATTCCCACATCGCGAACACTGCTCATTTCTAAATTTACCGCGCTTAGTATCAATTTTATTAACACTTGTCGAAGGTGCCTGCGAGCCATGGTTATAATCATGTAACTGTCGCTCCACTGCCTCTAAAGCATTGGCTTCTGCAATGATTTGATCAAGGGATATTGAATCTCCAATTATAAGTATTTTCTTCCTTAATTCATTAGAGTTGCATTTCTCAACAATTTGGTCTATTAAATTCTCTTCTTCGCTCTTAAATTTACATTTACTACTCTGATGACGCAGTCGAACTAAGAATTTTTCAAATTTTTCATCAGGTTCTTGTTTTAATAATCTAAATAAATGCCTTTCGTATACCTTGCTCTGCTTAGGTGAGAAATAGTCATTAAGTTTTTTTATTGCAATAGTATATGAATCAGAATTAGTATTATCAGTCCTGTCTGTATCGGGAATATTGTGATAAATTTCTTGTAACGACAAACCGCCTACATGTAACAACAGAGCTCTTTTTTTGTCAGCGTCAGTAACACCTAACGTGATTAAGTATATTTCGAAACCTCTCTTCCATTTTTCCCATCGCAATCCTACGGATGCAGGGTCACCTTCGCACTCAAATGCTTCAAGTGGTTGAATTTGAGACATTATGGTTATGGTATTTATCCAATAAAACCGATTTGTTATGTCCCTGCAAAATCCACAACCATTAGTACCAATCAACAGAACCACTGTCGATTTACTACTTTTATACATATCAGGATTTTATATAATTAACATTTTTAGTACCAACTGATTGACTCAGTTTACTACTAAGCTAGTACCAGTCATTATAATATGACTTACTACTTTAATATCTTTTATTTAGTACCAATCAACTTTTCGGTCGATTTACTACTTAATATGACTAGTACCAATCGACTTTCCAGACGATTTACTACTTCTTTTTATTTTTATTTTTATACACAGTAATCAAAACACATTTAAAGACAATTAAAATTATCTTTCATGTATAATTTATTTAAAGAAATATTCACTAAAATTTTAATTATAATAAAAAAAATGTCACAAAAAGTATATAGCGTATATTTAAAGTTTTATTACTTTATTATAACCAATAATAATATTTTATTATAAGAAATGAAAGTATAGCATCATTATAATCCTTTGTTAAAAAATAATAAAATAGATTGTAAACATGATTCATGGCAGTTATTTTATACCGACAATTTATTCAAATTTAGTTTTCTAAAACTTTAATTTTGACATCGATATGTAATACACCTCCAGGTAAATTTCTAAAAAATTATTATTAAAAATTAAAAGTATTATTCTAAAAAATTAATTAAAATTCTAAGAAATCTATTGTTAACTGACACACTAGCGTGTTCGCGGTCGTGGAGGGATTATAGTCATGTAAAAATCGTTAAACTAGATATTTCAAATCTAAACGTACTTTATATTACTGTGTATTTATCTCCTTATCTTTTCTTTTTCCATAAAAATATGCATGATTTCACTTACCCTTAGACTCGTCGCCACTTGTGACGTTTCAGCCACTTATTTATTACAACACTTATTTGACACTATATAAGATCTATATACTACTAAGACCACTATAGATAGGTATTATGAAATGAAACTCGTAACTGATTCACAATGTCGCACACGTCCGCTCTCTGTGGTAGTTGGAGTCCAAGTGTCAATCGATGACACTTTTTCTCACTACCCGAGATCAGTGTGTGCAACTACCTTTATTATAAAATATAAATCATCACAGACCCAATACCGTGGTAGTCATTTTTTTTACCATAAGGTAATAAATTACACGTAGTTGAGTTGAAAATATGTAAACATAAAAAAGTGCTACAGAAATGTGATTTTGGTTAAACACCATATTTTTATTTATTATTTTGTTATTTTGCAGTGGAAGTATAAGAAGAAAATGCAAATATACACGGTTAAAATGTGCAACTATAATTCCCACATATAAAAACAATATATTACGATTCCATCTATCAAATAAGAGAAAACGAGAGTATATACATACATTAAAATCATGATAATGTCCCAACATATAAAAAAAGAACATATAAAAATAATAAATGGCTAAAGTTTATGAGTTTGTGAATTGTGAGTTTGTGACGTTGTAGGGGGTAATCTCTGGATCTAGTAAACCGATTTAGATGAAATTTGGTAAGATGATAGTTTGAGATCCTGGGAAGGATATAGGATACTTTTTATTCCGGAAATCATCTTAAGGGGGTGAAAATGGGGATGAAAGTTTGTATGGGGACGCAAGCTAGGGACGAACCCGAGCGAAGCGAGGGTGATTCGCTAGTAAATTCTCTATATATTTATTAAGGACTGTTAGTAAAAGTCCATGTAATTTTAGAGAACTATCGAACATAAGGCTTTATCCTGTAAGTAATTATATGAATAACTACTTGTATGTATCGTCTAGAAATGTCAAGTTCGGAAGCTAGGCTTAGCTTGTTTGGAATCTATGACGCATTGCTTTTGTAGTAGAATAGTATTAATGAGGAAATGGTATAGATTTGCAACGGAACACAAGATGTATTAGTAATATAACCTAGCGACCTCGAACAATGTCCCGTCTGAGACCGGTCTATCAAGGTAAAGCTGATGCCAAATGAAGTGCAGTAAGAAAATTAGAGTCGGTCACAAATATAAAAAACCGTCTGTTTGTCTATCCAAAATATTTTTTTTGTTTATTTTTATTTCATATTAGTCTTTTGTACTTATATCGATAGTTTATGTTATCTATTATTAGTAGGTATTATTTTTAGAACTCGGTTTAAAAGGACAATTTATTGTAGTAATAGCAATAAAAATAATAATCCCATCACCGGATGTTGCTAGTAATATGCTTCAAGACAAAAGCTTGTTTGCCTCATTAAGTAATCACGTGACGCATTCCATATAATATGGATCAATGTTACCGGTTTTAAAAACAGCTTATTACATAAATAACAAACTTAATAATGATGATATCTAAGTGAAATGACCACGACCCTATAGCGACCAAATATTTTTACTTTATTTTTATGTTTTAAATAATATGACTAATTGTAAAACAAAACTTAAATGATTTAGTTTTGCTGTGAGAATTATTTTAATGTTTCTATAATTATCGTATTATAATTGAGTATTTACTGTCTGCGTCGTCTTCGTCCACATGTTTGTTTTTAGCTATTTAAATTAAGTGTACAATAAAAAAGGTCCTATTTCAATCTGCCACGTCATTTTAGATTGACTATTGATTAATAAACCTAATGCCACACAACGATTATGAAGCAAAGAAATAACACCTAGGACAATATTATACATTAAGTAATCCTATTAATATTTATTATAAATGCAAAAGATCACACCGGAACGGCTGAACAGATCTGTATGAAATTTGGCACAGAGATAGAATATAGTCTGGAGCACATAGGTTACACTTTTATCCCGGAAAATGTACAGTTCCCGTGGGATAGATTTATTTTTATTTTTCACTAGGGACGAACCGGAGCGAAGCGAGGGTGAGTTGTTAGTTAATCATAAAACTAGAAAGTTGTTTATACCACTGTAGATTTTAAGTGAATGCTAGTCTTAAACATGCTTTTTAACGAATTCAGGTCGAGTTTTATAAAATGCTAATTGATCTTCACCGACGACATTTTCATGTCAACCGATCATCGCCCTCAATATGCTATTTCGTTACTAATCATGGTTATGTACCAGATATGTATGATCTATAATTAGCTAAAGAAGTCGATATTATCCACTGAAGCCTGATTGGGACGCTATGAAATCGTTCACTTTAGTTTCATATAGGTACTACTAACAGTAAATTCATACGTTGATTTTCAGCTTCACAAGATAGAGTCTTGTAAATTTTGTAACACTCCCTCTCTGTAACCTCCTTTGCGACGATAGATTTGTAAATAGAAGAAGACAATCCTTCTTACTATTACACAAAGTGTCCACTCTCCGTAGGAAAACCCAAAAAATCCAACAAAACGCAATATTAAGTGCTATCATATGATTTTTGTAAAACTACATATTTATTACGAGCCTGCAGGTATACTTTATTTTACAAAGAAAACAAAGATTTTTTTATCAACTTCAATATTTACGTACATATAAAAACAAAAAATTAAAACGTGTTTATTTTTTAAACAAGCTGAATATCTAAGCATAAGGAAACGATAAACCACGTGTGGAATAAAGGTGAACTTCATTTTAAAGTATATTTTAATAATTTAATAGTAATAACGCATTTGTTGTTGTATATTATTTAAATTAACAATAAAATATGTATCAATCAGTATTTAAATTCTACAGTTGGTAATTATACTATTTACTCGTAAATAGACACACGTACTACGTATCTATAAATTCAGTACATTTTATTGAATTGTATGAAATATATGTATATTATTTATAAGTCAATCTATTTATTTTATTTATATCTATTCTTTTTTTGTTTTATAAGGAAATCTGCAAGCAGTATTTACTATCAGCAGATATGTTCTAAGATTTATTTTATTTTATAATTTTTTTAATAATTTTATATTTATATATTTTTTCTTTCAATAATCTAGCATATCGTTCTTTTTCAGTATATTTGTGTAACTTTTTTTTGTTAAGGCAGTTGCAAGATCATTTAGATGCCTCTATATTTGGTTTTGTATTTTTTTATTTGAGCAGCTACAATATCCACCATAAGGTTCTCGTGGATTTCGTTGATGGTGATTTTTTAAACAATACTATGTTTTTGGATTATATTGCGGATTTATTATGATTTTTGCTTCCCGACGTTTCGAATGTTTTACAGCAATTATGGTCACGGGAGAAACAAAAGGTTTTAGACGTCTCAAAGGCGTTACATACTTTTAATATTTAATAGCGGCTCACCCTCGCTTCGCTCGGGTTCGCCTCTAGAAAAACACTAATAAAAATCTATTAGTTTCCACGGGAACCGTTCATTTTTCCCGGATGAAAAGTAACCGGTTGTTTGACCGGCAATATAAGGTATCAGAATGTTAAATTTTACTAAATTAGGTGCATAAGTTGTATAAGTTATAATAGTTTTTTAACTATCCCACGGGAACCATTATATTTTCCGGGATAAAAAATATTTAAGACGTTGTCCGGGGATATAAGGTACCACCATGCAAAATTTCATTTAAATCGGTCCAATAGATTCGGAGATTAGCCCGTACAAACAGACAAACAGACAAACAATATCACACGGGAACGCAGTCGAACGGGATAAAAAGTATCCTATGTCCGTCTCTGGGTTCTAAGCTACCTCCCCGCCAATTTTCAGCCAAATCGGGTCAGCCGTTCTGGAGTTATAAATAGTGTAACTAACACGACTTTCTTTTATATATATAGATGTTCACTACCTAACATTACGGCACAACCCTTAGGACCACTCCTGCACCACGGAATAATGCATAAAATTTACTTACGATAGAAACACACTAATCTTTATGTTAACATTACCGTGATAGTAATCAAGTCTTAGAAAAATAGAGCCGCACAAATGCGCAAACAGTAGCTTGTGTATCAACATAATCAGCTAGCTTTATCAAGCGTAGTTTTTTAATAAACAAAGTGGCGTTATAAAACGTGTATTGACATAGTTAATGAGAGGACATCAATTTATCACTGTGCATATTTGATAGTCTTACTCACGACAGATTGCGATGCTGAAGGATGCGCCGCCGACCCGACCGAGTCAACATAATATTATCAACAAGTTTGCTACTTAAACACAATGGTAGAACGTTATGTAAGCGGAAATTTTGGACCAAAATATAAATTTTTAAATACCATTAGGTATTTTTGTATACATTTATAACGAAACAGCCAATTATTAGTAACTTCAATTTAGTTATTCGCGTTTTTTATCAATTTTAAGGCTATAAAGCTTTAAATGCGAATTAAAATAAACTTCGTATTCATCTTGAATGCAGTCTTGCTTTATTGCAATGTAGGTACGTCTATAATGCAACGAATTTTAATTATTTTTATCGAATTTTTGTTAATTTTTTTTTACATACATAGGGAAATCACATTTAATTAGAATTTATTTAATAGGTTGTCTACTTGAAATATCAGCGCCTAACAAACAGCTGTTTCTTGGCGGCATTTACGGATTAAACTGACTCTATCTGAGAAATGGTTCTTATCAATTTGGCAACAATTTTTCATAACTTTCATTCAACTTTACAGTCGGAAAGTTGAAGATCACATTCAATCAAAATGAATTTAAGTAGATAATTATTTTAACTATTCAATGTACGAGTTATAGTTTTATTACTAACAATAAGTACCTACCGTATAAACTGTCATTATAATAGACTATGGAAGTTTTTAAACTATAAAAGGCCTATTTTACGGTTCACTTGTGTCACACAGCTATGTGAGACGGCGATAATCGCCTGGCAAGGTTTAAGTACGTGCTAATTATTATTAGAACTCACCGGTCGGTCTGATGCGTCTCTTCTGAAGTGGAGTCTGAAGTATGAGAGTTCCGCCACTGAAATGGCTATGAACAAAAAATGAACGAAATGAACTTATCACTACGATAACACGAAAACACTCTCGAAGGAGTGCAAGAAGCTCACCTGCGTAACATGCTATATATCAAGCGACAGGCCTCGCCGAGTCAACACAGACAATCTTATTGTAAATACTACGCAAAAACACGTAAACAATATTTGATTATGGATTTCAAATGTCAAGTCGAATTGAAGCGAATGCTTTTTCCGGGAAAAAGCGATGGGCAATGATTCATGGAGTAAGCACTCGTATTTATCTATAAAAAGGGTTTTAAGGAAAATAAGAGTAAGAAAATATAATCTCAAATTCTTTTATTTCTAATTATAAAAAATAGAATAAAAAATAAATTATATAAGGAAAAAATTATTAATAGAAAATTAATAAACAAATAAAGCCAAGCCTGTAAAAGTAAGCCAAGCATGCTAAATCTATACTAATATTATAAAGAGATAAATTTGTGAGTTTGTGGGTTTGTGAGTTTGTGACGCTGTAGGGGGTAATCTCTCGATTTACTGAACTGATTTAGATGAAATTTGGTAAGAAGATAGTTTGAGACCAGGAAGAGAGTAGGAAGGACATAGGATACTTTTTATCCTGGAAATAATCCCTTAAGGGGGTGAAAATGGGGATGAAAGTTTGTATAGGGAACCTAAATAAATAAATAAAAATAAAATAAGTCAGTCACTATCCCCTGAAGGAACGGAGTTCCCGTTTCTTATGGTTTGAAAAGTTCAAGTATTTACTACACGAGTATTTAATTTGGAAGCTACTGTCATATTTAAAAATTGTTTTCAAACAACACAATTTTACTCACGGGTGTTTCGAAGATAAAGCATAGTGGAACTTAATTTTGAAGATTTTAAAATAAAAATATTTGTATCCGTTGCAATTAATTCGTCTTATTATGCACTTGATGAATTTTTAATTAGACCCCTAATTATTATAATTAGTTTTAGGTAATAAAATTAGTTTTCTCATTTTGAACCTGGTTTTGCAGTGTACGTCTACCATTGGTGCTACGTTAATTTCAAATTAAATTATTCTAATTCTAATCTAAATTCATTAAAACGGTCTCTCCTATATATCTCCTTTGCAATATCCTAGGATACAGAGGTTGTTACAAATCAGTAAAAGAGGTTAGTTAGGTAAGTTTTTAGAGGTTTAGAAATCATGGAAATTGCAAACCAAACAAGCGTCGTTCAGCGCCAGCTGACGCTAAATGGTACTTCGTGCATTTGTTATATGCCACAGTCTAAGAGATTTCAGAAGTCCAACATTTCACACGGAACATTCAGAACCCTAACAATGAAATAAAAATGTATGCCTATAAAATATTTATTAATTAAACGAACAAATTCTACTTCATATGTATTTTCAAGTAAAAAGTAGTAAAATACATATATTATATACATCGTTTCACGTTATCGGATACAAGTTTTACTTAAATATTATGAAGACTCCATACTAATATTATAAATGTGAAAGTGTGTTTGTTTGTTTGTCCTTCTTTCATGTTAAAACGGAGAGACGGATAGGCGTGATTTTTTGTGTGGAGATAGTTGGAAGGCTGGAGAGTGACATAGGCTACTTTTTACCGCGGGAGATTATCTAATTCCCAAGGGAAAACACATTATAATACAATCCAAAAAAATATTTATGATCAGAATTACCTACTTGAAACTTGGTATAAATGCTGTTCAATATAATTAAATAAATACGTGTTTTAGCATTTTTCGAAATTCATTCTATAAGGGCGTAAAATAGAGGATGAAAGTTTGTATGAAACTACCTTTTTAGATATTTTTTTGTAGTTTTAGCGCGAGCGAAGCCGTGGGTTCTGCTAGTATAATATAATTTGGCTATACCAAACAAATTTAATTGATTTACCGTATAGAGAGCCCTCACTCTATACAGTGAAGTCATGACTAACAAGGATGTGTATTGTAGGCTATACAAGAATACAATGATCATCATTTTAGATCGGAAATTTTATGTATGTCCAAAACACACTAATCATATTTACGATATATATTAAAGCCACCAGTGTTAAAAGCTAAATCTATATCTATACATATAATAAAATTGTAACTAAGCCGAATCTATACATTAAATATTTTTTTGGAAAATCTTATTGAAATAGACATTATTATCGATACAGAGGCCGAATCTATAGTTTTTAGAATTTTTGTCTGTCTGTCTGTTGCCGCATCACGGAAAAACCACTGGAGGGATTTGATGAAATATGATGATAGCTGATTATACGAATCAACATATGGATACTTTTTACTGCGGGAAAATATCTCATCTCTGAGAAATCTATACTAAACGTAATATATACCTATGCATTAGCGATACATAATTTTTTTTTAAATATGTTAATTGTTAACATAGCAAAATGGAAATATTATAAAAACTAGAGCATTTAAATAAAGATTTTCGTCTACAAAATGATAAATTGACTAAGAATAAACTTGATATTGCATAGTGTATGTATGTATATAATACGTCATTGTACAAGCATTGATAATTATAGAGATTACATTCTTAAGTTATTTAAAATCTATTTGAGTTTTTTTCTAATTATCATGCGTAATATTTATCGAGTGATTACTCGACTTAAGTATATTGTTTGGAAGTGCACAGTGATAAGAGGATGATAGAGCTTCGTAGTTAATTTTGTGAATATATGACTTAAAAATAAAAAAAAAATATTTAAAAAAGGCTACCATCCATATGCAAACAATCTTTAATGTATATAATTTTGTACTTAAATTAATCAGAATTATTTATTAGTCTATATTTTATTATTGTTTTTTTTTTCTTAGGTATAATACCCATGACCATATTTATTTCCTCTTAATATTACTTTTAGGTGTCGTTTGAGTAAAAGCTCGAAAAATTTTCGCAAAATGCCATAATCCCACAAGATATTGTGACAGATATCTTAAAAAAATTACGTGTGTGTGTACTTATGTACGCACGTAAGAAGTTATAGTTTTTTGGCGTAACAGAAAAAAATTGCTAAAGATTTCATCGAATATGTCACAAATGTCTGTTTGTAAAAGGAATGATAAATTAATAAATAATAAATATCTCCACTGATATAAAACACGTGTTATAGATTTACGAAATTTGAGTAACTACTCTGAATATATTTACAAGTTTTCGTGGGACCCGAAGAGACAATTATCAGCTAACTTCATCACGTCGCTTTCTCATAATTTTTTCCGCACATGCCAAAAGAAGTATATTCAAAAAAAAAAACAAAAAAAAATATATAAATAGACAACCAAAGTACGTGCAAAAAACTTATTAGAATTTACAAGGCATGTTTGCTCTACCGTACAACGGTTAAATCTTTTTTTCTTTAACTCAATAATCGTAAGACGCATTTAAAGTACCAAACTTGATGCGTGAATGTAGCATTTTTATTAAAGTATACAAAATTAAAAAAATATATATCATAGATACTTCAATACTTGATGGGGCTTCCATTAAAAAGTTATAAAGAAAGTTACACTAATATAATTGGACTAATATTATAAATGCGAAAGTTTGTATGTGTATATATTTCTTACTGCACGCAACAATAGCTGTACGGATTTTAATGACATTTAGTACATCTATTTATGTATATAAAATAAAGTCGGATTTGATTTTTTGGAATTGTCTCCGCCCCGAATAGCAGAATAACTATTAAAACAGTCGAAAAATTCACGCAAAATGGAAATGGGACGAACCCGAGCGAAGCCAGGGTGAGCCGCTAGTATAGTATAATACCTAAGTCTTCTCCATTCTACGTGACAATCTGTGCTCTGGTACAACTGGTATGTTTTGAAGCCATTAGCAATAGACATTTTGATATTTTGAATTAAAAATGTCAAGTATCATGGTTCTACCGACCGTGTTTAAGTTTTCTCGGTACGGTTTTCACGGTTTTGGCGATAAGGAACCTTCGATGTCCGATTTTTAACGATTAAAAAAAAATTTCGAAACGTTTTCTTTTGTAGACTACATGGCCACTAATATCTCTATTTGTAAGATAACATACTAATACCTCACAATAACTGTGTACTAAATAAATAATTCTAATCATTTGTGGCACTCTCATGAGACAATAGGAGCTCAATGATTGAAACAGTATTAAAATTGTTGCCGCTGGGAAGCAGGTGATTAATAAGGCATAAGTACATACTTCGATCTAGGCCAACTTGTAATCTTTGAAGATGCTTGAGCATCTCTGTTCGGTAGTTTTAGTCACTAAGGATTATTTATTGCTAACTCGAAAACGAAATTATTGTTATATCATGATATCAATATATCCTTATCCGTATTTATATCTCTGTCTCTCTCTTTTATACCTAGGTCCTATATCTACCATAAAGTGTTTCAGTTAAGTAGTCTATAGTCTATACCTATATAAAACAAAATGGATCGTTTATTTTTTTATGTAAGAATCTGTATTTAAATATTATAAATGTAAAAGTTTATGAGTATGAATGTTTGTTACTCTTTCACACCAGAACGGCTGAAGGAATCTGGATGAAATTTGGCACAGAGATAGATTATAGTCTGGAATAACACATAAGCTCCTTTTCATCCCTGAAAAATGTACGGTTTTCGTGGGATAGGTTTGTTTTTGTTTTTCGAACCCGAGCGATGTGAGGGTGAGCCACTAGTATTACATAATTAAAAATATGTTTTAAAAACAAACTAAACGTTATTATTTGATTGTTAAAAGCATTTCATTTGTACATACATAAAATGAGCACATTACGCGCTAAAACAGTGGCTGTTATAATCTATGCAAATAACTTGTTTATATTTTATTAGTCGTACTTATTTAAATATTTTTTAATAGTTTCATATATTAATTTCTTCTAATTAATAGTAAAAATAATGAATGTACCTATGTTATCAGTTTATATACACTATAAATAAACTAAACAAGATAAAATTAAGATGCAGCGCAGGATTTGTTAAAAACAAAATATTTTTTTGCCTATTGATAAATCTTGGCGATATGATTGTTGTATTTGTATTGTTAATAATTTTAAATACACTATTGTATATAGTATTAAATTCGAAAATAATATACTTAAATAAGATTTATTATAAAACTTGTAATGTTACATAACGGCGTAAATCTAAGCCTACAGTGAAGCGATATAATAAAAATTGCATAAGTGTTTTATTATTCAATTTCTACAACATTAGGTACATGTCGCGATCTTGCTTCAGATAAAGTTTTGGTAAAGTTTTTATAAGTAAGTGGTTATACTCTTAATTACCTTGAATATAAAGGGAGTTGCTAATGCGTGATCGACCTTTCAGTCGGAGCCTGGTGTGTAATATTGACGACGCTATTTGAGCATTCGCTATTTTTTGGAAGCCATTCTAGCGTTTTCTTTCACATGACACCTAAATTGGATATATTATTGTTTATTAATATATTATTTTCAGTTACATTTATACCATCCTCTGAAAATCTTATGAAACATATAAAATTCTACTATAAAACACCGCCCGCCTTGCTATAGGTACTAATTTAATCTAAAGTGTTTCTTACCCCCGAATAAATTAGCAATATGTAAGTATATACGTAAAATATCAAAACACGCGGTAGCGTGTCCAGCCAAGTTCAAGCCAAAGGAACTGGCGATGCAGCATCAAGTGTGTATATTATTATTACATTTTACACGAACCATTTGGAGCCATTTTTCACCTCGTAATAACTCAAAATCTATTTAACATAAACTCATTAAATTTGGATCATTTATTAAAGCCTCTTAGTATAACTAGAATCCCCAATTTCATAACTACAGCTCAAACGGTTATTAAGATATTAGCGTCTAAAAATCGGCATTTTTATCACTGACTGACATATAGTAGTAAAACCTAACCCACTTCCAGATGACCTAGAAAGTTTAAATTTGGTGTCCAGATGGGTAATCGTGTGCATACAAAGGGAAAAATACGAAAACATTAAATTTTTAAATGTTGAAAAAAAAAATATTAATTTTTATTAACACCTTGCGCCTTCCAAAATATAATAGAAATAGCTTAACATCTAGTTCCTTTTGAAATAGCAATAGGATAGTCGCAAAATTATGAAAAACTATGAAAAAAAAAATTGAATTTACATGTCGCTTTGGATTTATGAATAACTAGCGGCTAACCGTCGTTTCGCTCTGGTTCGTCCCTAGTTTGCTTCCTTATGGAAACTTTCATCCCCATTTTCACCCTCTTAAGGGATGATTTCCGGGATAAAAGGTAACCTTTATTCTTCCCAGGATCTCAAACTATCTTCTTAACAAATTTCATCTAAATCGGTTCAGTAGTTTCGGAACCTATTCGGTACAAACAAACGAACAAATCTTTCCTTTTTATAATATTAGTAGAGTTTCTTTACAAAAAGTCAAATAAAGTAAATGATATCTACACTAAAAACATGAATGTGAAAATGGGAGCCAAGTTCAATATTAAGAATATGTGTGGTTGTTGACTTCACCGACAAAAGAATTGAGATCTAAATGGGTGCCAAGTTATGTAGGTTATCCTGATTTTTTTTCATAAGAACATTCTAAAATAAAATTAAAACACAATTTCTTGTTTTTTCTGCTACAAAATTGTTTGCTATTTAAAAATAGAACTTTTTAAATTTTAACAGTCGAATTATTTACACAGAATAGATAAATAACTTCGGATAAATTGAAGTTCAAGATTGGACTTGGCTAGTTTTTAGGTAAAAACTAACCAAACTTCAATTTATCCTAAGTTATCTACTCTGTGTACATAATTCGACTGTTGATTATTGAGAAAAACCGAACGCATGTTTTAGGCAATTTAACGTCTAATTAGCAAGTCACAATTTTCCTAATTTTGGATAGGTAATACCCAATAATTTAAAATATCGATTTTACCAACGAATAGGAAAATCTAAATAAAAGTACTTACAACAGTCAATACGAATACAGTTTCGTCAGATTCTGCCTACACAATATTGTACTTGGTAGCTATATTTTATTTATTCACATGCAGAACAATTGAACTATTATTTAATTTGCTGGGCTTTGTCATTATAGTTAATTATTCATCGCTGAATGTTTTATTTCAGCCAGTGCGCTTGGAGGTGGAATGCAATCGAAATGTTGTGAATTGGGATTTTATCAATCATATCCATTGTCAACATTAGATTCGATTAAAAAATACTGATAGATTTATAATGAATGTTGAAATTATTGTTGTTATTTAAATATTTTTGATGTCACTAAGTAAAAAAAGAATTGATTATCTCTAAATTGGTTGTACGATACAATAGCTTCCGGTTAATAAACAACGGCTTGTGATCGCGTTTGGATGCGGGCAACATCCAGTAGATATCTCTAATGAACAAATAGGGTTATTTCACACTCTATCTTTAGCAACAAAGTCACATAAGCTGTCGAGTTTTACCTCTATCGAGGCTGCACTCGAGGCGACAGATCAAGCAGTAGAAAATTGACGCCGCGGCAATTTATCAATAACGACAGTATAAAGTGTTCCGGCTCGGACGACGCGATTTCGGCCATCATCATACGCCTCAACTCGCTCGCTTGACTCTCGCCATCTCGCCACTATTCATCTATTCGCCGTCAGTCATCCGTACAGCGCTATAGTAAATCATCACTACGTAATACATTTTAAAATCAGTATTTATTAATTATATAGTAAAGCCAATGACCAATTCAAAGTAATTATTTTAAAGAAAATAAGTGTTACAAAAAAACAAGCAAATATAGTATAGTTCCATATACAAAGTATATACAAAGTAGATATTACTTACTAAGTTACTACATAACAATAAAAACAATATTAAAGAAAATATGAATATTTAGCTATGAGCACATAATAGCTAGTTATTACTCACGTCAACATTTACTCTTAAATATTATTTACATGAATTAGTTATTAAAAGCAGGTGCCTGCCTAAACATTAATATTTATCATACAGTACCAACGCGTAAAAAGATTTATTTACGCATGTTTATTAGTGACAGTAAAAGTTGATAGGAATTTTCATATGACTTACTGATGCACGAACATTCCTCAAAGGTGATATGAAGACGACGTTACCAGCGTGTGGATTTCGTAGTCTATCAGTCCACGTCACGATCTTTCTCATGCCTCCGTGGAAACACTTTATCACAAAATTTATCTATACTGCTAATGTTAAAGCCTGCAAATTGCAATTATAAGTATTTTCCGATCAAATTAGAATTGAGATTAACGTGCGGCGCACGATCGCTGCTCAGTACTTGTGGAGGGCAGTGTGCTGCGAAGCCGCTGACAAAATAATACACGTCCTGTTACAAGTCGGCAGACTGACCTATAATGATGATGAATTACCTCTACAAACAACAATCAAAACAGTTTGATTGTTACACCGAGGTGGTTTATATAATTCAATTATTTTACATATGGTCCCCAAATAGATATCAAATACAAAAATTTACCCTACTTTGCTACGTCTCTATATATACGAGTATTTTGAGAATAATAAGCTACCCGTTCCATTTACATTAGTTTTCATATACCTAAAGACTAAGTGGAGACAAATTTATAATATATTTCGGCATGTAAAATTTCTAAAATTGCATCATTTTCTCGTCTTAAGTTAACACATACCAAGAACCTCGTTGAAATTTCCAGGTGGCGAAAAATGTCAAATAATTGAAACAAAAAATGTACTTAATATAAGAAAGAAAGAAAAAATTACGCTTTAAAGCTTCTAGACCGCCATTCGCCAGCGATAATACCATATTACCACAGTCTAATTAATTGATTTTAATGTATTAAATAAAATCAATATTGTTGAAGTATATTTTTATATATTGGGACTCATTAGCATTCGGCAATCCAGCCGGCTGCCGGGTGCAAAGTAAAGAAACGCACTGGGAGGGGGCCCACCTCGGTGGGTGGTGTGCTATGCGGGTTACTCCTGGTACTTCTCTGATAGCAGAGTGGACCGTGGAGCAACCCCAATGAACGATTTTATTTTAAATGTAATCATCCTCTTTAACTTGGAGGTGATTTTCAGCCTCCCCAGACCATAAAACATAAACTCGGAAATGGCTAAATATTTCAATTTCATTATTTTTTGTTTATTATAGGTATTTCAAAGATTGTACTCCCTTAGTTTCATGAAAATAAAATATTATTGATTAAATTAAAAATTAAAAACCTATAAAAAATTAAAAACCAAGTTTTATGCAAATATCTCGAAAACTTTGAGGTTATTTTAAAAAGTGTCATGTATAAAAGTTGTAGATTTTTACTAGAACTACAACTTTTGTAGAAAACATTTTTCGATAGCACGTCACAGTAAGCCGGAAATTGAAAAAAAAAACTATTTTTTCCAACGCTTTGCGTCCCCCTATTTCTCGATGGTTAGCTAGGCATTGGAGGCATTTTATTTCTATTCCTTATATACCTGCTAACGTTTTAAAACCATAAAACTACAGGTTTTCATTTAAAAAAAAACTCTTAAAAATAAACGGATTCCGATCGGTCCATACATGCTATAGCATCAGTCAAAAGTTAATGTAAAGGCGCGTTCATAATCTTTTAAAATGAAAGATTTGTTTGTTAGATTTTGTTGTTAAAAATATAGTATTTTTGCGTATTATATATTTCTTCAACAGTATATACTACGCAGACCCGAAATATAGTACAATACTTGGCAACACTAATGGATATGTATATATTTAAAGTTATATAGGTGTAGTATGTATTGTATCAACTATCTCGTATCCATAACACAAGTCTCATAACTCATAAGTCGTAGGCCGTAGCTTACCATGGAACTAGATTGTGCTGGGTGTTAATGTCCCAATATATTTATTTATTTTATATTTTCTCATGGATATGTGTTGCACATTTTTCAAAAGATTAGGTACATTTCATTACTACTACTAACCGTAAAATGTTAATAAAATAAATGGAATTTGTCGTTCTACAATAGGTACTAGGTACGTTTTCATTTAGAATACATCTGTCTGTATATTTTAATTTAATTCATTTATAATTTCAGAAAAAGATCAACAATATTTTTTTACTAGCATTGCCCGCGGCTCCGCCCGCGTTCATATGACCAAAAACCAAATTCTAAGGTTTTACATATTTCTATACTCTTACATTGCAGTTTTTGTATTTATTTTGTCAGATGAGATATTTTCCCGCGGTAAAAAGTATCTATATCTATAAAGTAAATATATATGTTGACCCGTATAACCAGCTATCAGCATACCAAATTTCATCAAAATCCCTCCAGTGGTTTTTCTGTGATGCGGTAACAGACAGACAGACAAAAAATTTAAAAACTATAGATTCGGCCTCCATATCGATAATAATGACTATTTCAATAAGAATTTCCAATAAATATTTAATGTACAGATTCGGCTCAGTTAGAATTTTATTATATGTATAGATTTCGCTTGCCTGGTCGGTGACGTACCGTCAATAAAAAGTAACCTATGTATTAATTACAGGATTATTTAAAACTATCTCCATTGTAAATATCAGTAAAATCGGCTGAACTGTTAAAACGTGAAAGAATAACAAACCCACTTTCAAAAAATATATAACATACTAATGGCTATTTATTCCTTTTTGTTAAGACACAGGGATACGTAACTAATTAGTTAGAATTAGAAAAAAAATTATAATACTATATATTTAAATCATTAAATCAAAATGGTGTATAAACTGACCTACTATACCGAGTGCCTATGTATGTATTAGAGTACTAGTGGTGGTAAGAAAACTTGACGCGTCGCATTATTTGCGGGCAATCAGACGCTTCCGCTCACACAATGTTCTCAATTACTCTCATTCAAGTACTAGAGTTTTGTTTTTTTATTTCTTTTATCAAATTCTATACTTAGGTGCTATGTCATATTTATTTATGTAACTTTATGTTAAGTACAAAAAATATATTCGGCAACCAACTTCAAGCATCATCAATACGTTTAACTATAGGTACATACATAAAATTTTACTAAAGCACTAATAAAGTATCGTTTGTGCCTTAAAAAAGCTATCTGCACATTATATCTGCACCTATTAGATGCATAAAATAGTAAAGTGGCACAGCTACGATCTGAACGAAATTGAATAAGTATGTTTTTTGTTCTACAGCCTCCAAATCAGCACTCCGTTATTGACAATATATTTTTTTCAGTCTGTTTAGTTCTTTTAATAAAAATATTTGAACCACGCCCCTTTTCGTGGTCCATAAAATATGTAATATTATCACTTTGCATATACATAATATTGGCTCTCATCAAATCGTTTACCTACTTAGATAATAGGTATTACTTATGATAATATTATAATCTATACAAGTATACATTATTATAATAAAATTCTAACTAAGTCGAATCTCAACATTAAATATTTTTTGGAAAATCTTACTGAAATAGACATTGTTATTGATACAGAGGCCGAATCTATAGTTTTTAGAATTTTTGTCTGTCTGTCTGTCTGTTACCGCATCACAGAAAAACTACTGGAGGGATTTTGATTAAATTTGGTATGGTGATAGCTAGTTATCCGGGTCAACATATAGTATACTTTTTGCCGCGGAAAAATGTCTCATTTCTGAGAAAAAATACAAAAAGTGCAATTTAAGAGTACACTAATATGTAAAACTTAAGAATTTGGTTTTTGGTCATCTGAACGCGGGCGGAGCCGCGAGCAATGCTAGTTCATCATAAATTTAAAGCTTAAATTTATCCACATTAAACCACTATTAATTTTAATTTTTTATAATTTTATTATAGCTTTGCCAAATATTCTTAATGAAATCTAGATTAAGATGTTCGACGGTGGTAGTAGTTGCAGGATTCGTTACATTGGAAACTGTTACCTAATGTATAATTTTGTCAGTAGTAATATAGATAATTGTCAACGTAATGCTAGTTCATAATATAGAAAAGTATTTTTCCATGCACCACTCGGTACTGACAATTAGCCTATTTATCCAACTGCGGCGGAGCCCAAAGGAAGGTTATGTGCTTGACCTGTATGTATAATATGTATGTATGTACGAGTATGTATGTTAAAATGTATTATATATGTTCATCCAATTGTATGTTCCCTCGTAATTACTAAACGGGTAATTCAAATTTGCTAATTCGTACGTCGTTTTCATCTCCATAAAGCAAGTGTTATAGGGTATATGATATCCTACCAAAAACATCTTCATGTGAAATTCTGCCAAGAGGAGGTCATATGGCTCGCACGATCAATAAATTATCAGATCTCATATACAGCCAACCTTCTAACTCTACAAGCCCTAACTTCACAAACTCTACACCTTAGTCAAAATATGTGGCTTGGCCGTATCGTTACTACAAGAACTATTTGTACCTACAACAGAAAAATAGGACCCAGTTATGCAAAAAACAGCCATGTGCGTAAAAGTACCAACAGAGTTATAAGCATTTTTCTGTCGATAGTTGCACTTGGGTTATGTTTTGTTTTTCTGGTTATTTTAAAATTGAACAATATTTATATAAGTATTGTTTATTTTTTATAATTATTTTATTTTTTATAATAAAATGCTTATAACTCTGTTGGTACTTTTACGCACATGGCTGTTTTTTGCACAATAATAATAATAAATATGTTGGGACATTAACACACAGCACCATCTAGTTCCATGCTAAGCTACGAGGCTTGTGTTATGGATACCAGATAGTTGATACACTACACATATATAAACTTTAAATACATACATATTATAAATATAAACAAACACCCATGACTGGAGTACAAACATTCGTGCACATCACACAATGAATGCCCCCAGCGGGACTCGAACCCGCGACCGCTGGCACAGCAAGTATAGTCACACACTACACCCTGAGCCTAACGTGTCGTCAATTATTTAATGTTACATGATTATCTTTAAATATTTTATAATGAAAAAGGATGTTTTCAAATAAGAAAAATGATCTATCTCGCTTTTAGGAAAGTTTTAGCGGCTTCTATTGCGAGGGGTCGGTTAGGTAATCTTTTCATTGCGTGACCTAGAGTGGCGGGGCCGCTGTTTTCAGGGTCCAGAGCGAATCGTAAATTGCTCCTTAAGGTCAATATAACTTCAATTTCAAAAATAATGTCGCAATTTTTTCTGACAA
Source organism: Brenthis ino (assembly GCA_921882275.1). NCBI lineage: Eukaryota > Metazoa > Arthropoda > Insecta > Lepidoptera > Nymphalidae > Brenthis > Brenthis ino. The sequence continues at coordinate 22,202,961 of OV170232.1, read as the reverse complement.
CTACCAACACATCAACATGTATTATAAACAATGGCGTAGGTTGGCATACGCGAAATGGGCCCTCGCCCACGGCCTCGCACTTAAAGGGGCCTCGCGAGATCCCTTTAAATGTGATGCCCCCAGACTTTACCACATATGACTAATTAATTTGATCACTTTTACGCTTGAAACCAATGTCACAAATTTAAAAGCGTGTTTGTTTGGGGCCTCGCAAGAAGCCCCTCTTTAGCGCGACTGCGAGGCCGTTGTAACTACCTTCAAAGACCGCGACCGAGATTAAAGGAATACGAGACTTGTCAAGAATTAATAGCTATGAGTAAGCGTTTTTCGCAAATTATATCTACCATACATTATTTCTCTATTTGTCTTAATATAAAAAGTTTTAAGTTAGGAAAAGTGCAAAGGAATGCCCATGCTAATAGCATTAAGTCTGCAATATAAGTCTTGTACATTTATACTTAAGAATTAATAAATAAAATACATTTGTACTTAAGAATTAATAGTAAAAATAATCCGAAAAGATAGTTTTATTTAAAAATGTCAAACATTCGCGTAAATCTAAGAAAGTATATCAAATAAACATTTAATTTATTTTTATTAAATTATTGAATTAATTTTGTTAAATAACTACAATATTATGCTGGTGGGGGGTTTTAAATAAAAAATCATTTGATTCCATTTTAATTTAATATTAAAACATGAGTTACAACAAATGGCATCTTAAAACAAAATCCTACATAAATAGTAAAGCTGCTCAATATAATAAAGTTATCATAACAGATGGACTACATAATGCATCAGTCTCCACCCACTTGAATAATATGTCAAATCTCATTTAGATTCAATTAATCAGAAATATTTATGAATGAATAAACTGTACAAATAAATAAAAAAATATAAAAGAAATAGTAAAAGACTCTAATAATGTGACATGTTCATGTAAAAAATTTAAACATGTTATTGAAAAATTCGAGAAATTTCATATTTGGTGCGATTGTCAGAGACCACTTTTAATATTGCCTATAAAAAAAAACAATATTATCGATCATATAACAAAAAAAAAGAACTGTAGTTCATTCATATAATATCAATGAAAAAGATTCAAAATTATTTACAGCATAAAAAATATAAAAATATGCCAAAGAAAAATATTCGATTACATGTTTTATAAAAAGTCATTTCTTTAGACATACCTGTTAAAATTACTTTTACAATTTATAATATACATATATATATATTGTAATTACGAGATAGACTTACTAGTTTAAATTAAAAAAAAAATTCAAGTGGACAAGACTGAACAGTAAATTTATTTGCCAATTTTTAAACAATGATATAATTTTGATCCCAAAAATGTGAATTAGTATCAGATGCTACACATTAACAACATTTGTAGACAGACACACGGAAAGCAAGAGAATTACTTAATTCTACAACTATTATGTTAATCTATTGCTATTTCTTCACTAATTAAGTACATAAATGGAATTGTGATATATTATAACAAAACTATTTTATATTATTTCGAAATATTTACTTAGAATTATATGTGATCATTAAATAATATTGTAATATTTAAAAATATCTAAATAGCAGATTGTTATTTTTGTTGTATGGATAATTAATTAATTAATAATCACATATAATGAGATGTGTAATGTTTGTGTCAAATCACTACCTAGTCCGTAAGTGCATTTGTGCAAGCAAAAGGTGTGAACATAGTATACTTAAAAATTCTCATATTATGTAATATATATTTCAATCAACAATATTAACTATGATTTTCTAAACGGATCTACTATTTACTTTGAAATGTATATTTTATATGATAGATATATGTTGTTGGTAATTATACCATAATTTAGCTAACATTTTTCACACAAACAGACGAATAAAAATTAAATTTCGACATTTCGGTGGAATTTTGTACTACATTTTGGGATCAATCTTAATGTACTCTGCCCCACGTTTGTCAGTTTGTTTGTTTTAAAAAGCAAGTCAAAAACCCTTAGAAGTATAATAATACCAAGGAATAAAATAAAATATATTGTGCTCAAGTTCATCATTTTTCTTTAAGTTGGAAAAATATTTTTTTTCGTTTGTATAGACAAAATATTCAAAATTTGTCCAAACGAAATGGAAACCTTACGAAAATAATCAAGAAACATCAAAATCTAACTGTACTTTACAAATAAATTAGAAACAAAAACAATTTGTTCTGCAAATCACATCATCAAGGCGAATCGAAACTTGCAAACAGCACAGCTTAATTACAAGTATTAAACAATATATTATCATTTTTCATATAAAATTAAACAACCATACCTCAAATGTACAACTTAAACTAAACACGTCAAAAAAAATAGAGAGATTTTAGCACACGTCTGCTTATACTGTAAATATGAATGACCAGAGACAAAAATAATCATAGAACTTACCATAGACTATTCAAAGATAAAAATAATAATTATAACTAATATTACTTTAACAACCTCCAAACAACTTGACTGTATCTAACCGCTATAAAAACTTTCAACGCTCAACATCAGTTCGCACCAGTGGTCGTTAAATAGTAATTTCTTTATACTAAATTTAAATTTATATCATCACTATAGAATAACAGTATTAGCCTATATAAAAATATATCTATAACTAAACGCGTAAGCACACAAAACAGTAGAAAAACGCTAAATACCTACAAAATGAGATTACAATTGTAATTTCATTACAAGTAAAAAAAAATTATGAACGGCCGAAAATAAATTATTAGAGTTAACTTAAAACTAAAAATAAACTTACGAAACGTAAATACGTAAGGGTCTTAACTATATTACAAAAATATTATTTATGACAGGAATATGTACAAAAGCTACGAGATTCGATTTCATGTAACTTCAAGTCAAATGCAGCATTTAGCCGACCCTCCATTATTGTCGCAAACCTTCATGAGCCCGGGAATGTCACAAATATTTTACAGCCGCAACGACATCGTAGGCAATAACCGATCATCTTATACATAGATAAATAAATATACTTGTTTCGACAAAGATATGATGCATTGGAATCATAACAATATTCAATATGTCAGTTAGATATTGATAAATAGCGCGAATACAATTTATTATTATACTTTTTACAATATTCCATATAAGGGTATGTCCGTTCGTTAACGTCTATCCTAAGCCTTCACCAAAATTCCTATCTATTCCAGTACCCTGACATACATTTTTATAATATTATAATACTAAATCAAAAAGTATATTTAATAATCATTTATAATATACGAAGACTTATTTAATTAAATGATAAATTACTTTAGCTAGAGTTAATTACATGTTTATTGTGCATTATATGCAATACTATATTTATATAATATAATTGAAGACGAAATTACTTCTCAGCTTTTCAAGTATTATACAGAGATACTCCATCAGTCTAACAAAAGCACACTGTAGTATTTACAGCCGTTCTGTGTTCACATTGCCTTCATACAAATCAAAGTAAACACGCGACACATCACAATAATAATTATCAACACACCACCACCAATGCCACACTGAATACACTCATCAACTGTACTATTTGTATTTAGTTGTGACATTCATCTCACCCTATAAACTGCATGACCCTCGCTATAATAGTTATGTACTATTTACTAATAGATTTTTTTGAGATTGTTAACATTACGGAAGAAATTTCTGATAAGCGATTCTTATTTGATTGGGTTGTTGGTTGACACCATTAACCAACAAGACTAAAAAAGACTTTATTTTTACTCTGAAAACCAAAAGTTTTCAACAAACTATAAAACCGAATTTTCTTTTGCTTTGAAAAACCAACAAAAAAAATAATCAATTGAGGTTACAAAAAAAAGGTTACAGGTGACAATTGTCAAAGTATGTAAATAGACAAATGGTGTCAACTACCCAATTGATGGTTTAAAACTTAAACATGCCTGGGCACGTTCATAGTTTAAATGCAAGGGGGTGCAAAACTGTAGAGGAGAACATGCGTGTGCATATTCACGTGTACCAGGGGAGCAAAACTGTTTAGAGAGAACGTGCGTGTACGGGTTTACGTATACCAGGGGAGCAAAACTGTTTAGGAGAACGTGCGTGTGCACGTTCACGTGCAACAGGGAAGCAAAACTGTTAAGGAGAACGTGCGTGTGCACGTTTATGTGTAACAGGGGAGAAAAACTGTTAAGGAGAATGTTCTCCTTAACTGTTATATATTGATCTAGTATATGAAAGTGTCTACCCCATCATAATTCCCCTCACTCCCCTGTACCTCACACAGAGTTACAGTTAGGTTAAATAGCCATAGAAGTCCATAGATAAGTCAGTCTTAGTTGAGCTGCGGTTATTATAATACAGTTTTGTAATACAGTTTAAATACAGTGAAGTAATTTTTATTATTGACTATTATAACAGTGTAATTTGGTGTAAGATAAATATATATATTTTTTAAAGATTTTTAAATTACACCTCGTAACAGCACGTTCACATGTAGCAGGGGAGCATGACTCAGGAGGGGCATGTGGAGCAGGCGCGCGGAGGTCAGGAAGGGCGCGCGCGGGGGCGGCGCGGGGCGCGGGGCGCGCGCGGGCGCCCGCGGCGCCAGCAGGTAGGAGGCGTCCAGCGCGCCGCGCTGCCCGCCGCGCGAGAGTAGTCGCCGGGCGATGTTGTTCACACGCTCCTTCTGTTGCTCGCGACGCGCCGCCGGTGACAGCGTCTGGATACCATTTATTTTGTTATGAGACATTATTTTTATTTTGTCAGCCTACTAATCCGTACAGTCGTCTAACGATGGCACCTAAACAAGACAATTGTACGAGGCAACCGCAAAAAAACCGTTTGCCATGAAAATTAGTATTTGTAGACAATCCGTGCGGGTTTTTTGTTAAGAACAACGGCGATCACGTCTGTTTGAATTTTTATAGTGATTTTTTACAAGTAACAACCAAAGTTGTCTTAATTAATTAATTACCTTAGGAACAGCATTTGATATGGTGGCGTTCGTATTATTAGACGTAGCTTTCTTCTTAGCGTCTTGATTAGTTTTAGCTTTGTCTGTTGGCGCAGCTGTTTTAGCCGCTCTGCCCTTCAAATATTCTGGTGACACTTCATGAGGCTGAAATAAAAAAAAAGACACTCAAATATTAATTTCAGTTTCGAATTATATATTACAAGCATAATATTTATTGTTAACATTATTTTGGCTTGTAACTACGTTAATAAGTTAGTTTTTCTTAATAAGACAAATATATGTATTTATAAACGAGGTCATAGTATATGTAGTAAATTTTATTCAAATCTCCAGCCATTCCAGCGTGAAGACGCAATAAAAAAACACACATACATACAATGTTTCGCATTAACAATAGCAGGAGGTCTAATCCCGAACAAAGAAAAATTAGTCAAATAAATGTCAATAGATGACGTTACATGAATCGATTTGTTATTAAGGTTGTGTTAAATTAACAAAAGAGAAAAAAAACCCCAAAAAGGTGTATTGCTTTTTATTAGCACTCCAATGATGAGTTTGTAGTGTATTTGTTATATTGTTCACAGATGGCTTTCACTTTTTATTAAATTATTGTTTATCACGGTTAATAATTGTTAAAATCGCCGTTTTTTTTTATTCGAAAGCAGGATGAATTTTACAATATTTATCATACGTTAGTTTGCACATATTTATAAAATAAAACCGTTTAACTATATATATTCAAGCAAACAAAAATAGCGCGAATTAGCGCTGTCCAATTTTTTTGTATGCGATGAGGTATCTGTACTAGTATAGTATTATGCGATCTGTGACAATAGTAAACATATATAAAGCCACTCACAGCGTAAGTCCGTGTGAGTTTCAATCTTGTAGGGAAGTGGTCGAACGCGTAGGGCTTAGTGCAGAGCGGGTACTTGGGCCGCGACACGCGCGTGAACAGCCGCGCCGAACGGTCCACACGCAGCTCGCAGATGTACACGTGTTCCTCGGACGCGCCCACCGGACGACCCTGGTGTGACAAATATCATAATAATTAATGATTAAATTCAAAAAAACGCGTGTGCGTACTTATGTACGCACATAAGAAGTTATACTTCTTTGGCGTAACAAAACAAAAATAGCTAAAGATTTCATCCCATTTGTCACAACTCTTTGTTTGTAAAAGGAATGCAGCGAACTTCATCATGTCGCTTTTTAACTGTCGGTGTGCGCGCGCATCGTAAAAATTTTACTCTCATATTTTTGTCCAAACGTGCCAAAAGAAGTATAACTTCAATAATACTCAAATGGGCAATTGGGTAGTTGTGAAAATAAACCAATTTAATTTCAAGATGCCACTTTGAAATCAATAAATAATTAGTCAATTGAGTTGGCAAATAAGATCACGACACAAGCACGTCAGAGGTTGCTATTGCCATACAATATCTCAAAAAATCCCTTCAAAACTCTTAAATGTTTCGCTATATAATCTAAGGGTGTAAAATACCGTTTTGTCAGCTTATAAAAAGAATATACATACATATATATATATTACAAGTTCTGCTGAATAAAAAATATAATTAACTTGGGTATAAAAACGTTCAAATTACTGAGCTTATGAATCAGAAGCTATCTAATATTTATTATCAGTTGACAATAGCAACAAATACACAAATGTTAGTAATGATGGATATGGGGAATATTTTTATAATTATATTTCAATGTCAAATTATAATGCTTATTAAAAAAAAGCAAACCTTGCAAAACGTATTCAAATCCATGACCCAGCACTGCGACATGACGAGCTCTATCGGAACCGCCTCGTACAGTGGAACTCGCATCACTTCATTGTGGAAGAACCTGAAAATTATTTATATCATTAGCTATGATCCAGTACACATCGACAACAACGATCTTCGTAAGATGTATTAAGAGGCATGAGAACGCTACGATTCGGATGAGCGGGATTACAATATATTGTTCTATCGCGAGTGAGAAGTATAGAACGATAGATGATCAACGTATTTAAGCGCCAAAACAGTTTTTGAATCACTATAAATTTATTAAACAACCAATCGAAAAACGAAATTCGGTAACTAAAGAAATACTTCTAGGCTTCCTGACAAAACAAAAACCTTACAAAAATAGTGAGCTGTTTCTAAGATAAATAAGCAAGTAGCAATATGTGTATAAAAACGTATTTTTCAAAAAAAAAATGAGAAATTTTCACCAATCGTGTTTTCAAATTCGGCAATTCAAGATAAAAGTCCGAAGTATCATTTCTCTAAATATTAGAAGTAACTTTCACAGATTCTGAGATAAACAACGACGTCTAGGTACAAAATTGTCATATGCACATTCTTAAGTACTTGTTAAAAAATTATATTAAGCTTTATTTATTCTGATAGATATACAATATACATATAAATCGCTGGTCTTATGTATGTCGAAGGAAGTGGACTTAGTAGAAATGAATTATAATTTAATATAATACATTTATTTATTATGTTTGTTTAGTCACTTTTTGATGTTACATCGAAGTTAAAATCAAATCGAGAGCCGAGGCGACACACCTTGAACGTGGTCGAGGCCCATCTTGACATTTGTTAAAGATAATTGGTAATGATGATTGACCATGACGGATCATTGCAGAGTTGTGTTTCGATACTGTATGTTCGAATTAAATCAGTGTCGAGAACCCGATGCACAATTAAAGTATTAGAATTATCGTTCCAAGTGTATAACATTGTGATTTACCTTATTAAATTGTATTGAGCATTGAATACTTTATTTTGTGCCCGTATTAGCCTTGGTTAAAGCCCACGAGTTTCACGTAACCACTAAAGGTGATGTCGGTAGAATATTGATACTTCATCTACACTATTATTATAAAGAGGAAAGATTTGTATTTTTGTATGTTTGTAATGATTAAACTCAAAATCTACTGGACCGATTTAGATGAAATTTAGTAAGAAGATAGTTTTAGACCCTGAGAAGGACATAGGATAGTTTTTATCCCGGAAATCATCCATTAAGGAAGTGAAAATGGGGATGAAAGTTTGTATGGGAAATCAACTACCACCAATTATATAAATTACCAAGGACGAACCCGAGCGAAGCGAGGGTGAGTCGCTAGTCGGATATAAAGATCATAACATATATACTTACTTCCTAGTGGGTTCGTGGAAGGTCTCGTGCGGGCGCAGGTAGTGGTGCCCGTACACGTAGCGCTCCTGCGTGTCCTTGTGCTTCCACAGGCGCTCCACGCGGAAGATGTCCAGCTCGGACACCGGCACCTCGCCAATAGTTTGATATGTGTGCTTGCGCACTTCACCCTCCTGTTAGATCGAGTAGTTATTTTAATAAGTTATGTAAGATATGTATAATATAATAAGAAATAATGTATAGAATAATAAATATAAATAAATATGTTCGAAATCCGAAAAGATAGTCTTATTTAAAATGTCCAATATTCGCGTAAATCTAAGAAAGTACTAATATGAGATGTAATAAAAGCAAAATCGACATTTTATGAACTTTTCGGATAACTTAATAAAATTAAAATGTGTATTTCATTGTAACGCTTGTATTTTCGAAGTTTCACTTCAACACATCCAATCCATCCAAAAATACATCGGCTATATCACTATCACAATGCATAAACAAAATTAGATTCACACACATACATGCAAAGCCAAAATTAGTTATAATTGTATTCCCTCAACTCACCTTACTAGTAGTATCCTCACTCTTATCCTTCCCCTTGGCAATCTTCAACTTCTTCCTATCCTGCCGTTTGGTCTTGGGCGAGTCGTTCTTATCCCCGTTCTGGCTGACATCCGGGTGTTTGTCGTCTATTGGTATATCCCGCAGCACGTACACGGTGTCGCCTTGCCGCACCTGCAGGTCGCCGCGCATCAGCGACAGGTAGAACTGGTGGCCTTCTTCAGTATATTCGTCTAGTGGGATTTCACGATCCACCTATTGGATAATTTTGTGTTAAAACTAATTTACTATTTAATGTACTTAATAAAAAAAATATTTTTGAAATGCCGATGGACTATGGATCTAAATGAGTTAATATACATCTAAACTAATTTAGTATTTTTTTTTATTATTTTATTTTTTTTTATATTTCAGATTTGCTAACTATTCTATGTACTTATAAAATAAGTCAATATTAATTAAAAAAATACTTTGATTACACGCATTAAGACACGCAAACAAAAAAAAGCATCTCTCGTAACCATACCCAAAAATATAGAAACGGAAGTCAGAAAAAAAATCAAAATATTTAATTTAAAATGTCAAATACGGTAACTATTTGACATTTTAAATTAAATAAATTTTAAATCCAAGGCCATATAATTCCACCACCACGTCCATTACCCGAAAATAATTATACAATAAATTCCACAAAAAAAAACAAAGCGTGGCACCGGTTTGGGGCTGCAGAAGTGGCAGTGGTGCTGCCGCTTGGCGTCGGCGAGGCGCACGCAGCGCGCGTGCTGCCACACGCCGCAGCGCCCGCACTGCACCATCAGCCCCTCCTCCACGTGCAGCCCGCAGATGCACAGGATCACCTCCTCTGTAACAAATTCAAAATATTTTAGCAAAAATATCAAAAAAAATTCAAAGAAACTCAGCGGGACTAATATTATTTCATTATCTTTTTTTATAAAGTTATATTATAAATTACAATATTTCTATAAAATTGAAGTAGCCTGGAATGTTTATGAATTTTAGTCTTATAGTTATACAAATTAAAAACAGGTTAAATTTTAATGATTACGATACTGTTTTGTTTATAATTTTTCAAATAATTTGACTTCTACTTACCAGGTTTAGATTTTTGTACGAAACCAGTTGGTAGTGCGTCTTGAGATCCAAGTATTTTAGTCAAATGTTCAGCGAAGTCAGACTTCATTGTATTGTAAACCTATAAACAAATGTGAAAGAGTTAGGTATAGATTATTGTACTTATTTTAATAAAATATTAACAATACTTTAGTAAAGATGTTAGCATATTACATTGAACTATTTGCAATGCAAAAAATATGTACCTTTTTAAGCTGCATAGCAGCCGCTCCCAAGGCAGTAAGTTTGCCGTGTTCCCGTATCACGCTCGAAAATAGCGTGTTCATATCGCTATCAAACTGAGCCACGTTTTCATATTGATCATTCTCTATGTTGTTTTGTATTGTGGATAGATCTAACGGCGGCACATCTGACTTGGGTTGAGGTTTGAGCTTCATTAAAAGAGAGCAGACTTGTTTTTCTTCATCATCTGCAAAAAAAAATACAAACAAATAAGCTATATTGGTCAGTTTGTATCAAAACTTTAGTATGTCAGAAGAAAATCTCACCTTTAGCCGCCACGACGGAATTGTAGAGAGCTTTCAAAATTTTGCCCAACCGAGTTTTCATATCAAGCGTGGGATCATCTTCTAACTGCGTCAGTTCTTTCACACTTTCTTCCTTTGACGCACGTAATGTTTGCAATCTATTGAGGAAGACTGACGGGTTCATAGTGTCAGGTAAGGTTAGCGGGTTCACGTTAGTTATGACGGGAGTGTTAGGAGTTGGTGGGGGGTTGGGAGTGGGAGGAGGGTTCGCAGGTGGTGGGGGTGCAGCTTCCGACGAAGATGGCGATGGCGGCAGGGAAAGACGCTCTCGAATGCGACGCACCTAGAATTAAAAGTCTATAATTATAATCTTCTCTTTTATAAATTTCAGCCACGACAGCGAATCTGACTGAGACTAGCTATTTACGCCAAAGATATTAAAATGCACAAGTGTGTTTGTAATTTTCAAACTCTAAAATTCCACACTTGCAAATTCTATATCTTAAATTTGCATTACAAAAAAACTAAATTATATATCATTAAAGAAAAAGGAAAACATATATAGAAAAAAAACGAGTATAACACACAAACAATACTAACATTCTCCAAATTCCTAAACAAGAAGCAATGCCGTTCTTTGACTAGGGCTCTCTCCTTGGCCGTGAGTGGTTTCATCTGGGGTTCCTGCCATAGTTTGTTTAGGTGCTGTTGGTACTTCAATATCGTCATATTCTTTATATCGCAGGCGGTGACATTTTGTTGTTCTGACTTTTTGTTACATTTGACTGCTTTCCTCGGACGCCCAACACGAGGCTGGTTGCCGTTGGAGCTGTTGGACTGGTTGGAAGCGTTAGAGGGCGTCCGGGATTGGGTCTTTAATGGCTGCTTGGTTATCCTCTGCGATTTCCCACCGATCACTCCACGACAATCCTCCGAGTCACATTTGCATGGCTGAAATTTAGGATAGAATTAAACAATGTATTGCAATGAGTATATATTTGTATGTATACATATGAATAATATGATAATCTATACTAATGCATACATATAATAGGTATTATACATATAATAGGACCATTTATACATATAATAATAATTTACCAAACGTGATTATTCATTTCTTGAAAATGTCAGTTAAATTAAAAGTTATTTTAAATAAAACTATTTTTTCGGATTATTTTGGTTCCCGACGTTTCGAATGCTTTACAGCAATCATGGTCACGGGAGAGACTAAGGTTATAGACGTCTCAAACACATATGTACTTGTTATTGTTAGCAATTTACTTGAACATTATATAATATATGTAATTTGCTTGGTTATAAAAACATTTATATTTTGATACTACTTATAAGAAGAAAATAATGATTTAAATATATGAATTAAACATTTCCATACCTGACCAACGGCTGGATTGAATAGAGAGAAGTTGTAGTCGTATGTGAGCTCTTCGTCCGGGTCAATATCGCGCAGCGCAAACAATGCCATCCTGAATGTACCTGTTGATATGAACCATAGACAAAATTATAATTTTATATTAAACATAAGATTCAATTCTACATTCATATAATTTTTGCTATATAAAAATGCCTAACTTCTATTAAGATATTCTATGAAGTATTGTAATTAATTTTGAAATAAATTAATAATTGCAGACCTTTATAAACCAGTATTAAGGTCTGTTATATAGTTTTATTCAACAGGTTATAAATATAAATAAATCAATGTTTAAACTAGAGGCAAAACTTTTAATCTTTACTTAATATTACTTATTGCAACAATAAAACATAAATACGTAAATTTATTTATTAAGTTTTCTTTTTATTCACGCAGCAAAAGATAAGTAATAATTAGTAGTAATTATATAAAGAAATAATTTATGTTTAATAATTTTATATACATATATGACAAATGTTACTTTTTATCTTGTGAAAAATTGGAATATTGCAAAATGTAATATAATAATATATAACATACAAACACATACAAACTTTCGCATATACATATTATATTAACAGTAGCCATACTAATATAATAAATGTGAAAGTGTGTTTGTTTGTCCTTCTTTCACGTCGGAACAGAGTGACGGATTGCCGTGATTTTTTGTGTGAGGATAGTTGAAACTTGAAAGGCTGGAGAGTGACATAGGTTTTTACCGCGGGAGATTATTTTATTCACGCGGGAAAACACGTTATGATACAAACCAAAAAAATATTTGTGATCAGAATTATTTACTTGAAACTTTGTATTAATACTCTTCAGTACAAATTAATAATATGTGTTTTAGCATTTTTCGAAATTCATCCTATAAGGGGGTAAAATAGAGGATAAAAGCTTGTATAAAACCTACCTTTTTAGAGATATATTGAGAAAGATATATTGTTGTAATGTGAGAGAGAAGCCGCGGGTTCTGCTAGTATTTTATATAAACATAAAACAAATAATAAAACATAAAACAAATAACTTCCTAACACAAGACACTGACCATTAGCAGTCCACTTCTGCATCTCGCAGTTGGGTCGGCACGAGTGGTTGACGAAGCGGCCGTCGCCGCCCATGCGGTGGCCGTCGATGACGAGCCCGCCGTCCAGGTGCAGGCAGTAGTGGTGCGTGTCGCGCGCGTACCGCGTCGCCATGCGCTCCTGGTGGACGATCATAATTCATTATGTAGTGCTTTATCTATACAGATAAATAAAATTAAAGTGTCTGTTTTGTAATGTCAAAATAATAGCGTTTTACTAAATGCATATGAAATTATATACGGTGCATATAAGAAAAACACATTTTTGTAAATTTTTGTGTGTCTGTCTGTTTGTTCCGGATAATCTCTGAAACGACTGGACTGATTTTTACGGGACTTTCACTGGAAGATAACTGATGTTATAAGGAGTAACTTAGGCTACTTTTATTTTAGTTAAGAAAAAAAAATTAGGGTTCCGCTTTGAAAAAATAAAACGTACCTAGGGACGAACCCTAACGAAGCGAGGGTGAGACGTGAGTCGCTAGTCATTAAACTAAAAATAAATCGATCCCCCGGGAACCGTACATTTTCCGGGGATGATATATAGCTTATAGCCTTCCTCAATGAACGGCCTATCTAATGGAAAAATATTTTTTCCAATCGGATTAGTAGTTCCTGAGATTAGCGCGACCAAACAAACAAACAATCAAACAAACACACACACAAAAAAAACAAACTGCCTCTTTATAATATTAGTATAGATATATACAATATACATATGCACTTAAAAGTCATTTTGAATGTAGCAAGACGGACCACAGTTACTACATATTATAAAGTAAAGTAACCCGCCACGTCTGTGTGTCTGAACACGATAAACTCAAAAACTATCGAACGGATTTCCATACAGTTTTCACCAATGGACGGAATGATTCTGGAAGGTTTAGGTTATAATTACCTAAACATAATTTATTAAGATTTTGTGTAAATTGGCTGAAATATGACTGTTTGTTGAAGATGTCGTAAAAGATTATGCCGACTGGGAGCTTTACTGACAATGTATCTCATGATAAGATTTATTAAACTGTAGCAACACTATATCTATATTATATTACTTTTAAAAGAAATGCGATAACTTATATATATATATACAAAAAAATAAAAGTGATACTAATAAAATATTCAATTATATTAATGCAAATTAATTCAAATAGTTCAACACATACATACATTACTTTCGATTAAAAATTATATTTAAACATATATAATATGATGACATCACTCATAAAATAAGATTAATTAGCGATACAAATATTTAAATATACCGGTTTTTATTAATATTATAAAAGTTGTGTGTGGTATTATAATATAATCATAATAACGTAGGTATATAGATAGTTACGTGAAAAACATTATTATTACACGTTCATACAGTAAAGCATTTTTTGCCTTTTTTTTTGTTATCCAAATGGTACGTACGCATGTAGCGTAAAAAACTTAATTAGTCTAGACTCGACTTTGAGATTGCACACAACAATCGCGTATAGATTACATGTGAATAATTGGGAAGATTTCTATTTCAAATAATAAGTACATTCAAAACAATAAAAACTTCAACAACGTAAAGAAAATGATTAAAAAAAATAAATTCATTGCGAATTGAAATATATGTTGTGTATATGAAGTTAAGTAATTGGCGATATTTTTTGATAGAAAAGTTCGTTATAGAGCTATTTAAAACAATGTATATTTTAATTTTATACGAAAATATCTTCAATAATTTAAAGAAAATAAACACGATAAAGACTTAACTTTCATTATAATATGTACAGTAATGTTATTATTATACGTGTAAGTCCGCATTTAGCCATTACGAAATGCTCCAAGCGATGGACGGCCATCAGTCGATGACAAATACATAAAATTTGACCTTGAATCCAATTAACGTTGATTACTTAAAAGCGACATTTGGGTTTACAAGTTAAATTATGTTCGAGATAAGATAGCTTATCTAATGCAAATACTGGTTGGTATTCCTACTTAAAATTCTTATCAAATAACCTCGTATATACTTAAGGATGAAATCTCTATTATTTTATTTTTTACATTAGTATAAATACTCAAGAGTTCATATCTTTCTATATTAAACAACAAAATTTACATATCTTTAAAAGTAGTAAAAATATGTGTAATGGAATAAATATATAAATAAATTAAAATTAAATTATACACGCAAGGAACAACATTGTAACTTAGTATTGAAATAATTTTGAATTTGGACTTTAAAACATGATTATGATATGAAATTATTTTTTTACCAGACTGCGCGACGCAAAGGAGGGTAACGCAATATACCTATTCCTGTGTGAACTTGTTTTCATCTTTTTAGTTAGATTTTATACAGTCGGGTTTATTTATTTTTATAATATATTTATTTATTTTATTTTATCTATTTACTAAGTTTGCTTACAATGTCGTTCGTAACAGGCGTCGACTTGTCAACATGCTTTAAAGGGTGTTTTTTTGTATTTTTACTCACCTTGAACTCCTTATCAGAGACGACTTCCCCCACGTACTCGAGTATGAAGTCGCCCGACTTGATCTGGTGCTTGGTCCTCACGCCCCAGCCCTTGTTCTCGGTCATGAACTTCTCGAGGCCGGACGCCCATTCGTGGCGTTGGATGCGTTGGTTCTTACATTTGTCACTGTTTATATTTTTACCATTATTAATATTAATATATTTATTAACTTTCTTTTAACTTGATATGTACATAAATTATACATAGATCTTATCAATTTGGTAAACTAATTAAATGTACACACAGCACAAGTTGTATTGGGTCTTTTTTGGTGGCTACATTATTCGATTAGAATTTATTCAATATTTTGACAAAATACCACGGCAAAATACCATGACATTAGCAATCATCTTACTTGTTTAAATCGAAATACATATATATTTTCACTGTACTATTATCCACGCTTATGGATACTCAAATATATTTTTCATCATTGATTTCCATGTACATAAGTAGGTGCAACCTATACTTTTTCATTCCTCATAATTTTACTAACTATTGTCTAACGATTCACATAAGCATTGCAATACTAATACTGTCGCGTGTAATAAGCACACGGGACAAAATCATAAGAGGTCTATTTTTACCTTCTGGCTACCAGAACCCTAATATTGATCGGAGAGTTCTTGGATCAACCCGCAACGGCAAAACTGAGGTGAACACTATACATATAATACTACTCCAAATAAAATTGCTGACATACGAGACTAAATAGTCAATTTTTGCCTTGTAGCTATAAAACCCTTATAATAGCTCAATAGTATTTATATACGAACCCGCAAGGACACAGTTGAGGTGAGCATTCTGAGAAGACGAGTCGGTTGATACAATCCTCGTTACAGCCGGAGGATGAGGCGCAGTTACACGCCACGCTCTCGCACTCCTCTGCTGATGGCTTCACATCGTAATATACATCTGGAATTATAATACAATTATTATATAGTACCTACTAGTTTTAAGCTGTCGCTACACTCGCCTGGTAGGTTTCTTACAAAGTTAATAAAATATATATTATTATATCCATTTGAAATTTCACTAAAAATCGTTGAAACGTTACTCCGTAAACAAGTAACAAGCTTACGGATTTACTTACGTATCTAAGTTATACATACAGCGTTGCTAAAATTTAATAGATCTTTTGTAAGAGGAGTAATTCCTTGATACATTGTTTTCATATAACTCTACGCCCGTAAAGTTCCCAGTCGGCATGTTTTTTTACATTCTCAACAATTCGAGTCATATTTCAGCCATATTCCACAAAACCTTTATGAATTATACATTTAAACCTTCCTCATTATTCACTCCACCTACCACTTCGGTGTAAACCGTATAAAAATCCGTTCAGTAGTTTTTGAGTTGATCGCGTTCAGACAGATACGTATATAAAATATGTAGTGAAATATGATTTTTAAACATTATTTAATGAATTATATACGATAGATCGATTTTAATTACACCTGTAATTAAATTCTTCGTTTAAATGATAAGATATTTTACATCGAGGACAAATTGAGAAATGGAAATGTACAGGTGTTATATTTATTTTTATCTATAACCTTAAATAAAATATTCTTTACTTTTTTAATTATTTCTATTCAAATTAAACATATAAAGTTTTCCTTATTCGAATAATTACTTAATAAAAAACTCGTGATCAACCGATTGCTATGCCCGAGCTCACTTCGTTACATCGCTGTTACAATGCAGTTATATTAGTAGCGTCAATAAATCAGCCAATCACATTGCGTATTATCTTGTGTATCAAGATGTTTGTTAACTGGCTTCATGAATATGAGTGTTATTAATACGTTAAAAGTTGTTTCTTTATTAAATTCTCTACTGTCTTTATTACTTTGAATTCATAGTTATTGATTAATCAAGCCTTATAATTAAAGCTATAACATTCATAAACATACCACCATGCATATTTAAAAAAAGCAATAAGTAAATTTTAAATTTTCTAGTAGGTTTTTTCATTTTATGCAGAACAATGAAACTATTTATAATATACAATACATAGAGGTAACAACGCGTTTTTATGTAAAAAATAACATATTTATCCTTCTCAAGAACTCTGAGAATCACTATATACAATACAAATATGTACGTTCATATGTACGTTAATAACTTACTTGTACGTATCTTTTTGTAGTTCCAAGATGGTACTGGTTGATTATAATGTTGCTCCCACCATATATCGTAGGGGAGCGTGAAGTACTGCGGCGTCCGACGCACCCACCTCTCACAGTAAGGCGGCGGTGCCAACAGTCCCGGTGGAAATTCTGTTTGAGTTACCAAGTTCTTTCCTTTCCCTTCTGGCTTTGGACTGAAATGTCATTAATATTATTATAACATGAATTAAGTTTACATAAATAATAAATTAGAAAATACAAATATACATACTCTTCTTTATAATAATCAGAGAACAGCCCAGCAGCTAAAAACTTCTTTCGCAATCGAGGATTCTTCTTAGAAACTGCCGGTCTCTCTCGCCCTTCAACGCCGTTAACGGGACTCTCATCACGCGATGAAGCAACTCGTTTCTTACAAATAATATTCTTCGAAAGCACATCTATACTCTTCTCGAAGTCTATTTCTTTCTCATTTAGAGGTAAGGGATCGTTTTCATCGTGGTCATGAAGAGTATCTATTGATGGTTCACGGGATTTCGATGTTATACGCCGACTTATCACTGTATCAATGGAACTTTCTCGAGAACTGGAATGTATTTCTTGAACTTTTTTGTTGACGGTACAAGATCGCGATTTTCTTCTGGTAACTATGGTTACTGGTTTGGTTGATTTTTCAACAGTCTCTGAGGACACTTTCTTCTCTGCTCTTCGTGTAATTTTGTCCTCGGTTGTGTTATCCGAACTCCGTGTAAGTCTCCTTTCACTGGGGTACAAAATAGCTAGACTTGATTTAGGTCTCAATCCAACCTTTGTGGTCTTTTCGACTACCTTTCGCTTTGAGAATATTTCCTCAATCTCGTGTGATGGTGACATGGCCCTCGTTTTCCTCTTTAGTCTTTCTAAGTTATCTAAGCGGCTGGTATTTTTGTCTGCTTTAAGATTCAATAAACTAAGAGGAATACTGTCTTCAGGGTCATTTCCCAGAGAGCTAGTCAAGGAAGGAATGCTATCGGACTCACTAAGAACTTCCCATTTATTGACATGGTTTTTCAATTCTTTATCTGTTTTAGACTGCTTGAGTTGTAGAGCTGGCGCTCGTAAAATGGAAGAACCTCCAATTTTCTTTTCAGTTACAGTTTTTTCTGCAGGAGAAGTCTTACTACTATCTGTTGAAACGTCTTTTCCTTGTAATTTTTCAAGAGCTACGACAGTCAAACGGCCTTGTTTTGGTAACTCATCTTTGTTTACAACAACTTTGAGGTCTGGTTTTTTATTGGTTGTTCGCTCCAAGAAACTACTCATAGCTTCGCCATCTTTAGGTACTCTTTCAAATGCAGAATGATCGGTATCCTCTGATGTGAAATTATCGGAAGCTGTATTGTTCAAAGTATTGGAAGGTTCTACTTTCTTCTTCTTCTTTTTAATACTGGGGAAACCTGTTCTATTTATAGCTTTCCTTCGTCTAGTTCTTTTCTTAGACGCATCAACAACCTTATTGTCACTTGAATCGTTAGCTTCTGAATTCTTCACACATGGACCCTGTTTTTTAATAGTCTCTAATGTTGATAGTTTTTCTGATGATATTTTAGGTATAAGCACTTTAGTGGGAAGTACTAATTTGCTCTCTCTTATTATATTATTCGATGTTTTCTTCTTTTTCTTCTCATTAGAATCATCACTATCATTGACTAAATTTCTTTTAGTTTGTCGTAAGTTATGGCCACCGGCTGTTTCTAGAATTTTATCTGATAGAACGGAAGCTATTGATTCACCTCGTTTAGGTCTGATTATGGGATCAGGTGTTTCAGATATTAATGCAAGAGGTATTTCAGACTCTGTGTCTATGGGCACTAATAGTTCATTTGAATTTTTACTGTCACTACCTTTCGTTTTATTTTTTCCTTTGCTCTCGGCTAAAATATTATTTACGCAAATAGATGACTTAGGAATTTGATCTTCCAAATCCACAGAAGGCTCAAAAATGCCTGTTGGTTTGTCGACATTTACTACAACACATTGCTCTATTATTGTTTCAGTTGCTTTTGGCTTTTTAGTTTCTATAACTTTTCCCTTAGATACCGGTGACTTGATGACGCTTGCTCTTGTGTTTACTTGTAGAGATTCCTTACCCTTATGTCTTTCATCCGATGTTTTACTTCCACTATCACTAATATTCTTTTCCTTTTCTAAAATTCGAGATTCAATCGATTTTCGAATATTGTTGTTTAAAAGTGTATCTAAGACTTTCGTAGCTGCACTAGGGTTTATTTTAGATACTAAATTACTTGTGAGACCCTCGAGTCTATTCTTCTTTCGGGTCATTATTTCAGATTTCTGAGCTGGTGGAATAGAACTTTTATATAAAGAACGCGCTGACATACTTTTAAGAGGGTCAACAGATGTGCTGTTAGAAAGATTTGTCTGTTCTGTTGACGTTGTTAGGGACTTATCGCACTCTTTACTTTCTTCCTTTGATGTATTTTGATTAATATCCTTGGAAACACTGTTATTTCCTGTTTTATCTTCAGATAATTTTTTGGAAAGCGACTGCACAACTTGATCTAAGCTTGAATGGGATATAACTTTGTCTGCTTCTAATCTGTGACGCTTCTTTGGTGTCGCAATAGGAGCTGAATTCCTAATAGGCGACACTTTTCTTTCGGATCTAGGTGAAGAAGTTCTGCCCGGCTCAATCTTAGATGATTCTGATTTTCCATCACCCTCTTTTGATTTTGGTAAACTTTTTTCTAAATCATTAACCATTTTATGCACAGCTTTAAGTTTTTCGGAGGTTTCATAGATTTTCTTAGATAGTTCCGATTGTTCTGCAGTGGGTTTTTCAATAGACAGATCATCATCAATGTTATTTGTAAATGATGATTGATTATCTGCAGATTTATTAAATTCGTCATGTTTAGTTGGTGTCGTTTCTAAAGTATTCACGGTGTTTTTCAATGCCTTTGGAGACGTTTCACCTTTGTTTTCTTGTATATTGGAAGCTGCATGTTTCGAACTGTCATTACCTTTCTTTCCTTTTTCATTAAGGGATTTGTGCTTAGAAGATTCCTCTGCGATATCTTTGTGCACATCACCCATACAATCAGTTTCAGTGCACAAAAACTTATCAGGGTTAGCATCGGTTTTAGAATTCTCATCAAATTCCGCCGAGACTAAGCTCAAGCTTAAAGAGTTGCTTGTAGAAGAATTTATGTGGTAATGTCTCTTTTTTAACGGTAATTTATGTTCATTTGTGTCTTTACCGCCTTTGTTTTGAGATTCAGTCAATTGCTTTTTGTGTCTCCGCTTCGAAGTGGGTGTAGCTATTTCTTGATTATCTGAAGTTTTTCTCTTCTTAGATGCTCTTTTGATCACTTTTGGAGGTACTGGATCTACTGGCGTTTTTTCTTTTTCTATAGGTTTTTGTGGAATAGGAGATGTATTTGTAATAAATTTCGGTGCAATTTGACATAATTTAATAAAGTTCGATATGAGACTGTCCATGTCTTGTGTAAACTTTTGGTCGACTGAATCTACAGAATTTCGATTTGCAAAGGTCTCCCTACACCTAGAAACTGATCTTGAACGATGTCTCCTTCTACTTCTATGCCTATGTTTGCTTTCAGTTTTGATGGTAATTCGAGAGGGCCTCTCTGTAGGTTTTAAGTTTATTTTAGGCGGTGCCAGTACAACTGTTCTTCTATGCTTTTTAATATGATATGACGGCTTAATATGGGGTTTCTTGAAATTCAAAAAGACATTTCTCGATAAAGACTTATTGGGAATATAAGTATTTTTTGCCTTTTCAAAACAACTGGGTAGTGGTTTTGTTGTATTTTCTTTCTTTGCTGGAGGAGAATCCTTTTTAACTTGTTTGCGATTCTTTGGCGAAAATGTCCTTGAGAAATGTTTTAAAATATCATCTTTTTTTGAGCCAGACAATTTAGTAGCTGTGCATATTGGCGACACGCCAAATTTGTGAGTAAATAGCGGTTTAAGTGACGGTAGGGGATTACCAATGTAACTAGTTTTTGAAGGAGATTTTAACAGCGTGTTGTTATTGTTGTGACTCACTTTAAAAATATTATAAGTTGTCACTGGCCTCTGCAAGCCACTAAACACTGGACCGGGGGCAAAAGGATCTGACGAATTTAGCCGCAAAATGTGCTTCTGATTATTTTTCGTAAATCCATAATTGTATTTCGATGGTAAGGGATATTTTGTGCAAACACTAACATATTTCGGACTAGCATTAGGTTTACGTAAATAAGTCTCGCATTCCGAGTCGCTGGAGCTGTGGCCCAAGGTTAGACTGCTGAAGGTTTTATTTGAAAGGAGTAAAATTTCTTGATCAGAGACGAAATGTTTTTGATTCTTATAGTACGATCTATTTCTAACTGATCGCGTTTTCTTTAGTTTTCTCATTCGTCTACGCATACTTCTAACACTGTAATCGGTCTTGTATCCAGATTTGTCACTTTTATAGCCAGATTTATGGTCACTTTTATATCCAGATCGATAGCAGTCACTTTTGTAGCCCGACCTACAACCATAATCGCTCTTATAGCCTGATTCTATTAATCTACTGCAACTTTTGTACGGCTTGAATTCGTGATCACTTTTGTAGCCTGAGAGAATATCTTTGTATTTCGGATTTAGGTCGATTTGCTTCCAAGTCGGATCTAGCGGGTCTTCTGCAGCCGCCTCGTTTTCGCTTTGATGATCTCTCCAAGAATTATTCATTGATTTAGTATTCTTGTTGTTTTTTGGTAAGGTAGCAAGTTTACTGTTCACCTCCTTTCTTTTTGCGTAAACTCCAGATAAAACGGATCTATTCGATGGTAGCGAATCATCATCACTATCTGCTGAATCATATTGATTCTTATCCCTCAATGTTTTAGAAGTGGTCTTTGTGGTTTTAGTTTTATTTTGAGGTTTTCTGCCTACTTTTTTCCTGGGTGGGTATAATACTCTATCTGTAGCGTAAAGCATTCTATCTAATGCAGCAATGTCCAATTTATGATCATTTTTCTTGGTCTTGTCAAATTTATTTTGTTCTTGTTTCAGTGGAATCGGAGAGGGTGCTTCTGTTTTTATTTGTTTAATTTCATTTTCTATTCGTTTCTTTTGAAAATCACAGTCACTTGAATCAGATTTATTATGTGCTCTACTTCTAGTTTTAGATTTAGAGCGTGCGCTTTTTCTTTCACCGATGGTATTTTCTTTATGAATGGACTTTCTACTGTGTCTGCTATGACTATCTTCTACTTCATGCCGCCCTAAAGGAGAATGTGTTGGTGAATTATGATTAGATAAAATACCCGAGTCCGGCGAAACGTTAGGCGGGTCATTGTTGTTATGAAAGTCGTTAATTACATTAGCTCGAGACTTAGCTTGTTTTTGAGATTCAGCACCTTTGGTGTCATATTCATCTTTTCTCACTTTACGAGGTCGGCCCCTTTTTCTTCTAGATTCAACAACCACGTTTTTAACGTCTTCTTGAGATTCTACTGAATTCGTACTCATTGTATCTAACTTTTGACATTCTATTTGGTTCGCCGAGCTAGCATCAGCACCAGCTACTGTAATAGGTGAACTCTTTAGTAGATCACTAGCGCTTCCTAGCTCTGAACCACCCGATGTTATGTCTAAATGCATGAAGTCGTTATTATCGACACAATCCTCTAAACTGGGCGGGTTAGGTATAGTTAACCCCACAGATTCAGTTACAGAAGTTATTTCTTCAAGATCTTTATTTATTTGAGATAACTCTTCCGTTTGCTGCGGACTTAAATGCTGAGTGTTATTCAAAAACCCTGACGCAATAGGTGGGATTTCAGATAAATTATTTATTTGTCCGAGCACACAGTCACTTATAGTGCCCACTCCATCAATTGAATTCGATGGGATGCCACAAGCTATAGATGGATTAGATGGTGGGTAAATGGTGTTAAGGGGCACTGTGCTACTCAACTGTTGAGTTCGCGCTACAAATTCTTGCAGCAATCTTGACGAGTAATGGGATGTGCTTTGATGAACGGTAGTAGAGTTAGAACATTCATTTTCAGATCCAGAGGAGTCTTGTGTTGCTCTTTGTATCGCAGCTGTTACAAGTTGGGGTGTTAACTCCATCTCACTACTTGACCCGTCGCCTATAAAAAAATAACATTAAATCTTATCTTATTTAAATTGTATTTACACAACGAGACATTCAACTAGGCTTACCATTATCTGCAATAGATTTGTCGTCATCTGGCGTAGCGTTAACTGGGAAGGTCGAGAAATTGGGCTGTTGCGCCGGCGCGCTCGATGTTTGTTCTGGAAATAGTTCCGCGAGGTCTGCATCGTCGATGACCTGTGGAGTATATTTCGGGTTACTTAATCACGTTGTTTTCTATAACTGGACTAGTTCACTTGGGAGACCAATAAATATATAATTAATGACCCAGTTCAGTGTAGTTAGACGGTAACAACGTGATTTAAAGCTTGAAAATTTTATTGGCATTTGCGTAGATGTTTCTACATCACATAAGTAATAAACCAGTGAACATAAAATATAATAAATTCTAAAATGTTAAAGTAGTTACGAAATAGACAGTACATTGTCTATTTCTAACGTGAACTGCTTTTAAAGGGTTTATATCTTCATTTTATTTTTTATATACATATTGATCATGTACAGTAATAAAATATAAAATAATTTACAGCTCGCGAACTGGTATTATTACATAGCAGTTATTAAAGAGATTAGACATACCTGCAATTGACAAGCGGCAGCGAGTGCAGCACTAGAGTCATCAGGAGATGTGTGTGTGGAACCGCCAGCGGCTTCTGCCGTGTCTGAATCGGACGACGACGACGATGATGAAGATGACGAGGAAGATGATGAAGACGTTGATGATGACGTGCTGCTCCCACACACGCCATTATCCGCCGCAGAAGAAGCAAACTATAAAATGATAAAATTGCAATTAATAAAATATATAAACACTAAATTCATAATATTTTAAAATTAATGATATTTTTATATTCAATATTTGGTAGGTACTGAAAAATACGACGTTCATAAATACATATTTACTTTCGATAAAAGAATATTATTTGTGTAAAGCATAAAACATGAGATTGGCTAATATATCTAAAGCAATCGCCAAGTAAAACAACAATAATCACGTTGAGCGAGAGGTGCCATTAGTTCGACGAGATTGATTTAGCGTAACTAGTACTGACAGTAGTTTCGCAAGAGTACACCGGCCGCAATATTGCACCTTTACATTCGTAATAGCCCATACAAACACTGTATAAAACCGAACGACCGTACATATTTCCTGTATATCAGTTAAAGTTTGTGCTATTTACATATTACTTTATCCTATATGACCGAAATTATTGGTGTTTCACATCGTATTCACGCCAGTCGTGCACGATTAGTGGAAAGTAGTCGCATATGTGCCAATAAACATATAGAATGATAGTGCTCGGAACGCAAAGTTGTTCTTCCTTTCTCAGTTAGCCTTTCAAGAATGAATGTACAACTCACGACTTTCGATAACACAATGAAAGCAAGGGATTTACAGCACGCTTCTATTATTTGACTTGTCTAACGTGGCTTATCTTTGACGACTTTGTGGCACTTAATTATTTAATTAAAATATAACAATGTTTAAAGTATATCAAGGAACTCTCACCTATCACAGAAGCTGATACCATATGTAGTAAGCTCAATACTAATTATTTATTGAATAATTATTAGGATATATTAATATTTAAAACCGATGATTATTAACTGAAACAAAAAGTAATAGTGTCCGTGGGGTAATGACACGTTAGTGAAAAGCTGTTGAGCATTACATAGATGTATGGCGCTAATCAATAAGGCGGAAGGGCAAGCAGCCCTCGCAGTGCAAGGGGTTGATGTGTCGTGTGGCCGGCCTTATCACGGCTCGCATATCAAAACACCCTGAACTACCCTAGGTTACCAACACGGGGGTAATTCTACATAAAATTGTAAAAAAAATCATCGAAATATCCCAATGAACTTACGAGTGACGACGGCCATTTTTAATACCTACCTCTCTGCCTAAGCAAAAATTATGAGAATTATATTTAATATACAGTTAGATATTTAACATAGGATTGTTTTAATATGTAAATATGTCGTTTAACAAATAATTGATCGAACATAAAATAACACTCATGACCTTTTTGTATTAAATAAAACGTAAGCACATTCTTGAAATCTTTAAGTGTTATGCAAACACGTCTTATAACGTGAAGAATATTATATCCACGTGGCATTTATTCTGTAACTAAATGAAGCATTTATTGCGCAAACAAATATAAAATCTGTATGAAAACGTTGCTCATTTGAATCTACAATAGAGTAACGGTGCCTGTACCTAACTCAGACGGCGCCGACACGAATATCACATTAACGACCTCGTGATCTACGGAGATTTATATCTGACAGCAAGTCAAACAAACACAAGACGTTTATCGAATAGCTTTCAAACGGTTTTTGTTTAGGTATTGTTAAACAATTATATGAAAGAAACTATATGAAAAAAATTAAGCATCAAATGTGTAACTCATATCCTGCCTCTAGATGATAAATCGACATTAAATACATTTACAAAAATACAATTAGCATATAAAAATCAAATCCGCTTTCGATAATATTATTCTATAACAAGTTGGAATAAAAAATGTAACATAATAGGTACTAAAATACTTGATGACCGGGCTTTAATATGAAAGGCGCCTCTTGGCGAAAACAACTTTTTACACTATGATAAACCGATTGGACATTCAACTCCATTATTTAATTTTTTTACTACGAAAGTCGACATCGCATCGTAGACAATGAGTAATTTAATCAGGAGATACTCCTTTAACTGATTAAGCACTTATTTATTTACTAACACAAGAGATCTACGAAAAATTCAAATTATAACTTTTATTTATTTTAAATACATAGGTATTTGTCACAAAGCAAAAGCAATAAGTTGATTGTACGAGTCATTGACCCCGAGCCAAATATCAAGAATAATACTACTGGTAATAGAACAATCAAAAGGTATAAGATCGCGAGATCTTTATAGATATTTTGATAACAATAGCTGATTATACTTTTTATAGAGATACCAACCACGTCGCTTCGATGTTTCGAAATTAACTCTCGCGGTTTGTACTTAATATTTGTTGTGTACATATGTACATATGTACGTATGTACATATGTACGTATATACATTGTACATACTTGTAAATTGTGTGTAGATAAATTGATATTATCGTTACAATTATGAAAATTTTAAATGGAGTATGTGACAAGCATTATGATTTACGATAAAAAATATTTGTTACTCTAAAATTTTACAAATATATTAATTAGATAGAGCCATAAGTTGTGATCAAAGTCAAATTATTATATAAGTGATATCAGATGAGTCTATAGTGAATCAAACGCTGAGCGGTCGAGGAAGGCCGTGAACTTGACTGCGACAGACAATCGAGCGTCGGCGCGGGCGTAGAGATCAAATAGCGCGGAAGGGCAAGAGAAAGGCCGATCGGTGATATTTGCGTGCGCGCATTGTTGAGCACGCTAGCGATACTGTGATCGAATCTCGCCGTGCGAGCACTAATGATCTTCACATACATTAACAGTAACTAATACCTATATCATTGTGTTAAATACGTATATGTTCCTTATTAGCTTTCTACTTCTGCATAAACAAGTGCGCGATTCTCTTTTAAAATTTTTTTTATTAATAGCCTATATTGTACCTGGGAAATTGATACTTATATGTAAATACGTTAGCATCTGAACCAATACATGAATTAATTAGATATCTCATTATACTATAAAGTCATATAAAAGCAACTTTATTTACTAGGATCATTGCATAATAAGTCAACAATTGCGGTGCCGGCGAGGATAATGCTAGTAACCAATCACTTCATCTCAAACTCACGTCGAAAAGATCAATCAAGATCCATATACACAATATATTCTCCCTCTTACCTACAACTACAAAAAGATCAGAAATCCTACGCACCTATTGGCGGTTGCGATATTTCTGCAAATGTCCATATTACGCCGCGAGGCCGTACACTCACGTAATTGGTAACGATTATTGAGCGAATTTATATTCGATAACTTGACAGGTCGTGTCTCAAATTAAATTCAATTTCAGTTGAAGTAAGGCGTGACATATTTACGAAGCCGTTTTTGATAATATAATGGTGCGGTTAGATAATTGCTGGCTGCCGGAAATCTTCGCTGTATAATTTATTTATTCACTCCACAGTTCACACTCGTTCACAGGATTGTTCTAGAATAATTGTTACAATATCTGCATTAAATCTAATGTTATAATCATATTATTATTGTAACCGCGAGGAATTGAAATATTAAAATTCGCGTGTCTAATGTTTTGAGATTCGGCTGTAAAAAGTGCAAGATAAAGTAATCTTATCGTAATGGACATGATCACCAGTTTACATATATGGACAGTTCGCATCGAAACGGGTATCGCAAACCACGCCGTTAATAGTTATTTTCAGTTTTAGCTTTTTGTCTTCAGAAGCTAGCAACCTACACATTATTAACACAGGGTTGATTCCGCTTATTATGAGATTATCTAAAAAATTAGGGGTAATTGAATAATTGACGTACTGTAAAAGTTATTGAGATTCAGAAGCTTTATTATCTTTCTAGATTGTAAAGGCACCTGCTTTTATTGACAAGATATAAAGAGGTATTGTTGCGTTAATGATCTACGCTTATAGCAAGTGTACGTAAAGTCGATTAAAGGTTAAAACTTTAATTGGCAGCCCTGAGTAGGCGGCTATCCGGTGGCGGTTGATTGTACTCATCAAGGATTTCTGCACTCAAGGACGTTGGTTGCTAGACGATTGCTGTCGAACGCCTCTTATTATTTCTCCCCAGACACATCTCGTTTTTGTCTCGACTCATTTATATTCATGATACATATCGACGGTTAATCCCTATAAATTGTTTTTTTTTTTTCTTTTAAACTTATATATATGCGCAGCTCGTTGATGGATACATAATTCAATATTATTATAGCAAAATAGTGTAACTAGAAACATCTCCAGTTTTATTTGCAGTATAAATATTTGATGATGTGCAAATAAAAGCATATTAAGTTTAATAGTATATACTTAATAAAATGAACAAATTTACAATCAAAATAAAGTATAATTTTTATATTAACTAATCTAACTAACACGTAATAATATAATTCAAAACAAAAATGTTTAAATTCAAGGTTCATGTGCTGTCTGCCACATGTTTAAAATGAGATATTGATTCAGAATAATAGTGGCGAGGAAACGTGCACGGGTATCAATGCTTCATTCGATTTATTTAAATCAGTTTTTGTATCAACCAAGTATCAACAAAAACTATGGACTATGTTCATCTACTGGGGGTTCACTCACCTCCATAAGCCGAATGTGCGAACCTCATTGTCTTGGTACAATTTTTTGTGGCATATGGCTAGTTCACGGCATTTGAGCAGATGGTAAACAATTACGAGCAACCTTTTTGTCTTTACATAAGATAATCTGTAAGACGGTCTACATGTAGTACATTACGATCATATCATTAAACGGACAATGCAGTTACATATGAAAAGGCATCCGACGATTCAAGGGTGTATGCAAATATACATCACGTCAACAAAGCGCATTACGGACCCAAAAAATAAAATGAAAGAAGTACGACGACAAAAGGAGTACCAGGCAGACTCATCGCGTATATGAGAGAGAGGACATAACCATACGACATATCCAGTCTTTAATTACTTTTATTTACATTTAAGATATCACGTTTTTATGGTCGATACGGTTGACTTTAATACATATTAGGTACTAACACAGTTGCTTAGAGGACTAATAACACAGTTGCTTAACCAAAGAACGTAATTTTAAAAGAAGAACGTTCTCAAGTCATGATATTGACATTTGGTACAAGTAGGCAACAGTGTATGGATATAGCTAATCTCCTATCTATAATAATATTATAAAGAGGTAAAGTTTATGATTTGTGACTTTGTGGGTTTGTGACGTTGTAAGGGGTAAACTCTGGATCTATTGAACCGATTTAGTTGAAATTTGGTAAGAAGATAGTTTGAGACCCTGGGAAGGACATAGGATACTTTTTATCCCGGAAATCATCCCTTAAGGTGGCGAAAATGGGGATGAAAGTTTGTATGGGGAATCAGCCTAGTCATTTATAATAATATTATTCATCTAACGTATGTAAAACATGGTTAAATTAAATATAGTTTGAATTATTTATTATAGACGAGTTAAATTTAAGACATGTAGATTGTAGATACTCATGTAATATTTAATTAAAAGCATATTTAAAAAAAAATGTATATTAATTTTTGATGATCGTCATGGCGCAATGTGTACCGACGAAAACGTTTATTTAAATGTAATTGAATTTAGTATCCTTAAACTATAGTCACACAAGTGGATTCTGATTGATTAATAGATAATGTTATTAATTAGCTGAAATCTAAAAGTTAACGTAATCTTAAAGTTGATAATTATAAAAAATGTTCATCATGTAGGTATGTGTTATGATTACTTATTAATTTTACATTTTGATAAATATATTATTAACTAAAAAAAACTTGGCGCGCTACAAACATAAATCAAACTACCTATTCTAAGCGGTTACAACACGAAGACAAGCTGTGGTTTAAATAACGCTGTAGAGGCGTGTTCACGATGTGTCGCGTTTACAAACCGCAACTTAATACCAACTGAAACGCGTGCTTTGGGTTATCCTTGGATAGGCACTGAAAAATAACTATGCACAAAATATAAATAACTATGAACAAGATATAGCGGCGTTCGATATAATATAACAGTTTCACTTTTTTATATAAAATTTTCTTATCAATATGTCTTCTCTCTTACTAGCTCCCCATAAAAGGTATTAAAAATTAAAAACATAAAAAAAATAACTTTCAATTTCATTACTTATACCTAACACATTTTTTGGTTGGCACTTAATAAAATTAAAAAAAAAAAATAGTAGGTTGTTTTGATATATTTTTTAATCTCACTCGACCAATTTAAATATATATAAATAAATTGAGATATTAAAGCTACAATCAAAGCTGCCGAATAATAAATACTTTTAACATTCGACGTACCTGTAAAATTAAATAACCGTCACTAATACCATTGATCGGGCAAGTGATGCAAAAAATTCTAATGGGGCTGCCAAACTGGTGTGATCATCAATTCGCAAATAAAACACATGTTATCTGATCGACGGACGCATGTTACATTAGGTATATCTGGCTTTATTCGCATCATCAAAGAGAAAAAGCTTAAGCGTCCTTGGAATCATTAATAACATATTATTAAGTTTAAATTCACTTATCGCTCCCTTATGTCTTGCTTATAAAAACGTTTACTATAATCGTAGAGAATATACAATAATTAAAAAAATAATAATACAAATTATATATTTACTACTAAATATTTTCTACTGGCATATGTTAAATTCAATATTAATAGCGAGGAATGCTCGTAAAATTTTCAACCTATCATTAAAATAATGCAATTTTGACCGAGAGCCAAGAGCATTTTAAACACTAATTCTAACGACGAATAATTGTGAAACATGTTTGAATCATACAAACAAAACTAACACTCAGCTCGTTAAAATATTAAGTGGCTTATTGAGCCAACTATCAAACACTGTTGATTCAATTACACGGACAAATAAATTATATCTTATTAAAACGCATCACTTGTGAGTCGTCCATATATATACTCGTAAACTGTAGGTTGTCTGCGTATATTTAAATAATAATTTTGACCAAAAACCTTCTCGCGAGACATTCGTGTATCGTGATGTCACACATGTCATGTTGTGAATACAAGTGCTATGCGATGCCAAAATAAAAACATCGTAATATTATTTAAGATCTTCATCGAAATCATTTTAACAGCACGTCAAAACATTTGATTGTAAAGGTTTATTATATTAAAGCCAAGTTTAAAGAAATTGTACCCACAGCTGCTTATTATCTTAATTTTTTTGATGACCTGAGGGAGATTAAATTTTACATTGGACTTGAAAAAAATCTTTAGCTAACAGATTTAATTAACTCTACAGAAGAAATAATTTTAATACCAATTAGCTAGTATTTGCATCACGAACTATTCTATATTATGGTTATTATATATTGGTCTAATTAATCGATGTTTTAGTAAGTTGCTTCATAAATTATACTTAAAGACCTGAAAATAAGACATATATATCTACAAATTATCAATTGATAAGTTTGCATTATATAATATGACACTTAAAATATAAAACCTAACAAAAAATAATTATAATCATAAATAAAAAAATTGTTGCAACGCCATGTATGCCATTTGTTCGTTGTAAAAAATGTACTTATTATCGTGTAGACACTAAGTAATTTGTAATTTTAATACCATTAATGTGGACTGGCACCGCACATGGAGGTTTCTCATCGACAATTTGTTATTTTATAGCGAAAAAATACTAGCACATTTAATTAATCCTCGTGGAATTTTAACTTTTAATTGATATAATATCTTAAGACTGGTCTATACATATGTGCATACACATACCTAAGAACATTTTAACACAGCATTTTTCACAGAGCATCATTTACATTGTATTTTATCAACTGAAATAGACAGTATTTAGGTTTTTGTTCGTATGTTTTATTGTTTTATTCAATATGAGCGCGTTTTAATCAGTCTAGTAGATTTCAAGAAAACTTAAGCTCTCCTTTCTTGACGCCCCTATTTCAAGTAGGGTCATGCTAAGTGGCTACTTACAAGTAGATAGGCAAAGCCACAGTAGTAGCTGATAAATCAATTTTAAAAAGTAAAAGAACTAAATTTCATGACTTAGAACTTTCTATTTAATTATTTGAGATTTAAAAATATTCTTTTGCTTAATGCTTCTTGCAGACCTACATAGTCTATACTCCATACACAAAGGCGTTCAATTTGTA
This sequence comes from Brenthis ino, assembly GCA_921882275.1. Taxonomy (NCBI): domain Eukaryota; kingdom Metazoa; phylum Arthropoda; class Insecta; order Lepidoptera; family Nymphalidae; genus Brenthis; species Brenthis ino. The sequence goes on along the minus strand of OV170232.1, from coordinate 22,170,415 downwards.
ACTTATATAGTACGAAATTTTGTAATTATCCATTTAGCGGCTAAGCGGAAAGCTTTGGCCTTGTACAGTGTTGATCTTTGAAATACCTTAGTTAAATAAATAGAAATATGTAGTATAAATGTAATGTTCCATTTGTTACAAGTCTGACAACAAAATTACATTACCACAGCGAAAATATCACGTCCATTATATAACTTAGTAAATTGTTATAAAATGTAACTTTGCATATTTCAAATATTGCATTTAGATGTAAGGAAGCGATCTCCTTCGCACTAACAAGCAGCATAGTCGGGATAACAAATAACGAGCCATCGTAAAATTCGACCTATAAGTACTCTCTCCTTGTTAGTAGGTACATTACATCGGTTCGAGCTTCTGATAGGTACATAAGCTACTTTAACATTCCAGTGGCATTAATCTTGGTAGAATAAAGTCGATTTTCGACTAATAATAATAACGATTTTCGACTAATAATCATTTCGACTAATAAAACATGGGCGCATAAATAAAATAAATCAAAAATGTGCTATGTAACATCAATAAAATATACCTAATTAAAGACAATGCTTATTACATAGGGACGCCTTGGCCGTTCGAGCAGCATGCACCGCTGCACACAACTACACGTTTAAAGAGTGCTATTATAGTTACCGACTAACCTATTGCCATATTTAAAATAATAAACTGAGGAATACAACTGACTTATTTTAATTCACTAATTATTATTCATTTCCCGAATTACTTACATTAGTTATGTCATTTTACAAATCTATGTATACGTACATACGTAATATGAATACGTACATATATGTAAGTATAAAGCAACTTATTGTCGTCGTGTTAAAATCTTATTATACTAAATTTCAAAGAAAAAGCTGTAAATTAATCAATCATCCGTTGCGGATATTAAAAAAATAAAAATATAGTTTTTAATATTAAACAAAGTAGCAATGCCAACCGAGCCGACGCCCGTGACTCAGATTTGGGCGCCCGCTATCGTTTCTCCGATCATAATCCCAATCCTGACTAAACTAATTAAGGTGTACATTAGGGTGCGAAATGGAAGGAATTTTCATGTAATAATACGAATAACCACTCACACCCACTTAATGTATTCATGCAATGGGTAAGCACGTTTGTTATAAAGCGGAATACCTGTTTGAAAAGTTAGTATGCTGGGTTTTAAACAACTAATCTCACGTTCAACTTTAAACTACATTTAAACCCAATGTTAGTAGTTAAAAAAGTATATCTATAATCTATAATGAAAATTAAAGAACTTTAGAAATGATATGATCAAATGTACTTTATACATAATACTATATAGGCTTTATCTCACTTTACTACTATTACCGATTCTGCATTCCAATTCTCACAACGGCGAATAATGATTGGCGATAAGCGGTAATCGCATGAAACCTACCTAGCCTAGAACTGGTTGCTTTCTTAACTGCATTGTGAAAATAGAGTAACTTAACGGGCATCATGGAATCATATTTTATACGAATATAATATATTTAGTAATGAAGTGCCGCGCTATGCACAGACAGCGTTTACGACGTAGTGGCAGTATTCCCGGAGATGACAAGATAGCAGACCGCAACTTCCTTATCCGTTACGCGATACAATCGACCAAAGAACGTTGTCTAATTTGAATAACCAACGACTTGAAAAGTCTCGATCTAAATAATACAGGGCACAGCAATTACGACTGACATCCTTGAAAAAATACATGAATAGTTATAAGATATATGTATAATACAAATTTAAAATATACTTACTTACTTTATGTTATACAATTTGGAATAAATTACTATAAGTATGTATATGCCTATATAACTATTACGGGACACGGGAAAACTTAGTGAAAAGTGTTATTAAAAGGTTCTTTGTATAAATAGCGATAATCCCATTAATATCGGCTGTTGCATTTACGTTGGAATTCTCTAGAAAATTTCCCGGGTTCCCGCGAGGTTCAGATCGTGACTGCGCGTCGCGTTCGGCGCAATTTGCTTACCCATACAGTGCCAGTGCGCGCCGCTCTAATCATGTGTAAAATATTGACGTACCTCGTCAGTGTAGCACAAAATGAGGACGGCACGTCAAAAGTCACAGAGAAACGTTTTGAGATTAATTGACTGCGATAGGCGCTGCACGATTACCGTTGTCTGCACTTCGAGCTGACTTTAGATGTGATAGACCAACAGGTTTAAATAACAAAATTAAGTCTTAATTTGTACGAGTAGAATGTCATTTTAAATAGGATAAAACCTTTAAACACTTCTTATAATTAAGTAATAATTGTTTAAAGCGTACAATTAACTATAGTAGGTACCACTAACCCTCAGTGCGTCTAGTTAAATAATCAGGCCACCCAAACAATTCCCATAAAAGCGTGGAGAATCGACGAGATCAAGTTGAACGCGTGACCTCAAGTCGGCGAGTAACTAGACGGGTGTTAGTACTAGGCGCGAGAGGACGGCCGAGGGCCTATTAGAACAATGGTAGCGCGCAGAAGCATGTGATCATAAAGTTGCACCTACAATCAGTTCAAAACCGTGTGCCTGATCTGCCTCAACTAGTTGTATCATATCGTTTAAAAGTCACAATGAAGATAAATTAATATAAATATTAAACAAAATTAATAGCAATCATAAGCAATTAGATTAGATATCACAGACAAATCGATAATAATCGATAATCCTTGATGTGTGTAAATTTTATGATTATTGGATTATTTTATCGATAATTACATACATTTAATATGAAATATTAATGTATCCCTTAAATAATACGCTTTGTGCTGAAGTTTTTAAATGCTTCATCAATTAGATATATATTACTCTACCTATTGAATGTAAGAAACAATTAAGTAGGTAATTAATAGCAAAACCATCAACATCAGGATAATAGGATAATTAAATAACACGAAGTACCATAATATAAACAACGTGAAAGGTATACAAGTAAAGTAAAACTTTGCAATAAAATGATTGGACATTCTGAATTTTATTATAAAATTAAAATGATTTTATTTATTCCTTACATATATGCATTATGAATTGAAAAAAAAAATGTTATTCGAAATGCATCTTATATTAACGTTAGCAGTGGATTAACGCAGACATTTATATAATAGATGAAAGAATGTTTTTAGTGAAGCAATGCTTTGTTTATGTGGTAAAGGGAGGTAGGGTACTTGCATTCCCACGCGGCACACGCGGATACGGCGGTTCCGATCACCGCCCCCACTAATTGAGGAGATGCATCCAAGGACGCTTCGAGACCATACAGCTAAATCCGATGTTAATAACTTCGATTTAAATGTTAAATTGTTATGACATTGATATACCTACTCTTCTTACAAATGAATTTACTTATTGACCTATTCGCCCTTTCTACACTTTTAGCACATAATACGTATTATATGTGCATGAATGTTATCAGGGAGTTATGCAATATAAAATAATTTACAAAATGATTACAGCTATAAAGTCTTCAGCCTTTCAATATCATTCAAACAATAAACTAACAAGGATAACACGCCGTCTTCAACCATTACGATTAACGATAAGTGACATGGTAAGGAACTATCTTGAACTTGAAAGACGCGTGGGCGGCAATCATCCGGCTCTATCTACCAATGAACTTCGCATAATTCATGTTGCAATCCAGAAAGCTGCGCATAAGTAAATAGAGTTAACGATTCGAATAAAAATACTTTAAATAAACATAGATCAAAATATTATATAACTTAATATGATTTCGAGCATTTTGGTAGACTGTAATATTATACTTACATAATATGTATTATTCAAGGAGTTCAAGTTCATTCTAAAAATTAAATTATCGAAGTGATTTTATTATAAATAAGAAAATCGACACATAAAGCAGCTGCTGGTATTTATATCAATCAATATGTGCAATTGTTGTGGCTATAATCAGACTTAATATAAATAATAAGAACCGTATAATGTCGCGTACCGTAGCGTGTGCGCAATTGTATAGGTATTATTGAAACGGTACAAGGTGATTGTCAGGTATTAAAAAATTCGAAATATATATTGAATTAAAATACTTCCTTGTTAGCAGAAATATATTTTAAACGTTGTGACCGCAGAATAATACATAAAATAAGACTTGGCTGTGGAAGTAAACAGTGGTCAATTACGGTGTAGCGCCCGGCTTTGTGGCGGGTTCAGAAACAATCGAAGCGGTGCGATGCGCGAGATACCGACCAGTAATAACTCTAATGGTAAGATAAGACCGCCACTGCACGGCTATAAGCTGTGTACCAACCGCACAAATGTACCAACACTGTGCGTACACTATAATCAGATGCGGTATCTATAATCAGGTTTATCTGTTTATTTAGGTAACTGCGCAAAAACGAAAGATTTTACGTGCAAGATACACGTTCATGCTTAATCCTTAACCCATGAGTCTCATTAGTTGATCAAAGAGATCAAATCGAATGCTGGCGCAGAGGTGCCAATAGCTTCCTACCTCCGCAGCATTTTACCGCGCTGCGAGCACTGGGACCAGTTTACGCCGACAACCATGTAAACGATTTATTCCCGAGCCTCGTTTTGCATTACCCGATCAAGAGCTTAGGGCTGCATTGTTTTACCATGAGAATTTACTGTATTTATAGAATGGTAACTGAAATACTAACTCAATTTATTTATAAAAGTATTGAGGGAGCAAAAATAGGTTTCTAAAAAGGCCTTATATTATTATTTATTTATATAAAATTCAATAATCATACTGGAATATTTTAATTCTGTTGACAATATATGAGGAAAAAAAAACAAAACTATACGTATTATTATAATACCAGCGCAGCATAAATTAAAAATATCTAAATATAACGGCGTGGGAAAAAGTAAACTTAATATAAAAATAAGCGATCGTGTATGCAGCATAGATATGATAACAGGCGATTTATATTCAATGCTCCTCGAACGTACTCTTATGCAAACAGGTATATCATGGCTGTCAGCCCTATTGAGGCGTGCAGTTGTCGCAGGGGCTTTATTAAACGACGTAGAGCTAAGATGGCCGTTGGACCGGCTTATCCCGATTCCCAGTGCACCTACTTGACGCGCTGTTATTACGCAATAACCCTTGTTTCTACCATTTAAACTCATATAACAACTTAACACTTATATAAGATAAATCACCAAGACATACAAATTACACACCCACTCTAACCGCAAAGTTTACATATGGAAGTATAATTAACGACACGTTAGATGACATTTATTTCAACAAGATAAATATGGAGAATAAATTAAAAATTAACAATTACGTAAGAGCCGTGGGCCGATGGAACCCAATGAGCCGGAAAGGCACTCTCGTAAAACAAGACTATAAAACTTTGAGACACCGCTAAATACAGAAGAAGGCCGTCATAAATATTTAATTGGCACATGAGGAGCCTGATTGAAAGCGTTTATTAATACAAAAGACCCGTATGAGGGTCGGCAGAATACTTTATAAAAGAGACTGATTGAATATATAAGCAAGCAGTAATGGTGCATTTAATCGATGTGACCAAGTGCGAGCGCAAACGTGTCGAACGCCCTCACTCACAATCAAACTGCATTCCCTCACAACATTTACCTGTCCCGCTTTACGCATCTTTCGTACGGAAAGTATAGTATTCGTAATACAATTTACATGATAATCATAAATATTCTTTTACATCATTAAGGAATGCACGAAGTCCGATAGATGTCGAATCAGTTATTTTAATAGAATCATTATTATCCAACTCTATTGGCAAGTGAGCCCATACCATTGCATCGTCTGTGAGCAAAAGATAAGAGTCCGTAATCGACCAGCAATACAAACAAGAGTGTAACCGGTTTAAATAGCAAATCGACAGAAATGAAATCAATGCATCGCCTAATGATGCAATGTTTAGAAACCGTTCTTTAGCATTGAACTTGAAGATCGACAAATAAATTAGTAATACCGAAAATTGTGTATGTGTTCGTGCACTTTTTGCGGATGTCACCAAAAGCCGGCAGTCGCCACGTTAAAGGTGTCCAACCGGTTTAAGTTACCATCTCCTCCCGCTGCCGTCATAAGCGCGTCTGCAAATTCAACACTCGTCAAATACCGCAAAATGCAATACGACCGCTACGTCTGAGCCACGCTGCCATTAATGTAAGCACGCACCACACGAATAAACGTTGCAAATGTTCACTTTAATTTAATATTAACGATACATCTTATTTAGAGAAATGAAAAATCATAGCAATTATTAATTACAAATGAATAGAGTATTAAAAAGTATAAGGAAAAAATTATAAAGATATTGAAAATAGATCTTTTCAAATATAAATAGGTATATTCTTGGACGAGTTTTTATTTCATTATGAAGTTAAGAATGAATATTTAAATAATACCTAACAGAGTTCTTATCGGTAAACAACTCATTGAATCACCGCCATCTTTAGATGAAACTAACGTATTGCATAATCGGTCGTTAAAGTCGTCGCAATAAAAGACGTGTCACAATAGCGTATAATGAAACATTACAGAACAAGGAAATATTGATGGAAATATAATTTATTGTGCCACGTTCAACACATCTGCCGAGATAAACATTGATAACGCCGATCGATTCGATATTCGATAATAATCAGGAAGAGATGTAAATTGAACTCGAAAGGTACCGTAATCTCGTTAAAGCTATTAGATACCAAGATAAAATCTACAGAGCTTTAACGGCGACGTACATCAATCAGTAGCGAGACTTAGGTCTGCCGGCACATCGCATTCCTCCATTTTCTTTTATAATGAATGATCTAGTTATACAGCAAAAAACCCCTATTACCAGGAGTGGTAATGACAAATGTCTATAGAGTCGGACACAACGTTATTAATACATTCATTAGTCACTACGCGTTCCATCATTATAAAAACTCGTATCTGGAAATTGATTTACAGCAATTATAAAATAACGAGTTCAATGTCGATCTTAAATAATCAGATATTGAGTAATGATAATTTACAAATAATAATCGAGATGTGATGTTATTAATATTAGTTAAAATAGAACTACCTTCAATCGGTCAGTATCATTTTAACAATAAAAAATATTACAATAATATTTTTAATATAATATAACCTAAATGTTTATAGTTCAATTAAAAGTTATAGATTATCTTGAATAATAATTGATTAGATCTTTAAAATACATTAACGATTGCAATTAGTACTGTGGTGTTACTTAAGAGTTTTTTTTTAGTTTACTAATAACAAAATATATATCACTAGCGGACCCGACAGACGTTGTCCTGTCTACACGTCTTTAATTTGAAAATTTCAAACTTTTTTTAATAATTTTTTTCGATGAAAATTATTATTCAAATTGTGAATCTAAACCATTCCCAGATCCCCTTGAACACACACAAAAATTTCATCAAAATCGGTCCAGTCGTTAGAGAGAAGTTCAGTGACATACACACTCACAGAAGAATTATATATATAAAGATATGACAAGCAAAAGCTTGACCTTAAGATATATTCATTTAAATTGATTAGTTGGATGAGTGGAATGGAACACTCGCCCACACATTGCAATCGTTTTAACTGCAATAAATTCTGATACGCAATGATTAGAAGATAATTTGACGAGTTGGGGCTTAAAATTCTTTTTTACAGATGTAAAATCTAATAATTTTCTAAGACTCTCATAAACATCTATATGGACGTATGCTCACTATGTCTTAAACACGCGACGCGGTCACGCTCGCTCGATCACAATTTCATGGTCAAATGAAGCAAGTTTGATCCGTCTATTAGGTGGCGTTTATTGCTTGCTTTTAAAAATAGGTTCAACGAACAGAAGCGAACAAAAACAATTACGTTATATCATAGTTTTAATGAAGTTTAGATAACCAAATAATAATGGAATATACGAGTATGTATGTATATTGTATATATTACCTATGCCTTTATTGATGAGAGCGATTATGTCATGTATTTATAATTCATTATGAAGATTCTATGGTTATATATTTCAAAAACTTAGACAGCTTTTAGATTTAGAATTTAAACATATACATCTATAGGTACATATAATAAAATTGTAACTAAGCCGAATCTGTACATGAAATATTTTTTGGAAAATCTTATTGAAATAGACATTATCGATACACAGGCCGAATCTATAGTTTTTAGAATTTTTGTCTGTCTGTCTATTACCGCATCACATAAAAACCACTGGAGGGATTTTGATGAAATTTGGTATGATGATAGCTGGTTATCCGGGTCAACATATAGGATACTTTTTACCGCGGGAAAATATCTAATTTTTGAGAAAAAATACAAGAACTGCAATGTAAGAGTATACTAATGTGTAAAACCTAAGAATTTGGTTTTTGGTCATCTGAACGCAGGCGGAGCCGCGGGCAATGCTAGTATAATATATAATTAATTATATGTATGTAATACGGGATTTTTTGGATCATGAAATGGCTATTGGCATTACAAAAAATTACGTCATAATTGTAAACAATATGCATACGATATGATTGGCGTCACTTCCTAATGATATTATCTTTATAACGATCACTAATTAAGTAAAAATAATCTTCAAAAATTGATAGATAAAAATACAAAATGCACTATGTAAATAACATGAATGGCTAATTTAAGTCACATGTGCGTGCGTACTAATGTTGTTATTGATACGGTGGAGTAGTTTTGTGTTGACTCGACACTGTTTGCTGTGTGAGGGGAAGTGTTCGCACCTGGCAATCGTGTTGGTCGTGGTACGAGCTGACGAGTTGGCTGACGTATTCCCATACTTCGCCGGGAGCGGTCCAGGCTGCGGAGGTGGCCGCGTGCCGCATCATGCCAACATCACAATGCACTAATCTCACTTATCACTCGCACACACTGCTTTCAGCGGTCTAGTTACGCTCTCGCTCACGTCCGAGCGTTGACGAGCTATTTATATTGTTTTATCCTCAATCACGCGCAACTGGGTCGCGATCTACATAGCGAGCTATGCTAAAATCAATTTCGGTTTGTAAACAATTACTTAAATATCGACATGCGCTTTTTAATTTCGTGATATAATATGTTCACATACACTTATTTGACTAGACATAGTTTCATTATCGCATTTTACACTTATCATTCACGATAAATAAAGAAATATAAAATTAACAAAATATCTAAAAACTTACATATTTTAACAATATAGTGTTTCGTAGAAAATGAAAATCTAAACTACAATTTAGTTAAAATAATAGACAAACTGTAAGAACTTTAAATTATTTAAACCTTCTAGTAAAATCAGTGAAAAAAATGGCTAATTTGGAGCGATCCGCACAATCACAGAACAAATCCATCGGATCCGCACGAATGAGAGTGATAAGGCGCGACCTTGTCTGCGCTAAGGGATTGATAAGAGAATTTCGGCGGTCGCCACAACAGTGTCGCTCTCGCTCGCTTATCACGTTGTTTGTTTTGTGCGACATTTCGCGATGTTGGTACGCATAATAATTCAAAGATAGCAATTGAGATTTAATAAACTTGCAATTCTATCAATTATAAACGGTCATACTATTATTTATCATTAATCCTAGCATCGCAAAAATACTTAAAATTTTATTATTACAATCGAAAAAGCTTTAATAAACTGATAAAAAAAAACTATGTCCCATCAAAGTGTAATGTAAATTTTAAAATTAATTTTAATAATATTTAACAAAACATTACACAATTCCATTAAAGTACCTAGTTATTATTTCACAAACTCCACACCAAACACTTTATTTACACATCACATACACGATCGCGACGTATGGCGCGAATATGCACGCACACGCAGAAGTACCTATATACGCGCGCGCGCCTCGCCGCGAGCCAGCTAATGACCGGCGCGACGCGTATTCGCGATCCCCACTCCGCCTCAGTACGCGCTATCAAACCAGTTTACGTGAAAAATTTTAATTCCTCGGGTGACGACCGGTCGCGCTTTCCACGATCGCGGCCTCCCTCGCGAGGAAAAAGCGCAGCGCCCCTGGGGCGCGCCGGAAGTGCACGACCGGCGCCCGCACGCGAACACACCGGCTTAATTAAATGCAGCACGGTGCACACCTACCCTTACGCCGCGGCACGCTCTACCACCCGACCTACTCACTACCACACCATTACTTATGTTTATCGTACTCTATTATGTGTCACAGTCCATGTCAGTTATGATCTTTAATTTTTTTTTATGAATTCTCATAAAATATTCTTATATGAAATATCTACACGGTATAAAAGCAACACCCGTTTACAAATCTTCATTCGACTATAATAATGTATACTCACTACTCAGACTGATGTCCTGAAAGTCAGAGCAATAAATCTATCTCTGTGTGGACTTTATTCGTCAACGCTAACAATGAGCATTTTATTCGGACTCGAAGTGAATGACCTACTCACAGATTAGTTGTGGGCGGTGCTAATATGTACATATCTACAGATCATAATAGTTTCTATTATTAGTTTTCTTAATGTTTTTAATATTGATATAACTCTCTATTCTTAATTACCTATATAAATTTAAGAATTTACTATACACTTTCTCTTCTACCTAAGAAGTATTAGTTCAAAATGGAAATCTAATTGATATAATATCATCAGTAATACGAAGTAGATACTGGTAATATGAAAATTGAAATAAGTAGGTAATTCTAGAACCGTTAAAATGATCTCACTCACATATCGTAACATATTAGTAGGTATGTATGATGCAAAAATAGCAATCTGGGGCGTGAGTTCTGGCTCTAACTACTTACTATTTCTTAAAGCATTAAAAATGTTTCGCTACTAATTACTTCTAACAACGATATCTCAAAAACTATTCATCTGATTGATTTAGTGTAAAGAGCAATTTTAATCTGCATTAAATGACTAAGCTAACTAAAATATTCATTTGGATAAGGATTAATACCGAACTAAAGAACTTTGAAAATAAGGGGGACTTATTTTTATAATAAGTATAGATAACTACAACTATGTACTTTTAATATCGCATTACAAAAAGATCCACCCCTTGTATACCTTGACCTTACACTCATAAGGTTTCCTATTTTCGAGCATTTTGCAGGCTACTCTAGAAACTCATGAAAATTTTCCACTTAAGCATGGATCCAATGATGAATGTTTTATTGTTTGCAAAAACAGTCCGTAAGGTTTGTGCGAGATCTTGATCGTAATGACAAAAAAGATAAATATGATGTTTGAATAATAACAAATTCAGATTTACCAAAGTAAAAAAAAAAGATAGAAAAATAACAAAAAAGCAGCCAAATATAAAAATATGTTTATTTTGTACTTTAACTGTAATCTATGGCAACGGCTGCAAGGAATTAGGTCACAAAATGAAATCATAAGCCTACTTTCTCTTCAAGTAAATTAATAATAGATTAATTTTATTCACGAAGTACGCCAATAACTAATTAAATATGCGATACATTATTTACTTGTACATTAACACGTTGCGCTATAGACAGAAAGTATATATAGTTATTCCTTACTAGCAACTCACCCTCGCTTCGCTCGGGTTCTTCGCTAGGTACGTTTTAGCGGTTAGTGATTCCCATACAAAATAAACATCTCTAAAGTTTTCGAATTTCCAGCAGTTTTTTTGGATTTTCCTTCTTTTTTTTTAAACCACCCTGACACACCCCTATCAAAACAAAGAATTATTCAAATCGATCGAGCCGTTTTTGAGTTTTAGCTAGACTAACGAACAGCAATTGATTTTTATATATATATAGATTAGGCTGCGCATTCCAGCATCTCCCAAGCCATGTAAGAATGAACCTAAGATTGGACTTTGTTTTATCTAAACAGGGACAAATATTTGATATCAAGCAGAAGTCAAAGCCACTGCTACGCCTTTCATATAATCCAATATTAATTAGACACATCTACAGCGTAACCCTGGTCATTCATTCATATTTTTCAAATTAAAAAAATATAATTTCTGTACATAATATTTAATACAAATGTGTATGTAAATCCCTTTTTTACTGAATAACAAATTATCCTTATGATTTTTGGTGTATTACTCAAGGAATTTTTGAAATTGGATCACTAAAAGCGATGAAATTCAGTCCCTAGAAAAGAGGTGTTTAAAAAAAGCAGACGGGTGTGACCAGACGGGATAGTATCGGCTATAGGTTTCTAAATGATTATTGGCCAATAATATTTTGAAATACCTATCTAGATCTAACACAATAGGTATAAAGCAAACTCCTTTTTGTCTGTCTGTCTCTCCGCTAACACCTTCTAAACCACGAAACGGGTTTTGATAGGATTCTCACTATCATATAGAGAAGGACCGGAAGGTTTATATGCGTAATAAATGCATATTGTAGTAGAGAAAAACCGAGAATTTAAAAGATTTGTAATGATGTCGTAAAAAATATTTTTGTCCGCTTACATTGCTAACGCTGGTTAAATCTTACGAGATAGATCAAAATAATGTACTATAGAATACTAATGAACGGCAATGGTATAGGTATATATATAACTATCTTCTAAGGATAACCCACAAGTAACCATTTTTATCTTTGAAAAATGAGTAAAAAATTATGAGTTTTTACGAAGCTATTTTAAACAATACAGTATTATTCCTTAACCAATTTAACAGATTTATAATTATTAATCACTCGCAGAGAAACGGAGAACATTTCATCAAAATAATGTACTAGAAAATTGTAAACCTTAAAAATCCTACAGAAAAGTCTGCTATTAGCATGGGTCTATCTCCTAAAGTACTCTCACAATAACTATTTTTATCTATTTAAAACGTACCTAGGGACGCTATAAGTAGACGCTAGGTCGTCTAGTCGTCTATGCATATAATAAAATTCTAAGTCGAATCCGTCTGTACATGAAATATATTTTTTAAAATATTATTGAAATAACCATTATTATCGATAGAGGCAGAATCTATACTTTTTAGAATATTTGTCCGTCTGAGAACGCATCACGAAAAAACCATTGGACAGATTTTGATGAAATTTGGTATGATGATAGCTGGGTCAACATATAGAATACTTTTACTGTAGGAAAATATCTCATCTCTGAGAAATCTATACTAACCGTGAAAACGTTCTTAGGGACGAATCCAAGCGGAATGAGTCACTATATACATATAATAAAATTGTAAATAAGCCGAATCTGTACATTATAATTTTTTGGAAAATCATGATACAGGGGCCGAATCTATGGTTTTTAGAATTTGTCTGTCTGTCTGTCTGTTACCGTATCACAGAAAATCCACTGAAGGGATTTTAATGAAATTTGGTATGGTGATAGCTGGTTATCCGGGTCAACATATAGGATCCTTTTTACCGCGGGAAAATATCTCATTTTTGAGAAAAAATGCAAAAACTGCAATGTAAGAGTGCACTTATCTTAAAATTTTGATTTTTGGTCATCTGAATGCGGGCGAAGCCGCGGGCAATGCTAGTATTTTATAAATCTCTTAAATGGTATCTCTATGCAGCATGAATGTTTTATGTAAGAAAAATTAAATAAAAAGAACCGACGAAAAAATATAAATATGTACATTGCATGCGCAATATATCATCTCAATACTCGGAATTTGCGACATGCGCGTTTTCATCTACTCACGTGGAACGCAACGTGTCGAATCTATTGATTGGTACTTATATATTTCTATTTCATATTGTGATTTTTAATTTGTTGCCATTGTTTATCACTTAAATATAATTTATACAAATGTACAATAGAACAAACCTGTAACAGTGTTTTTACATAAACTACATTTAAGCCACAGGTGTGTTTTCAACCAACTTCCTCAAAAAGGAGGAGGTTCCCAATTCGGCTGTATGTTTTTTTTTATGTTTGTTACCTCAGAACTCCGTCATTTATTAACTGATTTGGACAATTTTTGTTTTGTTTGAAAGTGTATACTTCCAGATTGGTTCCATTCAAATTTCATAAACAAAAATACTCCATATATGCATAAGTCGGTGCCAGCCGATACAAAGCAAAGCACACCGACTTCGAAAATATTTCATTAGATATGTATAGTAAATGAAAACTACCAATCAGTTATTTTTACTTTTTAGTGTTTTTATTTGAAGTCGGTTTAAATTTTTTTGTTAAAGTTTTTATGGTTAATAATAAACAAACAAATCTAAAATCAGACAATTTACAACCGAATTCCCACCAAACGTTCTAATAGATCAGAAGATAAGTTGACTGTATTAAATAAGCACGTTGTGATACAATTTGTTACAGCTATTAAAACTAAACCCATATACCCCGACCCACCAATAATACCTCGTATATATCACAATAGTTGTACGTGGGGTCCCTCAAAGGGTATGAATGAAATCATATCATTCCTTTACATTTCACATTATATGCGGTAAACAAGAATAAGTACTTACGCAATAATAAAATGTATAAGATGGACAATAACAAAGAAATTGGGGTAACTTTTAAGTCGGAGCACAAGGTAACCCTTTACATTTAAATGTCCCCTCCATATAAACCGGATTGAATTTTTTAAAGAGTACAAGTTAAAGAATAAACATAGATATACTTATTCATATTAATTATATTTATACAGATTATTTCTCAAGTATCACCTACAGGAATACAGTACCTAATCTGTGTATCTGTATGGTTTATTCGATAATCCAAAAAAAACGCTTGGCATTGAAGTGTTATTGGTAATTTAAAGAATACATTGTTCTCAATGAATCATTTGGAACTTTGGAAGTATGATTAACATGTATGTCACATTTGGAATATAAAATTAGTCATTTCATAAAAAAAATTAAGCCAAGTATGTCGAAACGTAAAGTTCTAGAATGAGATTTGATTTCATTGTTACCTTAAGTATCTAGTATTAATTACTAGCATTGCCCGCGGTTCCGCCCGAGATCAGATGACAGAAACCAAATTCTTAGGTTTTATATATTAGTATACTCTAACATTGCAGTTTTTGTAGTTTTTTCTCAGAAATGAGATATTTTCCCGCATTAAAAAGTATCCTATATGTTGACCCGGATAACCAGCGATCACCATGCCAAATTTCATCAAAATCTGTCCAGTAGTTTTCTCGTGATGCGGTAACAGCGTACAAAAATTCTAAAAACAATAGATTCTGCCTCTGTATCGATAATAATGTTTATTCCAATAAGATTTTCCAAAAAATATTTAATGTACAGATTCGGCTTAGTTACAATTTTATTATATGTATAGATTAACATATAAACGATTTTTCCTTAGTCACGCCATCACGTAAAAGCTACTGAACGTATCACAGTTGGACAGTCAGGACTGTGGGATAGTTTGTAGGTTGAGGCTATTTATTTTTTGAATTCCAAACATTTTTCACCATTTTGAGGGGTTCTGTCTGTCTGACTCTGAAAAAAAAGTATTGACAGACAGACGCCTGTCTGTCTGTTGGAAAAGATACGGCCGTTTATACTGCATATTTTGACACTTGCAAGGAAATTCAAACCTATAAGGTACTTCCCGTTGACCTAGAATCATGAAATTTGGCAAGAAGCAGTGGCTTATAACACTAGAAAACGGAAAATTTTTACATGAATAAAAAATATTTTTTCCATTATTAACTTATTTTAATGTTTCATGCTACGAAACTCTCGGTGTGCGAGCCAGACTCGCACTTGACCGACTGTTTTATTGACATATTTTTTCACGCCAATAAAAACAAAAAACATTACACTTTTTTATTCATTTGTTTTTTTTTTATGTAACCTAAACACTTAATATATAAGCGAAAAACCTAAATTTACATTTAAGGTCTCTGAAGACCAAAAGAAACATTTACATACACCCGCCCATCAAAGCGGGCGGGTAAAGCTAGTCTATAATACTTAGGTATAATAAAATTCTAACTGAATCGAATCTGTACATTAAATATTTTTTGGAAAACCTTATTGAAATAGTCATTTTATCGATACAGAGGCCGAATCTATAGTTTTTAGATTTTTTTATTTTTGATTTCATTGATGATAGCTGATATTTCAATAATCGGTAAAATTACGCAGATTTACGGGCGCATTGTTTTTTTTTCTTCAGTTAGAATAATTTTTGAAACAATGATATTTATGCCTTTTTGGTATCTAATTTTTTTTTTATTTAACACAACTTTCATAACAAATCGATATATATGACGTCATCTATTGACATTTTCTGAACTAATTTTTTATGTTCGTCATGAGACCACATGGTACAACAAAGATATAGAAAATATATGAGAAATATAAGTGTATCTAATATAAGATCTACCTTGTGCCTAACTCTTAATTTAATTAATATAATTAATTTAATTAAAAAAAATTTTTAATGTATAAATTAAGCTTAACAACCCATTGTTCTGTTTGACGTTTGTAAAATTTTTTTTACACTAAAAGACAAACAAAATAAAATTATGAATGTGTCATGTACATATAAATAAGTAGCTCGTAATATTATGTTTATCTGCATAATTTTCAAAACCATAATCATCAAATGTTGCCTTATCTATACAAATAAATAGAATTGACGTGTCTGTTTGTAATGTCTAAATAACAGCTTTTTACTAAATGCATATAAAATTATATAAGGTACTACTTATAAAAAAACATAATATTTAAAAAACAATTATGTCTGGTCGTTTGTACAACAGCTGGACTGATTTTGACGGGAATTATGGCAGATATGTTTAAGTACCTTAGGCTACTTGTATTTCAAAACAATAATTAGGGTTACACTCAAAAAAATTAAAACATACCTAGGAACGCACCCATGCGAAGCGAGAGTAAGTCGCTAGTTCATAATAATTATAATTAATATAATAAATGAGAAAGTGTGTTTGTTTGTCCTTCTTTAACATCGAAAAAGAGTACCGGATTGGCGCGATTTTTGTATGGAGATAGTTGGAGGGCTGAAGAGTAACCTAACCGAGGGAGATCATCTCATTCCCATGGGAGACCACGTTATAATACAACCCACAATAACTCATCCTATGCATATATACAATATAGTCTATCTATTACATACTAACTGTTAAAACCCGACCGAAGCAAGTATGAGTCGCTATTATATAAAAATAAAATATAATAGAATGTTACATAAAAACAAAATACATATAGATAATTGATAAATATAATGGTATTTATAATTAATTAGAGTAATTTTGTTATTTCCTGCTGATAGTATGCATCATCTAAATTACTATTAAATCATAATCACTATCAAAATGCACCACAAAACCACAAAAATTGCAATAATGCGAATGTTTCCATGATAACAAACTTTTTAATATCTTTAAAATTCCAAATGAAATTTAACTCACTTTCTCATAATATGGAACTCTCTTCAAGCAAGTCCTACTGATCTTTTTTTATTTGACATGACTTCCCACAATTTGATCCTTTTATGCAACACTCAGCTTGAAAAAGGATTTAAAAGTTTTAAAAGGATGTTTTTTTTTTGGGATTCTGTACCCAATAAAATATATAATAAATTGAATCTTTAGAGGATCAGTTGTATGTTTGTTTGTTACAGTATTTTTAAATTGAAGCTACTGAAAGTTTAAATTGGTAAATATTCACAATTATTAATTTTTAAGGTAGCATGTGATATATCAAAGATTTGTTATAAAGAATTTTAAAGTTTAAAGATATGAAAAGAAACATAAGAAAAGCAGATAATTTGCTGCCTTTAAAAAAACTACTGATTTTGACCCTAGATTATTTTGAAATGCAACATACAAAGCTTCAGTTGTAGTTAAAGGCAGAAAGAAATGGAAATGTTGTCTTTTAACTTTAACTGAACCATCTTTCATGCAATTAAGTTACACTTCACCATTTTCTATAAATAACCACAAGAGGTCATAGACATTTTTAGGGTGCTATATAATCATATTTAATATCATTCTCATGTACACATCAGCAGTCAACTAACTCACTTTATAATTAATTTTAATTATATTCTTAAATATTAACAGACTTACCTTTGCTCGTCTTCCCGGCCCTTTCTTCACATTACTATCTGTAGATTCATCACTCTTAGTCTTTTTCACATTAACAGAGGTCTTTGAAGTACACGGCTTTTCCTTGTTTTTAGAGCTGTCCTTGTCACAAAGTTCTTTATCACTATCACTTTTGATTGTATTCCTATTTTTTGAAGTCTTTTGAGGAGAAGATTTAGATGGTAGGTTCTTCTTAACTGCCTTTAAGGGCAGGTCATCTTCACTTGATGAATCAGATGAACATTTACTACATGATTCAGAACTAGAACTGCTTTCAGACAATTTTTTCTTGACAGTTTTATCATTTGTTTTTGCTTCATTAGGTTTTTTCTTTACTGAAGGTTGTACAGATTTTTTGGGAGTAGACTTTCTGGGTTGAATGGCGGCGATTTTCAGCTTTAACCCAGTATCACAAGATGTGACAGAAAATTGTGCTTTCCGATTATTATTCTGCTTATTACTGGAGCATTTCCAATCACTACCTGAAGACTCACTCGAGCTGCTATTCTGTAAAATGGAATAATTTAAATGTCACAAAAATGTATATGATACAAAAATTTAAAACATAAAATTATTAATATTTAGCATTTCCTAGTTCAATATTTTTTTAATTTAATTTTCTGTTATTCTGATATAAAATTTACTTGTGTTAGAAATTTTATTTTTACTATACATAAACAATTTATAAAACATGCAATCTTTTACAATTATAAAAGCTATTTTCAAATATTGCTTACTTCGGAATCACTGTTTGAATCCGAATCACCACTTGAATCTTGCGTTTTTGGCACCTCAGTGCCCATTTCTGAAACAAAAACAAATATTAATTGCATTAAATATTACTCTATATTTCAGTATTTGATTGTTGCACAGAGAAATACATCTTTATCAGATATTATATTTAGGAAAGTGTTATCTTCACATTTTCAGATCCTTTCTATACTAGCTTCTATTTAGATTTAATGTTTAGCTTATTAGGATATCAAATTTTGTCTAAAATTACAATAGTCAATTATAATATATTCTATAGAGGTTAGGTTTATGTAATTAACATATTTTAAACAAATGAGAATTATTATAAAGGTAGTATACCTGTATGTATACTAACATAAAATGTGTTATAATAAAGAGAATATTTATTTATGCTGCTTATAATAAAATGTATTATGACATTTGATTAGGATGTACCGTTTTCCCAATTTATGAACTATACGGTCACCTTAAGATTTCAGAATGTTAACTAGCTGAATTAATATCTAATGACGCTACTAGATGTATGAAGTACTTACTTCAAGGTTGGTCAAGATGTTCCAAAATATAAAAGTATGTATTTCTTCATTTCACTTATGGAGTAAGCGTAAACATTGTGATAATCTGAAAGTTAGGACGGATTGTATTACAATAGTAATAAACAGTTTTTCCAGAAAATAGTTTCCTTTTCTCCTCCAACTCCAATACCAATTTGTCGGAATGACAGATCTGACGACACTCGTTGGACCAGTTTTATTTCACCATGTAACTAAAAACTTCATTCTACACTCCATAATAAAAGCAATAAATTTCATAGATACATTATTATTATACTTGAGTTTGTGGCATTAGAATAAAATATAATAGGTTTAACGGTTTTTTACGACGTTGGCGCCAAATAAATGCATACGTTTACATTATATATCGAAATGAAATAGCTTAATCGACTTATTAGGTTATAAATCGTATTTAGTTATATTTAGGAAAAATACTTATAAACTAACCACTTCAATAATCCTTTAGATATCACAATAAAACCAATTAATTCAGCAAAGCACTAATTTTTTACATTGCCTGGCCACCATGTTTACAAATCTTTCGCATAAAAATTTAGGTAGGTACAAAGGGAGAAAGCTAGAGAATTGTGCTGCTTATTCTTTCACACATACGTCAGCCACATTTGCTAGAAAGAGAGTGAAATCATAATAATAGGTTCAAATTGCGGCGCAAAATGGCGTCAGATGTATACTATATAGCTTGTAACTGGTAATGATATAATAATTATAGTACATTATTAATATTAAACATTGCATTATGTTTCTTTCTTATGCCTACAATAATTTATATAAATCAAAAATAAATAATTACGAGTATTTCAGCTGAAAATTATTTTTTAAGTTTTGGATTTTGAATGCCATCTATTATAATATTAGAAATCTAATTGTACAACTGTAACTTTATTACGTTACTAGATGTCTCTACTCTGAAGACGAGTAAATTTTAATACAAATATTTAAAAATTTAAACCACATTTTTGGGTATGTAGTTTACCTAAATATTTCAATAAATATTGATTTCTATTATTTGACATTTCCTTTCATATTCCTTTTAATCGGAACGCTCATAGAGTGGTTATAAAATTTGTTTTATTATAATATTATACACTGAAATCTATCGAGGTGCTTTGATAAGTTTGTTACAAATGTTAACTGTAAATGTAAGTATAATAATGTATTACTATACATTATAAATCTAGTAG
Source organism: Brenthis ino (assembly GCA_921882275.1). Classification (NCBI taxonomy): domain Eukaryota; kingdom Metazoa; phylum Arthropoda; class Insecta; order Lepidoptera; family Nymphalidae; genus Brenthis; species Brenthis ino. The sequence continues at coordinate 22,149,854 of OV170232.1, read as the reverse complement.
TTAAAATTAGTTTTTGCGTAAAAGAAAAACTTTTTAACAAAAAAATAAAAACCGACTTCAAACAAAAGCACTAAAAAGTAAAAAATAATTGATTAGTAGTTTTCATTTACTATACATACCTAATCAAATATTTTCGAAGTCGGTGTGCTTTGCTTTGTATGGGCTGGCACCGATTTCGAAAATATTTGATTAGGTATGTATTTAATAGGTAGGCTTTAATTACTTGGCCAAAGCACACCGACTTCGAAAATATTTGATTAGGTATGTATAGTAAATGAAAACTACCAATCAGTGATTTTTTACTTTTTAGTGCTTTTGTCTAGAAACTGTCGTCACGCTTAAATAATTATTTGTTTAAAAAGATATGAAAATACCATTACTGTGTATACAATAAATATCTATTATAGTATATATGAGTACTATTTCTTCCTAATTCTAAAGTGATAAATCTTGTTCTCTGCTGTTCTCTCTGTAATTTTTATTTTATACTCTGTGTTAGTAATTAGTAGATGATGCCTGACGCTGACACTGTCACTTGGCCGGATGTCAAGTGTCAATAGGTATTGATATTGAATTGATAATTTTGTAGATAATTACTAATTTGTATTTTGTATAGTTTTATCCACATTTACGGATATTTTTTGTTTTTATTTAATTGCACTTTTACTGTAAATATAGGTAATTAAAGTTTGTATTGCAAGAATTTTGATAGGTAAACGAGCAAATGTAATAGGAGAATGCGTATGAAAAGTATATTTTTATTTAAATATGTAGTGATTTAGTTCACTTTTAAGTAAAATAAAAAATATTTCACAATTACCTTCTACTCACAAAACTTTTTATGACATGTATTAGTACTTTATTAAAAGCAGAGGTTTTTTTTGTAAGAGAGAATAAAAAATCGTTTTTTAAAATAATGGATGAGTTAGAAGTTTGGGAGGACCTGTCTAATATTCCAGCTGATCCACCTGTTATGCGTGAATTATGTGAAAGGTGCAAGTAAGTTGGGATTTTTCTAAAACATAATATATTTTATAGGAACATTTATATTTTAATATGTGTATTTTATTTTTTCAGAAGACCAGCAGTAGTATGTTGGTGTTCAGCTCTGCCACCACAGAGGTTAAATCCAAGAAGTAATGTTATATTATTACAACATCCTGCTGAAGAAAAAAGATGCCTGCGCACTGCCCCTATGTTACAACTTGGTTTAGTTGATAACAAGTGCCTTATATTTAAGGGGAAAAGATTTCCTCAACCTAAGCATGAAAACTTAGAAAGTATTCTTAGACATCCCAATACTATACTTTTATATCCAAGTAAGTCTGCTATAGACATAAAAGAGCTTGAACACCAAGCTCTTTCTTATAATCTTATATTAATAGATGGGACATGGCCCCAAGCTAAGGCTATTTATGCATCAAGTCCAATTTTACATAAAATAAGACAAGTAAAATTTACTGCAACAAATACAAGCAACTATATAATAAGAACTCAACCAACAGAAGGCTGCTTGAGTACTCTAGAGACAGCAGCTGAAGCATTGTCTCAATTAGAAAATGATACAATTTATAGAGAACAATTGATAGAACCTCTACACATGCTCTGTAAATTTCAATTGGAAAATGGAGCAGTAACACACCAATCAAAAGAGTTTTTAATAAAGTCAAACACATATCCCAAATTGATTGGAAAACGATTATCAAAGTTATTGAAATCTACAAATGAATATATAAATACAAACTAAAAAAATCAAGCCTTATTTTTTTTTTATTATGACCCTTTATTTTACAGACTGTAAAAAATTAAAATATGATTGTATGTTACCAATTATTATTATTTAATTTCTAAAGAGTTATAAGCATAATGTTTTTACAATATTGATAGCTACCGCGCTTGAATTTGTTGTGAGAGGGCGCTAGTGTAGAGTGAGGTCTCTAGAAATATCAAATGGTACTGAACGCTTACTGCATTTAGCTTTTTATCGCGGATTTTCACTAACGCTACATTTACACGCTTGGCAAGTCTCGACAAGCGTTCACAAACATGCGTGTGAACGGGGTGTTTTAAGCTTGGCTTGCGTGAGCTTGTCGAGATGCGGGCTATGCTATATATAGTGTCGGTGTTTGAACACAGATCAAAAGAAGCTTGTGGCGTATTTATACTTTGGTGCGTGTAGTGTCGCTCTCGCTCACAAGCTCTTTATAATGTCTATTTCAATAAGATTTTCCAAAAAAATATTTAATGTACAGATTCAGCTTAGTTACAATTTTATTATATGTAGGTATAGTTAAAAATATATCAAGCCAAACGCAATAGTCGACACAACTTCAACGTCTACGTCTGCACAGCTTGCGTGTCTGAAAGACTAATGCACTCGCAAGTCGCAACTCGCAAGTGTGTAAATGGCGTCCAAGCGTTGTAAAGGCTTGGAGCTTATGGACGCTTGCCTAGCCTCGGCAAGCGTGTAAATGTAGCGTAATATTCATGACTATTGTGCTATTCCTTATTAATTATGGCAGACACGAGACAGATATGGCATGGCACAATAAATCTTATTGGTTTAAAAGAGGAGTTAAGAAAAAATCAATATTTCATTTATATCTAACAATTATAATTGTTATATCTAATTTGTTGGACCTCACTCGCCAGTGGCTCCAGCTAGTGCCACCTGAAACTATAGCCCTCATTGTGACAAAAGTTGCCAATTACCATAGATACCTTTGAAAATCATAAGATATTCCATCATCTTAAATAAAATTAGTCTAATTAAGTATGAATTTAACTTTAGAATGAAAGGTATAATAAAATTTTTCTATTTATATATTATATTAACGTTTGCCCGCGGCTTCGCTTGCTTTAGCATGTTCAAACAACCAAAAAAAATATATAATAATTTTAGGCCCATTAAGTTTCTTGCGCACGTTATACTTGTTCACTGGGTATCTATACCGAGAGTATCGGTAATATTGACTGTCAAAGCTAGCTCTTTATGAACAAATTTTAAGTGGATTATAATTTATTATGATACAATCATACTTTTTTGTACGAGTAAAAGTATTAACACTTAAAAATTAAAATACTGTAAATGACTAAAAAACTTAAATGGTTTTGAAATTGAGAATAAAAACACAAAGCCATAGCCCATACGTAAAATTATTCAAAATAAATGTAGCTATTAGTGATTTCTCCTTCACATTCAAAAGCCCAATACCAAGATAGTGGATGCACTAAGTAATATGAATGAATAAATTAGTAAAAATCGATTATTTCTGCAAATTCATTTATTTTAACATTAAATTATATAAATTAAAAAAAAACTAAATGTACTGTTTTAGGTCGACGTTTAGTTTGATACTTCACTCATACAGTATTTTCATTTTTTTTACGTGCAGGTTACTGTGCGATAAGGATGGCAACCCTTTGAGTGCTTGACAAATGACAAGTCTTCCATTTCTTTCTTTTGGTTCTGTCAAACATACAGAAACATGGCTGAGGTTAGTGAAATATTAAAATAATAAAATCGTAATTTATTTTAGTAATCAGAGTCTTATTATTGAAGTGAATTTTAGTGAAACAAAATGTGTTTTTATGAGATATAGTCCTCAGTGTTATTTTTTGTTTGTGACCATAATTGTTTACGTATTTCAGGTAGATGAAACTCTCAAGAAGAAGCGTACCTTCAGGAAGTTTACCTTCCGAGGGGTTGACCTGGATCAGCTTCTGGATATGCCAAAGTAAGCAGATATAAAATTTTTATTGGGCCTTTATTTTTTACAGTTAAAATGTATATAATGAAATAAAACATAACCTGTGTCTCAAACTATAACATTTATATTTTAGTGAACAACTCATGGAGTTGATGCATGGGCGTGCTCGTCGACGATTTGCCCGTGGTCTGAAACGTAAGCCGATGGCTCTTGTAAAGAAACTTCGCCGTGCAAAGAAAGAAGCACCTCCAAATGAAAAGCCAGAAATCGTCAAGACACATTTGCGGAACATGATTATCGTACCTGAAATGGTTGGATCTATTGTTGGAATTTACAACGGAAAAACTTTCAATCAGGTTTGTTATAAGATACTTTAAACTGCTAAAATATTATATATCCGAAGATAATAAACTACAGTAGTGTAAGAAACAATTTCTCCATTCTTGAAACTAAATACTTACCCAGATAGGATACAAACTGTCAGAACTTAACAAAGATTATCAATGAGATTTCTATATTCCTAATTAATAATAATTAGAGCCTTTTATATACTATCTTACCATTCATAGATAACACCATATTTGTAAAAAGTTAATGTTATTTAATTAATCTTATGATAATAGCTATTATAGTCTATATTGATAATTTTTACACATACAATAATGTTGTACTGAGATTGTGATAGAGATATTTTTATTGATAAAATTACAAGAATTTACAGGTCATACAATGAATTCATTTTTTCTACATTATTTTACATAATTATAAGATATTTCTACATATTACACAGCATTTTGTCTTTTACAATATTATTAGTTTTGTTTAAAATTTTCATTTTATTTTAATTCAATCTTTACGTAAATTCAGTTATTTATATTCTATTTGTTTTAGTAACAAATGTCCAAACATACAAAAATCATTACAATTTTTTGTTTATTTAGGTATTCAGTAAACTACTTCCATACACAAAACACGGTGTGCTGTTATTATGAATGTACTTCAACATAAATTCAGCTATGCTGTAGCAAGCGAGGTCGATTAACATATCTTTAAGTTTATGAGTATTATAGAAATATTACATATATTACTAGTCATGGTACAAAAATTGGGGTATATAAGATTTTATATACATTTCAAGGAAAGTAGAAAGAGAAAATATTGTTTGACTTTATATAAATTAAGCGATCTGTAAATTATTATATTTTAAATGCCTTAGTTGCCCACTGGTGTAGTTTGCCATTTACAAATTTATATAGTTCAGTCCCATAGTGTCATTATGAAAATAAATAAAGATTTCAAGTATGTAATCAATATTTCTTAAATCAGGAATAAGCTATGACTGCAATAAAAGATTTAAAATTTCAAGTATTTATGTTCAAATCTATGCTAATATTATAAAGAAACGAGTTTGAATGTGCTAATCTCAGGAACTATCCTTAATGCATTAGATGTCATGTTCATTGAGGAAGGCTATAGACTATATAATATCATCATGCAACTACTCAAGGAAGCGGAGCAGTAATCATATATGTCAACAAATTAGGCAGACTTCCATACATTATTGTAAAATTGAGTTTATAATCAAGTAAATTTAAAACAGCACACACAAGGCACAATTAGTATTTTATGTTTAATTGTAATTTTCTTTATTCCAGGTTGAAATCAAGCCTGAGATGATTGGTCACTATCTAGGTGAATTCTCTGTCACATACAAGCCTGTCAAGCACGGTAGACCCGGTATTGGTGCTACTCACAGTTCCAGGTTCATCCCACTTAAGTAGACGGAACTTTCACTTAGGTTAAGTTAAAACAACACAATGATACAATAAAGTATTTTTGTGGAATTTATGTATTTTATTTTTAGACTTTCTTGTATCTATTATCTGCTCAATCATTCTCTTCATTTTATTCTTATGTATTTAAAACAGATGAGCTAAATATAACCTATAGAAAAATATACTACAAGTATTTTAACTAAAATATAAAGGTTAGATAGATAACATGGACTTTTTTGTATAACTGTTAAGAAATAATATTAGCAAAAATTAATTTAATGATAGTTAACTAAACTTTATTTGGAAAACTATTACAATACGTTTGTTAATTAAATATTCATCATGACCGGAGCTAAAAGCATCTACTACTGGACATAGGCATGTCCCAAAGATTTTCACGTCAACCTCTAGCACACCGCATTGAGTGGAAGGCTCATGCCATATGTGGTTCCCTCTTGACCTTCAGTTCTATGAGCAATGTATTCCGCTCACAGCCTTCACTTCACAGACTTCAACTTGGAGATTCGGCGGGCTATGTCAAGTAATGTGGATCACTAATTTAGATAAAACAGTTTTTTTTTTCATATAATTTCATTTATCGGCGAATGAATCGGTGAGTTCAGTAACAGGCGGTGCAAGGACTATCAAGAAGAACTATCCATCAATTTATTAAAAAAAAACATTTAACTCATTTAATCAATACGAATCGCTCATAATTTCTGCATTAAGTTTTTGAAGTAAGAAGTGCATTTTTTTAAGCTAGTGTGTTAAATTTGGAGACAAAGTCATTTGTGGACCAAATTCCAAAAGTTGTTAAAATTAGCTGACATGTATGTCCCTCCCAACGTGCGTTCACCTTGTCGTGGTGGGGGGGGGGGGGGTTGTTCAGTAGTGCCCGGCAATACAGCCGGGCGCGAAGCCAAGAAACGCAAAGGTAGGTGGCCCGCTTCGGTGGGCAGTGGGAGGCGGTCCTCTTCGGAGGGCGGTGTTCCATGCGAGTTGCTCCTGGTACTTCTCTGATAGCAAAGTGGACCTTGGAGCAACCCCGTGGTTGTTGTGGTCTGCTTCGGCAGACCTGCCGTCGGGGCGTCGTAGTTGAATGCGTAAGCGATCCTGCGACGCCCCATAAAGACGGGGGAAGGCTTTGTTGGGTTTTAGTGGGTAGTACTGGCTTTGCCGGTGAGTCCCACACTTCGTGCGTAAATGCATTTCAAAAAAAAAAATAAGACTTGTTACAAAACAGCAAAATTATCAAAACATGTTATAAATAATTTAATCTAGTATGCTTTGTAAATGACTTAGGGATTTTAATGTTCATGCAATTATTAATAAATCACACAATAAGTTTTATACTAATACAGATGCCCCATCCCATTTGAACACTTATGATTTCTGGGTGATTTTTGTTTGCTTGAATAGATAATAGATGTCGTTGATCCGCAATCTTTCAAACTATTTTATTTTATAAATACATATGTGTAATATATGTCAACCGTGATCGAATTGTGGCTAATTCGTTCATGATGTCAACTATTACAAAACTCGTATTTTAATTATTTTATTAAAAAACCACACCACACGTGTGTGCACCACAAACTCATAATCTGATTGCTAATTTTTCAATAATCTGTAAAGTTACGTAAATTTCGTTTACGAACTTATTATTTCGCTTTATCTCACATACGATTTTTTTTAAAAACATACATTTTCCATATAAATTTGTTACCTTTTGGTTTTTGTTAACTTTACACAATAATAACAAATCGATACACGTAATGCCATCTATTGACATTTATTTTAACTTTAGTAATTGAGTTAGTAGTGCGTAATCATAGATGGCGCTGTTTATACTTTATGAGTTCATGACTGGAATAATATGGATAAAAACGATTACAGTAACGTAATTTTTTTTATTGAATCCTAAATGAATTTTGTTATATTTTGCATATTATACTACTTATGAGCACGTATTATATATGTAAGTAGATTTTAAAATCAGTTCAACAAAAACAGGACCATCATCAGCGTCATCGGCGTCGAAGCAAAAAGAATAGCCTGTATTTAAGGCTAACTAATTTCTTTGTATGGGATATAGCCGATAGGGCATTTGCATCTGTTAGTATAGTGTCATTTGTGAAACATATAATGTACGAAGTTTCGTTATATCCGACTTGGTTGTGAGTAGGTATATATTAAAGGACTTAATATTTAAATAATGCATCAAATAAGTTAAAAAAACCAATTATATAAGAAAATAATAAAAATGTTTCATGAAATAAACTATTAAAGTAGTGGCATAAAAAAAGCTGGTATATATACTATATTCCAATTTTCAGAAAAAAATAGCGGTGTTTGAATAAGCCGTTTTTTTCAACCCTGGGATTTTTTTAATCATGCCTCTATATAACTTTTGAATGCGTTTATACAGGTGTTAACTTTTATATACATGAATAAACTTGTACAATTGTTATACTTTGCGATACGGGAACCATCTGATATGAAAACTAACCTATGGAACTTTCCGCCCCGTAATAAGCTTTCCGTGGTGGCAACCGTACTTTAAAAATATATTGTAAATTGTAATTCATTGCAAGCTTTTAATTTTCTATGACTGTAAGTATAGTAGGATTATTTATTAATTACCTTATTACATATAAACAAATTCTATAATTATTTGAGAAGACGAATTAAATCGCATAATAACAATTTGATTAAATTTAAAATAGCAATTTGATTTCGAATATAGATAATGGCGGGCTTACGGACTTAGAGATAAAATGACGTAAAACGCGAATATAAAACTGAAAACTACAGATAGGTATAATTGACGTTTAAAAAAAGGTTTTAATTTCTTAATAAGTTAGATTGTAGATTGTCACATAACTCCTAACACTCCATTAAAACTAATAAATAATATTCACACGCATCTTCACTAGCAATTTTAATCTATAAACTGATATATTGTCTGTTTGTCTGTTTGTACGGGCTAATCTCCGAATCTATTGGACCGATTTAAATGAAATTTTGCATGGTGGTACCTTATATCCCCGGACAACGTCTTAGATATTTTTATCCCGGAAAATATAATGGTTCCCGTGGGATAGTTAAAAAACTATTATAACTTATACAACTTATGCACCTAATTTAGTAAAATTTAACATTCTGATACCTTATTATTATTATTTTTATCCGCAATCACGTAATTTGTCATTATTTTATCTACCTAGAATAACAACTAATTATGCACGTAATAGCTTTATATACCGTTCTTGCAGATTGCATAATGAAATATTTAATGACATAGATTTATTTTCCCTTTCTTTAAATAAGTTCAAAATTTTAACCAGAAGTGTCTGTTCGTGATTTCCCCGTTTTTTTTTTGTTATATACTTTAATTTTTAATTTTAATAAGCTAACATATACCTACCTTAAGAATGTGTAAACGGTGAAGACTTAATTGGTGTATGTATTTTTTTTATTTCTTTTGTTTATAATATGTAACATAATACTGTTTGTCTTCCAAATAAATAAATAAATAAATATATATAAAAGAAAGTCGTGTTAGTTACACTATTTATAACTCCAGAACGGCTTAACCGATTTGGCTGAAAATTGGCGGGGAGGTAGCTTAGAACCCAGAGACGGACATAGGATACTTTTTATCCCGTTCGACTGCGTTCCCGTGTGATATTGTCTGTTTGTCTGTTTGTACGGGCTAATCTCCGAATCTATTGGACCGATTTAAATGAAATTTTGCATGGTGGTACCTTATATCCCCGGACAACGTCTTAGATATTTTTATCCCGGAAAATATAATGGTTCCCGTGGGATAGTTAAAAAACTATTATAACTTATACAACTTATGCACCTAATTTAGTAAAATTTAACATTCTGATACCTTATATTGCCGGTCAAACAACCGGTTACTTTTCATCCGGGAAAATTGAACGGTTCCGTGGGAACTAATAGATTTTTATTAGTGTTTTTCTAGAGGCGAACCCGAGCGAAGCGAGGGTGAGCCGCTAGTATAAAAATAAAAGCTATAAAATCACCTGAAAACTTACGATATATAATGAATAACTTAAATCGCTTTTTGATTGGTTAACTTATTATGTTTTGAATGGTAATTAAATACCATTCAAGCATTTCAGTCACAATGAGATCGCAGTGCGTAATTGTAATAGTCTGGTTAATAAGAGTGCATGCCATTGTCTTTGCGACTTGAGCGGGCGGTTCATTTTTGCGAGATGAAACCGGTGTCGACTGCCGCAATCCGATGAGTACCGACCTCGACGACGCCGTAGCTGCTTTATTTAACATACAACCCTTTTAAGTTGATCACTCCCTACATGGACTTACTAATTATCACCCAATATTGTTGTTTCTATGAATTCTATTGGGTAACTAGAGTTCTCGCAAAGTAGTCAAAAATAAAGTTAAATTATGACATTGGTGTTTTAACTTAAAAATGACGCCATCACGTTGTCGGTGACCTTATCATATTAAAGAAATATTTTCATATGTATATATGTATTACGTTTATAAGTACCACGTTAGAAGAAAATAGCGTACTACATACATATAATTTTTTTCTTTTATAAATTATTGTGCTTTAAAAAGCAAATCAAGCACATATTAAACTAATAACAACTATGTATAAAGCATACATATGCCTAAATTAGACATTTAGTTAATTGTTCACTTACATTTTATTTCAAAAAAAAACTAAAAGCAATATTAAAAATAAACATCTGTCTGTCAGTGTTCCTAACATTGCAATTTTCTAGATTTTTATGTAAAAAAATATCGACTTCATGTCTAAAAAATACAACAAAATCTATAAAAAGCTCGGATTGTTCGGACATCGCGTCCGTCGCTCGCACTTTTGGGTCTCAGTACGTAACATCACAGATCTTATAATACTATACTAGTGTAACATTAATATATAAGTATACTAGTATTGCCCGCGGCTCCACCCGCGTTCAGATGACCAAAAACCAAATTCTTATGTTTTACATATTAGTATACTCTTACATTACAGTTTTTGTATTTTATCTCAGAAATGAGACATTTTCCTGCGGTAAAAGGTATCCTATATGTTGACCCGGATAACCAGCTATCATCATACCAAATTTCATCAAAATCCCTCCAGTGGTTTTTCTGTGATGCGGTAACAGACAGACAGACAGACAGACAAAAATCCTTAAAACTATAGATTCGGCCTCTGTATCGATAACAATGTCTGTCTATTTTAATAAGATTTTCCAAAAAATATTTAATGTACAGATTCGGCTTAGTTACAATTTTATTATATGTATAGATTTCGACATACATACATGTATCTTGTATTATTTATGTTTCTTATATCTTGTATTCATTTATATAGCATGAGCTCTTTTAGGCGTTTTATTGTAGGGTTAAGGTGTCAGGTGAAAGTTAGTCTACAATTACCTAGACTAAAATTTGAATACCTACTCTAATGATTCGAATAATTGATCCATCAACCACAGCATTGTTATTGTTAAAACCAAATCTTTACAATCTTAGCCCCAAGGTTTGTTAGTACATGTACTATATAGTACCACCGGTTTGTGCTGTGCAAGGTGTTAACTATTGCTATCATCTGTTTACGATGATTGCTTTATGATATGACCGTCACGGTATAACAGACCTATGCGTATATATTCGTTCATGTTAAAGTGTAAAGCTTTGAAGATATTAGCTAATAGCTTATACTTAGGAATCTATAAGCTTAACTAATATTAAAAAGTAACGTAATATCTGCGTTGTTTAATAAAATAAAAGATACCTACGTTTAATTATAATTGTCATAATTTATCATGATAATAATTGAAATATGAGCTTAAATATGTCTAGATTATTCTGGCTAATTTAGGTACATACTGGTAAAAACGTGAAGGAGGGTATATATATGTGGGTATCATTATACATAAGTAATTTAGAAGGTTATATTGTTTATTATAAATTTCTAGATGATGGCGGTTCTCGGACTGTCTGACTTCATCATAATGGCATTTGTGCGAAATGCTCTTGCAACAATTTGATACTCATAAGTCTTAATTGATTCTGTCGAGTTCTCGTTACTCCGCAAGGGATGCGATATATTATTCATGAGCGTGTGTATGGGTTGAAGTCGATTCTATTATAAGTAAAATATGTGAATCAACTTTATCGAAATTAGTTACTGAAAGTAAGATTGAACACGTCTACTTTTGGGGTATATGAGTCATAGAAAAATAACATTTATTCAAATTACTCGAATAATTACATATAGTAGGTACATATATACATAAGTAAGTGACAATAACTGCAGTATTTTTGCTTTTGTATTTTTAAAATAATACTTAAACAAATAAATACCTATATTATAAAAATAAAAAATCCGACTGCATAAAAGCTAGGTAACTAAATAGATGAAAACAAGTTCACGATAGAATATAGTATTATGCAGTCGGAGACATACATACGAGTATGTACAATGTACGTCTTGCGGCAAGGATGAAACGTGTTACATGTCTCCGACTGCATAATACTATATCCCATCGTGAACTTGTTCTCATCTTTTTAGTTAGCTTTTATGCAGTCGGGTTTTTTTATTTTTATAATATATTTATTTATTTACAGCTTTTTAAGTATTTTTAAGTAAGAAAATTAGCGAGAATGGTTGTTAACCATCTTTAAATATTTATACCTATATCCTAAAATGTTGTTTAAAATGAGAAATGATGTAAGAAACCTAAAAACGATTTTTAAATATCTATTCAACGTTACCCCACTTGACATAGTTCGTCGATTTTCATTTTTTTCTTTTTCATATTATGTCACTTATCTAACAATACTTGCACTAATGAGACGAATCTAACGATACCTTAATTAAAGAAGTCCATCGAGTAGTTTGGAAGATATGAGGGAATAAAGAATATAACAAACAAACAAACATACAAAGATAGGCGCGAAAAACATAACCCTTTCCTTGCAGTTAAAAATTATAAAGACAATTATAAAAACTGATCAAGTGTTCTGTAATTATTCGTCATATTATTATTGAGACCCACACAATGCCACTAACGCAGATTTCAATTATCAAAAGCTTTAAGATGCTTTGAAAACTTATGAAAAATAATTCAATTTATAAAATTTATTTTCTAAAGTATTGTTTTTTTATCTTATACCTATACTCTTGGGTAACTGGTAACATAGTTGATTGTTACTTCATAGTTACAGAGTCCACACAGTAGATACCAGTTATTTGTTAGCGTAGTAAGTAATACATATAAGAAAATGTAAATAATTGTTAGTCGACGACTATGCGGTGGGTAAAAATTGAAAATGTTGATCATTTCTGACAGATGTCCGCCATTTGATGTATTTTTTTACTTAATATAGGATAACATTTCTATTCCAATAAAAACATTTCAAGGAGAAGAAATATTATTTCCCTCTAACTCCTTATGCGACCAAGGCAAAGAAGCACATAAGTATTAGGTGTTACTCCGACTACGAATAGTGCTTTATTTATTCGTAAAAGATTTCAATTACAATTATTTATCTATTAAAAATAATATCTACTTAATAATAATGGCTTTGAAAAAAGGAGCTCTCTTATAAGAGAAAATGGAACCCTTTAACCCAGATATTTTCGAAGTCTGTCTGTATGGTGTGCTTTGATTTCTATCGGCTGGCACCAACTTCGGAAATATCTGATTAGGTATTTATTATAAACGAAAATCAACGTTTAGTTATTTTTTACTTTTTAGTGCCTGGAAGTCGTTTTTTTTTGTTTTTATTTTTCCATTTTTAGTGTAGACGTAATAAGCAGGTACTGTGTAAGAAAAAAGTTTTTAATGACATATTCAACTAAGCCATTTATTTAAAAATAATTTATTGATAATTTTTTTAAAAACCGCTAGACCGATTTTGATAAAATTTAAATAGTACCACCTGGGAAGTGTAACCCTTTGAAACAAAAAAGAATTTTTCAAATCAGTCCAGGCGTCTTCGAGTAATCGGTGAACACACATAAAAAAAGAAAAAAAATCGAACGAATTGAGAACCTTCTCCTTTTTAGAATTCGAGTGAAAAATTGAAATTTAGGAAAGGAACAATGGCAAATACAATATTATGTAGACTTACGGTGTTGGGATTGAAAGACTGCCGGTGTATAAATTAGGCTATAAAAATACTACGTAACATGTGTTAGAGACTATTATAAAATACATATGACAGTTATGTTTCTAATACATATATTATATAAATAAGCGGCCAGTATTATTACTACATACGGGAACCATTGAGGGGCGTACCTATAGTATAAATAAAGAAATCTTACATACGAGTACAGCACACTTATGAAGCCCTGAATAAGGAGGATGACTTTTATCAATCAAATCGAAACCAACCTTTTATCAATCAAATAAAATCAATCAATGGCCAAGGACGGGCTGGCGAACTTCACATGTCTTATGGAAACTTGCTAGGTTCTCTCAGACAAGCAGGTTTCCTCACGATATTTTCCTTCATCGTTAAGACTACTGGTAATCATGTTGGAAATGATTCGCACATGAAAATATCAGAGGTGCGAGACCCGGGATTTGAACTCGCTTCACTCGGTTTCCCAAGCGAGCGCGTTACCACTATGCTACCACTGCCTGAAAAAATTACAACGTGTCTTTTATAGGTTGCCATCAATTATTCAGACAATGTATGTAACCTCGCAACTAACGTATGTTGCTTTTATGCCATCATTACGTTTAAATATAAATGAAGGTAAGTAAGTACGCTATCTCTCTATCACTAACATATGGAATCACATGTTAATCTACTAAGGTGAAAAAGAGACGAGAAATCACAATTTCATGCAAATTTCCCAGAGATTATGAGTCACTACATTCTTACCGCTCAAGTATACCTATTCCCTGCGATCAATTCTACGAAATAAATTTTCATTGCTTAAATAGAATACACGTCTTGCTCATATGTACTCATATGTACTTCAAAATGTTGAATATAAGTGCCTATATTTTTGTTGTATGTTCATATATTACTTAATACTTTAGGTACTTTCAATTTTTCATTTCTAACACTACCAAATCTTATCAAAACAAACGCTATAATTCATAAAAATATTCATGTTCAATGTCAATAATCATTTCAAATAAATACTTAATATATAACATAAAGCTACAACAATAAAAATAATAAAATTGAGGAATACAAAGACAAATTCGCCATGTCTGTAACCAATGAATAGGTATATATGAATAATGTTTAAACTCGCCAGCTGAAAAGTTACCTACTATGCTATCCGTTAAGAGTATAAAGATTATAGATATTCAAAGTGTTTTGTTAACCAACTTAAAAAAGAAGATCTTCTAAATCGGTCTAGTAGTTTTTGAGTTTATATTCGTACATTACAAACATACAAAAATGTAAATCTTGTCTTACGATGTAGGAAAACATCGCGGGAAAACCCGCCTGTCTGAGAGAACCTAGCAGGTTTTTGAAAGACATGTGCAGTCCTCAAACCTGGACTTGACCAGCGTGGTGGACTATGGTCTGTTCCCCCTTGTATTGAAGGGAGGCCTTTGCCCAACAGTGGGACGTTAAAAAGAGCTTCATACAATAAATACATACCTACATATAAAATGTTCCTTATTCTTTAAAGGAAGTAAACGATTTGTATGACAAAATTGAGATTTTTTTTTTTATTAGAAATGGGCTCACTCTTGACCTTTATCTTAGCTCGAAGGCACAGAAAAGGTCTACGATCTAGCGAGTTTGCCCAAGAGAAGCTTGTTAACACGCACCTTAAATAGGTTCAGGTTATACGCACTCGGAAAAACAGACGCAGGCAGCGCATTCCACATCTTGGCTGTGCGCATTATAAAAGATGACGAATAGCGCTTAGTGCGAGTGGTCGGAATGTCAACCAAGAAAGGATGGTATCCTGCAGTATGTCTGCTGTTCCGATAGAAGAATGGCGATGGCGTCATGAGACTGTGGAGCTCGTGGGCACACTCCCCGAAGTACAGTCTGTAGAAAACCGACAGACAAGCAACTTGGCGACGGTGTGCTAAGCTGTGAAGCTTAGTTTTCACAAGCTTTTCGTCGCCGATTAGCTTTTTAGCTCTGCGTTCCACCGAGTCAAGAGCGGCTAGTTGGTATTTTGTAGAGCCATCCCAAAGGTGACTGCAATACTCCATGCATGATCGGACTTGAGCTTTATATAATGTGAGAAGCTGTCCAGGCGTGAAGTATCGCTTAACCTTGTTAAGGATGCCCAGTTTCTTGGCCGCAGTCTGTGCCTTCGACTCGATGTTGTCGCCAAAGTTAAGATTTGCACTTAACCTTATGCCGAGAAGCTCTAGACTGTCGGAAATCTCTACAGGTGTACCACGAAAAGTAGGAGTCAAGCTGAACGGACTCCTTTTTGCGGAAAATAGACAGGCTTGCGTTTTGGCGGCGTTGAAATCGACCAGATTGTCATCACCCCATTGTGAGACAAGACTTAAGGTCGCATTTGTACGCTCTACCATGGCCTCTCTCAAAGTACTTATTAATACCCCTCCGTCCCTTGCACCGGGCACATAGCTCTCTATGACTGTGCTGTCATCTGCATATGCAACAATACCTGTTGAAAGTAGGTCATTGATGTGTAGCAGGAAAAGAGTCGCAGAGAGAACAGACCCCTGTGGAACTCCGGCATCAATAGCCATTAGATCGGAGGAGCAGCCGTCAACGACGACTCTGATCGACCGTTCGGTTAGGAAATCTGATACCCAGTCGCAGAAGTCGGAAGGGATGCCGTAAGCAGGAAGCTTGCTCAGTAGACTTGCGTGCCAAACCCTATCAAACGCCTTCGAGATATCGAGTGAAACTGCTAGAGCTTCACCACGGTTTTCTATGGCGTCACCCCAGTACTGTGTGACATACACAAGAAGGTCCCCTGTAGACCGTCCCCTGCGGAAGCCATATTGATGGTCGCTAAGGAGATCATTAGCTTCAAGGTATGACATCAGCTTTCTGTTAAGTACCTTTTCCATAACTTTACAGAGTATGGAGGTAATGGCGATTAAGAAATTAACGTAAGAATAGTAACATAAGCAGCAAAATCACGCTATTATATTTGACTTAGAGATTTTTTAGCGGATTCCATCTATGTATACACTTCTTTAGTCAGAAAATCAAAACAACCTTAAAATCTATAATATGATTTAAAAATTCTGTTGTTGCTAGAGATAACGCCATTTATTTCGCATATTTTCTTAGCTTTCATTTAATGACAAATTATAACTAGTAGATTTGAAAATATTTTCATTATCTATTTTTAATTCCTAAAGTTAGAGATACACGTATTTACAAATATTTTTTATATTCCAAATTAAGAAGGTTTATTTTATTAGGTACCGGTTTTGCACTTGTGACAACATAAATATATCTGATAAAATTTTATTGTTTGTTGTAATTATAAAATATTATACAGATCTCGTGATATGATTAATATTTTTCATAAAATATAAAACCTATTCAGTATCATTTTATTGTTTATGACATAGGTAGGTACCTATTTTATAATAAATGTACTTTTATTATAAAATAGGTACCATAGTATATAGTATTATAAAATAGGTAGTATATATTCCATAGACATTTTCTACATAGTATTTTTTACATTTTAAATTTTCTTCTGGCATTCAGAGCATAGATTTACACTTACTGTTAGTACTCAGAGCTAAGCGCTAGGACAGAAGAGAATGGTGTTGGGCAACACATCCAAGCACTTGTCCAAAAACGACTGTTTGATAAAAACAAAAATCTTTCCGTTTAGGGAATTTTCCGCTACTTCTATTTTGATAGATATTCATTATATTAAAGTTAAGCCATGACGTCCAATGGTCACATATTTTCAGTAGATATACATAAACATAGACATACATACGTCCATCATTCTGTATTTTTTGAAAATTTTAATTAATAAAAGATTTTTCAGGATGTTGTGAATTTTCAGGATTGAGTAGTTCAGATGTCCTCCATCATCCAAGCACACGAACCTTACCTGATCGTTAGATCTAATGTAAATTTCACAAGCTTGAAATTCATGAGCTTTATTTCAAAAATGTTTTTTTTATTGAAACAAGCTACGGCGCGCTAGAATATATAATTAGGCACATTGATCATATTTCGACATATTTATTAATGTAATTATATTTTGTGGTCGATTCATTTCACATTACTTCAATGCAAGTAATACGTTATGAGTTATAAACTAAAAATACCCATGGACGATATGGGAGTAAAGTTCGCGTAGCGTCCCGCAGGCAACGGCCGTCGCCGCTGAAACTGGAAGAAATCTCGTCATAACTAGAACGAATAATTGGTGTAATTAAAAATTATTGTATGTCAGAATTAAGGGCGCTTCATTTATAAGGAGCGAGCGCGGAGGCTTCGCAACTATGGTTCGCTGACGACCGCGCCGTCCGCACGCGTTCTCGCACATCCTTCGCGCTGTACTAATATAACATATAACACCTTTCTTTTACTAATGCTGTATTAAAATGTATTTCGAATTACACTCTAAACAAAAAAGGTAATGCAAAAATGCCGTAGTGACTATCCTTGACTATATATTTTTAGTGATTAGTGAAAAAAGTGATAATAGTTTTTATCTCATCTTCGTGAGGAAGTAAACTTTTCAGTACAATAAAAACGGTGACAGGTAAGTTGGTTTTTATCTGTGTGCAGCACCATATCATTTTATATTTTAACTACATAATTATAATAATAAAATATGATGCAAAAGATATAGTGGGTAGTCGCGTAATAAGTTGGTTTCATATATATATATATATATATATATATATATATATATATATATGAATGTGTGTATATAAAAATATTACTATCTAACACCATCTATGTAAATAATATGTGTTTAATCATCAATGAATGTATAAATTTAATTTATAAAGAAACAACAAGTTCAAATGATATGGCAACAGGTTTTGCCAGTTCCTTGACTTTCCTTTAAGTATATTGTGTGTATAAAAAAATACGAGTTCGTACGCAACTTATATGTTATATTCAACATTATTAAGAAATAATAATATTTTTTATACATATTTTTTGATTTAAATAGCACCAAATTATAATAGAGATAAATCTTGATATGCATAAATACATAATACATATTAAAACATAAACAGTAATAATGAACGGAAATAAATAATACATACCTAGGTAGGTGTTGTATTTTACAAGTATTTGTTTTTTTTTTAATTTATAATCAAAATCACTAATATATATCGTTCTCGAAAATACTGGCGGCACCATTTCTCTTTTATATTAAGAGAGATGAAGAGATATTTGATTAAAACTGACGTTATGTACCATTTGATTTTTTTTCATTGGATCATTATTGTGAATGAAATGAATAAAAATGCTAAAAGAACCTTCTACTGTAACAATCGTAACATTTAATATCACTATAATTAATTACCATACACTCTGACACCAAGTTTATCAAGTCTTAATACTCGTATACACGATAAAATTCACAGCAGGCTATATTTTTTGCTAATTTTCAGAGTTTGGGTGTTGTTGTAATTGAAATGCTTCAAAAAATGACGTTCTAGGCATCCCAAATCTATACATATAATAAAATTGTAACTAAGTCGAATCTGTACATTAAATATTTTTTGGAAAATCTTATTGAAATAGACATTATTAACGATACAGAGGCCGAATCTATAGTTGTTAGAATTTTTATCTGTCTGTCTGTTACCGCATCACAGAAAAACCACTGGAGGGATTTTGATAAAATTTGGTATGGTGATAGCTGGTTATCCGGGTTAACATATAGGATACTTTTTATCGCGGGAAAATATGTTACTTACGAGAAAAAATACAAAAACTGTATTGTAAGAGTATTATGTATTATACTAATATTTAAAATCTAATAATTTGGTTTTTGATCATCTGAACGCGGGCGGAGCCGCGGGCATTGCTAGTCCAGAAATAAAGATAAATAAAAATCGTATTGTAAACTAATAGCGTGTATTATAAATCTTCGTATTTAGCAATGATTTTTATTAATGTTTTATCTATACTTTTATACTAATATAATAAATGTGAAAGTTTAGATGTTTGGACGGATGTTTATTACTCGATCACACCAGAACGGTGGAACAGATCTGGATGAAATTTGGAACAGAGATAGATTATAGTCTAGAGTAGTACATAAGCTATTTTTTATCCCTGAAAAATGTACCCGTAAATGAACCCGAGCGAAGCGACTATGAGCCGCTAGTAGTTAACAATGGAAAAAAAATATTTTTATACCGAGATTTATTATATTTATGAAACGGATTTATATATTAACATATTATAATCAGGAAACTTAAATAAAATTGTTTACTGGACACAGTTGTAGCAGTACCAGAGTAAAAGCTTCGTAGCTCCTCTTTGTTAATATTATGAACACGCCTATAGTTTCGTGGGAGTGTGCTTTAAAATTGGTAATTATTAAAGACATGTTTGACAGACAAATACAAGACATTTGCTAAAAATTCATTCACATTTTAAAAAGTTGAATTTTGTTGTTATAAAGTGATTATTGAATAAATAAATAAATTAAGAGTATAAAAATTTAGGTGTTTATTTTAAAATTAAATTTTGCAACGAAGTAATGTGTGCTCAACTGGTACCTTTTGAAGCCATTAACAAGAAAATCGAATTGAAATTTTGCTATATATAGGTATGTATATTTTAGATTTAAAGTAAATTTTTTAGGGAGAAGTTTAAAGATATCCATTTTGCCATACCTCACCAGTCTCCAATAGATTTTGCTGCAGCGCATCAGCTGCTACGCCGTTATGACACGTGGATATTTGAGTATGTAGAATGTCCTTCTACGCAGGCTGAACCATGGTCAGAGGCTAGTTAATTATATAATTTTTACTACCATATACATTTGTAATTTGATGTTTTTAAGCCGAATCTATCTATCTATAGTTTTCAGAATTATTGACTGTCTGTCTGTGACCGCATCACGAAAAAACCACTGGTGGGATTTTGATGAAATTTGGTATGATGATTTGGTTATCCGGGTCAACATAAAGGATACTTTTTGCTGCGGGAAAATATCTATCACCTATGATAAATCTATACTAAACGTTAAAACGTAAGTAGGGACGAACCCGAGCGGAACGAGGGTGGGTCGCTAGTATCTTATAAAGCGAGACTTTTATATAAGTCAATACTTTACATTCTATTGTTTGTTAAATATCAGTTATTGTTCAGTCAGACCTATCTAATTGAAATGTTATTTAGCATTTTTAATATTATTTTTAAAAAAAGAGAAATTTGTCACATAACTGTATGTGCAAAATATTGTTATCGGTGTTGTTTGCGATCCACAATTCGAAACAGCACAATCTATATGATTTTTCTTTAATGGAATTTCAACATAAATAATATAAATGGATTTATTTCATATATCTTTTAATATTAAAATATAGTCGACAATGAGACACTTAATTCATAAAAAGTATCATCTAGTGTTAAATACAAAAATTAGATATGTACGATTTTAATATAAATGTATAAAATTATATAGATAATGTTACTAATCCTGACTGATTTATCAATACTTAACTAAAAAACTAGACTTAAAGGGATCACTATAATAAGTAATGCCTCCTGACCGATGATATGATATATATCACTCATTCTCCAGCCAAAAAATTATCTTATTTTCAAAATAAGAAATTTCTATTTAAACTACTTAATCTAGTCTAACTAGGCCATTATGTTAAAGAGATAGATTTATAAATATCATATTGGAACTTTTTAAAGATCTAAATTTTATATGTGCACAAATAATTGTTCGTAATTGAGGTATCTTCTAGAATCTAGAGTGATCTGGAGCCCCATAGCTTATCTAAATAGGTACTTATGTCATCACGAAATCGTTTTTAGAGTACCTATTGGATGTTATTTTCTTTTAAAAAATCCATGGTAAAATAGTATGATAAAAATAGGTTGATAGCTGTATGTATGTACGTATTTATTCAAGATCCAAGGTGATCACTTTGACCTTGACAAGAAACGAAACTGTAACAGTGGATGGAAAAATGGAATCTTGTTTACAAAAGGTCAATTTGATAACCAGGAAAATATTAATCCTAATATTATTTGTGGGGTCAGAACTCGTGAGGTTTTTAAAAAATAATTATGTTTACTTTACCGTTATGTGGTAAAGAAATAAAATATAGAGAAATGATTCGGTTTTACGACTTTCATCGTTGTCGGGGGCTTCGTTTTCGAGACACTGTAGTGTTGATTATTAAATAGATCGGGTCAAGTATCTATTCGTATGTAAAAATATAATTTATTTGGGCAAAGATCGAACTTGTTCAGGCTTCAGAGTCGAGAGTAGTGAGTCAAATGTTTACATGGATGAATGCTTCACTGTTCTACGATGGTTATTTACAACGCTAAGCTATGATAATAATTACTTAATATGTTAATGTGATAGTATAACACTTCCGTAATAATGAGTTGCTATGGTAAGAAAATTATCTTTATTTAAAGAAAGGTTTATTAATTAATTAAAAAATTAGGTTGCTTAGAATCGATGAGCAATATCTCTATATAACCTAGTATTTAGTAGATGTTTTCTATTTTATTCCGTCATATAATTCTAGCACCCAACAACAAGGTGAATACTTAGTTTATTGTAATACATTGTTTCATGTTGCCAATGCTATGAAATACGTAAAGAGCTTCATCATTCTATTACATCTATTACTTGATTAAACTGTAGGCCGCGCCTCTCTTGACGTTATTATACGGTTCCAAGATCTGTTTCGAAAGTGACAAAGTTAATTGCCATTCGCAAACAGGGTCATTAAAATGAATAGCGATAAGGATTTAAATTACCTAGACAATTACATTAATATATCCATCCATGATTTAGGTGTATACGAGTATCTTATGATTATATAATAGGCCATTAATTGTGCTAGATTTGAAATAATTGTCTCAAAAATACTATATCTTTCTTACACGAGCGAATACTTTTAAGCTAAGATGTTTTTTTTTACAATTTTTATTCATACGTAGGTATAGGTACGCGGAATTTATTAAAGTTACAACTACGCGGTCATATTTAAGCATAACAAAAATAGCTGTACATTTCTTGTAATCATAATTTCTGCCTTTGATTGAAGGAAGAGTTTTATTATTTAATAAACGTCGTAAATAAATTCTGTTTACACTAACCAGTGTGTTCCACGAACTTTACTCTAGATTCAGTGATTTGAATTATAAAATTAAATTTATTACAGGCTAAAGTTGAAGTATTTAATAAACTTTTTTGTGTCTTGTATAATCTGTGGTCACTTGTCCGCAATGGCGGCAAAACCTATTTTCGTTAATCTGTATTGTTATTTTTTGTAGTTTATTAGTGTTTGTTAAGAACTCATTGTCGATTAAACCGAGACTATAAAATATTTATGGCAAAGAAAAATCTACTACCAGTAGCACAAAGAGTAAACACGCATAAAATATAAAAATTATCTCCTGACGCCTGTCATTCATCAAGTAAATAAATAATCGCTGAAAAAGCTAACCAGATAAGAAATAAAACTGTTTACTGATGTTTAAAAATCTCTTTAAAGATCAAATATGATATTCGTGGTATGCTTTTTCATTTATACACATAATAAAATTCTAACTAAGTCGAATCTGTACATTAAATATTTTTTGGAAAATCTAATTGTAATAGACATTATTATCGATAGAGTCCGAATCTATAGTTTAAGAATTTTTGTCTGACTGTCTGTTACCGCATCACGAGAAAACTACTGGATAAATTTTGATGAAATTTGGTATGATAATAGCTAGTTATCCAGGTCAACATATAGGATACTTTTTACCGCGGGAAAATATCTTATTTCTGAGAACAAATACAAAAACGTATCTTTTTGTTACATATTGTAAAGAGACACATATTGTAAATGGTGCAATTATTTTGTTTAAATTATATTCTTACTGGCAATTAAACTATACCACATGATTTTATAATAACAGAGTTGTTATATGGCGCATTGTTATGTGTATGAGCGGTCAATTACGTTTTCTTTATACACATGAAAATTCTTTTAAAATTTTCCGTAATTAAAAAAAAAGTTATTATATTTCGTATATTTTTGAAGTTATACTTCTTTTGGCGCGTTTAGAAAAAAATATGAGAGTAAAATTTTTACGATGCGCGCGCACACCGACAGCCTAAAAGCGCCTGTTTGTTGCCATGGTAACCGTTGCTATGGTCTGACAAATCTATACATATAATAAAATTCTAACTAAGTCGAATCTGTACATTGAAATTTTTTAGAAAATCTTAATGAAATAGTCATTACTATCGATACATAGGCCAAATCTATAGTTTTTAGAATTTTTGTCTGCCTGTCTGTCTGTTACCGCATCACGGAAAAACCACTGGAGGGACTTTGATGAAATTTGGTATGATCATAGCTGGTTATCCGGGTCAACATATAGGATACTTTTTACCGCGGGAAAATGTCTCATTTCTGAGAAAAATTACAAAAACTGCATTGTAAGAGTATACTAATATGTAAAACTTAAGAATTTGGTTTTTGGTCATCTGAACGTGGGCGGAGCCGCGGGCAATGCTAGTGTAGTAGTATGTAATATTATATTCTTTCCTTAAATGATAATCTATAAATATATGATTGTAATATGCCTAATATACCTTGTTTAATTATTTTTATTATTTTTTAATACCTTTTACAAACAGAGAGTTTTGACAACAGTATGAAATCTTTAGCTATTTTTGTTTTGTTACGCCGAAGAAGTCTAACTTCTTACGTGCGTACATAAGTACACACACTTTTTATAATTTTTAACAACTGCAAATACATTTATATGTACTTGGAAAGAGATCCAATTGATTTGATGAGATGATTTAAAGTGTGATTTTGTATATTTTAAGAAATATTAACTTTTTTGATAATTGTACTATAAGAATTGTAACACGCTTTTGTTAGCTTCATTTGTAAATTAAGTATGAAAAAAAATCTAGGTATTAAATTTTAACCTACTTTTAGGAGTCGTATGAATTTGAAACTTTGTGTAAATCCGAATGTCAATACAATTGGATTTGTTTAATGGAACTTAATAAAAGCTTTAAGTTTGCGCTCATTTCTGTAGATATTTCTTTTATATTACCGTAAGTTAAAAGCGTGCTTTTTATTTTAAAATTATTATTAGACATATTTATATACATAGTGCACATTAATATACAAACATAAAAACCGAATAAAGTTTTTTGAACGATAAAATAGAAATATGTACTAAAGAGCTTTTATAATATCTTTTAACACTAACACACTCTATTTTATGACGTACATCTACATACAGTATGAGGCGGGTAATACGGTGTTGCAATATTTTCATTTGTACATTGCCGGGTGTAATTGTTTGTAAATTTTGGAACACCGCCAATTCTAATATACTCATGAATGAGATTTTATGGATTAACCACATGAATTCTGGTACTATGCAGTTGAGTAAAAACTTCTCCTAATAGTGACATATTTATGTTAAATCAAATTTAATTTAAGGATAAACATTATTATTTTTTTTATTGTCGCTCGACAAGATGACTCCATGAAGCCTGATGGTAAGCGACAGTGGAATCCAGAATGAGATCCATCGGTTCCGGGACCTGATCTCGATTCCGATCACCCAATTATTAATATATTATTAATATCAACATATTTATTACTTACTTATTTCGCTTGGATGCGTCCCTAGACGAGCTTTTTGGTATATTTTATAGCTTTATTTCATACTGTTTGGCAGCGTACCGCGAAAGAGCAACTCAATGGCCAGATTTTCTTTGACTTCAATTAAAGTATTTTGATTTTTGACGATAAATATATTTTTATCGAATTTATTAATACCCTGTAGCTATGAAGTAACTAAGTAGCTTACTATTAGTGAAAGAATTTGCAGAATCGGATTACTAGTTCCAGAGATTACTCCGTACATTCAAACATAGTAACTTGCATACTTTATCTCTTTATAATATTAGTTTTACCTCTTAACAAATCAATTTATATAATAAATATGTCCTTGCATATCTAAAACAACATCTTAATTATTATACTCGGTCAGTATTCATTTAAGTACTAAGATAAAAAGTTGACAATTGTGAATTGACAGGCTCGTTTGAGAAAGGTTGCAGGTTACAAGTTTTATGTCTTTTAAATAAATTTGTTTTGTTATAAGAAATCAAAATTAAGGTCTTGCTTTTAAGATATTATTGATATAGTGTTAACTATCTTTTCTAATTATCTTAATAATCTTATTAACACGTACTTTGGTCAAGCAAAATCATTTCGTTTTACTCTTTATAGACGAAACATGTCGTATAGGCTGATGGTAAATTACCTTTATGCATAATATTCCTATTAAAAGCCATTCACGAGTTAACTAATGTTAAATGAAAGGCACCTGTAAACAGGCTTTATTAAAATGGACATGCGATGTCCGAGTACAGTACACTTTGTTGTTCACTGATCTAATCATTTAAATTATGACAGCGTGTGTTTTCCTCAAGGTCCGCGTTGTCTCTATAGGTGTGAAGTTTTCTTACTGTTCCTTCAGTAAATTGATGGCTTAAGTGTTATCGGTTACTTGAACAAATATTGTCTAAGTTTTCAAGGTAAAGTTGCAAATAAAATGTTTGTCTACACTTTTATATGTGGTGTTTAATTTGCTTCTTTAAAATCTTAAGCCGCCACGTTTCGAGTAAGAGTTTTGATCCATCTGTTTTGGTTTTGCTACTTTCATTAAATTTTTCTCTTTAAAATCTACGCTACACTTTGTATCACCAGCAATGAGTGAATCACTTCGAAAACGTCCTATTGATAATCAAAACACCAATTTAAATAGTAATTTGTAATTAAAATATTTATGACTAGCGACTCACAATCGCTTCGCTTCGGGTTCATCTTTTCCCATTCACAAAAACAAATCTATTCCACGAACCATACCTTTTCCGGAATAAAAAAATGATCTATATGCTATTCCAGACTAAAATCTATCTCTGTGCTTTCATCCAGATCTTATCAGCCGTTCTGGCGTGAAAGAAGAACCAACATCGATCCATCCATCCATCCTCACAAACTTTCACATTTGTAATACACATTAGGCTTTCAATTCGGTTCTGATATAAGTAAATCAACCTCTTTAGTAAAAATTTAAAATAGCTTTGCTACAATTACATATTACTATTAATTAAAATACATTATCTCGCATTCGTTTCTTGCTTGCATTTATTTAATAAAAACACTACTTCCTAGTCTAAAATGAAAAATACAAGAAAACTTGAATTATTAATTTTCTATTAGCCATGTTCTTAATCTTTAACTTCATATTTAAATAACGTCATAATTGGATTATTCCAATAATTTCTAAATTTTTCAAACTTTTACAAGCTCTACAGGATGTAGAGTCTATAATATTGTCCTTTTATATTTGCCAATAACGGCGTGTAGCATCATTGATATTCACCACGTGTAGGGCGGTGGTCAACCACGTGAGTCTTGCCGATTTTAACCGGATAGAACTGGTGCAAAAGCCTGCTACCATTCGTCTAGCAAGCTTCGCGGTTCGTATGACGTTGTAACATTAAGGAAGTTTCACACTTATTAGAACGAATATTATACTAATTGCTAACTTTTGTTAGCTTATATGTTGTATGTTAATGATAATAAAGTAAGATTTGAAGCTTTTTAAATTTCTAATTTATAAGGTATGTGGTTAATACGATTATTTTGTAAATTTTATTAAGTTTTATTAAGTAATATATAATTTAAAGTACCTAGTATATTTTTTTATATTATATTAAATAATATTTAGTAAAATTATGTTCAATGAATATCTTTAATCTTTAATATAATTTACAATCTATAAGGATAAATAAAGAGAATAAAATCGTAAGGTGGAATGCTTATTTTATACTTTATGTTAGTATGTGCGGTGTGCCTAATTTATTTTTATTTCGCTATAACATTAGTTAATCATTTAATTAACATAATGGAAACCTTGAAACGAGAAAAACCTCGTAAATAAAAATACCGATAATAATCTTTAGAAAAATATTTTTCTATGTTTTAAATCGTCGTAAACAATTTAAATAAATACATAAATGCAAAATGTTGTCGTAAATATTTCTAACGTACATAGTGATGGAGATTAGGGTATAAATGTATACATCTAATAAAATTCTAACTGAGTCGAATCTGTCCATTAGTTATTTTTTGGAAAATCTTACTGAAATATTCATTATTATAGATACAAAGGCCGAATCTATAGTTTTTAGAGTTTTTGTCTGTCTGTCTGTCTGTTACCGCATCACGAAAAAACCACTGGACACATTTTTGATGAAATTTGGTATGATGATAGCTGGTTATCCGGGTCAACATATAGGATACTTTTTACTGCGGGAAAATAACTCATCTCTTAGAAATGCTAAACGTAAAAACATAAATAAGGACGTACCAGAGCGGAGCGAGAGTGAGTTGCTAGTATTACATAAAAATGTATGTAAAAACATAATACTAAATTAATCATTGTACAACTGCACTTATTTCTTTAAATTATTTTTCTGAACTACATGCAGCTTTTATCATCATTTAGTCAATTTCATGTTAAAGCTTTATTTATATTTCTTAGAATTTAATCAGAAATGTGTATAGATCTCATTATAATATTTTCAGGGTATAGATACCATCGTAGTAAAAATTAGTAAACACAGTGAGAACAACTCGTTATCTAGTTATCTATTGTGGGAATACTATAACTTTATTATAATATATGAGTCACTAAAATGGCTAAAGTCATTTGTTTCAGATCTAATTGTAGACTCTTCCGGAAAAAATTGTAATATTTACTGCTGAATAAAAATTTCAACTTTTGTAAAAAGTATCGTTTTAAAAAAGAGTCCTATCCACTTTCATAACATTAAGTCGAGTCGAGGCAAGTAGTTAGTGTAGCAGTAGTTCTCTTAGTCTACATGTTAAAGGACTAGGTAATATGATAATAGACCGAAGGAGTACCTACTTATAATACTGCTACATGTAGTTTTTTTTAAAGCAATAGTGTTTGTGGTCAAGTACACGCACTACTCGGGTTTGAGTGCGAAGGTAATTATGCAAACAATATGACTTAAAATCCATACGATTTTGAGGATACTATCGTAAAATAGTACAAAACTTAATGCTCAACAGCTATAATGTAACTATTAAAAGATGTCGAAACACAGAGAAAAGTTTTGTTGACGATATGAGACTTAATTCTCAAATAGTACTTACAAACTTTATAAAAGAATCTATACCTACATATAATAAAAATCTAACCGAGTTGAATCTGTACGTTAAATATTTTTTGGAAAATCTTATTGAAATAGTAATTATTATCGACACAGAGGCCGAATCTATAGTTTTTAGAATTTTATCTGTCTGTCTGTTACCGCATCACGGAAAAAACACTAGCGGGATTTTGATGAAATTTAGTATGATGATAGCTGGTTATCCGGGTCAACATATAGGATACTTTTTACTGGGAGAAAATATCTCATCTCTGAGAAATTTATACTAAACGTTAAAACTTACTAGGGACGTAACTAGGGACGAACTCGAGCGGAGCGAGGGTGTGTCGCTAGTTGTCTCTTATAAGCTAATTAATTGGAATAGAATCTATGACGATTTGTAATATCTGAAAATTCATCAATTTAAACAAATGTTTATTATTACGTAAGAGTATTGTCTTAAATTTTTCCTCATGCGTGCAAATGAAATGCAAATAAGCGTTACAAAATCCATATTTACCTCGATTTACTACAAATTATATTTTTGTAGGTTTATTTCTATTGTGTTTAGAATTTATAGTTGTCTATAAACATAGCAAGCAGATTATTAAATATAATAAAAAAAATTTAAAGGCATTTAGTATTTTATGTATTAAAAACACTTCCACTAAATTTTTCGCACAGCTATACTGCGACCATAAAAACTAAGGAGCGAGAAGCTATTCTACATAAGACAGCATTAATTACAATGTTTTATAGACTATATTAGTTTTTATGTTCCTCCGCGGTATCTCATTCCATTCTAGTGTTAACAACGATGTGTTTTGATTAAATATTTAGATAAGGAAAACAATAACACATGACAATTAAATGAATTAAAATTTTAGTACTCATTTACGAGTACTTTGTGTAAAATGTAAATTGTAAAATAAATCAGGTATTTTATTTCATTCAATTTTAAAATGCAATTTTCCTTACTGATATCCTTATTATATAAATGACTAGCGACTCACCCTCGCTTCGCTCGGGTTCTCGGGTTCGTCCCTAGCTTGCTTCCCAATACAAAATTTGATCCCTATTTTCACCCCTTTAAGGGATGATTTCCGAGATAAAAAGTATTCTATGTTCTTCCCAGGGTCTCAAACTATCTTCTTACAAAATTTCATTTAAATCGATTCAGTAAATCCATAGATTACCCCCTACAACCTTACAAACTCGCAAATACACAATCTCACAATCCAAACTTTACCTCTTTATAATATTAAGTATAGATAAGTTCTGTATTGTAGATGTTTAATATAGCATTTTTTTAGGTCCAAGGAAAATTATGTTGCTAAGGACAACGACAGGAAACGATTGTATTATGATAAGTTATTACCAAATACGAGTTACACATAAGACAAGAAAAGATAATACAATTTTCCGGTAGTCTACGAATTTGACCTGACAAAATGGCGGGAGTGGAAAACAGGTACATTTGTCATAATACCTATATAAATAAATTTTTGCTTATTTAAAAAAAAATAATTAATAAATAAAATAATTTAAATTAAAAATAAAAGTTACTTGATTATTAGGGCAGTGTGTCGAGGGATCTAATTGCAGATATTTTTTAACTAAATTGTCTCAATAAAAAATGCAACAATATTTCTCTGAACACTTTCTATCTAACTGATAAGGTAAAAAGAAAAAGATATATAATTTTACAAATCTTTGGAAAAGTTGAGAGAAACCATAGATAACGTCCTATCCGTCGTTCATGAACTATGGTGAATTATACTTTTTTTATTATTGATTGTTTAGTTTTTACTGTAAGTTTCCTTTGCCAGGTTCACAGTTTCGACAGTAGAGCCAGAATCTAAGAAGAATGGCATACATATGGGAGCAAGCATTATCTCCCGACCTTTACGGTCTTCAGTGGAGATGGTGGAGCGGGGAGACCCAAATCCTCAACCAGACACTTGGCTTCATGATGCCGGTTGGAGGAGAAAGCGATCTCTTGCCCAACTCACGAGGGAAGCGCTACCAAGGATGGAAAATTATAGAAATTCTAAACGGGCCCTCAAAAGGCCGAGTTTAGGAGAACTACATGGAGATCACTTGATTACTGAAGAGGTAACTACTGTATATCTATTATCTATACATAAAATATAAATATTATAAGAGTATTATCACACTACGTATGAAGGCTATACGTTGAAGTGATCAGAGTGTCAGTTTACTCTAGTTTATATATATTATTATACTCCAGAAAGGCCATTCAAGTTCTCTAGAAATATTCCATTGTTGTTATGTTTTTATGCCTCCGTGTTGTAGTGGCTAGCATGTACGGCTGCACACCCGAAGGTCCTGGGTTCGAGTCCCGGGTCGGGCCAAGTTTAGTTATTGTCTTTCTGTATAAGTAAGCCTCAGTAACAGCCCGGAGTTGGGAAGTTGGCGGTGTTTCACCCCCGTGCCTCGGAGAGCACGTAAAGCCGTCGGTCCTGCGCCTTTACTCTCACTGGTCGTGTCGAGCAGTCGTCCCACCGGAATATGAGAGTGATAGGAATAGAGAGTGCACTTGTGTCTGCGCGTACACTTGTGCACTATAATATCTCCTGCGCAGTTGGCTAGTCTCAATGAGATTGGCCGCCGTGGCCGGAATCGGTCGGGAGAACATCATCAGTATAGACGGAATAAGCTATTTAGGGCGTTATATATTATCAATGAAGAATTAATACGTAAAGTTAGTATCCATCAAGTTAATGAAGAATTAAGGCGTAAAAAATTTGTATGTATAAAGGATAATTGTAATTTTAGATATATCAAACGCCAAACAGATTGACATGTTACTATCTTCCATTTTTATTACACACGGGACATATAAAATAGTTAACTATATAGTATGACATTTTTCATACCTATTTCATATAAAAAATTGCAGTAAAAACCGGCGATTAGATGACACTATTAAAGTTATTTAAAATATCGTTAAACAAAATTTATAACAATTAGGGCTCAAATTTACGTGTACAAGTTTGTTGTGTACATTACGAATATATCATTAAATGTCATAAATACGATCTATTACAATTTTAAGTACTTATATTTATTTTTCAAAAGTCATTACGGAAATTAGCTTACGAGTTGATGACGAATAGATTTATCTGCTCATTCTACTTATTGCACAAAACCTTTTCAGGTTTTTTGAATTAATTAGTGACTGTTATTTAAACGAAAACATTACGGTAAGAGTGGAGGCAGTGGGAGCCCAGTGGTAACGCGCTCGCTTGGGAAACCGAGTGAAGCGGGTTCAAATCCCGGGTCTCGCACCTCTGATATTTTCATGTGCGAATCATTTCTAACATGATTACCACTTGCCTTACGGTGAAGGAAAACATCGTGAGGAAACCTGCATGTCTGAGAGAACCTAGCAAGTTTTCGAAAGACATGTGAAGTCCGCCAACTCGCACTTGGCCAGCGTGGTGGACTATGGCCTGATCCCCTCGTATGTAAGAGAGGCCCTTGCCTAGCAGTGGGACGTTAAAAAAAAGGGCTGAATACATACACACATTACGGTAAGAAAAAATATATAGATAGGTGTCACTTGGTTATATCTATTCGGCGTGTACTTAGTCATTAATCAGAAAACGGAAGCATTTATGGAATGCGTCATTTTCTCGATGCTATTAGAAGGCTCGTTAAACCGTCAGGTTCCGGCGTGAACTGGTTAACGCCAGTGAACAGCCCTCTGGTATACTTACCCTTGTATCTAATCTCGGATATATTATGAAGTAGGTGTTAAACTCTACAGTCTAGTGCAATAGACTGCTAAGTGTTTCCTGAAATGATTGATGTTAATAAGTTGCATGTGGTTTAGTGCACTTATATCATGATAGATATGTATACGTGTAAGTTTAGTCTAGTTACGAATAACGCACGCAGCCTCTATTTTCCTTGTAGTTTGCGTATCTAGGTTACTTTGCAAAATTTTATATACATAATGAATAAAATATTTTTAACACCAAGGGCTCGTAGTAGTTATATATGTATAGTAATAGTGCTGTCTTCGTTAATATAAGGATATTTAAAATTTTAACCCTTTTAATATTTATAAAATTTATAAATAAAAGTGTTAGGCTCTATACACGTAATAAGGGTTTTGGTAACAATTTACATTTGTGATATTTGTGAATTTAATATGTTACTGCCTAAAATGTTTCCACAGCCATCAACTATTAAATGCAAACATGAAGTAGGTACCTATTGACTTCTTTGAGACGATTATCTATACTAATATTATAAAGAGGAAAGATTTGATTTTTTGTTTGTTTGTACTGAATAGGCTCCGAAACTACTAAACTGATTTAGATGAAATTTAGTAAGAAGATAGTTTGAGACCCTGAGAAGGACATAGGATAGTTTTTATCCCGGAAATAATCAGTTAAGGGGGTGAAAATGTAAGTTTGTATGGGGAAACAACTTATGAACCTAATTGTCATATTTAATTAGTTTATACCCGCGTCTTCGTTCGCCTTTGTGTAACTATATTTGCTCTGTTTCTAAGCGTCGCGTCGTAGCGTTATATTAGAGACAACCTTCCTGAATAAATAGACAAAAAAAAAAACAAAAAAAAATAAGGCCTGTATGGTATTTACGGTCATTAAACTGCTTAAAAGGAACAATATCTTTTGCTATATAACAATATTTATAATTCGGATTTTATTATATGTTTGCCATCACAGTGCCATTACTTAACTATCGGCCTTCTGTTTTTAAATATGGTACTTAAAGTTACAAATTATATTTTATTTAGGAAGCAAATCACAACGCTACTTATAATATCGTTTTTTATTTGCAATATATTTACAATGTATACAATGGCTGCCTATTATTTTTCAAGCGCAAAATGCGTAATCAAGTGTTACTAATACTTTAAAATGGGGAATTTTATTTGTAATCAATGTAAAATATTTTATTATGTTTTGTACCTTATACTTAAGTATTTTAACGTAATAATTGTTAATTAAGTTGTCGGAAAACATGCGATTGACCATGATTTCTCTCTCTCAGTGAGGGAATACCCGTTGCCAGGCAATGCAACTTTAAAAAAGGCTATATGACGACGAATTTTTTTTGTTCTTTATATTTTCAAGTTATGAAGCAATTATAACGATATCGTTCTTATTCAATATATTATACTAGTGACTCACCATCGCTTCGCTCGGGTTCATGCCTAGCTTGATTGCCCATACAAACTTTCATCCCCATGTTTACCCCCTTTAGGGATGATTTCCGATATAAAAAGTATTCTATGTCCTTTCCAGGGTCTCAAACTATCTTCTTACCAAATGTCATCTAAAATGTTCAGTAGATCCAGAGATTACCCCCTATAACGTCACAAACTGACAAACTCACAATCTTTACCTTTATAAAATATTAGTATAGATTATACCTAACTATTGTACTTATAATATTTTTATTATATTATAGGTAGGTACATTTATTATATTTTTTATTATAGTATTAATTTGGTAATTTTTATGACTAAATAAACTTTATTTAATCATTTTTGATGAATGTAAATAAAAATTAAGAAGCAAGTGAAGGATGATAAAATAATGCAGTAGGTAATTTTATCTGTTTGAGTCCACTAACTAGTTAAGAAAGTCACTTTTGATGACGACATTTAAAAACATTTTTATAATTATCCAATTACTATTATTAGCAAGGATAGATAAGTAGAGTGTCCTCGATTTTCTTAGTGTGTAAGTAAATCTTTTAACTGTTTACCTGTTTTTTATATTATTTACGCCTCTATGCACTTATATCTAAAAATGCAATCATTAATTTTTAATTTTCATTTAATCTACTTTAATAAACATAAAATATTTTTTGCGTACTTAAAAAAAAAAACAAATTCACAAAATATAAAAAAAAACTAATATTTTTTGAGTCTACATCACTTTTTGAGTCATATATTTTTTCATCATATCATAGTTCATTGCGATTTGAGTCATATATAACCATAACCGTATATCTAATAGGAGAAATAGCGTAATTACCATTGCGCTAGTACGATCATACATTATTTATTGCTCACATTCGCTTACAATTTCAATCGTCACCTCACCATAATGGTTCTGTCATGGTTTAACTTTACGAACAGACGGTATCCATCATCTTCACAGTTGTTCACATCGGTCTATACATTTTCTATCTAAGTATATCACGTTTATGAGCTAAGATAATCTAGTATTGTTATACTCGTGAGTATGTGATAATTATATTTATCAAAGGAAAATCGTAACGCACAACTGATTCAGAATTCATTTGATTATCAAGTTTAGAAACAGGTTTTTTTAACTTACAATAAACGTCAAAGAATTAATTCGAGGTAAAATTTAAATTCATTAATATCTAGATATAATAAACCGTCAGTGATTACGGTTTATAGGTAAATAGGTGAGTAAAACAATAGATCGATCAATATTTTGTGAAAGATATTTTACAAAAATTATTATGCATAAATACAAGTACTTACAGTTAAGAGTAGTGAAATTAATTACGAACTTCTCCAGATTTAATTGATGTTTCAAAAGGCTAAGCTTTTAAAATTAGTACTGCACTATTTATAAAATTGTAATTCAGATTCAGGGTCTATATTTACTTATCTACCTATTTATTTGTTTTAAAAATAATAATTTGTTTCAGGACGAAAAAGAACAACAAAATAAACAAAGAGAAACAAAATCACCTACTCCGGCTGTTGGTATCAAATTAGGATGGATTCAAGTAAGATCAGATACATTTTTATGTAGAGTTCGAATAAATGTTAAATATTAAGTTTAGGTAATGTTTTAGGGTGTGCTGATACCATGTCTACTGAACATATGGGGTGTGATGCTGTTCTTGCGCATATCCTGGGTGGTGGCGCAGGCAGGGATAGGATTATCATTAGTTATAATTGCAATATCTGCGGTAGTGTGTGTTATAACCACACTCTCGATGAGCGCTATATGCACAAATGGAGAAGTCAAAGGAGGTATGTATAAAAATATTGTTTATAACTTATATAAATTCATAAACAAATATTATATATATATATATATATATATATATATATATATATATATATATATATATATATATAGTATTTGTTCAAGGAAACGAATAAATTTGTTTACTAACAAGTAGAAATAATAAGTACAGATTTATGTAATTTGTGTAGTAAAATTTTAACGACGTATTATACCATTGTTTTTTATTATACATGATTTTAAATAAAATCATGCATGTGATCGATGAAATGTCATCTGCACAATAATTCTTACTTAATCGTCACACTGTGTCGAATTACTGATGGACGCTCAATAAATCAACTTCAAAATGAGAGTATTTTATTTATAATTGTTAATAAAGTAAATAATATAATATTAATATATTTTCTGAATACGTAAACAAATTAACCTCATGAAGTTATGACGAAATAATCGTAAACTAAAGCTAAGTTGTTTATACTCGTAGACATGTATAGTAATTATCTGTTATTTTTCATTTCATTTAAAAAAAGATATTTAACAAATATTATTATCTCAAAAAGAGAATTTTTCTAATCAATCGACGTTAGAGACGTACTAGCGGGTCAATTTATTGCAAATACATTATACTAATATTATAAATAATAAAATTTAGATTTTTGGATGTCGTGGATGATCACGCCAGAACGGCTGAACGGATTTAGATGAAATTTGGCACAGAGATAAATTATATTATAGTCTGGAATAGCACATAGGCATTTTTTATCCCGGAAAAATGAACGGTTCCCGTGGGATAGATTTGTTTTTGTTTTTCTAAAGGCGAACCCAAGCGAAGCGAGGGTGAGCCGCTAGTAGTATTGTAAAACAGTTAGTAAGTAATGATTAGAACGGCAAAATGGAAATACATAATGTTATTATTTTAACTAACATTATTAATAGGACACAATATACCTTGTGTCATATTTTTTCTTAAAAGATACTTTACTATATTGGACCAATCGGAGTCCGTTTATTTTTAAGAGAAAAAAATATATTAAAACTTGAAATTTATAAAACTCCAGGCTTTCAATATTTTGTTTTCATACCAGATTCCGATTGGATTATATATGGTACATAAAATATGAAAGCACAAAGCAGTTGTGTAAGATTGAGAAGACAGATGAAGTAAAAATCATAATATATTACATTTCTTTTTAGGTGGTATTTATTACATAATATCGAGGTCGCTTGGACCTGAGTTCGGTGCATCGGTCGGGATTATTTTTGCGTTTGCAAATGCGGTCGCGGCCAGCATGAATACTATCGGTTTCTGCGATTCTCTCAACGATCTTTTGAAAAATCAAGGAGTGAAGATATTTGACAATAGCCTCAATGATACAAGACTAGTAGGCACTGTTACTCTCATCGTGCTGTGCATCATCTGCGCGGTCGGCATGGATTGGGAGAGTAAGGCCCAGGTAATGTAATACATCACTTGAATCATGAATGTATGTGGATAGTACCATTTTATCACCATGTATACTTTTTTCTACATTGTATTCAGCCCTTTTTTAATGTCCCACTGCTGGGCACAGGCCTCCCTTTAGTATGAGGGGAATCAGGCCATAGTCCACCACGCTGGCCAAGTGCGGGTTGGCGGATTTCACATGTCTTTCAAAACTTGCTAGGTTCCCTCATACATGCAGGTTTCCTCACGAAGTTTTCCTTCACCGTAAGGCAATCATGTTAGAAATGATTCGCACATGAAAATATCAGAGGTGCGAGACCCGGGATTTGAACCCGCTTCACTCGGTTTCCCAACCGAGCGCACTACCACTGGGCTACCACTGCCTTTCATTATATATTTTTCTACATTAGTTCCATAAAATAAATCTGGTATATACACTTAGAAGACACTTAAATAAATAAATATCAATATTATGATTAAGTGCCATATTTCCGAGATATTTGAAGGCAAATATCACCATATGAAAACGATGATAGTCACAAAAAAAATGCGAATTATGTACTATTAATAAGCGTTGGTTCTCACATAAGCGATTTTTACCTCAAAATATCTCGGTAGCATGAGGGCTTAGGCCACTAAATGGCTAATATGTTTTTGTTTGCTTAAGTATCCCCTACCCATAAATTAATCTTATTATTGCATTTATGAGTTTCATCGTGCGCCGCTACTTTGACAAATAAAATGGCAGTGGGTGGATGCTTGCTTCCATAGAAAAATAATCGAGGCATTTTCTTGAAATTTCAATATTTAAATAGTAATGAGATCTTAATAATATATTCATTTAAGAAAATTCAAGAGCTTTAGAAAATATAATATCCCTCAATAAAATTCAGTTAGTTTAATTTTATAGTTTAAAAGTTTAATTATATATGCCAGAACACACTGTGACAACAAAAAATATACGTATTGCCTTTTAAAATAAGATTAGAAGGTAAAGCTTTTAATTACACAATAACAATGAAAAACATAATAACCATGTTTATAATGGACACCTAGATACCATGTTAATTAAAGCTTAGTTAGCTTAGAGGGGAATGCAGGTAGCGTTCGTGTCAGTGTTCCACGCGGACTGTAATTATATATTAAGAGTTCGCTGTTTTGTATATAATATCTTTGTATGTATATAGATATATTAAACAATTTACATATATATACATGGAGAATACAATATTTAATATTTTTGTTACATAAAAATCGTTAAATAAAATAATTTGGGCTATATCAGTGAAGTTACAATAAGACATAAATATGATATAATGGACCGTGACTTGTTATAACAACCAATATTTAACATTTAATACATTTAGACTTAGTAAACATTTCTTAATTATCTTTTCTGTCGCCCTTCGCCACACCTCACTCATGGGATTGCCTAAATGAAAAATGTTGGAAAAACAAAGCGCTTTTATTTAATTAAAATAATGTACGCAGTGAACGGATATGATATCAAACAAGATTACCCATGAATATATGGATAATAATTACAACGAGCTTTACATTTTAAAGTATCTATATATTAATACATGAAGCAAAAACTTTTTATTTTTTACCCCTTTTTACGAAAATTGCGCGGACGGAGGAGTATGAAATTTCCGACACTTATAGTTTATATAGAGACTACTTCTCTACTCGTAGAATGCTAATATTTTTTCAAAATTATGCATAAAAAATACATTAAATCAATAAAAAAAAACATTACACCCACTACCATGTATTTGAAACACACACGCATAATATATACTCTTTTGTTTATTGTTGAAGTCTGTAGTCAAATTGAGAATTATGTATTATTAATACGTGAAGCAAAAACTTGTATCCCTTTTTTTAAAAAAAAACAATAATAATCATGGCCGAAATTCGACCACTCGGCGAACTCTAGTTTTTATAAATACTCAGTAAGCTTTTATTGCTTGCTGTCTTAAAAACATAAAGAAAATAGACATATTATTAATGGCACTAATATAAATAAATATAAATTAGAAATTTGAGGACGTCTAAATCAGTTATCCTATCGTCGTAGAAAGTACATCTTTATCGTAAAGATTCCAGCAAAATTCTATTTTACAGAACTTCCTCATCGCAATTATAATCGGTGCTATGGTAGATTTCGTAGTGGGCACGTTTATGGGACCAAAAGATCTGACTGAAGTAGCAGAAGGATTTGTCGGTCTTTCAAGTAAGTATAAATTCCAAATAAAACCTTAACAATAAGAAATAATGATATGGTAATATGTGTTTATTGAAAAAAAAAATAGTTTTTTTTTCTTAAAACGTAAAATGTTATAATAATTTACGCTTGAATATTATTAATTATATGTTTTTTTTTTTAGCGGAAACTTTATCAAAGAACTTTTATCCAGATTTTCGATTTAGTGAAGGAATCAATCAAGATTTCTTCAGTGTATTCGCCATTTTCTTCCCTTCTGTCACTGGCATACAAGCAGGTGCTAACATTTCTGGAGATCTAAAGGTAAGTCAAATATGTTACACGATATAATATTTCCTATTAAGTATTACCTATAGCTACATTAATTTATAGATCTCTCATACTCATTTCCATACACTTATCTAGCGTCCACAGCGGCTTAGACAGAGTCTTTCGTGGTTAGTTAAAATATTATTAAGATATTAAATTCAATTTTACATAATTTGTTAATACTGATATTTGGAAATGACCACCTTATTTATCCGCAGTTAGTGCGAAAATTTATCTTTAGTGTAAGGAGTGTTCTAAATAAAAAACCTTACACTATGAAGGTAGATTGTAAGTTAAAAACAATTTAGATGTCTTCAAACATAAATTAGGTCATCGAGTAGTATAAGTAGATATTGCAAGAGTAATCTTTTCTTCACTTTTACATCGACGTGGCTATAGCTAGGTTTCATGTATCGACAGTGCGCTGCGTTGCCTTGAATGACGTTGGCGCCTAAATTAGCCGCCGACCACTTGTCAATATTTGCCCTACTCCCTACGTATAACGGGAAGTAGGACACGTGCCTTCCCACTACCCACAACCCACTGTGCATAGTTACTGCATTTACTCTTCAAAGTGCTTTGTAAAATTATTACGCTCTGATGACTTCGTACTAGTTTAAAAATAGATAGCTGAAATAGTTTAAAATTGTTATTTGATAGATTTTTCTTAGTTCTTGTCAATAATTTGATATTTGAGACTAAGTTCCTTATCGCACGTTACCCACTGGTCCTCTTACACTTGGCGAATGAGAGCTAGACAGAAAGCTTTACATTGCTAATATATTTCATCGGCACGATGCTATTTAATAAAATATATAGCGAAATTATTTTGATTTTGCAACCGGGTGTTGTTGAAGTTGGATTTGGAAACTAAAGTTAACCGTAATTCAGTTGCCTGTTTTTAGATATGAGCGTTTAAAAACAGATTACTAGATAAATAATTGAGATGATTGAAAAATGTTTATAAAATTAAAAAATATTGATTAAAGCACTAACCGACATTGCTAAACCGAGTGTTACACGTGTAACGTAAATTGATGCCATTCGATGTAGCAGGAGGCACGCGCAAAATTACCACCCACGTGCTCGCGTCCCAGGAATTAAGAATATCGATTTATTCTCGCACTCTATGGAAATGTACACTTAATTGAGGCGATCGAGTTTATGTTACGAACAAAATACAAAAGACTTACAAATATTTTATTATAACGGGTAATTTCCATGAGCATGTAGCTAGGAAAGTTTTTGGACCTTTATTTAAGTTATTAGTATTTTGTAGTAAGTATCTTAAGTAAGTTTTAGTAATAAATAGACGTGGAGCTTTAACTTAACATTATCAGAATATTGTATAAGAAAATATTTGCTTGAAACTGAAATACCACAATAGGTACTATTTCCGTTCACTTTACGTAGAGCACACACTATTGAGCCGTAATTGATGTGTAAATTGAAAAATTGGCAAATTAAAGTAATTGTTAGTAATTTTTTCTACGTAAATGATAAATACTAGTAATTTTGATACGAATACATCAAAATATATATGTATTGTAACAGAACTGTACAGCGATAAGAACAACAAAACGTTTTCATCGAATAGGTACATTGTAATAAACAAGCTTATTGAACACATGAATTATACGCTAACGATTCGCAAATAAAAGCATATCGAATGTAACCAGTACAACGATGTCAAATTCATTGACCGTCGAAATTTGTGAATTTTATTACAGACCTAGTGAGTGCCGAATCAATTTAAAGCAATCGCACATTGATGAATCACGACTAAATAAAGAATTTAAACACTATATTTGTCTAATATTGGTTACAATAGAAGTATTACTATATTTTTTAAAATTGGTTAAGAGTACACACTTAAAGCTCCCAATCAGAATTACTATTAAACACTGCACAGAAAAATTAAGGTATTTTTTTTAAATATAAATTATTTCCATACAAACGTCGAAGCTGTATGGGGTACGGCTTAAACCTCCGCCATCTGAATATGTCGCTTATCCTTAAGTCGTCATGTATGGATTCAATAATGAAATGTTTATAAAAAACAAACAATTCTTTAAAATGTCGGTATATACATATTATATATTTATTTTATATGTAAGTCATATAAGACTGAAAAACTCATATTTTCTTTGGTCAAAATTTAAAGCCTTATAAATCGCAATATGGAATAAGAAGAAGAAGCTATCATTCGGTTTATAGCTTTTACATAATTAAAGATAAATGGTACTGTGGTGGTGGTGCTAATTTGGTTGTAAATTCTTCAAATAATAAGTGGCAACGTTTGTCCCAATTAAGATGTAGTACGTATGAAATATGAATAATGTCTTTTAAGGCGCCATGAATTCATAAAAATTCTTGTGGAGCTTTAAAGTTTTCAAGATTTTGTGTACCTATAATTTCTTATAATTTTCAAAGAGTAAATATTACATACAGTACGTTATTCTTAACGTTCATGTACCTAATTGAAAGCATGCATTCAAAACTCGATTTGAATATCTTCTCTCAATAGAAAACTTTCAACTAAATAATGATTTTTATACAATAAAAATTTTAAAAGTTATGATCTGAATATGATGTGTTATTATGATTTATAAACTTTTAAAATACTTAGTTGTGGGAGGAGCTCGAGGAGAGGAGCGAGCAAGTCGGGCAAAATAATATGGATCATTGTAAATCATTGACTCATAATTTACGCTTTATAGTCGAACTTCTGATATCATTTTCCATTGCAAATATGATTCATATTGGGTTGTATAATTAAGCTTTGTTATACACACAACATATCAAATGTCTTATTCCTGATTTAAATACATTAGATGAGTATATGGGTAAATGTCGATATGGAAAGAAGGATAAAAGGCCTATGTTAATGGTTCTAAAAATATCGTTAAATGTTTTCACATACGGTTTGTACGGGTTAATTTTTGGGATTTGATCAGGTCACAATCTAACAAGGTTTGCTAGGTATAAAAGGTAGTAAAGGTAGGTTATAGGTATAAAAAATCACTCTAGTCGAATGTAACTACGAGTAATTTAATCTAAT
The DNA here is from genome assembly GCA_921882275.1 of Brenthis ino. NCBI lineage: Eukaryota > Metazoa > Arthropoda > Insecta > Lepidoptera > Nymphalidae > Brenthis > Brenthis ino. Next base: position 22,106,887 of record OV170232.1, on the reverse strand, counting down.
CAAACCTTAAATAAATACGAAATGTTTTGCTTTCTCTCCTTTTTTTAATCAAAATATTTAACCAATAGTTCAAAATAATAAATAGTAATAAGTTCAAAATGATGAGATTCCGGGAATAGTCATAGGAAATTATATTTTTAGGATCCAGCGTCAGCAATTCCCAAGGGCACTTTACTTTCATTACTGATTTCAATGATCAGTTATGCGCTCATGGTGCTGTTCTCGGGCGGGGGCGCGCTCAGAAACGCTAATGGAAACGTCACTGCTCTTATAGTGAATGGAACGCAGGTCCTGGACGGTGTGACGTCCTGCAGTGATAACTTTGAAGACTGTAAATATGGACTACATAACAGCTACTCCGTGAGTATATTTATCAAATATTTAATTATGAAAACAAAAACAAACCTGTCCCATGGGAACCGTATATTTTTCCGGAATAAAAATGTAGCCTATGTGTTATTACAGACTATAATCTATCTCTGTGTCAAATTTCATCCAGGTCCGTTCAGCCGTTCTGGTGTGAAAGAGGAACAAAAACCCATACTCACAAACTTTCACATTTATAATATTAAATAATACGGGAATTAATTAAATAAATAATTATAGTGAGTAGGTATATAAATCAACTAATAATTAAATTATTGACCGAACTGCATTTATCATATTTTAACAGCTGATGTTCTAATCAATTTAATATAGGTTTTGTCCTTGATATTAAGTCGTTTAAAAATAATCAATTTAGGCCACGACGACCAATCTCACTGAGACTGGCTACGTAAGCAGGAGATATTATAGTGCACAAGTAACAAGAGTGTCTTTTCATTTTCAAAGTATATCATAAATTTGACACGACCATTATAAAATAAGACGCAGGACGCGCATATTTTCCCCACGGTCTACTGGAGATATCGGAAACTTCTTCTCTCTACCTATTTCCCAATCACTTGGGGTCGGCGGAGTATATCTTCTGTACTGCTGATAGGATTTGGTAAAGGTTTTACGACCGGCCGCCTGCCTGACGTCAACCCTCCTTGGGAATCAAATGGAGATGTTGGAAGCTATGTGCATTAATTTGATATATTTAGTATGTATAAAAATATCTTAAGTACTGACTCATTTCTCTTTTTCTGTACAGGTAATGCAGCTAATGTCAGCATGGGGACCCCTCATATACGGTGGGTGCTGGGCGGCCACGCTGTCCACGGCGCTGACCAACCTGCTGTCGGTGCCGCGGCTGATCCAGGCGCTGGGCGCGGACCGCATCTACCCCGGCCTCATCTTCTTCTCCAAGCCCTACGGCAGGCACGGCGAGCCCTACCGCGGATACGTGCTCACCTTCCTCGTGTCGCTCATGTTCTTACTCATCGGTTAGTTTATAATGTCTATTAGTATAACTTGCTTTATAATTATATCTAAAAAGTTTAGGTCTTTATAGCATAGATTACTCCTTACATACTTTCAAGCTTCAACTTCTTCTACTTATCGTTAAGAGTTATCTACTACGTACAAGTTCTTTGAGGATACGTATATAAAAGGTTCTTTCAATCAATCATCATCAAAAATCAAAAATTAAAATCTTCCAACTTTATAGTAAAGAGTAATATTTACAATTGCTATCTTACATTGCTGCAGTTCCAACTATACTAAGTCCCTACTCCACCAAATAATTGATTTTAATTGTATTACTTATACAAAAATAATCTATTACAGCGGACTTGAATACGATCGCGCCGCTGATATCTAACTTCTACCTCGCGTCGTATGCTCTCATCAACTTCTGCACCTTCCACGCCGCGCTCGTGCGGCCGCTGGGATGGAGGCCTACTTTTCGGGTAGATATATAGTAGTAGACAATTTATATACCTTAATGTTATTTTAATATTTTAGCCGACTTGAAAAGTGGAGGATACTTGTCTTTCAGTTCAAGTGGAATAATTTCATTTAAATAATTTTAAATTCGGTGTCCCTTTTATTATATTAAAATAATTTATGCTCTCAGTTTTGTTGCTTTGTATTATATAGGTACTACTAGTGATATAACACAGTATTTTAAATGAAATATATTTAAATGTCTCCGTTATGTGTATGTTTGTTTTGCCAATCTGATTAAACCTCATATTTCAGTATTACAACGTATGGATATCTATGATCGGGTTCCTGCTGTGTGTGGGCATCATGCTGCTGATCGGTTGGATGATGGCACTTATCACTTTCGCTATATTCTTCACGCTCTATCTCATCGTGCATTATCGGAAACCTGGTAAGATGAGTTTCTATTATGATTGTATTATTTATATAAGATTAATAAAGAAAACGAAGTTATCTTAATATTTTACTGATAATATTATCTGATGATTTTTAGCTTGCAATTTATTGATTTAAATGAAAACTCGACTTTTGTATCTTATATCTATGTTTAAATGTTTAGTTATACACCTATGTACTTACTTTACTTGCTATAACTACGCTAGTATCTAATGTCTGATAAAACGCCGGTGACAGACACATATATAGACTGTCAGTAAAATAGTACCAAGAGTGTTTCAGTTATTCATAACTTATTTAAATCAATCTGAAATATCAACTCAATTCATCTCAATCTCAAACAAATTATCATTCTTATCTCAAAACTATATTCAAGTGTAATGGTAATACGATATTTTATATGAGCGTTTCATAAATTAGGATAAGAGGGCTTTTGTTCTGCTTTTAGCGATATATCAGCACTCACTCCAGAATAAGCGATGATTGATTCTAAATCGGTACCTGTGAATGATTGCATCTCGTTCGTTGGCTGCCAGTAATAGTTTTTGCTTCAGATATAATATTTCAGATGATTACCTATTTCATACTTTAGTATTATTAGCATTCTATGTGTAGCGTGTAGGTCTTACGAGTTGTTTTTAGTTTGAATAAAATATTTTATAAGGAAATGCAAAATAATTATACAGTATGGAGACGTACAGGCTCTTTTTTATCTCAGTTCGTTGATTTTCTGTTGGATGATGATGTCATTAGTGAAGAATAAGTTTTTAATCGATACTCAAATTATAATAGACCGTTGAACTGTAAGGTTTCGGCGAAGTGAACAGGACTTGTTTGCAATCTCATATTATTATGTAATACTAGTTTTTGCCGCGGTTTCACTTTATGACTTAGTGGGTACGTTAATAAAATTCGTTTTATCAACGATATTGTTATTATAATATTAATTCGACGAAACCAAAAGGAATAATTAATATGAATAACCTTCTAATAAATTTAAAAATTAAAAAACCTTTATTCTTCCAATTAAAAGTTTGTTTTTAATATTCATTGTAGACGTTAACTGGGGAAGTAGTACACAAGCGCAAATGTACAAAACAGCACTCTCCAGCGTGCACAGCCTGGCGCGCACCGGCGACCACGTCAAGAACTACTGGCCGCAGCTGCTGGTGCTCGCGGGGAAGCCGCAGGACCGCCCCGCGCTCGTCGACCTGGGGAACCTCATTACTAAGTCCGGCTCCTTGATGATTGTTGGGGATATATCACAGGTATTATACGTATATTGTTTATTAACAGGCACTGCATTTAACAATACTGGATTCCCCGTACAGACTTTGTCACTTTTCTTTTACAAAAAAATCTTAAAAAAAGTAGTTTCATACAAACTTGCATCCCCTATTTTACCCACTTATAGGGTGAAATTCGAAAAATGCTAATACACGTATTTATTTAATTTTATAGAAGAGCCAAGAGATACCAAGTTTCAAGTAATTCTGAACTCCCGCGGTAAAAAGTACCCTATGTCACTCTCCAGCCCTTCAACTATCCTCACACAAAAAATCACGCCAATACGTCACTTCGTTTCGACGTGAAAGAAGGACAAACAAACAAACACACTTTCACATTTATATATATTAGTATGGATGATTATAATGGTATAGATATTGTTTGAATGTAGAAGGAGTTTCCATATTGAAATAGTCGCGGGGGACGCGATAATTGAGAAAATATTAAACTACCAATCAAAATTTTGATCTTTTTTTTTGGCCTGATTATACTTTTGAAGTACCTACATATCTATATTTTATTAATAACTAGCAACGTTATGTTACGTTTTAACGTTTAGCATTTCTCAGAGATGAGTTATTTTCCCGCACTAAAAAGTATCCTATATGTTGACCCGGATAACCAGCTATCATCATACCAAATTTCATAAAAATCTGTCCAGTGGTTTTTCCGTGATGCGGTAACAGACAGACAGATAAAAATTCTAAAAACTATAGATTCGTCCTCTGTGTCGATAATAATGTCTATTTCAATAAGATTTTCCAAAAAATAACTAAGATACAGATTCGACTCAGTTAGAATTTTATTATACCTATGTATAGATATAAAGCCGTAGTAGCAGTTCTTAATCGTATTGATAACTTACAATTAAATTAAAGATAAAGTAAATCTTTGCTAACTGCCAAGAGATAAGATTAATGAGAAGACACTACATATAGTAGGATGTGTAAGATTTCTTTGCATTCTAATTTTAGAAGAGGTTTTATTTTATATTGAAGTTAATAAAATTATTTACAAAGTTTACGTATGATACAATTACACATAACAGTTTGTAAGCATTATTTCACATGAGATTTTAGTCATTGTTACAAGATACAAAGCGTGACGAGGAACGTAAAATACTTATGTTGCTAACAAAGACAACAAACAGTGTGGTTAGTCTGGTAATAAACAAATTTAATGTATTTTTAAGGAGGCTTTAAAATATTTTTAAAGATTTATAAGACATTGTATAAGTATATAGTTAAAGAAAATTAGCCTATATTTTAACACTTCGAACCAAAGTTATAAGTTTTATTAAAACAATTATTTTATTGATAATGAATAATAGTAAATGAGTAACACAAAATTTAATAACGCAATAAAAATTGTTATTATTATAGTCGAGAATTGGTTAGATTTGATTGAACTTCTCAAAACACATTAATAGAGCCGACGTTAAGACCTAGGTTACTTTAAAGTCATTTGATGAATTGTAATTGTATTTACTTTAAATTTTTAATATTACATTATTTTTATCTAGAGATAGAGAGAACGAAAACATACTAAAACCTCACTCAGCACCGTATTTGTTTCTTAATTTGTTTATCTTGACTCTCTGACATCATCAATTTATATGAACATTTGCTTAATATCAAGTATATTTTTATAATTCTACAGTATTTTTACCAATCGTCTGACAGCGAAAGCATCTTACAAAATGAACAACATCCTCGTGGCATTGACTCGCTCAGCACTTGTTTTATACTATTTCTTCCGCTAAATAGTAAACCTGTATTAACTAACCAATCGTCCCATAGCAAAAGCTATCATACAAGGAGCGGTCTCACCGCGCGCGCTCGGGCGAGGAGTGGCTGCGCGGGCGCAAGGTGCGCGCCTTCACCGCCGCCGTGCACGGCTTCCCCTTCGAGTGCGGCGCGCGCGCGCTCATGCAGGCCGCCGGCGTCAGCAAGCTGGCGCCCAACGTGCTGCTCATGGGGTACAAGGCGGACTGGGAGAGCGCGGACAGAAGTGCGCTTGAGGCGTATTTTAATGTATTGCAGTGAGTGTTCTATTTCTTTTTAGAGTACCGAGTAGGTAATTCTAAAATAAATAGCAACATTGAACAGATTGTTCAATTATACCTATTTTTCGATAACTATGTATATTATGTTATTCAAAATATCAGTCTAGTATAAACAGATTAAATATGACTATAGACAGTGTCGGATTTAACCTTATCACCGTCCCTGGGCATAGTAAAAAATACCGCCCAATTATAGAAATTTTGCATAAAATGGGTAAAATTTTGATAAAGTTTACTTTTTTTTTAACTATAAATTTTTGGAAAAAATACAAAAAAATAATTTATAAATGATTTCAATTTTTCGAAAAATTTAGTAGTTATTTTTTTTTATTTTTTTTCTGGAAAATAATAAAAAGCATTTTCGATAACGTGAAGAGATTTTTTTCCCACCCTCCGGATTTTGCCACCCTTAGAATTTGCCGCCCTGGGCATTAGTCCCGGGTGCCCCTAGTGTAAATCCAGCGCTAACTACAGATATTTTATTGATTGTAACGTAAAGAATTCTAAAGACCCTGTTATAAATTAAAGAATGATATTATTTCTTCTATTTCCTTCCCTCCCGTTGATAATACTAAGACACAAAACTCAACAGCTCGGCATTCGAGAGCCGGCTGGCGGTGGGCATCGTGCGCGTGGCGGGCGGGCTGGACTACAGCGCGGTGGGCGCGGGCGACGCCGCCAGCGGCCTCACCGCCGCCTCCAGCGCCGGCGACCTGCGCGTGCGCGCGCCCATCATGCACGCCGACTCCGACCTGGACATACGCGCTGACCATCCACCGAGGAGTAACCTTAGTGAGTGACACATCATTTTATTAGAATATATAATATATAAGGTTTCGTCATTGACCTAAACAGAATATCTCGTGGCAAGTTACAGTAAAATTCGCCAACCATAATGTAGCTTTCCAACTTTTATATGAATGTAAGTATGATAGTCGGGTGCGCCTTACACAAGTGTCACCTCGCGTGACCCGCAAGGCAATTAATTTTGGCTTGACTCCTTCGCTAAACGAATATTGGATTAGTAGACTGGGTCAGTAAGCTGTTCTCTTCTGCTATCCTAGTATATATTATATGTTAAATACCATATGGCTACTTAATGCTCATCTAGCACGATAACTGCGACCTAGCTATATATATACATGCACCGAATATTCACACACCTTAGTAAGTGTCGTTTTGCTTAGCTGTTAGCTAACTTCAATGTTACATTAGACCGTTATATTACCTCTTATAAATAAATACAGAACTTCAAGATCGTTCTGTTCTCTGATAGACATAATGACGTCACAGAAAAAGAAAACAAACGTGTAATAATTTTTTAAGTTACTAGCGACTCACTCTCGTTTCCCCATACACACTTTCATCCCCATTTTCACCCTCTTAAGGGATGATTTCCGAAATTAAAACTATCTTATGTCCTGCCTAAAGTCTCAAACTACCTTCTTACCAAATTTCATCTAAATCGGTGCAGTAGTTTCAGAGCCTATTCGATACAAACAAACAAAAAAAATCATTTTTTCCTCTTTATAATATTAGAATAAATAACAAACTTATGTTATATTTCAGATCTGTTGACTCTAACGTCGTCACGGTCTTTCACGATATCCGAGAAAAGTGATTCGTCGAAGAAGAAGGAGAAGAAGGCGTTAGACATCCACCGCCAGGTCGTGTACAAGTCGGCGTCGGGCGTGGAGGTCTCCGCCGAGCAACTCTCACACATGACCATATTTAAGAGGAAACAGGTCAGTATATGTTGGGATATCGTTAGGAAAAGAATAGGTGTCCATTTTTAAAATATACATTTTATTATAATGATAATACGTTATTCAATTATTCAAAAGCAATAATGAACAGTTATTAATGAACAATAATTATAACAAATGACATTTCTGTAAAAATATGAAGGTAGGCTAGAAAGACTCAATAAAATACATTTCATCTCCTACATATATGCTGTGTCATCACGTGCTATAAAAGTTATATTTTATCTAATAGATTATAAAAAACATTATTACCACTTGCCTTACGGTGAAGGAAAGCATCGTAAGGAAACCTGCATGTCTGAGAGAACCTAGCAAGTTTTCGAAAGACATGTGAAGTCCGCCAACCCGCACTTGGCCAGCGTGGTGGACTATGGCCTGATCCCCCTCGTACTGAAGGGAGACTCGTGCCCTGTAGTGGGGTGTTAAAAAGGGCTGAATACACACATACCCATAATATACGCGTGTGTGTCAGGAGCCGGGCACCATCGACGTGTGGTGGCTGTACGACGACGGCGGGCTGACGATGCTGCTGCCGTACATCGTGTCGCAGCGCGCGGCGTGGGCGCGCACGCAGCTGCGCATCTTCGCGCTCGCCAACCGACACCACGAGCTCGAGCTCGAGGAGAGGAAGTTAGTCACCCTCACCGTAACACACTCATATTACACACATCGTATACACTTATAAAGACATACACCTAGAATTACTTATTATTGTGTCCTAAATATATATAAATGCTTCAAAATGTGTGTTGTTAGTGTATTATTTCTAAATAAATAGTAAAAATACATCACATTACACACCGTATATAGACTTATATCATACTACTGGCGACAAAATGTTACTTTAACGTTAAAACCGTTCGCTATGAAATTTGGTGTTTTTGACAACCCTTGTAAGTCCCGTTCAAATCAATAGGCGATCACCGATGGTGCAATTTAAACTAGCTAGATTGATTTCGCCATATTACATTACACTATATAAAAGCATACCTACGTGTCGTATGTACGCTCTTCCATTTTGAGTGGCCGGCACTCAATTTAGGTGTATGATTTTTATACAACAATTTTTATCATTCTTCTTTTTCTTCCAAATACGTCATGTAAATTCCAAGCGCCTTTTATTTAATTAATAATTTTATCTTTAATTACTTTTAAAATGATTTAAAAGTTGTATCTTTATAACGGAAACCTAATTATTGGAAATAAATTAATTGTTAATAAATAACTACAGCATGGCGAACCTGTTGGCCAAGTTCCGTATCGACTACTCGTCGCTGACGATGGTGCAGGACATCACGGAGCCGCCGCAACCAGACACCAAGCAAATGTTCGACGAGCTTATTAAGAAGTTTACTGAAGAACATGGCGGTAATTATCAACTGTTGCACATCAATCTATGTAATATCTTATAAGTTACTTACGGAATTCACGGCTTCGCCCGCGTTCAATTTACAATAAAAAACTCTTTTGCTTTATGTTTAAATACTAAAATCTCGATTATATTGTGGGATGGGGGTAGCAGGGTGATAAATACTTTACGACCAATTCTCATACCTTTAGCCTTATATCTCCTTTAGCCTTATAGCTCTCATACCTTTTATGTACCTAACATATATACAAAAAAATATACCTACCGTTAAAATCAGTCGAGCCGTTTCGGAGGAGTTCCCACAAACACTGTGACACGAGATATTTATGTATATTAGAAGATTATATTTTTATTATTCGTATTTACGATAAAATCAAATTGCGTATTAGTTACTGTAATAACAATATCATCATGTTAGGACTTAATACATCGATTGAATCTCGCATAATCATATCTGTAATCTTTTCACGGAACCCTAGGGAACTGTGGACCACCATTTGGGAACTCAGACTCTAGTAGAGTTTGAGTTCCCAAATGGTATATAATATATTCGTAGCACGTATATATGTGTGTATGTGTGTTTGTGTGTGTACAGACGGCAGCATCAGCGCGACGGAGCAGGCGACGCTGGCGGAGAAGAGCAACCGACAGCTGCGCCTGCGCGAGCTGCTGCGGCACAACTCCGCCGCCGCGCGCCTCGTCGTCATGTCGCTGCCCATGCCGCGGAAGGTGACCACTTTTCTTTCATTTTAAATAATACTATCTTTTTCGACTCAGTCTCGCCCGTGACCATGATTGCTGTAAAGCATTCGAAACGTCGGGAACCAAAAATCAAAATAAATTCGCGAAAATTCCGAAAAGATAGTTTTATTTAAAATATCAAATATTCGCGTAAATCTAAAGAAAGTATCACTCTTATATTCGGGTATGCATTTACGAATACCACCTGCATACATACCATACGGTTCGCATTCGCAACGTGACCACTGACCACCTGTTCACTAGCATTAAATATTTTTAGAACCAAGTCCCTTATCGCACGTTATATTCGGAACACTTAACTTGGCGAATGAAAGCTATACGGAAACGAGTGTGGTATTTCGACCGTCACGACTCTTTTATTATTTACTAAGAACACCCGATGTGATTTCATCATACATTTGACGACACGTTTGGCTCAGCTTGTAGTAACCCTACTTGCTGTGCCAGTGGTCGCGGGTTCAAGTCCCGCTGGGAGCATTCATTTGTGTGATGAGCACGAATGTTTGTACTCTAGTCTTGGGTGTTTATATTTATAATATGTATGTATTTAAAGTTATATATGTATAGTGTATCAACTATCTGGTATCCATAACACAAGCCTCGTAGCTTACCGTGGAACTAGATGGCGCTGTGTGTTAATGTCCCAACATATATATATATATCATAAGTACCAGGCTATCATATATGTTAACGAGTAATTCGTATGCACTCTTATGACGGGGCCCTACATATGTAATGGACATTCCTTGAAATTTGTGGTCCCCCTAGTACTTGTAACAATTATTGTCAATAGGTGTCAACCCGTAATGTGACCTCATCATTTAAAATGTACCAACAATTGAACATACATTGCTTGATGTCTATGATATCCTAGTACTCGTGAGAATTTTATGATATAATTTATAAGCCAAGGGCGGACTGCGAAAGGAACTTCGTCCCTACCAAGTGTCCCACGACATTTTTAGATTTTTTTTAATGTTGCGCATATTATATATATCCATATCTATACATATAATATAATTGTAACTAAGCCGAATCTGTACATTAAATATTTTTTGGAAAATCTTATTGAAATAGACATTACTATCGATACAGAGGCCGAACCTATAGTTTTTAGAATTTTTGTATATCTGTCTGTCTGTCTGTTACCGCATCACGGAAAAACGACTGGAGGGATTTTGATGAAATTTGGTATGATGGTAGCTGGTTATGCGGGTCAACATATAGGATACTTTTTACCGCGGGAAAATGTCTCATTTCTGAGAAAAAATACAAAAACTGCAATGTAATAGTATCCTAATATGTAAAACCTAAGATTTTGGTTTTTGGTCATCTGAACGCGGGCGGAGCCGCGGGCAATGCTAGTGTATCTATATATATCTAAACTATGTATGTAGGTGACATACATAGTTTAGATAGGTTATTAAGTGGGCAGTTAGCACCACTTTTAAGCGGTCAGTAATTTGAAGCAGTTAGATTGAATTTGTTATCAAATATCTTTCAATATCTTTATCAAACGAAAATTAAATAATATTTATATACTTATTTCCTTATTAAATTATTATTATAATTTCATACGTTAATATTTAAATTACCAGTTATTGTTGCTTGCTAATTCAAAATACCCGTTTTAAGAAACTCATTTTTTTTATAAATGACTTTCAAAATATTTCCTATATTTTTTTATGACGCTATAACAATGTAAGCAAAAACTAAAAAATCTTCCCTATCACTACATACTATAAAACAAAGTCTCTTCTCGCTGTTTGTCTGTCCCTATGTATGCTTAGATCTTTAAAACTACGCAACGGATTTTGATGCGGTTTTTTTACTAGATAAAGTGATTCAAGAGGAAGGTTTATATGTATAATACATGCGTATTATAGTACAAAAAAGCCGATAAATTCAAAGATTTGTATTTCATACTAACCGTTAAAACGTACCTAGTTATAAAACGAGAACAATATCTGCAGGGCTCGGTGTCGGCGCCGCTGTACATGGCGTGGCTGGAGATGCTGAGCCGCGACCTGCCGCCCGTGCTGTTCGTGCGCGGCAACCACACCTCCGTGCTCACCTTCTACTCCTAGGCCCACCCCCACTCCCACTTCCACTCCCAAGCTTCCGTCGAACTAGCCCGAACTTTAAGTATGTATTTAAGCATATTCATTTATCTCACTTCCAAATCGCCTTTTACCAAACTTTTGGCGGACAAGTCTAAACTTCAAATACAGTCTAATAATCCATACACTCGTCTAGACAAGACATTTGGCATGGAACATTTCATGAGTAGCAAGTAACTGCTACAAATCATATCTTGATGAAATCACAGATCGTATTCGGATTTCATCATAGAATTAAATCATCGTCAGTGACGTGTCTTGAAGACAGACAATCGTGCGAGCATCGGGGCATGCAGGGAGACGCGGGAGAGGCGCTCCCGACTACCATACGTTCTTTTATATGGCAGTCGGGAAACAGCTTCAGGGTTGACAGGTATACCTGTAACTTACCAAGAAACGCTTCAAATATGAATCCTTAATATTTTTTAATGTTTATATTACCTATTCATCAAGTTACTACTTATATATGAATATTCTCTATTAAGTTTATATATAACGATGTATAGTTTAATATTTAATTTAGATAGTTAGTTTTTTGTTTGAAAGTTGAAACTACAAACAGATATTTTATGTATTGATAGTTAATTATTAATTATAGTACAAGTAATTTTTGATATATTTATAGACATGTTAGACGTAACGAAAGATGCAATTGTGTACAATATATACGTATAATAAATAAATATTTAAAAATATTTAGTATAATTGAATGGCGTTTAACTAGAAGTAAGTAGGTATATGAATTAATATATTGACATAATAATATCAGTGAAAAGGACATTTTTTTTATAAAATACGGTAATATCTCTTTATAATATGTATAAGACTGAATTGTATCAAGTAGCTACTGAGATAACAGATTCTATCCCAGCACATTATTCGAGGCATATTATATTATGGAAATTCAGAGACTTGCACAATATCAAACTTTTTGTATTGACTTTTAACGTTCATTAAGCATTTTCTTAGCAAAGGAACTCCAATCAAGTCTATGTTACTAGATTTTCGAACTATAGATACCAATCAGAAAAATATTTTATGTATGTTTTTTAGTTTTAAATTAATACTGCGTCTGAAATATGCGAAGACCAAAGCACTTGATAAATTTATTTTATAGCTGCAGTTTTGTGCCTTTATTTGAGTACAATTATAGAGTATAGAAACAGACCAAAGTGTTGCGTATGAAGCATAGAACAAATGGAAGGGTGTTAACGATCTATTTAAGTAAGTGTGTGTGTGTATATATATATATATATATAATATATATATATATATATATATATATATACATATATATATACACATATAGCCCAGTCATTTGGTGCTCAAAAAAGAGGTTACGCGGAAAAATTTCCGAGAGTTTTAAAAATTGGTGATTTTGTACATTTTAACGGGTTTCTTCCGAATCTCTACTTTGACTTTACTACCAAATAACTGGACAATTATAACTATTAAGTTTTAGATTATTTTAAGTATATTTAGATATAATGTACCTATGTCTATATCTTTTCGGTATTTTGCCTTTTTGATTGTATACCTACTAATCTTTCTTTTACCTTTCTTCCATATAATGACTCATTAAGACTCTTTTTCTCATTTTAAAGATTAAAAACAAAACCATACCTATTATGTATAAGTATTTTTAAACAAACGTACAATTTAAGGCATTTTATTAAATGACAAAAATACTAATATAAAATTTATAAGTATCACGTTCATAATAATATTTAAAATGATTTTATACCTGTGAATTAATTACTTCCGTATTTTTTTTTTTAATAAAAACTTAATATAAAATTGTTTAACATAACACGAATAAATACAAAATCTGATCAAATATTCTTTGTAACAAGTATTTGATTTTATCTCATTTTAGGATTCTTCACAAAGTAAAAATTTTTATATTGTTATCTTTGTTAAAATACATTTTAAATAAAATTTATGATTTTCTTATGCCGGCTCCTGGACTATAGTAAATTAAGGAACAAAGTGTCTTTAATATATTACTTAATTTTATTTACTTAATATACTTTACAGAGATTTTAATATAAAATGTAAATCTTATTTATCTCATGTCTTAAGTATTACACGATAGTTGAAAGACAATATTCTACCCAAATAAATTTACTTTAAAACTGTTTTAATATGTTTTGCTTTTATATCTCTCCTTTATCCTTATACTACTTTTTTTTATTAGTAAAATTAATATTCAGGATGTAAAATGTACCGCCGTATGGATATCTATCTAATATATTTAAACGAGCAATTCTTGTATATATATTTATATATAATATTCAATTCAGATTATATATTGATATATATATATATATACAAAACGGCTCCAACGATTTTCATTAAATTTAGCATACCAGGGGTTTCGGGGGAGATAAATCGATCTAGATTAGTCTTATGTCTAGAAAAACGCGTGTTTTCGAATTTTCATGCGGTTTAATATTATGTTCGATAATTTCGCACGCTCGGATATTAATATCGTGTTCAAGCGGCCAAGGTGCAATATCAACAATCATAGGTGTCCGGGTTCGAATCCCGGTCGGATACAAAGGTATAGTTTATTTTAGTTTTTTTTTGTTTTTATTCAAGTTTTTAGTTTTTTTTTAAAGAAAATTGTCTTTTTAACCAAAACTGCGAGCGAAGCTCGGTGGCCCAGGTACTTTAATATTATATGTAGTCAGTTCTGGAGTAGGTTCTATACTTTTGGCTCTAATTTCCTAAAATAGTAAAATAAACATAAACCAAGCTTAAAGCTGTGAGATCAATGTGACCTAGTAACCGGTTGCCTTTGGTACTAGGGCCTAGATTCCCTAATTTATCACATAAGAATGAATTTTTATTCTAGAAAATATGTGAACAAATTAAAAACGTGGCACTATTGGTTTATTGATCGTGAACATCCTCACTTCGTCGTGAACAGCTGAAGTGGCCATCAAAGCAGCGCCTACTCCACTTTGCATACGAGCTTCGCTGTGCCGCGCACTTGCTGACTCTACAATAATAAATCTATGATAATAAATGCACATATTCTTTATCTTTAGCTTTCAATGTCAAATTTTATTGAACCCTACGAGTACGGGACGGGACGTAACGGGATTTTTAACGACTAATAACAAACTAAAGCCTCACAGTTCACAAGTAGCTTCGTTTTGACCAAACGCTCGTCTTTTCTTTCAATGAAAATTTAAAAGCGGTAGATACAATTGTGGATTGATACGGAACATGTCGAAATGGTGATTGTATAAAATGTACTATTAACAGGTTGTTTTACAATTTAATCTTGAGTTAATTCGACATAAAACAAGAATTTGTCCTACAATACAGATAGGTAGTTTGGATCAAATCGTCCCCCTCTCCGAATTTGTTATAATAACGTCCTACTTTTTTTAATAACTGGCTAATTTTCATAGTATTTATTTATTATTATAAATATGCATAATTGAATGATCAAATCGTCCTAAAAAAATTGTAGGAATTCTGTCCTACGCTCGGATATTGTCTTCCGCACATTCGTAAATTCGTAAACACTACCACTATACAATTTCCGTAAAAAAGAAAAGTTGGGCGTCTCATCAAAACTACGTTACTTGTGAAGTTTTAGCTTGTTATTAAAAACCGTTGGGGACTTTATTTTTATATTCTTCCGCTTTATTAGCATCTCCGAGGGGAGAAAGTCTTTAAATGTCAATATTTTAATTTGAACGAGTTACAAAGCTTTCAACGAAAGTATCGCACAATGATTAAATATTTTAACTTGAACAAAATAAGCAACGTTTCTGATAATTAAGTGTTTATGTAAGGATTGTTCGTTTAAAATGTGTTTACTTCGCTTCAGGGCTCGGTGTCGGCAACTTTATATATGTCCTGGCTGGCAGTTTTGAGCAAGGACTTGCCGCCGACGCTGTTCGTGCGCGGGACGGACGTCACGGTGCTCGAAGCGTAAACGCACATGTTAGATATGAACATTTAATTTTTGCTAAATATAATTAGCGATCAGACTTAAAATGAAAATTTAAATTATCTAATAAATTTAAAATAACTTTGTAAAGTCAATGATAATGTATAATAGTTTTAAATAAGTGTCAATAGATGGCATTATGAGTATAAATTTGTTATTTTGTATAAAATTAACAAAAGATAAAAAATCCAGAAAAGGTATGAAAACGAAATAATGTTATCGGAAATCAATTTGCGTATTTTTACTGTTTATTGAATAATTTTATCAATCACATTATGTGTTTGTGGTGCATATACACAGATGGCGCTTTTACATAAGTTAATTAAAACGGCTAAAACCTGTTAACTTTACTGAAACTTGATTAATAAAATGAATTATTCACTAATTTTGGAACTGTTCATTCGTCTGCAGTTAGAAAGAAAACGACATCCAATCTATTAAAGCAAACAAAAATAGCCAAAAGAATAGCCCGAATTAGCACTGTCCAACTTCTTTGTATGGGATGGGGCTGTACTAGTAATATGTCATCTGTGATGACGCCTGACGGTTAGAGAAAGATAAAATACAATTTCAATATATTACAAGTATTTCTTTATTTCACACATAATTCACAAAAAGTTTAATTTAAATTTGAAACATAAAGATGATAAAATATTTACAGATACAAGAACCAACAGACGTTCAAGTTTAACAATTTCCTTAAATGATTACAAAATAACAGGAGTCCAGCAGAATCTGAAAATCATTTACTTTTGCTGCGAAAGAGTAAAAAAATTAATTTATAATATTAAAATGCATTTAATATTTACATTTGTTGTACCAAAAACCATGATTTGTACGCTAAATGAATGTTACATTGCTCTATTCCAAATTAATCTATGTTTGTGAATATCTTATAAAATAAAGTCTTGCATCTATCCAATCAACACTACGGCTAAGGCTTACCACTGGGGTACTGGGGCCAGACAAAGGAAGAATACGATATATTTTTTCTAAGGCGGCTATAAATATTTTTAATGCTTAAATAACTTAAAATGGAACAAAAATAATACTAATAGGGAAATAAATATTAATGTAATATGTATAATTTGCTAAACGAATAAAGCCACGTCCACAATCTATATCAATAGAATGTTTTTTATGTAACTCGTAAAAAATTATGAAAGTTTAGTATATGCTTATTTCACATACGAGTATTTAACAATTGAGAGCCGAGATGGTTATTATAAAAAAGGGTAAAACAGAAAACTTGGCAAGAAATAGCTAGCGTAAATGTATTATTATTATTAAGTTTATAAATTATTAGTAATACATAAATTTAATAAACTATGTCTATTGTAATATTTATTACTATTTGAATGTAGACATGGCTTTACTAAGGTGGTTGTAAAATTAAATACATGAATACAAAGAAATCGATACGGTTTTGTACTATTTAAGAAGCATCAAATTTACTATATTACGTGAGCGTCGTTTTGTTGGAAAGTAGTAAAGCAGATAATGAAATTATAAATCTTACACTCTCGCACCCACTACCTTCATCATATCATAATACAATTTAAAATAACACATTGTGCACAGCAAATATATTATAGACAATTTAGTAATTTAAGCATGAAAAAATGATCATTTTAAAGACAATTTCGCAAACATTTAATACAATCGTTACAAAGGAATTATGATTTTTAACATTAAGATGAAGCAATTTTGGCAATTATCATTGTGTTTCGAACTTTCGAGAATGTCAAGTGCAAGAACTGAGGCAATGCGATATGTCAGTTGCGTGATAGGACGGCGGCACAATGTACACATGATACGATATGTCACTATACATATATCTTTTGAAAAATAAAACTCCATTCTGCTTCAACTTTATAAGTTTGGATTATAATTATTTGGTACACAATGTAGAGCACAACTTTCTTTGAAAATTATTATTATACATTTGACTCCAAATTTTACCCGTTTACAAGTTAATATGTAATTTAAAAATAACACATTAACGTGTACGTGAGAGAAAATATATACATTGTATCATATATATATATTTTTCTTTCCTCGTAGTGCAAATGCAGCTGTGTTCTACAAAGAGTACGTCTCTATCTCTTATAAATTTAAATATATTTTTTTACTATGATTATTAAGTGAGATATACTTTTACAATTATTCATTTACTAGTTCTTATTGACAGAGCGCATTGTAACATCATGTTTCAAAATTTAGAGAAATTAACAGTATTCAGTCTATAACCATTTAAAATTATTATATTTTATTATTTATTTTACTATAATAGACTCACAATTGCGCCGTGCCAGTTGTTATGTACCTTCAATTAAAATATATAAGAGCGAACATTTCCAGCTAACACGGCGCAGTTGTGAATCTAGATTCGAATTTAAGTGCATATATAATTTTATATTTAATACATTATAAAAATGGAAATACGCCACGATTTGACGATAAAGTGGAAATCAAAAATTCTCAATGGCGTTATCCTACCAGCACCTCAACACAAATGTATCAACCTTCCACTACCCGAGTACAAAAACTATACGATTTCATTATATAGAATATAAATAAGTATAAAACGACTACATAAATTAAAGACGAAAATCTTCACACAGCCATACTTCTTATATATAAATAAATAACATAGAGGGTAAAATCTACATAGTTACGATATTATTTTTGGTTACCGATATCTGTGGAAAATAAATAATCGATCGAGGTTTCCTTTCCGATGGGCTCTTATTGGTACTAGAGGAACGTTTCTTTACATATTTTAAGTAAACACTATCAGGCTTAGACTGTTCAAAGGTGGACAAGTGGGGCACTAGTTTCCGGGACGACCGCACGCGCGCTGTCGAGTCCTTAATTATCACTCAGCACTTCATTTCGTCTGTGAAACGTTTTATATGAATTCAACGTTTTCTGTCTGTCAATATTGGCACTACAATACACTGTTACCGATATATATGAGATACCGTCTATAGATAGATTTTGAAACGTATCGTTTGGTGCGCGAGTGCGGGCGCTTTATAGCAAAATGCAGAGACGTCGGGACAGTCTTCATTCTGACTCCTCTTCGTTGTCCTCGTCGAAGCCGGTGAGGTCCGCCGATTCTAAGTAGCCGTGCATTACCTGGAAACATATTATTTTTTATGTGAATAAATACATACTTATTTCCCACAAATATAATTAAAATAAACAATATATATTTTTATAAGTACATTAGATTAAAAACTCATTACCAATAACTGGTACAAATAATAAAAAATATAATATTAAGCTGACTATGATCCATACAGAATATAAAGAACTGTCTGAATATTGTAATTATGTTAATAATTTTATAATGATATATAACTTGTTATGATATCCCTTTACGAATAAAATGCAATATTTTTAAATTCTAATTCATATCTTTTGTTAATGGCTTTAAAATGTGCTAATTGAGTGCAGATGACTTCACCAATTTTAATATTTTTAAATTAATTAAAAAGAAATAATAAACAATATATGAAATGTAACAAAACATACAGCCATGTACACATGTATGTATACGTACCGCGTACTCGAGCAGCGCCAGATGGCAGAAGACGTACTGGTCGGGCATCTGTATGGAGTGCGCGCGCTGCTGGCGGATGCGCTCCACCGCGCCGCGCACGTCCGCCACGCCCTCCGCCGCCAGCCGCGACGTGCACGTGTCCAGCGTCAGGAACGTGCCTGCGCGCACACACACACACATGCTTCGTTAAGGTGTCTGCCCACTACACCGTAACCATGACCGTGCTAGGACCGTGTCAGGCAAAAAAATATTCATTGTATCGAAAAGTGTGAGACTCTGCCCATTAGACCGTTCCGTCACCGGACATCGCGTGCCGTGCACGGAGCGTTAACAATTGTTGGCGAAAATTTTTCGCCGGTGCCGGTACGTGCCTGGCACGCGACGTCGCGGGAGCGGTGCCCGCGTGCGACGCAATTGTGAGCATACGCAGGACTAAAGCCGTTATGTACGGGTATGACACGCTGTTGATACGGTCTAGTGGGCATAGTAGTCGGTGCCATGCTCGTTTCCGTGCCTGATACGTTCATAACTCCGTTATGGTATGAGACGGTGTAGTAGGCTATAAATATAAATGGATATAACAATATCCTAACAATTGACTGAAGTGACGGACGCTAAAGAAAAAAATATCTATAAAAGGAAAAAAACACTACTATTATACAACAGAATATAGATAATCGAATTTATATGTGGAAAAATGTATACCTGTTCTTCCAATGCCAGCGGAGCAGTGGACCACGATGGGGGGGCCTCTGCTGTGGCCCGCCCACGCATCGCCTAATCTAAAAATTAAATTTATTATTATTACTTCATTATTTGAATTATTTATTTATAGATCGGATAAATTGGCAACAAAATCAAATTATTAAACGTGGACAACGGTTTTAAAAAAAAAACGGGAATGCACATAAATAATTAGGTCTCAGATCAATCATATTTAAAATATTGGCGTGACGTTTAGTACGCAAAAAGGTGATCATAACATAGGCATAATTACACCTAGTTTTTAAGATTTAAAAGAATATATTTCTTAAAGCAAAACAAACTCCTAATGAATATTATCTCATTAATAAACGCATTTAGTGTTAAATAAAACTTTATTAATTTTAATACGTATTATAATTAATAAAGAGTATATAATTAAGGATGTATACGTTTAAATATGGCCACTTTAACAGCATAGAATACACATTTTAAAAGATATCATTTATTTATATATGTACATATGTATATAATGCATTCAGCCCTTTTTAACGTCCCACTGCTGGTTACGGGCCGCCCTTCAGTACGAGGGGGATCAGGTCATAGTTCACCACGCTGGCCAAGTGCGGGTTGGCGGTTTCACATGTCTTTCAAAAACTTACTAAGTTTTTTCAGACATGGAGGTTTCCTCACGATGTTTTCCTTCACCGTAAGGCAAGTGAAGTGTATGTAAGAAAAAAAGCTTTGTGTTAAAAATATAGAAGAACTGTTCGATACTGACTCGTGCCTGGCGCGCTGCTGCGCGCGGCGCACGAGCTCCAGGAAGCGCAGCACGGGCGCGGCGCGGCCGCCGCCCGGCACGCCGTAGTCCGGCCAGCGCGTGTACTGGCCGTGCCACACGCGCCGCCGCTGCTCCGTCTGATACACGAACACGCAAATCAATCACTCAAGCTTCAATACTTTCTTAGATTTACGCTAATATTTGACATTTTAAATAAAACTATCTTTTCATATTTTTTCGCGAATTTATTTTGACTTTCGATTCCCGACATTTCGAATCAGTCGGGAACCCCAAATCACAATAAATTCGCGAAAAAATACAAAAAAATGGATTTATTTAAAACAGTCAAGCTTTGTTATATCCATACTAATATTATATATGTAAAAGTGTGTTAGTTTGTTTGTCTTTCTTTCACATCGAAACGGAGTGACGGATTAGCGTGATTTTATTGTGTATTTTTTTTTGTGACTTTTTACCACAGGAGGTTATCTCATTCCCAAGGGAAAACACGTTTTAATGATGATGTTCTCCTAGCCGATTCCGGCCACGGCGGCCAATCTCAATGAGATTAGCCAACTGCGCAGGAGATATTATAGTGCTCAAGTGTACGCGCAGACACAACGTGCACTCTCTATTCCTGTCACTCTCATACTCCGGTGGGACGACCACTCGACACGACCGGTGTGAGTTAAGGCGCAGGACCGACTGCTTTACGTGCTCTCCGAGGCACGGGGGTGAACCCGCCAACTTCCTAACTCCGGGCTGTTACTGAGACTTACTATACAGGAAGACTCAATAACTAAACTTGGCCCGACCCGGGACTCGAACCCAGGACCTCCGGGTGTGCAGCCGTACATGCTAGCCTTACTACTAACTTAATAAAAATATTTATGATCAGAATTACTTGAAACTTGGTATTAATGTTCTTCAATATAATTAAATAAATACCTGTTTTACCGTTTTTAGAAATTCATCAGGGAGTAAATAGGGTTTTTCGAAATTCATTAGGGGATATAAGGGGGTAAATCACGTCTCATCTCTTAAAACAGTAAGCAATAGATACGAATCAAAAAATGACCTCGACAACCTCATTAAATAAAACAAAGGACATTTTTTATGAGTATAAAACTAGCGCTGGGCTCGAGTTCTTGGGTGCTCAACACTTAGTGTTAGCCTATCTGTGTACTAAATTTCATCCAAATCCGTCCAGCCGTTTTAGCATGAAGGACTAAGGAGTAACAACTATATATACGGGGCATTGCACGTGAAGCAGACAACGAAAAAAAAGTGAGGTTCTGAAATTCGTTTATGTTAGGCATATTTGTACCTTTAGGGGATATGATCATGTACACATAATATTATTATTTTTTGTGGTTTAGGTGTCAAGTTATAGAATTCCAAAGAATTGATCAAATTGAAAAAACGGTATTTTTGTATTCTTTTTTCATATTCAAGTAACTAGAAATAAAACAATAAATATAGTGTTCTGGATAGAAAATTTACTGTGTACTTCGTTTTCGTCGACCGTTTCACGTGAAATGCAACACTCGGCGTGACAAGTTCAACAAGACGGAGACAACGAGTGTATGTATACCCGGAGGTCGGTGAGCAGGAGGTGCGACACGACGTAGTCGTCGTGCTGGTCGTGCGCCTCGTTGAGCACGGCGAGGCCGGCGTGCTCGGCGCGCGCGCCCGGCGCCGGCCAGTACTGCCCGCACTTCACGCGGCCGCGCTCCACCGTGCGCGTCGTCATCACTATCACCAGGCTGTTCTGCTCCCACACCATGCGCCAGAAGTCGCCGAACGTTTTCGGCAGTGGACCTGCACAATTATTAAAAATATAAATGTGTTGGAACGTTAACACATAGCACCGTCTAGTTCCATGGTAAGCCAAGAGGCTTGTGTTATGGATCAGAGATCATGTTTGCCCTATCTGTTGTAACGATCTCGTTGTATTGACATTCGAAATACCGGAAATCAAAATAAAACCGCGACAAAATCCGAATAAATATTTTTTATTTGAAAATATTATTCTTTTACTTTAACACATATTTATGAATTTCTATAACAAGTATTATAAGCACCCAATTTCCATTATTATCTTATATACTCAAACATTGTAAGCAAAACAAAACGCTGTGTTTAAAACTGTGTCATATTTTTACTCGGATTTTCAACATTTTACAGTATTCAAAATGGTAGTCATAAAATATCGTATACGTAACAATGACCAACTTTCCCCAAACGCTCTACAAACTCTCGAAAACATGGCAGTGGGCCAAATATTGAAAATGGTCAAACAATAAGCATCGTAGAACAAACGGCCAACTTCGACATTCGCGCAATAACTGGGAAAGGCTATTTCAGTAGACGAGGCGTGGGCGAAGCGGAAATGCCGCGTGGGCGAAGCGTTCGAGCGATGAGGTAGAAACTCTGCCCTTCCGGGAAATACACGTTCAATATGCGAAATTTCCGAGAAAATATAATTACATTCTCACTTCAACTATTTGCGTTTGACGTAATATGTTTTGCAGTAAGTAGTTGTTTACTAGAATTGCTATATGTGAACTTTGGCCTTTATTATATTAAAATTTTAAATTGCACATATCAAAAACATATTTTAACGAAAAGCAAAAAATAATAAAATATATAAGTTAAAATTTACGTATTTTATATATTTTATTATAAGAAGAATCATACGTAAACAACTTCTTGTATATAAACATGTCATCGTTGCATCTCTCTCACAACAATGATGATGATGATGTTCTCCTAGCCGATTCCGGCCACGGCGGCCAATCTCAATGAGATTAGCCAACTGCGCAGGAGATATTATAGTGCTCAAGTGTACGCGCAGACACAACGTGCACTCTCTATTCCTATCACTCTCATACTCCGGTGGGACGACTGCTCGACACGACCGGTGAGAGTGTCGGCGCAGGACCGACGGCTTTACGTGCTCTCCGAGGCACGGGGGTGAAACACCGCCAACTTCCCAACTCCGGGCTGTTACTGAGACTTACTATACAGGAAGACTCAATAACTAAACTTGGCCCGACCCGGGACTCGAACCCAGGACCTCCGGGTGTGCAGCCGTACATGCTAGCCACTACACCACCGAGGCAGTTAAATACTCACAACAATATTACACTTCCTAACATCATCAATTGAAATAAGAATTAGCCGTTTAAAATCCACAATTATATTATTCAATTCATCGAAATGACATTAAAATATCTTATTAAATTATTATTTAAATAATTATTTATTTTGCTCAGATCTTTAAAACTACGCAACGGATTTTGATGCGGTTTTTTTAATAGATAGAGTAATTCAAGAGGAAGGTTTATATGTAATACATGCATATTATAATACAAAAAAGCCGAGAAATTCAAAGATTTGTATTTCATACTAACCGTTAAAACATACCTAGGGACGAACCCGAGCGAAGCAAGGGTGAGTCGCTAGTATTAATTAATCGTATCTCACAACATGCATGTGTACCTTGCGTGCATATGAACGCATTCCGCTGCTTGTACCCGTCCACGTAGTTCGCGTTGATGTAGTCGGAGGCGGGGTCGTCGTCGCGCAGCGACAGCGGCACGCGCGAGTGGTCGTAGCACAGCACGTCCGTGTATCTGTTCTTTGCGAGGTTGCTCGGCAACCTGCCGGGGATAGTGTAATACAAATATACTATAGACACAGCATGAAAAACCATACAGTAGGCTTTCGATATTGATTATATAGAAAATGCTACTAAATGCAAGAGTGGTCTAAATTATCAATTTTCACGGCGAACGGTTTTAAAGTTAAATCTCTGTACAAAGTACAGTTATATCCGTCAACCCTAAAGCTGTTTATCAATTGCCATAAAAAATACGTACAACAGCCTGGTGCGCCTCACCCGCGTCGTACTACGCAAGCCCCGTATGATTGGCCTGTCTTAATGGCTTCGTTAGACGACAGGAATGTACATGACATTTAATTAAGAAAATACATAGCTTGCATGTCAAGCAATGGTACTTACGTATGCGCAAGTAAATGGTAAACTGTTAATATTAGTGTATATTTATAGATTAAATTTATAGATTAGGCAGGCAATAGTAGCTCACTTCGGAAACCGACTGAAGCTAGTTCAAATCACTTGGCCAGCGTGGTGGTGTATGGCCTAATTCTCCTCGTACTGAAGGGAGGTCCGCGCCCAGCAGTGGGACGTCAAATAGGGCTGATACATACATATACACATGAATAGATTCCAGATGTCGGCACTCACTTGGCATGATGGAAGGTGCCGTTGGGCGGGCGCGCGCGGATCTCCTCGTACTCGGCGACGAGGCCGCGGCGGCCGAGCGCGCGCACGCGCGCCAGCAGCGCGGCCGGCGTCTCGCCCGCGCCGCCGCCGCCGCACTCCTCGTCCGACAGCCCCGGCGACGCCTCGCCCGACGACCACGTGCCGCGGGCTGTACACGCACACGCACCACCTTTGTTATTATATTATTTAGAGCCAATAACGTTTTATTGTTATTAACCTTTTATATTATAGACAACGACTCACCCTCGCTTCGCTCGCGTTCGTCCCTAAGTACCTTTTATTTTTTTGAGCGGAACCCTAATTCTTTTTCTAAAATTAAAGTAGCTTACGTTACTCCCTAAAACATCAGATATCTCCCAGTGAATGTCCCGTCAAAATCAGTCCAGCCGTTTTAGAGATTATCCGGAACAAACAGACAGACAGATAAAAATAAAAAAAAAATGTGTTTTTCTTATAAGTAGGTACCGTATATAATTTCATATGCATTTAGTAAAACGCAGTTATTTTGACATTACAAACAGACACTTCAATTTTATTTATCTGTATAGAAAGTATAGGTTTATTTAAAACGACACATATTCGCGTAAATCTAAAAAGAATGAAATAATACCAAAAAAAATATAATTTAAAAAAACATGCTTTGACGAATTGAAATGTATGGGATTTGTCAAAACCAATCATATAAATGCAAACTCTAGGGGTTCACTCGTATCCACCGAATAGTTTTTCTATGCACCTCCTGCCTCCATCATCATGCATAAGTAAAACAAAATTAAATTCAATATTATATAAACATACATACATGCATAAATACAAATATTATATATTAAAAATACTGCATAAACATTTGAGATAGAGATAAAGATATTATATTTCACAAGTATACGCGCAAGTGAACCCTGTACTACTAAGTATTCGCTTTTCGACACGACCAGTGAGAGTTAAGGCTTGGGACTGGTGCTCTCTGAGGCACGCGGGTGAAACAGCTTCAACTTCCCAACTCCGTGCTGTTACTGAGAATTTCTTGACAGAAATACTCAATAACTTAGATCGACATGCGTCTCGAACCTAGGACCTCCGGAGCTGCGGCCATACGTGCTAACCACTACACCACAGTATAATATACTAGCGACTTACGATGCTGCATAACAGTACCCTATATATTACTCCAAGTTATCTTATGTGTTCTAAATATCATTCGTCATTTCAACGTGAAGGAGTTACAAACGTACACAAATACAAACTTTCGCATTTATAATAGTAAGTCAAATTTTGGGTGTCCCCATATGGTAAGACGTGGCGTATTATGTTTTATTTGGAGTGGTTCCGAGGTCGGCAATAGCTACGTCGATCAGATATGGTCCATTATAGAACACGTGGCGAAAGTGACAAAGAAAAAGACATCACAACTGTATGGATACTTTCTCGGGAGCTCTAAGTAAAATAAGGAATTTTCAGGTGAATAATGCTCATTGCTCATGTCACCGAATTAAGGGGGGGATATTTAAAATATATATATTTTTATGTTTTAAATAACATCTTAAAAAGTACCTTCAATCATAACAAAATAATAAAATGTATATTTTATATGTATTGTGTATACGGCTTGCTTTAATCATATAATATACATACAAGAATTAATCAAGGAAACAAATAATAAAATAATATAGTATAATACAAAACAACAAAAACATCAACTTTGTAACGATTATAAAATATATAAACAACAAGTATATAAGTAGTAAACAATACTAGGACTTAATGTTTTAGTTATAGATACAAATAAATGTGTATAAAATGAAGATTATATAATTTATTATATCGCAATTTAAGTCAAATTTGTCTATGATTTTCTTTTTTTAGCATATCATGAAAAAGAAACTTAAAATACGCGAAAACATCAGAGTATTTAGTTGTTTTTAATTATGCATAAAAAGTATCCATTTATGACATACGTGATTAATAATTTATTGAAAAAGTATAATTTTATTACGATCGCGAACGGAGTTGTAGAATCTAGTGCCGTATCTAATACGTGTACATGTAAAATTTATAAAGCACAAAATCAATACGCTGTACATTTCTTGTTCGCACACTATACCACATGTATTTGTACGTGGATATACGTAATATGAAATTCTCAGAGCAACTAACGTTTTTATAGTTACCATAAAAGTTGTATATGAGGAAAAGTAATATTTGCAATATGCATGTATTTATTACATTTAATTACACTATGTAGATTGTAGGTACATTGTACGTGGTGTAATTAAATTTCATATGAATGAGTGCTAAATTTCAGTTTTAAAAATCATACATTTTATCCTGTAAAGAAATTGTAATGAAATATTAGTTATTTAAACAAAAATTTATTTTAAACAAAAACGCTTTTTCAAAAATAATTGTTATATATTTAAAAAATATATATAACAACAAATAAAAGTTTTTAGTAGTTTATGATATACGTATATATATGAATTAAACCATGTCATCAGAGAGCCAAAAAACCTAACAAAAGTACATTGATAAAAAAATTACCCGCTTTTGATTTTTTATATTTATTGTTACCGCACCCCATTCACATTACATAAAATAAGATTATTCGAATAATTTGACCACATACCCACTTCAAATTTTTCTGAATTCATATATTGTGTTTTTAACTATTATAAAAAAACATATAAAATATATATCGAAATATCAACAATGGTGATGATAACGTCATAAATGACATATTATAATTGACACATGCCTATTTAAAAAAAGGTTTAATTTACGTATTTTCTTGAAATGTCAGTCTTCATAGTGTACTTGTACGTGATATTTTAGCAAATTTTAGGTGACAACCCCTCTGGGTCGTGTTTGTTAATATGTTTTATGGTTTAAAAAAATAATCTGGAAAAAGAGTGAGGGGTACACTATATACTCGTAGATTGGGATCTAAGACTGTTTTATTCCACACGCTTTCTTGATGAATTGTAGGTACACAACGAACAGTAACAACTAGGGAAGCTGTAAATCAAACGAAATTAATTACTTACTTATTAAATCTAAGTCATCCTCGTCCGAATGTATGTGCGCGGCCTTCATGTCGCCATTATAGCCGTGTGTGTGTCTGCAAGTAAACAAAGACATTAAAAATAAAACATATTTTAAAACACATTACCCCACAAATTATAATATACCCATTAGAATCCAAGACTAGTATTTACGATTCATAAATTATAACAAAATCGAATATATTTATTTATCATATACTGCGGGTATAACTTTTATACATAAGAATTCGTTGTGAACTGAAACTCGCGGATTATTTGTATCGCGTGTGGCATTGAGTTTACGGCGTTTAGTGTTAACGAGGCCCGTCGTAAACACAACTATTAAGGTGCCTATGACGTTTTTTAAATAATCTCCTTAAATTAGCTAATATATATAAAATGTACTAGTTTGACAACTTGTTATTCATATCAAACGGGGTGAATACCGTGACATAGTTCATGTCCCAATTATGGGTGGCAGTACCGCTAAAAAAATACTGAGATAAAAAAATAATAATATTGTTTACATTTAAATACGTAATATTTAAGTAATTATGAGACTATCTTGCATTAAGAGGAAGTTTAAGTTATCTCATAAATTACGTTTTCTGGAGAAGCGGTAGCTAAGCGTGCATGGAAAGCTTGAGAAAATCTTAAGAGAACGTACTTAAGTACGCTTTAAAAGGCTTTTTAAAAAGCCTTTTATATTTTTGCATATTTAAAAAAAGTTAAAAATATCATTTTACATTTTTATCGTTAATATATTTGGTAAACAATATATAATACATATATATTTATATATCTACATAGGCCGCTCGTAGTTCTCTTATATAATAGAATTATCGCATTGCTAGTTTCGTTTAAAGCGACTTTAACATAGTAGATGCAACAAACAACTTTCAGAGATTCATTTTTACTTAAATCTTGTTTAGTTTGTTATTATTCATAACGTTCTTCTGCTATTTACTTAGAACAAACTTTATAACAAGTTCAAGTTAGATTAAATGACTGTGCGAGATAATTATATTGTGCAGGTACGAGTAAATTGTATAACCCCCCTGACAATTTATCGCATGCAAGTATTTATAGCTCACCTAAGCGGGCTGGGGTCGCACGTGTAGGGCGGGTCGCCGCTTATATGCATGATGTCAGAACCGTTGTCGAGGCGCTCACTGCTCATGTCACACGGCTCCTCCGCATCTATTATACCTAATGAAGATTTTACACGTGCACCAATTATATTAAAATACTAGCGTCTCACTAGTTCGTCCCTAGGTATGTTTTAATTTTTTTTGAGCGGAACCCTAATTCTTTTTCTAAAATAATAGTAGCCTATGTTACTCCCTATAATATCAGCTATAATTTAGTGAAAGTCCCGTCAAAATCAGTCCAGTCGTTTCAGAGATTATCCGGAACAAACAAACAGACAGACCTACAGACAAAAATTTTAAAAATTGTGTTTTTCTTATAAGTACCGTATATAATTTCATATGCACTTAGTAAAATGCTGTTATTTTGACATTACAAACAGACACTTCAATTTTATTTATCTGTATAGATAATAATTGGAAGATATGTAGGGTAAATACGTAGGTATTTATTATGGTTTTGTAAGTTCTGTTAACATATAAAAAAAATTAAAAGAATATTTTTTTTTATTAAAAAAGATATATTTTTCCTATGCATTGCAATATTTTATTAAATATTAAAAACAATAAAGAGAATATATAGGTATTTTTATTTTTAGAAAACATTCGTTGAAACGTTTTGTGACGATATTTTCTTGCCAAATGAGTTGTAGTGGAAAGTATTAGAAAAGGTGCCAATAAATAACAAACATACACACATATATCGATTATGTTACAAAATGACATTCATCGTCCATCTGTCGACACCTTTTCCATTTATTAGGATTTATTAGTCACACAAAACTAAGACGTTACAAAATATATTAAATCTATTTAAGTTTATAAAAAGTATACTAATGCTTTAAAATTAAACTTCAATCTAATATCATCTTCCTTTTTATCACTACTATTTCATATTATATTTACAATTTAAAGTTTCATATACACAGTACACACACGTGTAACATTTGCGCGATACATAGTCCTCTGTATGAATGAATTCTGAAAATAGTTGAATGTAATATTTAAATTAAAAACTTATGTTAAAATTATTAGTTTGAATAACTAAAACTTACCATTTTGCGTTTTGACCGGTGGTATGTGATTGCTTATTACATAGTCGTCTATAACACCGTCCAACTTTGTGTTCAGATTATTCGTGTAGCAGTTTCGGCAATGCTCCAACCTAGAAGTTATTCTAATCTTAAAATCTAACATAAAACATACCAGCGTGCTTTAAAAACACTGTTGTTACATTTAAAAATATTTCAGTGTATTTATTCCTATAGATGAACTAAATATAATATTTTTTTAGAAGAAAGGCAGTAGTATTTTAATGGTACCTATTAATACATATATGTGTGTTCTTGTAGAAAATTTTATAAATTGCATAAAGTAAAATTTTTAATCGATATGTCACTCAATATTTTTAGTCATGTTATTTTTTTATATTACAAAATTTCTAATATTAGACTGTCTGTTATGATGCCGATAATCACGCCATCTAATTAAATGTAGAGGTCAAAGCTAAAGTCAAAGGTAAAGCAGTTTCTGCGGTGCTTCAGTTTAGCGAGTTAATCAGAGTTCGTAATGTTATTATTATTATTTCTAATCTACTCTTGCTAATGAATTGGGTTAAAAGTCATCCCTTTTAAAGTTCTTTTTTTAGGATCCCGTAGGTTTTTAAGATATGAAATATTTTCGGTTAACACACTGTTAGTTGAACAGCTACAAAGTTTCTTTTTCAAAGTATCTTAAAGATTACACTATGAAATACAAATAGGTACTATATACTATACTAATATTAAAAATTAATACGTAAATATTTAAATTTACTTCTATTCTAAAAAATTACGTACATAAGTTAAATAATAACACAAATGAAATTATGAATTGTACGTGGTCGATGTAAATATGATTGAAAGTAAAACATACCTAAATGTCGTTTTATTTTATGCGCGACTTTAAATATATTTACTATGTATGTATGTAGGTAAGAGAATCGAGCAGCCAGGTCACCTCTGGGAAGAAAATTATCGACAAGGCTTTTCTATTTAGCTATGCTAAAATTAACTCGTTACAGGGCGTAAGATTAGGGTCTGCAGAGAAGATTATTACTCTAATTAGGTGAGTTCTGAGAGGCGGCGATTATGAAATTATGTTTTCGTTCATTTTATAAGGATTAAATTAATAATTAAAAAATGTTTTTATAACAAATATAATTTAACATGGCATCATAAGATAAGATTTAAAAATTGCATTTAGGTTAAACAAGTGAGGAAGATACAAATGAGAGCACACTAGCTTTGATAGTTTAAAAGCCATTACCACTACTTTACCTAAATGAATGTTTTATCTCAAATATGTGCGCAGTGTTCTAAATAACATGGGGTTAAAAAGAGAAAATTATTATTTAAAAAGTATGAAGTAGGATGATACCTATTCATTTTCACAGTTTGTTCGTGGTTGTAGAACAAATGTGTAAATTATTAGGTATCCTATAAGGACAAAAGAAGGCCTTGCAAACGGAAATTAACAGTCTTATCCACACATAAAACACGCTTGATACAAGATGTTTCTTAATACTATTAATAGTTTGGAGAAAGTTGAGTATTACATCCTATATCCTCTTGTTTTTGGATAAAAAAGTCACACTTATCTAACATCTCGTTCTATTTAATCATTTACTTACCACGCAGCGTGGTCTGGTTCCAGCTGCCCACCAAGCTGCCGAGGCAAGCTAGCACGTGGAATATGTACTCCGAGCTGTGGGGCGCTTACTGTATGCACGCGCTCACGTAATTTTTCCCGCACAAACAAGCGTAAAATTCGGAATGGCGCCTTAAACCACAATGGAGCCGTCACTATTAACACCTTCTTTAATTTGGCCGGGTAACCTCCCTGAAACAATGACAAACTGCCGTTAAATATTTATGTTGCTGATAATGAGAAAAGGGTTGTATGTCAGGGCTGTATACACGAGAAATAATTTATACCTTTGCGTACTTATTACATGAAGACCGTGCGACACTAACGGAAAGGTTACAGTAACACTGAACGACTTTGTTTGACGTAATGTTTTTATTACAAGATTTCTTTCACTGATTTAGCGATTTTCATATAAGGTCGAGGTTTTGGAGGTTTCGTATATTGTAATAAACACCAAACAAACAAAATAAAAATTTTGCATACATTTTTTCATTTTCTTACTTGTTAATGCTTTTAGATTATAATTATTTACACTTATACTGGCGATGTGTTCATGGTACTTTTAATTAGCAACTTGACAGGAGGCAACTTGATAGTAACTTCAAAAATTATACTTATATATAAACTTTCATAACGTGATAATTTTTTAAAATACTTCTTTAGTCTTCGCATTACAAATCACTAAACCTTGAGACCAAAACCGACGGCATTGGCTGGTCATTAATGAATATTAGATTCTCGTTAAATAAATCGATTATACCTACTTATTTTACGTTTACAAGGTTCCGTAAGCGGAGGGTCGGAACGGAACGGATTAGAAGAGATATAATACAGGTTTTAAGTCATATTAGTTGACCGGTTGATTGTAACCTAATACGTTTACTTTTGCAGATAGTGTAATAAATGATAAAAAAAAATTTGGAATTATTATCATTTTTGCTCTATCATAAAAACGGTACAAAAATAAAGAGACAAACTGTGAGTATGATTGAAATTGTTTAAGTGCGAAACAGACTCGCGGTTGAGGTATAAACTCCATTTCAATATCAAAAAAATCTATGTATGTTATTCTAGGTATAAAGCCCTCGGTACGCGTGTCCAATTGGCACTTGACCTGATTTTCGTAAACCACGTAAGCGAAAGCAAAGTACTTAATAAAACCGATTTGATATAGACATAATAACGTCGAACAGCAAATTTAGAATGATGAATTAGATAACCATTGTTATTCTCACTAAAATTTACGAGTGCGGGACTTTATCTGTCGATTTGCCTTTTATTTCACGCAGTAACAAAACGTCGATTTATTATTTTACCAATTACCTACTGCTACTTATATTATGAAATATATTATAACTTGGGACATAAATATTATATTTGAAACTCAAAGCAGTACAAACATTTCTAAAAATACTTTGAATTTTAAATTATGCACGAAACATATCATTTCTATTCTTGATTTAATCGAAATTTAACAAAACCAAAAGTAACCATAGTACGTACTCGTATGTAACTAACGTTATAGGTTCGATTCACGAATTTCTATATGATAAGTTGTTTTTATTACCAATGTAGACAGTTTTGTTTTCTTAAGCTTGAAAAATAATCTCAGTCGAACGGAAGGAAGGATGCCTTAAATCTTTATTTTTGTGGCTGAATTATGTTCAAATTATTTTTCTTTCAGAACGAAGTTAAATAATGTTCGATATGTAGCTTGGAAGCAAAATAAATATTTTAAAAAGAAAAGTTATATACGAAGATACTTTCTAACATAAATATTATAGGCACGTTTTATGAACATTAGCATGTGCTCATAGTTAATGCGAAACATAGCTCTAAGCCGCAATCGTCTCGTATTTTACTTTCGCTACCACTAAGCTACCATGAAAATTGGTGGCTGCCATGATTCTTCATGTTAATTATCACCTACGTTAATATTCATTAAATTATAGTCTATATATAAACTTTAGTAAAAAATATGGCGACAGTCAGATTTAATCTATACATATAATAAAATTCTAACTAAGCCGAATCTGTACATTAAATATTTTTTGGAAAATCTTATTGAAATAAACATTATTATCGATACAGAGGCCGAATCTATAGTTTTCAGATTTTTTGTCTGTTACCGCATTATGAGAAAATTACTGGACAGATTTTGATGAAATTTGGTATGGTGATAGCTGGTTATCCGGGTCAAAATATAGGACACTTTTTACCGCGGGAAAATATCTCATTTTTGAGAAAAAATACAAAACTGCAATGTAAGAGTACACTAATTGTAAAACCTAAGAATGTGGTTTTTGGTATTATAAATTGTAATTATAAATTCTTATACGTTGATACTGGTCTATCTGTATACATATTTGGTAAAAAATATATATAGGCTTTAGTCTTTAACTGATTAAATTAGAGTCAATTTAAAACTTTTCTTTGATTTTATTACGATACGACAAATATACAGCCCAAAATTTATAAATAATTTCGAGTAAAGCATACAAACAGAATCTTATAAATATTCACTTTCAACCGACAATTGTAAATCGACGGAGGGTAAAATACAAAAATATACAAACTTTTTTTTGAACACGACAAATCTACCCCAGTGAAGTCTACGTTACGTCACTGTCATGTAGCTTTTAGCGTGTAAAGTTAAAAGGACATAGAATAAAATTAAATAGACATAAATTTTCAAAGTGCCAACCTTACTTAAACCTGACTGCGCATATTTTAAATCTCCATGTTCTCAATTTTAATAAAACTCTTGAATTTTACTATTAGCAGCATATTAAAAACTGTACATTTAATTTACTTACACACATTTTAATATACCCGAATAATATAATCACTTTTTTAATTGAGCATTTGATTTTCTAAAGTCAGTTCAATCTACAGTGCGTGATGCGTGACCGATTCACTGATACGACTTGGAAATCATGCAAATATAATTTACGTAACGAAAATTATTACCTAATACCTGACTTTCATAAAACCGTTGGCTAGTTATTTATACAAATATGTATATATAACTACATCATGCACATATATGTACCTACATATACACAAAACATGTATATGTACATATATGTGTTAAAACATTACTATTGCTACTACTATTCTTTGTTCATTTAACTCAAAATCTTGTTAATATTATTCAACCCTATAGTGTAGTGAACAATAATTGTAGACGTATCTATGTATATAACTATATACATTTAACATTTTGTATGCCTAATTCCGAATTCTAAGAGCATTAGCATTGAATAAGGTAACACAAGACGAGATAAGTTTAGTTTGATATAGGGGATAGGCAAGGTCAATAAAATGGAATGTATCCGAGAAACCTAGGGTGAGACAGGCTCGGGATGTTTAAGTAGGGGTGCCGGGTCACCGACCTCACTTTTAAGCTTTGCTCTCAGTATGAAATATTAAATGTCTGCTGACTCCATATTTACAAAGCATATTTGAATGTTAGACGAAGTAATAAATTAAAAAAAAATACTTATATCAAAACATTCATATTATAATATGTATGAGTAAATTAAATATATTAAAATGTTTCAAACATAGAAGTAATAAGAATAATAAAAACACAGACGATATATAATCGCTAAGTGCATTGGCCTAAGTCTTCCGTGTTGGGTTGTCTGCAGTCTAGACTTTAGACACCCTCAGTGAAGTTAACGATCGTATTAATTTAATTTAACTTATGTATATAAATACTATACCGCGGACTATTAAAGAACTACGGAACAGAAACCGATTATATTATTTCACAATCAACATGAGGTGATCGATTTTGCATAATAAAACATTTGCCCAATTCATTGAATTTTTCATATAATAATAATTGGAAATCGATTAATTAAATCAAAATATTTATCATAGCAAAGGCGCTAGACCTATGTCATCTTCTCAAAGCTCATTTGTATGTATGCTAACATGAAAGCTATATGAAATGAATTGTTGACATAATATTTGGGAGACGTTGTAAATAAGATAAACTTTTAGAATAGTCCATCGCCTTCTCCGCTCAAAGCTTGTTACTAGTGCTAAGTAGTCGTTGAGACCTTCTTGCCGTATTTTGTTTGTTACCTTCGAGATTATAGTTCGTAAGCGCGTTCACGATAAAAATTTAAAATAAGCCTCGCTTTTATTGAAGAAATATTATCCACCTAATAAGTACAGTGCATCTTTGAGAAATGCTACTCCAATGGTAGCAAAACGTTTATATTAGAATGTAGGAAATCGTGTTAAATTGAATTGGATCAGAGTCAAATGCAATACCGTGTTCGGAAATCTCGAGATATATTTGCTTTGAATTTCATGTTCAACAAAGTCCCTATGTGCCTCTATTTAAATAATCTCATTTGGAATTCCAGCGTCAGATGACTTTGTGACATGGTAATATTGCTTTTTAAAAATTGAGAAAGATTTTTCTTATAAAGTCGAAATTCCAGGTAAGAATCCAAAGGCAGAGAAAGAAAAAGGTACAATTTTAAGAGCAGAGTGCTCACAATCTCAAAAGGGGGTTGAACTTTAAATGCCCACATTCATTGAATCCAGTGGCAGCTGCGTTTCTATACAAAATGATGCTCTTCCGCCAACATTTATACCACACAAATGCATCAATTACTTGAACCTTAAAATATGGCATTCAAATGTGTAGTTTTATTTATTATTATAATTCATAATATTATATATTTTCATGTACTATTAATTTAACTATAAATAAATAAACAGAGTATATATAGTATAGATTCGGTATATAAATATATTCGGTATATAGTATATAAAACTATAGATTCGGCCTCTGTATCGATAATAATGTTTATTTCAATAAGATTTTCCAAAAAAATATTTAATGTACAGATTCGGCTTAGTTACAATTTTATTATATGTATAGATTTAAATTAAGAAGTAGGTATATATCACGAATTCTCGAGAAATGTACCTAATACTCATATGTCATACATCATAAAAATTAGGGATATATAGGTAGGAAGTTAACACAAATTTTGACCCTCTAGGTTTCTCTCTTATAAATAAATAATAATAATGCCCATTTTAACTTACCTGTATTTCATTAAATACGGAATTATAATTATTATGATTCATTCACGTGGCATCATACCTACAAGTTTTTTTAAGAGGCTACTTTTTATCATTATAATAAGTTAATATTCTCATACATAAGAAAAACAGTCTTCACTGTCATCTGTCCTTCGCAAAAAATAATTTATAGGTTAACTTATGGAATTCCAACGATACGATTACATAACTAAGTTTACTGTTGGCATAGTAATGAGAAGAATAACTTTGAAGCATTTCAATGTACCTATACCTACGAGTATATCTTTAAAAAATTTCGATTGTGTCAGACTTTTCCAAGAAACTTTTTGTTATTCTTCTAAAATGCTACTTCAAGAGATGGTATGGTTTAAAAGCAACCGCTTATAAGCATCAAAGGCTAAAAGAAGTTCCTCATATTCCATTTCAGAGACAAAACTGAAGGTATTCACGCTTGAAATGAGATCCTTAAACTAGTATACATGAGACTAGTCTTAGAAAAAATTCGATACACCGCTCTATGAAAAGAATCGCGTAGGTATCTAGTACTTAACTTTGAAAAATAATTAAATAGCTATTTTAGTCAAGTTGATTTCTATTACTCACAAAAATTGAGGGTTTGTCTGTAAATCTTATTAATTGTAATCTTGTATGACATGTCTATCTTGTCAAAGATAAGAGAGAATACTAGCAAAGTTAAAGTGAGTTCACAAGCATAGTTAAATTACACTTGTTTTGTAAACGACGAAGCAAGCTAAATAACTTAGCTATTTGCCGATTATGGTGTCAAAGAGGTCTCGTCAAAGTTGATGAAGTGATTTTGCCTATAGCGTTCTTCTAAAGGCCAAGCTGGAAGGGTGCCAGCTTTAAATAAGGCTATGGCAAAGCAAAAACTAATATTGATTCAAAAAATGTTTACTTTATAATTCACATAATAATAAACACATACAGATACATGTATAACATAAAATATATAACATACTCCAATATAAATACACTATGTAAAGGTTACGAACGCGACACGTGTACCTATTAGCAGGTGAACTTTCCCGTGTTGCCATTTAAACAATCTTTTTATTTTTATGACAGCGAAGAGCAAAGTGCTTGCCCGGGGGCCTATAAAGCTTACATTTACTACGATCTATATCAGTCTCCATGCCGTCACTCCACAGAGCATCACTCAATTTCCAATTACGACGTCGACCTTTAAGTCAAATGTCAGCGAGTTCGATTCTATTAGGTCTGTTCGACAAGTTATTTTTAAAATATTAGTAGGAAGCTTATTATATTAGTTCCTATGATAGATATTTATACCATAGAATACGTATAATTTATTTCTGAAAATGCATGTTGCAGTATATTTAGCGAATAATTGGGTTATTTTAGAAGTATATGTTTATTAGATGTCACGTAGGTACGTGATTTTGTAGATGTCATTATCTGAAATATTTTGAAAATGAAAAATTGAATC
Organism: Brenthis ino; assembly: GCA_921882275.1. Classification (NCBI taxonomy): domain Eukaryota; kingdom Metazoa; phylum Arthropoda; class Insecta; order Lepidoptera; family Nymphalidae; genus Brenthis; species Brenthis ino. The sequence continues at coordinate 22,068,505 of OV170232.1, read as the reverse complement.
CTTACAATCTCGTCATGTGCTTCTGTCCGTATGTCACAGCCGTTGAACTGACAGACTTTGTTTAGTAAATGATAGGTACTATAAAGCTATGGAAAGTCAATTAAAATTACGAAATATACAAAGTAAAGGACAGCAATACCTATACATATGTAATTGTTATATTGTGTCCTGCTACTAGGAAATGCCATCTCGTTGATCTAGTCCATATTTTACGAAAATGGCGTACAATTTTTGTACTCGCGAGATTTCGGCTAGGTCTAAAATTTTGTGAGATTGCATATACCTACTACTATATCCCCCCAATTAATTTTAAAGTATCGAGTAAAAATTCTGAAAAAATAGAGCAATAATACAACAACCCAAATATTTACTTTCAACAAAAAATGTTTTGGTGAAAATATATAAAATTACTTTTTGAGATATGAATCATCGAAAAATACAAACCAAATACAAACTTACTTTTACTGTCGATACAAAGGAGATTAATATCCATTCTCCATCTCTAATTACGTATCTAAGTTAAAACCATTAACACAATACAATGTAAATGGTAGGCAACCCTTAGTACGCAAGCCAGTTTCGCACTTTAATATTGCACGTGAGTAATTTTCTAATGTATTACAAAAATAATTCTGAATTCGTTAATACTCACGCTTTAATTTGTAAGGATTTAATTTATCTACAACCGAGGCGATGTAGTGTTTCGAATTATCACTATCCTAAGGAGTATTCTAAATATGTGACCCATGTACAATGTATAGTATACGTGTGTGCTAGATTTCATATTGATATTCATTACACATAATAAAACAGTAAAGAAAAAGAGCACAAAGTAATTTTCGTTCATATAAAAGGAGTTCATTGCGCAACAATTCCGTGCATCAACCTACTTAACAAATTATTATTATTATTCAATTCATTAATAAAAAGATGCACAAAAGAAATATAAATCATTTACTGCTACTACCTTGTATACCTTTTTCAAAATATTGGTACTTCTCAAATCGAGCTATTCACCACACTTAATACTTAGAATCCACAACAGCAGGTAACCCATTGGTCCCCCCCCCAACGTGCGTTCACCTTGTCGTGGTGGGGGGGCTCAGTAGTGCCCGGCAACCCAACCGGGCGCGAAGCCAAGAAACGCACAGGGAGGTGGCCCACTTCGGTGGGCGGTAGGAGGTGGCCCTCTTCGGAGGGCGGTGTACCATGCGGGTTGCTCCTGGTACTTCTCTGATTGCAGAGTGGACCTTGGAGCGACCCCGTGGTTGTTGTGGTCTGCTTTGGCAGACCTGCCGTCGGGGCGTCGTAGTTGAATGCGTAAGCGATCCTGCGACGCCCCATTAAGACGGGGGAAGGCCTTGTTGGGTTTTAGTGGGTAGTACTGGCTTTGCCAGTGAGTCCCACACTTCGTGCGTAAATGCATTTCCCAACGTTAAAAAAAAAAAAAAGGTAACCAATTGGTATGTACCATTCTCGTCTGAAAAATACGGTCTCGCACTTTCGGACATACGCATGAATCAATTATTTTCAACATAATCACCACTTGCTAATAGGGTAAAGTAAAATTCTGAGAGAAGGAGAACCTAACTTATTTTCTAAAGACGTGCAAAGTTTACCAACAAGCATTTGGCCAGCGTGGTTAATTATGGCCGATTGATCCCCCTCGCGTTGAGTTGTTATTATTATTATTTATTGCCCGTTGACCCTATTAATTATGTTTAAAGTTAAAAAAGGTCATTATGTTTTTACCCTGATCCGGAGTCTTTTACATAAATAATATATAGGTACAGATTTACTCCGACGCGCACGAGGCGATTGCGACGAACGATTTATATTGTTTTATTATTTTATGCGGGATAGCTATAATTGTTGTATTAAACACTACTACCTACTACTCGGTTTTTAAAAGAGCAACTGTTCAATTTCTTGTCCGAACTTCTCACAAGAACTGCCTTGCAAGTCGGTGGCATCTTTAATTTAATTGTAGATTCAAAAGTGCTTGTAAAGTTTATAATAATTGAATAAAGTTAATTTTCATTTTATTTCTTTTGCCAACTTCCAAAAAGGAGGGCGATCTGGTTATGAAAACAGCATATGGTTCAAATTGATCACGAGACCACGAAGGGGACGCTAAAAGTCCCATATTTTTATTATAAATTAGTAAGTACAATAAAATTATGATTGTGCATATAGTGATACCATGTCATTGTACTATTATTATACTTGATACAAATTGTGGTATTAAATTAGATAATTATTTAGAACCTATCTACTCCAAAGTGTTTACCCTATTTTCAGTTACGTACGGCCTTACAAACAAAATTCGACGTCGATACAAAATAATTTGATGCAAAATTTAAAAATATAGTAACGTCGCTGGTCTTGGCCGGCCACAAACGACCGCGAGCACAGCTAGAGTCGAGGACGTGGCCACATAGTACGTTTGGACTCTTCTAGGTTAATATTAAAATAAAAATATGTGACATTGTTTTTTCATTTAAAAGCCTTATATTATACTTTAAATTGTAAAAATATATTAATTTCATACAAAACTCAAAATGATTCATTTTACAACAATAAAATATAAATATTGTGTATATATATATACGTACGTACATGCATATTATGTATACATAATCCATGGTGTAAACTAATGGGTGACGTGAGATGTTGCATTAGCAAAAGGTTTGCTCAATTTTTTGCCTATGCAAATTGCAGATAGAAATTTACGTGAGCGCGAAATTTTAGGACGAAATTAAAAAATAAACTGAGTACTGAAAAGTATCAAAATGTGCACACAATACCAGTCGGCAGTTTGTACAATTCGCAGTAACCAATATTTATACACAGCGCAGTATTATACCACGGTTATGCATAACATTACCGTGATTATACAGACATCATAATACTATTGTCAAATAAAACAAATAAATAAATATAAATGGCTACATACATGAAGCTCCCAATTGATATTTTGATTGCTATCAGCAATATTATCTAATATATAAAATTTCCATGTCACAATGTTAGTTACCGTACTCCTCCGAAACGGCTTTACCGATTTTTACCAAATTTTATATGCGTATTCAGTAGGTCTGAGAATCGGCTATCATCTATTTTCCATACCCCTAAGTGATAAGGGTGGCCCACATTAGGTACGAACCCGAGCGGAGCGAGGGTGAGTCGCTAGTATGTTATATATTTAAATGTTAGGCATAAATGATTATTTTTTTTAAATGGTTTACTTTTTTTCAACTATTACTTTACTATTTATAAGAGATACCTACGTAATTTTAGTAACTAGCACCGACTCCTTTTTGTAATTTGAAACTACTCGAATCTTCCCCTCTTTGGGATAAATAATAAATACACATTTCGTTACTTTTGTCAGAGCCTTTCATTACACAGCGTTTACCAATATTATTATAAAAATAAATAATTAAAATTTTACCTTACTAGGCTGTATTAGGTTTGGTTGATCTATTGAAGTATCAGTTAGGAACTTAATAGTGATACTAATTATCTAAGTAAAACAAAGTTCCTAGAAAAAATATTAATTTAATTATATTTTACAAAAATTATTTTATAAACCTCAATGATTAAGTTTTATACATATTTATTAATATGTATAGAATAGAAATATTTCAAGGTTTTTTGCATATTTTTCACTTACGTCATATATGGTAATGTTTAGCAAGTGTTTTGAGAGCGAGGTCGTGAATTGAACGCGTATGCTAACATCAGGGAATTAGTATATATTATTTAATTGAATCGAACCGGGGTACAAAACAACTTCTTAGGTATATTATTTATCATATATTCACTACCTATTTTTAATTTAAAGATAAATAAGCATCAGCTGTCTTCTAAAGATATAACTTAATTTCAAGCAAATTAATCAGAAAACTTTTCCAATACTTGGTTTGCCTTGTCATAATTATTGACGTTTTCGTTGCTAACAGTTCGAGCTCGAGTAGGGCTTTACTGTAAACTCTAGGAAGTTTTTAGGTCAAGTTATATACAATACTTTAACAGCAGTCAAGGCTAATTTAAAAGAAAAAATTCTTTCGTGTTTCTACACCTATTCTATATTTAACGACAATAAAAAGAAATATTTTTAGGCGACATATTTACAGATTTTAGACTCACAAAGCTTATAAACGGCAATCCAGTCATAGGAACCTATTTAAGATGATCTTTCACAAAAAATGATCGTAAGAGATTATAAATATTATTGGATAGCGTACTTAAAATAACGCTCAATTATTTCTTGAATTTTGAGATACAACGACCAAGCAGCAGTATCGACGACGATATCAAATTGAATAACAAATTCCATACTGCCTATATAGTATGTAGTAACTGATAACAATAAAAAAAGAAAACGTGTAAGAGTTAATATACCTATCAAGTAGGTACTTAGTAGGAATATGAATAAACATATTTTGTTATTTTATTAGTCGTCTATCCCGTTCAATGTCATTGTATCGATTGGTACTACTTGGGTATACAAAACACAAAAAACAATCTATCTAATCTATATCTTGTAAAAATATACATTAACAGATAATTCGAGCTTTATTAGTCTGAAAATAATAAGCAAAACTAAATAATTAAGATTATGAAGTTGTGCGTATATATGTTATATTTAGCATAAGTAGGTACCTTAGTTATAAACATAAGGCAAGAAAATCAAGTTATAAAAACTTTTTAACAAAAAAATAAATTTATATATATATATATATATATATATATATATATATATATATATCCCTTTTTAGTGTAGACATAGTAGTATTATTAAGTAAAATATCCGCTTATACCGTTGAAGTTATTTTGATGCCAATTTTTATACGAAGACTTACAAACTAAAATTCGCTTTAATTAGTAACACTAAAAATTCTGCTCCTAAAATCCGATTCTAAAGTGTTAGGATTGTCAAATGAAACAAAATAAGCCCAAACTCAAAGTATTACTATTCGCCGTTGAAAGTTCCACCTATCCACCTTCTGGCCTTACCATCAGATCAGGTCAACGATACCGAAACACTGCACTATCAACGGAAATAGAAACACATGCAAAATTTCAAGTCAATATGACTATTAGAAGTAGGTTAAATTCATCATTAGTTATTTTTCCACCCTTAGGGGTGGTATTTTTTTTTGAAAATTAAATGGGACCAATCTGGAAGTATACAGTTTCAAACAAAACTAAAATTATCCAAATCGGTTAATAAATGATGGAGTTCTGAGGTAACAAACATAAAAAAAAGAAACATACCGAAACAACAGCCGAATTGAGAACCTCCTCCTTTTTGAGGAAGTCGGTTGAAAAAGGTTAAGAAAGTCGATATTCTGATTAAGTATTTATTAATTTAGGAATTATTATTGTTATTAAGGATGTTATGATTTTATTTTTGTAAATTTTTACATGGTTCATAAACATATTACTTACCTATTTTACAAAACTAACAACGTTATTTAAGTAATTTTCAATGGAATTTGTACGTTTACCCGCAATGTTTTTGAAAGACCTATCTAACGATACCCCACGCCATGGGGTTGATATGAAGAAAAAAAAAATATCCCCACTTCACGTGTAGAAGAGGTACCTACCCTAAAAAATTTATAGCCTTAACTGCGGACAGACGGACGGACATGATGAAACTTTAAGGGTTCCTTGTTGACTACGGAACCCTAAAAAAATAGTAATTAGATATCACTAAACAATGATACTTTGTACAAATAAAATATTACACATAGACTTGTATTACACGTAACTAAACGCTTAAAATTTTAATGCGCAATATTAAAGACTAAAAGCTTGAAAATACGATTTAATTAAGGAGTAAATCCGTCGTTTACGGGTCGCTACACTAACATAAATTGTAGTGACGCTGGTTTTAAACGGCTTTAACGGCTCCTTTCAGGGACAACGGAAAATTACCTCTTACGCCGCCGGCGAGAATGAAAGTCTGCGATGAAAATTTGTAACATTTAATTTTAAACAGAGTGCATTTTCTCTTTATTAAAGTAAAAAAGTCCTTGAAGCAATAGAGTAAGCGAGTTGGCGGTGTCCCAGACTTTCCGTTGAATTGTGATTTAGGTCAGCCGTGCTATCCCCATTTTGCGACGCGACGTCGGCTTCTATGCTAAGAGTGGAGTTCCTAACATAGCTTAGTGTAAATTTGTTTGTAAATAAATATAGCAAGCCTTTGATTTGTGATTTAATTTTCTATCGACAAAATATAGTGCAGGCTCATGCAAAATGTGTTAAACATGTAACTCATGCCATTTGGTTTACCTATGTGTATGGTTACCTATATTATGTTTTAACTGTGCTCGTTTCTTGATGGAAGAAAGCCAAATAGCGAAATATTCTTTCGTAAAGTTAAACCAGAATTTTACACATTGTCGCTAAAATGGGGTCAGAACGACACTGCATTATTGCATTATTGTAACATGAGATTGGAGTTGGATAGATGTTAAAAAAAATAATGAAATACGAACATCTGCTCTAAAGCAAGCCAGGTGTGAAATTTATATCGTCAATTCCAACATACTTTTTATCACTGCCTACTTTACATAAATAAAGTATACATAAGTATAATATATATATACTTTTTTCAGGTTTAATTCAAATTAGTTCTATAATATTTTTCCTAAGTAATTACTTCCTGATACAATACATACAAGTAGTTAATATACTCGTATACCCACAGTACGTTTTGAAAATCATTGCAATATGCAAAGTTTGTAAAAAATATAGTTTGACGTTCAGCACGATTAAAAATTTAAAATATTCTAAGCGTTGTATGTAACAATATTTGGCGTCAGGTTTTTTTAAATGTGCTTAATATAAAGCCCTTATGAAATGAGCAGGCACGGGTGACGTCGCTCGACGCGCTCGTTAGTCATCTGATACAATGAATGCTCTCGCATCAGCATCAGCTACAAATGCACCGATCTCATTATGTCAATGGAATGATACAAAAGCCGACGTCAGCTAACAAAATACGCTGGATAAATGGAACACAGCACAATTGTATTGTTTTATTCTTTATTGTATAATATATTATCAACATATCGGTAACACAAGGTCGGTAAGCCATTAATGTAAAACTCGACCCAATTCCACTGTATCTAATTTCAGATGTAATATACCTAACATAATATAGTATGAGCGTTAATATTAAACTATAACTTGAATATTTAAAAGTTAAAATAATATGCATATAAACCCATTCAAAGAAATAAATATATTATACTTATACGTAATTCCTTTCTTTTAACCCTTTTAATTGGACTTCAGCGAGTCAACAATGCTGCGCCGTCTAACAAATGCCTCACGACGACCATTCAGGGATTGCCAAACAATATAATAGCGTAGAACAAATGTTGTATTTAAATTTTTTTAATACAAAGTGAGATTTTAATAAGATCACTGTTTCCCATGAGTTTAAGATTCTGTACGTAATTTAAAAAACCTGTATAGAATTTGTAATAGTAGTCGCCAGTCGATCCACGTACGGCACGAGCGGAAGTAAACCGATTGCGGAGATGACGTCACTGCCCCGCCCGCGACCTTCTCCTAGCGGATATTAATCATCCCGTGTCGATGGAACAGACCACGCAGAGCGACAAGGGTATTTAACATATCATGCGGGCAGCTAAGTCCTAGCCATGTAGTGTGATATTAGGAACGAAACGACATAGGTATATAGCTTACACTTGATCGAATGCATTTATTATGATACACTAATATTAGACATCATGAATGGTACATTTAATAGTACATTACCTATAATAATGTTTAAAGAATTAGATAAAAATACATTTTGTTTAGATTCTTATTACGTACCTAATATTTTTGTGGTCTCAAAGCAAAAAATGTAAACTATTTATTAATCTGTCACTACTTTCTAATAAGTCCTTGTGATATTTCACAAAAGCACCATATTTTTTAACACCTCCAGGTAAATTTCTATGAAATTAATTAAATTTCTAAGAAATCTATTGTTAACTATAACGCCGGCGTGTCTGCGGTCGTGGAGGAAATAATTTAAAAAAAATATATAATGAAGAAACAAGTAAATACAGAAACTATGAACAGAAAATTTGTAAACTTTCCTAGTTACCTAATGCATCCAGTGCCAATTTATTTTGCAGTGTAAAGACTATACTTCACATTGATCTTGTAAACGTTTTATTAATAGGTTAGTTAGCGTATTGGTAACCTCTTCACGGTGTAAACAGTGAAAATCTGAACTTATGCTGCGGATGAAATTTAGTAATTACTTTATACTTTATAGCAAAAAAAAAGTAGGTACACCATGGGACCACCATGGACCATTTACCCCGTATTATATATAAAAATAAATACAAACGAATTGAATGTATTTTTGAAATAAAAAAGTAAAGTAAAAACATAGATACCAGGCGAGCGGAGTCACGGAGAAAAGTAGTAGCTTATGTGAGACAGAATTAACACTGTCTGTTCGTAATGGTCTCTCTAGAATCAGTCAAGTCACTCTTTGAAATGGAATTCATATAACTTATAAATATTCACAGGTATATTGTGCGATTCACAAAGAATTCTTAATTAGAACAATGTAAACACATGATTACTCACATAGGAAGTTACTTCACCTACTGGAAGATTTTCAATATTATATATTCTAATATAATATGATGTTCTCCTAGCCGATTCCGGCTACGGCGGCCAATCTCATTGAGATTAGCCAACTGCGCAGGAGATATTACATATAGTGCTCTAGTGTACGCGCAGACACAAGTGCACTCTCTATTCCTATCACTCTCATACTCCGGTGGGACGACGACTCGACACGACCGGTGAAAGTTAAGGCGCAGGACCGACGGCTTTACGTGCTCTCCGAGGCACGGGGGTGAACCCGCCAACTTCCTAACTCCAGGCTATTACTGAGACTTGCTATAGAGAAAGACTCAATAACTAAACTTGGCCCGACCCGAGACTCGATCCCAGGACCTCCGGATGGGTAGCCGTACATGCTAGCCACTACACAACTGAGGCAGTTAAGTTATAATATAATATATAGTATTTTTAATCTGTGACATTAAAATATATAAGTAAAAGTAAACTAGATCTTGCCCGCGGCATCACTCGCGTGACTGGGTCGTTGATAGAAACTTGTAGTATGTAATATTATAAACTGTCGTCTGTCTCCATTCTAAATTTTAAACTCAGCAAAATCCATTACAGCGTGAAGATGTAACACACTCATACACATCCAAATTAGAATTTATAATATTATTGTGATAATTAGACTTACTGCTATACGTTCCTTGATTCCACTATCTTAACGAAAAATTTAACAGTTTATTTTGCAACGTATTTTCGAAATAATTTACAATGATACTGACAAGGGAATAAAACATTTTCAAATAAACAATATTGCATAAACTAAACGAGACAAATCTAATACGTAATTCTTAAAGGCAGTCTTAACTGAGCCAGATGAGTCACAGCGGTGTTCCACTGCAAACCGACGCAAATACTGATCTTCAATCAGTCTTAAGAAAAACAATAACAAACTGACATGCATTATATATGCATAAATATGACCTTCTTTGTCATATTCGTGTAGTATGACGTGAAGACATTAATAAGGTAAATATGTTTTAATATAGCAACCCTGGGTAGACAAGAGTGTAAGTACCAACGTTTCCGTTAAATCGATACCGCCTAACAAAATGATACTGCGTCAGATCCTAACTACTACATGAATATTAATTAACTAGCGACTCACCCTCGCTTCGCTTGGGTTCGACCCTAGGTTGATTCCCCATACAAACTTTCATACCAATTTTCTCCCCCTTAAGAGATGATTTCCGGAATAAAAAGAATCCTATGTTCTTCCCAGGGTCTCAAACTATCTTCTTACTAAATTTCATCTAAATCGGTTCAGTAGATCCAGAGATTACCCCCACAACATCACAAACTCACAATTCACTTTTACCTCTTTATAATATTAGTGTAGATTTGAAAACAACATATTATATATGATTTAAAGAACGTACTACTTTAATTCTGTAAATGTGAAAAGGATTAGGTTTGATTATTACATTTTACACGCTAACTTCACAAAAACAAAGCAGGTAGCATACTGAGACCCCCCCAACGTGCGTTCACCTTGTCGTGGTGGGGGGGCTCAGTAGTGCCCGGCAATCCAACCGGGCGCGAAGCTAAGAAACGCACAGGGAGGTTGCCCACTTCGGTGGGCGGGGGGAGGTGGCCCTCTTCGGGAGGTGGTGTACCTTGCGGGTTGCTCCTGGTACTTCTCTGATAGCAGAGTGGACCTTGGAGCAACCCCATGGTTGTGGTGGTCTGCTTTGGCAGACCTGCCGTCGGGGTGTCGTAGTTGAATGCGTAAGCGATCCTGCGACGCCCCATTAAGACGGGGGAAGGTTTTGTTGGGTTTTAGTGGGTAGTACTGGCTGTATTACGCCGGTGAGTCCCACACGTCGTGCGTAAATGCATTTCCCAACGTTAAAAAAAAAAAAAAAAAAAGGTAGCATACTGAGAAAAGAAAGAGGTTGCTTTCTTCCTAAATTCATTATTTATAGTCTGATTTTTAATTCGACGGAATTCTGACATTTCAGAAGTGTTGTCAGCTTTGAAACATTTTCACTAAAAATGGAAAGCATTTTAGCAAAATAAAAAATAAACCTTTCTTGAAGTTAAGGTTTCAATTAGAAAAATTAAGCCTTAATAATTATTGATAACTCTAAAATGGTAATTTTTTTTGTATTATCATATTATTGAAGTTACAATAATTATTAAGGAAATTATTTTTCTATTACAGGAATCCCTGTCCAATAATCCATTGGTTGCAAGCCTTTTTTAGTTAAACCCCTTTGTTTGTAAAATATTTTGTTTTACTCTGTTTAATTCATTTAACCATTAAAAATTTACATTATAGTTAGCGTGCATTGATTGCACTAAATAAAGCCTATTTACAATGTCATACATATAGTTATTTAGTTACTACATATAGTTTACTTGATCTTATTCTGTTTCATATTTTTTGTTATTTTTTATTAAAAAAATACCAAGCAGAAAAGGTTTATGATATCTGAATTGTCAAAGAATGATAGCTATCATATTTCCGTGGAATTAAAAATCAGACTTTTATTCTGTGATATTATACTAGATTTATTTTAATTTTATTAAGAACGTGGAGATACTATGAATAAACCCTTCTAATCATATCTCGAGAAGACAGACACCTTGTACTATAAATCACTGTGGGTTTTTGTGAATAGGACTATCACAGTACCCTGCCAGTTGACAGCCGGCAGGCAGGGTATCCCCATGATAGGCTTCCCCAGCGTCATCAAAACAAAGGTAAATTTAGGATAGAAATTTAACAACAAAGTAGATATGCAAATATCTGTGGTAGTCCTAACGATCAAAACCTATGTAGGTCATTAAATGTGGTCGTAAATCAATATTTATTTAAATAGGTTATGTAATGTGCGTCGGGCGAGAACACTAGTATGATATAGTAGGTATATTATGTATGTATATCGAATAGCACTTAGCATAAAATCCTCTTTGTATGTTTGCTATAGTGGTTATTACTTATTATGGATATCACAATATACAGCATGATAAAAAATAGGCAAAGACAAAGCAGTTCATTAACTTTTTCTCTTCTATTTATCAATAGATTTTCTTTATTTCTTTAGTAGCTTTAGTGTTATCAATAAAAATATTATTATTTACAATAAGTACTATCCTACTATAAAATATACAATAAGATATAATAATTATATATTCAAATGTTTAGTTCTAAGTGTTTTTTTTTCTCTATTTCAGAGTCTAATCAGAATCCAACGTAAAAATGAATTCTTTATTCTTTCCGTTTGTATAGAAAAATCATATGGCCATCAATCTTAGCCTACATGATTTTCTTAAATATTTCCTGATTAGAATAGCCCTCGTTCCATAGTAAATACGTAAAAAAAATTATAATCTACGTGAAAATAAAATGTTAACGTCTATAATATAATACTTACATGTGAACTATTAAAATAACAATTTAATAGTTCATGTATAGAAGCGAGCAATATTTTGTATTCATGTTATTTACTTTAGTGATAATGTGATATAATAATATAAGTAAATACGACATCAAACAATACTGTGAGTTGGACCATGCTAATAAGAATACAATGAATGTAACGTGTCACCTGTGTCGTTTTCATTAAACGAATATTTAACAACACTTGTTTATGCAATAATTATGATTAATAATGATTAATAACACGATTTAAAAGTGTCACTAACATGATATAAAAACTTAATCTTATAATGTCATACTTCGATAAAAAAATATATTACATTTTACGCCCTCACGAAATTGCTATCTGGAGCGTAATCTGTATTGGTGCAAGAGCAAAATTATGGTATATTAATTATAAACATCATGTTTAACATTTTTACTAATAGATTTTGTTAAAGATAGCAAAACCTAATTATTCCTACATCAACAGCTGCTTAATATATACATTTTAAGTTTGATTAGGTAGGTATATGGAAAATTCAAGTCCATGCATTTTAATTAAACGGTAGAACATGAGTAATAAACGTTTGCAAAGAAGTTTAGAATTTTTCGAATCAATAAAATAACCAATACAGAATAGTTGAGCAAACAGTGTTAGGAGGGCGCTAAAGCCGGCTAAGTCTTCTCGAGCTCTAGAGATCTGACCTTGCTCTTGAGGACTGGTTTCCGCGCCTACACCGGCCTCCATTCGATATCTAATACCTATCGTATCAACTTCGCATTTTTGTATCGCGCAATAAACACGAAATGGAAACATATGACTCATTCACAAATATTTCTACTTCATTGACTAAAACAACCTCTACTCTAAGAATCAATTTCTTTTTGTACTTCAATTAAACTAGTGTGACTGTTTGTGTAGTTTCAATTATTGAATGATACAATAACACTTACTAAAAACTTAAGTAAGATATTTCTAAATGCGACAGGAACGTTTGAAATTTACGAAAACATGACAAAAATAAAGCTGGCTAGGAAGTAAGAAGTTTGGTACATGAACAGTTTTGAATGCCGAACACAAATAATTTATTTCAAAACACGTGCCAAACTCTGTTAACTATTACATATTATCTGGCAATACGAATTTCATAAATGATGTTATCCTAGCCGATTCCGGCCACGGCGGCCAATCTCATTGAGACTAGCCAACTGCGCAGGAGATATTATAGTGCACAAGTGTACGCGCAGACACAACGTGCACTCTCTATTCCTGTCACTCTCATACTCCGGTGGGACGACTACTCGACACGACCGGTGAGAGTTAAGGCGCAGGACCGACGGCTTTACGTGTTCTCCGAGGCACGGGGGTGAAACACCGCCAACTTCCCAACTCCGGGCTGTTACTGAGACTTATTATACAGAAAGACTAATAACTAAACTTGGCCCGACCCGGGACTCGAACCCCGGACCTCCTAATGTGCAACCGTACTTGCTAGCCACTACACCACCGAGGCAGTTGATTTCATAAATAAACATGCACTAGATGCATAAAATAATTAACAAAAACATGAATACAACAACGAACTAACAGACACTGCAAAAAAACGTTGATCAACAAGTTACAAACTCGTAATAAAACATTGAAAATATCACACGCGAAATAAAGCGTTACAATTGTTTTGCAACAGTAATCGTATTCAATGTTTTGAAAGCAGTAGATTTTAGTGTTGATCAATACGAGACCGATTTAATTTTTGCCTTCCATACAACGTGAACTTATGAAATCGTAGAATAAATGCAAGCCGCGAATAGATTTAATATTCAAGCAAAACTTCCAGTTTTCTTTTAGACTTCATATGTTATGTACATGTATATAACTTAATAAGGCTTCATAAACGTTTACTCATGACGATACACGAAATGTTGTTTATTATTTTTGCGTGGTATATGGACAATGGCCCGATTCTTTCGACATTAAACACCATCTTGCCCAGCTGCAGCAGCAGAAATAACATTAAAAAGGGCTTAATACTTAATCTTCATTATTTTTACATATTTTTTTAAAATAAAACTATCTTTTCGGATTATTTCGCGGATTTATTTTGATTTTTATAGAGACTGCGGTCTCTCCCGTGACTATGATTGCTGTAAAGCATTCGAAATGTCGGGAACCAAAAATCCAAATAAATCCGCGAAATAATCCGAAAAGATAGTTTTATTTAAAATGTCAAATATTCGCGTAAATCTAAAAAACTATTTTTTCATTATAAAGTAACTTTATAAACACTTAAAATTCATGCATAAACAAAACAGCTATAATTTGTATAACAAGAGCATCACTTTGCTGAGGAAAAACTCTAATCATTAAACTTTATGATACGGAAACATTATAATAAGAAGTAATTATGCACTACGTCGTTAATATTCTAGTGAAAAATTACTAATCTCGAGGTCTTGGCTTAGTTTAATTGAAGAAGGTGAGATTAAAATGTAATAATAAGTATTACATAGTGAAGAATAATAATTAAAATACTTATTATGTAAATATAAAACCAATAATATTCTAAATGAAGTCATAAACAATTAAAAATACACTTACATATAATAATATTATCAATAATTAAAAAGACAATTTAATCATTTATTAGTTAAATCTTTATATATATAATTCTTCTGTGAGTGTGTATGTCACTGAACTTCTCTCAAACGACTGGACCGATTTTGATGAAATTTTTTGTGTGTGTTCAAGGGGATCTGGGAATGGTTTAGATTCACAATTTGAATAATAATTTTCATCAAAAAAATTATTTAAAAAAGTTTGAAATTTTCAAATTAAAGACGTGTAGACAGGACAACGTCTGTCGGGTCCGCTAGTAACTAATAATTCTTTAAGTTTTTATATAAATAATTCGCTATTTATCATCGACAGACGATATACAGTACAGAAATATACATACATATTTATGTCATGTCACGAATCCTAACGGTCGGCTACACTTAGGTGTAGAAGCAAGGATTCGAAAACCATTAATAATTAATTGAACTTGGAGTATTATACGCTCACTAATTCACCTGCTCATTGCTGCTAATTGTAAGCTAGAGAAAACAATGAAAAGGATATACCTTAACATCTTTACATTGAGGAAAACAGTGCCAATGTCAGATTAGTAATGGCACAAAAATAAAAACAAGTATAAATAATTTTATTTTGCTCACTGTAAACGTAAACGCTCACGTAACGTAAATTTATTTTAGTACCTTCGTAACTCGTACGTACTCGTACTTCGTATTTTGTGGCAGTGGTAGCCCAGTGCTAACGCGCTTACTTGGGAGTGGAGGCGAGTGAAGCGCGTTCAAATCTCGGGTCTCGCACCTCTGATATTTTCATGTGCGAATCATTTCCAACATGATTACCACTTGTCTTATGGTGAAGGGAAACATCGTGAGGAAACCTGCATGCCTGAGAGAACTTAGTAAGTTTCCGAAAGGCATATGTAGTCCACCAACCCGCACTTGGCCAGCGTGTGGACCATATCCCCCTCGTAATGAATCCTAATCCCCCTCGTAATGAAGGCAAGCCCGTGCTCAACAGTGCGACGTCAAAAAGGGCTCAATACAATACCTTCGTAACGTACGTAAATTTATTAGTACTACTCTATAGTCATATTAGTTTTTTTCTTGTCTTAAAATCATGTAAACTTCTATTATGATCTATTCTTGGAAATCTTTTTTATTTGACAAACTGACTCAAACAATAGACTATATTTTGTAAGCAGTTAAAACGCCAACGTTCGCTCCGGATACGAAGTATCCTGTCTATAATTTAATAACGGGGACACGGAACTTACGTCCTTCGAACGACAATGAGTTTTCCAAAATTAAGTAATAACAGGTCATTGGCTGCTTCATCGTGACTAGAAAGCCAAGTATGCACGCAAAAAGTCATCAATACTTTATTCGATATAATAAATAACTGAAAGCGCAATTAAAAATAAATAATTATAGCAAGAGTCAAGACAAATAAATAGAGTTTGAGTTTTACCTAGTTATTGTAAACAATATACAGTCTATCTATAGATGTAATAAAACTGTAGAGGTCGAATGTCTGTACATAGAAAAAATATGCTAAAAACAGAGTCAGTGGGATGTAAGAAGAGAAATAGAACAAATCCTTTTTTTTTTTTGTTTTTCTGTTTGTCTGTTTGTACGGGTTAATTTCCGAAACTGTTGGCCCGATTTAAATGAAATTATGCATGGTGGTGCCTTATAATCCTGGTCAACATTTTAGATACTTTTCATCCCGGAAAATTAAAAGGTTCCCGTGGGATAGTTAAAAACTATTACTAAACTATACAGCTTAGTACACAAAAACTACTGATTGGATTTTAATGAAACTTTACAATAATATAGCTCATACATCAGAATAACAAATAGGCTACTTTTTATCCCGGAAAAAGGTACGGTTCCTGTGGTATAAATTTGTTATTGTTTGTCTAGAGGCGAACCCGAGCGATGCGAGGGCGAGCCGATAGTTAGGCAATAATAGTCAAAAATATTCTTAGAAAATCAACAAAAAAATATATAATGTAGGTACTTAACACTGCCAATAAGTAAAAAAATCAAGACGACGTATTTTCGTTCGTGTTTTAAGTGTTAAACTTGATAGACTATGTATTTTAATTCGTACTTCAATAGTCCCACGACATTTCACCCATTTACTATTTTACCTGCTTTGGCTTGTGGCTTGTGACGATCAAAGTGAAACTTTGAGCAATATATCAGGGTAAACAATAAACATATACATATTATAAATATAATACATATATTAAGTCGGTAATATCATAAAAAATTAAACGTATTTAGTAATCACGGCTTCAAGTAATTTATAAATATTATTATTTAATTTTTAACTTTATAAATATTTCACATAAAGTTAACTTTGCTTAGTACAAGCATCAAGAGGAAGAAATTTATACAAAAAAAATCTTTAACTGTGTCGCTTGTTTTAGGCTTGATTTAAAAAAAATAACAAAAACAGCATTATGAAATGTAAAAAAAATGTTAATAAAATATAAACATATACAAAACCGCAGATTGCAGATTATAGTAAGATTGTTTTCATTTAGCTGCCTACTCGGTGTTTGCTTCACACGAGTGACAACTAAGAACCTAATAAAGAGGTACCTTAAGTACGCAATAAAAAAAAGCTCTTTGTGCTCGTGAACAATGACAGAAATTCCTAAGGCTATCAACTAAATCACAAAAATCGCAAAGATTTAAGTCGCCACAAATGGAACATTCGCACCCCATTTTTATTTTCGGATTGGGTGGTCTTTATGGTATATTTTTGGTATCACATTGCAAAAATATAAAATATTCATCATATTCTGAGCATTTAAAAAAACAGAAAAGTTAAAATTACTATTGTTTAGCAATTAAAATAATCCTATCTTATCCATCTTAAAAACAATTATTGTTCCTTGAATCAACGTCTCTACAATAGAGCATAAGTTTACCTTATAAGCAAAGTGGACAGTGCAATCAGCTCAGCTGTTAGTCCTATCGATCCGATGTCATTTTGTCGTGTAAAGTGCGTAATAATAGGGCGATCGGCATCTACTGTAGCTGCTCACAGTGTTCTGGCACTTTGATATTAGACACTGGCACTACACTCAATGGGAACAACAACCAAAAATAACACAACTGCAATCGCCACCTGTTCGTCTCTCTAACGAATAAACAGAGAAAACGTGTTAATTTCACTATCAGTTTACGTTTGCGCGATTAGATATGTCGGCATTAGATTAACTTTATATCCACACGGGATATGAATCGGCGTATATGGAATACGTAAATGCGAGCAATTACGTGCGTTCGATACGCGGATGCGAACTCGACTGACGTAGGCACATAAGACGACGTCGTACCGCGGGCGCCCGCCTCAGCTACGGGGTACGAACCGACCTGAAACCGCCCACTGCGCTACGGAAAATCCAAATTACGAATTTTCATTTTTAAAAATCAGCGCGATTACTAAAATACACCCCCCGTATTAATGTCAATTGGTAATCTATACATCGGTCGGTCGCCCACTCTATAGAAATATATTCACAAATAAATTTGTCTCGTGTAGTGAAATAAAAATATAACAGAGTGACCTAAATAAACGTGTACCAGTTACGACTTACTAGCGCAAAGAAATTTCAACAAGCAAAATAATTATTTATTTACTTGGTATATTTTCTTCTTTTCTGAAAACATTCATGGCATGGCTTAAGTGAGTGTATTAGATTTCGTAAATATACGTTGTAATCATTATAAAATTTTACTCTTTAGTCTTTCTTTTATATGTAACGGTGCCTTTATTTTTATACTTCCATTTGATACACAAAATTATGATTTTATTATTATATTTGGGTTACTTTTATATACATACTTTGTAGAGAAAGAACACAGATATACATTTTAACATGGAATGTGATAATTATATGTGCGTCTGCATGTATGTAAAGACTAATGTATGAAGGGTATGTTTATCATTAAAAAAGCCGGCAGAAGCCATAGCTCTGTTAATTAACTTTACTTTGACCGGAAGTCACAAACAGATTAATTATCTGAGCACTTGTTGCAAACACAACACAAGTCTATATAATTTTTTTGCGCCAATATGAATATAAATAAAAGAAAGTAATTATAATCAAAAGCAATGCTAATGAGTAATGATAGGCAAATATTTTAGCAATATTGATCAAAGTTCAAAATTATATTATAAGCTGTCGGTGACACGACAGAAAGTTTCAGAAAGTTTGAATACATCAGTCTTATGACAAACTTCTCTGTAAGTCGTAGCACGTAATACAATATGTTGAAAATAATTTTATCTTAAATTCTATGTAAAGACCTTCACTTAACGTTTTTTTTTCACAATTTACCAAATAATTATAATTATAACACTTTACTGTAGATTAAATTACAGCATAATAAATAGCAAAAATTATAATTATTGGTATATTATAGATACACTCGAAAGGAATCTATTTATCCTACATTATATGTATACGAGTAATATATTTTATAAGATAAACATCGTCGATAGAAATATCGATTGAGACGGCTTGTCTTTTATAAAGGTTGTATAAAAATAGTGTAATGCTTATAGTACTTAACAAAAATTTCATTTGAAACATTCCTGAAAATCGATCGCCGGGGAAATCCTTTGCGATGTACACAGTATTACCAGACTACTTTCTCTGAATGTCACTGTTGTCGACTTTTGCTGGAATAATTGATAACATGACACCATAACAAAATAAGGGTTAGTTTTCCGTATTTAAGGTGTTTTAAAAATTGTTTATTTATATACTAGAGACACACCCAACTCACGGCACTCTTGAGAGCTTAGACGATCTCCACATAGAAAACCATATCAATCAAAATTCCCTATGTATGATCTTTACTATGGAATTGAGATATTTTCCGGCGAGCAAAGTTCCGTCCCGCGATGCTTTATTAAGACTGGGAAGGTTCTATTGGGTTTAATGTGTAGTACTGACTATTCTGGCCGGTGAGTCCCACATAGAGCACCCGTATTTGTGTAGGTGTTTCGTAAATGCATTTCTTAACACAATAAAAAAGTCTCGTCTTCTGTCGTCAGGCAAAAAACCTTATTAATCAGTCTGGCGTTGTCTCCGTTATGGATGTAGACGTACATTTATAATCTTAGTATGAATAAGATATACCTATTTGTATTTTTTGAAAACTGAAAAATCGAAACAGACTTCTAGGCACTAAAAAGTAAAAAAAATAACTGAATGGGGATTTTCATTTACTATAGATTCACCTTTGTTTCGCTTAGGGTGCGTCCCTATCTATCCCACGGGAACCGTACATTTTCCGGGCTGAAAAGTAGCCTATATGTTATTCCAGATTATGATCTACCTCTGTGCCAAACATCCAGATCCGTTTAGCCGCTCCGGCATGAAAGAGTAACCAACATTCATATATTAGTATGGATTACCTACTCGTAATCACATATTTTCGAAGTCGGTGCCAGCTTACTCTCGCTTCGCTCGGTTACATCCCTAGGTACGTTTTAAATAAATATAAATAGTTATTGCGAATGTACCTTAGGAGGTAGAGATATGCTATTGCAGACTTTTCTATGGGCCTTTTTAAAACCTACAGTTTTCTACTACAGACAGAAGCAAACCGCGGCCGTCGACGTCTTATGTATTTGATAATAATAATGCCCAGTTCAACATCGCCGCCGCTACTGAACTACTCGATTACATCTAACTAAAGAATTACAGCTTCGTGGCGGGGCTTTAATTTTATGGTGTTATCTCTTAAACTGCACGTCCAAATAACATACAGTAAAAAAACAAAATTATTTAATAATATATTAAGGAAAATATACATACATTTTATTTTCGCATAAGTAAAAAAATCAACCAGGTTTAGGCTAAATCCAATATTTATACTAAATAATTTTCATGCCGTAGTACCGCGTAATGAAATCTAATCTATAATAAAACTATAGAGGTCGAATGTCTGTATGTACATAAAAAAAAATTGCTAAAAACCGAGTCAGGGGGATGTAAGAAGTGAAATAAAAATTTTTTTGTTTCTCTGTCTGTCTGTTTGTACGGGCTAATCTCCGAAACTATTGGACCGATTGAAATGAAATTTTGCATGGTGGTACCTTATATCCCCAGTCAACATTTTAGATACTTTACGTCTCGGAAAATTAAAAAGTTCCCGTGGGATAGTTTAAAAACTATAGTAACTTATACAGCTTAGTTCACAAAAACCACTTACAATAATATAGTTAATACATCAGAATAACAAATAGGCTTCTTTGTATTTCGGAAAATGTACGGTTCCTGTGGGATAAATTTTGTTTTTGTTTGTCTAGAGGCGAACCCGAGCGAAGCGAGGGTGAGCCGCTAGTTATTAATTTAATAGGCAGGTATGTTATATTTATTTGTGTTTGTAATAAATGTACTTATTTTGAGGTTCCCTAGCTTAAAGGCAAATAAAATACTACGTAGATTGGAATGATGTCATAACAAAAAAAAATGAATTATTAAGACAATTTATATATGAACAACAAAGAGTTTCTACAAGACAAGATTATAATATCTTATTCATACGAAGAATCTATTAGTATAATGAAAATTCTTTGAATCTGTAAGTTATATAATACATATTATAAAACTCTATGTAATTATTATTAATAGCTCTTTCATTACATTTTCTTTAAATTTAAGATAAATAAATTTAATCTGCGTCATAGAATTTAAGTCAAATTATACATTATCATTAATATAATTCTATAACCAAGAAACCAAGTATTAATATTTAAATTAAAAAATTATCAGTTGTGCAAAACCGCAAACCTTGGGAAGTTCTTAGCCGATTGCTTTGAAATTGACATAATTATAAAATAAAAATGTTTTTACACGCATATGCTTTTAATGTTAACCATTTTTCTCTAACTTGCCACCAGATGGCGCATCAACTTCTACACCGTTAAATCGATCATGTCAAAGATCGCATCCACATGGGCGAACGCGAAATATTGCATACGAAATAAACATACTTCACCGGTGTCCGACTGGATATAGGTACCACCCCTTTATCTATTTCTCCCGCCAAGCAACAATGATAACATTGTTGTGTTCCGGTTTGAAGGATAAGGTAGCCAGCGTAATTACAGGCAAGAGGCATATCATCTTAGTCCTCACAGTGACAACGCACCTACGGCTTTGCATTTTTGTTACATAAAACCTAACTGTATGAACCGTAGGTGTTATGGGCGACACGTACTGCTTTTCATCAGGTGGTCTATCTGCTCGTTTGTCACTGAACACCAGAAAAAAAAATTAAAAATATTGACGCTTTGTTTATATGCACGGATGAAAGTTAGTTTTTGGGTGATGTAACGAAGGTTCGATTTTTCACAATTGCGAATGCGAATATTCATCTCCAACATTCACGAATGGAAATGCGAATGTTGAAAATGTCAAACAGATATTTTTGACATTTCGTGTCGGCCATTTTTAAATCGAACATAGCCGAGCCACGGTAATGTTTAAGTAACATTACCTAGAAAAGCACATACAGATCTATCCCACGGGAACTGTTCATTTTTCCGGGATAAAAAGTAATCTTTTTTTTACCGGCAATAAAATTTGGCATGCTGACACGCCAAATTTTACTTAAATTAGGTGCATAAGTTTTTTCAAAAACTAATGCAATCAGACTCATATACTTATCGCTAAATCTATACATATAATAAAATTGTAACTAAGTCGAACCTGTACATTAAATATTTTTTGGAAATTCTAATTGAAATAGACATTATTATCGATACAGAGTCCAAATCTATAGTTTTTAGAATTTTTGTCTGTCTGTCTGTTACCGCATCACGAGAAACTCACTGGACAGATTTTGACGAAATTTGGTACAATGATAGCTGGATATCCGGGTCAACATATAGGATACTTTTTACCCCGGGAAAATATCTCATTTCTGAGAAAAAATACAAAAACTGCATTGTAAGAGTATACTAATATGTAAAACCTAAGAATTTGGTTTTTAGTCATCTGAACGCTGGCGGAGCCGCGGACAATGCTTGTGGTATTATAAATACCATAACGACTATTTCAACGTTAAATTATGACCACACTAACGCATAAAGTACTTAGTAGCTCTAGTATTCATTAGCGCAGTCCTACTGCCTTCTATAACAATGAACTTACAGTATGACATATAAGGCAGGCCCTCATAAAACTCCATAAGCTTCTCCACATCTCCCTCTACATCGCCTATTTCCTTGATATCGTTCTGTTTAAGACTTACAAGAAGGGACTACTTGCTATGCCTACCTCGTAATGGTCTCTCGATTTCTTTTTTTAAGTTCATTATCGTCCAGTTTCTAGACTCTAGCCAGAGAAAATACATTTTACACCAAGATAGGAAAAATCCTTTGTCACTTTTTCAAAGAGTTTTTACTTTTACACTTCAACACAACACAATACATTAAAAAATAATATATATAGCTAATATAATGTTATGCACACAGTACACAGATTTACACTTGGCAACCAGTAGGCTATTCAAATTTTGCCGCCCCTATCGACCTCTTACAAGTTCAAGTCAGTTCCTAGATTATTTTTACAATCCAACGACTTGGTTAAGATTGCTCAAGAAATAGTTTTTGGGCATATTTCTGAGCTAATAAAAGCTCAATCATTACTAATAAGGCGGGATAAAGTGTGCCTTAATAATGCTACTTACATAATAATGTACTTTCCCGATTCAAGTCATAAATTTTTGGCAGCCATAATTTCTTGAACGAACATTATGTAAATTGTTGAAAAAATTGTCTTAGAGGTGACCCATATTACTCATATTACATATTGAATTGCTTGTGTGGACCTAATAATATTTAGATATGAAGCCTTAGATAACTATGAATCTTTTTAATTTCTGTAAGACAATAAAAGTTTTGGCCTCAAATTTTGTCGCCCCTAAAATCTGCCGCAATAGGCTCCAGCCTACTGAGCCTGCTGGTAAATCTACCACTGGACTATTACATACTAAAACTAACCTTGAGCATTGTAAGAATCTTCTGTGACAGCTCATAGTCGAAGTTGGTGTACTTCGAGTCCGTCATATCATAGATGAACACGAGGCCCGCGCGTTGCGTGTCTACCGACTGAAGCGCCACGTCTAATTGATACACTACGCCCTACGAATAAAAGTTTTATATTTAATAATATTACAAGTAATTAGTAATAAAATCGATAATAATAATATAACAATAAAATAAATAAATAGTAATAATAGATTGAAAGTATAATAAAATATATTATGTAATGATTACATTATGCATGCAATAAAACCTGTTTAAACTTTTATAATCAAGTTTTTTTTAATGTGAATATCAACTGTGTAGTAGAAAATAAAGGCTTAATTTATTTATTTATTTATTTAAATAATAATATAATTTTATAAATAATAACGATTTCGGCAACAGCGGCCAATCTCACTGAGATAAGCATGTGAGCAAAACATATTATTATAGAGCACTAGAATGATTAAATGCACTCTTTATTTTTGTCACTCTCATACTCTGGTGGAACAACAATTTGGCACAACCGGGTTGAGATTAGCTGCAGGAACTGTGGCTTTACCAGCTCTCCGAGGCACTGAGGTGAAACACATTGAAAACATTTCCTAACTCTGGGTTGTAACGAAGGATTTCTTGATAAAAAATCTCAAATACTAAACTTAACCCAAATAGGGACTCGAACCCAGGACCTCCGAATCTACATACAGCCGTATATGCTAGTTACTAGACCAACGAGGCAGTTTCGCTGTAATATAATTACTTTTTAACTAAAAGGTATAGCGACTACAAAATATCTTTAAATGTAGTTATTCATCCCTTGGGAGAGAGTAATTATTTATTTAAAGTACGAACCTCTTTGTGTGAATAATTTAAAAATCTTGGTGTAAATAATTTAAAAATAAAAACAAATTTAGCATAAACATAAAAAAATACACGACTCAATTGAATATCTCCTTTTTCAAGAGTTGGTCAAAAATATGATATTTTATAAGTTTTTACGGTTACTAATTCAAAATACCACCACCAACTTGAAATTATAACGCGATCACGAAGCTTAAAAGCTCTATAAGCTTAGTTTAAAAGTTTAATTAATAACAACAAGAAAGCATTTTTTTTATATAAAATCCTCAAAAAAGGCATGGATGTATGTCTGTGAGTCTTTATTTATATTTTTGTTAAAACAAGAAGGCATTAGCATTAACAGAAAGAAAAAAATAATTAATTTTATAAAGTTTCCATGAAAAAATTATTTGATTTTGACAATACAATCTTATAGTATTACAGCCGGCGGAAATTGCTATGATTAAATATAATAATAATGTGTCAAACAGTACTTTACAATGCACTGCAAGTAAATTTTGAACCCGACGAAAGAAAAAAAAATCCACGAAATAGGAGATAAAAATGTACTTGCTCGTAAAGATAGTAACCATTTTGTCTATTTTAGAATTCTTGTTATCTTGCAAAATTAATATTTTCTTCTATAAAAATATATACATAAGTTTTGATACCTGTAGGGTTGTTTGATGTGTGGTTTGCGTGGGAAAATGCTTATTAGCAGTGAATACCGCAATCGCCGCCCCCGTCGCATCTCGTGTAGGCTGAAACCACACAAACTTAGTTACTACCTTAAGACGAACTTCCGTCACTCTAAATTAATTTGATAGTGTATAGGAAAACTGCAAATTTATACGCTCAAAAACGATTTAGGGAATTGTGTGTTGCAGTTTGGAAACCAAAAATATCCATTTGATTTATATCTATAAAGATAAAAAATGTTTCATTATCCACGTTTTTTCGTTTCAATTCCTGATTTGATTACTAAAATAATGGTTAATTAAATAGTTTATATTATAAATGGTTATAGCTCAATTGAAATTTTTTTAGGAGATACATTATTGTCTTATTGTATATGCATACATATACATACATATATGTATCTTCTAATAGTAAAATATTAATTTGAGTTAAAAGAAATTAAATTAAATCTGACCATAAATAAGTACATGAATACTTCAAAATAATCTTACCAATATAGTAAATTTGCCTGTCTCCAGTTCACTTTTCAAAGGATCTTCGAAAGGTTCGAATTTGATGAGGCCCTCCCTGCGCCGAGTAGCCTCATGCTGCCGCCACAGAGTGTGCGCACGCGCAACGTCAAACTTCCGCGCGAGCAGAAACTTGATCGCGGTCGCCCGCGAAATGCACGTCGCACCAGTTTCACTTAGCGCGTCTAGAAACGCTTTCGTCGCCTGTAAGCAAAGGTGTTATAATATATCAGCATTTTCAAACTCTAGACCGATTAGAAAGATTTTTTTTATAGAATAAGCGATATTTTGTATTGGATTATAATTCCATTTAACTGTAGTGCAAGCAAATATTCCAAGTTGGTCTGGTTCTGGTAATTTATTAGGTCACAGGTCCGATGCCTACTGGCTAAGAATGTTTATATAGGCCACCTAGCACGTTTCCAGGATGAAAAGCGTGCAAGGAAAAAGTAACTATAGTAATAGATTTCTAATTATGAATAAGCATTAGAAAAATATTGAACTGATGTTTGACAGAAGGTATTGGCTAAAATATTAAATCAAAATACAAAAAATGGTTTATTTACATATGCCCATAAACAAAACCATACACATGAGACTTAAAGGGTCAAATAAGGACATTCCTACCTGTAGAAATAAGAAGAGTTGTTGTAAAAACTTTTTTTCAACATTAAAAATGTTAAAGTTTTGGTCCATGATTGTCTTTGTACTTAAATAAACAAGCAGTCATTGATATATAGCACTACGCACATCAAATTAATAGTAAACAGTTGATTTCACTATTTCGTCACACTTTCTCACTTACAATCACAACCCAGTCAAGGGGCGGCAACGATTTCTATAAATACGATTAGTTATACACTATCAAGTACTTATGTCTTTGATACCAATAAGAAAACAAAGCACTTTTTTAATTAATTTATATGAATTTCGTTAATTTTATATACATGTACTAGCAGAATCCGCAGCTTCGCTCGCGCTAAAACTACAAAAAAAAAACTCTAAAAAATTAGGTTCCATACAATCTTTCATCCCCTGTTTTACCTCCTTATACGATGAATTTCAAAAAAAACTGAAACACGTATTTACTTAATTGTACTGAAGAGTAAATTAATACCAACTTTTAAGTAATTCTGATCATAAATATTTTTTGGGTTGTATTATATATAACGTGTTTTCCCGTGAGAATGAGATGATCTCCTATGATAAAAAATAGCCTATTTTACTCTCTAGCCCATCAACTATCTTCACACAAAAATTACGCCAATATGTCACTCTGACGACTCGACGTTTCGACGTAAAGAGGACAAATAAACAAACAAACACACTTTCACATATATATATAGTGAGATTGGCTGCTATACTAACACACATACAAAGGTTCAGTAATCATTCGGGGAATTTCATTTAAGTACTATTTTCCTCTAACCGCAACCGACCAACAGTCCAACATAATAAATAATTCAGGCAAATCGATTCAATGAAAGATAATAATAGCACAAATATAAATAAGCATAAATAAAACTCCACTTAAAATAGTTTTTATACTATTTTATATATACTTTTAAATACTAATTTTACCTACATACATGTTCAAAATATTAGTAAAGTAAAATAAATCCATACTAATATTATAAATGTGAAAGTGAGTTTGTTTGTTTCAGGTGGAAACGGAATGACGGATAGGCGTGATTTTTTGTGTGGAGACAGTTAGAGGGCTGGAGAGTGACATAGGCTAATTTTTACCGCGTTAGATTATCTCATTCCCACGGGAAAACACGTTATAATACAACCCAAAAATATATTTATGATCATCATTACTTGAAGTTCAATAAAATTAAATAAATATGTGTTTTAGCATTTTTCAAAATTCATCCTATAAGGGGGTAAAATAGGGGATGAAAGTTTGTATGAAATACTTTTTAAAGATTTTTTTGTAGCTTTAGCGCGAGCGAAGCCGCGGGTTCTGCTAGTTAATTAATAAGTATATGCAACTATAGCCCACTATTATAAAAAATATGTTTTTATTTTCTGTCTATTCATTGCTTTCCTTCTATGGAAAAATTTAATATCATTTTGGTATTGGTTATGATTATATTAGTTATTGAAAACATTTTATAAAAGTCACATGTATCGATTCAAATACGGAGGGGCTAATTCTTCCGGGATGTGTATCCTGTGCAGTGACCGTATTAGCATGAGCGGCCGTACGCTACTTGCTTTAAACGTAATAGGTACACGATATTAAGTGCACCTAAGTTTTATAATCTATATACATGGATGTAATAAAATTTTAACGCGGTCAAGTTTTTCGATAAGTTGCATTTGGGATGCAGTATAAAAAAATCAATACTATATTTTAGTATTTTTATCAGGTTTTTCTATTACGCGTGTATTACTTGAGTTTGATGGGTATCAACTGTTTTTTTGCAAAAATAAAACTCTAATCAATTTTAATCTAGCAAGTTCATCTGGAGATACGTCAACTTGGGCCATAGTTATTGTAAACGTTCGTATACCTATTACCTACACATTATAGATAAGTAAATATCTTAGTGGTCGTCATTCTGGACTAAAAGTACAAAAGCGCTGGTTTTGATAAAAACAAAAAAGGATTAATCTGGACCTGGAATAATATAAATATGAATAATTTTTCATATTTTATTTCAAAATAGTTAACTGATTTCTATACAAACATTTAAAATTAGCTTAGCTCATAATAATGACTATTTCAATAAGAATTTCAAATATATGATGATGTTCTCCTAGCCGATTCCGGCTACGGCGGCCAATCTCATTGAGACTAGCCAACTACGCAGGAGAAATTATAGTGCTCAAGTGTACGCGCAGACACAAGTGCACTCTCTATTCCTATCACTCTCATACTCCAGTGGGACGACTGCTCGACACGACCGGTGAGAGTTAAGGCGCAGGACCGACGGCTTTACGTGCTCTTCGAGGAACGGGGGTGAAGCACCGCCAACTTCCCAACTCCGGGCTGTTACTGAGACTTACTATACAGAAAGACTCAATAACTAAACTTGGCCCGACCCGGGACTCGAACCCAGGACCTCCGAGTGTGCAGCCGTACATGCTAGCCACTACACCACCGAAATGTACAGATACGATTCAGTTATAACTTTATTATATGTATAGATAGACAGATTCTAATAAGGAAAAAAGGATTCAAAGAAAAACGAAACGATACGTATACAATACGATTCAGTCGAAGATACCCTTAAATATTTGAATTCTAATTCCTTGGCATTATTAATAGTAAGCATTAAAAATAAAAGTATAGGTATATAGCTTACAAAACAATAAATTAAAAATTATTTGAAAAATAAAATTTAAATGTCACATCAATATCTTTACAGGTCTCCATGTTCTAATGTAAATTTTCACAAAAAATATATCTAATTGAAGTTTTATTATCACACTGTGTACATCAGTTAAAAAATCGTAAAGATCACACACGATCGCGCACACGCGGCTATCAAGTGCTACTGTCATATCATAGGCGAAAATCGACAAATGAGGCACATAATCACAATATGCAAGCCTAAAAAGTAAAAACCTTCAAAAGCCTTTTAAATCTTTATTTTTTTACATAGTGTAAATTCCTTATTAATTTGATAATATAATATTGTATTTATGTTACTCTTAAAAAGTATAAACCGAACAGCTATTTCTATCAAAATTATATTTATTACTAGCGATTTACCCTCGCTTCACTCGGGTGCGTTCCTCAGTACGTTTTAATTTTTTTGAGCGGCACCCTAATTTTTTTTCTTAAATTAAAATAGAATAGTTACTCCTTATAAGATCAGTTATCTGCCAGTAAAAGTCCCGTCAAAATCAGTCCAGTCGTTTCGGAGATTAGCCGGAACAAACAGACAGAAAAAATGTAAAAAAATGAGTTTTTCATATAAGTATACCGTAAATAATTTCATATGCATTTAGTAAAAAAATGTTTTAACATTACAAACAGACGCTTTAATTTTATTTATCTGTATAGATTGGCAGGATAGCTAGAAGTAGCATCGTAGCAAATAATATTATCTATGTGTTAAAGGAGTTTTCTTAGTAGACTACTTTATGACAAGTTCGAAACAAAATTTCTTTGCAAATTGATATCATAATAATAAAATATAACATGAGTCAGGTGTCACACCCCCCTCGTTGCCTGAGGACACAAAGATATTAAAGCAATACATTAGTATTGCGTAGGAGTTGTCTAGGTTGAAATATTTAAAACTGAAATAATTTGTAACCTATATAATACTTTATATAATTGATAATTTTGTTATTAAAAAAACGTAAGTTTAACGCCAAAAGTATTGCAATGCTTTCAATAAAACTCGATAGGGATAATTTTAAAATAATATCTACTAAATATAGCTTTTCCAACGACAGATTGATTATTTTATAACCACGTATTTTATTTGTAAAGAGAAATTTTTCAAATTAATAACAACTTTAGCCCTTAAAAGCTTTTATAGCTCTATTTATCTATTTATTTTATTTCCTTTCTATGCTAGTGCAAAGAAGAGAATAATTTTATATACGTAAGAGGGATGATGAAAGTCATTGACATGAGAGCTGGTAGATAATTCAAGACAAAGGAGATATCCAGCGAGACGAGAACATTACTGAGGACATGCCTCCATGAACACATTGTCATCTTTTACCAACAAGCGTGAAAATACCGTCCTAATTCCACAACAATAGAAATTTAACACCTTTCATTAAAACAATAATAAATGTAATTGTCCGATTTAATTTGTACCGACTTAACTTCATGTTGTAACTATAAAATAAAACTAGAATGAAAAAAATACATATATACATAAGAATATTTTACGTAGAACACTAACCTAGTTCGCTCCAGCTTTGTCAGACAATAAACAACACTGGAAAGGAAATAACTATAATTGAAGTGCTCCCGGAAATTCTATAATAGTCATTGAGGAAATAGGTTTTACCTTTATTTATCCTTTTAATAATTATTATACAGTTAGAAATATGTGTGATTTAAATAATTCTATTTCTACATTATACAGTTCGATGTAGGTACATGCATGAGAGGGAACTACGTAAGTATAGACATAATGCGAGGTGTGAGTGCACTCAATAAACCAGAGGATTGAATGACGCCCCTCTTACCGTCACTCACACTTTAAGTGATTTATTGCGACGATTTCCGTTTCCACATTTCATCTCATACCTGCATATTTATTAACTTCGATTCATTAATAGATTAAACGGAATTTTCGAAAACAAGTTATGTTTATGTACTCGACGTCGGTATAGGTACGCACAACGTAGCTAAAAATACTAAGAGTAAACAATGCTTCGGGGCTATAATCACAGTCGTTTTACTAACGTAAGTATTCAAGTTTTAAGCCATGCTATTATTATAATTACAATGCAGTATATAAAAGCCGATTCCCAGTGGATAAGAAAAATATGTTTTAAAAGTTAATATTCGCGAATGAAATTCAGATGTAATAGGTAGTATAGGAAATAAAAAAACCATTACAAGTTACTTCATTACAAGTGTGTAAATCTTGATAATTTATACGAACTTTTTAACAATGAATCAGTAGTCAGTAGGTACATGATACAAAAGCGAGGCGGATGTCGCGACCCGTCGTCAACCGACAATCGATAGACTACACTATTCTATTTCCGAATTTACTTTATTTACTAGGTGAAATATTTAATAATAGTTCCCTAGAAATTTAATATTTTCAAACAGTTTTTATTAACCCACGACGCAAACACACTCCTCTGTTATCAGTTTGACGTCGATGTCTGTCTGTGGCATCGTAGCTATCAAACCGATGGACCGATTTCGATGCAGCTTTTTTCATTTGAAAGCCAATTTCCTTGCGGTCGTTCTCAGCTATGTTTGGTTAATATCGGTCCAGCAGTGTAAGAGTATCAGCTCTTATCCAAAATGATGTAAGACATTTTGGCGTATGATTACTCGATTAAGTGCTTCACGCGTGCCAGTGTAATCGTTAAATGACAATTTGCGTAGGGGTTTTTTTAAATTATTAATTTATAATTATTTCAAACTTATAATGAAAATCTTTTTATGGATTTTCATCCATATTTATATTATAAATATGAAACAAAATTTGTTACTTTTTCCTTAATTCACTTAAAAATGGAATAATGATTTGATATGACTTTAGATGCAGATATGGCAACCCCCTGGTGACATATAATACTTTTTGCAACAGGAAAAAATGTTATATTTTAGAGGAATACTTAATAATTTTACAAACTTATTCCCCTCAACTAAACTGGATGGTATTATTTCATTTTTTAATGTGACTAGGCACACCTCACTGACTTGCTCGCTGAAGGGTGTCCTACTAATGTAGGACACCTTTCAGCAAGCAGTTAGCCAAACAGTAGTCTCCGCTTTAGAACCCCACTACTTCAAAGATCATCAATTTTGTAACAAGCCTACTGCCATTTTAGATCACAAATTCTTTATGTTATGTCAATTACTTTGATGCTTTGTTTTTAGATCACAAATTCTTTATGTTATGTCAATTACTTTGATGCTTTGTTATAAGACCTTGTTTTAGATCCAGTTCTTTATAGAAACTCAGTATAGCCCTCTTGAGAACTGAGCAACTTTAAATTGGTAGGACTTTAAACCAATTTCACCCTCAGTATCCACAGATAGGCTCTATGTGCAAAATATAGGACACACTTGTTAAAGAAATTTCCTTTGTATTCTAATAAATTTCTTGTATACTTCTTTATTACAAAACTTTACTAAGTAGTTACTAATACTACGAACGAGTTACATTAAAACCTATGAATAGGCAGTCTAAAATAATTTAATTTAGCTACTATTACATTAAATAAGATTTAAAAATAAAAATATATATTATACTAGCAGCTCACATCAACTGTGTAAAAGAAAACAAATCTATCCCACGATAACCATACATTTTGGCAGGATAAAAAGTAGCCTATATGCTATTCCAGACTATCTTCTCTATCTATCTCTGTGCCAAATTTCATCCAGATCCGTTCAGCCGTTCTGGCGTGGAGTAACAAATGCATCCAAACTTTTGCATGTATATAATAGTAAGATGAAGTATGGTGAGAACACATAAAGTACTTAAAATTATCTATTAAACATATATTTTTTATTACTGCACATGGTTCTCCTATTTTTAACAAATTTTTCTCAGCTTTTTAACATCCTACTGAAGGGCACGGGCCTCCCTCAATATGAGGAGGATCAGGCCCTAGTCCAAGACGCTGGCCAAGTGCAGGTTGGCAGACTTCACACGTCTTTCGAAAACTCGTTAGGATCTCTCCGACATGCAGACTTCCTCATGATGTTTTCCTTCACCGTAAAGCAAGTGGTAATCATGTTAGAATTGATTCGCACATGAAAGTATCAGAGGTGATAGACCTGGGATTTGAACCTGCTTCACTCGGTTTCCCAAGCGAGTGCATTACTATTGGGCTACCACTGCCTTTTTTTACACATGCACATAATTAAGGTACATATTATATAAAGTATAATATGTAGATAGATATTGTTGCAACATAATATCTATAAATAAAATGCTAATTTAAAAAAAGAACAAAAAATCGATAAACACAATAATATATGTATAAGGAATTTTTAATTCAGTCAGTAATAAAATAAAAAAATTAAAGCAATGCAACTAAAGACATTTTAACAAAAAAAAGGCTAAATATTGTTTATTTGACGTCTCAATAAATCCTCAAATATGATCGTCATAATTTTAAAATAAGAACAAGTTATTATCTTTTGTAAACATATTGCAAAAATAAATCGCAAACTTGAAAAAATCAACAATTACAAGTTACAAGTAAAAACTATAGACATTAGAAACGCTAGAAAAATATTGTGTGAGTGTTTTTACATTTCCATTTTATCGTTCTTAAAAATTAGTAACTTAAAGAAATATGGTATCCTACATATTCTATCATAATTCATTTATGTTGACGAATAGCTTAATAATTTATTCACTTTTGTTAAAGGAAAATATCAAAGTTTAGTAGTTAGTACCAACAAACCAAAACAAACACTGATGACATGGTAAACGAAATAAGTACTTATCTAGTTCATACGTGATAAGGCATTTACATTATAATATTATAATCCTTTTATATCTTGAGCCAATGGTCTACAAGAGTTAATGAATATCATAGATATTAATCATATTATTTGAAAATTTACACTTACCAACTCTTGGTCGGGTGACAAGGCCACCGCCATCTTTACGACTAAATTGTCACTTAAAAGATTGTTGCCACATGACATGACATCATAATAGTATTAAAGCTCTTTTTTAAATTATCCTACCATAAATAATTATACTATTATATAAATTAAATGAACGAAAGATATTAAAAAAAATGTCGAGATTACCTTTAATACATAAGTTTTACTAATTATTATTTTTGAGAGAATGCTATATTGTACCTACATAAGACGCTATATAAAACGTATTTGTTATGCTAGCACCACACTAAGGGTTAGTACCGTAAATTATAACGTACTGGCAGTGTAAGCCTTTATGATGAAGATTAATGATTACCAACATTCTACCTTGTTTAATTTTTATAAACTTGCATCGCACTATGAAAGATACAAAAAATATAAAAAATGAAAATATCAACAATATAACTCCGTAAAGTGTCACGTTACCTAGATATTTGAAGGCTAGTTCTCATTAGTTTTGTTTGAACGTTTATACCAATTCCTTAAAGATCTCTATGCCAATATGACTGAATATTATGTTGATGCGATGATGAGATGAGGATATACAATAGAACACCGTATACCGGCCAACAAACTTGCGGCAACCAAAATGGGCTATTGTGCTCGAATATACCGAGAGGCGCTAGCGTAGAGAGAGATCTTTTTAAAATAAACCGTGTTAAATGGGCTGGTACAATTTCTGATGAGTTGTTTTTTTTTTTTTTCATTTTATTTAAAATTTAACTAAAATGACAAATCTTACAATGCCAGGATGCAAAGAAACTTAATATCATTTTTTCCCAAAAGACAAAAACAGAAGATATTGTGTACTCAATATTTAAGCCTATGTGGACATCATTTTACAGAAAGTGATTTTAAAACTGTTAAGTCGTCTTTAAGTGAATCCATTTTTTTTAATATTTGTACTTTCTTAAATATTAATTACAGTATGGCATACAAACTTTCATTCCCCATTTTATCCCCTTATGGGATTGAATTTCAAAAAATGCTATTTAATTGTATTAAAAAGCATTAATATCAACACTACTTTCTGTGTATTTCACATTAAGAATAGCAGAATTTCATACAACCTTTAATGCCCATTTTTACACGCTTAGGGGATGAACATTGCACGGGTAAGATGCGAACACAATAGAAGCAAAAAACTAGGTATAAAAGAGATATCATAAAAAATAGCTTAACTCATACTGATTGTAAGTAAATACGTGTGGCGTCCTCCTTTCGAGAAATCTTCCCGATTGAAAATCTCCTTTTTTCACTAGGTACATCAGTAGTCTGTGTCCTGTGCTACTTACTATAATGTCAAAGCAGTCATCTATGTGTCAAAGTCAATATATTTTTTTTGTTTTTTAGGTTAAAAGTTGATAATTTAAAAAATATTAATTATAGACCAATAATTTGAAATTAAAATGTCTACACGATGGTAATTTTGTATTTTTGTAGACAATCTTAGAATTTTAAATTCAATTACTTATTAACATTGCTGTTCACAGGTATCCTATATATCAAAAAGGTAACCCGCAATTAAGAATATTTTTACCTAACTTTTGGATGAAATTAGTCCGATCACCACCTAACCAGCACCCAAATATAGTTCAATTTCATTGTTCTATGGAAATGACAAAATATGATGTTAAAAATTATTTAGAAAAAATTTATAATATTCCTGTAGTTGATGTAAAAACACGTATCGCCATGGGTAAATTTCGAAAGGACATCGCCAAAGGTTATATAGTTAAAGATGATGATATAAAACACGCCTACGTTACGCTCGTAAGTATTTTTCCTCTTAATATTTTAGTAGTAAAAGCCTGGTCCATAGAAATAGTGCTCCATTATATTTAATGCCGAAATCTTGAACATATATAGTTGTTGTTTGGTTTTCTATGATAAAATTTTAACCTAATCAAAAAGCTTCCAAACGATAACAAACAATATATTTTGGCCAATTTTTTTATAATAGTAGATTATGTGTACTCTAAGTTATAGTTTATAGTTTTTGAACGTAAATAGGAATACATTATATTATGCTTCTAATCTTTAGTGAAAGATTAAAAAAGGTACATAATATATCATGGATTAATATTAAATGTCATAATATTCATAGTTATTTTTTTTAAGGCATGAATATTTTCTTTCTTGTAAAGCAGATATTTTTATCTTTTCAGCCAAAAACAATGAAATTTGAATTTCCTAATATTTTTGAAAAGAAAAAAGGTGATAGTGAAGACGATGCAAAGTCTTTAGATGAAGTTAAAAAATCTTTTAAACAATACATAGATCGCAACAAAGACCGATCAGATGTTCCAAGCTGGTTTACAATATAATATTTTATTTACTTTTCGTGTAGTTATTAGATCTAAGCAATTATCCCTAAGAAAATAAATAATAATAATAATGTATAACTTATAGAATGTTTTCTTTGATTTTTTTTTCATTGTATCACATTATAGAATATGCATTATGAGAAATATAGCAAATAATTAAACTGCCTATTTTCTTCAATTAGATTTAAAACCAAGCACGTATTCTGTTAATTTGACTGTATTACTTAAAGCAAAAGTGTGTTATATAAAAGTAAGGTCTTAAACTATATAAATATATCACTAAATGTGTTGCTAAACGCAAAACACAAGAACAACTGGACTAATTCAGCTATTTTTTTTATTCAAATATTCAGTCCAAGGAAGGTTCTTTTGAAGAGAATAATTGTAAAAAAATAACACAAAAGCACCAATTTTCTAATTGGGCCTGCTAAACATTTGATTTGACCGAAGGAGGTCTGTTGGTTTAGCCACTTTTAAATAAGAATCAAAAACAAAAATATTCATATATGTTGCATTTATTTACTTTCTTAATAATAAGGATCTAGAACAAAAACAATAACTATTTTTACTTATATAACAATAAATTTCGTAAACTAGACAAGTTTTTATCATAAAAACTTAATAGTTTAAGTAGTTTGATGTTATATAAATAAAAATGTTTTAATTATAAAATTAAACAAGTAATTAACCCCTTGTATAAATTTTCTCATTCAAATTTGAATGTAACAAAGAAAGTTATTTAAATTACTTTACATATCTTAAAACAGAAAGCTTAACATAAAATAAAGGATAAAAAACAGACATTTTCACAATGTCAAGTACGAACAACATCACCAGCTTCTATAATACTTCAAATTTAAAATCAATTCAGCAATCAACACCTTATAATAATCTATTTACTAAACCTATTCTTACAGAAAATGTAACAAACAACTGGTAGGCTTTTAAAAGTAAAAAATAATCTTTTTAGTTAACAATAAAAATCTAGAAAAAATACAAGAACAAATTACATGTCACCGGAATATTCGTCCAGGAAAACTGAGGAATGGCAGCGTGGGCATTCAGATATGTCCAGCAGAAACGTCACCTATTAAAAAAAACAACGATAAGCACATATTACAAAATAATGCAGTATGCCATATTTATTATTTACGTATGTATCTCATACCCGAGGATGAGTTTCGCATTTCAATCGAATGCGACCATGGCAGTTATAGCCACATGATCGACAAAAGACGAATGTTTTCTCTCGCCGACAGGAACATTTATTTGTATATACTTCATTTATAGTGGGTATTCCACGTCCTATACGATTCCCTACTTTGTATACTTTGCCTGCAGCCGCTGCTACTATTGGTGTGGTAGACGACTTCATTTTTTCTATCCTCAAAGAAATTAATGTTTTAATATGGACAATTCTTATCGGCAATATATTTTCTCGTTTACGACTGATCAACTTTTAATAGAACCGCCTTCCAGTTTCGGAGGGTAAAAATAAAACAAAGTCGAATATAATCTGCAGACTTGAAGGGACTTAGAGTTGCTAATGGTAAAAAATAGTTTAATCCGTATAAATAAAAGGAAACCACCTTGATCATTTTCAATTACTAACTGTTTGAGGATCAGAGGAAGGATTTTTTTTTCACATAACAGAATATAAATTTATTAAATCTTTATTTTTAAAGATAGGGACTTAAAAAATCCAACAAAATGATTTTATTTTGTTGATTTTTTAAGTCCCTATTATATCCAATTTATTTAAAAAAGTTGTAGAATCTCAATTTATCATGTTAAATCAAAACACTGGGATATTGTGTAAAGAATATTATTTGGATGATTTATTAATAATTCATCCATGATCTGGTAGCTCTCAATTTTGACGTACCATTTTTGAAACTGACCATTTTTTAAAGTTTTTTAAACTGACATGATAATAGTCAGTGCTGCATCGACTTGGATAATAACGGGTTATATATCCGTGTTTTCCAATTACAGAACATATTGCCGCTCTTTGGTGTACAAACACGGACAACGCAAAAAAAATACTTTCTATATTTTCTGCTACTGAGGTGGTTGGTCACACCAAAGCAGTACTTTTCAAAGAGCACGATTGTGCGGAGCGTTGCTGTAGCTGAAAAAATCGAAGTTGAGCATGATGCCGCATGCGCTTTAATGCTGTAATTGGAAAACGCTTATAATTGCCCATTACGCCCTTCGATCAACAGGAGTATTGTTAATCGAAGATTACATTAATTATTTTTAAATAAAACAATGTTTAATATATTTATAAGGTCTTTGATTTGCTTAGTTTTGATGACATAGGGGACGGGAGAGTCTGGATGGTGATTACGTCAGCAATTTTTATTTATTTATAATTAAAATTTAGTAGATAATGATGTGACAAATCGATGTGTTTAGAACGCACATGAGAACCTTACTATGCTCAAAAACGGAAAGTATGCTCAGGGGTTCCCTAAAATAATTGGCACATAATGTTTGTTTAAACATAGGAGGAGGGAGTAAGTCGAGCTTTGCTTACTGTTTCTGATAAAGGAGAGGGAGGAATTCTTCTTTTTAGTCGTTCGCTCTTGGCTAAGTGGTCGTGGTTAACGACGATGGATTTTCTTTAGCTAATGTAGCCCCTGCGATGTGCTTCCATTTATAGCGGTCTTCAGTGTCTCGGGACAACTGGATGAAGGAGTTTTGTGTTACGGCTTTTATAAGGTCTGTCCAACGCGTGTGTCCGCTTGCCTTCTACTTTCCCCTGGACAACGAGTCGTTTCTTTACTTTATTTCTATTAGTGGAGAAAGACCTCTTTCACAGGAATCTAGCTATATTTTACGGATTGTAGAGGCTTAATTTCTATCGGAACAAACACACACAAAGGATATTTTGATCTTACCACCGCTCGAACGCTTTCCTCTGGATATCTTACGATTTGTCAAGTACTACAATCTAAAAACAGCATTTATTATTAATTTAAAAGACAATTAATCTGTTGTTGGCATACATAAACGGAATAAACCTACATTATTTGAAAGTGGTTAAAGTCCATTTTGCGTGCTTGATCTCGTCGAGTATAGTCGTCTAAACGCACACAGATTTACAATACGAAGATACATATTATATATATATATATATATATATATATATATATATATATATATATATATATATATATATATATATATACATTGGCGTTTCTCATAAATAAATTTTCTTTGGAGCTAACAAAATAATAAGGTGAACACTAGATTATTAATAAATAGTTTCGGCAGACAACGCTACGCAGATTTGGTTCGAATTTGGTTCGCAGACACAGCTAGTACGATAGATTTTAAGAACAGCAATTATTACAAATGTTGCTTTTATATTTGCTTTACGTTTATGAATATTAATAAATTAAATATTATTTTCTCAATTTACAAATGAGACAGACAGCACACAGATTTAGATTCACATAAAAAAGACAATTGAGAACCATCTGTAATTATTTTCAATTTTCATGATTGTCATCACTACTCCGTTTAAAAATAATGATTTTTATTGCTTTAAATAATTGTGTAATGGGATAATTATCAAGATGCTGCATTCATTTCTGACGTTATACGATTTTTTTGCATGTTTGTGACTGCTATAATTAATTTTATCAAGAACTATTACATTTTTATCTCAGTAATCGTACTTGTCGATCGCAGGAAATGCTTCATTGTATGTCATAGGCGTGCATTTAAATTAAGTTGCATGCAACGTGTATCATATAAAGTCGAAGCACTTTTAACTGAAATTAATTAAACAACAACCAGTAAAAATGAAGTACACATTTTATTTCATGTTCATTCTTTTCTATTGTCTAAACTTAAGTTGTGCTGAAGAACTCTCTTCCTCACGAAACATTGTTGAATACAGCGATGGAGGTTATAAGGCTATTAAACGAGTAAGAATGTTTATTGTAAATTGATTCTAAATATTTGTTATCGAATTTTATTTATTAAGTACCTATTCGCATTAAATTGTTTTATACAATATTATGTTAACTACTTTTCAATATTATGTTCCATAGATTCCTTTTTTAAATGTACATATCTTAAATTTAAATATTTCCTTTAGTTCCTTTTTGTGTTGTTCTATTTGATATATGTACCTCATGAACGAATCACCTAATACAACTGTTTGAAACTCTTCTAGAAATATTTTAAATTAAAAATTTAAAAGTAACGGATTTGCCTTCAGTATATTAAAATCACCTTTAACGATAAAATTATTGTACTTTACTAATATCGAAATTAATATTTATAGGTAGTAAGACAAGACATGTCTCAACCTACAGAGATGCCGCCACCTCCACCAGATATGCAGCAGGTGAATAACGCCTATGAATCTTTTTCGCGCAGAAAAAGAGAAGCAAAAGGTGTAAGCGGCGCATTGCCTACAAGAAAAGGATAATTCTTTGAAATCTCCTTTTATTGTCTTGACTAATATGAATATGATTATTTTTTGTTATTCTTATTTAACACTAAAGTAAATCCGTTTGACCATTAAGTGTTTGTGCTTCATTTATTAATCCTATTACCAAGGTTCTGTGTGTACTAAGGGGGAAAGGATCTAGAAAAATATTTGTTTAATTATAATTTTATAAAAGCATTTGTTCCAAAACAAGCGTAAAATATTATAATGAAAATCATTTTAAAGAATCATTTATAATATGAACTAGCGGCTCACCCTCGCTTCGCTCGGGTTCGTCGCTAGGTACGTTTTAAATAGATATAAAAAGAAAAAATCTTTCTTTCTCACATTTTAATTATATGTTTTAATACTTACCTATTCCGGACTAAGAGAAATCCAAAAATTAAAATATCATAAAAATTGGAACGCGGTCGAACGGGATAAAAAGTATCCTATGTCCTTCTCCTGGCTCTAAACTACCTCCCTGCCAATTTTCAGCTAAATCGGTTCAGCCGTTCTTGAGTTATAAGCGAAGTAACTAACACGACTTTCTTTTATATATATAGATAAAGGTCAATGGAACCTTGCAAATCAGACTTAACTACCTATTAATATTATATATAACGTCAATATTTTTATTTGTCATCCATGGTCAATATAAAG
This sequence comes from Brenthis ino, assembly GCA_921882275.1. Taxonomy (NCBI): domain Eukaryota; kingdom Metazoa; phylum Arthropoda; class Insecta; order Lepidoptera; family Nymphalidae; genus Brenthis; species Brenthis ino. The sequence goes on along the minus strand of OV170232.1, from coordinate 22,027,040 downwards.
AGCCCTATCTGAAAATTGAACGATTTTTTTTTAAATGTAAACGCCCACTTGAAGTTGGGGGTGAGTTTCAGCCTCTCGAGACCATAAAACATATTTTTTCAGAAAATGGCTAAACATTTCAATTTCATTTTTTTTATTATATGTATTTCGAAGATTACATTCCCTTAGTTTCTTGGAAATCAAAAGATTATTCATTATTCTAGAAATTAAAAATAAACAACCAAGAAAAAGTAAAAAAATCAAGTTTTTTTGCAAATATCTCGAAAACTTTGAGGTTATTGTAAAAAGTGTTATTTTTAAAAGTTGCAGATTTTTACTAGACCTACAACTTTTGTGCAAACATTTTTCGATAGAACGTCACAGTAAGCCGAAAATTGAAAAAAACTATTTTCCAACGCTTTGCGTCCCCCTATTTCTCGGTGGGTAGCTGGGCATCGAGGGCATTTTACGAATTTCTATTCCTTATATATCTGCTAACATTTTAAAATCATAAAACTTCAGATTTTCAATATATATTATTTGCTCTCAAAAATAAACGGATTCCGATAATCCGATTGGTCAAATATAATAAATTGTAACTGATCGCTATCTGTACATGGGAGATATTTGAGAAAAACTATTATTGGGGGTTTCTATTAACGCAATAGGACCCAAAACAATGATTTTTAGTATTTTTGACTGTTCGTCTGTGCGTTTGAATCTCAGAAATGGCTTAACTGATTTGGATGCGGTTTTCAAGAATGTATTTTATGGTAAGCTTCATTTAACATATAGTATTTAATTTATTTCAATCGGTTCATAAATAAAAAAAGTTATGTCAATTTTATAAAAAAAACAAAAACATTTATTGGAAAAAAGTTGTGTATACTTACTTATGTACGCTCGTAAGAAGTTATACCTTTTTGTTTTTTTAGAGCATTTAAATAAAAGCTTGTATTTTTAACAGCTTGAACTTTTTTTAATGTTTCTTACTTTCTTTTCGTATTCTTCTCAGCAAACCCTTTCATTTGATATCCATATCATGGGGGTGTAAAATAAGCAGTCAGCCATATTAAATTTTGTGTCGCGGCGCGCCTAATCAAATCTCCCGCGCGCATTGCTCGTCAGGCGAATTTCTTCGGCAACGCGTTTCGACTCAATTCGCATGCGCACCGGTGAGTATTTTGTATTTTATTTAAAGAGTACCTATGTTTCGTGAAAAGAAACAATAATTAACTATTATGTTATAGTATAACTATACGGTATACTTAAAGATTGACCCTCACTTCGCTCGGGTTCTTTACTAAGTATGTTTTAATTTTTTTTGCGGAACCCTAATTCTTTTTCTAAAATAAAAGTACGTAGCCTAAGTTACTCTTTATAGCATCAGCTATCTGCCAGTGAAAGTCAGACAGACAAAAATAAAAAAATGTTTTTCTTATAAGTAGCGTATATAGTTTCATGTTTATTTAGTAAAAAACTGTTATTTTGAGATTACAAACAGACACTTCCATTTTATCTACCTGTATAGGTTTATACTACATTTTAGAATTAAAAAGCGCATTCACGACCTAGTTTGCTGACGAGTTGCGATAAATGAGAAATTCGATTCGGCTGAAATGGACGCACCGAATAAATGCGACTCGAGTCGACTCGCCTCGATTCGACGCGTTCTGATTTGTCGACGCCAGGCTTCACAATTCAATTTTTCACATGTATGATGTAGTGTGATCTAGGATTGTGATACATCGTCCTAGAGTGTGATAGTTCTAAGTTGTCTATGATGATTGTGATTGTGACATAAGAAGTGTCAAATGTCAATGACGTTCGGAATAATTATGAGATAAAAAAGCCATTCAAAGAATTGAATTGAATAATTGGGTTATGAAGAGTTAAAACAGAAATATTTAACAAAATCTGAATTACAATATTAACTTCAATGATTTTTAAATCTACTAACTTTTTCTATATTAAGCACCATGTTTAAAGCTATAACTAGATCGCCGACCTATTTAACGAGACTTCAATCACGAGTTAAATTTCCAGAGAAATTTAAGGGTACAATAATAGAAAAATGGGCAAATTATTGGAAAAATTTATTCATAGATTATCGTCAAATGTTGCAAGATTTACGTACTGATATTCAAGACGATCCACGTAAAGCTCTTATTTGGACCACCGGCTTAGCAACACTTTATGCGTTGTCTAAAAATAATCCAAATGAAACAGATTTCAAAGATAGTTTGAAGAGAATCACAAATGATGTGATACTAGTGAGCGATGATTGTAGAAATCCTGAATCTATAGACCATCTTCGCTACATACAGACTTGTTATAATAAGGGGGTGATTCATTATAGGACTTTAGGAATCATCTCTTTTATGTATACTACTGATTTGAACGATTCCTGTGACTTGTATAAGGCTCATTGTCCATATTTGAAACCATCATATTTTAGCATGATTGCAAGAATTGTTGATGTAGGTTTTATGGGTAAGTGGTGGAACACTTACATAAAGACAACTAATTATGATGTCAACCCTGTTGCTCTTTAAAAAGTAGAACTGTTTAAATTGCCTTGTACCATCAAAGCTATCATTTATTTAAATGATGTCAATGCTAAAATTATTGTACATATTTGTTATATTTTGCCTTTCAATGTCAGATTTATTTATAAAAAGTTGTAATCAACTTTATTCTATAGGTTTAAAATAAAAGAAAGTTTACTGTTGATGAAAATGTTTGTATTTGTTTCTTTTTGTACTAATAAGTTTAAAACAATGCATGTATAAAAACTAAGAACTTTTAACAAACCATCTTCATGCAAGGAAACTATTCTAAAATGCAATCTAAAAATGTTAATCTTTTTCTTCTACAAATAAATAATTTTCAACACAAACACTTCTGCTAAAAGCTAATCGTAATTTTTATTTTTAAACAATCAAAATAAAAACCTTCTAGTAGCTTATAAAAAATGAAATGTACAATGAAAATGTTAAATTTAAAACAGAATAATTGTATCCCAATGGTTGCAAATCACTTCTCGAGCATTTTATTATAATCTACTCTAAATACCAGTACTGATCAAGAGGAAGTAAAGAGGATTAAAAAAATCTGTAATTAAATTAACATAAGCCAGTTTTAGCTTCACACACATTCCTGGTAGCCATTACCAATAAACCTAAAAATAATATTTCACCCCTATTAAAAGCCTAGAAGTATAAAATAGTTATTGATTTATCAAAAAGTGAATAAAATAAAATCAACCCTTGATAGAAAAATAAACATTACCTTGTTGATTACAATGCATTCAGTTCATAAAATTGAAATATATAAAGTTATGTAATATAAAATGATAAAAAAATGCTTCAAAAGTATTGCTATAGTCCTATCATTATATGAAAAGCTCTAACATAAAAATCAAACAGTTACTAATTGCTAACCGTCTCTGAGCACTTCCTCAAACAACCGAGTATAGATTTAATTCATGCGTTAACATTGCACAAGTAGAAACGAAATATAAAAGATTACTCTAACAACTGCATAACAATCAACTGGCAGATTTGAAAAATGTAACATATTTATTTATTATTTTTATTATACTTATACATACAGGTATTATGATGTGACAAAAAGGTAGACTCAATTAATGAGATTATACTTTATTTAACAAAATAAATTGAAATGGAATTATTGTTCTGTTTTATTTTTAATATTAATATTTTCTATTTAAATAGTTATGACTTGAATTGTTTATTTAATAGCTACTTTGCATGTTAGTTGAGAAATTTTGTTTTCACCAATATCACATTCAATGGAGGAGTCACATATATCACTAAAAGACTGAATTAACAGTATTAAATATTCTCATTGCACTGCTCCACCTTTGTGTCACAGCGTGCTTGCTGTAGAGCGGCCCAGCTCTATTATCATCATTACTATTTATCTACTTATATCGGGTGTGACTGTGTAAATATTACTCAACAAGCATTGGAACAAATGAAGCTTGCAGCCTAACACCTTAACACAGTCTTCTAATCATTTGTGAACAAGCCGTTTGTTATCTGTCAGTTTGACTATCTAAAATTTTATAGTATTACAATTTATCATACAAATAATACCAGTTATGAAAAAATAAAACATTAGGTACATGAAAAATTTACATTCTATCACAATGTTTCAGACTTTGCTTATACTTATATTTTTATGTATATTAAAGAAAGGGGATAAAGACAACAAATTGAGATAAATATCAATGTAGCGGCAACACATTCATCACAGATTATGTATAATCACAGGACTCACATGAAATTATAAGTAATTCGAGAGTTGAAATAATAGAAAAAAGAAAACAAAAACAAACCTATTTGAATTAATCTCAAAGTCTTAATTTAATATATAATATATAAAAGCAACATTAATTACTTCTTTTTAAAAAGATCAATATACAAGACTAATACACAAACTAAAAATATTTAGTGGAATTAAATTAGAAATAATAGTGAATATGTTAATAAATAACAGTATATTTCAGAGCAGCAGTATATTGCCCATTGGCCCGTGGAACTGTACGACGTCATCGTGGTCTTCGTAGTCCTCGTCCAGAAATATATCAACATCTGTTAAAAAAAAAGAGAATTAGTTCACATTTTAATAAAACGAGTCTATAGTCTAACCTAGCGACTTACCATCGCTTCACTCGGGTGCGTCCCTACGTACGTTTTAATTTTTTTGAGCGGAACCCTAATTCTTTTTTTTAAATAAAAGTAGCTTAAGTTACTCCTTATAAAATCAGCTATATGCCAGTAAAAGTCCCGTCAAAATCAGTCCAGCTGTTTCGGTTTAGCCAGAATAAACAGACAGACATATAAATATTTAAAAAAAGTGTTTTCTTATTAGTATTGTATATATATACATACTTTCATATGTATTAGTAGAAAGCTATTATTTTGACGTTACAGTCACTTCAATTTTATTTATCTACTAGCGAGTAACCCTCGCTTCGCTAGGGTTCGTCCCTGCTTAGGTTAACGTTAGTATAGATTTCTCAGAGATGACATATTTTACGAAGTAAAAAGTATCCTATATCTTGACCCGGATAACCAGCTATCATCATGCCAAATTTCATCAAAATCCCTCCAGTGGCTTTTCCGTGATCTGGTAACAGACAGACAAAATTCTAAAAACTATAGATTTGGCCTCTGTATTGGTACTAATGTCTATTTCAATAAGATTTTACAACAAATATTTAATGTACAGATTCGGCTTAGTTACGTTATATGTATAGATATAAGTAGATTGATTGATGATAGAGTTGCAACGCCTTGTAGCACTTCTAGCGCGAGTTAGCACACTCACTCGGCAAATTTCATTCAGATCCTTTCAGCCGTTCTGGCATGAAGGAGTAACAAACATACATCCATACAAACTTTAGCGTTTATAATATTAGTAGGATATACATATGTACCTCTCATTTCACGCTAACAAACAACCAAGAAAGTTTTTACTGACAATTTATACAAATTGTTATATAAATATAGTTTTATCTATTTTGTTTACCTGCACCCAGAAAGTCATAGTCCTCATGATCATAAAGCATGTCATCCAAGGAACCATCAGAGTTCTCTTCGAAGATGTGATCTACAAAGTCGGGCCGCAGTTGAGGGTTGCTCCTATCTTCATACAGGTTCACTGTCAGCAGTTTGTGGTGTTCATAATATATGTGCTATAGATAAAAAATATATTATTTGGTGCATATATTTGATATTTTTAATTTTCTCAATTGAAGAAATAAATTAATGATCAAATACATCCATATATTATTCAATATTTATGTAACTTTAAACAGGTATTAATTTAATTAAGTCTTGATCATGCTAGTTAGAGTAGTTTTATACATTTTTAGGGTGTTACATTTTATTCTTTATTGTGAAAATCCGTTTTAGATACTATAGTTTTTATGATGACGACACTTTTGGCTCAGTATGTAGCTCTACTTGCTGTGCCAGCGATCGCGTGTTCGAGTCCCGCTGGGTGCATTCATTTGCGCGATGAGCACGAATGTTTGTTCTCAAGTCACGAGGGTTTGTATTTATAATAAATATGATATATATAATGTTTAATTTATCTATTATCTGGTATCTATAACACAAGCCTTGTAACTTATCTAGGAATTAGATGATGCTGTATGTAAATAATTAATATCCCAATATATTTTTATCATATCGCAAGTAACGAAAAAAACGATCTAAGTAGCGTGTATCTACAACCTGACGGTCCACACATATATAACATCGCGAGTAACAAACAAACCTGTCGGTCGACGAGCGCGGCGGCGGTAGAGGCAAGACGCAGCGTGAGCGCGCGCGGCGCGTCGTCGAGCGCGGCGCGAGCGGCGCCCACGAGCGCGTCGGTCACGTGGTCGCAGCCGCACAGGTCGAGGTCGCGCAGCGCGGGGCAACCGCGCAGCACCGCCTCGAAGGGCGCGTCGGTGAGCGCGGGGTTGCCGCGCGCCGTGAGCGCGGCCAGGCGCGGCAGGCGCGCCGCGCCGCGAGCGCCCGCGTCGCTCAGCTGCGCCAGGTACGACACGTCCAAGCGCTCGAGCGACGCGCACGCGGCGCACACTGCTAATACGCCTTCGTCGCCTATACCTGAAACTGATAAAAAAAAATGTGATTTTCTTTACTGCATTGTTATGTTAAGTAACTATTTCCTTGCCAATAGCAAACAATTGATGTATACACGTCTGAATTCTCTCTGACTGCGTACCTATCCCGCAAACGTAAGCAGCACCAATCATGCAAACGTAAAACGCAACATCTGTTATTGAGAGAATCAACAGTTATACACAACCTCCATTGAGCATGCACTTGTGCACTAATTCTATTATACTTTACCATTACCTGCGATGAAAATGGACCTCACTATCCAGACCTAAAATCAGTCAGTTATTTCCCAAATTAAAAAATAAATTCTGGTAATATGCAAATACTGTTCAGAGGTGGCTTCTTTAAGAATACTTACTTTATCAATTTTAGAATACAACTACGCAACGGATTTTGATGCGGTTTTTTTAATAGACAAAGTGATTCAAGAGGAAGGTTCATATGTATAATACATGCATAATATAGTACAGAAAAGCTGAGAAATTCAAAGATATGTATTTCATACTAACCGTTAAAACGTATTTAGAGACAAACCCGAGCAAAGCGAGGGTGAGTCGCTAGTTACTACATATATTACAAACATCCATTGCACCCATTTTGATGATATGATGCCAATTTTCAACACTAATAAAATTTACTGTTATAAAAAACCACATGATTGCCCAAAAAAATATACATAAAAAAAAATAGACACTAACCAGAGACAGGGAAAGTTTTTCTGGAATTACAACTGGAAACATTCAGCGACTCCAATTTTGGGCAAGATTGAGCGACGACTTTTAGCACAGCATTTGTTATGTAAATGTTTCTGCTCAAATTCAATATCTTCAACTCAGTCAGACCGGCCATCGCATTTAAGAAGGCTTCACTGTTGACATTGGGTAGGCACAGTTCCGACGACGTGTACTCACTTAGTGAGAGCTCTTCTAACTTTGGAAGCTTGCTCAATATTAGCGGGATTATTTTCCACATGGTGATAGGACAGAGGTCCAACTTAAGAGTAGTTAAGCTCGGTAGAGTGTCGATGGCAGCGCTTAGAACCGTTCCTTGAAGACTGTAGCAGTTGTAGAACGAGAGAGACGAAAGTTTGGAAGGATTCGAGCCCGTTAAGAACAAGCCCGTCACGTGAGTGTTGTTGGCGACCGTTAGACTTTCTATGCAGGAATCGTTCTTCACCAGATGCACTAAGCTCGAGTCTGTCAACTGAAATAAATAAAATATTGCTTTATTAACACAAAATGAGGGATTCAAAGTATTATTTTGAATATGGCATATTTACAAATATACAGTTTTCAGAACAGTTATGTATACTATATCGGCACACTATATGATCTGTGCATGGATTTGAAAAGGACTAATTTTTAGTTCAGAAATAGCTTACGTTTCACATCAATCATCTAAATTATGGCTTCAGTGCCTCATTTCAATGCACACTGTATCCGAGAACTTATAGAACATAACAGTATTGTATAGTCTTAGCATAGTTTGTTCATATTAAAGTACACAAATTGTTATAGTCCACCAAAATATGTATATAGCAATATTATATCGAAATAGACAGATATTTTTTTTCGGAAACTCTTGTAAAACATACCTTGTTGCATGACACAAACGAGAGGCTTCTAAGCTGCTTGCATCCATAGATCAATGGGTTCCAATTTTTCGTATGCATTCCAACTACCTAAAATTTTAAATGAATCAATTTGTTAGTTTTTCTTATGACATATAAGCTATCACCATTTCAGCATAAACACCTTATATGTATTTTTATATTAATTTTCCAACACAAATAATTAAGTTTTTTTATGTATAATAATAACATAAATTTAACGCCACAGGTTTGTTGTATGTAAAAAAATCCATATTCAAGCACTCATTGATTTGTGCCAACAAACAGATCGGAAACAAACTACCGTAACGCAAAGCCAAATAATCTATCCACCCACTTGTGTTTGTTTGTCAATTGTGTGTACACATTATTATATGGTAATACTAGCATTGCCCGCGGCTCCGCCCGCGTTCAGATGACCAAAAACTAAATTCTTAGGTGTTACATATTAGTATACTCTTACATTGCAGTTTTTGTATTTTTCCTCAGAAATAAGATATTTTCCCGCGGTAAAAAGTATCCTAGGATCGCGCGCTACATCGCCCGGTTTATATAGCTTGAGCAGGCGGTCGAGCGATGCGGGGCAGAGGGGATGGACTCGCCGTAGGCATCTCAATGCTCGCCAAGCATTAAAAATGTTTCGCTACTAATTACTTCTAACAACGATATCTCAAAAACTATTCATCTGATTGATTTAGTGTAAAGAGCAATTTTAATCTGCATTAAATGACTAAGCTAACTAAAATATTCATTTGGATAAGGATTAATACCGAACTAAAGAAAATAACTTTGAAAATAACGTAATGTTTTTAATTAAAAATGTTAACATAAAAGTGGTTATTGTAAGTCAACCGTAAGAGATAGAGATATGCTATCGCGGACTTTTTTGTAGCATTTTTATAGATTTTGAATTCTCTAGTACATTACTTAACTGTATCTTTGCTAGTTTACGCGGCGTTCGCGTGGAAAGTTCCCATTTGGCGAGATTTTTTGCGACCTCTTCAACATTTGTCGCCGTATTTCAGCTAATTTACATAAAAGCATAATAAATTATATACCTAAACCTTCCTCAAGAATTACTCTTTCTATTGTTGAAAACCGTATAAAAATCCGTTCAGTAGTTTTCGAGTTTATCGCGTACAGACAGACAGGAGGACAGACAGGAGGACAGACAGGAGGACAGACAGGAGGACAGACAGGAGGACAGAAAGACGCGGCCGGGGGACTTATTTTTATAATAAGTATAGATGCATAAATCCTATTTATCATATTATCATATAAAAATGTGCGCCCGTACAAGTTCTTTCGTACAAGGACGCTTAATGGCTATATTAATGTTATACTTACTGTATCATTTGATATACTAACTAAATGTGACTGTTACTCAGACTATTACTGTCAGTGTAATAGATTTTTTTTTCAATTAGTTTAAAAACCATTATTTATATATGCTTTATAAAATATTTAATCCCAAATCCCAAAATTCAAAACTCATATCGTCTGTGAACTTCTCCCTCACTTGTCGACGTTATTTAAAAAATGACGTCGATACACACACACACACACACGCACGCATGCATACGCGTGTTCGCACACAGTCACCTTGAGCTCCTCGAGGTTGGGACAGAACTTGCCGACGGTGTGCGCGGTGCGGTCGTTGAGCGCGGACCAGTGGTGGTCGATGTGCAGGCGCAGCAGCGCGCCGCCCACGCGCTGCAGCACGCGCCGCAGCACCGCCGTGGTCAGCGTCACCGGCACGTGCTGCCACCACGATGTCTTGAACATACGGATACCTACACACATATATACATACAATATACATGCGTTATTGATTATAGTAATACCAATAGTAATCTATACAGATAAATAAAATTGAAGTGTCTGTTTGTAATGTCGAAATAACAACGATTTATTAAATGCATATGAAATTATATACGGTACTTATAAGAAAAACACATTTTTTAAATTTTTGTCTGTGTATTTGTTCTGGATAATCTCTGAAACGGCTGGACTGATTTTGACGGGACTTTCACTGGAAGATAACTGATGTTAAAAGGAGTAACATAAACTACTTTTAGTTTAGAAAAAGATGGTTCCGCTCAAAAAATTAAAACGTACCTAGGGACGAACCCGAGCGAAACGAGGGTGAGTCGCTAGTACCAATTGTATCATTATTCTTCACATCACACACACACATCCACATTCACATTCAAACTCTAAGTACGTTTTTTTTGAGCGGAACCCTAATTCTTTTATTAAAATAAAAATAGCCTAAGTTACTCCTTATAACATCAGCTATCTGCCAGTGAAAGTCCTATCAGTCCAGCCATTTCGGGAATTAGCCGGAAAAACCGACAGGTAGAGCATATATAATTTCATATGCATTTAGTAAAAAGCTATTATTTTGACTTGACAAAAAGACAATTCAATTTTATTTATCTGTTTAGATAAGTCAATAGATGCAAAACAATAAAACAATTTTAAACATCCTTCATATTATATAATATATAAATTACATTAACTAAGAAGATGAAATACATTTAAAACAATTGGGGCCTAATATTGATCACAGCTAAAATAATATTACAATATTAGGTTTGTAAGGCTGTAGACTATTGTTCTCATTATCATCAGGATTGGGATAGATGGAAGAACAGCAGATAAATCCCACGGAATATTTAATTATCATCCTCCCGACCGATTTTGGTCATGGCAATCTCATTGAGACTAGCCAACAGTCATCGTTGTCCACCGGCCTAGCCACGCCCCCGACCAATTAAGTCGCTTAAAATTATAAAGTCAAGTTTACAATGACACGTTAAAGGCAGACTTTCGTACGAAACAGTTATGTTTTTTGTGCGTTATCTACAATAAATTTAAAAAATGAATATCAAACCTATTTGTAAGAATAAAAGTGAAGAGAGAGGAGAGAAAGACGAGTAATTTACTATGTTTTTAAGTACTTTAACTATGCGATTTAAGTGATTTTGATTCTTTTATAAAAAAATAATATCATATTTTTTATAAAAAACAAACGAAGATTTTAGTGATCCTGATTAAATATAATATTATTAGTGACTATTTTGATTTGAGATAATTAAGTTGATTTTTATCCATGAAACTTAATCTTTTGAAATATATATTAGAATTAAATTTTTACTCCACTATGAATACACCTTTACCCTGCAGTTGCACTTATGACTCACTATTTTCTTAACGCGAATAGACTATAGTGCTGTCACTCTCTCCGATGGGACGACACTCGACACGACCAGTGAGAGTTGAGGCGCAGGACCCACACTAAACGTGCTCTCCGAGGCACGGGGGTGAAACACCAAAAAATTGCCGACTCTGGACTGTTACTGAGGATCACTAAACAGAAAGACTCAGTAACTAAACTTAGTCCGACCCAGGACACGAACCCAAGACCTCTGGGTGTGCAGCCATACTTGCTAGCCACTACACCCGAGGCAGTCACGGAATATTTAATAAAAAGGTTTCAAAAATAAACCCACCTTGCAAATACTCTTGAACCATGCTTTGCCATTGTTTGCTAACTCTTTCAGATCTGATTAGGTCTCTAATAGGAACATAGGTTAGAATGTGCGTTAAACAATCTCTGTTCAGTATATCTAGTATGTTATAAGGCTCTTCTTCACTTTCATCTTGTGGTTGCTCATCCTGAAATATATTAATTTTATATTTACCAATTTATATAAGTTTAAAGAAAATATTGAAGATTTATATTTGTATACACACAGTAACTTCTTCACTGGTCTCTTTGATTTCCGGTTCAACTGTCTCCGATGTTTCAACTGCATCAATGGCTGGAAGATGATTTTTATTATTTAAACTAGTGACTCACCCTCGTTTTGCTTGGGTTCGTCTCTAGGTACATTGTAACGGTTAGTAAATCTAGATTTCTCAGACGTGATATTTTCTATATTTCACTATAAAGTATCCTAAATGTTGACCCGGATAACCAGAACTCATCATACCAAATTTCATTAAAATCCATCCAGTGGTTTTCTTGTAATGAGTTCCCAGACAGAGAGATAAAAATTCTAAAAACTATAGATTCGCCTTCTGAATCAATAATAATGACTATTTCAATGAGATTTAAAAATAATAATATTAATCACATCCTTTTGCCATAATGATTTCAATAATTCAATAATACTCCAATATTTAGTTTATTATAACTAAGATTAAAATCAGCGGAATAACATGCATGACTAAGTGCTATGTTAATATAAGTATAAGTATGCATACTGCACTAATTACATTCATTTACATGTTGTTTACTCTGAAAATTATGTTTGTAAGTGTAACACATTAAATTACAATACTTCATAATATCAGTCTGTCAGTATGATTATTTGATAAGATTAAAAAAAATGTTTATAATGTTATTGCTAATAATTTGTTTTCTATAATTGGGCTGAATTTCTACAGAATAAAATATAGAAGGAAATAACCAAGTAAACTTTGATGAGGAGTTAAAAGTTACAAAACATAGTTTTATTAAAGGTAATATTATGATTCTTTGGCATGGATTATAATGAGAAATTAAAAGAAGCAAGATCAAACTGATAGTTCCAAATAGAACTTTAGAATTATGTACCATTTTGTAGATCATTAGTCCAGCTGGGTGTATTTCTACCATCCTCTCGGCGATTGTTCGACCAGCGAACTTTACCATCAGCGTCTTCTGAAGGTTGGTGCCAACTATCAGCTGGTGATATTCTAAGATTGCGACCTCTCAAAGTTTTTTCATGGACAGGTGCTTGCAAAGCTCTACAAAAAAGATTTCACTATTTCTTCATAAGGATTGGGTGCAATGTTTATAATATAGTTAATGAGAGAAAAGTTCCTAATTCTACATAAATAATAAAAATAAAAAATCCGACTGCATAAAATTTCACAAAGGAATAAAGTATTATGCAGAGACATACAAATTTCATCCCTGTATGTATTACTTATACTAGTATTTATTACTATAGAACTTGTTTACATCTTTTTAGTTAGCTTTTATGCAGTCAGGTGTTTTATTTTTATAATATATTTCTTTATTTACAACTTTATAAATATTTTTAAGTAGGAAAATTAGTGAGAATGGTTGATAACCAACTTTAAATCAATATATATCCTAAACTGTTATTTAAAATCAAAAATGATGAAATCAACTTAAAAATTATTTTTAAATACCTATTCAACGATACCCCACTTGACATAGTTCATCGAATTAATTTTTTTTCTTTTTCACATTATAGAATCTAGCAGCCCCCATATTTAATTTGTTTTATGTCATCTATTTAAGAACACTTGGACTAATGAAAAAAATCTAACGATATCTTAATTAAAGAAATCCATTGAGTGGTTTGAAAGCTATGAGGGAATAAAGAATATTACAAACATACAAAGAGAGGCGCGAATAACATAACCCCTTCCTTGCAGTCGAGTAATAAAATATTATTTATCAGTATATGGCTTATTAATAGAAATTCTAAAATATTTTCAAAAATGTCCCAAATAAATATAGGATGATGGGCATGCTTTTGAAATATCTGCTGGTGATATAATCTATATTTTGATAAATAAATTGGTGCAAAATAGACCAGATGCATATTTAAGAGGTGTTTTTAAAACTAGTAAAAGTTTTATGGTCATAAAAATATTGTTTATATTTAAATTTCTATTTCTATTGAACTACCAAAATACATTTTTTTAAGAAATAATTTATTATTATTTTTAGTTAGTTCATTTTTGTACAAATATTGTTAAAAGGATAACATATAATCAACATACCTAATGGTTATTTATATACTTAATAATGAAAGATAATAACACATTACAGTATATTACACTTACTTGTGGGCATCAGCAGGATTACTGTAGGTTACAAAGGCATATGTTGGTATTGGACTTCTGTTTGATCTCTCTCCCATTCTTAGCCAACAGCTCTTGATGAAACCATATTGAGCAAATACTCCAAAAAGTTCTGCTCTAGTTGTCTAAAAAAAATTGCTTAGTATAGAACACATGTGGTCTTTATTCTTAACCTTCCAATGGATAAACAATTTACATGGGCAAGGATATCATACACTTTTTTTCTCCTTGTATTGTCTTTAAATTTTAGGCACAAGTTTAGAATAGGGGACATCTTTACCAAATGTAGGTTTTGCAATCCAGTAGCTTCTTATATAAAAAGTAATTGCAGAGAAAGAAGAACTAAAGTTGTAACTTGAGATTTCCTTATTATAAAAATATTATAAAAACACTACTATTTTAACGAAATCTACAAGTTCAAATACAAAACTCAAAATATTTTTGAAGAATATACTAATATTATGGTTTTGTATGCCAACAATGAATTCCTCAATTTTTATTTATACGAATTTAGAACAAATTATTGTTTACCAAATGTTACCACGTGCGTATATTATAATAAAAGGTTTAATTATATTCTTACCTTGGGTGGTAAATTCGATACGTATAACTTTCTGATGGGTATTCCATCTTCAGTATGGGTAGGAACGCTTCTTAAACCAAATGGAGATACATCGAGATTTGAACTTAACGCATCTAAAACTGAAAGATAGCTGAATATTTTAAATCATACGAAATATTTAAGTTATTAATAAAATAAGCGCAAAAAGCACATACAAAATTCTCGATGGACAACGTGAAATACTTCGTGATTGAATAATCCTTCATCTTCGTCGTCGAAAAACATGGCTTAAAAATCAATATAATATGGCAGTGATAACTTTAAATAAATTATACAGCTAATATTTAAACATTATATTCTTAAACGGCTATGAAACACTAAGAATTTGGTGTAAATACTCAACAAAAAATTGCTATTCGCAAATGCAATCAACATACAATACAACGGTCGTGATTTTTTTTTATTGACAGTGCTGCCAATGGCACCATTTAATTATATATTCATATTTTATTATCTATGAATGGCCATACTAAGATCATGGATGACTAGAAATAGAATAGAAATAGAATTGAGATATATTTTGTGGCAATTAGTTATAGGTATATAATTTTTTTATAAAGCGTCCATCATTTTTTTACAATATTTTAGTATACTTATTTCCATAGAGCAAAAAAGCCTTTCAAAAAACCTTTCAAAGCATTTAAACTAATCGAGTAAAGTAAATAATTTAAAAATTAATCAAACTTATTCAAGGGCCAATTGACAATTCTCATTAAACTCTGTTAACTTTAACCGCATTAGCTAGTGGTAATTCTGTTGATAATGTTTCCCATTTATAGAGTAGCGATAACGGGCTTGAAACCGCTCTATTTTCTTTTCGAAGTAAGCGGGTTAAAGCAATAATCTACTATAGCTAGCCCAATGTGCTACCACTCCTGAAGTGTAGACATCTCACTTTCTCGTGATCTTGGTCACCCTCAGTTACGCAGAGGTGGGCGGGGCCAACTAAACAATTAGCAATTTAGCAGTCGTGTAGCGGTTCCACTGATGACATTCTTCGGGAACATTTATTTCTACGTGGGTGAGGGTTCCAGGTGTGTGTGTGAGAATGTTCGTAGTGATCGGTCCTAGGTAAGTTGGTTTTGGCAAGTTGACAGACGCTTTACAGTGCGTGGAAGCATGTACTTCATACTGACGAGCGTGAATCACATGTAAACGCAGTACGTCAGAAAAGTGTAAATAGAAGTTTTATAGACTGAAACCTTCTTACTTAGCAGTAACAAGATCTGGAGTACTGGGTGCAGCAGGGGTGGTTCTGGCGAAATGGAAGCTGGGTGATATTTTATTTATTTCTTCATTTATTTCAGGCAATATTTGCAAAAAGATCTTAAATATGTAAACAGAGGTCCATAGCATAATATATACCTTAAAACTAACATGTATATTAATTATAACTATTTAACACGTAGTGCTGACGTGTTAGCTGTGTCGGCGGACAAACGACCTCGGTTCTTCCGAAACACGACGCCCTGCGGCCAGAAGTCCTCCTTCATGAAGGATGGCAGATAATGAGTCGGCACTCTCACCAAAAATGATCTCGTCTCGCTAATATGATATGAAGGGTCTTGAAGAGTTATGCGTCTATCATCACGATTTAGACAAGTGGCGTATTGCAAGTGACAGGTATATCGAGATTGCCTAAGTAATACATTTTTTAACAAACTTCCAAAAAGGAGGACATTCTCAATGCGTGGGAAATATATATTAAATCGAAAAAAATATCGATTTTTTTTTACATGAACATCCCTAGACACAGTAAATGACGTCACGTTTCGCTGGTATTGCGTTTTACAAATTTGAATTTCCCTCGCTTAATTTGTACTTTTATTTATTAATGTTAAGTAACTAAAAAGATATTAATCACTAAAATAATGATTTCATTCAAATGTTCGGCCAATAAAGATTCGGAATAAAAATATTTGATCCAAATTTAAATTACATGCATATTATATTATATTATATATATATATATATATATATAAATATATAGGTATATATGTATGTATTATAACTACACACTTATAAAATAGTTTTGATTTTTATTTCACTTTAGGGAGATTATATTGAAAAATAAAAAAATATAAACCATATGTATTCTTTCATTATTTTTTTATTTCGACTCGAGTCTACATTTAATTAAGTCTAGTGTTGCATTCGTTATTTTGTGTACTAAACAACAATGAACTTAATTATTAATTAAATGTAAACTCGTTCTTCACTTCAATCATATTCGCTTAGTATCTGCGAGCCTGGATATATTATCGATATCAATAAAAACGCGTGAAGCACTAGTTGATCTTTTAGATTTTATAGGTTGGTGCTGCTCAAGATTATTGTTTTGACGTCTCTGGCGTACAGTTGGTATTGAAGTGTGTAAATTGATCATAAAAATCAAAATTTTATTTGTCATCCATGCCATGACAAAAAATTTATACCTCCTTACTACCTCCTCATTCCTCAACGTATTTTAGTGGTTACTGGTTACATTTTATATATGTAGCAATATACTCTATGGGTTACATTTGGGTTGGGTTAGACTATTGGGTTACCACATCTTTGTATCTGTGATACTGATCAATCATCAAATAACGCGACTCGCTTTCAAATCAGATCGGTCTTTACTCTTTAATTTATTTACATTGTCAAAATTACTAACAGTTGAAAATTGACGATATTTTTAAATTATATTATATTTTTAATTTTTAAAGATTATAATTGAAAAATACGTACACGAATTCTTTTTTCAATTAATCTAAATAAAAATTTAGAAGCATTATAATTCATAATGGGTGATGTCAAGAGAAGAAACAAAAATATTCTAAAAAGTGAAGAAACTATTAAAACTGTTGAAAATATCAAAAAGCCTTTTGAGAAAGTGTAAATGCAACGTATTACTGTAATAGGTTATATAAATACTTTATTTTTATAAAAGAAACCAATTTTATTTTACAGGCCACTTAGTAAAGGCTTGCCCCTGAGAATACTTTCCCGAGTGGTGGTGATAACTTCCTTGCTCATAATAGTTTATTTTTCTTCAAAAGAAAGTGTCATAACATTTGCAAAACAAACAGAGCTCTTACCTGGGAAGGGTTTAATAGTTGAATGTTCACCTGAATATATGAATGAAATAATAAAATATGAAGGATGTGCTCCAAAAGATTGTAAAAGACTTGTTACTGACAAAGTCATTTCAGAAAGAGAAGCAGAAGAATTATTAAAAATAGCACAGAAAGGCTTAAAGTTTGGAGGTTCATATGGTGGAGCTTCCATATTAGATCTGCACAGTGGAGCACTATCCAAAGGGCAACATTTTGTAAATATTTACAAAATAAAGGAAATGCAAAATTTATTCACTCAAAATGATTTTAATGTTTTTAGAGTAAGTGAAAATATCAGTCAGGTATAGTGCATTATTAATGGATAATGTGCTATACATTTTATAATAATAATAATAAATCTTTATTTCAGAATATTTTTCAATATAGTTAAAAAATAAATTATATAAAAAGATTATATTAAATAAAAATAAAATTAAACATTCAAATTATAAATAAAATTCAAAAATCTTTAAAAATATTTCAGTAACTATTTCTGGAAAAAATTAGCTGCTTGCTATAGCTTGCATAACATAATTGGTGCTATTATTTACCCTATATTCATCTTTTATGCACTTATTCTCCAAACATTGACATATATTTCATAATATTTTCATTTTTTAGGTTGTAAAAGAAAAAATCAAGTTTACCATTGCTCATCACTTTGGAGTACAACCCGATAAAATCTTCTTAACCCATCCAACATTTTTCTCAGAAATAACACCAAGAAAAGCTGTTACAGTTCATGATGAATATTGGCATCCACATGTTGATAAAGTAAATATTTTTAGTGAATTAAAATAATATTTTAAAACAAGTTCAAGCAAATCATGACATTTAATACACTATTACAAAAGTTGTTGCTGAGTGTTTCGGACGACCAGAACCAGGGTATGTCTAGTACCCGGAGGTCGACCTGGGACAATCTCCCAGACGTTCTTGGCGTACACGGCAGTATGTCCGTTCGCTGGTAATGTACGCCACCACGCACCCCTGAATGCGTAGCTTGGGTCCCGATCCACTAGGGTTTTTTCGTTGACAGGAGACTATACTTAGAGGCGATGAAATAAAACACAATTTTTCCTTTTTTCTCTCTTGGTTTCGGTTCTTCCTTTTCCTTTTAGTTGTTGCCTCTTCGGTGGCTGTCTTGCGACTGACTCGAATCGAGAAATGGCTCGCCTTTTATTTGGCCCGTTAATACCTTACAGAGAGCCGCGTACTTTGAGCTCGTTTTTCGAATAAAATTTCCCTAAACCGAAACCTTGAGAGTCCTTTTATTTTATGTTTTCAGTAAAACACCTTACACATATTTATTTATTTACATGCCTTACATACTATTATACAATATTAAAACATAATATTCAATATATAATAATTAATTAAAAAAGTCTTAAAACAAAAATATCTAAATTTCTAGGTTGCTACATTTTTACTATACATTTTCCCTTATAACTTTTGAACGGATAGTCCTATCGACCTAATTCTTGTTTTATTATAAGTTTTATAATAAAATCTATTATTTAAAACATAAACTATTATGCTATTGCAAGAAACAAAAAATCTCATTTTCAAGTTACGTAATTATATGCTAACATTTTACTTACGTACCTATTCCTTTCAAATTAATGTTAAATAGTCTTATATGATTCAAATAAGCAAAAAATACTCTAAACTAACCTTATTACACTAATTAGAACTTATTTTAACATAATAAATCTAATAAGAATGAGATTTCATATTTACAACAATTATTCATAATACGCTAAAATGACATTGTCCCTATATTAATACACACGTTACTCGAAGATAGGTTTTCCGTCGCCGACATTCTCCCCCTCGTGCTTTGCACCAACTCCTGGACTCGGCGACGCTCCCGGCACCAACAGCACCACTCTCGAACTGGGCCTCCGTAGAACACCTCCTCTGGTCTCGACGTCGACGACTCTGGTCCGCCCGTCTGGTCCAGGATACACATGCAGGATTCTTCCGCGTGGCCAGATGCATCTTGGTAGGCTGTGATCGACGATCAGTACGATGTCTCCGACTTGCAAATCTGTGGCGCTGACTCTTCCTTTGGTTTTCCTTGGTAGTAGAGTGGGCAAATACTCTCTCAGCCAACGTTGCCAGAAGTGATCGGCAAGTCGCTGCGTAGCCTTCCAGGTGTGTCTGCCCACAAGCTCGTTGTCCTCGAAGCTGCCGATTCTTGCTGCGCCACATGATCGCCCGATGAGAAAGTGGTTCGGTGTAAGTGCTTCTTCTTCAGGGTTCTCGGAGAGGTGGGTGAGGGGCCGAGAGTTGACTATGTGCTCGGCCTCTAACAGGAGGGTATGAAGTACCTCCTCTCGTGGTTGCCTTTCGTTGAGCGTGGCGTCCAGTGCGGTTTTAATGGATCGCACCAGACGCTCCCATGCACCTCCCATGTTTGGTGCACCAGGAGGTATGAACTTCCACTGCACACCGATCTTCTCCGCTTCCGAGATAAGGTCTTCTTGCTTCATGGTGTCTAGTGCTTCTTTGAGTTCTTTGTTGGCGCCAACGAAGTTAGTGCCATTGTCGGTGTAGATTATCTTTGGCATTCCCCTTCTCGCGGCGAATCGTCGTAGTGCCATGATCATGCTGTCAGTGGAGAGTGAAGGAGTGAGCTCAATGTGTACAGCTCGTGTTGTTAAGCATGTGAATAGAGCACCCCATCTCTTCTCATGGCGTCTTGCTACGGTGATCGTCATAGGGCCGAAGTAATCTATTCCCGTGCACGTAAATGGAGGGTTTCCGTGCATCAGCCTCTCAGCAGGTAAGTTGCCCACTGGTAGTTCTTGAGGTCTTGCCTTTCTTGTTTTGCACCACTGGCATTGATGTTGAATGGTCTTGATCGCTGACCTCAGTCCTAGCACCCAGAAGCGTTGTCTTACTTCGTTCATTACGGTCGCGTGATTCCCGTGATTGAAGCGGCAGTGAAATTCTTCTATGATGAGAAGTGTTGTCGTGTCCTTGCTGTCGAGTACGATGGGTCGTTTGTAGTCTCTGGTAACCCCTCGTATCGCGTCGATTCTTCCTTTCAGTCGCAGGAGACCTTCTTCTAGCACTACGTCGAGCCTTTTCAACTTGCTGCTGCCCTCTAATTGTTTTCCTTGCTGTAGGCACCTGATGTCCTCTTTGAAGCATTTCTCTTGACTTCTTCTTAACAACAGCGTTTCAGCTTGCTCTAGTAGACTTGTTTCCAATGGTATGTATTTCCTTTCTGACGTTTTTGAAGACAGATGTCGCTTCTCAACAATTTTCTTATTCCTTTTTGTAGTTTTCCAGGTAGGATCTTCTTTGCTGGCGTGGACCTTTTCCTTTCTTCTGCAGAGTTGTATGAACTGCAGTACTCTTGCTGTAGCTCGCCAAAGTCTTTTCCACGACGAGAACTTTTCGGGATCTGGTGATGGATAGGAGCTGCCTGCAGTCGCTACGATGTCCGCTGCCTTTTCTTCGCCAGTGGTTTCTTTCTTGAATGTTCTTGCCGCAGGCCAGTGAACTTCATCTCTTCTTAGAAACCCTGGTCCGGTGTACCATCGGTGTTGGCAGTCGAAGTGTTCTGGTACGTCACGTGTTGCATCATCTGCAGGGTTCTGCGCCGTCGGTACCCATCTCCAGTCCTGTGGTTTTGTGAGATCTTCTATCTCCGCCAAGCGATGAGCCACGAATGTCTTGAAGGTTCTCGGGTCCGTCTTGATCCATGATAGCACGATACTGGAGTCTGTCCAAAACGTCTTCTTTTCTATTTTCAGATCCATTTCTTCCTCGACCGAGTGTGCCAATCTGCTTCCTAGGAGGGCCGCTTGCAGCTCGAGTCTCGGGATTGACACCGGCTTCAACGGAGCGACTCTTACTTTTGCTGCTACTAAGCTGACGTCATAAGTCCCATTTTGATTTTCAGTTCTCCAATATACCGTAGCTGCATACGCCATTTCGCTTGCATCCGTGAACGTGTGCAGCTCCCCCTCGGTGCGACGTGGTGCCAGACATCTCGGGATCTGAAGGTCTTGGAGCAGCTTCATCTTCTCCAGGTAAGTCTTCCATGACTCGTACTCCTTTTCTTCTATCTCTTCATCCCAACCGACGCCACTTCGCCATATGTTCTGGAGCAGCCTTTTGCCTTGGATGAGAATTGGTGATGCTAGCCCTAGTGGATCGAAGGTCGACATCACGGCGCTGGTGACTTCTCTCTTCGTAGGTACCTTGAGTCCTTGTGCCACTTCATCTGGCGTGTTCCGAAGGTTCGCCCTAAAGCCTATGGAGTCCCTTTCTGTAAACCAGCGTAGTCCCAGTGTCTTCTCTTCCTTCTCACCAAGGTCCACCTCTGTCTTCTCAACTGACTCCAGTCTTCACGTCTTGCAGCAGGTCGGAGTGGTTTGACGCCCATCCTCGGAGTTCGAAGCCCGCCTTTTTGTGAATGAAGTCCACCTGCGCTGTAATTCTCTTGAAGTCCTCTTCTGAATGGAAGCTGTGCAGGTAGTCATCCATGTAATGGTTCAGCTCGATTGCCTTTGCTGCCTCTGGGTACTGCTTCTTGTAGTCCGCCGCGTTCCGGTTCTTCACGTAGATCGCTGTGCTAGGAGATGATGTCGCGCCGAAGATGACTGATGTCATTCTGTACTCCTTCGGTGCTACGTCACGACGATCCCCTCGCCACAGGAACTTCAAGCTGTTTCTATCTTCTGGCCGGATGCGAACTTGCAGGAACATTTCCTTTATGTCGGCTGCCACTGCAAACGGGCCTTGCCGGAACCTCAGTAATACCCCGAAGAGCGATTGCAGTAGGTCTGGTCCCGGTAGTAAAGCGTCGTTGAGGCTTCTCCCTTTAGACTTGGCTGCAGCGTCGAAGACGATCCTTATTTTCTTCTTCAATGGATGTACCACGGAGAAATGAGGGAGGTACCATGTCTTCTTTGAATCTTCTTGTCCACCAGGTGCTTCTTCTGCATACTTGCTGTCGATTAGATGCTGGATCTGCTTATTGTATTCTGCCTTCAACTGAGGGTCTTTGTCTATCTTCTTTTCAATGTTGAACAATCGGTTCTTGGCAGACGTGTAGCTTTCAGGCATCTGTTCATCTTCATTTTTCCATAGAAGTCCAGCTTCAAATCGACCATCTTCTAGTCTTCTGCAGGTCTTCTCTAGGATGGTGAGTGCTCTTCCTTCTGAATCCGTAGTGGGTCTTTTTGGTAGTACTCCAAGTGCTTCGATTGCGAAGTGATCCTTGATGGCTTGATGCATCTCTTCTTCTGGCGTGCTGACATGTAGACACGTGTTTAAGAAGTGCACCACTTTCGCGCCTCCATTGTCTGACCCGTGGAGCACCCATCCAAGTCCTGTTCTTGAAGCGACTGGTTGTCCTGGTTTCCCTCTTCTTACTTCTTGAGTCACGATTAGCTCCCAGTTGTCTTGACCGATGAGCAGCTGTGGTGACTCCCCCTTATAATATAGAGAGTCAGCAATCTTCTTCAAGTGTTGACACTCTTCTATCCTTTTCTTTTCTAGGAACTGCGGTGCAAGCTTCAACTCTTCGATGGTCCGGACTCTTCTCAAGGTCTTCTTGGTCTTCTGATGAATCCCCTTCACCGTAAGGTCAAGCATCTGAGAGTCTTCCTTCCTTATCAGTCTGCCTCCAACAGTCTCGATGACCAGTTCCTCCTTTCTTCCTTGAGCGCCGATTTCTTCTGCTACCTTCTGGTCTAGCAGCGACACTGTTGACCCTTCATCCATGAGGGCCAATATCTTCTTTGATCCTTTTGACCCGAAGATTTCTATCGGAATTATCTTCAGGTATGCCCTTGCGTTGTTGACCGCATTCACCGATGCCATGATGCTCGCCACTTCTTGTGGTTTGTTCTTCTGTTCTTCCGAGGAACTTTTCTCTGTCTCGACGTGCAGCAGATGATGATGCCACCTCTTGCATTCCTTGCACGACGGCTTCTTGCAGCTCTCCTTCCGATGTGTCCCTTGTAAACACTTGAAGCAAACGCGGCTTTTCTTCACTATTGCCCATCGATCTTGCACAGACGCCTTCAGGAACTTCTGACACCCGACGAGGAAGTGTTCACTCTCACACATGGGGCAAGTCTTCTCTGATCTTGAAACCTTTTCTTTGAAGTCCTTTTCCTTAGTTGAATGCGTTGCTTGTCGATGAGTCCGTCTGAACCCGCTCTTCTCTTCTGTTGATGCATAGGCTCCACACTTGTCTGCTTCTCTGTTCAGGAACTTGGACACCAGTGTTAGGTCGGAGAACTCGCCTTCTTCTGTTGTTTCAATGAAGTCGTACCATCGGAACTTGAGGATCGTAGGCATCTTCTCAATAATTTGTTTCACCATCTCAGGTGAATGCAGGTACTGTGGTTTCTTCAATCCTTTTATTGCCGCTACGCTGTTGCTGATCTGGCTCGCGAAGAGGCATATGTCCCTTGGGTTTTCAGAAATCTTCGGCAACGTTTTGACCTTGTCCAACTCTGCCAGCACCAGTGCATCTGGTCTTCCATATCTTCTTCTGAGGGCTTGAATCACTTCCATCGGAGAGGCTTCGGAGTACAGCAGACTCTTGATAGCTTCTCTTGCGTTGCCCTTCAGTGCTCTTCTTAGCCGAGCCATATTCTGGACGTTGTTGAACATTGGTGCTGTATCTTCATAGACAACCTTGAAGGCCATCCACTCGCTGCTGTTGCCGTCGAAGTAGGGTAACTCGTGAATGTAGGTTGGCTGTCCTGCTGGTCCTCGCGTGGTAAGAGCTTCCTTCAATGCTGCCGTCAGTGCTTGAATTTCAATCGTAGCTCCTCTCGTTGAGGAGTTCTCTTCAGGCTTCATCTTCTGTGGCTCTTCCAAGGGGTGTGGATCTCGCATCTCTGGTTGAACTTTGTTGCCATCCTCCAGCACAGACGTCTCGATCCAGTTCTGCACCTGTGCTGTTCTGTCTTCCAGGTCTTCATCCACGGAGTCCTCTTCTTCACACTGTGCCATCTCCAATCTGACACGGGCTAGCTTAGTTTCAGCCTGTGCTTGCTTCAACTCCAGGCGTGCCAACTCTTCCTTTGCTTCTAGCTCGCGGCTTCTGGCCGAGGAACTCGTGGTCTTCGTGGACCTGGCGCGACGACTGACCCCCATCGGTTTCAGGGTCTTGGAGGAGCCTTGAACATCCTTTCCAGGTACATCTTCTTGGCTCTTCCTGGTCATCCTCTGTGCAGCATCTTCTTTGTTGCCTTCCATAGACGCCGCCGTAGTTGCAGTCGTAACCGTAGTCTCCGTCACTGTGGTGCCCTCCGTGGTCGTGGTACCCGAAGAAGTGTTCGATGTAGTTGCAGTTCCCGATGACGCCGACGCTGACGTGACCCCTTCTGATCCCGACGTTCCATCTGTCGCGTCCCTATCTGAAGGACGGGACCCGGGACGTGAGGGGGCATCCTTCTGCGACCTGGTTACCGGCATCTTGAACGCAATCTTCTGTTTCTTCTGAACTTCTTCTAGCAGGGATCCGGCTCGAAGGACCAACTGTTTCGGACGACCAGAACCAGGGTATGTCTAGTACCCGGAGGTCGACCTGGGACAATCTCCCAGACGTTCTTGGCGTACACGGCAGTATGTCCGTTCGCTGGTAATGTACGCCACCACGCACCCCTGAATGCGTAGCTTGGGTCCCGATCCACTAGGGTTTTTTCGTTGACAGGAGACTATACTTAGAGGCGATGAAATAAAACACAATTTTTCCTTTTTTCTCTCTTGGTTTCGGTTCTTCCTTTTCCTTTTAGTTGTTGCCTCTTCGGTGGCTGTCTTGCGACTGACTCGAATCGAGAAATGGCTCGCCTTTTATTTGGCCCGTTAATACCTTACAGAGAGCCGCGTACTTTGAGCTCGTTTTTCGAATAAAATTTCCCTAAACCGAAACCTTGAGAGTCCTTTTATTTTATGTTTTCAGTAAAACACCTTACACATATTTATTTATTTACATGCCTTACATACTATTATACAATATTAAAACATAATATTCAATATATAATAATTAATTAAAAAAGTCTTAAAACAAAAATATCTAAATTTCTAGGTTGCTACATTTTTACTATACATTTTCCCTTATAACTTTTGAACGGATAGTCCTATCGACCTAATTCTTGTTTTATTATAAGTTTTATAATAAAATCTATTATTTAAAACATAAACTATTATGCTATTGCAAGAAACAAAAAATCTCATTTTCAAGTTACGTAATTATATGCTAACATTTTACTTACGTACCTATTCCTTTCAAATTAATGTTAAATAGTCTTATATGATTCAAATAAGCAAAAAATACTCTAAACTAACCTTATTACACTAATTAGAACTTATTTTAACATAATAAATCTAATAAGAATGAGATTTCATATTTACAACAATTATTCATAATACGCTAAAATGACATTGTCCCTATATTAATACACACGTTACTCGAAGATAGGTTTTCCGTCGCCGACACTGAGTACATAAAAAGGCTTTAATAATAATTTAATGTATGTATTCAACCCTTTTTAATGTCCCACTGCTGGGCACGGGCCTCCTTTCAGTATGAGGATCAGGCCTTAGTCCACCACGCTGGCCAAGTGCGGGTTGGCGGACTTCACATATCTTTTGAAAACTTGCTAAGGTCCCTCAGACATGCAGGTTTCCTCGCGATGTTTTCCTTCACCGTAAGGCAAGTGGTAATCAAGAAAGAAATGATTCGCACATGAAAATATCAGAGGTGCGAGACCCGGGATTTGAATCCGCATCACTCGGTTTCCCAAGCGAGTGTGTTACCACTGGGCTACCACTGCCTAATATTTATTAATAATAATTAATAATTTAATGATAGTTATTAATTCACATACTAATTATAAATATTATTATTCTTTCAGGAAACTTATAAATCATTTCACTATACAACATTGCTTTATCTAGGAGACTATGGCATAGACTTTAAAGGAGGCAGATTTGTCTTTATAAATGACAAATCCAACAGTACAATAGAACCAAGAAAAGGCAGACTAAGTATGTTCACAAGTGGTAGAGAAAATCCACATTATGTGGAGAAAGTGACTTCTGGAACAAGATATGCAGCAACTATTTCATTTACGTGCAATAAAATATTTGCTATTGATGATCCTGGTGTTGATAAATATGAGTTTAAAAGTTGAATCTAACATTCCAAATTTAGCAATAAAATAGTGTAATTTGTTTTATAATTTAATTGACTTTTTTTTATTGTCCAAGCTGAGCTGTGAATTATATTATAAGCATAATTGCAAAAACGAAATAGAAATATTTATTACTAGAGGTAGAGACTCGCCCTCGCTCTGCTTGGGTTCGTCCCTAGGTGCGTTTAGTATAGATTTCTCAGAGGTGAGATATTTTCCTGCAGTAAAAAGTACCCTATATGTTGACCCGTATAATCAGTTATCATCATACGAAATTCATTAAAATCTGTCCAGTGGTTTTCTCGTGATGCGGTAACAGACAGACACAAAAATTCTAAAGACTAGATTCGGCCTCTGTATCGATAAAATGTATTTCAATAAGATTTTCCAAAAAATATTTAATGTACAGATTTGGCTAAGTTACAATTTTATTATATGTATAGATAATATATTTTTCCTCTAAAGATTTTACAAAATCTTTTTTTTTCCAAATGTTTTTTACAATTTTTTACCTTTCTTCAACTCTTAAAGCACTGTTTGACGAAAATAATTTTTAATGTGTGAATCTGCTGTTATTTATTTTCCGTGTTTTTTGTGATTGAAAGCTAACAAAGTCTCAAAACTCAATTACCTACGTTACAAACTTGTAATATGTTTGACACAGCAGTCAGCACTCAGTAGTCAGTACTCAGTAGGTAATCTACGGTTTTATTTGTCATCCATGGTCTATGGTTTGACATAGTGATGTGCCAACTCGGCAAAAATATAACTCGAGTTGAAATTGACGTAACTCGAGTTAACTCGATGAAAATGAAGTGAATGATTTGTTTTGTTTGTTCCAATTTAATGACTCTGCTTCGCAACAATATTTAAAAAATTGTACAGATTCTAAATAAATATTTATTGGGACGATTATAATTATTTATATTTTTTATATTTATTTATATTATTACTAGCAGAACCCGCGGCTTCGCTCGCGCTAAAACTTCAAAAAACACTAAAAAGGTAGGTTTCATACAAAATTTCATCCGCTATTTTACCCCCTCACGGGATAAATTTCGAAGAATGCTAAAACATATATTTATTTAATTGTATTGTAGAGCGTTAATACCAAGTTTCAAGTAATTCTAATCATAAATATTTTTTGGGTTGTATTATAACGTGTTTCTCCGTGAAAATGAGATAATCTTCCGCGGTAAAAAGTAGTCTATACCACTCTCCAGCCCTCCAACTATGAACTATCTTCACCCAAGAAATTACCCCAATCCGTTACTCCGTTTCGACGTGAAAGAAGGACAAAAAAACAAACATACTTTCACATTTATAATATTAGTATGGTTATTATAATGCTGTCATTCGGTTGAAACGCTATGACGGAAGTACGGACGACAGCGATTAAGTTAAATACTGTGGCATCTTATTCGGTTGTAATAGGAGCGACTTTGCATCATAAATGTATAGTCCTGAAGTGCTGACGACTGTACAAAACATGAACACAACGAACGAATCGCCGCGTTTGCGTAAGGTCAATCGCGTAGTCGCTTGATTCGTTCATTTACCACGCAAATCCATTTCGAGTCAGAGAGAATTCAACTCGAGTTAATTCGAGTTAAGCCCAACTCGAGTTAACTCGAGTTGACACATCTATAGTTTGACATTCTAAAATCATATATGTCAAAAAAGCGCGACTATGCGGTTTCGTATTCGTACATGTTTCGTACTAATTTAATACAATAGTTTTCTATTTCGTATTTATTTCTTTTTAAATTTACCAATACACATTACAACTTACATCGCTATTATTTTTAATATTATTTAAGATCAAGTTATAAGCCGATCGGTTATAATAAGAAGTTATACGAAAAATGACAAGTATTAGATAATTAAAAATATGGCAGGGTTTGGAGATTATAGTGCTTATAATCGACCCTTTGGACTAGATCCTAATAGGGAAACAAACGATTTGTATGATACTCGTTATCAACAGATTTATGGTTATCATACTCCCTTGACAGAAGAATATCAAGGTCCACCCTTGGTAATGGATGACCCTCCAGAAGAAGGTATATTTAAAAATTCAATTAATTTAACTTTTTAAATTTTAATTTTTTTTATTTTTTTTAGTAATCTCTGATAACATTCTTACTTGTTCATTGTAATATCAGCAGCTGATAACTGTCAAACATAAAATCACTGCACCAACACTAATTTCATAGCATGGTTAACAACTGTAGCACATAATATATGTATTCCCTTTTACATACCAACAAAAAAAATGCTTATAACATCTCTCATTCATACATATATCCAACAGAATAAAAAATTAATTTAACTAGGCATTTAGGTATAAATGATATTCCAATTGTAGGACAACACAGCATCCACAAATACAGTGTTATTTAAATTCTATTTTTACATATATATGTACATATATTGACATACATACTTATGAAGTATTTGTGTAATTATTAAAGATATTTTATTGGTTCCAGAAAGTAATACATATGTTACAACTGCTATAAGTGTAGCCAGTCTTGTGACAGAGAATTTGTTGAGCCATCCATTTATAGTGCTTAGAAGGCAATGCCAGGTTTGTACTGTTGTGTACTTATATCATGTTTAAATACAACACATATTACTATTATAATTTCTATGATTATATCAAATTATTTTTTTCTATGCAATTCAACTTTTGTAAAACAAAGAATACTTTACTTTCAAGTTGTTTATAGTTTATATGTATTATCTTCATTAAACTTATATGGTTTATATACAAGCTTATATGGTATATATATCATTGCTAATATATTGTAATTTTATTTACTTACTGTTGTTTTATGTTTAGGTTCATAATAGTCTAAGAAACTATCATATAGTACCATACACCCTCCTCCCAGTTGTGGTAAGGCTACACCGAAGACAGGATTTCACTACTCTATGGAAAGGTATAGGGTCAACATGCATTATAAAAGGACTTAACTTGGCTGTTGAAGATGTGATATCAAAAGGAACTGGATGGCCTAAGTATGTTTATATAAATAATGTGTCTTATTATCTTGAAAACAAAAGAAAATATAAAATATTTTACATAACTTTGCAGAGAAATTGGAAAATGTGGTTCAGTTCTACAATTTTTGCAACATTTAACCTTAAAATGGTAAAGTACATGCATTATTTTGAAAATACACAGATATATTTTCAATTTTATAAATATAGTTCTAATTTCTAATGTTTATAACTTTTTTCAGTATAAGTGTAGCTATTGTAACTCCTTTCTATTCTGCAAGTCTTGTTGAGACTGTTCAAAGTGATATTGCTAGTGATAAACCAGCAATTTTTGATGTATTCAGAGAAGGTTTTGTTCGAATTTTGGAATGGGGAACTCCAAGCCGTGGCAGAATGTTGCCTATATGGGCTATTGTATTGCCAACAGTTGGTCTTGGTATATCAAAGTATTTTGCCCAGTAAGTCACATATTAATGAAATTATGATAATCTATTTTTAACAAACTATCATATTATATTTTATGATTCAATATAAGTTGTTGTCTCTTTGATTGAATTAGATAAAAATATCTTTTGTTGTTTTAGTGTTTACAGTCACTTAAATATTTCCTTATTTTCAGCATGTTATTGAAAAGTGTAACAGTCAGGATCCTCCGTTTTCAACAGCGTCATAAACATGAACTCCATGACTCATACAGCTCAAACTATTCTAAAAATTCACAAAATCCCTTAATTGAAGATATCAACTTAAAAGCCAATATTTTCTCTTTTATTACTATGGAAATATTGTTTTACCCAGTTGAAACAATCATACATAGACTTCATATACAGGTGATCATTTTTTTTATTTCAAAATTTCTACTACTATACTACTACTTATGGTATAGTTATAGTACTATCAGTACTCTCTATGACCAAGATAAACAATAATCTACACTAATATATTAAAGAGGAAAGATATGTATGTTTGTAACAAATAAACTCAAAAACTTCTGGACCGATTTAGATGAAATTTGGTATGAATATAGTTTGAGACCCTGGAAATGACAGGTAGTTTTCATCTCGGAAATCATCCCTGAAGGGGGTGAAAATATTGATGAACGTCTGTATGGGGAATCAACCCACCGATGAACCCGAGTGAAGCAAGGGCGAGTCACTATAGTTGACCATGAATAAAATATTATAATAGATATTAATAAAATATGATTTCACTTTTGCATAAAACCTATCATCTATTTTTATATTTTACAGGGAACACGGACTATAATTGACAATTTAGATACAGGTACATCAGTAACTCCAATCTTAACTGGTTATGAAGGGTTCATAGATTGTTACAACACAACCATTGCTAAGGAGGGTGTTGGAGGTCTATATAAAGGTTTTGGAGCCTTGATTCTGCAACTTGCTGCTCATTTAGCAATAATAAAATTAACAACATTCATAGTATCTGAAATGTCTAATCTCCTCAAACCTGCCTCTCCAACCAACTCGGAGGACTCTGCTCATTCTCAGCAGAAATATTTATTTAATTAATTGAAATTGTTATCAGTATTTTTATCCGTTTTTTTGTCTCAAGTTCTTGTTTTAAGAATTGTAATTAAAATTTAAATTGGAATATTCTTAGGATTATATTTGTACTGATTTCAAAACCACTTCTTTATTTAATTATTGTTCCTGTAGAATGTAGATATTTTTGTACATTTGTTGCTAGGATTTAAGGAAAGTGGCTAATTTTGAATTTATTTTGTTTTTAAAATAAAAGCATTATTTCACATTATATCTATATTTTTCCTAACCTTATAAAATCAACTAATTAATGGGATAACACATGACAACCTTTTAGAAGTCTTCTCATAATAATTCTGCGACCGTTTGGAGTAGACATTCTAGTTTTCCAGCCGTGACGTCTAACTCTTTTTACTTCACTTGGTCGTGGGAAATAGCATCGTACTTTCGACCTTATAAAAGACAACAACGGAAGTTCCGGTTTAACTAAGCTGGTAGTATTTGCAGAAATTGGTTGTGTGAAAAAATGTGCAGATCGTGTCACAGCTCTGTAAAATAAACAAAATAATTATATCTATTTAAATAGCAATCATTAGAAATAAAAAGCATTTTACTTACTTTAGCGGTTGAAAAATTGCTGTTATTAGTCGAGACATCCTTTTATTTATTACTGGAAAAGAGAACTAGTTAATATTATTATTTACTAGAGTCAGTTATGAGATTACATAAAAATTACAAATCGTATTTTTTTTCTCTTCTCACTTCTGAAAATAGGTTATAATAATAAAATGACATTTAAGCAGCTTATGTATTTTTTTTTATTTACCGTTTGTAACTAATCACTTTGAATATAATTAAAGAAAAATAAATATAATGGATAAAATGTATCGTTTTTGTATCCACGTATGTATGAATAAGGAATGAGAATTTGAGATCTGTAACTGTTATGTACAGCACATATGAGTGCAACCATCCATCCGATTTAGTCCGCATTTGTCTCGATGTCGGACTTGGTCTATTCCCAAATGTCAAAAGAGCACTCATTATAATAATATGTACCAATATATTATATGTTGTTGTATACATAACAAAATGTAATTTTATTTATTCACTAGCGGCTTACCCTCGCTTCGCTTGGGTTCGCTTCTAGACAAATAAAAACAAATCTATCTCAATTTTTCGGGAAAAAAGTAGCCTATTTGTTATTCTGAAGTGTGAACTATATTACTCTAAAGTTTCATTAAAATCCAATAAGTAGTTTTTGTGTATTAAGCTGTATAAGTTACTATAGTTTTTTAACTATCCCACAGGAACTCTATAATTTTCCGAGATGAAATGTATTTAAAATGTTGACCGAGGATATAAGGTACCACCATGCAAAATTTCATTTAAATCGGTCCAACAGTTTCAGAGATTAGCCCGTACAAACAGACAGAGAACAAAAATTGAAAAATAAATCTGGATTTGTTCTATTTCTCTGCTTACATAATAGATGTATAGATGTTTTGCTACTATCAACCATTATTAGAGCATATATGCTACTGTGCTACATTGTAACCTCTATAATGTACCTACTTTGTAGCACCTCTTGTCGTGTGTATATGGATTTGTTCTTGAAAATTCGTTTCGACATCAAACAAAATTCAATCGTCTATTTACATTTTTTTTACATTACTTTGTACACATAAATGTATTTGGCTAGAAAACCATGACAGAAAATTCGCTATCTTGTAAAAATAATATTAAAATCAGATAATATTATACTGTCGCTTCCACGCTTAATTTTGTAATTTACCAAATATTATTTCCTATATTTAATTACTTATTTTTACCTATTTTCAAGACATAGAAATTGATAAAATTTTTACTATATACTTTGTAAGTAAAGATAAAAATAATGTCTTGTTGCCACAATAAATTATTTATTTTTACTATATTTTTTAATAAATTTTATTATTGTTTTGAACGGAACGCATCTTCAAGACCAATGTCGATATGAAATTGAATATGGCGGACAAAAATAACAAGGGCGCTAAAAGATTATTTTCGTTATTTGTTATAATTTCTATCCAGTGATAAAAAACTGCAGTGTTTAACAATTTATTTAAGATCGACTACAATTGTACAGTTATTATTTTGATTGTGAGTATTAAAATAATGAATTTAATCGTTTTATATTCTACACTTGTTTTATTTTTTAATGCGTTGAGTTAAATATGTAAAGACTGTATAATAAATGTATATTTTTACTACTTTTAGATTCAAAATGTCCTCAATTAGGGTAAATATTGAAATCGGACATGAAGCATCGATGAGATCAAAGAAAACCCCAGAAGGATTCACTCATGACTGGGAAGTCTTCGTACGCGGTCAAGAGGGTACTGATATAAGTCATTTCGTTGAAAAAGTCGTTTTTAAATTACACGAAACCTTCCAAAAACCGAGGCGAGGTAATTATTATTAATTTATATTTTTTTATGTAATGTAATTGATAGATAAATTTTTAAAATAAATATAAGAGCAAATCCCTTTTATCTTTACATTTTATTCCTTCTGACTAGCAAGCACTACGTGAAAAAAATAATTTAAATGACAAAGTTTAATATTATATTTAAAATCCGTATCCCAAAAAATATTTATTCCGATATCCGATATCATTATTTACTATATTAATAATTATTTACTTTGTTCCTATAAGTTTTTTACCTAACATTAATCCTAATTATATATGTATAAAATATATTTACTTAACTGCTACTTAATTTAAATCTTAGTTTGTAAATAAAATTTTATCACTAGATCTTATATATAAACAATATAGTACTAAAAATAATATAATTATTTATATCTTTTGCAGTTGTTAAAGAACCACCTTTTTCCATAAAGGAATCAGGTTATGCCGGTTTTGTTTTACCGATTGAAATATATTTAAAAAATAAAGATGAACCCAAAAAGATAGTTTTTGTATATGATCTGACTCTAGAGCATGGGGGGTCTTTAAAAGACAGATATATTTTTGAAAATCCTAATGAAGAATTTAGGAGGAGACTACTAAAAGGTGGTGGAATTGTTTGGGACAAAAATGCGTTTTATGCAAACCCTGACCAAGAAAGCAGAAGCAGAGATTCTTTTACTGATGAAAAGCCTCATCTTGTTAGTAAACCAAAACTGTCTTCAGATAATGTGAAAAAACATAAAACAAAAGAATACAAAGAGGAACAACCACAAAAAGTTAATAACAGTTTTGAAAATTTATTTGGACCTCCCATTCAAAAGCCCCCTAAAGTGTCTCCTGATCCAAAGAAGTTTGAAAAGAGTGCTAAGTCAGACAAAAAAGACAAAGAAAGATCAAGTTCAGATAAGAAAACAAAGCATGAACACAAAGAAAGTAAATCTGATAAGATTAGTGCAAAAGAAGAAAAAGAAAAACAGAAAGTGGAAAAATCAAAAAATCACAATAAGGAATCAGAACGAACCAAAGAAAAGGCAAGTAAAAGGCAAATTGAAAGACCTCCTTCTCCTGAACCAGCAAAGAAAAAATGTATAAGTCCAAGCAGAAAACCTCCAAGTCCTTCACCAAGATCTAGTAGTGCATCTAGTATTAAAGAAGACTATAAAGCTTCAAAACATAATGTGGATAACTTTGACCAAAAGAAATCTAAAACAGAAGAAAGAATACCTGAGATCAAAGTAGAGAAAGATTCAAAGGAGAAAAAGAAAAAAGAGAAAAAGAGTCATGACAGAGATAAAGAAAGAAGAGAAAAGAAAGAACATAAAAAAGAGAGCCACAAATCTAAAGATTCTCCTAAAGAACCATTAAAAGAATTACCTAAAGAGGTAGCAAAATCTCGAGACATCATAAAAGAAAGGGAAGTAGTCAAGAATTCGCCAGTAAAAGAGAAACCGACAAAACCAGAGAAAATTAAGGAAAACCTAAGAAAATCGCCTCCTCCAGAAAACATTGAACGTCATGAAAATCACAAAGTAAAAGATAAAGGTGACTCCGAAAGAAAACACAAGCATAAGAAAAAAGATAAAAAAAGAGATGAATCAAAAGAAAAGCACAAAGAATCTAGTAAAGATAGAAAACATAAGCACGAAAAAATGCGTGAAATGTCTCTGGAAAAGCCAGAAGTTATAGAACATAGAGAAACTCCAGTTAAAAAAGAACATCCCATTCCTGAACCGGCATCACCTATCTCTATTGATACAGCATCCCAGTGCAGCTCAAAGAGTGGACTAACAAAAGCAATACACATAGGGGCTGAAGATATAAATAGTTGTCATTCTGACTCAGAGGTTTCAATGATTGCAGAAGAAGAAGATGTTAAAATTAAAATTGAAAACCCTTCTCCTAAACCTATTAAGCGAGAACCTTCCCCCGAGCCTGAGCCGGAACCCGAGCCTGAACCGGAGCCGGAGCCTGAACCTGACCCGGAGCCTGTAGTGGAGCCGCCGCCGATCCAACAAAAGGAGAAATCTAAAAAACACAAAGACAAATCAAAACGAGAAGAAAAACGCAGAAAGCGGAAGGCTGCCGAGGAAGAGGACGCAGAAAGTAGAAAAATTGCGAAAGTAGCAGATTCAGGGCCCTCCAATGACAATGAACATGGGGAGGGCAGTGGATCGACGTCGATAGAAACCAAAGTGCAGGATAATGGTGTGTCGAGTAGCTTAGGTGAGGATGCCGAGCCCGGGGACTTGTCGCCCGACTACATGGTGCAGTTACGAGGCCTTCAGCAACGTATAATGACGATCAAAAACAATGAAGATCTCGAAAGAGTAGTGAACCTCATAGCAGAGACTGGACGGTACGAAGTGACTACTAAAACGTTCGACTTCGATCTGTGTCTGTTAGATCGTTCCACAGTGCAGCAGTTAATACAATTAGTAGGTTGCTAGCTGTTATTATGGACCTTTGAAGGCGAGTGTAAATAAGCTTTGTTATACGCACTAAGGCATTTGTACAATTTGAAAAAAAATATTACATATTCATCAACGAATTAGTCAACCTCCGATGCATTTGTTAAGCACTAATATGTATAAAAATAAAGTAAGTGTGTATGTGCTGAAGGCATACAATGAAGAAATCATTAAAATTCGTCCGATTCGGGATTTAAGATAAATAAAATAAATCACATTTATAAAATAAGTTTAAGTGATGCATGTAGAGCTAACTATAGGAATAAGAAATAATCTCAAACATCTACTACTAGCTGTTTCACATTCAGTAATTTGAATGGAGTTGTAAGTGCAATATTGTGTATAGTATAAATAAAGTTATAAGACTGTTAAAAGATTGTTAAACGTATTGTATATTTTGTACATTATATTGTATTGATTTATTATAACGTAAGTTAATTATTCGAGAGTTTTTAATTACCTCGCTGAGTCGATGGGACTAGAGAGGCTATGTTAATGATTTGTAACAAACACTGGTTGTATTTTTACACGCTGTGAATACAACTTTTTACAAAATAGCTATACTTTGCACATTTTTAACCTATTTGTTGTTCCTTTTAACTTATAAAATATTATTTAAAAAAAAAAAACCATAAATTTGACATTTAAATTATCTTTGCAAATGTTTTACACAATGTGGCAATGGATTTTTTTGTGGCATTACGTTTTTATTAAGTGCTCATTTATTTTCGGTTGTTTTATATAAGCTTTGTAAATTATGTTTGTTATATAACTTATTTTTTAATTTATCCCTTATTTTAGGTATATATTCAAATAAATAGAGTGTATATTACTATTTTTTTGTTCATCCAACTTCCCAAAATGACATCCTATTTTTTACTCTTGCGAAAATAATGGTGGCTTTTTCAAAATGAATAATTAAAATTTAATTTAATTATACACTAGTTTTTCCCTGGCATTTCGCTCATGTCACCTATGTCGATAAATATTACCTCCTTATGACTTATTTGACTTGACTCCTTGAGCTATTACATTGCAAACTTCACCAATCTTCTTCGTGTCTTCTTTATTTAGACATTGGCGAAATAATCTGCTCTACTGGCACGTTCTGAAGCCATTAACAAGAAAATTAAATTAAACGCAGACTTTTTATAATTTGAGTTATGATTACTTGTGAAGTCCAATGTCGTTCATTCTAGGTACGCAATTTTTTGTTCATAGGTTGTAATTTTTTGCGCGGAACCCTAATTCTTTTTCTAAATTAAACCGAAGGTACTCCTTATAACATAATCTATCTGCCAGTGAAAGTCCCGTCAAAATCGGTCCAGCAGTTTAAGGGATTAGCCGGAACAAACAGACAAAAACTTAAAAAAAATCTTTTTTCTTTTAAATAGGTACCCTATACTTTCATATGTATTCGGCTTAAATACAATATAAAATACGGTAAAAGGCTTTTATTTATATATTACAAACAGACACTTTAATTTTATTTATTTATATACATGTACGAAACTTAAAATACGACTGGCGCTTTTGATGAAGATATTTCGGTTTCTTTATTTTGTAACTGTTTGTTCAAATAAAAATCGTCTACGATTAGGATTCGAAAGGGCTGAGCTACTTGTATATAAAATGTATGTAGAAAATTCTGTAAATATATGTTACCGGTAAGTACCACACCGTCTAACATTTTACAATACGTAGAAAAAAGAACGGTATAAAAACTAATTAAAGTCCGTATCAAAAGAATATTACTTGTCTTGGTACAAATAAAAATTCTGTTCATCATCGATCTTTTAAATAATTTTATTTAAAATTAAGGTTATATTTAATAAACGTATTATATTATGAGCAAAAATGTGTTAACAATAACTCTCGACGTTATTCAAGAAATCTTACATCATCATCTTATATTAAAACTAGCGGCTGACTCTCGCTTCGCTCAGGTTCGTCGCTAGGTACATTTTAAATAGATATAAATAGTTATTAGCCAGCGTTAGCCATATACATTTTAATTTTTTTTTCGTTCATTTTTCAATTTTTTCTAAGAATCTTCTGACAATATCAAACAACAAAAAAAAGTTAAATCGGTCCAGCCGTTCACGCGTGATGGTGTGACCAAGGGAAATAGGTATAAATAATAAATAGATTCATTTTTATATATATAGATTAACGAGTTAAACCTATCTAAACACCATTAGCAGGCATCGAGTCATACTCCTTCACCTCAAGGTTGTGCATCTTTTCTTTGTTTTTGTTCCTTTCTTTTGGTGTGCAATAAAGTTTATCATTATTTATTCGAATTCAAATTTCCATTTCTCACCCTAACCTAAATGTTGATATAGGTATTTATCTTTTACTAGTATTGCCCGCGGCTCCGCCCGCGTTCAGATGACCAAAGACTTAATTCTATAGTTTTACATATTAATATACTCTTACATTGCTGTTTTTGTATTTTTTTCCATAAATGAGACATTTTCCCGCGGTAAAAAATCAAAATCCTTCCAGTGGTTTTTCCGTGACGCCGTAACAGACAGACAGACAAAAATTCTAAAAACTATAGATTCGGCCTCTGTATTGATAATAATGTCTATTTTAATAAGATTTTCCAAAAAATATTTAATGTAGGTACATTACATTACAGATTCGGCTTAGTTAGAATTTTATAATATATATAGATCATAGCTTTTTTTAACCGACTGCGGCGAAGCCCAAATGTACATTTGAACTGATAGTCATGGGTTCTCATCACGAACAAAGAAAAATTAGTTCAAATAAATGTCAATAGATGACGTGACATGTATCGATTCTGTTATAAAAGTGTTAAATTGACAAAAGATAAAAAAATTGATCTCAAAAAGGTGTATTATTGTTTTAAAAAATATTCTTAGTACAGTGACACGAAATAACGAGCTCGTAAATCAAATTTGCGTAATTTTACTGAAAATTGGAATATTAGCAACCAGATAATAGGTTTTTAGTGCATATTTACAGATGGCGCTTTTACTTTTTAAGAATTATTTATCATGGTTAAAAATTACTGACTCTTTTTAAACGAATGCAGGATGAATTTTATAATATTTATCATACGTTAGTTTGCACATATTTATAAAATAAAACAGTTTAACTATTCGCGTATAAATGACATCTATCATCTATTCAAGTAAACAAAAATAGCCCGAATTAGCGCTGTCCATGTTTTTGTATGAGGTGTGGCATCTGTACTAGTATAGTATTACGTGTGATACAGGACAAACAAATAATTGCTTTTTGGACTTCGCCGCAGTCATGTAAAATTGATTTCAGGTATGTACTTTAGAAAAAACATAATCAATTTACTATAAATCACATCTGTAGGTTCCATAAAATTGTTACATTTAGAACTTTTAAGAGATTTAAGTGTCCTGCTTATTATAAAGATATTAAAATAAAAAAGAGTTATAATGATAAATATTTATTATAATGACAGATGAACAAATACAATATTCAGAAAGATGATCAAATTAACTCCACCCATAATATCAAAAAAAGTATTACACTCTCTACAATGAAACTATTCCATAGACAATAATGAAAAAAAAAATGAAATGACAGTTAATAAGAGACAAAGGGAACAAATTAATTCGACGTTGAATTAATTTCGATTCAACCGTTGATGCAATTAGGGCACATCCCAACGCGCAACAATCCGTACGTTATCTGCGTCTGCA
The DNA here is from genome assembly GCA_921882275.1 of Brenthis ino. Lineage (NCBI taxonomy): Eukaryota > Metazoa > Arthropoda > Insecta > Lepidoptera > Nymphalidae > Brenthis > Brenthis ino. The sequence goes on along the minus strand of OV170232.1, from coordinate 21,986,855 downwards.
TCGCGCCCACTTTGAGTAATCGAGACCTGAGTAATATTACCCCCCGTTCATCTTTTCTTGCTCTTGTGGACAGTTTGACGCCATTTTGTGTAAAAATCCCCTATATATTTGATAGGTATCCCAGAGGCTTGCGCCGCGCCAGTCACACTAAACTCTTTATACTCATCATCACTCTTTCCCAGTTCGTTACCAACAAGTAGTATGAGGAGTGGGGCAGACTTTGTGTATGACGCGTCAGGGTCACCGTTGCCGCCTTGATTTTGCTTTTCATCCATGAAGTGATTGCAAAATTCCAGTATTTGTATGAAATTGTGTACGTGAGGTGGCGCTTTCCGTGGGTACTTTAATAGAGGGAGCGGTCTGCTCTGCCCCGGGCGTTGCGTTCGAAGGAACCGTGAGCCACTTTTCAGTTGCACCTCCAGCCAGCGGATGGCGTCACGGGCAGAACTCTTCTCTCGTTTCAACTCGTCCAATTCTTGAAATACTGTAGAATAACATTTTTAGTTTAATGGAAAATGAAAATCAAAATTTAATTTAGAGAAAAAAAAAATTAAAAAAATGGTGAAGACGTTACGACGTCTCGCACTTGAATCAATTGCCAAATAAAAAATATTTTGGGTTTCACTTCTCTATTTTAGTCTATTGCGTTATATGCGGCAAGTGGTGATTTTTTCACTTTTATTAACTTGGCACCACATAGTTTGGCGTTGATTAGATTTTTATGGTTTGTAAACACTATAATTTAAACAGAATCAGATGCAGTCATTTTATTGAAAATTAATCATAGACTACCTTCATAAAGAATTCGGTTTACATTTCCGAAACATACAATTGTAAAAAAAAAATATACACTTATATTGATCAGTTTAAATTGAAATCATGACTTACCAACTGTTGGCACGAGGAATATGAAATTGCGTGTCCTTAACAGCTGTTTAACTCTCCGTAGGTGTTTGTAGAGTGTTGCGGTGTCTATGGCGAGGAGGGATGGCACGTCTGTTTGTTTCGTACGCTCTAGTTCCCGCACTTGCGACGCCAGCCAGAGACGCCCTAGCCGACGCAACAAGCCACTCTCACCTGACTCCGCCTAAAACACATTGACACTTGTATTATTAAGGTGATTTGAGTACTTTTCTCATTTAAGTCATTACCTTACAAAACACGACAATTTGTGTGTGTGTTTGTTGTCCCTTCACGATGAAACGGACGGATTTGGATGGAGTATACAAATAAACTATGACCTGAAGTAACATATACATTAGGGACGTAGGGACCTGAACAAAGTGAAGATCGGTAAAAACTTTTAAAACTGTTGTTACCATATAATATGATGAGAATAAAAGTAATTAAAAATATACTTTTAAACAAAAACTAAAATAACTATTATAATAACGAAGTATATATAACTTTTACACAAAAAAATAAATTTATAATGTGATGAAGTCCTTACATGGACTATTGGTGGCTTGTTGATTATTTGAATTATAAAATTAGTAATTAGTGTTTTGAGGAAGTAACACAACAGATAATTTATCAACCTCAAAGTAAGTAGGTTACATAGATAGCAGTGTACTTGGTAATAAAATTAATATGACGATATGATTAACTTTATAATTTTTATAATTTTACCTGTTTCTTTGAATTATGCCACTCTCGATTTTTCTTATGATTCATTTTGGTGTTCACTTTTGGGGGGAGAACCTTCTTGAAATAAAATATCTTGAGTGATCTATTGTATCTGATTCTTGGTATGATTTTTGCAGTATGATATCCAAAATCTATAAAATTCAAAATCCTTATAACATTTTCTTCTATTATTGTTGGCTTAAACTTTTCCATCATTTGCCATTCGGTGGCATCTTTATCAAATTTGCAGATGTCTGTTCCTCGCAGGTTAATATCTTCAGGCAATGGTATAGATTTGTATTCAAGCTTTAGCTTTTTAGCTAATTTCTTAGCATGGATCAAAATTCTACATCCTAGATTTTTCACTTCATTATTTTTTGGATTAAAGTAAAATAGGAAAATGTTAAGTAAGTCCACAATACATTGAAACAGAGCCTCACCACTGTCTCCACAAGATAAAATCAGGTCTTTTTCAGTCAAAACCCAGTCTTGTAATAGTTTTAAACTAGGTAAAATGTTGTCACCCAAAAAAAAGTTTTCTACATCAGAAATAACCAGTTTATCTTTTTCATTCTCAGTAACTAACTCTTGTAGGGAATTGTTAACTTCATTACTTGCACTAATCTTATTAGTATTTTTACTCTCGTCAATATTTTCTTCTGCTCCTCCATTTATTTGAATATTAGTTTCATCATTATCTGAATAGTCATAAACAGAGCCTTCACTTTTAGAATCATCATCAGATTGAAAAGTTGAATCAGACAGTTCTTCTTCTTCAGAATCTGATTTGTCTGAATCAACTCCACTGCTCTCAGTTTCTATATCACTCATATCTGAACTTTCAGATGACGCAACGCGGCGTCTTCTACGTCGTTTTGTTGTTGTTTTTTTAGTGTTCTTAGCATCTCCATTATGTAATGTGGTTATTTCTTTTTCTGATGTAACCTCTTTATCAAAATTTTCTTCATGATCATTTTTGTCTCCATTTGTAAGCTTTATATCATCTATCGCGGGCTCATTTGATTCTTCACATGTTTGCGTTGTCACTTCAATATTATCCATTTGCCTTTTAAATTTTGACGCAAATCTTTCATTATATTTATGTGCTGGATTCTTAAGCCCAAATGATTCAACCTGTTTAAGCAGTTTTTGAAGTACTTGGGAAAGAAATGCAAGAGTAAAAGCTTTACATGCAAAGGCTTTAGATTCATCAGTTTCATTTAACTTAGCTATAGTGAACAGACAGATTCGTACAATATTATGTATAATACTTGGATTCAAATAAGATGGGTTCACATTTTCTTCTTCTACTGCTTGTGTATATTCAGTATAATTTTTATTTATATCTGGAAGTGGCATTTTGTTAAAGTCCATAGCTATTTTAAGTTGAAGAGCTATTGTGTTACAAATTTTAGGAATATTAATGTCATCTTTACCTAAATACCATATTTCAATCAATGACAAAAAGTTTGCCATAGTCATTTGCATATGCTCAGTTTGTGTTAAAGATTCTGTATTAGTTATTGCATCACAAAATTGAACATTCTTTTCAAAAATTTTAATTAAATTGCCCATAGCTCCTTCAAATGGTGTCAAAGTATTAAGACAATGTATGTAGTAGCACACTGAATCTAAATTGTAATTTTTATCCAAATAAAGATTCCCAAGTTGATTGAATGGCATACCAGAAGTTAAATCAATTTGAGCAGCTTGAAGATAATAACGAGCTGCTAAAGATGACTCAAAGGTATTAAATATTTCAACTTGGTAACGACTTAAGTCACCAAGGTATATTAAACAAGAATATAGCACTGATTTGCCCAGTTGGTAATCTTCCTGTATTATCTTATCTTGTAAATTCTCTTCTTGCTCATCCTCAAAATACAGAGGTAAAAAATCTAAATTTTTCAATTCTATATTCATTTCAGATTGTACTCTTATCATTAAGTGGTGGAAATGACCAATACCACAAACAATATGGGTAAACAAGTTGTTATCACATCCATTATCAGATTCACGCAGCTTTTTAGCAGCACTAACTGTATCATAATATACTTTGCGCCAAAGCAGTTCTAAAGACTTTTTACCATAATTTATTGGATCTAAGAAGAATAATTTTTCACAATGATCTCGTAATTTTTGACGTAAACACTCAATATTAGTTGAAAAGAGATCTGCGATTACTCGACATTCCGCTGTAGCCTCACTGAGGCGTCGAGCAACGTCACTCACATATCTGAAATAATTAAATTATTTTTAACAACAAAAACTTTTTTTATAATACGTCAAAACATTGCATGCGTCACTAAACTCTAAATCTAAAGACGTATGGTGTAAGGTTTTAAAATTGTATTATTATTTGTAAGCCAAGCTTTACGATACTAAAATATATCGTTCGTTAGAAAATACACTTACCGATAAACCTTCTTAGCACGTTCGCTGCGCTCAGCCAATTTGGATTCCAAATGTTCATTAATACATCCGTTCTTCATTTTCAAGTCATTTTACTTACTTGTCAAGATGTTGATTTTAAAAAAACTTTTCCAGTCTTCCGAATGTCAAAATTATCACCCAATTTAATCATGTCTCAATCGACATTGCATCATTTACAGCAATCAATGAGAATTTATTCCAATACTAATTTCAATGAAAGCAGAAAGAGACATCAGACATTGGCCAAACATATGACACTTGTAAAAAAATATCACAGATAGTAAAAAAAAAGCATATTAAAAATAACAGATTAAAAATGTGTTTAGTCTGATTTTTCTAGTAAATTAAACGTGACGACTATACAAATGCACTATAAATATTTATAATCCGGTACGAGCATCAACAATAAACACTCTACATGACAACATATCCGAAACGGACCACTTACCTACTCACCTAGATATTTCTTCCCATGTAACAAACGTAATCCACTCACTTGTATAGTGAGATTTATGTACCGTCTCTGCATAAGTCAAGTCTACTCTGTGATCTTGGTCTATGCCTATTATCTGTAATCTGTGTGGTGATTCCTGTGATTGTCATTTGTCTGTCATCGTGATTTGCGATTTGCTTTTGGTGTTGTTGTTTAATGTTTTTGTTGCGACATTTTGATTAAGAATAAAAACATATTGTTTCGTTTAATACGACTAGAAGATAAATTGCCAATTGCCATTGTTTTGCGAGCTACACTAGTAAACATGGAAGCTGTCGAAAATCAACAATATGTTTTCTTAGGCATTAAAGTGAAACCTGGACCAATGGAACGCCATAAATTGGAGAATTTTGCGCTTGATAATACTGTGGATTTATTAAGGAACGAAGCTGAAAAAAGAGCTAATATTCCATCTGCATCATTAGGTTAGTAAAAATAAACTGAAGGGAGAATAGCATACTGACAAAAAAATATAATAATATATTTGTGAACAGTGTATAAGAATCATCTAAATGTCATTTAGAGAAATTTCAAATTTACTTTAATTACGTTAGAAATATCTCTATAGCAGATAGTACCTATAACAAGGTTATTTTTTTTAGAGTTAATACATCATGGTAAGATTTTAAAGGACAATGCAACTTTATCTGATAGTGGTGTCAAATTTGGTGAAATGGTGCATGTGGTAAAGAAAAAAGAGCAAGCTCCAGCTGCACCACCGCCAACTTATACTGATGCAGAATTGCAACAACTAAACGCTTCTTTAAGAACACTTGGATGTACACCTAACGCTCCTGGATGGACTAGAGCCATGCAAGTAAGATACACAAATATTTTTAATATGCTTTTAATAATGCAATCAACTCTTGTAATTTCGTTATAACATATAGTCTGATTTTTAATTCCACAGAAATATGACAGCTATCATTCTTTGACAATTCAGATATCATAAACCTTTTCTGCTTTGCATTTTTTTAATATAAAATAACAAAAAATATGAAACAGAATTAGATCTAGTAAACTATATGTATGACATTGTAAATAGTCTTTATTTTGTGCAATCAATTCAAGCTAACTATAATGTAAATTTTTAATGGTTAAATGACCAAAACAGAGTAAAACAAAATATTTTACAAACAAAGGGGTTTTACTAAAAAAGGCTTGCAAACCAATGGATTTTTGGACAGGGATTTCTGTAATGGAAAGTAATTTCCTTAATAATTATTGTAACTTCATATATGATAATAAAAAAAATAATTACCATTTTAGAGTTATCAATAATTTTTTAAGTTTTAGTTTTTCTAATTGAAACCTTAACTTTAAAAAAGGTTTATTTTTTTATTTTGCTAAAATGCTTTCCGTTTTTAGTGACAATGTTTCAAAGTTCAGACACTTCTGAAATGTCAGAATTCCATGGAATTAAAAATCAGACTATACATACTTTCTAAATATTACCATCTTAATTTGAAGCTTTGATGACAGTATTATAATTTGATACTGTTGAACTGATGTGAAGATGTATGATCTGCTGTGAAGATGTATGATCTGCTGATACATTTGTTTGTTTTAACATTAAAATGATCTACACATTTGTTTCCACCGATTTGACAAAATGACATGATAAGCACAGTATTCTGAACTTTGATAATATTATCAACCGATTTCTTATATTATTATTGCTCATATTAATTTTTCATTTTCATAAAATATAATATAAGATTGTTTGGGTATAATGGCTTTTCTTTGCAGTTACTAAATGATGAATCAGCAATGGCTGAAATAATAGAGCATACACCATCTTTATCTGAAGATTGTATGACCCTGTCTATCCTTCATGAAGTGGAGCTTCTTGCCGCTCTTGCAGCAAATATTCAAACAATGAGACGTGGGGCAGAAGCACATCCTGACCTACCAAATGCACTGAGACATCTGATGCGCTTAGTTAGGTCTCGATCAAATGCAAATACTTCTGATTATGGTAATTATATTTCTTAACATAACCATATAAATTATATTAAACACAATCTCCTTGTTTTCTTTATTTTCTATAGGTTTTTCTTTATTGTGATGATTACTTTGCTATATATAAACTTAGTCTTAAATAAATAAGAAAATAAGAAACACAAGTCTGTATAACAATTGAAAGTATGTATATGCTTTTAATATGTCCAAAGCTCCAACATCCGGCTTCGCATATTCACTAGAGGCGCTCTCTGAAGATGAAGATGTAGAAGAAGAAGAGACTGAAGAAGGAGAAGGCAGAAGTGCAATAACTCAAGAACAGTTGGCTGCTGCTTTACAGGTCAATAATTATAATATATTTTATTCCATCGCCTGGTTCATATATCACATTATTAGACTCTGATATGTCTTTGTATTTGGGATGGTGCTGATATTGCCAATTTTCTTTGATAACGAGGAGGCTATCTTTTTAAACTAATGCTAAACTTTTAACTTGAACAAAACTCACAGGGAGAGCTTCAGCAAATGCTTTACAGTAATCATGGTCACGGGAGAGACTAAACAAAACAGGATTATTATGTTGAGAATCAAAAATAAAATTAAATCCGCATAACAATCAGAAAAGATAGTTTTATTTAAAATGAAATTAAATGAAATTATTCAAATAATAATGTGTATCTGGGAAAGTATTAATATGATTATGTAATTAGGCAGCAACGGAGGCGGCGTTGTCGTCGTCGAGCAGCCGCGGCGGATTGCTGCGTCTGTTGCAGGGTACACCAGGTATGTAGCGAATCGTATCACTTAACCTTTCTACTCTGACTCATTGTTCTATTTTTTATTTTTATGTTGCGGATATAGGAACACTAACTGCCTTAGTAGTTTAATGGCTGGCATGTACTGCTGCAGATCCGGAGGTCCCGGATATGAGTCTCGGGTCAGGCCAAGTTTAATTACTTAATTTTTCTGTTAAGATATTCTCAGTAACAGCCCGGAGTTGGGAAGTAGATGGGAAGTGCCTCGGACAGCACGTGTCATGACGGTTTTGTGCCTTAACTCTCACCGCGAGTGTCGAAGTATCGTCCCATCGGACTTTGAGAGTGTCAGAAATAGAGAGTGCACGTTGTGTCTGCACTATAATAATTTCTGTCATCTGCCTAGTCTCAGTGAGTTTGGTAGAGGTGGCCGAAATCAGTCAGAAGGACATTTTTAAAATTAAGGATTACACTTCCTGATCTATTGTGATTACCATGCCTGATCTATTGTGATTGCCGCATGTTAAAGAGTAAACTACTGACCCTGGTTGCTGTAATATACTGCAGAATTTTCTTCGGGGTACCCTCGAAATTTCATCCGGGCCTAGAAACACTCCTTAGATCAATCATTATGTCTACTTTACGAGATATATTATTACAAATTTAATTTATATTAAATACTAGCGACTCACCCTCGCTACGCTCGGGTTCGTCCCTACTTACGTTTTAACGTTTAGTATAGATTTCTCAGAAATGAGATATTATCCCGCAGTAAAAAGTATCCTATATGTACTTAATTTGCTATAATAAGTTACTTTTGATGTGGCTATGGAAGAGCGAGATTGTCTGTCACATGTTTTTTACACTTAAAAGGCGATTTCAACCTTGTTTGTAAATTTTTAACATTTTGTAAATGAATAAAATATTTTTATGTATTTAAAAAAATAAATGTTGACCCGGATAACCAGCTATCATCATACCAAATTTCATCTAAATTCCTCCAGTGATTTTTCCGTGATGCGGTAACAGACAGACAGACAAAAAATCAAAAAATTATAGATTCGGCCTCTGTATCGATTTGATAGTAATGTCTATTTCAATAAGATTTCCCAAAAAATATTTAATGTACAGATTCGGTAGTGGTAGTTACCATGGAACTAGATGGTGTTGTGTGTTATTGTCCCAACTTATTTATTTATTTATCGTAAAAGTAAGTCCCCAGTGTGCTGGTCGATACGTTTTTATGCACACATTTAACCCCTGATGGCAAATTAAAAAAAAAGAGCAGCAAAATCTGGGCAGACTGTTATTAAAAAATAATTAAATAACATTATGTCTATGTCCCATCAGCTCGCGGCACTGCGGCGGCGGCTGCGGGGACTGCAGGGGGTGCAGGGGGCGCGGGGCGGAGCGCCATCACGGCGGAGATGTTCAGCGAGGCCATCAGCGAAGCCCTGAGCCGCGCCAACCCCGCCGCCTCGCCCATGGAACAGAGCGCTGCCGGTCAGTGATCAATACCCTATTCATTAGATCATTATTTATGTAATTCTACCATAATTGACAAAAATAACGCGTAATTTTTTTTATAATAACTACAAAAATTGAGTATGTACCTCCTTTTTTTGAAGTCGGTCAAAAAGTAATTATATTGAAATAAGGATAGCGTTCTGCGGTTTCGGGGAAGTTTTATGGGATTTTTATATGGTGTTATTGTTATAGGAGGGTCAAAGTGAAGTAGGAGCGGGGTAATAGTAATTACTGATTTTATTATAGACTCAACCTTGCTCCGCTCGGGTTTTAACGTCCCTAGTTATGTTTTAACGTTTAATATAGATTTCTCAGAGATGAGATATTTTCCCGCAGTAAAAAGTATACTATATGTTGACCCGGATAACCAGCTATACCATACCAAATTTCATCAAAATTCCTCCAGTGTGGTTTTCGTGATGCGGTCACAGATAGACAGACAAATATTCTAAAAACTATAGATTCGGTTTCTGTATCGATAATAATGACTATTTCAATAAGATTTTCCGAAATGTGCAGATTCAACTCAGAATTTTATTATACTCATATGAATAGATATATTGTACTACATTGTGTTATTTTTAAAAGATAATATTTTGCAATTTTTTTATAACTATCTTTTGCCCGTGACACAGATGTGCTTTTTCAAATAAACAAACAACAAACCAATCTCTCCTCTCATATTTATATTTTATTTATTAGGAAGCCTATGTTATATACTAAGAATACATTTCTTAACTTCATATAGTTATATATAAAAAGTGTCATTAAGTATATCACAATTACAGGCTAACTTAACATGCAAATAATAACTGTTGCACTAAGAAAAAGGTTGTTGCTCACTTATGTTCGAAAAAAATAAAAAAAGAAATAAATCTAAAATTTAAATAACAAAATCGAAAATATCTGTGTAAAAAAAACTTTCAACAAAAAATATAACTAAATTTTGACATTACATAAATCGTAAATACATTAATATGTATATAATTATACAGGTAGAAAACAATGTTTATACACTGCAGTATGATCAAAACAGAAAAAAATGCGCAAAAAAATATAAAAAATAATTTAATTACTATGTCAAAGGTATTAGGGGTTTTTTGATTGATATAAGTTTATAAAGTCGGTTTTGAGTTAAGCCTTATAGCAGTGTAGCGTGTAGTCATAAAATATATCAAAGTCATTTTTTGGTAAGTTATTATAACATTTTCCAGCTCTGCTTAGTTGGGCATTTAAACCTATATTCGTTCTCGAGAACTGACATTTAAAACTTTGAGCGTTAGTTAATCTTGCATTTGGTTTAGGAGTAATTATATTAAGTTCTTTTAAAAGTCTAGGGCAATCGATATCTCCTGAAATTACTTTGTGTAAAATGCAGAGATCTGAAATATCCCTGCGATGAATTAGTTTCAATATTTTATAATGCCGTAATAAATCAATCATAATTGCTTACTTCATTACTAATTCGATCCTTGTATGATAAAAACTTTAAGTATTTCTTTTGTATTCGTTCTAATCTATTTTTATGCGTGTGATAATATGGATTCCAAGCTATTGTACAATATTCTAACTTCTTATTAATGAATTAAACAAGATTATTAATGTACTAGATTTTTAAAGGCTTTAGTAGATCTAATTATAAACCCTAATCTCCTTAATTATTTGCTTATAGCATAATCATATGTGGAATAAAACTCAACTTTGCGTCAACAATAATACCCAAATCTGGTGTCTGAGTAACTTTGTTAAGACTTAAGAGAGTAACCGTTTACACTGTAGTTGTAATTAATATCACTTATTTTTCTACTAAAAGTTATGCTGTGGCATTTAAAGTTATTTATTTTCATTTGATTCTCAGAACAACATATGGCAAATCTATTTAAATCCTGTTGCAAAATAACCGAGTCTTCAATAGTTTTTATTGTTCTATACATTTATGGATCGTCTGCCTAAAGTTGAAAATCACTATGATGTATAACATTCACGGCATCATTGATAAAAATTCCAAATGAAATAGGACCAAATCTCGATCCTTGAGGCACTCCGGAAGTTGAAAAAAATGTATTTGACTCATAACTTCCCAAAACAACGTTCATTTCACGATTTAACAAATAACTTTCGATTAATTTAAGTAATTTTCCGCTTATCACATATTTATAAAGTTTAAAAAAATATGAATAAATATTTCTTACAAATATTAAAAACAAAATATATTTATGAATAAAAATTAAAAAGTTTATCATTTAAAGATTACCTAGTAGTTTTATGTAAAGAAGATAGAGAGAGATGAATCCCTCTGGAAATCTACCGCTGCTCATGGCTATAATACATACATATTTACTCCAAACAGAGGTTTTTGTGAGTTTATTCACAGGTCGACCTGTATGTAGGTGCAGGCTTGTATTCGAATAAATATTATAATAAAGAAAAACGTAAACAACTTTATCAATTTGGTACGGATCTTGAAACAGTGTTGATTGTAAGATAACAATGATAACCTTAATGAAGTTCATAATAAATATTTTTAGGTACATAAACAAAAAACAGCTGCCTATAATGTTTTTTTTTTAGAACAGCTGTTTTTTTAAGAATATCAACGTTTAGTATAGATTTCTCAGAGATAATGTGTTTTCCCGCAGTTAAAAGTATCCTATATGTTGCCCCGGATGGTTATCCGCCGGTTATAATAGCTGGTTAGCTAACATTATACCAAATTTCATTAAATTCTATCCTGTGGTTTTCTTGTGATGCGGTCACAGACAGATAGACATATTTTGCCTAAAATGTTAATGATTACGCTTATTTAAAGGACTTCAAAAAGTATGCTATATAGTAGCTTAGGAGTTCCAATCAGAAACATCAACCTTACGGCATCGTATATACATATCGTTGGCTCACTATTACAAGGTTTTATGTTACAATTTTAGTACTTATTTAGTTATTAATGCTACAAGGTTCTATGTGTCATTAGCTACAGTTTTGCAAAAACAAACCACTAAATAGCGGCACTTTAACAACAAAATATTCAATTTTACATAGTTCTATTTTTTTACGATAACAAAATAACGAAGTTCTATGTAAAAATTACTAAACTTCATTAAAATAAACAGAACCTTATTTAGTAAGCCAACGAATTTATGTCAACAAGCCTATAGGATCTAAAAGCTGTTTTATTACTCCAGCCTCGTCCTCTCAAAGCCCCGTAACGAGAGACGAAGATTTTCTCACGCAATTGCAACGCATGCATGAAATGGGCTTAATGGACGACGCGCTCAACGTGCGAGCGCTACACATATGTGCAGGTAATAGTAATAACAATATTATTTAACTTTTTACTTATTTATTATTAACAAGCGATTCACCCTTGCTTCGGTTGGGTTTGTACCTGGATACCTTATGAGGGTTAGTATGGAATACATGGACTATATAGTCTGTCATGTAAGCTGTTCATTTTGAAAAAGAATCATAATTCAAAAACTATGAACAATCGCGTAATATATATGGGGGATTCGGATACCCCAAGGAGTGCTCTATCTTTGGAATTCCACTTGACTCCTACTTTCTAAGACAACCTGTATGTATATATACATAGTCTTTTTTTTTTTAACGTTGGGAAATGCATTTACGCACGAGGTGTGGGACTCACCGGCAAAGCCAGTACTACCCACTAAAACCCAACAAAGCCTTCCCCTTCTTAATGGGGCGTCGCAGGATCGCTTACGCATTCAACTACGACGCCCCGACGGCAGGTCTGCCGAAGCAGACCACAACAACCATGGGGTTGCTCCAAGGTCCTCTCTGCTATGAGAGAAGTACCAGGAGCAACCCGCGTGGTACACCGCCCTCCTAAGAGGGCCGCCTCCCACAGCCCACCGAAGTGGGCCACCTCCCTGTGCGTTTCTTGACTTCGCGCCCGGTTGGTTGCCGGGCACAACTAAACCCCCCCACCACGACAAGGTGAACGCACGTTGGGGGGGATACATAGTCTTGCCCTAAATATTTTTACAAAGAAGAAAACATTTTTGCTATTACACGTAACATTTATTAGGTACTATTACAGTGTGTTAGTTAAATACATTAATATAAAAGCATTAAAATTATATAAAGCTTTAATTCGTAGTGGTCTCCATTTGCTGCAATACAGTCCTTTAAACGATGAGACCGGTTATCATTAGAAGCACGCACTCTTTCCATGGGAAAATTCTTCACTGCCAATGGTATGGATTGTTGTAGGGACACCAAATTATCATGGCATTTAGAGCAAGCCATACTCTCTAAAACTGACCATAAATCATAAAACAGCGGATTAATATCGTGACTAGATGACGGCTAGGCTTCAGCTCTGATGAAGTCCGAAACGTGGGTTTCTAACCAAGATTGCGTGGATCAAGCCCCGATTATGACCCGGCGCACTATGGGAAAGCCCCATACAAAGCCGTCTCAAAACCGTTTCATGAGAAAGTCGTTGTTATGGAATAAAAATAATAAATTAATATATTCTAATAAATAAGCTTTCTTTATCCTATTTTTTTTTGTTATAATGTATATAAATAGGCTTCAAAGCTAACTCATGTTCAATAACGTAATATTGACGCAATGCGTTACTACAATTCAACGCCATATTACTCGAAAGTTTTTGATATAAATGTATAAGTATTATACATTTTTTAAATCCTTATAATCTCGTCTTAACGTTTCGTAATTAGTATTATATATATTAGTTTGATAAAATAAAATTAACCAATATAGTTTAATATGGTATGTTTTTCGGGTAAATTTTTTTTAACTAGACGTTTACCCATTACCGCTGCTTGCCGCTGTCGAGATATTTGTTGTATTAAGATCTTTATACATAAGCTAACGCAAGGAGAAAAAAATATTGCACATATTTGCACTTTTTTTGACACGGTGTCAAAACATATCGCAAGGTAAAAATCATTATTTTTTTCAATTTCTTTTTATTTCTCATAAAATCATTTGTTATCTGTTAAGGTCAAATTGATAAAAAGTTCATTACAGTGATGAGTATTATTAATAGTTTTTTCTGGTTTTGATACAGTTTTGACCACCTTACTTGATAAAATATGGTCACTTATCTATTAGGGTCGAATTAAAAACAGGTTAGTTATGGGAAGAGTGCATTTGTAATAAGTGAAAATTTATTATTTTCTTATCTTTTTGCACATAGCACTATTTCATTGGCCTATAAAAGGAAGGCGAGCCCTAAAAAATTCACAGTTGTTGGTCAGACAGTCAGTTGCCCTAAAAAGCAGTTAATACCTATTTTCAAATATTCCCAAAAGTTAACTGATTTGAAAAATGGGTTATTTTTTTTGTAGCAAGCGAGAGTTGTGTAATTTTTTGATAAATGGGAATAATATAGAAGACTACTTACAAGAAAATTTCAATTTGTCACCAGAGGCTACTGTGGTCTCTTACATTCAACGAAACTTGGTATCTAAATGTAACGAACGCTGGAGAAATGCATCTCGGATAAAAGAACGCTTTGAAAGTAAGAACGTCAATTGGTTAGATGGTCAATTTCGTGTTCCACTAGAGTGTCGAGTCAACCTTAATGACCCTAATACGTCTGGAAGTAGTGGTGGCAGACCTTCGAAACCATACGAAGCATCTTCAGAAAAAACAAAGAAACGAAAAAACATGGAATTAATACAAGAGTACGGATTGGACTGTGTGCTCAATGCATATGCTCAGGAGTTACGGTCTATGGGTGAGACGGAGCATGCCACAATCGTTAATATTATACGAACTGCATCAAAAAATGATAAGAAAAAAAATCTTAAAGACGTTAAACCTTTTTCAAAGGAGGAAGCACTACGGACCTTTATTGACTTAGATCTTAACAAAGAACAGTATGGGAAACTTCGACTTTGTTTGGCAGACAAAATCTGCTCAGTGTTTCCTTCTTATCCAACTTTAGTCGAAGCGAAGAAGATGTGCTACCCACTAGATTCGAGCATAACCATTACTAACATAAGTGCAAAAGTCAATCTGCAGGACTTGTTGGATCATACTGTGGCACGTATATTACTAATTGATTCAGTTTACAAAAACTGTTTAAGAAAGTTGAAACTATTCTGTAAAATGGGTTGTGACGGGTCAACAGGATAGAGTGAATACAAGCAAGTTTTGCCCGAAGAAAGCGATTTAATATCAGATGCAAACTTTTTTATTGCTCCACTTGTACCCATTAGACTCATAGATGAGACAACTAATACTGTTGTTTGGAAGAATGAAACTTGCTTATCTGTAAGATATTGCAGACCTATATTGTTAGAATTTGCCAAAGAAATCCTGAAAAAACCGCGTCTGTTGTGGCTGATATCAACAATCAAAAACAAAATCTGTCTCTCTCCCTGATAAATAAGAATGGTGAGGTAATCGAAATGACTCATGACCTATTTTTAACCATGATTGATGGTAAAGTGGCACAAGTTTTAACTGAGACTCGTTCGAGCGCTTCTTGTACAGTTTGTGGTGCTACTCCTCGGCAAATGAATAACTTAGAGGCAGTTAGGACACGAGATGTGATCGAAAGTTCATTTCAATACGGACTGTCAACACTACATGCTTGTATAAGGAGTATGGAGATGATCTTACACATTTCTTATAACTTGTCTTTTGAAAAGTGGTCAGCTACTATACCTGAAAATAAAAAAAAACAAAGACGAAAAGTAAAAACTGGTACAAAAGCGGTTTAGGGAGGAAATGGGACTACATGTCGATAAACCTCGACAAGGCACTGGAAATAGTAATGACGGAAACACAGCTCGGAGATTTTTTCAGAATTACTCTTGCTCTGCAGACATTACAGGTGTAGACGTAGAATTTATAAAACGAAAGTACATAATACTACAAACTATGTCATCTGGAATGGCTATTAATTAAAAAAAGTTCAGTGAATACGCATATAGTACAGCCCAACTGTACGTAAATATTTATAAATGGTATTATATGCCTTCGTCCGTGCATAAAATACTTATTCACGGAGAAAAAATCATTGAGTACTATGCTATTTAACCTATCGGACAATTGTCCGAAGACGCGCAAGAATCCCGAAATAAGGATTACAAAAGGTTTAGACTTCATCATTCTAGAAAGTGTTCAAGAGTGGCTACCAATGAAGACGTGTTCCATACCTTATTGTACACTTCTGATCCATACATATCAAGTTTGAGAAACACCTCAGAAACAATATCGAAAGAACTTTTAGATGAAGCCAAGGCCCTTCTTCCTATCAACGAAAATCTGTAGGAGCTTCCTGAATTTTGTACATATTTTTTTTCTCGTTTGTTACTATTATTCCATTTTATGTAAATTACAAAAAAAAAAGACAAATTTTGTTTATTTTTCAATATGAATGAATGAATATGATATGAATGCATGTATTTTTTTAAGTTTTATTTCTTAAATTAATTAATAAACAGAATTTTCAAAATCAAAATTGTTTCCATTAAACTTTGTACATACAAGTATATGTGTGCAAAATTACAGCTCATTTAGTTTTGAAACAACTGAGATACGGAGTTTTGAGACGAAACATACGCGATTTTTCCCATAGTGCGGCGCCGAGTCTTGCTGAAAGGACCATTCTTGGTTATTGAACATGGTGTTAAGCGGCTTAACCACCTTATCCAGAATGGTATCTTGATGCACTTGTGCCGATGTTTTGATACCTTTTTTTACAAAAATATGGCGCAGTCTCTCCTTCATGGCTAACACCCCACCAAAGCATCACTGCAGTCGGATAATGCCCACGTTGTACTCTGTTGACTAATTGGGAAGCTTCCTTAGAGCTTTAATCATAAATACGGTCATTTTGTTTGTTAAAATATTGCTCAATTGTAAAAAAAATCTCATCCGTAAACAAATTTTTCTGTAAATGTTTTGATTTTACCACCTTATTCTTTTAAATTATCAGATTAATAAAAAATGTTAAAATTATTTTATTTTCCAGGTGATGTGAATGCAGCTATTAATTTAGTCTTCAGCGGAGCTATCGCGGATGATTAATATTAAAACTAGTACCTTTCTATGTATCTTAATGGTTTTTTAGGATGAATAAAACATTAATTATTATTCATAAATTTATTGTTTAATACTTACAAATTTAGTATACTTGAAGTAAATTATATATCACTGGATAAAATAATCCATAAGGGCAAGTGTCAAGAGATACTAAGAAGTATGAATAAACTACTTCCACAAACTATACTGTTTTATTTAGTCTTATTTGGTAACAATTTATTCCATAATGTTATATTAGTTATTACACAATTTCCTTTTCATTCATTCAAATTTTAATTTATAAGTAAATAGCAAATTAATGTCAAGATTCATAAAAAAATATATTTAAAATATAATTGAAAGGAAATACATAAGATAAAAAGGGTTTTGAAGATAAAAGTAATACAAAATAATTCAATAAACCTAAATAAAATCACAGCAAATCAAGTTTTTATGTTAATTTGTCAAGAAATGTAACAGTTCCTTATCAATACTATATTATAATAATTATCTTTGATAATAATAAGCTACCAGTTAATTTACAAACTAATTTCTTTAATATTTTAAATGCTTAAAGAAAGCATGGATATTGATAATCTTAAAATTTTAATAATACAAAGATGTTATTGAATATCATAATATGCTAGTATTTAAGTTTTTGTTTTATAATTTTTAAATTGTTTTGATAATTTCCGATATGTGCTGTTATCGCCTTTGGCGCGGCATTGCTCTCTTTTGCGCATGCGTTTAAAATACCAACCAGCAGTAGTGGGGTTATCATCGAATAACTCCTTTTCAATGCGTTTTCTTGCTTCTTTACGTATAACAGCTCGTCGATCGACCCAGTTCAGTTCCGGTACCATTTTGTCATTTTGGTTATTCTTCAGATGGTGTCCAGCAGATTTGTTGTCCACGTAATCTACATCTAAAGTGGCTGTGGAACTATCGATTTTGTTATTAGAACGGTAATTTAAACGTTCACCAGTGTCTCCTCTTAAATTTTGTTCTTTTACAACGTTATCTTGAGTAGAGGCCAAAGAAATGTCGTCATAATCCTTCATTAATCCACCTTTCATCTCCCACTGTTCATATTTATTTCTCTTCTTATCTTTCTTATGTAACTTTTGACGATCATACTTCTTTCTCTCTTGTTTGTGTTTGGGGCCGGTGTATCTGTTATCTTTCTTCATAAAATCATCAAATAACGAATCAGTGTCCCCATAGTAATTTCTTTCAAATTTTTTGTCAATTGCTTCTTTTATTGCAAACACCTTCATATAATCTTTTTTGTTGAATTTTTTATTCTCTTCATTATCTTTATCGAAATGTAAATCATCATCTCCTCGATAGTCTTTCAGAATTTGTTTTTTATTTATATTACTTTTTGAAATAAAATTATTATGATCATTTTCATTAAATTTTTCATCCAATTTGCCATCATCGATAGATGGAAAATCAATATCATCATCAAATTCACCTCTTGGATTTATATTCTGATTATTGAGTTTAGCTTCAAATATTTTATCACTGTCTCTTTTATTAAATCTCTTGTCTAGTTTCTCCATTTTCCCTAAAGAATTGACTACTCGTTCTTTTTGATAAATGTTTTTATAATCAATTTTCTCATCTACTATTTTATCATCATCTATTTTGTTGAATTTTCGGTCTTCATTGTTCTCATTATAAAAATCAATATCTTCATCGAATTCGCCTCTTGGGTTTATATTGCGATTATTGAGTTTAGCTTCAAATATTTTATCACTGTCTCTTTTATTAAATCTCTTGTCTAGTTTCTCCATTTTCCCTAAAGAATTGACTACTCGTTCCTTTTGATAAATGTTTTTATAATCAATTTTCTCATCTAGTATTTTAGCATCATCTATTTTGTTAAATTTTCGGTCTTCATTGTTCTCATTATAAAAATCAATATCTTCATCGAATTCGCCTCTTGGGTTTGCTTTTTTGTTGTAATCTATTTTATTTTCATACATTTTATCACTGTCCCTCTTACTGATTTTTTTATGATATTGCATATTGTCACTTTCTTTGGCATCCCTCTGAGTATTTCTATCATTTTCTCTTTTGAATTCGTTTTTATGATTGTCAAATGAAATATCATATTTATCAGAAATTCTATTGTTATTATTATTTTTCACAATACCAGAGTATTTTAATGAATCTGCATAACTTATTCTGCTTTCAGTATGATCTTCTGGTTTTTCATTATCAGACTGTTCTAAGATTTCAGGAAGCATTTTAATTGTAAATTTATGTTTTGTATCATTTTCATTATATGCATTGGGTGAATTGTTCATATTTTCGAGATGTTCATAAACTTGTTTGAGTTTCTTAACAGTTTTCTCATTTATCCAACTTTTATTTTGTACATTAATATTTTTCAATTTTCCAATATCTTGTACAAAATCTTTTTCATATGGAACTTGAATC
Organism: Brenthis ino; assembly: GCA_921882275.1. Classification (NCBI taxonomy): domain Eukaryota; kingdom Metazoa; phylum Arthropoda; class Insecta; order Lepidoptera; family Nymphalidae; genus Brenthis; species Brenthis ino. Next base: position 21,967,583 of record OV170232.1, on the reverse strand, counting down.
ATGTGGCTTTTTAGTAATCGGTTATCATTATCAATTCTATCATCCACACAAGTTGTAAGCTTCTTAGTGTTATCATTCTGTAATGACTCTTCAAATACTTTCCTACACTTGTTTTGCTTTAATGGTACCTTATTATTGGCCTGATGATTATTTAATGCTGTAATCTCCTTTAACTTATTTCTTAGATATGCATTTTCTTCTTGCAACCGATACAACCTGGACAAAATTTTATTAATACCTGGTGTATTCTGCAGAGTACAATCCGTTTTTGCACCCCACATATGACCAATAGCAACACCTGCAGCCGTAATCACACTTGCCAATACTACAATATTAAGTACTGTGCTCAATCTTTTGTTTCGCCTGTGTACATATGTTTTGTTTTTTCTTCTACTATCATCAAGTAGATCATCTTCTTCCTTAATAGATTCATGGTCATTCTGCATTTTAGTTAGCTGTGGATCAACTGATATATATTCGGCAGTTTCATGTTCGGGTGGACGGTTCTCTTCTAGAGTTTCATAAATCATTTGACAAGGTGATGGTGAATCAGGTTCACTATCGCTGATAATAGATATGCCATCTGTGTCTTCATCTTTTTCATGGTGTTCTATAGTAGGACTAAAACAAAAAATATTGTTAGATTTATTTTGACGACACGTTTGGCTCTAGCTCTCATTTATACTCCTTACATCTGAGTGTATCTGAAAATACCCCATGTATATTCGTCGATATTTCGTAATTTAGAAGTTATGATTTTTTTAATGTGTATTTGTTAATTTTCTACTGGAGCAAATTAAAAAATCAAATCTCATCATAAAAAATAAATAAAAAATATCATTAAAAAAATCATAACTTCTAAACTACGAAAAACCACCGAACATACATGGGGTATTTTCGGATACACCCAGATACGAGGAATCTAAAAAAAATAAAACTATGGCAGACTACACGGGAAAATGAGACATTTTCCCGTGGTAAAAAGTATCCTATATGTTGACCCAGATAACCAGCTATCACCATACTAAATTTCATCAAAATCCTTTCAGTGGTTTTTTCTGTGATGCTGTAACAGACAGACAGACGAAAATTTTAAAATCTATAGATTCGACCTCTGTATCGATAATAATGTATATTTCAATAAGATTTTCCAAAAAATATTTAATGTACATATTCGGCTTAGTTACAATTTTATTACATATATAGATAAGGCAGATTTACTTAGGTTGATATTGACTAAAATATATGTTTACTTATAAGTAAATTAAAACAAAATTCATTTGTTCATCAGTATGTAGACAGTTATTGAAAAAATAATTATTGAAAGTTCAAAATTTATTCTTTTCTTCAGTATAAATAAAATAATAATTCATTATAAATTTAATATTTGGTAGGATAAACTTTAGAATCTAAAATTTAGTAGACATATTACACTAGATAAATATCTATAGTTTGATATACTGTACCATAATGTTTGTTTAGTGACAAAATAAACAATAATAAACTAAATTTGGCTTTCTGCCAAATTACTCATTTCCTTTATGAGGCAAACTTCGCCATAGTTAATGTCAGTTATTGTTCTTTACCATTATGCAAATATTTAATTAATTTATAATTTACTAATTACAATTTTAATTAAAATTTCATAAATTACATGAAGGAACGAAACAAACTAGTTACAAAGTCATTAGTGTTTGTATTCAAAGTAATTATTTAAGTTATGCAATATGGTTCCTACAAATCAATAATAAAAAATATTTACCTTTCACCTGGTAGTTCAGATATATCTGGCGTATCATCTGCGTACGCAGAATTTTCAAGCAAAGTCCAACTATCACCAGAATCAGAGTCGCTATGTTCAATTGCTGGACCGTCCATTGCCAAAGTCATCTATCTATAAAATAAAAATATTAGAGGCTACCGATTTCCAACTTGCGACGTAAAAATTTAATACCACACAAATATGCACTGACCGACGAAATATAAATAATGTAAAATTTCAATTAAAAAAGGAAACGTTTTGATACAAAAGAATTTTAAAATTGAAGCTAAAATATTGTAGACATTTTTTTCAAATTGTTTTTTGTTTTTGTAAAGTAAACAATATGTCACTCTCGCGTCAGGAATCGATCGATTTTACTGTGTTTTGTTTTTTTTTACGCTTGACAATGTGACGTTAGGCCGTAGAGGGCGCTTCATGTAGAACCAAAGAGTATAGATATATACTGATGTAGAACTAATAGAATAATGTGCCTCACAGATTATATTCTAATGTAGAGTAATTAATCAAATAACCCAGTGCGATGCGATTTTCTTTCTATACCTATCATTTTGAATCGTTTTTATCGACTCAGGACGTAGTAATAATATTTTAAAGCTTGTTTTACATTAATGCTACTACGAACCAAAATTAGTATTCTAATAATTACTTCTGATTTTGTAGAACATTTTTGAGGATTGAATTAGGTATTCTTCTAACAATAGCATCAAAAGCTATAGAATTCAGAAGAAATAATTAAACGCTTATTATACTTTTTTTCCTTATTGAATTGCTATGCTGATCTTGTTCGAAATACGAGTCTCTGGGTCTTGCCATCGTTGCAGATTTCTACTTTAGACGAGGTGTTTTGCTTTTATTTAATTTGTTTATATTACTCATTTACATTTTGTATGGGTTCACTTGGTTAATTAATAATGTTAATGTATATATGGTTCATTATATTATGTATTTTCTTAAATTAACTGACTTATAATAAATCTAAAGAGTAATACAATTTATAGGTAATCAACTTAAAGAGTAGCGTAAATTATATTCAAGGTATAACGTTAATTTTTGGATACAAGTTAGGGATAGGGTTCTCACTCCATAGATATTGTAAATTCTAACTTTTATTTGTCATCCATGGTTCTAACTTCTGTGAGTGACCCGTGACAGAACGCGTACCAAATACGTCAGTCGTCAAACGATTTGTAATGTTGACATATTAGAGACGCATGTAACCTAAACAAAACGAAGATCATCAGGTGTAAAAGGCAAAATAATGAAATCTTGGCCTTGAAAGAAAGTGTAGATAATATTACGTGCTGTTTTTAATTTTGTTGACTATCTACCTATATTTAAAGGATTAATTTAAAAGTTTTGATTGAGCGCCATCTGTTGTTGAGAAGTAAAACTATAAACGTACCTATAGGTTTAGACTTTAGTACGTAGTAATACCGCTTTGGCTTAAGACGCATGATCAATTTTCTGTCTGTCCCTATCTTTTGTAAAGATTTCCCACGGTCAGCGAACGACTATCGATTTAAAATATATAGGACAAAAGTCCTATAGCTTTAAAAATGTGGACTTAAATTGAAGTTCAATTTGTGCAAATAGCCAAATAAAATGTTTAATAAAGCCGTGTTGTGCCTGACGACCTTACACTTTTATAGTAAGTTCTTTAGGGAATTGTTCTGGTACTTTAATAAAATATCTTATCTGCTATTGAGTGATCACAATAAACGTGATGTTGCCTCGGTCTTATAGGTGTAGCGGCCCAAGGAGAGTGTACGGATTTACGAGGCAGAATTATTTCTAGTGGATTACACTATGTGCCCGGCCCAGATACTTGCACGTTATGCATCTGTGACAATGGCGTTCCTAAAGTGTGCAAGGCGGTATTATGCTCTCCCCCTCAGGCAAGTTTTTTTTTATTTCATAATTTAAGATTTCTCAATGCGGAAAAGTTCTAGTTTGCGTGCGGAAGTGACTGTACACTAAGGGTAATTTCATACAATATTTAACAATTATATTATAATTTTATTTATGTTATAATTAACATATTAATTTTTTTTTCTAGTAAACAAGTAAAAAACAATAGTAATATATTTTCATTTGCTGCAATTGCCATTTGTTAACTTAACTACAATTTGCCAATTATTAACTAATATTTTTAACATTTAAAAATAAATAAGGATTTTTACGTAACGTAACGTATAACTAAAATATTTTTTAAATTCACAAAGATATATTTAGTTCAAGGTTTTCATAATATAAAAGATGTATTTTCTGAGTTTCCTAGCAGAGAGGTCAGTAATATAATATGGTAGTTATCTTAAGTCTATCATTTGTAAAAGGGCTTATATTCTGAATCAATTTCAAGTAAAAAATTGGCCAACATGAATCCAACTCGCAACTGGACTCACGTGATGGTGGCAGGTTTTTTATATTTTCTTTAATATTTTTGGAGCTATGTATTATGATTTTAAATATCTTTTGCAAACGGCTCCGCCCGCTTATTTAATTTATATTTAGTTGTTACGCACCTTATGGTGCGTGACAATAACAACTAAATATCTATACTAATATTATAAAGAGGTAAAGTTTGTGAATTGTGAGTTTGGGACGTTGTAGGGGGTAATCTCTGGATCTACTGAACCGATTTAGATGAAATTTGGTAACAAGATAGTTTGAGACCTTGGGAAGAACATAGGATACTTTTTATCCCAGAAATCATCACTTAAGGGGGTGAAAATGGGGATGAAAGTTTGTATGGGGAATTGATTAAAAGTCATTTGTCGTGATATTTTTATTTAGTGTAATTAAATATAACAGGGTTATATTATTCGTAAAGTCCCATATGGCCTTTCACTAGTCGCGTGCTGAGTAATCGGACCCACTTTGGTGCAGAAGGGCAGATAAACTCACACCACATTTTAGCCACGGAGGGCAATCCCACTGATACTAGCGATACTGTGCAGAGGATATTATATTGCACAAGTTGTTGCACCAACCCCGCCATTTTATTCTTACCTTTCCATCTTCAGGCTATTACTGAGAATTCCTTAACAGAAAGCCTAAATAACTAACCCTGGTACGATCCGTGATTCGACTTCCAGATTTGCAACCGCTTACTAGCGGTGTACATGCTTGCCGCTAGACCAACGAAGCAGTTACATCAGTCCAGCGACTATATATACATCAATACAGATAAATAAAATTGAAGTGTCTGTTTGTAATGTCAAAATAACAGTTTTTTATTAAATGCATATGGAATTATATACGGTATTTATAAGAAAAACATATTTTTTTAAGTTTTTGTCTCTGTCTGTTTATTCCGGCTAATCTACAAAACGGCTAGGCCAATTTTGACGGGACTTCACTGGCAGGTAGTTGATGTTATAAGGAGTAACTTAGGCTACTTTTATTTCAGTGAAAGAATTAGAGTTCCGCTCAAAAAATTCAAAATGTAGTTGTATAATAGTTTTAACGTTCCAGGACTGCCGATCATTCCGCGTGGGTAACACGTGTTGTGAGTTTATCTGTCTTGATGATGTCGTGAAGCCGGCAGAAGGCGCTGAAGCCAATGTCCGTGTCGCGGCCGGTGGGGCGGCGGCCGTAGTGCTGTTGACTGTAGCTCTTGTTGTATATAGAGTTAGAAAGCAGAAACGACGTAGACCGCCTCACACGGAAGATCAACGGAGTTTGACAAGCATTGGGTAAGATGTAGACATGTTATTGATTCCTATGGGGTTTTGTTCTACCAAGAACCGTAAAAATATTTGCTTTTACCTATCCTAAACATGTACGATTTTAGTTCAAATGAAATACTAATCTTGATTTTTATTGTTATTGACAATTTTTGTTCCACTTCTCATGCTCATTATTCAATAACAAAACAAAAAAACAAGTTATTAAATTGTTTACAAATTTTTGAAATCGTTGCCAAACAGGTTATATTTGTTATTTCCGGTCCACAAAAGAAATAAAATATTTTAAATTGTTATGACTGGAAATTTAAATTTAAGTTTTTACGTAAGTATTTCTGATTGAATTAATGTTGTTTGCAGATATATAAGTGGAAGTATGGGGTACATGGGAGGGAGTTGCGAGACTGCTCCTATGGGGGCATGGAAACCACCGTCTAACTACCTCCCGAGGGGCGAAGCTCCCCCGCCTTATGAAGAAGCAATGGCGCAATGTCGATCTGAACCTATGCGGTGAGATTCAATGCTTTAAAGCTTTTACAAAACATATAATGTTAAGATCTTAGTATTCGATCCTGTCCATTGTAGATGATAATGATTGGAATCGATTTAATTTGTATGCAGAATAGCTACTATGTTGTGTTATGAATAGTAATGGTCAGCACTTGGACGGTTGGTTAATTTTTAATGAAAGATTTTTTTAAAAAGTTCTATTCTCAACTGGCACGCTTTGAAGCTATTAACAAGAAAATTGAATTGAAGAGTTATTTTGTCTTGTTACAAAAGCATTAGTAGAATCATTAAATTAAATACATATTACATTTTTTCATTTGTAATCCATATTATATTTACTTTCCATATTACGTATTTTTAATGTGAAACACCTATAGGCGCGCCTTAGCAGTGAAACCGTCTCGTGTTTTTACGGAAAATATGTCGTGACGGGTATGAACTGTCATGCGATCATGTCTGTTCTACGCCACCGTTCTCGACTCCCTTGTGTGCGCGCACGCGTATACTATACACGCTCCATTGTAAATCAGTCTCTAAAATACTTACATATTATCTTCTATTCTATTTATGAAATACATAGTTGCAAATTAACGTCGAAGTACTAGCATTAGTTTACGACACTCCTATACATTACACGAATACATTTCGTATACATTTTCTTTGTAATGGAAAAGGAATTTTAGAACATATACATACTCCTACATACTTATAATATAAACTTAATGATTTAATCTTTTTTAATTTCTCTATTACGAATACAGATTTTAATAAAATAAACTGCAACCTCTACACGCTCTTATAAAGGATTAATTGTAATAAAAAAAAATTGTGAAAGTAATCTATGTATATAGAGACAAAAAAATACACCTCTGTTTGTCAACCTCTATTTTTAGTTACCTCCATTTTACTCCAACCTCTATTTGATTATTTGAAAATCTATTATTTCTTTATTTTACTCCATATTTAGTTATAGTTTTTTTTATTAATTATGAATTCTAATATTCATATAAATATTTCACATCTGCCGGGCGTCCCGTGACGGCCAATTTTTTTTTTACTTTGTTAATTATTTCTTGTTTAATTTATGGTTTTATTTTAATATAAATATCGATTTAGTTAATTTTTATAACAAAAAAATAAATCAACTTAAGTTCCTACCGAGAGTTAAATAAAATGTTGTTAGGCATGAAGCTTAATTTTAGTGAGATTTGTTCTTTCAAGTCAAACAAGAAAGTATTCTAACTACAACACAATCAGTTTAGTAATTATATATCAAAATAATCTGTTAAAAAAATATAATCAGTTAGGGTACGGATTGCTAATTGACTAGCTAAAAAAAAATTGAAAACCGCTATATAGATAATTAAAAATCAAAATAAAATCGCGAAAGAATCCGAAAACTTTGTTTTATTATAAATCATATATTCACATAAATCTAAGTAAGTATTGTGTTTATGTATTCCAGAGTAACAAACGAGACGTCGTTCCACCGCTCGTACCCGGCGGCGGACGCGCGCGACGAGCTGTGCGCGTCGCACGCGTACGTCAACATCCCGCGCCCTATTGCACAGGTGCGTGGCATTACATGCGTCATTGCATGTACCTAATACTCATTCGAATCTGTACATTAAATATTTTTTGGAAAAAATTATTGAAATAGTCATAATTATCAACACAGAGGCCGAATCTATAGTTTTTAGAATTCTTGTCTCTCTTGTCTGTCTGTCTATCTGTCTGTGACCGCTTCACGAGAAAACCACTGGACAGATTTTAATGAAATTTGGTTTAATGATAGTTGGTTATCCGGGGTCAACATGTAGGATACTTTTTACTGCGGGAAAATATCTCATATTTGAGAAATCTATACTTAACGTTAAAACGTAACTAGGGACGAACACGGACGGCGCGATGGTGAGTCGCTACTCGCTAGTCATAATAATAAAATGGAAAGTAACTGAGTGAAAATGTATGTGTTTGTTATATTTTCATGCTGTAACAATACAACTTTTGAAGGAGTTCGGAATACAGAGTGAATACTGAGGCTATTTTATATATTCACTAGCTGTACCCGCGGCTTCGCCCGCGATCAAACTACTAAAAAAAACAAACCCTTTGTCACACCGACAGCAGCGCCACCTACCGTGTACAATTGTGAATCTAAACCATTCCCAGATCCCCTTGAACACACACAAAAAATTTCATCAAAATCGGTCCAGTCGTTTAAGAGAAGTTCAGTGACATACACACTCACAGAAGAATTATATATATAAAGATGTACTAGCGGACTCTACTGATGTCCCTACCCTATGTATAAATGCGACCTTATGAGTACACAAAAATATACCAAAATCAGCCCTTTTGGAGAAAAAGAATAATGAACTCACGCACACCCGAGTTTTATTTATTTATTTTTGTTTTAGATCGCGAACACGCAGAACTGCTACAACGCGCCGCTGCTGCAGCCCGTGCACGCGCCCGACGCCGCGATCATCCCCCACCCTTTGGCTCAGAACAGTTAGTTTTCCATCCTATATAAATTAATTATTATCATGGTAAAACTCTTTCATTATAATAATTTCGTATTAAATAAAAAAAAAGAGCTGATCTAACTAAAACAAACATTTCGTTAACTTTAATATTAACATTAAAATATTTACACTTATTAAATAATGCATTACAATACAATCATTATCATCGGCATGTGCCATTGAACTTGGATGTTTTTCAAAACATAAAACACAATTAACGATTTATTTAAATTATTAAATCATCACGTGTTTTGTAGTTAAATTAAATTGAAATTTTTTGACGTAATAATTGCGTGGGGGATTGAGCCACAGTCTACTACGCTGGATAACGCTTATAATGAGCTGGATACACTAATAATGAATTACGCGTGACTAGTAAAATGCTGAATTGTAATATGCTACGGTTGTAACTTGCACCGTACACGTGTAATGAGAGTGCGGTGTGTCAGTGGGCGGCGGCGCGCGGCTCACGGGCTCGCTGGGCGCCATCAGCGCGCGCCTCAGCGTGCCGCGCGACGACCACGAGCGCCCGCACAACGTGCCCGGCTTCTACGCCACGCACACCGCGCTGTGAGTGCACACACACACACATCGTAATTCTTACATACAATGCATGTACGGCAGGGCTGCCAATAGAGACAACTTATTTTATACTGCTAGGTCACTCAAATTATACCAAATCAAATTTTATTATACAAATTAACAAAACTGTTAAGAAATACTCTGTGATGAATAAAAAAATTCAATAAAAATACGTATTAACTTAAAATGAAATATTTATAAAATAACAATATTTTACAATTTTCGTATCCAATTATACGATCTGGCAGCCCTGATGTATGGCGCTACGCAGAATATAAATGTTGTTATTTTTACGTAAAATTTACTTGTTAATATTTAATAATATATATTAATTTATAATGCATTTGTATAAATAAATAACATTACCTCAAAATAACGCTTTAGAATAAATTTGTAACATAAATAATTGGTGGTTTCTAACTAAAGCTTTCGTTATAAATAACATTTGGTTATCGTTGATCTATATAATGTGAGAACTTTTGAAATATCACTAACACGTGACAACATATGAAACATGGATTTGTCCACACGCTACACGCTGCAACACGCCATTACAGCCACCGCACCATCCCGCGCATCTCCACGGCGGTGGACACGTCCACGCTCGAGGCGATGGGGTTCACGCGCGCCGACCGCTCCCTGCAGGGCGAGGTGCGGCGCTCCTTCCACCGCCCCGACGCCGCGCGCGCCGACCGCGACCGCGACCGCGTGCTCAGCGGCCGCAGCGTGCCGCGCAACCTCAACATCGCCTCCGCCGCCGACGCGCTGTCCCCCCACCCCCAGCACCCCCCGCACCCCCAGCACCCCCAGCACCCCCCGCCTGTAGCGCATCCACCGCATTCCGCGCCCGCTGCTCCGCCCCCCCGCGCGCCCGATCCCGTCGACGACAAGTAAGTTTTAGTATTATGAAGAAGATACATTATGAATGAGATGCGTTGTTAATGCAACGAGTGCTAATTACCTAGTAATGATACTAATAGTAAGAAGCATCAAGCATGTGCATGTTTGTAGCAAATCATATTTATGTTGAGTAAAATTATTGAGGTTTGGGTAGTTTCATATCTTATTCTTTTACTACAGTTAGAAATTTTTTTTTGAAACATACTTGTATACGTGAAATAATTAAAATTTTCCATTTTTTGCACACTTATAAAGCGGGGACTATGTAATCGTACAAAAACAGTTTTTTGACAAAACAACCTCTAGGCACAGCCATTTTGTTACAAAACATTTACAAATTATATATGTCGCAGGTAAATTGTAAAATCCGTGAAATTATAATTTCACTAGCGATATCATAATTTAAGTAGTGAAATTATAATATATGTACCTAAAATTGTCCCGTGATATTGTAAGAAAAGGAAACAATTGACTGAACTCTGGGTAATTTCATTAGAGAAATTATAATTTAATGGTTTCTACAATTTCCCTGCGACATAACATAAACCTTCCTCGCTTATCGCTCTTTCTATTAGTGAAAACCGTATCAAAATCCGTTGCGTGGCTTAGAAGACGTAAGCGGAAAAACAGACGGACAAAGACAGCGATTTTATCTATACAGATAAATAAAATTGAAGTATCTGTTTGTAATATCAAAGTAACAGCGTTTTACTAAATGCATATAAAATTATATATGGTAGTTATAAGAAAAACACATTTTTTTTAATTTTTGACTGTCTGTCTGTCTGCTTGTTCTGGATAATCTCTGAAACGGTTGGACAGATTTTGACGGGATTTTCACAGACAGATTCTCACTGGGAGATAGCTGATGTTTTAGGGAGTAACATAGGCTACTTTTATTTTAGCAAAAGAATTAGGGTTTCACTCAAAAAAATTAAAACGTACCTAGGGACGAACCCGAGTGAAGCGAGGGTCGCTAGTTTTATACTATGTGTAGAAGGCAGATTATTTCAGTAAGTAATATATTGCAGGAGCCAGGGCGCGGCGCGGGCGGGGCGGCCGCGCGCGCTCAGCGACGACCCCGACAAGCCCAAGCAGCCCGAAGCGCCCACGCTGCCTCTCACCGTCGATAAGGTAAATCCATATTATGTAAAGCTTAACTTGATTAATTACTTTTTAAATTAAATTGTGTCCCCTAATGGTGTGGATTTTTTATTTAAAAAATTATGAAAATGATGTATATGTTTAAGAGAGACTTGAATATTGGATTATGGTTAGGCTGAGATATCATGAAGCTTACACAAAAAATATACACTTTCACTTAGTATCTCCTCATTTTTTGAAAACTATCAATATTGAATTCGGCATTTTTGCCACGTGATAAAACGACGACGATACTATACGATCACTGATAACTAACTAGACAATAGACATGGATAGAATAATAGATATTTATAATGGGGATATATTCAAGACTAGCCATAGAGTATATTGCTACATATATAAACTTAGATATAGAGACTAGCTTATGAAACTTTTTCCGAAATACCTATCAAACCAGCGAAGCCGCGGTTTAAAATTGGTACATCAATAAAGTGCGACAAAAACTGCCGTTTGTCATGAGAATCGTTTAGACTCTCGAGGAAACTGTTAATCCCTGTTAGCTATAGCTAGAGATAGTTGCTGAAAAACTTTCGTCTAGAAACATTTGTATTTGATAGTTCTATTTAAAGAAGCTTATTGTTTAGTCCCTTTATAGTATATCTAATATGAACTGTGTAGACCCTCTGTGTTTATCCTGAAAGGGTTGTTGGCAAAAATTTAAAAGGACCCTTGCGCTTGGATAATTTAATATGATTATCAAATTTGCCAATTTTTAAGAAATTATCGGTTTGTAATGAAAATATTTAATAGAATTTCTAGAACCATTTTTCGAACCACTGGCAATTGCCAGTAGTGAATAAATATATAGTGAATAATAAATGGTGAAGTCACTAGCGCATTTAAGATATTACGAAAATTTTGAAAAGAACAAAGATAATAATACTGGTAGCTTATTTCGCAAAGGCACAAAGAAACACCGAAAAGGCTATTTGGTACAAAACTCTACAGTGTGGGCCTCATGAGTAATATGGTTTTATAATATTAAACTTAATCGAAACTATATTGTAGTTTTACATAGATTGCGTTCTGGACATTGTCCGTGAAATAAATTTGCATACCTTATAAAAACAGGTAAATTACCTCTTATGTAATAGTTGCTATATAACAGATGATGTTCAACACATCCTTGTGGAGTGGATAAAAATCAAGAAGAAAGGAAATAATAAGTATTGATGTTAAAAATTTGGTAGACATTGTTTTGCAGCATTGGATCTATTTTCCTTTTTTTTCTTAATTTGTGATGTTATACTTAGGTTAAGATACGACATGATTGGGATTTACTAAAAGGATTAAATTCTTTAAATAAAAATAAAGTTAATGAAAATGTAGTGACGTATATTCCCCGCACTGCAGCCGTCGTGCGTGTGCAGCTACGAGGGCGCGCGCGACGCCGAGGCGGACGACTACCGCAGCGAGTGTGAGAACTGCAATTCAGCCTCAAATAACTCTGGGTATGTTTAAATAAAATAAATAAATATGTTGGAACATTAACACACATTTTGGGACATTAGCTAGCACCATCTAGTTCCATTGTTAAGCTACGAGGCTTGTGTTATGGATACCAGATAGTTGATACACTACACATACTCGTATGAAGGCATTTCACGTGAAGCGGACAACAAAAAAAGTGAGGTTCTGAAATTCATTTATATTAGGCATATTTGAACCTCTGGATATTTGAACCTCTAGGGCAGCCATACTCAACTTTTTTTTTATAGGGGTCACAAATACGTTTCAGTCATGGTGTCGAGGGCCGCAAGCAAAAATTATTTAGGTTTTAATGAAAACGTAATTCCAAGTCAACGATGTAGTTACTTTTTTAACAAAGATATGTTATAATGCAATTTTTGATGCTGCCGCATGCGGTCCGCGGGCCGCAGGTTGAGTGGTATATTCTCTAGGGGATATGAACAAGTACACATAATATTTTTTTATTTGAGATTTAGTTGTCAAGTTATGGGATTCTAAAGAATTGACCAGATTGAAGGAAGGGGATTTTTGGATTCTTTTTTCATATTGAAGTAAATAGAAATGAAATAATAAATGTAGTATTTTGTATAGAAAATGTACTGTTTTTTTAATGAGATTCCAAATTTGAATCATTTTTTAGTGTTAAACCGGAAGTGAATATTTTAAATAAAAAGTTTAATAACTTCGACTATTTTAATTTTCATTTTTTTTTGCTGCAAAAGTAAGCTTAATATGGCCTAAATGATGGTCGCAGTCCGACCACTCGGCGAACTCTAGTAAGAACAAAATGGTATGTCGGTGCAGGTGGGAGGAGGGCGGCGGCGGCTGGGGCGGCACGCAGACGCTGCAGCGCCGCGCGCCGCCGCCGCCCGCGCCGCCGCCCGCCACCGCCACGCTGCCGCAGCCCGTCACCAGGCACGGGTGCGTACCTCGTCTCTCTCTATACACTCTAAACACATACCTATATTAGAATACCTTTTATTTAACGTTGACAAATCATTTACGAATACCACCTGCATACATACGTGTGGGACTCAGCGGCTAGAAAAGCCAGTATTACTCACTAAAACTCAACAGAACAGACCATAATAAGCAAGAGTTATCAAAGAAGTTCCAGAAGCAACATGCATGGTATACTTTGTCACAGTGTACCTCTTGTCTTCACGCCCGGCTTGATTAGTCGTTAAAAAAACCTCCATACTATAGATCAACACCCAACGGGGCGATACATTAATACACCCAAGACTGGTTAATAGACAGCTCTGCTTTCACGAACAAATATCCCATCACTATACATAACAAATATTACCCAATCACTCAAAATCACCAAAAATCCTTGATTGACCCCTGAAGGTCCATACTCTTTTTTTAACTTTAGAAATACATTTACCATTGCCACCTACATGTATATGGGTGGTTATGTGATGATCGATGGGTAATTTTTTAATTAAATAATGAGGTTTTATCTCAAAAACTAGGAAGTATTCCCATTCTTTTATGCATCAAGTACCAAGAGGGAATTTGCATGGCGCACCTCCCGACACCTACCGTGGTAGGCATCCACTATATCATATCAACCTGACTGTGCAACATTCACAGTTAATATATATTACACTCTATTCTAAACTAACACCACCCCACCCCATCAATACTAAATTGCAATGTGCAATAACAATAATTAATAAACAACTCGCATCGTTTAAAAATTCATGTATTTATTAATGTCGTCAGGTATTTAGTTCAATAAGGACTCCGTAAAAATGATTTTAAATTATTTATTACCTTTTTATTAGATTGTAACTTCTGATACCAAATAATATTTTCTTATATCATAGCAACAGGCAATTTATATTAAACAACAAGTCAGTGATTTTCCCAGAAGCCTAATTCTCCTCTATCGGCCTTTGTACATCTTATTTCCATTAGTATCGATTTTATCTATCTTAGAAAGATATCAATCTATATTAAAAATATATCAAATGTGATTAGTATATTTATTGTTAACATTTGTGATTTATAAATCATAAAGATTCTTTAGCAAAAGGAATAAAATATGTATTATATCTAGTATTTCTACGAACTATAGACCTCGCAAGCAGAAACTACATTTTGAGGAGCTATTCTGCTCATCACCACCATCGAAATCGGATCTCATAAGGCGAAGATATCCAGTAGCTCCCTTTTTGTCCCTTTTTGAGGTAGTACTCCTCTAATCAAAAATCCCCGACGAAAAAAATATTCTATAAAGTCGTAAAACCTGTATACCAAGATTCGTCCAGAACGGTTTTAAAATATGACCTGAAGAGGAGTACCAACAAACTGACAGCGGAAAGCAAATTTTGCCAGACTTGAAGTAGAGATGTTTCGCTCGCTCGGTCAAATATATTATATTGTCTAAATGATGTTCGTTGGCAAGCGCAACACTTGAGATCGGCTGGATGGATTTGGCTATTTTTTTCAATCTGCTTCATAATTTTAAAGAGGAAAAATTGAAAATGTTACCCGGAAAATTAAGAAATAGCTTTTTTTGTATATTTATTTGGTCTTTTTTATGAAAGTTGGAACAAAACATCATCTGTTGGTCATCTGTTCATCAAATAGAATAAAATGTTCATATATAATAAAATACGTATGTTATTTAATTTTTAGTCGAAACGCAATGGGGAATCCATCGAACTGGGAGAACTGGTTTAATACGATACCCGATTCCGACACAGAGTCCGAAGAGGAATGAAACGAACTTAATAAAATATCAATAAAAACCTTGTTTATATGTGGCGACAGTCTGTTACCAGTGATTCGAATTATTCCACTCTAAACAGAATAAATTAAATATTAATTAAATTATACTTTTCCTTTAAGAATTTCGTCGTTCGAATTTCAAATTGAAAATCGTTCGTTGTTTAAATGTTAATGAAAATATGTTCGCGATTACTTAGAAAAGTTTTGCGTTCCGTTACGATTTTCGGTTAATTTAATAATATGTTTATTTATTGATTGTAATTAATTTAAAAAATGCTTTACATTTTGTCGAAAATTGCCCTAACGGAAACATATTTTCGAGTGCATTCGATATACAAGTGGAATTATTTATAAAGTTAATTTTAGAACAACATTCCATGACATTATCATATAGTTTGTTTATCACAAATCATTTAATTGCACCAAGTGTATTTTACTATTTTATTTAACTACGCTCTTTTGAGTTTTTTTTATTGTTTACCAAAGATAGTATTGTCATACTTTAAAGACATTTTTTGTTAATAAAAATACTTAAATGCTTTTTTTTGAGAGTCTCAGTTTTTTTTAATTTACTTTAGTACTAGTTACACGAAATCACATATTAACTTGTACCATTTTGTTTTCATATCATTTATGACGCAAGCATAATATTATCTGTTTATTCGTCATACAAACGGAATCGGTTTGAAAGCGCTTGCGAATTTATTAAATGCCGATACAAATTATTTCTAAATATAAAATATTTCCTAGAACCATAATATTTTTGGTTATTTATGATTTAAATATAAGCAACCGTATAATTTATAAACTATTTATATTTTTGCTACCTTCAAAATTGTTTTTTATATACGATTACAAAATGACGAATCACTCCATAATTTATTTGTTTTAGGCATTTTATAAATAGAATGATTGCAAGCCTCACAATCTGCTTGCGACAATAGAGATGAAGTCATCACAAAGTTTTATTGTTGTTATTTTTGTTAAATATCTGTATTATTTGTGTTTATAATATGATTTTACCAAAGAGTTTTAACTGTTGAAATGTAGTGGTATATGAAATTGTCATCTTAGTGTTTAATAAACATGGATACCTATGTAACAGTTCTTGCTGTTGAGTGTTGCTAGTGATGTAAGATATTTTCTTTCATTCAATTATATTTATATATCTTTTAAAAATGGCAATAAATGTATAAAATAGTAATCTTTTACGTTCACGTTTATTTTTGCGATTTCTATGCACACGTATTGTTAAGTTTTAAAGTTATAGATTTTACATTAAAAAACCTATATTACAATAAGTATTAACTATATTCTTTTCTCAACTAATATAATTGGTTTCCTTTTGACTTTTGAAATTAAGAAGTATTCAAAAACATTATATGCTCTCAATTTTAATGAATTTAATAAGTAGATGTCTGTAGTGTTAAAATTAGGATAAATGGTGCCAAATTAATAAGATATAATGACAGGAAAATGTGGAGGGTGATGAGATCGAAGTCGTTTTTACAAGTAGCTAGGTAGACATTCGAGAATTTAATAAGTACTCGTACATCCTAAGTATGGGCGGGCGGTTAGTGGCGATCTTATTGTTGGCCGACTTCAAAAAAGGAGGTATTCCAATTCGGGTGTAAGTTTTTTTAGTGTGAGTAGGTTTTCATGATTTTTTTTGATTTCGTAAAATCTCAAAGAAGTGAACTAATTACTTTTGAAGTGATTTTGAAGTTGATGTCACTTAAAAGTTCTTGTTAAAAAAATATGATTTATTTGTATTCATGAGCACAATAAATAATATAATCTATACATATAATAAAAGTGTAACTGATCTGAGCTGTCTGTACATGGAAGATATTTGAGAAAAAATATTATTGGGGGTCTTTATTAACGCAATAGAACTTAAAACATTGATATTTAGAATTTTTGTCTGTGTTCTATTTGTGCGCTTATGCGCGCTAATCTCAGAAACGGCTTAACCGATTTGGGTGCGGTTTTCACTAATATATAAGCGGTAAGCTTCACTTAACATTTAATATTTGTTTTATTTCAATCGGCATATAAATGAAAAAAAGTATATCAATTTAAAGAATCAAGTCATCAAGTGATATATAAATTCCTTTGTCATATATTTACTATACAAAAATATTATTGTACTGAAAACGTCACAAGTTATATTAATCGATTGCAATCGTTCGATAGCAATCATTTGATTATATCATTTTCAATCGATCGCATCTAATCGTAATTATAATAGGATCGACACACGACAACTGAAGTGGATTTAGATATAAAAAATAATATTTTTATTGGAATAAGACAGTCAGTCGCCATTGTAGGAGCTCAAAGATGATATTTTAATATCTAGCCTTCGATTTAATTACTTGTACGGTTTGAATGATAGACGACAAGTTAATGTTAAAGTCCGACTACTAAACATAAAGTATGTATGGTTTTATTGACAGAAAGTTATGAAATAAACTTATTCATATAATACTTTCTTGTTAATTAATAATTATTGTAAAGTACCATTTTTTTTCTGAAAACATTTTATAATTTGTGGGTGATGATTGCTGTAAAGCATTCGAAACGTTGGAGGCCAAAAATCAAAATAAATACGCGAAAAAATCCGAAAAGAAAGTTTTATTTAAAATAAGAAACTTATTGTACTTAATTAAATTATTGTTTTGTGTTTTAGATATAATAGTTGTTAGTTATCAGATTATATACAATAATGATGACAACGCTATAAAAAGCGAATAATAATAAGACATCTGCCAGCATGATTATTTATCTAATAATATTTTCATAATTTGGATTATTTTACATGATTTTAATACCATAAATATAGATATCATTTCTTCGTAAGTGGTTTTTCATGTTCCAGTTGGATACTGACGATAGTACCTGTATCGTTCACTGTTACACATTCGTCTTTTAATTGTATTTAGGCAAAGATTTAAATCTGTAGATATGGTCTGCGTAATGCTTTTAAATATTGTTGTTTTCATAATTCGTTTATACGTTATTTTATGGTAATGTCTGATCAGTACCGAATAAAGTACGTCTCGCTCACTCATAGTCAAAATCTGTTAAGATGCTCTTTAAAGATTACTATTTTTACAATTTTTTTTCAAATATGCAATATATTTATAAAGAATAATAACATTAAAAGCAACTTCCTAAAATAGACGTTTCACGTTGAACTAACGGCGCGACGTGTGCCCCGACACAGCCCCACCATTTTTTGCAATAAAAAATCGATTAAAAATATGTAGGAATCTTAATGAATACTTTAAAATGTTATACATATGAAAACTAAAATTTTTTTTAAGAACATTGTCGTTATTAATAATTAATTTTACGAAATCAAAAATAAGAGATGAGAGGGCATATCTACAGATATACATTTTTGTGTTAATTAATATATAAATATTGAACCCATTCGGACGTTAACTTTAACAGATACAAAATTCTAATCTATTTTTGATTAAAATTAGATAAGGAATCATTAGGAATAAGATGATAAAATCAATTCATTTGTTTACATTATATTATTTTTGAATTTTAATTTTATATATATATATATATATATATATATTTAAAATATTAAGTCATGTACAATATTGTGTTCAATTTACTTATGGTGAGAGCTTATCTGTACAATTGTAGTAATATTCTAAAATTAATCAAATCAAAATTGTTGAAGAGAAATCTAAAAAAAATGTTTAAGATTAAAAAAAAAACAGCTCTACTTACGTTTTTGTCTTTAAAGAACCTTCTTTGAAAGAAGTATAATTAAGTTTATTTTTTGATATCTTTCAATTGACGATTTCTTTACTTTATTATATTTTTACCAGTACTATAATTTTATATCTGAAGATGTGAAATATAACTTTCTATGATAGAAAAAAATGGCGTAATATTTTAGTCTTATAAAATTCTCTGTTACGTTTTTGTTTTTTATTAACTTCCCACCTGTAATGAAATCGATAACATTCCAAAGCCATAAGTAATAAATTATGTTATATTTTTATCTAATATAATTTTAAAGGAAATGTCGATAGCTAGGTGATTTATTAACTTGTCACAATAAGTTTTAAATACATTTCCGAACCAAATAATTATATAATATAATAAAACGAATTAAGAGAATACATGAACATGTGTTTTATTTTATTTTAGTTAAATAAATGATATAAACAGTTATAACTAATATTAAACCTTAAAGCAAATATGTTTTAACTCAACTCATTTTCTAGATTCCATGGTACAGAATAATGTAAATCTCAAAAGTGTTTTTTTTTCAAATATTCATTTTATAACTATTGAATATGTAATGATTATATTGTTCGAAATAATGGAATTGAGATTATCCTATAAGGAATTCGCTATCTTATAAATTTCATTTCTATTAATTCAGATAAGTTGTTAATCTATATATTGATAATTAAAAAGAAAAATTTAATGAGCATGATTATTACTAAATAATTTGAAGGTTGGACATTGTTTCCGGTATCTGGATCCGGAAGCCACGGCCCGCACTGTCTATACCCTGCTTCCTGAAAATCGAATGACATTTATTAACCACAGATAACAATAATACCCTATTGTTAACTTTTTTATTAATTTTTCCAGATAACAAAATTGATAAGACAATTTTTATATCAAACTTCAGCTTGAGATTTCTTGGGAAGGATAAGAAAGATATATGTAGCGCGCTTAAAAAATCGAATCGAAATAATTTTTATACTCGATAAATTATAAGACAAAAAAATACATAAGAAAGTGATTTAATCAATATCGGTTTCACTGTAAAACTTAAGAATTCTTGTTACATAATAATTAATTTCATTCAAAAGGACTCTTGTAAAATCAATAAAAAGCTTTACGAAGATTTCTCAGGGTAGGTATTTAATTTTCAGTTGTTTATAGTTTTGTTTACAAAGTGTATGTAAAATCAAAGTAAATTATAGAGTAATACAATATTTGAATTACTTGAGAGTAGTTATGTGGGAAGCAGCGCGTGTGCGGCGTGCGCGCCGGCAGCGGCACGCGGTTGCGCAGGCACGCGAGTGTTGCCGCCGCGCTCATATACCTGCCGTTGCCCGTCTCACTCTCTGTTAACTCTGATAATATCTGGTGATAAATCGGTACTTGAATATATTTATAACTAGTATCTTCCCTTGCTTCGCTCAGGTGCCTGGGTGCTTAACAATAGCATATGTATTACTCGAGGCGATGATTTATCTGTTTATTATAAATCCAAATCCGTTCAGCTGCTTCAGCGTGAAGGAGCAACAAACATGCAAATTTTGCGTTTAATATAGCCTGATTATTATTTATACCTTAAGCTTTTTCCGCCCATCTATATCTGCTTAATATTTTCTAATTTAATTATATCTATCAAGTATCATCTACTAATAGCTATTTTCAGCTGAGCAACAATTGAGAAGCTTTAAGTATAGTCGAGGAAGCATCTTTCTATTTTAAGAAAATTTACATATTCTCTATATAATATGAATATTTGTATATTATGATTATTGTTTTTTAGGTACCTATACTTAATTTTGTTGGAATGGAACGTTGGGACGTTGTCTAATTTTATGCGATATTGTGATTAAAGATGGGTAGCGCTTTCCTATATCATGTTCAGCCGTATCGAAACAATATTTGTATACCTATTAAATGAAATTCATTTCAAGTAGGGAGGTACCTACCTACAAGCGCTTAAATAATAAATATATTATAAAGGAGAATAGAACAAATTAAATTCAATTAAGTATTTATAAACATACTGGTGCGTTGATGAGTGGATTGTTCAGAGGTTTGCCAGTATGTTCGCACTTGTTCATTATAGCCAGCAACAGGAGATTTGTGTTTGGAACTTCAGTTCCGACGAGAGGCCATTTGCAAGGTGCTGGTGGTCTTCTTAATGCATCTATTTTTGCTTTTGTACGCTGAAAAATGTTGATAATTTGTATTTTAGAGCTTAACTATTTTATTTAGTTATTTTTTTAATTTTCGCTAGTACTTTTTCCTATAGGTAGGTAATAACAAAATGTTCATATAACAAATTTCCTTGCTTATCCTACTGTATCGTTTTTCTGTCTAATATGTTTGATCAATTTGTTTTTAATTGGGCCTAAATTACTTAATTAAAAGTTACATTTAGGTGATAAATAGGCCGTGAGCGATCGCAAGCAGCGAAACGTGTGCGGTTGACGATCACCCGTTTGTCATAGAGTCGCTCGTACTTCTCCCGTTCGTAATCGCGTCGCAATCTTTTTCTACGCTTCTCTTTCTCTTTTGCAGTTTCACTTTTTACTAAGCCACCTGAAAATACGAATAATTCAGTGTTTTAGCAAATATCAAATATAAATATCAAAAATGTCTGTTTACCTCAAATTTATTATTCACAATAATTAAATATATTTTAAATATTAATTTGAATCCATTATCATATAAAAGCTTTATCCATTTATTATTTAAATGTAAAGTATGGAGAGCTCAAACTTTAATTGTGGATAAACAAACCATTCATAGAAATGTATGTATTATGTATGCCATGTGCTTGCTGATTGATATTATCAATGTTGTTAATTTTGATTGATATTATGAAAGAAAATCCGTCTCAAAAACTAAATTAATATTAAATTGTTAATGCAATAAGTATTCAGATAATACTCACTAGATCCAAGTAAGGTAAGAACAGTTAAAACTTCGTGACTAGCGTGTACTATTAGTCGAAGAGAATTCCAAAGTCCCCGCACTAACGATGGTAACATCTAAAACAAGATCATGCAATGTTTTTAATTAATATTTTTTTTAAATAAAAATCGAATAAAAGTATCGAGTAATACGTACGGGAGCTCTAGATTTTTCGATTTTCGGCGGAAAGCATACACCTTGATAATCATGTATCCAATGTAATGTGAAGATTTGTGCATCAAGCAAAGCCCTCATAGCAGCAGGGTGTAGGTTAGCGAGGTGTTCTCTTAGTGGCTTTCGATCCTCATTTTCATCACTATCTTTCTTGACATAAGTGACGACCCAACCCTCTTCATCGATGAGGACGCAACTCCAAATTTCTTCATCACAGCGAGGTTCGCAGTCTTCTTCACACTAGATTTCCCGAATTTTTATTTGAGAATATGTTATATGTTAAGAATATTTTACATATACGAAATTAAATAAAAACCTAAGGATAATAATATTAAATACAACTTACGTCAAAATCAGGATTAGTGATTGAAACCAACAGGTCTTCTAAATGTTGAGGATAGAAGTGATAGCCGGCAACGCCGATCGTGTGGTCACCGTGTCCAAGTGTTCTCGCAGCTGTTAGCCACTGGTACTTTTCACTAAGCTATTGAAAGGTATTAGGCTGTATAATTATGTATTGGTTTTATTAGCAGAAGAGCTGCATTGCAATGAAAATTTATTTGTGTTTGTTGCTGCGATGTCGATTTAATCCAGGATAAACGTCTGTGCTGATAAAAAAATGTCTTCATTCTAATTCAGGCAATTTAATTAAAATACATACCGACAGAGAGGCCTAAGTGCGATTTTGCTTAAAACTACTAAAAAATTACATAATAAACAACTTAAAGTTTTAAGGACATAACGGAGCAGTAGTAGTTATTAGTTCTTCGCTCATCTTTTCAGGAGAAGTGTCTATTGATAATTTTTGTAATGTTTACTTTGGTACATGTTATTTTTAATCCCCGACGAAAAAAAAGGGGTGTTATAAATTTGACGTCGATGTCTGTCTCTGTGTGTGTGTGTCTGTCTGTGGCATCGTAGATCTCAAACGGATGGACCAGTTTTGATGCGGTTTTTTTCATTTGAAAGCCAATTTCCTGGCGGTGGTTCTTTGCCATGTTTGGTTAATATCGGTCCAGCAATGTAAGAGTATCAGCTCTTTTCCAAAATGATTACAAAGGCATTTTGGCGTATGATTACTCGATTAAGTAAGTGCTTCACGCGTGCCTGTACTGTAATCATTAAATGACAATTAATTTGCATAGGGGGTTTTTTAAATTTTTAATTTATATTTAGTAGGAACATTCGCGAACGTGCCCGATAGTCTCATGAAATCGGTTCATTTATTTATCTGACTGTAAATATATGTATATAGCCATAATATAGCTGACGTAATACAATAATTTGAATTGAAATTGTTCCTCATTAATACTCAGCGTAAATGATGTATGTGATTACCAAGAATTTATAAAGTTATCAAGTTTTATAATTTAAGTATCAGATTAAACGCCGGTAAGTATTTGCTTGTTTTTGTGGAGATATAATTTATCTACGCTTGATTAGCCTAAATGGTCCCCATGTTAATCTCCGGATAATACGAAATATTAGACACGAGTATATTAGTGAGTAAATTCAATACAAAAGTGGTGCTGGGAAATTCCAGTTCACATTTTTAGACGGAAAATAGAGTACAAATGAAGCATGATTTAGTTCTCTCTGCCTATCTACTAATTTTTCCAAAACAAATAATAGATTGTGTTGTGAGTCATATATAAGCTGTAGATACTCACGGGTGTGGGTTGAATAAAGCTATTGCGTAGCACTCGTATAGGTGCTACAGGTGCGTGTATAACGAGGGTGTTCTTTGAAGCGACGGCGCGCCGGAACCACGGCTCGGAGACGCCGCGCGACCACAGCGCGCCGTCCGGCGGCTCTGCGTGGGAGGTGGTGGCGCGGTAGGCTATCCATCGTGTAAGACCACTTTCTGCAAAAATGTTTAGCTTTGTAATTACTATAGTATACTTTCATCTTTTTTTACTGCTTCATTAGATATGTACAATTTAGTTTGTTAAAACGTTTACATACATATTTTTGAAATAAAAAAGTATTAACAAATTGAAAATAACTTTTATAATTTATACAACTTAGTCAGTTAGTAACACGTAAGTTTACAGTTATATTATTATATATTATTATAAAGCATTTTTTAAGTGTTTGAATTTTTTTTTATTTCCTGTCTACCAGTGGCGAGGAAGGCTGTGACGGAGCCGAGCGGGAACTCTTCCTCGTCAATCTTCTCCATCCACGGTCCCGTCGCTATTATCTCCTTACATAGTCGAGCCATTAATTCTTCATTACCTTTAATATAAATTTTAATCCTTCTAATAAGCCAGTAACGGTTATCAATATAATTTTTGGTGATTCAGTAAGTACGGTAGTTCCAAATTATATTGAATTAATTGATATCACATATCAGAAATTTAAATCTCTTTATGTGGGATCGAGTATAAAATCTATACATATAATAAAATTCTAACTAAACCGAATCTGTACATTAAATATTTTTTGGAAAATCTTATTGAAATAGACAATATCGATACAGAGGCCGAATAGTTTTTAGAATTTTTGTCTGTCTGTCTGTTACCGCATCACGATAAAACCACTGGACAGATTTTGATGAAATTTGGTATGAAGATAGCTGGTTATCCAGGTCAACATATAGGATACTTTTTACCGCGGGAAAATATCTCATTTCTGAGAAAAAATACAAAAACTGCATTGTAAGAGTATTAAGTATGTATACTAATATGAGTGAAACCTAAGAATTTGGTTTTTGGTCATCTGAACGCGGGCGGAGCCGCGGGCAATGCTAGTATATTATAATTTAATAACAAACAATTTTGGTTTAGGTGCATTAGGTTAGGAATGTGTTGGAAACCACTGAGTAGAAAACAAATAAGAACATTTTATTCATGCTGTTATAATAATAAACTAGCGCCTCCCCCTTGCTTCGCTCGGTTGCGTTCAGGGTATGTTTAAATTTAACTTATTACAGCAGCTATCTGCCAGTGAAAATCCCAAAATCGAAGATTAGCCGGAACAAACAAATAGACAGACAAACAGATAAAAATGTTAATTTTTTTTTATAAGTTATTTTGACATTACAAACAGACACTTCAATTTTATTTATTTGTATAGATTAAAATATTTACATTGGTATGTTTTGTTTCTCAGCGATGGAGGGATGGGTGAGAAGCGATACTTTATTTTCTTTCCAGCAAAGTTGGCTTCTTTGCGACGCCTTTCAATGAAGTGTTTTATAACATCTTCACGAGTTTCGAAGTCTTTGGACGGGAATTTTGAAGGATCTGCGTGTTCACAATATAACCTGAAGTAAACAAATTATGAAAAATAAAGAAATGATAATGACATACTCGTATTTTGTTTGCTGTTCTAAAATGTCTCAAAAAATTGTCTTTTAATTATCATAAGTTTTTGTTGAGTAGAATAAATAATCATATAATTAGTATATTTATTTTAATTAACTATCATTGTAGTGTATGTTATTATGTTAGTAAAATATTGTTATCATGATTTTGATTGATTGATAATTGTATGTATAATAAATAATTATATATTATATAGGAAGCGACATGGAATACGAACATTTATCTATAGAAAATGTTGGAAATGTTAATTTTTTGACGTCATATCTAGTTTTTTCAGCATAAGACAAAGCAAAGTAAATTTATAAACCTCCAAACTACAGCTTTGTTGTTTTTTTTAGAACTTACCATTCTGGGTGTACGGCGAATTCAGTATCTTGCAATACATCAAATGCCTCTTGAGCTAATTTCTGTGTGAAATCGGCTTTCGGCACTGCGTGTCTGATATTAAATTTTGGTAGAGCCACAACTACTGTATAATGATCCATAACTCTCTTCCAATAATAGTCTTTCCTACCTATTAAGGCTCGCATGCCGTTTTCGTAAACAGTTTTCGCGTCTATATCTTCGTGACCCATTGGATAATGAACAATTAGATCCTTTCGGAACTATAAGAATAGAAGCAGCATTGATTAAATAAGGAGGTTAATATAGGTCCAGCCCGAGCTGGACGTGTTAAAAATCATCATTGCACTGAAAATATTGTTTATTAATGATTAAAAAACGTTAGAAAGAGCCGGAAGGCACCTTTCATTTGTATCAAAACATATGTAGGTACTTAACGGAATCCATGATTAGCCAATACTTCTGGAAAGATTAGTTGTTAATAATTTATAATACTTTGATAAGAATTTATTTCCGATATAATATGTCATCGTAAAACGAAGGTGATAAGAAAGTGGCCAGAAAATACGATATTTTCAATAAAACAGGAAAAATAAACATATAAAAATCTTATTATTATATTTTAATTATTTGCTTTGTTGATATTTTAAAATTTGACTAAACATACTCGTAACTTCTAAAATTGCATTTGTAACGAACATACTCATTGCATATGTCAAATTTGTACCTCTAATAAATTTTATGTCAAGGCTTTATTATTTTTTGGATTTAATATAGGTACTTAATTTATATGTAGTATTTATAATAGATTTATTTCTAATAGCGAAAACAGCTAAGTTATCTGAATATAATAAAATAAATATGAAATCACAAAATGTGGATTAAGCCCAAAGAAATCCCATAAAAAGTGGTGCTATTTTTTTATCATATAAGACTAATCTAATATTTAGAGTAAAATAGAGATATACAATACAAACGTTGGCCAAATCGCATTCAGGTGGGAGGCTGGTTGAAATATTACGTACTTTTTTCCAGTTCTCAGGGTACTCTCTAGGAAGATGATCTTCTGCAGCTTGTTCAACATCAAGAAAGTCCACAGTTCGATACCCAGGCTTTAATATGTCACCGTCAAACTGAAAAAAACAAATCAGGTAAAAACAGCTTAATAAAAATTAATGCGCAGTATCAAAAGGATTACTTTAATCTGTGATTCTCTGTGTATGACTATGATAAAAGTTTACTTTGCGTAGTGGCAATGTGATCACGAAACTACCTTGTACAACTTGTACTTGGCAGGTTGTGGGTTCATGAAACATATAAATAAAAAAAGAAAATTATAGTTTCTGAGGATAGTTAAAAAAGTAATAGAAAAAATAAATTGAAAGATTGTCATATAGCTTAGAAAAGAAAAAAGTATTTATAAAAAACTTTTAATTACTCTGGTCAAATGGTGGAAAAATTCCCAAATTTATATTTTTAAATAAGCCTCAAAAAATTATCCACGCATTCAAAACTCTTCAAAAAACCAAGTCAAATTCTTTGAATTCTTTTCGAAGAATACTTTATTTGTATTAAAAGAAGTTATTAATTACCCACGACTCTTTTTATTCACGCCATTCTTTCAATATTAGATTTAAGTCAGCAGTGACCAAATTTCTTAAAAAATATTTGGGCGTTGGGGAGGTTTGGGGGGTCATGACCGCCATGATTCGCGCTTGTGTGGGTAGTTTTCCCTCAAATAGCGTGTATCTGTCCTTCTAGGTTGTCATGATATGTGTGTTTGTACTTGTGGGTGTTATCTACCGAAACTCAGAGCAGAACTCTCCAGTTGAGTGTGTCTACATCATCATTGTGATGACAAAGCTGTTGATATGGTATTTGTGTTTGAATAATAATATTATATAATTTTTCTTTATTTTAATGTAAACCCCTTAATTTTATGCGTATATAAAATAAATCATTTTTTTCTATTTGTAACGCATCTTTAACTACCCTATTATTACATTATCGAGTATATCCTTGAACGTTTTTTGCATAGTGACCACCTGGCACCTACCGTTAATGTAAGAGAGATGATGCGTGAATAGGAAAGTATAGTGTACTAGCATTGCCCGCGGCTCCGCCCGCGTTCAGATGACCAAAATCCAAATTCTTAGGTTTTACATATTAGTATTACATTGCAGTCTTTTTATTTTTTCTCAGAAATGAGATTTTCCCGCGGTAAAAAGTATCCTATATGTTGATCGGATAAACAACTACCTTTATACCAAATTTCATCAAAATCCCTCCAGTGGTTTTTCCGTGATGCGGTAACAGACAGACAGACAGACAAACAGACAGACAAAAATTCTAAAAACTATAGATTCGGCCTCTATCGATAATAATGTCTATTTCAATAAGATTTTCCAAAAAATATTTAATGTACAGATTCGACTTAGTTACAATTTTATTATATGTATAGATAATGAATGGTGGTGTGACTTAGAAAACAGCTGAACCGATTTTAACAAAGCTTTTAGTGGCAGACAACAATTTACAATTAATTCGTACAAAAAAGATCATTTATACTAAGGATATTATAATAAGGTACAGTAAGAAGAAGCTTAACTGAATATAACCGGATATTGCACTGTCAAGTAAATATATCGAGAGAGTGTAATCGTAACACGCGAGTAGAGTCATGGACGTAAGCTAAATTAAAATAGAAAGCGTTTACTAATCCAATAATAATACAAATAAATTTCTGAGAACTTATCTTATTTTTGCAGATAAGAACATGAATATACATTTGAAAATTATTATAATAACGGAAAAATAATCCATTCATTGACCATTAAATTAAATCTTATGTAGATAATAGGTAAAAAATAAAATCAGAAGGTAGGTAGGTATTTTGTTATTACTATATCTATACCTGCATATAATAAAATTGTAACGAAGCCGAATCTGTACATTAAATATTTTTCGAAAAATATTTAATTAAGAGGATTGTGAAGTGCCGATACGCGGCGAGAGTAGGTATTTTTAAAAATGCTATCTGTTTCATACCGCTTTGCATCCCCCCGGCAGTGAACAACACAAATACAACATACGCAAATTCTCACACACACTATGATAGCAGCAGCCGGTGACGCGCGGGCGCTTGCGGGGGGCGGGGGCGGGGGCGGCGCGACTCGGCGCAAGAGCAATTTCAAAGTTTATCTAATATCTACGGTTTGCGTACAATATACATTCCCTACAAGTTACATCGCACCTTTATTCATAAAATAACTGAAATAACTCTAAATTACAATTTTGTGGCGAATATCATTTAAAATTTGACTTGTTTAGATTGATGACTTCAAAAAATCATAGAAAAATAAATATGTGATTTAGATCAATTACAAAAAGCTCGTTCCAAAAGTTGAAAGTTTTAGAATTTTTTGTTGTTTATGTACTAATAGACCCATCGGAATCCTTTTATTTTTAAAATAATTTATTTATTGCAAACCTGAAGTTTTATGATTTTAAAATGTTAGCAGGTATATAAGGAATAGAAATTCATAAAATGACCTGATCATGAATGATGATGATTTACGATTTTTTAACAAATCTATGACTAAATTTTATAAAATATATCAACTTAATGTTTTAAAATATATTTTTAACTAATGAATAAACAAGATTAGATTACGAATGAATTTCATTTCTTTTTGTAATTGTCCTAAAATCATTTTTTTCAGAAAAATCAATAAAATTAACTGCAAAAACTAATAAAATATCGATAAATTCGAAAAAATTATAACGAATAGTATGTGTATATTTATAAATATACATATGCTATTCGTAATATTTTTTTAAAATTATAACGAATATTATAAATTATAACGAATATAAAATAAAAAAATATAAATTTTACAAAAATAAAAGTATTTTTATTGCTCCTTCTAAACGGTAGTAGTCCAGCAATTAGCAAAAGAAAGCGCGTGACCGGTGGAGGGCGAGGGGTGGAGGGGTGTAGGAAGACCCTTACTCATTTAAACTTATACAAACAAATATCTCGAAAACTTTGAGGTTATCGTAGAAAGTGTTATTTATCAAAGTTGTAGATTTTTACTAGACCTTTTACATTTGTAGAAAATATTTTTCGATAGAACGTCACAGTGAGCCGGAAATTGAAAAAAACTATTTTTCAACGCTTTGCGGTCTCCCATTTCTCGAGTGTAGCTGGACAGATGGGGCATTTTACGAATTTCTAATCCTTATATACCTGCTAACATTTGAAAATTATGAAACTTCAGGTTTTCAATATATTGTTGTCAGATTCCGATTGGACTATAATACTAGTATACATACCAAATTTTAGCTTTCTAGGACTTCAGGAAGTACCCTAAGAGTTTTGATGATCATCAGTGAGTCAGTGACGAAATCGGAGTTTTTTAGATATCAATAAAATCTAATGTAAAAGAGCTATGCAATTGAAACTTTTTATGTTTAGCTAGCATTGCCCGCGGCTCCGCCCGCGTTCATATGACCAAAAACAAATTCGTAGGTTTTACATATTAGTATATTCGTACATTGCAGTTTTGTATTTTTTCTCAGAAATGAGATATTTTCCCGCGATAATCCTATATGTTGATCCGGATACCACCACCAGCTACCACCACACCAAATTTCATCAAAATCTCTCCAGTGGTTTTTCTGTGACGTGGTAACAGACAGACAGACATACAGACAGACAGACAAAAATTCAAAAAACTATAGATTCGGCCTCTGTATCGATAATAATGTTTATTTCAATAATATTTTCCAAAAAATATTTAATGTACAGATACGGCTTAGTTACAATCTATACATACGAGTATAATAAAATTCTAAACTTTGGATTGAATCCTTTCAGTATCGATCGATATATCGATATTACCTTCTCCTCCCTAGGAGATAATAATATCGATAGCACCTTCAACATCACTACAGTCTAAAATATGCCCCTGCCCCCGACCCGTATGGTGCGATAGAGAGAGTTGCAAGTCTTAGACTCAATTACCTACATTTCCTTTTTGAAATATTGTTTCGGGCGATAACGTTTTCACCCCCCTAAACATTAACGAAATGAGACGATTTTGGTCTCATTAGATTCAGTACACCTTAATCTAGGTCTGTACGTTTTCCTTTTTTTGTAATTCAGTTTAGTTTAATTTAAAAAAATAAAAACGCTGGAGGAAGTTTTTAGGTCAAAAATATAGATATTTAGATGCTAATAACTTCTGTCGTACGCAATATTTCAAAAAAATAAAAACGTACGGACCTAGATTTTGATTATATCTACAACATTTCCAAAAATTATGAAAATTAGACTATGTTTAAGGGGGGAAAAACGTTATCGCTTTTTGTATGAAAATTTACAGGTTCACAATCCTCTTAAGTGTCTAAATAGACACTATTATCGAAACAGAGGCCGAATCTATAGTTTTTTAGAATTTGTGTCTGTCTATCTGTCTGTCTGTCTGTTACCGCATCACAGAAAAACCACTGAAGGGATTTTGATGAAATTTGGTATGGTTATAGCTGGCTATCCGGGTCAACATATAGGATACTTTTTACCGCGGGTAAATATCTCATTTCTGAGCAAAAATACAAAAACTGCATTGTAAGAGTATACTAATATGTAAAACATAAGAATTTGCTTTTTGGTCATTTGAACGCGGGCGGAGCCGCGGGCAATGCTAGTCATATATATGTATGTATCTGTTTTTTCTTGTAGGTGATATAAATACAACTAATCGCATGTTATCTCATTCTCAGGTACTTACCACAGGTTTAGCATTTTCATGTAAAACAATGTTGCCGCGATGATCCACTATTGAAAGAGACCCTCCTGCACCAATCTTAAATTCAAAAATTCATAATCTATATCAACATAAAATTCGCAGAAAAAATTTAATACGGACTAACTCCATACAATGACAGGTATAAAGAACGATTAAATGCTATCAAGATTTTTAATTTCTTAGAATAAAATTCAGTACCTAAACACAAGAAATGAAGCACGGTGAATATATAAAATAATTAACCATTAGGGAAATGATTATCTCTTTATTATGATAATAATACGGTTATTCAACAATTTGTAGTTCTCGCTGTTAACTTTGAGAGCGTTATTGACTTCAAGCAATTTTAATTATCACGTACATAGCATTGCTTATAAAATTCAAGTACTTGAGAGATGTAGAAAATTGTATCAAGTTTTTAAAATGAGGTTTGTGAGACCTCGTGCTCATTATTCCGTAGCAAATTCTATTATCGAGCCACCTATGACCTAAACCCTGCGAACGAAAAAGGCCAATTTACTTATTTCGCACTCAGATAAAATTGTTAAAAATGGTAGTCATCATAAGGTGCCTAACGGTCGTTATGAAAATCTGACAGCGTAAATATTTGAAAACACGAGTACCTATATAAGAAATATTTTGTGCCAACTTTTCCATATTTCCTTATTTTTTTATAAAATTGTATGATATTTTATTTACGGGAATCTAGAGCTTTTTATTTCATTCCCAATTATTTTAATGCAATGAGTGCTGAAATGAATGAATGAGTGTATGAAACTGTACCTATTTTAAGTCTAACCTTTCAACAGTTTTTCTTATCATCTTAAAACATGAATTTAAACGATGTATTTTTCTTATAAGTAACGGAATTGCTGTAGATTTTTGTTATTTTTACGCCATATAAGTATATAACTACACAGAAAGCATGAAAATTATAAGTAATCATAAAGTAGGAAAATATAGAAAATCGGTGTAGGTAATGCTCGTCAGTGTGTACTTAATATTTTCATAGAAATGTTGGTACTTGATAAATAGTATGATTAATAGTAAAATTACAGTGATTCATTTCTAGATTACTATGTACTTCAAATTCACTATCCACTCTTAGGTTGTCAATGACCTATTTTCAGGGCTTATAGTGGTAATTCCCCATAAATTACAAGTATTTCATGAAAGTCGCCCTTTGCTGATTAGATATGTATTTTTGCTTCTATTACAAAAAGTTTTGTTCTGTAAACGATTAGTATGTAGGGATACTTTTAACTTTAAAAAAAACATTAACAATATTTTAATAAGCTCTTACCAAATAGAATGGCAACACCAATTTTAGATGATCAATGGGAATATCAACACCAGCAACGCCTAATAGCCGGTTGACAGGGTACTGAAAAAGTATAAATGCACACAGCAAAACTAAATGTCGAGGTCGTTCTTTCGTCTTTTTTTTTTAAACACATCATCAACATAAAAGTGCCACATAAAAAAAGATTTTAACTAAAAGAATTTGCCTTATTTAATTTATTTTAAATAAAACTATCTTTTCTCTAATATCTTTTTTTTTTGTAAAATAGTGGTTAGGCACTGGCTGTAACAAGTATGTATATAACGCCTTTGAGACGGCTAAAACCTTAGTCTCTCCCGTGACCATGATTGATGTAAAGCATTCGAAACGTCGGGAACCAAAAATCAAAATAAATCCACGAAATAATCCGAAAAGATAGTTTTATTTAAAATGTCAAATATTCGCGTAAATCTTAGAAAGTATTATTTAATTAAATTAAAGTTATAGTTTTTATAAATATTCAATATTTATATTCATAAAGAACCAAGGTTGAGGATAACTAAGGTTCATAATATGTATCTACGTTCAAAAATAGCTCCTTGGTATTGCGAACTTGATAAAATTTTAATGCTTATTAAATCCGCTAAACGTAATGGCTATTATTATAAAAACACTGATTTATAGATTACTCAAATATGATATGGATTATTGATAAAGCATAAATAAATAAGAACTATAAATACTATTACCGTTCTGGTTGAGTTCCTTTGTTTTTCCTGAAATTACAACTCGAGTTACTATTTTGAATATAGAACTAACGTTTGTTTTTTTTTTTAAGTAATGGCAGTTACCTACTGTAATATTCGTCATAATTTTGCTTTTAAAGCGTTTGCTGTTTTTTAATTCTTAAAAATTTCTTTAATTACAATAATTATTAACTGTTATTTTTGAGACTTAACATGGACGGAAAGTGGACTATTGAGAGAGAAACAATCAATTTGGAAATTAATAAGTCGAACATTATCTAAGTCATTGTTATACCTATTCTTCAAAAAATCTTTTGCGCGTTTTAAGCAATTATAATTTATGATGTCGATGAAACTATAAAAAAATAACTTACCTCATCCAAAGTAATTGTAATGTTCTGAAAAAAAAACTTTACGTAAATTAAATTCTAAAAATAAAAAAAAAACAACTGTAAATTTATTTAATATATTGCGAAACATAAAAAATATATACCTACTCGAATTCAGAAATCCAATTTTTTAATGAAAATTTAAAGTTTCACAATTTTTATTCGAATCTTTCGTACTAGCATCCTTTTTTCAAGATATGCAACAAAATTGAGAATGTCTTATTTAGTTTTTTAACTCGTTATAGTCAATTATAATACCGTTATAGTTAGTTCTTAGGATTATTGTAATATCTCTATCTCATCTCTACCTGCCTCTATCTTATAGTAAGCTTACCTCCCAAGTAGTATTATCAAAGACCGGCACAGAAACACTTATTTGAAGTCTGTAGTTTATATCCTCACCCTCGTAGTACTGCCCATATTGGTCCTGAATTATACGAACTATTTTCATATATAAATCAAGGAAGAAGGTAGTAATTAAATATTAAAATTAAGTTAAATATAAGAATATAAATAGATAATAAGTACTAACGAGCTGATGCATATGTATATAATCGCCGTATTGTTTTTTTGTTGTAAGAAACTGATCTTTGTTTCGACGCAGTTCACTATAGCGATATGTTTGTTCAATATTTTCCTTCTGTTGCCAGTAGTGTTCACTCCTACGAGGATCCTGTAATATGTTAAATATGTTGTATTTGGCAAATTATTTACTTAATTTTACTGCGTGTATTGCATAGGTAAATTTGTGAGTGAAAACAGCCAACAGAAGTGTTCTTTTTATTGTCTCATGGTAAAGTTACATACTATTCGAGATGATTTCACATTGCCAAGTACTTATCCTAGCCATTGCCAAGGTCTTGTGTAGGACCATGACTCTGAAATTTTTGATAATTTTTTTGACAAAAACTCCTGCAGATTAGTTTCATGATTTGTGGTTTAACGTAACTCGAACTCTAAAGGTGTACAGGTTCAGTAGCAGGAAGGCAGTTTAATTTACATTTGTAAAAAAAGTATATTTTATCTATATCACTGTATATCTTTGAATATTTTCGTAAAAACAGACGCTAAAGATTATTAATAAGAAGCTGATAACACTAAAAGTAAACAAAATTTTGAAATATATTTACCATAATTTTATTCATAAATCATGAATATTATGTTTGATGAAATGCATTAACAGTATAACCAGAATTACCTCAATGTTAGCGTAAACATCGCTATATACTCTTAATCTTTGTTTTCGTTGCGCTACTAAAGGTCGCTCCATCACTCGTAGAATATTCAGCACCTGTTCGGTTACGTCGGAGTCGGTGACCAATTCCGCATAGAAACCATCTCGTTCACATGTTAATGAATTCGCGTAAAATCGAGTAGAGTCCCGCAAGCCGAAAGGATCATGTAACCATAGAACGAATAGTCTGGAATACAGTTTTACATTTTGTGTCACATTTCTTCGCTCATACGAAACCGTTCTTAGAAACCGGTAACCAGCACTCCGTACTAATTTTTCCTACCTTCCCTAGGGTATCTGACGTAACCAAATGTACGTTTAAACCTGGTCAGATAAAGTATTTACATATTAAGAAGATTTGGATAGATTGGATCAGTGATTTATAATAATAAACAGGCATACAGTATCAACGTCTCTCACGTTGTGTTTTATGTATATTATATAAGTAAGGATGTAGATCATTGACCCGACGTAGAGATAAAATATGCGCTGACGGTCGCAGATTTGATTCTTGTGAGGATTTTTAATACAAATAAACGTTCAGATGTTAGTTTAAATCTGATTAAAATAAGACACAGTATTTGATGCAGCCACGCATCTTTTCAAATTGTGCGAAAATCGATATGAAGGTATTTTTCCTCTGTCTGCTAGGTAATATAAAAATAATTAATGTGTGGATATAGGTTTAGAGAATATTATATGTACCATAATATTAATTAAAAATATAACATATATATAAATACTGTACATATATTACCTAATTTGTCCATTAGGATCGAGACGATGCATTAGATCATTATAATTTTCTTCAATAGTGTCCGTTACCAAAACAATTGCCTGTTGGCACGCATTCGGCGTGTCTTTTGCCTTGAGTTGATTGTTAAGAATTTGTATTGACTCTATGAGTACCACCTCCATATTGGTTTCGTTTTTTGGATTTTGGTCCTTAAGTGAAGCCACCATAGCCGCTGAATTTACATGATTAGCCTATGAAATTTTTAAGATTGCTTATAGCATTCTGTTAAAATTAATTTATTAACTGTGAGCCGATATGAGATATGTCCGGGTAAAATATAACTTGATATTATAATGTAGTTGTATTAGATTTAAGAACTTTATAGTTTTACTTTTTCTCACTCTTCTAATATAATGAAAAGGAGCCAAACGGCCAAATTTACTAAGTAGCGTAATTCTTAAATTATGCAAATACTACAAAATAAGTGTTTGTAACATGCCACTTTAACAGTTATCTTATTTCTATAATTTATTTTTACAAAATAAATTTTAGACGTCTAATGTAAAGTAAAAGGTGGACAATGATACAAATAAATCCTTTGTATACTTACTGGCACAAGCTTTTTGTCGAAACATGGTATTGGAGATTCTATTACAAGATTGAAACGTAGTACATTTACTTGATCATCATCAGTTAAAGCGTTGAGCAGAGCGTGGGTAAACTGCTCGGCAATGAATCTGTTCGAGGAGTTCATGGAGCCTGAGAAGTCATACAGTATGAGGAAGTCGCGTGGGGCACCACTCGCGCTGACGTACCATGGTCGCAGTCTACAGTCGTATAGATCTTCGCCGTCAGTCATTAATTTATACATACTATGCCATAAAGCCGCTAAAAAAATTAATAAAATATAGTGAAATACATTGTAAGCATGTTTTTGTATTAAATAAATTTAAATTTAAAAGCCAAGGGTCAGTGTATGGTGGCTTTAGGCACATATAAAGCGGGAGCATGGTTATCGGTTGATAATATAATAGATAAAAATAAAATACATTTTATATGACGCGTGCAGCGTGACGTCGCGAGCGAGGTCGCAGGCGGAAGTCAGTGATTAAATAACATTTACTGTAAAACATTATAATATAAATGTAATCTATTGCAAATGTAGTAATTATCGATACATATATGTTAATGATATTTCAGGGAATCAACAATATCATAAGTAAATTAAGTTCGTGATTAAGTATGTTTTGTTTACATAAATATAGTCATACTAGCGGCTCATCCTCGCTTCGCTCGGGTTCGTCGCTAGGTACGTTTTAAATAGATATAAATAGCTATTAGCCAGCGTTAGCCATATAAAGTTTAATTTTTTTTCGTTCATTTTTCATTTTTTCTCTTTATTAAAACCTTCCGTGGACCTTAAGGAACATACGAAAAAAAATTTTGCCGAATGGGTCCAGCCATTCTTGAGTTATGCGCTTACCAACATTCATTTTCATTTATATATAAGAAGATTGATAATACCTGGATAATGTCGCAAAAATCCTTTGGCACTACACAAGTATTGTAAGCCAATCGTAGAGTCTTGAGCGTAGTTTTCTCGAAAAACAGATATCAATCCTTCAGTCCAATGAATATGTTCTATTATACGAGGATCTGTAATTGTATTTTATTGAATTATTGTTATATAAAAAAATACTGTAGGAGGATTATTCATTTTGTTATTAATCAATCGACTGTCATTTCTATGAAAAATGTTTCTTATATTCATAGTAGCAAATGGTAGTCGCGAATACATATTATGCCAATTTCATGAGCATTTCACTGACCTTGATACAAACCTCTTGAGGCCGATTCTTTTGTATAATTTTATAATAATTGGGAGACTAAATTTTAAGTGTACTTGGCTTATAAATGTGAAATGTAAAAATATTCATATGCATTTAAAGTAGCTATATATATACATATGTATATGATACGTAAGATTATTATTGTTCTCACCGCATTGAAATACCTCAGCGGCAACGTGCACGCTGCTGTACTCTAAAGAAACGTTCGCATCAAAGTGGACGCTATTCGTAAGCTTCACTTTGTTTAATCTGCTGCAATTCAAAGGGAGCTCGAGATCGCTCTCAGGAGTTTCCGGAGCTTCTGGATCATCTACACCCTAAAAAGTTGTTACTTTTAAAAAAGTAACTTATGAAACAGATTTTCCTCTACTTTACAAAATATAAGATTACTTTATAAACTAAATTAATTTGAAAATTATGGGCACTCAATTTTATACTGTGTGTGGTTTTTCCAATAAAATAATATAGAGTCAGATAAAAGTGTATTTTAATCTTGTATTTTCGTAAATAAGTACCTACGTATGATGTGGAAGATCTGATAGTTCAAAGGTTATCAAAAAATCATGATAAAAGATATCATTTACACTAATACGACTTTTTTCGATTCGAACACAGTATTTTTATTAAGTTAAGGATGATTTCCGGGATAAAAAGTATTCTATGTCCTTCCCAGGGTCTCAAACTACCTACTTATCAAATTTCATCTAAATCGGTTCAGTAGATCCAGACATTACCCTCTACCTCACAAACTCACAAACTTTACCTCTTTATAATATTAGTATAGAAATATAGATTATTGTCACATATTGAAAGGGTTTTCATTTTTTATTTACTAACTGTAAAGTCATCGACACATATGATACGTCATACGATGTATTATATACGATGGACTGTGTATGGGTAAATTATTATTTATTAATTATAAATGCTATATCTAGGCTAATCTTTGACTATACATAACTTATACTATCTATACTTATAATAAAGTTGTAACTAAGCCCAATCTGTACATTAAATATTTTTTTGAAAATCTTATTGAAATAGATATTATTATCGATACAGAGGCCGAATCTATAGTTTTTAGAATTTTTGTCTCTCTGTCTGTCTATCTGTCTGTCTGTTACCGCATCACGGAAAAACCACTGGAGGGATTTCGATGAAATTTGGTATGATGATAGTTAATTATCCGGGTCAACATATAGAATACTTTTTACTGCGGAAAAATATCTCATCTCTGAGAAATCGATACTAAACGTTAAAACGTAAGTAGGAACTAACACGAGCGTAGCGAGGGTGAGTCGCTAGTATATTATATTATACTATATATGGTATTATATCATTGGTCATGTCATAGTGACTTGTTGAATGAGAATCATACGAACAAAGAAATAAACATATATTGAAGATTTAGTAAAAAATATGCAGTTTTTAATGGAAGGTTGCGTCACAATTTTTCTAGAAATTCTATGCCTTAATTTCGATATTAAACAGTTGTTTAATGTTCAGTTATCGGCAAATCGTTAGTTAACTCATTCCGTAATTTTAAAATTATTATTTTATTCTTATACAAATATTTCTATGAGCTAAATATGTTTTTAATATAATCGAAATAATTTTGAATATTTATCATCCAATCTTAATACTACCTTTACAGATTGTGTTTCTGAGATCCAACGATACAGCTTTAACTTTCCGTACTTATGTAGCTTCATACAAAGCGTGGGTTATGTGCTTGGGGATTAGACAAAATGTCACTACAATCGTTAGCATTAATAATAATAATTAAAAAAATGTATAATATTATCGTATCTGAGTATCTTTTCAGCGAATATGGAAATTTTCTATTAGCGATATCATTTGTACAAAATTAAAGTGTTATTTTACTAAGGTAGCTGATTA
The DNA here is from genome assembly GCA_921882275.1 of Brenthis ino. Taxonomy (NCBI): domain Eukaryota; kingdom Metazoa; phylum Arthropoda; class Insecta; order Lepidoptera; family Nymphalidae; genus Brenthis; species Brenthis ino. Next base: position 21,927,722 of record OV170232.1, on the reverse strand, counting down.
AAAACTTAGGTAATTGTGAAGACGCACACAGAAATCTTTGGTCACTTAAATGTAATATTACTCGTAAATACTTACATCGCTTTTTACGAAGTGATAATCACTAGGCGGTGGAAATCTGTTTGCAGCTAATTCTTCTGCTTTTCGCATGATCATTTCTGCTGCTTGACCTCGTCGTTCTAGCAGCTCCTCTATCGCTTTCGAAGTCTTTTCTACGATGGCTGGACCATTTCTCACTTCAATTTTTACATCAGAAAATCCCTTTAATAAGACATCCCGTCGCACAAACTGTGTCTCAGTTTTGTATAGTTTCTCCGATAATTCTTGTGCCCATTGCTGTACTCTACGGATTTATAAAAACTAACAAATCAATAACACAATACCCTATAGTTTTTTGACCACGACATCTTGGTAGCAGTTGAAGGTCATTAAATAATTTCTTAAGTAGATCAACCTCTAGAGAAAAGAATGGCGTGGAAAGGCTTGTGTGAAAAAATTATATTTAATACTTTTAGAAACTCTTGTCGAGTGGAGATGAAAGAAACTACTAATATGACACTCCTTAATAATATGGTAAATACATAATAAGTTTGTTGACTTATTCTACTTACACGCAGTAACAGATCGACGTGTTTATTGCTTTATTTCTTAACAACATATAATATTCAATGTAATTCATAAGAGTAAAGATTATTTATGATGGTCTGAAGGAAGCGAAGGCGGATAACTTATACTATAATAAAAATTACATTAAATTCCTATCCTCTTTTATATATTTAGCCGAATACTAAAACTACTTCTTCTTAATCGAAAAACTAAAAAGAAATAATAATATTTTAAAAGAAATATAATATATTATGCATTAATTTATACTCACTGTGTTGGTGTAATCATTTTTTCTGGCCGTTTCTTTTTCGGGATTACAGGTACGTAATTAATTTTCGTTACATTTTCAATTTTAAACTGCACATTTTTAGTTTTACTTTTATTCACTAACAGATGTCCTTGACGTTCTTCTAAGGATTTTTTTATACTATCCACTGAGTTAGTTTTGATCGACGCCAATACGTGTAAAGTACATATGGCCAATAACAGGATAGATTCAAGTTTTATGAACATTATGTATTTCTAACGTTTTTTTTTCATTTAATTTTTGTTATGAACGATCATAATGAACCGGACCTTAGAAAGTAACGGAGGGCGGGCGGCGATGATGAAAACTGTATGCAGACTCCGCGGCGAGTACGTTATGGAAGCTCCCGCCGTGACGGCGCCATTCTCCCCTTGCCAATACGAATCTTATCTGGTTTTGACCTACATAACAATTTTTTGATATAACCTATTCGTACATATACAATTTTTATAACTTTATTTAAAAAGTTATACTTGTTACTATAAGTATGATTTGTTAATACAGGAGACGTGAAAATTGGTAAAATACGAGCACAACAATAATACATTTATTATTTAAAACGATTTTATTATAGCTATTGCTGTGCGTAGTGATTTGATTTGAATTATATGACTTACTAGCATTGCCCGCGGCTCCGCCCGCGTTAGATGACCAAAAACCAAATTCTTAGGTTTTACATATTAGTATACTCTTACATTGCAGTTTTTGTATTTTTTCTCAGAAATGAGACATTTTCCCGCGGTAAAAAGTATCCTACATGTTGACCCAGATAACCAGCTATCACCATATATCAAACAACAAATTTCATCAAAATCCCTCCAGTGGTTTTTCTGTGATGCGGTAACAGACAGACAAGCAGACAGACAGACAGACAAAAATTCTAAAAACTATAGATTTGGCCTCTGTATCGATAATAATGTCTATTTCAATAAGATTTTCCAAAAAATATTTAATGTACAGATTCGGCTCAGTTAGAATTTTATTATATGTATAGATTTGTAGACATACTCTATGCTAGTGACATTTAAATAGTGAAAAAGTTATTCAGTATGCAGTAAATATTAAAATAGTTATTGAGTTATTACTGTTATTCTATAGTGCAAACAGTCCTAGATCCAAAGGAAGGTCATTATTCACCTATTTGCCAGATGAAAATATTTTGTACTAAATATAATCAATCAAGGTCCATTAACTAAAAATAATGTAGTAATTTTTCTATTTATATGTTTGTCCCATTTGCTTACCATTAGCTGCTATACCGGGTCTTCCTGTCAGAAAAAACAGTAGAATTAATGCAAGTTGCATCTTTTTTAAAAGCCACAATATTAAAAACAGACAAATAAAAACCATGTCTGATAAAGTAATCTAAATTTATATATGATGTTCTCCTAGCCGATTCCGGCCACGGCGGCCAATCTCAATGAGATTAGCCAACTGCGCAGGAGATATTATAGTGCTCAAGTGTACGCGCAGACACAAGTGCACTCTCTATTCCTATCACTCTTATACTCCGGTGGGACGACCACTCGACACGACCGGTGAGAGTTAAGGCGCAGGACCGACAGCTTTACGTGCTCTCCGAGGCACGGGGGTGAAACACCGCCAACTTCCCAACTCCGGGCTGTTACTGAGACTTACTATACAGGAAGAATCAATAACTAAACTTGGCCCGACCTGGGACTCGAACCCAGGACCTCCGGGTGTACAGCCGTACATGCTAGCCACTACACCACCGAGGCAGTTAAATATATATATATATATATATATATATATTATATATATATATATATATATATATATATATATAAAATGCTTTGTCCTGAATGACTGACTGACGAATGAACGCACAGCCTAAACCGCTGCTCGTAGAGACCTGAAACTTGGAGTTTGTCTTCCTTGTATGACGTAGACATTCGATAAGAAAGGATTTTCCGAAATTCTACCCCTTAGGGGATGAAAAAGGGGGGCAACGTTTGTATGGGACAACGTCTTGGTCCAATCTACTTCAAATTTTGCATAAACATTCTTTAACAGAATTAATGGAATACGTGCTTCGTATTTTATTGAACCTCATCACCTAATGGGGTTAAAAAGGGGTAGAAAGCTATTTTGAGAGTAATCTGCTTCGAAGTTGATATCAATACTCCTTAGTGATTTTGATTTTTAAAAAATTTGTTTAAAAACTCAAACCGATCTTATTCAAAAAAGCTTGAACTCACATGAAAGCGTGGTGCAATGCAAATACTCTTTAAAATTTTAAGTTTCCGTACTATATTAGTACCGCATTTGAAGGTTTTGCCCGAGACTTCGTCCGCGTAGAAGTTGAAAATGGTTCTAATAGGATTTTTAATTGGTTTTTTACATTATTAATTTTGTTATAACATATAAATTATTATGTTTAAATGTTTGAATGCTTATAAAATATAACAATCTTTATTATAGTGTAGAGATTTAAAGGTTAAATAAACATGAAAATAAAATAAAATTTTGTTATATTTTATGTACACAAAGAAGCGAGGGTGAGTCGCTGTATAACATAAAGCCAAAGAGTTTATTTTTGCTAGTATATATAAATAATATTTTTTTTATAATACGCTAGCGACTTTCTCTCGCTTCGATCGGGTGCATCCCTAGGTACGTTTTAAATATAAATAGTTATTGCGAGTGTACTTTAGGAGATACACATATGATTGATATTGCAGACATTTCTGTAGGCCATTTTAAGACCTATAATTTTCTATTACATTAATTTGATGTATGTCTTAAGATTTGGCCAGCATTAGCCTAGTTAGTTGGGGTAGTTAGCTATCATTACACAACATTTTGTTAAAATCGGTTTAGTATTTTTTGCATGAAATTAATATTTGTGTATACAAATATACAGACAAACATACAAAAATTTTAATAGTTATTGTTTTGGGGTCTATAGGTATACACAATACGTTACAGTCATTGTTTTTATAAGCTATTTTGCTAAGTTACTGTTTTAGACCCTGGGAAGGACATAGGATATTTTTATCCCTGAAAGCATCCCTTAAGGGAGGTGAAAAATGCTTTACGACCTATTCTCATACCTACCAAATATACAAAAAAAATCATTAACATCGGTCGAGCCGTTTCGAAGTGCGACCACAAACATCGTGACACGAGACTTTCATATATTAGACTAGCATTGCCCGCAGCTCCTCCCGCGTTCAGATGACCAAACACCAAATTCTTAGGTTTTACAGATTAGTATACTCTTATATTTTGTGAATTTTTTCTCAGAAATGAGATATTTTTGGGCGAATGGCGACCTTATATAGCTACTTTCATAAATTTTATAGGGTTATTTAAATATTTAATATTGTTAGTCTGATATGGACATCCTTTGACTGGGCTCTAGAGCTTTCTGATCCAAGCGCATCTCAGCTCAGATCTGCTTATATTCTCGAGACAAATGGTACAAATGCCAATTTTGACATTTCTGTAGATCAAATAGTGTCTTTCTGTAAATCAATTAGGTCTATATACAATATGTATAGGTTTTGGTCTCGTCCAGACCAAAACCTCACAATGATAACAATAAACATTTTTCTTATTGTATAACGTATACATACCAAGGAAAGTTCCTTAATACAAGAAGAGCGATTAAATATTTACATTATGTATAAGATAATACCAAATATGATAATGATTGAATAAATTTTGTTCTATGCTGTTTAAATTGTTACTACGATGTCCATTGTGTTTTTTTTCGTTTTTAGTAACATTAGCGTCATAAATTATGTGCAATTGACACACTTGAAAGCTATTAAAAAATAAAAGTATTGAATTAAGCAGTAAGATAAAAAAATTTATCTCCGATTTGATACTATATTAGTTGCTGATTTGTGTTTTCTAGCCTGTATTTAGTTTAATACAGATAGAAAAAAGATAAAAAAACAAAATCTCTTCGCTTTAAAAACTTATTTAGTTTAATATGACTCTATGTTCAACTTAAGAACATAAGGGGAATGTATTGTTTGTCGAATGTAACTGATAAAGAAAATGATAATACAAAATGATACGAACAAATCTAATTAAAAGGAATTATTTAGATTTATATGATAAAGTGTTCGATTAACTAAGACAAGTATATAAAGAGCAAGCATGATTCAAAATGCATTAATTGCAAAATTTTAACAAAAATGAAAGGTACTTTAAATACAAAAACGTTTTTAAATAAAGTTTTGAGTTATTTAAAGAGAATTAGTTCTATAAGGACATAATTTTTTTTTGTGATTTTCAGCTGTATCAGCGGTTTTTATTTGGTTAGTTGTCGCCGTAGCTGCATACGATGATCAGTGCCCACCGGAACAGGAGCATGACTGGTCTATAGAAAAGCTACTTCGGCATGAGGATTGTAATAAATTCTACAAGTGTACCTATGGAGTACCCGTAGAAATGACATGTCCTCATGATCTATTTTTCAATCTGGAAACTTGGCAATGTGATTGGCAAGAAAATGTGAATTGCACGGGTAGAGTTATTCCGGATGAATTTACTACTACCACAAGAGAGCCAGCACCAACAACAACGACAACCACCACGCCAGCTCCAACAACAACGACAACCACCACGCCAGCTCCAACAACAACGACAACCACCACGCCAGCACCAACAACAACGACAACCACCACGCCAGCACCAACAACAACGACTACCACCACGCCAGCACCAACAACAACGACAACCACAACCCCAGCGCCCACAACAACAACCACAACGACGACCACTACTACACCAGCTCCTACAACAACAACTACTACAACAACGACACCGGCACCTACAACAACGACAACTACCACACCGGCACCCACAACAACAACTACTACAACAACAACGACACCGGCACCTACAACAACGACAACGACAACTACCACACCGGCACCCACAACAACTACTACTACAACACCAGCACCTACAACAACCACTACGACGACACAGGCACCAACAACGTCGTCCACAACACAGGGACCAACTACGCCAGATTTCAATTCCAACGGTTGTCCAGTTAATCCACATATTCACTGGCTGCTTCCACATGAAGAGTATTGTAATCTTTTCTACTACTGTGTTTGGGGTGAAAAAGTATTAAGGCAGTGTCCAATTACTACGCATTTCAACAGAATTCTCCAGGTTAGTTGATAATATGTGCTCCTTATACTCGTAAACGCAATACATTTTTTTCGTTTAGAAGGAAAAGTAGGTATTTTATAATATTTTAGTATTACTAAATATCAGTTTCTTGAGATAATAATATTACTGTATCTTGAATTATTTTTTAAGAAATTTCTTTTTTCATATTTTATATTTTTGATTGCCAAATATCTTCTTCTCCCTGCCCATTTCCCAATCACTTGGGGTCGGCGCAGTACTTCTTCCGTACTGCTGATAGGATTTGGCAAAAGTTTTACGACCGGCCGCCTGCCTGACGTCAACCCTCCTTGGGAATGCTAATGTTTATCTTGTAATATGATGCACTTTCGATTTTGTTGTCTTTTAAGACTTTTTTATACCATTACTTAAAGTTTAATGTTATTTTCGGATATATTTTAAAATAAAAATTTGATTGCCAAATATATTTATATATAATAATTAATAACATAAAAGACCAACATCCTCAGGATATTGTTATGTATTATAAATTAGAAATCCTGATAATGTGTTATCCGTTACAATATTTTGAGCGTTGTTTTGAATTCCTGTTTTTCGAATTTTTTAATGCCATTAAATTATGTGTTAACGGACACTTTTAGTGTTTTCGATTGTACTAACTTAATATTTTTTTAATTTTTCAGGTTTGTGATTGGCCCTACAGAGCCGGATGTGTCAATTCTTCCAGCAACCACATGGAAAGTAGAAGCATTTTGGCGGCCATGAAATGAAAATGTTATGTTTGTTGCTTAACGTAAGACGTAAATGGATGTTAGGGACTTTTAAGAAAGACTTATTTATATTTGTTTCTAATTAGGCTAAATATAAATTATTATAATAAATATTTTTTTTTTACATTTTGTTCTCTTTTTAATCATATCTTTTATATTTTATATATTCTCTCATATGTATAGTTGCTAAATAAATCCAGGTTTTTGTTCTGCCTTATCCCACTTTTTGTAATGACTTTGTTACTATTTTCTTGCGTTTTATTTACTGAAATAAATTGATTTGTCGTAAAAAAATAGTCTGTTTTAACAATGTAACAACAGCTAGCAGTTAACATAAAAAATGGGTATAGATCATTTAAAACAAGGTCTTTAGCAGATTTAGTATCGTTTATGTATAATAGATACATGATTTCCGGAACGCATATGAAGCAGCCACTGTTTAACTTTTGTTTGTAAATCTGTTTTAGGTTCCGTATACTCAAGACGGAATCAATGTTATTTCGTTATGTGGATGCGTCTATCACATTTATTTGGCTTTAGCATTATTTGTTTGAACATTACCTTGTGTGTCTATTAGTGCCTTTTAAACCACAAATGACAAATACAAATAGATATAATATAATAAATAATATGTTGTGACATTAACACACAGCACGATCTAGTTCCATGATAAGCTACGAGGCTTGTGTTATGGACACCAGATAGTTAATACACTACACATATAACTTTAAATATATACATATTATAAATATAAATACCCATGACTAGAGTACAAACATTTGTGCTCATCATACAAATGAATGCCCCCAGCGGGATTCGAACCCGCGACCGCTGGCACAGCAAGTAAGGTCACTACAAACTGAGCCAAACGTGTCGTTAACTATAATTAATTTGATTTATGTGTATACTTTATCTTTATGGTATTCTTTTTGTCAACCGTTTAAGTTAGTTTGATGCCAATTTTTATATGAGGCCTGACAAACAAAATACGCTTAAACTCAAAGTATCTATTATTAGCCGTTGAAGAATTCCACCTACCCACCTTCTGGACCATCAGATCAGGTCAACGATACTGAATCACTGCACTATCAGCGGAAATAGAAATTTTTACAAAGTTTCATGTCAATATGACGATGATATGATATTTTTCCACCTTTAGCAGTGGTATTTTTTCAAATTTAAATGGGACAAAATTGGAAGAATACACTTTCTAACAAAATAAGAATTATCCAAATCGGTTTATAAATGACGAATTTCTGAAGTAACAAACATAAAAAAATATAGCCGATGTGAGAACCTCCTCCTTTTGGAAGAAGTCAGTTGAAAATACACGCTTTTAAGGAATTGAAATGTTTCGGACGGGGTTAAGAATCATATGAGCCCTAAACTCGAGGGGTTTACTAGTAGCCACTGTAGAGTTCCACTATTCACCAGCTGGCTGCATCATCAGATTAGCTCCAAGGTATCAATTGTATTACTGTCATACGAATTACATGTACATCTTAAGTTTCATTTTGATACGGCAATCAGAAGTAAATTAAAGTTGACTTTCAGGATTACATTTTTGCCTTACTTTTTGTCTCAAACCAAAGACTCCAAATTCGTATTTTTACCGATTCGAAAATATCTGATTAGGTATCTATTCTAAATGAAAACCCTCGTTTAGTTATTTTTTACATTTTACTGCTTGAAAGTCGATTTTTTTAAGTTTCTATTGTGGTACAGAGGTCAATCCAGTCTCGTCCATGTAATAAATTTGCGTGGGATTGAAAGCGTGCTGAGCATAAATGGTATGTAAAACATTAAAAAATGATGACACTACAGCTCTATTAAAGCCCATTGCTCTTGCAGCTGACGTTGCTTCAGGTGTATAATTCAGAATGTCGTTTAAGAAATCCACTAATCCAATCTTAGCCAGCCAGTTCAGTTTCTCTATTAAAAGGATGGTTTAAATTATTTCTTTCAGTTAATTGGAATGCCAAACGTCGCAGATCTGTTTTAGTCAATCCAAATAGTAGAGATTCCATAGTTTTGATATGATCGACTAGCATACTTTCCAGATCATCAGTGAAAACGTATTTTGTAGTAACGGGGCACTATCTAAACACTTCGTCTTTGGGTTTTTCGCACTTGATCTTCTTTACACGATCTTCTAAGGAACTTTTGGGCACACTTTATGTAACGCTAAAAGATATCCCATTCTACCTTCTATCACCGAATTTATGGCTAAAAGTATGTCTGACTTCGACCATTGCAACCTATCTGACTTTTTCACATATGTTCGTGGCATGTTATCGCTCGCACTGTGTAAAAAGTAAAAAATAAATAGTAATTTAAAAGAGGAATAAAACATACACCTACAACACCAACATATAAAATCGATCGGGGTGAAATCGGGTAGTCGAAATCACCCCGTCCGCTTGTACCCCACAAGTACCATGTTTGAAATTGTAATAACTAACAGGTTATGTTTACATTCACAGCAACAAACAATACCATTTTAAGAGGTTAAATATGTATTACTTCTTAAAAAATACAACTGTATATGGATAACACACAGCTAAGTTTAATGATAACACTTTAAAAAAAATATATTAGATAACTTACCCTTGTTTTTAAATTTCGTTATAAAGACGCACGCGCCGAGATGACACCGTCGCCGCCATTTGCAACCGCACTGAGTAAGCGTTCGCGCGTCTTTCTCCACTAGCTAGAATGAGGCAGCTGTACGTGGAGCAATGAAATAGGAACTATCTGTTTTCACCCCCTATCCGGTTTCCCCCCTCATTCTCCTACGTATTGTTTTATTTATTAGTTGAAAGGCAAGTAAGGTTATAGGTAGGTATCGTACCAACTATCGTCCCCATTTTTTTTAACGTTGGAAAATGCATTTACGCACGAGGTGTGGGACTCACCGGCAAAGCCAGTACTACCCACTAAAACCCAACAAAACCTTCCCCCGTCTTAAGGGCGTCGCAGGATCGCTTACGCATTTAACTACGACGCCCCGACGGCAGGTCTGCTGAGGCAGACCACGACAACCATGGGTTTTCTCCAAAGTCCACTTTGCTATCAGACCAACTTTCGTCCCCTACTTTACCCCCTTATGGGATGAATTTTGAAAAATGCTAAAACACGTATTCATTTAATTGTATTGAAGACGTAGAGAGATAATATTCTCAGTCTACGATTGAAGAGCATAAATATCAAGTTTCAAGTAATTCTGATCATAAATATTTTTTTGAGTTGTATTATAACGTGTTTTCCCGTGGGAATGAGAACGGCCCTGATAGTATCAGTACTTGGGTTTATAAAAGAGGCTTATTAATACATTATAAAAGTAAAAGTCCTGTCTGCGTAAAAAGTGTTCGAATTAAGCAGTAAGATAAAATAAAATAATATTCGATTGGATACAATATTTATTAGTTGGTGATATGTGTCTTGTAATTTGTATTTAGTTTAAGATAGGAAAAAGATAAAAAAGCAAAATCTCTTCGCTTTAAAAATCTTATTTAATTTAGTATAATATGGACTCTATGTTCAACTTAAGCACATAGGCGAATGTACTGTTTGTCTAACGTAACTGATAAAGAAAATGATAGTAAAATGATACGAATAAATCTAATTAAAGCGAATTATTTAGATTTATATGATAAAGTGTTAGATTAACTAAGACAAAAGTATATATAGAGCGAGCACTATTCAAAGGGCGTTAATTGTACAAAATAGTTAATTAAACAAACATGAAAGGTATTTTAAATACAAAATCGTTTACAAATAAAGTTTTGAGTTATTTCAAGCGAATTAGTTCTATAAGGAAATAATATATTTTTTTTGTGATTTTCAGCTATATCAGCGGTTTTTATTTTGTTAGTTGTCACTGTAGCTGCATACGATGATCAGTGTCCACCGGAACAGGAGCATGACTGGTCTATAGAAAAGCTACTTCGGCATGAGGACTGTAATAAATTCTACAAGTGTACCTTTGGAGTACCCGTAGAAATGACATGTCCTAATGACTTATTTTTCAATCTGGAATTATGGCAATGTGATTGGCAACATAATGTGAATTGCACAGGTAGAGTTATTCCGGATGAATTTACTACTACCACAAGAGAGCCAGCACCAACAACAACGACAACCACCACGCCAGCACCAACAACAACGACACCCACCACACCAGCACCAACAACAACGACAACCACCACGCCAGCACCAACAACAACGACAACTACCACGCCAGCACCAACAACAACAACAACCACCACACCAGCACCAACAACAACAACCACCACGCCAGCACCAACAACAACGACAACCACAACCCCAGCGCCCACAACAACAACCACAACGACGACAACTACTACACCAGCTCCTACAACAACGACTACTACAACAACGACACCGGCACCTACAACAACGACAACAACAACTACCACACCGGCACCCACAACAACAACTACTACTACACCAGCACCTACAACAACCACTACGACGACACAAGCACCTACAACGTCGTCCACAACGCAGGGACCAACTACGCCAGATTTCAATTCCAACGGTTGTCCAGTTAATCCACATATTCACTGGCTGCTTCCACATGAAGAGGATTGTAATCTTTTCTACTACTGTGTTTGGGGTGAAAAAGTATTAAGGCAGTGTCCAATTACTACGTATTTCAACAGAATTCTCCAGGTTAGTTAATAATATTTGCTACTTATACTCGTAAACTCAACACATTTTTTTCGTATATGAATAAAAGTATTTTATATTATTTTAGCAATACTTAATAGCACTTTTATTCATATTACTGTACCTTAAATTATTTTTTAAGAAATTTCTTTTTCCATATTTTATATTTGTGATTGCCAAAAATATTAACATATTATAACATAAAAGAAGGGAGTGGTAAGTCCAGTGGTAACACGCTCGCTTGGAAACGGAGTGAAGCGGGTTCAAATCCCAGGTCTCGCACCTCTGATATTTTCATGTGCGAATCATTTCCAACATGATTAACATTTGTCTTGCGGTGAAGGAAAATATCGAGAGGAAACCTGCATGTCTGAGAAAACCTAGCAAGTTTTCGAAAGACATGCCCATCCCCCTCGTATTGACGGAAGGCCCATACACAGCAGTGGGACGTTAAAAATCGCTGAATACATATAAAAGAACAACATCTTCAGGATATTGTTATGTGTTATAAATTAGAAATGTTGATAACGTGTTATCCATTGTTCGATTTTTTTAATACTATTAAATTATATGTTAACTTAATGTTAACTTACTAACTAATAATGTAGTAAAACTTAGTATTTTTAATTTTTTGTATTTTTCAGGTTTGTGACTGGCCTTACAGAGCTGGATGTGTCAACTCTTTCAGCAAACACGTGTAAAGTAGACACATTTTGGCGGCCATGAAGTGAAAATGTTATGTTTGTTGCATAAAGTAAGGCGTAAACGGTTGTTAGGGACTTTTAAGAAAGACTTATTTGTATTTATTTCTAATTAATCTAAATATAAATTATTATAATTATAATAAATGTATTTTTTTTATATTTTGTACTCTATTTAATTATATCTTTTATATTTTATATATACTGTTATATTTATAGTCGTAAATCCAGGTTTTTGTTCTGCTTTATCCCACTTTTTGTAATAATGTTGTTACTATTTTGCGTTTTATTTTACTGAAATAAATTGGTTTGTCGTAAAAAAAGTCTGTTTTAACGAAGTAACAACAGCTTGCAGTTAACATAAAAATTGATTTAAAGTTTATAACAAAGTCTTTAGCGGATTTCGTTTCGTTTATGTATAATAGATACATGATTTCCGGAACGCATACGAAACAGCCACTGTTTAACTTTTGTTTGTAAATCTGTTTTAGGTTCCGTATGCTCAAGACGGAATCAATGTTATTTCGTTATGTGGTCTATCACTTTTATTTGACTTTAAGAATATTTGTTTGAACATTACCTTGTGGAGTACCTATCTATCTATCTATCTATACTATAATTAAACTGTAGAGATCGAATGCCTGTACATAGAAAAAAAATGGCTAAAAACCGAGTCATGGGGGTGTAAAAAGAGAAATAGAACAAATGAAGTTTTTTTTTAATTTTTTGTTCTCTGTCTGTTTGTACGGGCTAATCTCCGAATCTATTGGACCGATTTAAATTAAATTTTGCATGGAGTGGAATTTACCTTATATGTAAATCAACATCTTAGATAGGATACTTTTCATACCGGAAAATTAAAGAGTTCCCGTGGGATAGTTAAAAAACTATAGTAACTTATACAGCTTAGTACACAACAACTTATGCACCTAATTTAAGCTAAATTTGTTAAATTAGGCATGCTGATACCTTATATTACCGGTCGAACAACAGGTTACTTTTTATCTCGGAAAAATGAACGGTTCACGTGGAATGGATCTGTTTGTGCTTTTCTAGAGGCGATAGGAAGGAGATATTCTCTATTAACTTTATTTACGTGTATACTTTATCTTTGTGATATTCTTTTTGTCACGAAAAGCTATATAAAAATTACTTTATGTCTTACTTTGTAAGTTGCGAAATTAAAATGTGTAGTGTTTCCGAGGGATTTCACTGACACTACGTCGCAGTAAGAAGTATTCTATATCTGACCCGGCTAATCAGCTATAACTATACCAAATTTTGTACAATTTTGTATAATTTTAACAGGTATTTAGACAAAAATTAAATCATCTCATCTCTCAACACTTGGTAAACTCAGCTTCGCCGCCTTTGCAGTTACGAAAGTTAGAAACCTCACGGACATTGCGTACTATTACCTCGCAGGGGTTCGCCTCTAGAAAGACAGAAACAGATCTATCCCTCGTACATTTTTCCGGGATAAAAAGTAGCCTGCCTATGTGCTATTCCAGATTATAATCTATCTCTGTGCTAAATTTTATCCAGATTCGTTTAGAAGTTCTGGCGTGGTTGAGTAAAAACATCCATCTAAAAATTCAAACATGTAAACTTTCACATTTATAATATTAGTAAGATGGTGATTGTGGTGATTGGTGTTAGACGTAAGACTCGCTTTGTTTATTAGTAGAAAACTGTGTATGAAACCAAAACTGACAAACGTTGAAGAAACTAGCCAAGAACTAAAGATAATACCTACTTATTTATAACCAAACTAAATTTAAATTATCTCAAGCGCGGTGGTGGATTTGGTACTGATTACCACAAAGGAACACAGAACACAAGAACTTTTATCTTTCTTTTCGTTTATTAAATATTGTATAATACAAACAAAAAAAAAAATAGAGATAGTGAAGAAGCGTGGGGTTTAATGTATTTTTTAATTCTAACAAAGACTAAAAGTATGTTCATAACAAACTTTTAATTAAAAATATTAATTTTACTTTTGGGTCTAACAGACGCATGACGTATGGTTGTGTGACAATAATATATTATATGGAAGGTGTACCACCCTTAAGGGTTACAACAAAAATATTTAATGTCTTTAAAGAACAACTACTAATAAATTAGGTACATCATTACTGCTATCTTTACTTCAATCTGAATAAGATTAATATTGAGCCCTTTTTATATAAGGGAGTATTTCATACCAGAAAAACAGAAACCAGAAACCAAAAAACCAAAAAACAGAAACCAGATCATTCTTGTGTAAATATGACCAAATTAGTGACTTCATTCTACTCGTATTATAAGAAATCTTTCACCGTTATAGCAGGTACATTGTACAACTACGGTAATGTTACATAACATTTATACTGTGGTATAACTCACTTTCTGAAGACTTCCTAGCTGACGACCCTTTATTGACGAAATTTAAAGTTACATAGTAAATAGTTGTCTTGATGTATGTATGTATTTATGTTTAGCAAGTACACCGCCTAGCATTTTACATAATTTCTTCTACGCTTCTGTTACTGCCGCTTTTACGATCTGCTTCGTAGAAATCGCTTATAAGGCAGCCTGTTCATCATCTGTTTATGCTTATTTCTTCTTACTAGATGCTACCTTACAATTTACATAAAATATTCTATAATAAGCACAATGTAAGGATAGTATCTGTACTTGGGTTTATAAAAAAATGGTTTGTAAATAAATTATAAAAATAAAAAAACCCGAATTCTGATGAATATTTATTATTTACAGATTAAAATTAATAATTAATTTTTAGTACGCTTCTGACGCAATCTGTTTTTTACAGCTTTTTAGTTTTGACCAGTTATACAGAGAGGAGTTTTATTTAACAATTTGTTATATTAAATTATTATTAAAAATATAATATTTTGTGATCGCCTCTTAAAAAGCTTCATTTTGATATCCCACTCAATAGTTTTGGAAGAAAAAGAAATCACACTTTTTGGCACCCTTACGTCAAAAACATTACCCTTCTTTAGGCTTCGCCGCAGTCGGGTAAAAATTAAACCATTCATAACTAATTTATAGCACATCCATTTCTTTAAAACAGCTACGCCTACATGAAAATAAATGCACTATCACGAACGCGACGCAAAAAAGGATTTTTTTGAGTTTTTTTTTCATTGAAACACTCGTAGCGTAGCGAATTTGAACAATTTTATCTTTTCATACTATATTAAGTTTCATTTATACCTTGACACTCTTAGGCTGACCGTTATTTTATTCCTGTCGCATATATATTAAACCAGCGAGTCACCCTCACTATTGATTCCCCATACAAACTTTCATCCCTATTTTCACCCCCCCCCTAAGGGATGATTTCCAGAATAAAATGTATCCTATGTCCTTCCCAGGGTCTCAAACTATCTTCTTACCAAATTTCATCTAAATAAATTATAAAAATGTTTTTTTTATGTGCCAAATACTTCTTCTGTGCTATACCCTCTTAATTCACTGCTAAAGAAAGCTGTACGATGGGTTTGGGGTAAAGATCAAAATGAAGCGTTTAATAAAATTAAATATGAATTAGCCTCAGAACGCGTGTTAGCTCATTATAATCCTAAATCCACCACCATAGTGACTTGTGACGCAAGTCCCACTGGCTTAGGAGCAGTGCTATCACAATGTCAACCAAATGGTTGTGAGCGAGTTATAGCATATGCTTCACGTTCTTTGACTAAAGCTGAGATTAATTATGCTCAAATTCAGAGGGAAGCCACTTCAATTGTATTTGCAGTTAAAAAATTTAACCATTATTTATACGGGCGTTCGGAGCCGTTTGTTTTACGTACGGACCATAAACCTCTTGTAGCTATTCTTGGAAATAAAAAAGGTGTTCCAATTTTAGCAGCAAACAGATTACAAAGATATGCTCTATTTTTGTCGGCGTATAATTTTAATATTGAATATGTTAAGAGCAATGATAATATTGCTGATTTTTTGTCGCGTGCTACGGTTACAGATAAACCAGATGAATCTGTCAGTATTGATCATTCCTTATATATAGATTTTATCGGTGAAGTTGTTTTACCGCCCATTACTGTTAATGATATTAGAAACGAAACTAAGCAGGATGTGGTTTTACAAAAAGTAATTAAAATGATCAATGAAGGATGGCCTCGTAAGGTATTAGACCCCAGTTTAAAGCCTTTCTTTTTGTGTAGAAATGAACTCTCATTTGAAAATGGATGTATATTACGCGGATATAAAGTAGTAATTCCTACAAGCTTGCGACAGAAACTTTTAGACGAACTACATAGATCACACTTTGGTGTAGTTAAAACAAAGTCAGAGGCAAGGTCGCGTATGTGGTGGCCAAATATTGACAGAAATATTGAAGAAAATATTGGTTCTTGTAAAGTTTGCAACTCGCATAGAAGTAACCCTCCACATGCGCCACTTGCATCTTGGCCTTATCCTAAAGGCCCTTGGGAACGTGTTCATTTAGATGTATTCTTATTTAATGGAAAACAATTTTTGATCGCAGTTGATGCATTTTCTAAGTGGTTAGAATGTTTTTATATGAAAAAGATTGATACTGAGTCAGTTATTAGTAATATAAGTGAAATGTTTAGCAGATTTGGATTAGTACGGACTTTAGTAACTGATAATGCTACGAATTTTTGTTCTAATGATTTTGAGGTTTTTTGTCGATTAAATGGTATTGAGCATTTAACTAGTCCTCCTTACCACCCCCAGTCAAATGGACAAGCGGAGGTAAGCGTCAAAACAATTAAGAGCGGCTTAAAGGCCATTGTAACAAATGATATGAGTTTCAGTAACTTAATGAATAAAATGCATAAGTTTTTATTCGATTATAGGAATTCTGTAAATTTAACAACTGGATTTTTGCCTGCTCAATTAATGTTTGGACGACCTCTACGTTGTCGACTGGATTTAATTCGTGATTGTACAAAACTACCTGTTTGTTTTCCTTCGTCATCTGTTGCTAGAGATAATGTTAGTAATGCTCAGATGCATCAAAGTAAGCAATTTAAAGGTAAAAGAAATGTAAAATTTGTAGTTGGTGATAAGGTACTTGTAAAACATTATTATTCTATTGGCAATAAGCAATATAGCACATGGAAAGTAGGTGTTATTAATAGTTGTATCGGTTCTCGTATGTTTAAAATTTACATACCGGAGTTAAATCTTTTTACAAAAAAGCATGTCGACCAATTATGGATGTATAAAGGAAGTTCATCATCGGATAACGATATAAGTTCCATTGGAGATTACGTAAATGAAAGTCATATTTTAGAAACAAAAGATACCGCGTCCTGTGGCTCAGATAAAGAGGTTGGTGATGCGAAGGTGACACCGGACTTAAATAATGAAATTTCCGATGATGAATTTTTTGACGTAGATCCACCTGATGTGCATGAACCAGTCGGTAATACGCAATCTCAGGATAATCGACGTTATCCAATTAGAACAAGTAGAAAAACTATAAATTATAAGGAGTAGCCTTATTTAATTATTTAATTTACATCTTAATTAGTGTTGGAGGAATGTAATATATGTGTTCAAATATAGAACACTTCAATATTTTGATAGTTGTCAATATTGATTTAGAAATAAAAAGGGAATTGAAAGCAAATGGATTTTTACTAAAATTATCCAAATAGTTTTTTCTTTCAAATTTTTTTCTTTGAATTTTTCCGATGTTTTAATAGTTTTTCTGCTATTGGGGGTGAAGACAAATGCAACAAAACAAAGATCATAAAAATTGATACAGCAGTTCTCGAGCTATAAGTGTTTTAACAAACCCGACTTTATTTTATACAATAAAAATATAGATATGCCTACGATCGTGGCTCATTAAAAATTGACCAGCAAAAGTCTGTAGCTAATAATAATATAACAAAATAAGAAATATTAATAAAAGTGGAAAATAAAATAAAAACGTAATTATGCCTGTAATTATTTATTTAAAATACTAATAAATATATTTTTTTCTAACCAACTAAAAAATCAATTTAGTTCGAGCCTATTAATATTATGTATATTTTCATATTTCTATCCTTAGTATTAATTTTAACAATATAGTATTAATAATAAAGCTTGTATAAACGACTGACAATCTGCCTTTAGCCTTAATTTAGTTCAAGATATTTATTTTTTTAAATACCTTGAAATTACTTCACTATAAGGTTTCGCCATCCAATTTAACTGTTTAAAAATTTCAAAATCTTAAAAAACTGTCTTCGCAACTCTATTAAAACCATCATCACTTAATGCAATCTGTAACCACAGTTAACATTTTCAGGCCAGTCACACTGTTGTTTATATGGATTGTAAAGCAGAGAAGAGAAACAAGTGAAAGCGATTGGCTTTCCATTTGAACACAGATAATATTGGTTACAATTTTCATGGGCAATCACAGTATTATCAGATCCTTCACGAGCACAAATTAATGGTGCTTGTGTAGGGATGCAATTACAACCACCTTCATTATCATCAGATTCTAGTCTTACTCTGTTACCACAATCTACATTCTCGGGCCAATCACATATTTCTTTGTAAGGATTATATAAAAGATTATTTCCACATTTCATAGCAACTGGCATACCAAAGTTGCATACATAGAATTTGTTGCAGGTTTCATGAGCTATTAGAGTGCTATCTGAATTATCTTTTTTACAAATAGATTCAGCTTGATTTGGATCACAGTTACAAGTTCTATTATTGTTTATATCAATTTCCGTAGAAATATCTTCTTCATTACTGTCACTGTTATCATTTTCGCTTGGAGGTGTAATGACTCTATCACCACAATGTACGTTTTCAGGCCAGTCACATTGTTGTTTATAAGGATTGTATAGAAGTATTCCAGGACACTTCATAGGCATAGGTTGTCTATTAAAACATTGATAAAATTGGTTACAATTTTCGTGCGCCACTAGTTCTCCATTAGATTGATCTTTCTCACAAATCAAAGGAGCTTCTTGAGGATTGCAATTGCACGTGCCATTATTATTATCGTTTTCACTCTCGCCACTATTACCGCCGTTTTCCGTACTGTTGTTTTCATTTTCACTGGGTTCAGGAATGATTCTGTCGCCACATGCTACTTTTTCAGGCCAATCACATTGTTTTTCATGTGCGTTGTACAGGAGTTCTCCAGGACATGTCATAGAATGCGGTTTTCCATTAAAGCACATGTAAAATTGGTTGCAGTTTTCATGAGCTACTAGATCTCCATTGGTTCCATCTCTAGCACAGATTGAGGGGGCTTCTTGGGGATTGCAATTGCATGTGCCATTTCCATTCTCACTATCACCACCACTGCCGCCATTTTCTGTACCGTTATTATCACTCTCATTTTCACAGGGTTCAGGAATGATCCTGTCACCGCATTCTACATTTTCAGGCCAGTCACATTGTTCTTTATATGGATCGTACAGGAGTTCTCCAGGACAATTCATGGCTACGGGCTTTCCATTATAGCACTTGTAAAATTGGTTGCAGTTTTCATGTGCAATCAGCGTTCCGTCTGATCCATCCTTAGCACAGATTGAGGGGGCCTCTTGAGGATTACAATTGCATGTTCTGTTATTATTTCCATTATCGTTATCGGTTTCACTACTATTGCTGCCATTTTCCGTATTATTATTGTCATTTTCGTTTTCGCACGGTTCAGGAATGATCCTGTCGCCACATTCTACATTTTCAGGCCAGTCACATTGTTCTGTGTATGAATTATACAGGAGTTCTCCAGGACAATTCATGGCGACGGGCTTTCCATTGAAGCACTTGTAAAATTGGTTGCAGTTTTCATGTGCAATCAGCGTTCCTTCTGATCCATCCTTAGCACAGATTGAGGGCGCTTCTTGAGGGTTGCAATTGCATGTTCTATTATTATTTCCATTATCGTTATCGGTTTCACTACTGTTGCCACCATTTTCCGTACTATTATTGTCATTGTCATTTTCGCCCGGGCCAGAAATGATCCTGTCACCGCATTCTACATTTTCAGGCCAGTCACATTGTTCTTTATATGGATCGTACAGGAGTTCTCCAGGACAATTCATGGCCACGGGATTTCCATTGTAGCACTTGTAAAATTGATTGCAATTTTCATGTGCAATCAGTGTTCCATCTGATCCATCCTTAGCACAGATTGAGGGGGCCTCTTGAGGATTGCAATTGCATGTTCTGTTATTATTTCCATTGTCGTTATCGGTTTCACTACTGCTACCGCCATTTTCCGTACTATTATTGTCAATGTCATTTTCGCCCGGGCCAGGAATGATCCTGTCACCGCATTCTACATTTTCAGGCCAGTCACATTGTTCTTTATATGAATTATACAGGAGTACTCCAGGACATTTCATGGCCACGGGCTTTCCATTGTAGCATTTGTAAAATTGGTTGCAGTTTTCATGTGCAATCAGCGTTCCATCTGATCCATCCTTAGCACAGATTGAGGGGGCCTCTTGAGGATTACAATTGCATGTTCTGTTATTATTTCCATTATCGTTATCGGTTTCACTACTATTGCTGCCATTTTCCGTATTATTATTGTCATTTTCGTTTTCGCACGGTTCAGGAATGATCCTGTCGCCACATTCTACATTTTCAGGCCAGTCACATTGTTCTGTATATGAATTGTACAGGAGTTCTCCAGGACAATTCATGGCCACGGGCTGTCCATTGTAGCACTTGTAAAATTGGTTGCAGTTTTCATGTGCAATCAGCGTTCCGTCTGATCCATCCTTAGCACAGATTGAGGGGGCCTCTTGAGGATTACAATTGCATGGTCTATTATTATTTCCATTATCGTTATCGGTTTCACTACTATTGCTGCCATTTTCTGTATTATTATTGTCATTTTCGTTTTCGCACGGTTCAGGAATGATCCTGTCGCCACATTCTACATTTTCAGGCCAGTCACATTGTTCTTTATATGGATCGTACAGGAGTTCTCCAGGACAATTCATGGCCACGGGCTTTCCATTGTAGCACTTGTAAAATTGGTTGCAGTTTTCATGTGCAATAAGCGTTCCATCTGATCCATCCTTAGTACAGATTGAGGGGGCCTCTTGAGGATTACAATTGCATGGTCTATTATTATTTCCATTATCGTTATCGGTTTCACTACTATTGCTGCCATTTTCTGTATTATTATTGTCATTTTCGTTTTCGCACGGTTCAGGAATGATCCTGTCGCCACATTCTACATTTTCAGGCCAGTCACATTGTTCTGTATATGAATTATACAGGAGTTCTCCAGGACAATTCATGGCCACAGGCTTTCCATTGTAGCACTTGTAAAATTGGTTGCAGTTTTCATGTGCAATCAGCGTTCCGTCTGATCCATCCTTAGCACAGATTGAGGGGGCCTCTTGAGGATTACAATTGCATGTTCTGTTATTACTTCCATTATCGTTATCGGTTTCACTACTATTGCTGCCATTTTCTGTATTATTATTGTCATTTTCGTTTTCGCACGGTTCAGGAATGATCCTGTCGCCACATTCTACATTTTCAGGCCAGTCACATTGTTCTTTATATGGATCGTACAGGAGTTCTCCAGGACAATTCATGGCCACGGGCTTTCCATTGTAGCACTTGTAAAATTGGTTGCAGTTTTCATGTGCAATCAGCGTTCCGTCTGATCCATCCTTAGCACAGATTGAGGGGGCCTCTTGAGGATTGCAATTGCATGTTCTATTATTGTTTCCATTATCGTTATCGGTTTCACTACTATTGCCGCCATTTTCCGTACTATCATTGTCATTGTCGTTTTCGCTCGGGTCAGGAATGATCCTGTCGCCGCATTCTACATTTTCAGGCCAGTCACATTGTTCTGTATATGAATTATACAGGAGTACTCCAGGACATTTCATGGCCACGGGCTGTCCATTGTAGCATTTGTAAAATTGGTTGCAGTTTTCATGTGCAATCAGCGTTCCGTCTGATCCATCCTTAGCACATATTGAGGGGGCCTCTTGAGGATTACAATTGCATGTTCTATTATTATTTCCATTATCGTTATCGGTTTCACTACTATTGCTGCCATTTTCCGTATTATTATTGTCATTTTCGTTTTCACACGGTTCAGGAATGATCCTGTCGCCGCATTCTACATTTTCAGGCCAGTCACATTGTTCTTTATATGAATTGTACAGGAGTTCTCCAGGACAATTCATGGCCACGGGCTGTCCATTGTAGCACTTGTAAAATTGGTTGCAGTTTTCATGTGCAATCAGCGTTCCGTCTGATCCATCCTTAGCACAGATTGAGGGGGCCTCTTGAGGATTACAATTGCATGTTCTGTTATTACTTCCATTATCGTTATCGGTTTCACTACTATTGCTGCCATTTTCTGTATTATTATTGTCATTTTCGTTTTCGCACGGTTCAGGAATGATCCTGTCGCCACATTCTACATTTTCAGGCCAGTCACATTGTTCTGTATATGAATTATACAGGAGTTCTCCAGGACAATTCATGGCCACGGGCTTTCCATTGTAGCACTTGTAAAATTGGTTGCAGTTTTCATGTGCAATCAGCGTTCCGTCTGATCCATCCTTAGCACAGATTGAGGGGGCCTCTTGAGGATTACAATTGCATGGTCTATTATTATTTCCATTATCGTTATCGGTTTCACTACTATTGCTGCCATTTTCTGTATTATTATTGTCATTTTCGTTTTCGCACGGTTCAGGAATGATCCTGTCGCCACATTCTACATTTTCAGGCCAGTCACATTGTTCTTTATATGGATCGTACAGGAGTTCTCCAGGACAATTCATGGCCACGGGCTTTCCATTGTAGCACTTGTAAAATTGGTTGCAGTTTTCATGTGCAATAAGCGTTCCATCTGATCCATCCTTAGTACAGATTGAGGGGGCCTCTTGAGGATTACAATTGCATGTTCTGTTATTACTTCCATTATCGTTATTGGTTTCACTACTATTGCTGCCATTTTCTGTATTATTATTGTCATTTTCGTTTTCGCACGGTTCAGGAATGATCCTGTCGCCACATTCTACATTTTCAGGCCAGTCACATTGTTCTTTATATGGATCGTACAGGAGTTCTCCAGGACAATTCATGGCCACGGGCTTTCCATTGTAGCACTTGTAAAATTGGTTGCAGTTTTCATGTGCAATCAGCGTTCCATCTGATCCATCCTTAGTACAGATTGAGGGGGCCTCTTGAGGATTGCAATTGCATGTTCTATTATTATTTCCGTTATCGTTATCGGTTTCACTACTATTGCCGCCATTTTCCGTACTGGTATTATCATTGTCGTTTTCGCACGGTTCAGGGATGATCCTGTCACCGCATTCTACATTTTCAGGCCAGTCACATTGTTTTTTATATGCATCGTACAGGAGTGTTCCGGGGCACGACAAGGCGACATGCTTTCCGTTGAAGCACTTGTAAAATTGGTTGCAGTTTTCATGGGCAATTAGCGTTCCATCTGATCCATCCTTAGCACAGATTGATGGGGCTTCTTGGGGGTTGCAGTTACATTCATTTTCGCTTTCACTGCTCTCATTTTCGTTACTGGTATTGTCATTCTCATTTTCACAAGGTTCAGGAATAGTCCTGTTACCACAGTCGACATCTTCGGGCCAATCACATTCTTGTTTGTCAACATTAAATAAGAGATTGGATGTGCAGTTATGTAAGACTAATTCTCCATGTGTACATTGATAAAATTTATCACAATGTTCATGTGGGTAAAGTTTTTCAATACTCGGGTCAATCGGACATCCATTGTCATTCAGGTCTATATTTTGTGCATGAGCTATTGCGCAGACCAGCAGTATGGCTGCGACTGAAAAGAAAAAAAAAGGAATTATAATATATATTATTATAAATTTCTTTTATATTGCATTGAGAAATTACTTTTTAATAGTATTTTATACTTTAATTTTCTAAGAATTTAAAAATTTGCGTCATGAATTAATTGAAAATAAAATGAATAATTATTTATATTTACATAATTAGTTTTCTTATGATAATGATATTTCACACAAGTATTTTATTGTATCATTGTTGTTTTATAATTTTAGCAAAGTAAAATCTTATAGTCAGTCCCCAACGGATATGTTTATTGATTAATAACAAGCTAAAGCTTTGTGAGTAAATTCATTTTGACAAGACGCTCAACAATTATTTCTTCGAAAATTTAATTCGGTAGATAATATAATTGTGGTTTCATATGGAACATGTTCAAACGGACTAACTGTAGCACAACAGCAGTAAACGACGCGTGAGTGTATTCTCAATAAAAAAATCAATGTTTTACACCATAATGGGTAGGAAGTGCTAGTCCTAAAAAAAATATTTAAAATAAGTGGTTGAAGTAAAATCGTGCCAAAACTATACATTAATTTTACTTTGTAAATTACAATATAAGTAAAAAAATTATTATACCTACTTTTGAGAAAAAGTAATGACGTAAAAATAGTTAAATAATAAAAACTTTTTAACAAAAAAATAAAAACCGACTTCAAACAAAAGCACTAAAAAGTAAAAAATAACTGATTGGTAGTGTTACTTTACTATACATACCTAATCAAATATTTTCGAAGTCGGTGTGCTTTGCTTTGTATGGGCTGGCACCGATTTCGAAAATATTTCATTAGGTATATATTTAATAGGTAGGCTTTAATTACTTAGCCAAAGGCAAAGACTCAATTAGGCATATTTTTAATAATATATACTATGAAAATCAGCCGGTTATGAATAAATTTTATGACGTTGTTCTTTTAACTAGTTCAGGGAGGGGGGCTATTTGATCCAAACCATTTGTTTTGTATTTACATTTTTTTCTTGCTTATTGTTGGATTATCTCAAGATTAAATCGTAAAATAACTTGTTAGTACTGTTTTGACATGTTCCGTAAGAAGCCACAATTGTATCTACCACTATTAAATTCTCGTAGAAAGAATAGTTGGGCTCCTCGACAAAATGAAGCTACTTACGAAGTTTTAGTTTTATAAATCATTAAAAAACATCCGTTGGGGACTATTGGCTTGTCAAGTCAAAAAAAAATGATCGAGAGCTTGTTGAAAAGAAATATAATAAATAGAAAAATGATTACGCGGGCAAAGCCGCGTGCAAAAACTTCTAGGTACCACAAAGTATATTTAAGTTCGATAAATGTGTGGCCATAATTAAATCGAGTACACTCGAATCGATACTTGCAATATTTGCATAGATTTTTTATATGAACATTTTAGTTTTTAAATACAGTCGACCATGATAGTACCAATTACTTGTAATTTGTTAAATACTTGTTTAATCTATGCTTGTAATCTATATAGATAAATAAAATTGAAGTGTTTGTTTGTTATGTCAAAATAACAGTTTTTTATTAAACTTATGAAAGTATACATATATACGGTATTTAGAAGTTTTTTTTTTAATTTTTATCTATTTGTTTCGGCTAATCCTAAAGACAGTGGTAGTCCACTGGTAACGCGCTCGTCAAACCGAGAACCCGAAACCGTGTGAAGCGAGTTCAAATTCCGGGTTTCGCACCTCTGATATATTCAGGTGCTACTCAGTTCAAATTTCTGTGACTGAAATGCTACATGGCATTATAGTGTTACAAAATAGGCCCGAATTTGGTAAATATCACATTGATTCCACGTCCACAATGCAAAAAGAACTCTAGTAATGCATTTAAAATCATTCTAAGCTATCCCAATTTAACGCATGAAATATCTGAAATTAAATAAAACTTTAGAATAATTCAAGAAAATTAATTAGTTAATTCATACTGTATTGCTATATAACAAATTCTATTTAGTTCATAAATCGTGATTTCTTTTTGTGATTCATGCTACAGATTGAACGAGCATAACGAATAACTCAAGCCGTATTTTTGGAGCTACTCGATTGATTAAATTAAAAAATACTATAACTATAAGTTTTCAAATATTTTATATAATGCGTGTATAAAAAAATCTTGTAAACAGTTTACTAGTTTTCGAGTGATGCATGATAAACATAGAAAACAGATTCTAAGATGAATTAAATTTTTTCACACAAACATTACCAAAAACATTATATTAGAAAGATAGCGTGAGCAAAGCTAGTGAGTATGGTTCAGTTAATATCAGGATTTATTTCATTTTAATAAAGGCATGAACTAAAAAAATAAATAAAATAATATCATTTGTCGTTTGTTAATTAAGGTACTAACTTTAAAATTTAAAAATAGAAGATTCACTGTTCATTAGAAAAAGAATTACGAAAATCGGTAAAGATATATTTACAATCGGTAAAGATATCAACTGTCGTACACCCAAAAACATTCAACTGAATTCACTTAATTCTTTATAAAGTCCACTTAAATAACTATTTTACACTAGATTTTGGATTGCAGTACGACAATTATATACTGAAGAGAAAATAATATTATCTTTAGATATATTCTACCTCCAATTGCACTGAGGATGTTATCTAAAAGTAGAGTAATACTTGGTATGTAAGCAAGAGTCCATAAACACTTCAACTAACTCCCAGATTACTTATGTTACCTCCTTTTTATACGCCGATATTCAACGGGTATCGAACCCGTATAGATCTATCACCATATAATATAGATTTATTTATCTTTAACTTAGTAAATAATAATAGATTATTTCACTACACTATTTTTTCTAAAAACAACACTTATTTTAGCTTGCTTGTAAAACTTAAACAGTGGATCTACGATACCTTTCATATTCAGCGAAATAATTATTGTCACTTGGAAATCACTAGTGCACATAAACAAATAAAAAATATCAAATGAATAAAAGATCTACGCAGATGATGTTTATATATGAAAAGATTATCTTATATTATATACGTGATTAATACTTCATACATATATGAGAATATGACGACGACAATATATGGAATTTGATTATTTGATAAGCAATAAATAATTAAAATTGATTTACTGATAAAACATTTTCAGAATCTCATTGTAAAATGGTTCAAGCTAGAAGTTTCAAAACACCCATTTCTTGCCGCCCGTAGAAACGGGCGGCAAGAAATGGGTGTTTTGAAACTTCTAGCTTGAACCATTTTAGTATTTCAGCGCTGGATTTACACTAGGTACTCGGGGCTAGTGCCCAGGGTAGCGAATTTTTAGGGGCGGCAAAATTCGGAGGGCGGGAAAAAATTCTTCGCGTTATCGAAAATGCTTTTTTATTTTCCAAAAAAAGAAAAAGAAAAAAAAGACTAACTAGTAGGTACATTTTTCGAAAAATTGATATCATTTATAAATTATTCTTTGCATTTTTCAAAAAAATAATAATAAAACAAACTAAAAAATTTAACATTTTATTCAAAATTGCGATAATAGAGCGGCATTTTTTACAGTGCCCAGGGGCGGCGCCAAAGTTAAATCCGGCATTGAATATTTCCTAAATTAACCCGAAGAGAAACATTTAAAGATTAATTATGCAAAATTTGGGTTCTGTGATAAAACATAGGGGTGTATTGTTACGTATATTCAATATTTATTATTACACAATATTCGTATACTTAATATTTATTACAGTTAGAGGATAGGTTATGATGATTATTCCGCTTAAGTTCTTAAATCTTGATAGAAAATAATATTTTGTTTTCATTTCAGCAATTCTATATTAAATGTCAATATCTTTAAGAATTAACGATAATCGAACGAGAAAGAACAGTCAAACAAGAAAAAGAAACATCACTATAATTACAATCTTCATCTTTTACTGTATCTTTTGAGACCTATATAGTGAATTCAATTTAAGTGTTTTATTACGTGATTCGAAAATGAAACAATTCCTCCATAGCGAATATAGTATGAGGTACATCAGATAAAAGCTCAGAAGTGTGTCTGCAAGCACAAGTAATCTTTATATTTCTTTTACTCTCATAGGCCGAAAACTCTCATCGACTATAAAGTTTATGTCCGTTTTTTACCTTTTCGGATTGTGGAATTGGGCAGATTATTTATTTGCACACTTTTCAGGATGTAATTAGCCCACCATACCTTACAGATTAAGGTATTTCTAACTTATCAAAATATTTTTTAAATATTTACATATACTTATATATTACAATATCCTTATATAGATGACTTATATTATTGTGGAGGTACTCAACAGAGTGCAAGGTATCCGCCCTTATGTTAATATGCCGCGCTTGAGTAAATCCAAAAATCCCCTCTTGGGCTCCCTTACTAATACTTTCTTAGATTTACGCGATATTTGATATTTTAAATAAAACTAAGTTATATATTACTATAGGATTATTATATAATATTATTTCGCGGATTTATTTTGATTTTTAGTTCCGAATGCTTTACAACAACCATGGTCATAGGAGAGACCGAGGTTTTAGACGTCTCAAAGGTATTATATACTTGTTACAGGGTGCCTACTTACCAACATTTTGGAACTACCATAATCTTGGGATCCTTTAATAAACATAATAAAATCTAACAACAAAAGTAAATATAACAGACCATTAGATGTAGTTGAATCATATTGTGTGGATCAAAACAAATTTTTATATAAAACTATAACGTGAGAGTGTCTCCCGTGACCATGATTGCTGTAAAGTGTAAAGCATTCGAAACGTCGGGAACCAAAATCAAAATAAATCCGCGAAATAATCCGAAAAGACAATAAGAAAGTATTAATATTTTAACTTTTTTAAACCCATACTAATATTATAAATGTGAAAGTGATTGTTTGTTTGTCCTTCTTTCACGTCGAAACAGAGTGACGTATTGGCGTGATTTTTGTTTGGAGATAGTTGGAGGGCTGAACATTGGGCTGACATGGGCTACTTTATCGCGGGAGATTATCTCATTCCCACGGGAAAATACGTTATTATACAAACCAAAAAAATATTTATGATCAGAATTATTTAAACCTTAGTATTAATGCTCTTCAATACAATTAAATAAATATGTTTTAACATTTTTCGAAATTCATCCCCATCATAAGGGGCTAAAATAGGGGATGAAAGTTTGTATGAAACTAATCTTTTAAGATTTTTTTATAGTTTTAGCGCGAGCGAAGCCGCGGTTTCTGTTAGTTACATATAAAACAATAATATTGCTTAAGTAAATAATTAATATTTTCTAATTTTTAATTTTCTTTATGGGTATACACTAAATATTATTATTAATTAATAAAAAAATTAAAATTGTAATATTTATAATAATAATAGTTAAAATTAAATTAATAATATTACCATAACTAATTATAATACTTATTAAAAAATTTAAAATGTTTAGAATTAAAATCAACAAATATTGTATGGTAGGTACTTTGGTGCCATTTTTGAATTATAGAAATCGTTTTGTAAAATTGAGGGTAGGCACTGCCTGTAACAAGTATATAAATCCTTTGAGACATCTAAAACCCTCTCCCGTGACTATGATTGCTGTTAAACATTTAAAACGTCGAGAACCAAAAATCCGAAAAGATAATTTTATTTAAAATATATTTATCTATTTCAATTCAAAGTAAAATCTATATAAATCACAAAAAGATTTCTTAAGAATAAATGGCATAAACTATAAGCAAAATAAATAAATTGAAAACTCGCTTCGCTTGAAAAGATCATCCGCTGCATTTCATGGGAGGATCTAAACAATATTTACATTTCACATACAAATAGGAATAGCTACTAGTTTTTAAATGAAAACAAAACTAAGAATGAAAAAATAATTTTATGAGACGCAAATTCAATAGAAAGCGGCAGATAATAGAAAATATAAAGATAACATCTGTATAATCCACGAATATAGCTATGATAACAAATTATAAAATAAAATGTACACTTCAGAACCGGTGGAAAATAAAGGCCGTTGATTAATCACTCCAATGTAGTACATTATCGGCGATAAATTGTAATTGCACTTATTAATCTTATATGACTGCTTAGCATGATAAGGTACTTTACTTCCTAGAATTTTTTATTTACCTCTATAAAGTATCACCTAAATAAAAATAAATAAATAAAAAAATAAGTATATTTATAATCTATTTTTTAATAATAAATTTTGTTAAATAACAATAAACAAAGAATACCTGCCATAGATTTAAAGTATCTAAATCTGCCAGATCTACGTAGGGCCTACGACCTACGTAGCGACGTAGTGACCTAAAACCTGCGTAGATGTATATAAAAAAGCTTCTACACTGATATTTCACGTCCTTATGTAAACGTTCTAGGCACTACAATACACTACAAAAAGTAATCTATAGGGAAAGAACATGACAACTATACGTACACATGTATATAAAAATAAATGAATAATTCATTGTGCCTGTGTGCCTGTTGTTACATATGATTTGTTCTTATGCCATTCATTGGCATCAAAAATTAAATAAAATTGAGCTATTATTCCGAAAACATCTCTGATATTGCACCATCAACGTATGGACTGGTAATAATTTGATAATTAGTACAACATTATATAAGTACTCAAAACAAAGTTTTTTGGTGTTAGTATGTGTGTTATTTTGCATCATTTTCTATTTAATCTATACTAATATTATAAAGAGGTAAAGTTTGTGAGTTTGTGATGTTGGAAGGGGTAATCTCCGGATCTACGGAACCGATTTAGATGAAATTTGGTAAGAAGATAGTTTGAGACCCTTGGAAGGACATAGGATACTTTTTATCCCGGCAATAATCCCTTAAGGCGGCGACCCCTTAATATAAGTTTGTATGGGGAATCAAGTTAACGTTACTAAGTTTGGAAATGCATACCAACGGCCTTTATAGGTATGTATGTATATACTATTTAGCTTAAATCTAACGTTCTTACACTAAACACACATAAATCAAATTATATATGTTTCTCAATAAATAAAAAACTCAGCCTACATCATCAGAATTACAAATACACCACTGTAAGGATCAGAGTGTAAATTGCATGTGTCCTAGCATTGATAAAATAGATTCAATCAAATACTTAGGCATAGTTATTGATCAAAGATTATCTTGGCACTCCCATCTGGAACTACTATCAAGCAGAATTAGAAAACTTATTTGGATTTTTAAAACCTTAAGATATGTTGCAACAAATAAAATTCTAAACCAAGTCTATACCGCTCTTGCTGAATCAATTTTGTCATACTGCATCCCAGTATGGGGAGGAGCATCAAAAATAAAATTCCTAAAATTAGAACGTAGTCAACGGACCTTACTAAAAGTTATGTTCTGTAAACCATATCGTTTCCCTACAAAAGAGCTATACTCCATTAACAACTTACTAAGTGTGAGAAAGATATACATATTACAATTAATACTACAGAGGCATAAAACAGTAACTATAGATATAAACACGAAGACAAAAAGACGAGTTAACATTAGAGTAGAAACCGGTATTGTAAAAACTAAATTTGCTAGTCATCAGTTTGCTAAGAAATCAGCTTCTATATACAAAAAGGTGAATGGTATGATAAAAATATATTTGCTAAATAATTATGAACTAAAAAAGTCCCTAACTGCCTGTCTTGCAAAATTAAATTATGAAGAAGCAGAAGCTTTATTCGATGAAATTACCTAAACACCAACTCCAACATTTTATTTACACACGTACATGCATGCGCACACACACACACACACACACACACACACTTACACACACGCTATTTTTGCTATTATTTTTATTTATTTTTTTATTTTTTTTTCTATTATTTATAAGTTCTTGGTTAATATAAAAAACACTATTGAGTTGTATAATTTTAAGAAATTTTCTACGGAAGAGCGGGACATCCTGGCACAGGTATCTATTTACTAAAAAGGATATCCCAATAACGGACTTAATGTATTTAAAAACTCTTTTTATTAATAAATCATTTTTCATTTTTTTTCATTTTCACTAGTGGTTACATAGATACTTGCCGGTTCAAAAAGCCTATTCTACTTAATACGAGTACTACTACTATATAATAAATTACAACGGAAACTTCCCCGTTTTAATTAATTCCTCGTCATTTTATCCCTTTTTTTAACTTTGGGAAATGCATTTACACATACCAACTGCATACATACAGGTGATTGTGTGGGACTCACCAGCTAGAAAAGCCAGTCTGTACTTCCCACTAAAACCTAACGGAACCTCCCTTGTCTTAATGGGGCGTCTCAGGATCGCTTACGCACTCAACAACAACACCCCGACGACCGATTTTGGTCTAATATATAATCTATAATAAATAATATATATATATCTTTTATTTCCTTTTTATTATTATTATTAAGTACCTGATGAATGAATAACTAAGTACATAAATGTAGGACTTTTTAAAAAAAATATTCTGTGACATTAATAATTAGGTATTTATCTATGAAGTTGCCGTTTTAGAATAATGGCCATTTGAAACGTAATTTATGAATGGTCAACAAAAAAATTAAAATGAATTTTATTTAAAAAAAGTATGGAGTAAAATTTGGATAACTTCTAGGCAGGGAAAAATTTCAATACCCGAGAGGCAGTACAAAATGCCTTTGAAGAGTATTTTGGCTATCGTACACCTGGCTTGTTCAAGAAGGGCGTGGAAAAATTACCTGTGCGCTGGTAGAGATGCATCGACAACATGGTTGCATATTTTGATTGATAGGAAAAAAAATTACTTATTACATTAAACGACAATTTCATAGGTAATATAATAACTGATTTCATACCTAATACAGTAACTGAGTTTAAAAAATTTTTATTAAACATTCCAAACAGAGAAATTTCAAAGTTATACGAATAACGATAACTTAAAATAAATCTTATCAATTGGTGATCATCAACATCAACAATGTTTAATCAGATCTTTTAATTGCATTGATATTACTATTAGTAGGTATATTATAACAACCTATTTATATGTAGTTTATTGAGCAAAGGTTTTTGTATCATTCGTCGTACTTTTCATATTTTTAATTGAACTGTAAAAAAGTCATATAATATTATAATATAAATAACAGACATATATAATATAATAACAGACCTTTTTAAAAAATAAATTCTGCACAACAAATAACATGAAGTCTTCTAAGAATTTTTTAATTAAGAAGTTACATCGATTTCAAAATCGCTTTAAAGGTATCATCTAACTTTGGTCTAGGAGTTTTTCTTGATAATAATGAATGGATTAAGGGCCCTCTTATTGTGTGTTCCACTCTTGAATTATAACTGTCTCAGCAGTAAAAATACCATTAAAATTACACATACACATAAAATGGTGCCTATATCCAGGGCCGTGCGGTGGATGATCTTTCTGCTAGTATATTATAAACGATTGATAATACTTAATAATATAATGTAAAAATAACTGAGAAAGCCCTTCATAGTTCTAATAAAAAGTAAACAAAGCCATTATCAAGTATTTTTCCATTGAAACAATTAAATTTTAACTATAAAGTTTATCTTAATCAGACCAATATATGTATAATTAACTTGGATAAAATTTTACATTACATAAATATACTCGTACGTACATACAAATAAATAAAGTTGGAGTGTTTGATTGTCAAAATAATAGCTCTTTACTAAATCATAATATACGGTAAGTATATACGGTATTTATAAGAAAAATACAATGTTTTAAAATGTTTGTCTGTCTGTGTCTCTGTCTGTCTGTATGTTGGTTCCGGCTTATCTCCGAAACGACTGGACCGATTTAGATGGGACTTTCACTGGCAGATAGTTGTTGTTATAAGGAGTAACTTAAGCTACTTTTATTTTAGAAAAAAAAATTAGGGTTCCGTTAAAAAAAATTAAAACGTACCTAGCACCCAGACGCATACGAGCGAAGCGAGGGTTAGTCGCTATTTGTAACTCACATTTGTAACTAAGCACAATTATGAAATATCGAGTGTTCTAATTTATTTATTCATAAGCTTTAGTTTCTACTAAATTAAAAAAAAAAATCTATCAAAATTCTTTTCTATCTCAATTAAATCCTCTAATTTGCTGTAAAAGAAAGAATTTCTCCTACCAAAAGAACTACTCTACATATTATCGGTTTAAACATTACGTCGACAAATAATTGAGTATTATAAAGGTTGTTTTCAATTATACGTTACAATTTTATTTATAAGCATCGTGTGTAGTATACTTAAAATGCTGGAAAAAGGAAATGTCCTCAAGGGGTATGGAACAAAGATATGATCAAAGTATCAAATCGATATAGATGCATCAAATAAGCGATTATCAGATTTGATATTATATTAATGAAACCAATTAAGAATTATCTATCTATCTATCTATATGTATATACTAGCATTGCCCGCGGCTCCGCCCGCGTTCAAATGACCAAAAACCAAGTTCTTAGGTTTTACATATTAGTACTCTTACATTACAGTTTTTGTATTTTTTCTCAGAAATGAGACATTTTCCCGCGGTAAAAAGTATCCTATATGTTGACCCGGATAACCAGCTATCACCATACAAAATTTCATCTAAATCCCCTCCAGTGGTTTTTCAGTGATGCGTTAACAGATAGAGAGACAGACAGACAGACAGACAAAACTTCTAAAAACTATAGATTAGGCCTCTGTATCGATAATAATGTTTATTTCAATAAGATTTTTCAAAAAATATTTAATGTACAAATTCGGTTTAGTTACAATTTTATTATATGTATAGAAAAGGCAAAAGTGATTGACTGATATATCAGCGCACAGGCCAAACTCTTTTAAGGCTAGAAAATTGAAATTTCGCACAGGTATTCCTCATATGACGAAGGCATCCACTAAGGAAGGATTTTTCAAAATTCAATCCCCAAGGGGCTCAAATAGGGGCTAAAAGTTTGTATGAAACTTTTTATTCCATGGACATATTTGCGTGAAATTTCGTATGAATTGAGTACGGCAAAAATAATGAGATATATTTCAGCGTTTTCCAAAATTCAACCCCTAAGAGGGTAAAATAGGGGATGAAAATTTGTATGAAACCTACCTTTTTAGAGATTTTATTTGTAGTTTTAGCGTGAGTTAAGCCACGAGTTCTGCTGGTATATAATACATGAGCGAAAGTTTTTAGTAGGAACAATTAGCAATTTGCTAGAAAATATACTTAATATTAGTATATTACAATGTTATTTTGAACATAATGTACAAACAATCTAATTCATATCTGTACAATTTGTCGTAATCCAATCTACTAGTTTAAAATTGCTTAATAAATGGTTAATAAACTTGTTAATAAATATATTATCGAACAAAGAAAATAGGAGTCTTAAATAAACTGATTTCGTTATCTTTTATTCTAGATATCACGGTTTAATGCGAACATTTCCTTTCTTGCATTACTTATTTCACAGGAAAAGACAATGCATTTTAAAATTAAATTCCTCCGTATCTTCTTATCGATTGCATGGCTCAGATTTCTTTCTAATGATAAGTTATACCTATAAATAACAATATTATAATATTTCACAATCTTACTGTGGAAAATTATATATGATTTTCGGGATTCAAAATATTTTTATACAACACCCGCTTCGCTCGGGTTCGGCCCTAGGTTGATTTCCCATAAAAACTATTATCCTCATTTTCACCCCTTTAAGGGATGATTTCAGGGATAAAAAGTCCTATAGATCCTATGTCCTTCCCAGGGTCTCAAACTATCTTTTTACCAAATTTCATCTAAATCGGTTCAGTAGATCCAGGTATTACCCCCTACAAACTCACAAACTTTACCTCTTTATAATTTTAGTATAAATCGATGACTAATACATATAATAACAAGAAGTGCTTACTAATAAGTGATATCCTTATGTACAATCATTCAACGCGAATGTTAAAATAAAAATGATGTACGAGTATATATTATTAACTTCTAAGTTGTCCTGAGCATCTCTTCATATATACCTATGTAGGTACCTACTAGTATTTTACCACTGACCCATCGATTTATTCAATCTAAGAACTCAGCTTCTCTGCTTGATATACATATGTATCTATCAATAAAAGGAATAATAAATTAATAGTAAAACTTTTTTTAAAAACAAGCTTTTATTTAAATGCTCTAAAAAGAAGAAAATAAACTTTAAATTAAATCAAACCCAACAATTTATCACATTACACAATTTATATTAGATAAAATCTTGTCGCAAGATTTACCTGTGTAGATGAACAAGAATATAATATTAAAGTAGGTAAATCTCGCGATAAGCGTGGTGGGGGCCATGCTACGCGACGAGAGGTCCTGGTCGGCGATGCTCTCCTTCAGCGAGGCCGTCATCTCACTGAAGGAGACGGCGGAGAGGGAACGCGAAGCTAACGCCTTAGCAGACCCTCTTCGTCGCCGTCGGCTGGGGGAGAGGAGGCGCCGGTATGCGCATCTTCTCCCGCCACCCTAGAGGAGCTACTGCGGGGGGGTCTCTCGTTGACTCCCCTGCACGTCATCGGGGCGGTCGGGATGCTCTGTGAATCGAGGGCATCCCGGTTTAGGCGAGGCAGGCCCGCGGGGTACGGGCTGTCCGCAGGGGTGTTGTAGTGAATGCGCAAGCGATCCTGCACACCCCATTGCACTGCGGCGACGGGTTCCGCTGTGGGTTTTAGTGAGTAGGAGTCTGACAGTACCCTACCCATTGACGGCTGGTAGGGTCCCCATGGTGGGTTTCCCCAGCGATAACAAAAAAAAAGGTAAATATCGCGACAAGCTTTTATATAATTCTATACTAATATTATAAAGAGGTAAAGTTTGTGAGTTTATGACGTTATAGGGGGTAATCTCTGGATTTACTGAACCGATTTTGATGAAATTTGGTAAGAAGATAGTTTGAGACGCTGGGATGCTACTTTTTATCCCGGAAATCATCCCTTAAGGTAGTGAAAATGGAGATGAAAGTTTGTATTGGGAAGCAAGCTACGGACGAGCCGAGCGAAGCGAGGGTGAGTCGCAATTTAAATAGTTATTTATAGTCGTAATATAAATTGTGTAATGTAATAAAATGTTGGGTTTGGTTTAATTTAAAGTTTATTTTCTTCTCAATATTTCAGCTCAACCTTCAAAATTGTGTTGCAAATTTCCACCCGAACAAATATAGATACATACATTGCAAGTAAAATAAAATCTTGTAAAAATGTATTCTGGGTGTGTAATTTCAGGTAAACTCAAATCTTTATCTTTACCAATCGGTATATTAATGATAAATTCAAATGATTACTGGAAATGTTGCGATTTCTTATCTATAATTAGGTAAATGTAATGTAATAAGTGCTATAAATAAAATATTTTGAGCCATAGGATGTAATGTGAATCAGCTACTGAAATAGAGAAAATAAAATGATTTAAAAAAAAGAACAAAACAGATTGGTATTGGCAATCCAAAATTGATTGGTAGTTTTCATTAAGGTACTACATATACATACCTAATCAGATATCTTTGAAGTCAGTGTGCTTTGATTTGTATCGGCTGGCCTTTTTAGTATAGACATACTCCCTTTTAAGTGTAGACTCGCAGTAGTAGCAAAGTAAGAAGAAAGTATTTTAATAAAATATTCGCATAAGCCGTTTTAATTAGTTTGATGGCAATTTTTACATGAAGACTAACAAACTATAATTCGCTTTTATTGGTAACTCTAAAAATTCTGGCTCTAAAATCCGATTCTAACGTATTGAGCTTGTCAAATCAAACAAAATAAGCCGAAACTAAAAGTATCCACTATTAGTCGTTGAAGAGTTCCACCTATCCACCTTCGGGCCTTACCATCAGATCAGGTCAAAGATACCGAACCACTGCACTATCAAAAGAGATAGAAACACTTGCAAGGTTAAATTCATCATTAGCTATTCTTCCACCCTTAGGAATAGTATTTTTTTAAAATTTAATGGGACCAATCTGAAAGTATTTCACTTTCAAACAAAACAAAAATACAAAAATAGCATAAAATTAAAAACAAATAAAAACTTAAAAAAAAAATAAAAACCGACTTCCAGGCACTAAAATGTAAAAACTAATTAAACGGGGGTTTTCATTTAGAATAGATACCTAATCAGATATTTTCGAAGTCGGTGCCAGCCGACAATATCTTAAGATATGAATATCTAATAGGTAAATATGATTTTATATGAACTCTATGTAATTATAGTTAAAATATTATAGATCAATTTGTGATTCATCTTAGGTATCGAAATATATTAGATTTGCTTTGCATCGGCTGGCACCGACTTCGAAAACATCTGATTAGGTATCTATTCTAAATGAAAACCCCGTTCAGTTATTTTTTACATTTTAGTGTAGCGTTATAAGCAGGTAATTTGTTAGAAGAAAGTTTTTTAATAACGTATTCGATCAAGCAATTTATTAAAAAAAATATTATTTGTTAATTTTTTTAAAAACCGCTCAACCGATTTCGATAAAATTTAAATGGGACCACCTGGGGAGTATATATACCCTTCGAAACCAAAAAAAATGCAAATCGGTTCAGGCGTCTTCGAGAAATCGGTGAACATACATAAAAAAACGAAGATTCCGACGAATTGAGAACCTCCTCCTTTTTGAAGTCGGTTAACAATCAGTTCTATATACAAAATTTTCCCCTCAAGTACACTTTATTAATTGATTTAAAAAGATAAAAAAAAACAGTAAATACGCATTATTGCTTTGCGTAAGTTTGGCCTTATCTCTGATACTGTATGCAACTAAAATGGCTTCTAATCAGATATCAGTGCAATATGCAAGCTCTTTCCCTTTGTTTTTTCCATCCTTCCGTTCTCTATAACTCAACTACTCTAGTCTACTCTACCTTTTACAGGAAAAAAATATTTTATTTTTTTTATTTTCTCGAACTACTCTGGGATCGAACATAGATCGCTGCACGATAACCGTTTAGAATTACCACTTTGCATCAAAAAATACTATGGTATAATATTTCATAGTGATAACTGATAAATCATTTGACAGTAGGCCAGATTATGCATTTTATTTTAAAAAAAATGGTCAGGTCATGTAAGGTATTTTTATTAATCATGCTTTACCTACTAGGGACCAATCGGCCACGAGCGTAGCACTCCTTACATGGGCTCCTCAAGCCATGCCCTTATAGTGAGACCAGCCACTATCGAATCATGTGGAGACGATGCTCCGCTACTAGTGAACCTACAGAAAGGGTAAAGAAATAAAAAAAGGCTAAATAAGCCAATAAGAAGTCAACAAAAGGATAATAATACAAGCTAATTTTTATATTTCGTCAGTAGGCTGCTTAAGAAATATTTTTTGTAAGGGTTTGTAAATAAATAGTAATCATCTCATTTCTTTAAGAAAATCGATCAATATAAATAAAATATTAGTCAACTAGCTGTCAAAAACAATGATATATGTCTTTCTCATCGATTTCGGCCACGGCGGCCAATCTCACTCAAACTAGCCAGATGCGCAGGAGATACTACGCAAGTGTATGCGCAGACACAATTGCAATCTCTATTTCTTTTATTCTCAAAGTCGTTCGACACGACCAGTGAGAGTTAAGGCGCAGGACCGACGGCTTTACGTGCTCTCCGAGGCACGGAGGTGGAACACCGTCAACTTCCCAATTCTAGGCTCTTACTAAGAATTTTTTAGTAGAAATACTCAATAACTGAACTTGACCCGACCCGCGACTCAAAGAGTCAAACCCAGAATCTCTCTGGATCTATGGCCGTACATGCTAGCCAATAGACCACTAAGGCAGTTTTGCAAGAGATACAGAATACAGGAGTAAGCATCGACTGATTTATCTACTCTACATACTTACTGGAAACAATTAACTTTATACTATTCTACTTTAAAATTGTAAAAAAAAATCTATGCCCGATTTCACCAACATCACTTAAGCTACCACCTACGTATGGGATCCCTAGCTTAAAAGTTCACCTTTTTTTTTTTTTTTTTTTTAATGTTGGGAAATGCATTTACGCACGAAGTGTGGGACTCACCGGCGAAGCCAGTACTACCCACTAAAACCCAACAAAACCTTCCCCCGTCTTAATGGGGCGTCGCAGGATCGCTTATGCATTCAACTACGACGCCCCGACGGCATGTCTGCCGAAGCAGACCACAACAACCATGGAGTTGCTCCACGGTCCACTCTGCTATCAGAGAAGTACCAGGAGCAACCCGCATGGTATACCACCCTCCGAAGAAGGCCGCCTCCCACCGCCCACCGAAGCGGGCCACCTCCCTGTGCGTTTCTTGGCTTCGTGAGTACACTACTGAGCCCCCCCACCACGACAAGGTGAACGCACGTTGGGGGGGCTTAAAAGTTCCCCTAAACTAGCCCCTAAATTAAATTTCGTTTTACCATTGTCAGAGCCGTATTTCTAGTACCTATATTTAGGTGGCATTTTAACATTTAGGTGACCCCTAACTGTCGGTGAAACTGAAACTGTTCCCTAGCAACCCCCTAACCATACTTAGGGAATCCCTTAAATTTAGGTGACGTTGGTGAAATCGGCCACTAGTCTTATCAAGTTTTAATAGATAAGCCACTATCTCTAAATGTAGGCATGTAATAAATGTAATAAGATTTAACTGCGCAATTTGACTTTTGTATAACCCTACTTATTAGTAATATGATAAATGTGAAAGTGTGTTTGTTTGTCCTTCTTTCACGTCGAAATAGAGTGACGGATTGGCGTGATTTTTTGGTGGAGATAGTTGAAGGGCTGAAGAGTGACATAAGCTACTTTTTATTGCTTAAGATTATTTCATTCCCACGGAAAAATACTTTATAATACAACCCACAACAACTCATTACCTTATGTATATGTATATTTAACGTTTAGTATAGATTTCTCAGAGATGAGATATTTTCCCGCACTTAAAAGTATCCTATATGTTGACCCGAAAAACTAGCTATCATCATACCAAATTTCATCAAAATCTGTCCCGTGGTTTTCCCGTTATGCGGTCACAGACAGACAGACAAAAATTTTAAACTAAAACTATAGATTCGGCCTCTGTATCGATAATGATGACTATTTCAATTTTCCAAAAAAACATTTAATGTACAGATTCGATTCAGTTAGAATTTTATTATATTACTGATCATTATGAGAAGTATAATGAAAAATTTAATCGTTCAAGATAATTTTTAGTTAGCAACAGTAATTCAAAGTGTTCAAAACGTATTAGACAGTACTAGCAGCTCACTGTCGCTTCGCTCGGGTTAGACTCTAGAACAGCACAAACAGATCTATCACACGGGAACTATTCATTTTTCCGGGATAACAAGTAACCTGTTGTTTGACCGCAATATGTACTAAATAAGTTGTTGTCATGAACTAATTAGTGGCTAATTCGTTCATGGTTGTTGTGTACCAAGCTGTATAAGTTACTATAGTTTTTTAATTATCTCACAAGAATTCTTTCATTTTCCGGGATAAAAAGTATCTAAAATATTGACCGAGGATATAAGATACCACCATGCAAAATTTCATTTAAAGTGGTTCAACAGTTTCGGAGATTAGCCCATACAAACTGAGAAACAAATAGAGAAACAAAAAAAAATAAAAAAAATCTGGACTTATTCTATTTCTCTTCTTACATCTCCCTGACTCGGTTTCTAGCATTTTTTTTATATATACAGACATTCGACCTCTACAGTTTTATAATATGTATAGATTAGAGAGATGGTGTTATTGATGGGCCTTTATTAACCGTGCAAGTGGAAATTATTATCATAATTAAGATATCACAAATGACGTAATACTATATAATTATATACGAGTACCTACTATGTGGTTTAATTTTGTCTATAAAAAATCAAAACCGACTTCAAAACACTAAAAAGTAAAAAAATAACTGAATGGGAGCACTCATTACATAACAAATTAATCAGATATTTTCGAAGTCGGTGCCAGACGACAACCCTTTAAAATAAGAAAATCTAATAGGTAAATATAACGAGGTATGAACTTTATATTATAGTTTAAAATATTATAATACATCAATTTGTGATGTAATGTAGCTCGGATGCGTGCGTGTGCGTTTTAAATAGATAGACATTGTTATTGTGAGTGTACATAGGAGATTGACACATCCTGATTTCTTTCTGTAATACCTACAATTTTCTAACACAGTGTGTTGCACACATATACCTACCTAAAATTTAGCCAACTTAATTTAATCTAGTTAACATCCTGCAAATCACGAGCTCTTAGATCATAAATAGCCCGTACACTCTTTTTTGAAGCATAAATATTGAATTCATTTCTGCGGTACTGCCCCAAAGTATTCCATAAAATAAAATACTATGAAAATAACTAAAATATATAAATAAGACAGTGTTAATATCCATTAAGTTTCTAACTTTCATAGGTGAATTTCCTGCATAGCTGGTGGAGCTAAATTTACCTGCAAGTGTAATTGTAAAAGTGTGTATGCCGGCCAAAACCTCGCTCAAACCTCGCGGTTAAGTTCTAAGAAATTAATTGTTAACTGAAACACCTGTGGCTCGGCAGTCGATGACAGGTTAATCTATACAATAAAATAAAACTGTAGAGGTTAGAAAAAAATGCTAAAAACCGAGTCAGTTCTCTTCTTACATCCCGAAAGAAGAGAAATAGAACAAATCCAGTTTTTGTTTCAATTTTTTTGTTTCTCTGTCTGTTTGTCTGTTTGTACGGTCTAATCTCCGAAACTATTGAACCGATTTAAAAGAAATTTTGCATGGTAGTACCTTATATCCCCGGTCAACATCTAAGATACTTTTTATTCCAGAAAATTAAAGAGTTTCCGTGGGTTAGTTAAAGAACTATAGTAACTTATACAGCTTAGTACACAACAACTTATGCACTAATTTAGTAAAATTTGGCATGCTGATTGGCATATTGCCGGTCAAACAACAGGTTACTTTTTGGAAAAATGAACGGTTCCCGTGGGCTAGATATGTTTGTGCTTTTCTATATTTTCTATATTTAGTATATTCATAACAGATCGTTACGTTTTTTATATATTTTGAATGTATCTAAAACTAGTTACATCAAACCTTTTTTTCGACCTTTTTTTCCTATCGACCCCCTTTCAACCAAAATTTGTACGTGAATGAACCAATATACATAACATTACGAAAAAACGAATTATAGTAAATATGCAGAAATGATTTTACAACCAAGAATCAGAGAGAATATCATAATTTAACTGCTGTAAAGTTCTGAATTAATCTCAATGGTGTGTTTATTAAACTGAATGTTCTTGTGTTTTTGATTATAACAATATACATTATCAATTTCTTTTACATAAACATTTGTGTGTAAATTATATTATTCATAATTTGACGACGCGTTTGGCTCAGTTTGTAGTGACCACTTAGGTACTTGCTGTGCCAGCGGCCGTAAGTTAGCTGTTAGCTGTCATAATGTCAATAATTCATATTTACTATACACATTACAATTTTTGCTCTTGGACCTGAGGCCTTATATTTACCTTCATATTTTATCGATATCTTATCACTATAAATAACGCAAATCTGATTACATTCTAAAGAAAATATGCACGTTCTTTTTAAAACTCATTTACTTCCCCACCACTTCATTATCATATTATTTTTATGGTACCATATTGTTGTACTACGTGTCATGTCACTGAAGTTAGTTATATATGCAGAATTTCAGCACAATTGAATATCAGATAAGTTTCTATAATGGTTCCTCTCGAGGTGGTGGTTCGATGAATTATACGTCCGTAAGATTTGTCTTGATAACGCGAGTATTATAGGGTAGATATAGTATTACGGGCAACTTGAGAAGTCCGGTTGCTATGAATAATGAACCGTCTGTATACATAATGCTCGTACCGAATGGGCAATGTGAGTAAAACTGCTTAAGTATATAATATCACTTTTTCCAGTCAGTATGAATAACGACACATTAGCCTTCGACAATCCCACTCGATATGAGTGGTATAACATGCGAGTTGCTCCAGGTACTTCCATGATAGCAGAATCTATTCTGCTATCATGGAAGTACCTGGTTGGATG
This sequence comes from Brenthis ino, assembly GCA_921882275.1. Lineage (NCBI taxonomy): Eukaryota > Metazoa > Arthropoda > Insecta > Lepidoptera > Nymphalidae > Brenthis > Brenthis ino. The sequence continues at coordinate 21,883,557 of OV170232.1, read as the reverse complement.
CTCTAAAGGTCTACCGTTGGAGCAACCCTGTGGTTGTTGTGGTCTGCCGGCAGGCCAGCGATCGGTGCGTCGTGGTTGAGTGCGAAGTGATCTTGCGTCGCTCCATTAAGAGTTACAAAATTTTCCTCATGACTTTTTTAACATTTTTTTTAATTTAAAGTAATGTTTTAAATAAAACTATCTTTACGGATTTTTTTAGCGAATTTATATAGATTTTTGGTTCCCGTCGTTTCGAATGCTATACAGCAATAAGCCTGCGAAAAATCCGAAAAGATAGTTTTATTTAAAAATATCAAATATTCACGTAAATCTAAGAAGGTATTAAAGTAATATCTGAAAAAAGCACTGATAAAACGTTATAATATTTTCCAATTTTAGTTTATATTTTTTATTAATTGATACGGAACACCATAAAAATAAAACCATTCAAATGAGATATGATATCATCAGATAATATATACAAACAAGCAACACTTATGAACCGATTTTCTTATCAGAGATCTCGATATTTTATGAAAAGCTTTGATCGCTGCATCGTCCATGCCTTAGATTTGAATTCCAATTAAAATTACGCAACTGTCTTTATGCATTATGAATTATTTTTTTGGGAAATACCTAGCTACCTTGGCCATGAAACTTGTTATAATAATACTTAGTGTCGTGCAATCCTCAAAAATACAAAAAAATTACAACACTACATTCGCGACACTAATTTCATATATAGTTGAATTTACATAGGTGATGTAATTAGATGTACGGCATTGTTTTATCGACTACTAAGTATACGAAATTATGTTAATTTTGTGAAATATTTTCATCTCATTTTGTAAAAGTAAAAACTTAAAAAAAACCAACTTTCAGGCACTGAAAAGTAAAAAACAACTAAACGAGTGTTTTCATTTAGAATAGATACCTAATCAGATATTTTCGAAGTCGGTGTGCTTTGATTTGTATTGGTTGGCACCGACTTCAAAAATATCTGATTAGGTATCTATTCTAAAGGAAAACCCCGCACACGCACGAATGCTCTCAAATAAAATAAAAATAACAACAAAATATAAAAATGCTCAAAAAAAGGTACGTACTTATGTATGTCTGTGGGTCTTAGACTTACTCAATTGAAAAAAATGAAAACCCCCGTTTAGTTATTTTTTACTTTTCAGGGCCTGGAAGTCGGTTTATATTATTTTTTTTAAGTTTTTATTTATCCATTTTAGAGTAGACGTAATAAGCAGGTCATTTGTAAGAAGAAAGATTTATAAAAACATATTCGATTAAGCCATTTATTCAGACCCCTAATGACAATTACAACTCATCTAGGTGTAAAGTTCTTATCAATACAAATTAATCAAGCCCAAACACCAGGTAATTAGTGTAAATAGTTGAGGAGTTCCCTCGACTGTCTTTCGACTCCATCATCAGATCGACTCCAGATCTTTATTAAATAGTAGTAAAAATAATTAATAAGCCCACTAGTCGCCACTACGATTAAAATGTCCCATTACAACTAACACTAAAGACTAGCGCAAAGACATATTGCACAAGTAGATGTATGTACCTACACACACCTTAGGCGTCCTCCATTCCTAACATTCTCATACTCCGGTGGGACTACAATTCGATACGATTGGTGATAAAAATTTATATGAGTATCTAACGTAAAAACATAATACAAAAGAATGTGATGTAGTTGTTTTTTTTTTAATTTACTAGATAGCAACCGTCTTTAATATCTACCGCCTACTGTTTAAATTGAGCAATATCAAAGAACAGTGACATATGCAGGCACATGAAATTTAAAATGATCCTTCTCATTTATAAATTTAAATAGCTTAAACATCATTTTGTGTTAGTAAAATATTATTATTAATATATTATTTGACATTATATGTATGTATAAACAAAAAAGTAGCTACTACGGGTTTAATGTTATATGAATTTTCTGTTAGTTCTGTTCTCTTACAGAATAGCACAAAGAATAAACTTGAGTGATAATTTCGTTTTATACAGTTAGAGTTTTCGTTTTAAACGTCTAATGTTTTAAAATAGACATTTGGAAATTATAAACAGGTTGCGTTCATTATTGAATTCTTTCATCAGTGATAAAAAAACCCAACCCTAAAAAACCTTAAATGTATTTTTAAATTATAAAAACCCGTTTCATTTTCACCAAAGAAACTAATTCACATTTATAATATTCATTATCCTTTAAATAGAATAATATATTCAGGATACTACTAATTTTAATTTCTCTATATTTTTGGTTAACATTATTGATCAAGACACCTTTCAAACAAAACAAAACTAAATCAAAATCGGTTCATCCGTTCGGGAGCTATGATAGCATATACTATACAAACCACACGTTAAACGTTTCACACCTACCTGTTTGCGTCGGTACTTAAAAAGAAATAACATATAAATAAAATTAAATTCCGTGTTCTCAATTTTTAATTTACTCAAAACATCTTCTATTTACATGTTAAAGTGGTTTCTCATATTATACGTTCTATATAATTAATAATAATTCATAAGAAGTAAAAACGTATATATATAAAAACGGAAATTTATTCCCTCCGTACAAGAATATTTATAATATAATATTTATAATATGTATGTATTTAAAGTTATATTATATGTGTAATGTATCAACTATCTAGTATCCATAACACAAGCCTCGTAGCTTACCGTGGAACTAGATGGCGCTGTGTGTTAATGTCCCAACGTAAAAAAAAAGACTTCCAAAATATCGAATCTTTAATATGTACAAATACATACATATTATTTACATTGTACATATGTGTAATAAAATATGTATTGGTAATAATAAGTATAGTATTATGTCATCTGTGAGACTGTGGTAATAGTAAAACGGAAGCGAGTACAGTAAAACGGAACGTGTTCTCACGTCACTCAGGGAGGGCAAGAGGACGGAGGGAACGGCGAGGCCTAGACGTCACTACCAAGTGACCGTACTCTTTTAAATTATTCACCCATTCAGTTAGTGATAAACGCGCTCGGACGACGTATCTCCGACATGCGCGTTTGATTTGCCGCGGAAATCCCACAGCCTAATGCATCTTTGCCTGCTACCAACAAACCACAAGTGAGTGTTTATCCGTGACCAGTGAGTTCCTTATCTGTTGACGACCAATGACCTCGTCCATCTTTTACAGATGTCAGCCGTCACCGCACGAGGATCGGCGATTTTATCACATCTTAGAAAATGACTGAAGGTCTCCCGTACAAACATGAGAAGCCGGTAAGTGCTCGCATAGTAATGTCGCGTGCCTACAGTTTCGCATATCGGTTGTCGACTCCCCGCGACCGTGACTAAAACCGTCCAACGTTTCGAAACTGATCGTTTATTAATGGGTATGCAGCGACACATTTGTTTTCCTTATCGTTATCAATCAACCTCACTTACTATCGAACAACAAGCGCTTCCTTTACTATTAATAGTCAGCTGCCTTGGAAATAAATTAAGAGAAACGAATGGATTGAATTGGTAAACATTATAGTATATATTTATATTTTATAGTAATTATATGTGCATTGTCAGCGGTCTCTGCCGTGTACGAAATGTAACTGGTTTTAAACAATGACCCGTGTGATTTATATCATCACATATTGGCTAAAAATCCAGGTTTCCGAAATTAAAAAAAAACTTCCTGGGTACGTTACAATAACTCAGGGATATTTAAAAAAAAATTGACTTTGAAAATTTTAATCGCAATCGCAATTGTCTATAGGCCCAACTCTATATACCTACATATGTACTTCTCTACACCACTTTTTGTTTGGTAGTAGCAATTTTACATAATTATTTTCCTTATCGCTCACGTAATTGCAAAACAATTACTGTTTGTATGTCATTCTAAAATAATACCCAATAATTAAAAATATTTTGGTTTTTTAAATGTTATATTGTTTGTCTTATCTTAAGCAAACAAAATAAGGAACTAGACGATAGCTTCAATTTATATAGCAATTTGAATAAAAAATAAAATACCTCAATAAAGAATAAGAAAATACGTCAATTATTTAGTATTTATTTACCCTTTTTTTGTTATGTGGATTACCATCTTCTTAGTTGTTTCGGTCTTGACAGACTGGTTGTGGTCATCATTTTGGTGTTGTAACCGACTTGACAAGTCGCCTCCACTCATCTCTGGTAGTTGCCTTTTTCGCACATTCAGTGGGTTATTTATCATACTATTATAAAATTAAAACAAAGAGTTTTTAAATTTAATACATATTTCATATAAATCGCGACAAAAAATTTAGCACTTTATTTACATTTCGATGCAAAAACTGGCTCGTTTTTGAGTACAATTGAAACGTGACGATTGTATTAAATTATTTACCATATATTTACTAGTTTTTACCACTTTGTCTAAAAATTCTAAATCAACGAATGTTCTCTCTTAGTAAATCAGACAATAATAAAATAGCAGTAACATTCCGTAATTGTAATGAACATATATTGCAAAAAATATACATACATAGCTTATAGGTATATATATAGGTATAATCTATACATAACAATTTTTTTTGACTGAGTTGAATCTGTACATTAAATATTGTTTGGAAAATCTTATTGAAATAGTCATTATTATCGATACAGATGCCAAATCTATAGACTTTGGAATTTTCGTCTGTCTATCTGGGAACGCATCACGAGAAACTCACTGGACAGATTTTGATGAAATTTGGTATAATGATAACTGGTTATACGGGTCAACATTTAGGATAGTTTTTACTGCGGGAAACTTTCTTATCTGTGAGAAATAAACCTTAAAACGTAGGGATGAACCTGAGCGGACACACTGTACTCGGACTGTTTTTATTAATTAAATAAGTTGACGGCAATCTTCTATTAATTTTAGTACTCATATGGATTACGTAACATAAATACATAAATACAAAGACAACATAAATAAAATGCCAAGTTAAATTAAATCTAGTATGAAGTTAGCGTATATTTTTGGCACCGAACAGACACATAGTAAAACGAAATTTCATTTATTATTTAATATCTATCGGGAATTTGGCTGAGTGTCAGATCTCTGACACTGCGGCAGTTTGCAGTAGGTGTCATCATGTCATTGGGAAATCCCACGAAATAAAATAAATATTCTTTTAATTTTACTAAAAATAATTTTTTCCTTTGAAATACTATATTAGTCTTCAAACTGTTATTTAATTATGAAACAAATATTACATCATTTAAATACTACATATTTTTACATAATATTTTTTAAAATAAGTATATATTATGAATTGATTAAATTTACACAAAGGGCTTTTAGATTATTTTTTGTCAATAAATATATTTTTGTATTTAATCATCTAAAACATTGAAATGAACAGTAGAGTAGCAGATGACATAATTTATAATGATTTAATGTACTATAATTATAAGTAGTAATTAAATGAACCAAACGTGTTTTACTCTTTAGTTCATCAGAAATCAGAGTCAACATAAATACTAATTAATTCGTTTATAGTAAACTAGCGACTCACCTTAGATTCGCTCGGGTTTGTCCGTCGGTATGTTTTAACGGTTAGTATGGAATAGATAGATTATATATTACTATATATATACTTACTTGAGAAATGATTGTCTCCCCATACAAACTTTCATCCCCTTAGTCACCCTCTTAAGGGATGAATTCCGGAATAAAAACAAGCCTATGTCCTTCCCAAAGTCTCTTAACTATCTTACCAAATTTCATCTAAATCGGTTCAGCGGATTTTTAGTTTATCCATTACAAAAAAAACATTTTTTTTTCTCTTTTTAATAGTTATAATAAATAGGAAATCGGCGATTGACTGTAAAACAAGATGGTAAGAGGTTTAAATTAAAACAGGTTTTCCCTTTGAGGTGTGCCTACTTATTGTCACTGTTATTTGTGTTCTACAAATGGCAAGTTCGCGGAATGTCGAATATCTTGTAATCCATACTAATATTATAAATGTGAAAGTGTGTTTGTTTGTTTGTTTGTTTGTTTGTTTGTCCTTTTTTCACGTCGAAACGGAGTAACAGATTGGCGTCATTTTTTGTGTGGAGATAGTTGGAGGGCTGGAGAGTGACATAGGCTAGTTTTTACCGCGGGAGATTATCTAATTCACACGGGAAAACACGTTATAACAGAATCCAAAAATATTTATGAACAGAATTACTTGAAACTTGGTACTAATGCTCTTCAATAAAATTAAATACGTGTTTTAGCATTTTTCGAAATTTATCCGATAAGGGAGTAAAATTGGGGATCAATTTGTATGAAACTACCCTTTTAGAGTATTTTTTTGTAGTTTTAGTGCGAGCGAAGCCGTGGGTTCTGCTAGTAATAGTATAAAAGTTATTTAAATATAAAGATTGCATAATAATAATATAATTAACTTTTGTTCAATGAAGCAAGTTAAAAAACGCTCTCTGTATTATAAATCAGAAGCATTAGTAACTTATGTAGTTGTGATTTTACTATATACGAGTATATCAAACAAAATTGTCTTATCCTATGCGGAATACAACCAACCGGTAAATGTTTTAACCTTGTATATTTTATGCACGTCGGTAAAGTTAACATTCGACTAACCTCTACTTAATTTTATCATTAAACTGAGGGCTTACATTAGTTTATTTGCAAAATGTGTCTGAATGCTAATATTTTTAGGAAATGCGTCGAAAGTCGCGAATACGATATCGAGTCGAAAGTGGTGTTTGTTCTTAGTAAAAACGAAGCGCGCTATTTACTACACTATACGGTAAACAATCTACCTATAATGGCGAAAATGGGGAAACGAAATAATACATCCTCTTATATCTATAAGATAATCTCATAAAACTAGAAGAGAGTTTAGAATACGTGAAGATGGATGAAATTAATTTGAAGATTCTTTCCAGTAACGTAACACGGCCCTCAGTGCGTTCCTCTGACGGTCGGTCGTACAAAACACCTGTGCATACGCCTAAACTGCGAAAAATATTTTTATTGCCAAATATATGTCATATTTGTATATTTTTCGCATAGAAAAATGAATTAATGACTTTCTGCTTTGATACAGATTAGTCTAAAGAGAACAAATCCCACACTCTACATTTTTGAGCCAAAACTCTAAATAGGCAAGTATGTATGTCTAAAATAAAACACAAGATATTGTCTACGGTGGCAATGTACTCGTACCATGTTTTTACAAGATATAAATATTCTTTCCGTAGCGAACTTAAAACATATTTTATTCAGCAAAACATTGTATGATCAAAATATTAAAATATAAAAAAACTAGCGACTCACCCTCGCTCCGCTCGTGTTCGTCCCTAGGTACGTTTTAACGGTTAGTATGAAATACAAATCTTTAAATTTCTCGGTTTTTCTTTACTATAATTAGCATGTATGATACATATAAACCTTCCTCTTGAATCACTCTATCTATTGCTGAAAATTGCATTAAAATCCGTTGAGGAGTTTAAAAGATCTAAGCGAACAAATAGTAGAAGCAACTTCATTTTATACTGTGTAATACCTATTACCCATATAGTTATCAAATCGATATTAGATATACATAGAAGAAGAAGTAGTTATATGAGTACAAGTAATTTGTTCTTGAATTTAAAGAAATATCATTTTATCGGTCTTAAATTGAATAAAATCTTTTATATAAGGAATATTTTATTTAAAATATTCCTTATATAATTGCTTCGGTGATCTAGTGGCTTGTATATATGTGCATTGTACATATTATATACGGCAGAAGATCCGGTGAAAAATACTCTCTTCAAAATTAAGTACACATATCTTAATGTGTGTATTGCTCCTATTATGGAAGCATACATATAAAAAATTGTAGCTAAGCCGAATCTCTACATTAATTATTTTTTGGAAAATCTTATTGAAATAGACATTATTATAGAGGCCGAATCTATACTTTTTAGATTTTTTGTCTGTCTGTCTATGATCGCATCACGGAAAAATCACTGAAGGGATTTTGATGAAATTTAGTATAATGGATAGCTGGGTTATCCGGGTCAACATATAGGATACTTTTTACTGCGGGAAAATATCTCATCTCTGAGAAATCTATACTTAACATTAAAACGTAAGTAGGGTCGAACTCGAGCGGACCGAGGGTGAGTCGTTAATTTATTATATAAATTATGAAAATTTTGACACGAAATGTATTATATTGATTTTCTATTTTATATCATTATTCTCTATATTTATACGGCGCGTATGATAATAATCTAAAGTTGTGACTACTAAGTACATGTCCAGCAATTACAATTAAAGTAATTTACTTTGTATGACTTAATGCTTTTGTAAATCGATTTTATTCCTGTTATATTATTTATATTGACTCATATTTTTATGTTCATTACTTTATGTTTTACTAGCGTCCTGTCCGGGCTCTGGGTGTTCTCTTTATTGGCTCGCTTTTATAACACTTGTAACGATTATAATAAAATAACGATTTCAACGATTTGAAAATTTGGAATTATACAAAAATAGCAGAACCCGCGACTTCGCTCGCGCTAACACTACAAAAAATCTCTAAAAAGGTATGTTTCATACAAACTTTCATTCCCTATTTTACCCCCTTATAGGATTAATTTTGAAAAATGCTAAAACACGTATTTATTTAATTGTATTGAAGAGCATTACTATTTACTATCAAGTTTCAAGTAATTGTGATCATAAATATTTTTTGGGTTAGATTATAACGTGTTTTCCCGTGGGAATTAGATAAACTTTTGCACTAAAATGTAGCCTATGTCACTCTCCAGCTCCCCAAATATCTCAACACAAAAAATCGCGCCAATCCGTCACTCTGTTTCGACGTGAAAGAAGAACAAACAAACAAATCTCACATTTATAATATCAGTATGGATTTGGATGACAACAAAATAATTGAATACAACGTAACTGACTAAATAATAAAGCCAGGGTGGTAACAAAACCTTTCAATTGCCACTAAAATCTTGTTTGTTCAGATTCATTTATTTTGATGAATCAAAAGCGTGAATGAATCTATTTACGTGATATTTTTTTAAGTATATCTTTATAATCTTTTGTTTTCATATATTTTTAACTTCATTAAACGTGCACTTACAATATTAATTATAATATTAAATAAAGCAACCACGCAAAATAGAGTTTGTTGACTCCTTTTAAGATTGCGAAATAGTTGTGTTCAAGAAAATTATTTAAAACAACTATAAATCTGCTTACATTTCATAAATATTTCACAATACACCGTGTGAATTGCGAATACTTTATTTTTATTACTAACATAAACTTATTTTATGCATACATATAATTTATTATAGGCATATTCTATTACTTTTGTAGTAATCATTTTAAATATCTAATATACAATGAAATACATAATTTATTACTGTTCATATTTCTTTCTAATTTTATTGGTTAATTGTTATGATAGATAACAATATTATTTATTCTATTTTCTTAAATAGAATAAATAATATTAAAAAATATAAAAAATGTAATTATATGATATATCTCTACTAAAAATGAGTGATACATAAGCTATAAAAATATTGAGACCCTGGAAAGGACATAGGATAATTTTTATCTCGGAAATCGTCCTTTAAGGAGGTGAAAATGGGATGAAGTTTGTATTAGGAAGTAAGCTAGGGACGAACCCGAGCGAAGCGAGGGTGAGTCACTAGTAATATTATAAAATAACATTTTGAATTTTGAAGTTTTTTGAATATAAAAAGTAACCTATGTGATATTCTGATTTCTGATGTATGAGCTATATTATTGTAAAGTTTCATTAAAATACATTCAGTAGTTTTTGAGTAAAAGAGCAATCAAACGAACATCCATACTATATATCCAGACATCCATACATCCTCATAAACTTTCGCATTTATAATATTCGTAGGACTAGGAGGGTAATGGGTTCATATAGGTGAAGTAATATTGTTACGTGGTGTAAGGATTATTTTACGAAGGTATTTTATAAAAGTGTAGTGATTTTTTGATTTTGTTCTTAAAAAAACACTAATTGATCAAAGCTAAGCTACGAAATGATAACTATAAAATTTTAAGCAACAAATTGCATTGTTACCTGGTGGAGAATGTATAAGTGACAGGCGGCTGAGCGAGTTTTATTGTGTCCTAGACAAGACTACAATCAATCTAGTTAACAAATTATAATATTGCAAACGTCTTATAGTAAATATCTGACGCGTACGATACGAATGAGAAGTTAATTTTAGATTTTATTTAGTTTAAACGATGTTTGTATGTTTAGATGGATGTTTGTTACTCAATCACGCCATAATGGCTAAACGGATCTGGATGAAATTTGGCACAGAGATAGATTGTAGTCTGGAATAGCATATATGCTACTTTTTATCCCGGGAAAATGTACGGTTCCCGTGGGATAGATGTGTTTTTGTTTAATGTTTTGCGTAATAAATAATTCCCCTACCGTCTATTAATATTATAGAAATTCGTCGTTAAGATATTTAATGTATGTTAAGTGTTACCCAATCATATAGATATCAATCGAACATCGTTAAAATGATTTATGGCTTATGTCCTTGATTACAATACTTTGTATCTCGATAATGAGTTCTCGTGTTAAATAGTTATTTATTGTACATTTAAAAAAAAAACGTTTTTAAGAACATGTTCTGTATCACATTTTTGTTTACTTCTTGAATATCGATGCCTAATCGCATGCGCCAATTGTGATAAAATTTGGCCTACATGGTAGAGCACAGACTAGAAAAGAAGTACCTATGTAGACTTTTTTCTAATAATGCAGTTATCGTGACGCTACGTGTTTTTTGGGATATTTTAACTATTTATTTTACTCCTTGTACAAAATAAATTAAAATGTTCAGAGACTATAAGCAATCAAAAAGCAGGATAGTCCCGTTAGTAAATTATTTTTAAGTTTATACTCGTATATGTACCTACTTTTGGTTTGGGAGCGTTTCGAAAACTATTTATATTAACTTAAAACTAAATTAAGAAAAAAATAAAACTAAATGTGAGACATGTAGCCGATTTGAGGCTCCTTTAATGTTTAAATACATACTCGGCCGGCGGGTGCCGGGTGGGTCGACCAGACGCTGAGTTTGCGCCTCTCTTATTCTAAGTAAATCTTAATCTAGAGCAGATGGACGAGGTGTAACCATAACTACCTATAAATATCCTTTGGGTCTATAAACATTAAGATTGTAATAATTACTCATTGTAGTTATTTCATGGTTTCATAGTGCCTATTAACACTTTATTCACGGCCAAGGCCGACCAGTGACGCGGTTGAGTAGATGTTTTGGCTCCACATCACCTGTACCTACTTTTTTAATAAAACTAATTTTGTGGCTTGCTTTTGTTAGCGATTTTGCAATAATTTACGTATTTATCATAAATATTAAAATATGTATTGACAAAGTATATGAATAATGTTCATTTCCTACATTGTTAGTTTATACTTATCTAGCGACTCACCCTTACTTCGCTCGGTTTTGTCTTGATACCCTTACCCCCTACAAATTTTCACCCCCTTAATGGATGACTTCCGGAATAAAAAGTATCCTATGTCCTTTCAAGGGTCTTAAATCATCTTTTTGCCAAATTTCATCTAAATCGGTTCAGTAGATCCAGAGATTACCACCTATATGGAAACAAATTTATAAACTTTACCTCTATATAATATTAGTATAGAAGTATAGATTATAAATTAATCAACATCGTATAAATAATCGTTCAATGTTACAAAGATTATTTCATATAAATCGTTTTCGCATATCAGCATGAAACTGAGAGCCAAATAATTATTATCGATAATAATTAATCAGCAATTAGTTAAAAAATAAAAATAGGTACCTACTTACTTCAATTATTTATTTTAAGGACAGCAAAAAATTATTTCTATATTAAGACTTAAACGGAAACCCGCTTCTTGAGCTATATAGAATCTTTCACTTTTAACTGAGGAGTCGAGACATACCTTATTTATGATTAATAATAATAATAAGATAGAATAATATACTGACTGAATATCCTAGCGAATCCGACTCGTGCCAACTTGATCAGTTTTTGTTCAGTAATATAATCACACCACTATGAACATTAACATATCGTTTTTACGATAACGTAAAAAAAACGATCTTAAAAACACGTTTAATGTATGGATATGATAGCTATTAGCTAGCCACTAGTTAAATGTTTTTTGCCTAATTAATTCTATGCATGAAATTAAGATTATAAATTATAATACAATGACTTACACGATTTGAACCTTTGTATCTTATTTTGTTGTAATGTACTACCACAGATCATATAATAAAAACTACTTACTACATAAAGCATATCTATCACTAGCTACTCACCCTCGCTTGAGTCCTTTTCAAGATCTACAACTTTTTAGTACATTGTTTTGATGTATGTATTAAGGTTTAGCCAGCGAAAGGTTTCGAAGGAGGACTCGATAAAACCACTTATTGTGATTTCCCGTGGAAAAGAAAGATTTTCCTGAAGTAAAAGGTATCCTAAATGTTGACCAAAGTAATAAGTTATCGCTACACAAAATTTAGTTAAAATCGGTTCATTACTTTTTACGTGAAACACGCACACACAAATAAACAAACATTTTAATAACTATTGTTTTGGGATCTATATTGTATACATAATGCGTTAGTCATTGTTTTTAAAAAATATTTCATGTATAGATTTCACTAAGTTACTGTTTTATTATACTACATATAGATTATTGCATAAAAATAGTTTAAAAAGAATATTATTGTCATGGAATAATTCATGAGTGTAGAAGATTATAGGAGTTGACAATAGAGAGCCTGTTGGCCGACTGTCAGAGTGTCAACTGCTGTTTCTTTGACTTTTGTTAATTATATCCATTAGTCTAATAATAATTCTAACGGTAATCCAAATATTTTAATCGATTGTTGTAGCTTTCTTCATATCTCATATAGTTATATTTTATGCTCCTAATTAAAATAATATGTTTCAACCAGATGGACAAGTGCTTTTGAATCATCAATTTTACATTTTAAGTAAATACGTTGGAACTTCGTAACGAAGCTACCATCAGCCTGATTCTGCTGAGAACGGCCTACGAAAAACTCAGCCATTTTAAAAACAATATTTTCATTTATAATATTAAATAAAATCTTGCATGAATACTGATTATTATAAACTAGAATTTATACTAGACATTTATATACTCGTATATCATAGTATACTTGGCGGAATCATATTCTGTTCTTAATAGCAATTATAATATTTTGACCGACAAGAATAATTTTTGCTAATGATTAATGAATATTTATCCATAATGGGTTAAATTATGAAAAATGCTGAAATACATTCTTAATTAATTGTATCGGAGAGCTTTTATGCCAGATAAATTGACCAAAAGTTTTCCATGTAGACTGCATTCTTTTTACCCTTTAGGAGTTGAAATTCAAGAAAATTATCCACAGTTTGCTGATAAGTAAAACATTTTTTTCGGAAGACGAGAAAACATGATCAGTCTCTTCCGGGAACATATTTGCTCTAAAGTATTCAAAACATCGGGTACCAAAAATCAAAATAAAACCTTAAAAAAATCCAATAATATAATTTTATTTAAAAAAATATTCACCAAAATCTAAGGAAATATCACCCTAGCTTATGTAGGTAATTAAAAGTAAATACGTAGCATTTTCCTTCGGTAAGTAGCAAACGTAAGAGTAACAAACGTACATCCATAACCCTATATCCCCACAAACTTCCGCGTTTTTAATATTTATAGATTTTTATTTGTATAGGTGTACCTATTTTATATGTATATAAAATACATAGGTTTTTAATATATACACGAATATTGCAGATGTGTGTACGCATGTGGCTGGAAGTGGGGCACGTGTGCGAACCACGGCAGTCGGTGACGGGGCGCGCACTGGCGCTGGACTGGCGCGTGTGGGTGCGCGGCGTTCGTGGTGACATTAGCGCGTTTGTACAGAAGGTGGTCTTCAAACTACACCCGCCCTCCGCTTTTGTTTATCCTAAGCGAGGTAATTGTAATAAATTAATGATTTTATAGTTACTTAAATACTACCGACTTAAACGAACGAAGCGAGTGTGCGTTCCTACACTCACTGAAAATCGATCTATGGAAACATAAATAGGCACATTATATATTACTCGTATGGATACTTTGAAATGTTCTATGTTCTGTGGCTTATAAACTTGCCATTTGGACACAGTTTACTTCGCCTGTGTCGTGTACAATGGTAGAAAAAATTCATTTGTAACACTTACAAATAGAATAATACACTATTTTATTATAACATTTAACACGCTACAATATAATACCTAATATTTACTAGTAAATTTAATCTAACTTTATACATTCATAAGGAAATAATATTACGGTACCTATATTAAACATTCATATTATTATACATAGATATTAAGTCGGTACATAATAATATGACGTGTATCTATTGGTTGGTATAGTAACGAAAATCGATACACTGCAATCTACATATATAATAAATTACTTAAAATGTATTTGTCTTTCACTTTTATATTTATAATTTACGAGCAGAACCTGTGACTTCGCTCGCGCTAAAATTACAAGAAAAATCTCTAAAATTGTAGGTTTCATACAAACTTTCATCAGCTATTTTACCCCCTTATGGGATGAATTTCGAAAAATGCTTAAACTTGTTAATTGTTTTATAGAGCATTAATACCTACCAAATTTCAAGTAATTCTGATTATAATTTTTTTTAGGATTGTATAATAACGTGTTTTCTCGTGGGAAAGAGATAATCGCCCGCGGTAAAAAGTAGCCTATGTCACTCTCCAGCCCTCCAACTAAGTATCTCCACACAAAAAATCACGCCAATCCGCCAAGCCGTTTCGACGTGAAAGAAAGACAAACAAACAAACACTCTTTCACATTCATAATATTAGTATGGATTTTATATGTACCGCTTAGAGTACATGTTTAATATTAGTTTTTTTTTCTTTTTGTGGTTTCGTCGTTTTCCACTTAAAATTTTGCTAGATAGATATTATCTATCCTCTCTGGTTTCTTTTGTAATAAAAACACGTAATTTTTGTATTTATAATGAAAATGTTCAAAATTTTTAAACGATAGGGCACCATGTTTTTATAGCTATGTATATAATATACATATGCATAAGTAATATACATTTATATTTCTACGAAGGTAATGATATAATGAATGCCTTCATAAAAAATCGCGAATACTCCAAGAATACTTGAATACATCGTTTGTTACATTCTAATTTAAATAGGTAGCTCATTTTCCAAGACGAATTGATATTAATTATTAAGTATGTTTACAATTCTGTTATAGTTGACCTTGCTATGCACGACAGCTGCGATGGACTTGTTGACGTTCTTCAAACTTATTAACAAACACGTAAATTATATTTTTAATGAAAGATTATTTTTTTTTTTTTAATAATTCTAGCGACTCACCCTCGCTTCGATCGGGTTCGTCCCTATGTAGGTTATGTACATGTACGTTAATTATTTTGAGCGGAACCCTAATTTTTTCTCTCAATTAAAAGTAGCCTATGTTACTCCCTATAACATCAGCTATATCCAGTGAAAGTCCCATCAAAATCAGTCCAGCTGTTTCAGAGATTATCCGGAACAAATAGACAGACTGACAAAAAATTTAAAAAATGTGTTTTTCTTATAAGTACCGTATATAATTTCATATACAATTAGGAAAATGCTGTTATTTTGACGTTACAAACAAACACTTCAATTTTTTTTATGATTAAATAATATATCAAAATTTAAATTAATCAAGATTTGTTAAAATAGAATTTATTAATACAGTCATATCACCTACCATTTCTTTCACACACTTACTCTTTCACCACAAGGTTACCTGGAAGATATGGTTTTTAGCTATAAGGCCGCCTGCTGTACATCTTTTTTTAGTGTATTATTTTTCGTTGTTTGTTTTGTTCTAATACCTATGGTGTACAATAAAGAGTATCTATCTATGTCTTTTTTACTATCATTTTCTTCCCTTGTTTGCAGTTTGACATCTATGTTTATAGATGCTAAAAATGTTAAAGTGTTAAATAAAACACTCATTATCGTTATCACGCGTGATAGGCAGCCACCAAGCTCTGAGTAAATATCGCAATACTCCGCACAATCTCACAGTAACTGACTTATATTCACTTTTATCATTCCCAGTGCGCCAAGAGCCGCCGTATGAAATCCAAGAGTCCGGTTGCGCGTCCATTGACATACCTATCCAAGTGTACCTGAAATTTCCAAGCAAGCCAAAGAAAATTTGTCTCAGATACAACCTATATATCGAGAACAATAACAAGGCGACGTCAGATTCACGCTGCGTTTATTACGACTTTGAAAATCCATCGGAGACATTGTGCAGTGCTTTAATGAAGGGTGGCGGTGAGGTCATCGCTCACACCATCAAAAACGAAACAAACAAACTAGTCGTGTTCCTTGAAAATAAGCCGAAAGAATTAAAGCCTAGAAAACTGAAAAGATACAAATACGTAGAGCCTATAAGATGCAAGCATGGAACGAAGGCGTCCCTATTAGATGATATTTGTTCGAAGTGCGGAGAATCAATAAGTCCGGACTTCAGACAGCAATTACGCTCAATTAAAATGACCGAAGATGAGATAAACAGGGTGTCACAGTTATATTTATCTTATAAAAGTTATGAGAAATCAGTGAATTCGTTGATATTGCCTCCTATATCGGATCCGATTTACAGATTGCCAGAGTTGCCAGCGTCTTTGCAG
This sequence comes from Brenthis ino, assembly GCA_921882275.1. Classification (NCBI taxonomy): domain Eukaryota; kingdom Metazoa; phylum Arthropoda; class Insecta; order Lepidoptera; family Nymphalidae; genus Brenthis; species Brenthis ino. The sequence goes on along the minus strand of OV170232.1, from coordinate 21,866,735 downwards.
AGCGCGCTTACTAGTGTTGAAGCGGACTATGCGATGCAATGAAGTGCCTTCCATTAATATGGTGCTTATTTTATAATATAAGTGTTATTTTTTTATTTAGTTAAAAAAATGAAATAAGTGGATTCTGACCAATTTTAGGCATGGATACACAACCCTATTAGTTAATATTATTAAAAATATATTAATTTATTTATATTTTTCCAAATTTTAGTTACCCAATTAGTGTTAAGTCCGTTTCTGGTGTTATTTTTTATGAAAAAACATATTATTTATTTTCTAAATAACTTTAACAATGTTACCTTATTGCGAGTTAAATAAACTGCGCATTGTAGCTAATACTATTATTATTTGTTATAATAATAGTGCTGTTATTAGAGATAGGAATATTTTGATGCGCAATTTGCTTTTCAAGTTTATTTATACATATGTATATTGTTTCTCAAGTTATAATCGTCTATATTTACCATAACTCATAGGTAATTTTTAATTCAGTAGAGGTCGACAGTTTAACTGTTGCCAGCAGTCATTTTGTCTAAATAGTGTATTAATAACGTTTAAATAGATATGTAGGTAGTGAAAATTTTTATTTTAAAATATCTACATGTACTTTAGAATATATTCAAAGAAAAATATAACAAATATATGACACACTGCTGAATTAAATTTTACCTCCCAATGGCTTTCCGTTCAAAGAAATAAAAAAAAATTTTTCTTTAGGCCTTTGAGGTTCAGCTGTACAAGAATAAATAGAACAAAATACATAAAGTTAGTTGAAATTTAAAAAAAAGACAAAATATTAAATATTTTTTCATTATTTTGGACCAAGTTGTGATTTAAACACATCTTTTCCTATGTATGCCTCAAGTTAGCTTGATATTTACCTGTGCCTGGTGCCATGAGACTGTTAAACGTTCATAAATATAAGATATTCTTGTTAATACGTAGGGCCACTTGCGCCAAACTCTTTTTTCGATTAAAATATCAGTCAAATGTAAAACTGACATTTTAAATTTTAATCAAATTAAGCATTTTGGTGCAAGTGACCCTTAATCTTTATACTAACTTCAAATTAAAAAAATAGACTATTTTTGTATAACTTATTATACGTAGCTGTTTATTCAAATTATCTCGTTATTATTATTAATGACACTTTGCTGATTATATTTTATAGGCGGACTAAAAGATTATTCGTTTAGTCTCATGATATTATCGTAATGATAACAACTTGTTATGTAAGTCTATTGACTTGAGTAAATGTGCTGTGAACAAGATCTCAAAAGTCAATATCGTCATAAGTAGATACATAGAGTAATTAGATGTAATAAAATATATTTACATATAAATAAATTTTTATTTCTATTTCTATTGTTGGTTGTAAAAAATATTTATTTAATAAATAATATATTAAGTGATATTATGAAGGTTGTAAAAGTTGTTGTTTCATAAAATTAATTTATACATAAACTATGTTTTGTATATTGTGTCCCTATTCCTAAAATAATAGTGTAGGTAGTTGTCAAAATGATTTTATCGCGTTTAAAAACTATTATGGACTAAGATCCCGCTGCAAGAACGCTACGTTCATAGCGTACCCGCTGCAAGAATGCTACGTTCATAGAGAATTTAATCAAAATCAATTTTGTATATACAACTAGCATTGCCCGCGGCTCCGCCCGCGTTTAGATGACCAAACAGCAAATTCTTAGGTTTTACATATTAGTATACTCTTACAATGCAGTTTTTGTATTTTTTCTCAGAAATGAGATATTCTCCGCGGTAAAAAGTATCCTATATGTAAAAATACCCTATATGCTGGTTATCCACTCGGAGCTATCACCATACCAAATTTCATCAAAATCCTTCCAGTGTTGTTTCTGTGATGCGGTAACAGACAGACAGACAAACAGATGAAATTCTAAAAACTATCGGCCTCTGTATCGATAATAAAGTCTATTTCAATAAGATTTTCCAAAAAATATTTAATGTACAGATTCGGCTTAGTTACAATTTTATTATATGTATAGATATTAAAAGGGACATTCAACTACATAACAGCTAGTATATTTAATTAAATAAATAATAATTGACCTTTCGGAACAAAAACGATGCATTTGTTATTAAAGTGAATTATACTCCACTTCACAGAAATATACGTATAGATCTTGAAAAGTGATAGCTGCCGTTGCGCATTTGGCCGCAACCTCTTCGTAAACAGGTGTAAGCAGGTCATGTTTCGTTCATGGCGTATAATCATCATTTTGCACTGGATTTACACTAGGGGCACCCGGGGCTAGTGCCCACGGTGGCATTAGGGGCGGCAAAATTTAGAGGGTGATAAAAAAAATTTCTTCGTGTTCTAAAATGCTTTTTTTATTTAAAAAAATATAAATAATTTAAAAAAATTAACTAGTACATTTTTCGAAAAATTGAAATCATTTATAAATTAGTTTTTTGCATTTTTCAAAAAAATTACTAAAATTAAAAAAAAAAAGACTATCGCAACTTTACATTAGGTACACACATTATAAGCAAAATTTCGATATTTGGGAGGTAATTTTTACTGTGCACAGGGGCGGCAGTGGTAGCCGGTAAGGTTGAATCCGGAACTTATTGAACTTGAACGTAGATGGTGATATAAGAAGACAGCTAGGGGTAGTTCCCAGTGGAGCTATTTTAGAATTTGCTCATTAATTGTAAGATATCTTAAATATAGCAAATTATCGAAGTACATAAAAATAAAACGATTAAAAAATGCAATTAACGCCATCTATGAATAAGAAGAATAATCTCATTTATACCTATAATTCTAGTAGGCATATTAAAGAACGCATTATTAATTTTTCTTTAATTAAGGGAGTCAAATTGAAAAACAACCATTCAAATCTGAGGCATGCCAGACTTTGAGAATTATTTAAAATTGGACTACGACCTATCCATCTCACAAATTATTATTTCTGTTATAGAGAATAAAATTGCCTAACAACTATGAGGATCCATCCCATCATCGAATTCCAAGGAGCCTATGCTAAAATATTATAAAATTAAAACTGAAATGTAAAACTACTAATGTAGCCTCACTTAAAAATACAAATTTTAATATTTATATATTTTGTAATCTGTGGCATTGCCAGGTGACAAATGTTTTGACAGCATGTATATTATTTTATATTGAATTATTCACCTATGGCAAGTAGAGGGACAAAAGTCAAAAACTATTAACTAAGCGAACTGCAAAGGCCAAAGAGGAAGTAAAATTTTGCTAACCAAGTAAAAATATTAGTGTTCGAGAAGTTTTTAGTTGTGATCATATGTTTTAGTCACGTTATTACATTTTAAAACCTGTAATTTTAATGCTTGTAATAGCTGTGAAGATATAAGCAAAAATGGTGTGTGTTCCCTGTTTTATTATTCCTGTTCTTTTGTTCATATGGCATAAATTTATTCAACCATATGTACTAAGATTTTGGAATCCTTGGGCCGTAAAAGATGCAGATGGCAATGAAAAAACAGAGTTCCCATTCAAATGTGAAGGTGGTGTTTGCGCCTTTAGCAAGAAATCGACCAATAATAAGACACAAGAAACAGAAACTTTACTAAAAAACCCTCAAGAAACTACAAAAGGCGCAGATGTTAGAATAAAATCAGATTAAACATCAGATTTATAGCCAGGCTACATTTTGCAGATATTTTAATGTAATTTGTTTAATATTTTCTTAACTTTGTGCAATAGTTAAACTATTTTATTGCTCATATTATAATTTATTAGAGACTTATTTTTATTGACATTTTTAATTAACAACAAATAAAAATCAGTGTAGTCCAAAAACTAAAGTAGGTAATTAATTTCCAATTACTTACTTTCAAATTATTGTTTTTATTACCAAAGTATTTAGCAATTTATTAACAATTATAAAATGAATTCTGACTTTGTGGGATAGAGGTAAAAAATCCTGTTTAATAATTAATACAAAGGTGGTATGAAATCATTACTTGTCAGTGGCATTTATGTTTGTTAGAAGAATAAAAGATTATTTACTGGAATATTGACTTTATTTTATTTCACCAAGACTATTATTACAATGGTTAAATGAGGCAGTATACATTTTGATAAAAGATAAACACTTAAAAATAATTGGATACAATTACCAGCAATACAAATCAAAATTTAAACATTAATTTACAGTACTTCACGATAGTATAAAAACAGGCTGCCTCAATTAATATAAAACATTTGTAGGATATATTGAATAAAAAGTTCTATGTGAAATTTTATGTCACAAATGAAGCTTAAATTAAAGAAAAAAAATTAAGTAAAAAGAGGTTATCTGTCAATTTAAATGTTATCTTGGATTTAACTTCTTACAATCTAAGTATCTTGTGTAATTAAAATTATAGGCTTACAGTATATAACTAATATGAGGCACTTACATTCAATTAAGACGTCAAAAAATAATAATTGTAAATGCCTCATATGTAAAAGACATGCTGATCAGCATTCTCTCGATGGCAAACATTCAACATTCAATAACTATGTCCATGACACGGCACTCAGATGTTAACATAACAATTTACTTAACATTTTTCAATTCTACTTCAAACACTAGAGTTGAGTTTGGTGGGATAACTGGCGGTGAACCCTTAGCACCATACCTGTAAAAAAATCAATCATCAATATAATCTTCATAGATATATGACAGGTACATATACAATTTATTTTAAAAAATAATCGAAAAGGATAATAATTGAATATTGTATGAATAGTATAAACTTTTCTACAAGAATTCAATCCATATTTTGTGGACATCAAAAATGTTTTTATTTTCAACAATAAAAAAAAGACTTACGCCATTGCTGGTGGGCATACAATCTTTCTTTTGCCTCCGACTTTCATTCCAGACACTCCTACATCCCACCCTGAAATGACTTCCTTGGCACCAAGCTTGAACTTGAATCCTGGTCCCTTTTGGCAATTGTCGAACATCTTGTTATTTTGTTTTAACCTTCCTTCATAATACACCTGTTATTAAGAAAACATGATATAAAAATTCATTTATTTTGTATGCTTACTCCAAACTAAATAACATTGGTCTACAAAATTAAAGCTTTCAAATACAACAATGCAAATTTTGCATGGCGAGAAGAACAGTTATAGTATCAAAGCATGAAGAAAAAGCACACAAGAGCTATGTTTTATTGAGCGGTTGATTTCTATATATGGTGAAATAGTGAAGAGTAGAAAACCAATTACATTATAATACATATACTACATATAGCAATTACGAAGATAAAATAATATTTACCATGACAACTTTGCCTGGTTTAGCAACTTGTCCAGATCCTACTTTTAAATCTTCAATAAAGACCCCACCACTAAGGGATTTCTTCTCTTTCTTGTCACCTTCGGCATCTTTCTTGGCTTCAGGTTTTTTCTTTTCTGCCTTTTGTTCTGGCTTTTCTTTCTGGTATAAAATGTAACATGCTACTTTAAAAATATGATATTATTTTTTATGGAATATGAATATTCCAGTGTACAAAGAGATATCTTATTTTAATTTCATAATGAAGAATATAATTATATTAATTTCTAAAATTCCTTACTGAATAATATTTAGTTTTATATTCATTTTAATTTAATATAATACATATGAAATGAAAAAAATACCTTTGCTTTATCAACTCCATTTACTTGAGGTTCTTTTTGCTGCTGAAGTTTCTTCTTTAGTCTCCTTTTTTGAGATTTAGTAAGCTTGGACATATCCACTTTCTCCTCTTTACTGGTATCCAATGTTGAATCTGCCTTCTCAGAGGCTTCTTCTTCATCGTCCTCTTCTTCCTCCTCCTCCTCCTCTTCTTCTTCAGCTTCATCTGAATCTTCTTCATCATCACTGTTTGTACATATAATACTTATTTCAATTATAATTTTCTTCAAAAAATTTAAAAAATATGGAATACTATGTGTATATGCAATACCATTTATGTATGTATTTCAAAATATTTTCGTAATAATGTTTTTTATAGACAGAATATATTATATTATAACACAAAAAACTTATACAAACTGTTTATATTTTATTTATAAGGAGACATTAATTCTATATAATATCCAAATATTATTAACCAATGTTCATCCTTTCATTTAACACATATTAATGGTTTTAATTTAAAAAAAAAATAGATTTAATAGTCTTCACCTGTCAGCTTCAGCAGATGTGTTAACTTTGAAGGACTCATCGTTATCATCAGTGTCCATTTCTCCATCCAGGAATTTTTGTAGGTCTACACCATCCTCATCATCTGAGTCTGAACTGTCTGCCGCTGCTGCCTTCTTGTTGGCTTTTTTATCTTGCTGTATCATAAAAAATATTTTTTCTTTAATTACAATATAATATGTATATGTAAGTATGTATGTTTGTATATTTATATAGATGTTTGTAGTTAATATCTACACTACCTAATACATAGTATTAATAATTATATACATTCCTACATCATACAGGTAAGTTAGTTGTCAAATTATATGTATATAAACTTACTTTGGCCTTTTTGCTTGAAGCTCCATCATTGCTATTTTCTAACTTCCTTTTATTTTTAGCAGGAACCAAAGTTGGGACTTCCTCTTCTTCTTCCTCCTCCTCCTCCTCTTCTTCCCCTTCATCAGAAGGTTCATCTTCAAACTCCGGGTCCAAGTATCCCGTCAAGTGAACATTGCATTTACCTAGACCAAGAATAAGTATAAACACACGTAATATATGTAACAATTAAAGAAAACTTATATTGTGTTTTAGTTTTTAAATACATTTTGGTTACTTGAAGTACAATATTTAATAGCTTTTATAATATGTGATTATCTTTATAATAAAGAGGCAGTTGGTTTGTTTGAATGCACTAATCACATGAACTAATTGTCCAATTTGAAAAATCTTTGTGCATTAGATAGCCCGTTTATTGAGGAAAGGCTATAGGCTATATATCATGCCAGAAAATGTACAGTTCCCATGGGATAAATTGTTTTTGTCTAGGGACGATCCCGAAGCAAAGCCAAGGTAAAAAATACTAACCATTGGTTAAGAACGAAATTGAATCTCCAGACTTGAAATAGAGATCTAGAGGTACTTGAATGGACTTGTTCTTTTGTAATGTGCACACAAGAAAGTTCTTGCCATCAACTACAACCATTACTTGGCATGGTTCATTGTCACCCGTCGAGATATCCATAGCTGCTTGTGATATATGGAACGGTTTCTCCACTAGTTGAGAATACCGCTTGTTCGGTTCCATTATTAGTCCTAAAATAAAACGTAAGTAAAATTATCTTACTATATAATTTATAAAAATAAATTTCATTTTCATACTAGTAATGTCACTAAATATTATAAAACCAATATTACTATATGTAATAATATAAATAACACGGATTCGATATTTTTTAAAATGTACTTTTAACGTATTCGACATGTGTTGACGGCATTTCTAACGTCTCACACACATCACATCACATTGGCCTTTTAAAGAATGTAGATACTGTTCTAATCGATTCGTTGACAAATCCATGGATCGTACCATGATTAATAAAGTGATTTATAATGCTATAATACTCTTTTTATGGAATATAATATTAAAAGGAATAAACACGTGGTGGTATATGGTTACCGGTTACTTACCCCAAAACATCTTGGTAGTTTGTATTATGTAGGAATATAATGAAATGAGTTACGAGACAAGTACAGTAAGTAAACTCTTATTTAAAAGTTCAGAAAGTATAAGCTAAATATCACACTATAACTAGGCGGCAAAATTACAATACCGCGTTGACCACCACACCACAAAATTGAGAAGATCAAGACAAGTCTAGAAAACGACAAAAGCGCCACCAGTCACCACGGGCCACCACAAAGGCGCTTCCACAGATAACATAACATAGACAAGGAACAGCACAGATAATTTATTTAAAAAAGCCGGCACCAGTTCATTATTCTTCTGGTTCAAATCTCGTGTGTACACTTATTCAGTACATACTGATCCGGCCACGGGCCAGCCATTAAATTTTGTGAGCTCTACTACGTGCATATAGCACCTACGAATAAATAATAAGTTATTATATAACTTTTATTCGTAGAATATATACCACACAGATTTGGTTCACTTCAGCCTTCAGATAACTAACCGTATGGAATTTTGTAGATATTATACTATAAAGTTTGTTTTTTTGTTGGGAGACGCTCAATACCACTTTAAATTTATAATGAATATATCATACTTATGAAATAGTACGAGCGTTCACCCAGTATACCCAGAGGAAACAACATAGGAATCATGGATGACAAATAAATAGGAATTAGGAAGCTTAGGAGATGAAATTCGATGGACGTACATTGGTATGTACTGTGTGGTAGTCATAATTGTTATTATCTATGGTTAGAATAATATCTGAAAGAAATTTTACTTATTTTTTTATTTATCTGTGTACATAATTTCTAGTCTATAAAATATTTTTTGTCCTTTTCTGTTAACTGTCAAACGGCGGATACGCAGTTTCCACAATGGTGAGAGTTATTTTATAAAGAAATCCAATAATATCCCCGTAATCATTTTAAAATTTTAAGAATTAGCGTTCCGTATGATTAAATATGTACTATTTATGAGTATAATAACGTTATTTATGTATTTGGTGGTAAACTTAATAATTGCAGGGTCGTGTCAGGACTAAGACCGTCAAAAAAGCAGCGAAAATCATCATTGAGAAGTATTACACTAAGTTAACTCTTGATTTTGATACAAACAAGAGAATATGTGAGGAAATTGCTATCATCCCAACTAAGCCTCTTCGTAATAAAATTGCTGGGTAAGTAAAAAATACATTTCAGAACTAATGTAACTAAGAATGTTTTTTAATTTTTCAGGTCACAATTATATTTAAATGCGTTTTAATGTATTATGCTGTTTTAGGAATTCATAAATTTTGTATAACCTATTATAATATTCTATTTGTTTATATACAAACATTGAAAACCTTTAAAATATGCTTTAGATTAAAAAATACTTTGTGATAAGTCTGATAAATTTGGTGCACCAAAAAGATAATCAAATTACTTTTCATTGTTACATTTTAAGAAGTTGCATTTTGTGGTGTTTATACCTACATGTGTGGTAATTTGATTAATAGCAATAGGTTGTTGAAGAAGTATTTCTAAATCAAAAAGCTTAGAACTTATTGAAAACTAAAATATTTAATATATCAGAAATGAAGTAGATTCCATTAAAAAAGATCTAATTTCAATATACATCCTTCTTTTAGGTTTGCCACCCATTTAATGAGACGTCTCAGACATTCCCAAGTTCGTGGTATCTCCATTAAACTGCAGGAGGAGGAGCGTGAAAGGCGTGACAACTATGTTCCAGAAGTGTCTGCTTTGGAACACGACATTATTGAAGTAGATCCTGACACTAAGGAAATGTTGAAAATGCTTGACTTCAACAACATTAATGGTCTTCAACTCACCCAACCTGCTACACAGGGTGGATATGGTGGCAGACGTAATTAAGGATAATAAATTTTAAAACTTAATTCCAATTGTTTTATTCTTTTATTAAAACACTAGTGACTCACCCTTGCTTCGCTCAGGTTTGTCCCTAGGTTTATTCTCCATATGAACATTCATCCCCATTTTCATTCCCTTAAGGGATGATTTCTGGGATAAAAAGTATCCTATGTCCTTCTCAGGGTCTCAAAACTATCTTACCAAATTTTATCTAAATCGGTTCAGTTGATCCAGAGATTACCCCCCTACATCACAAACTCTTAAGAATATTAGTATTGTTACCTTTTTTGATATACACACATGATTAGAGTTAAATTGACTAGGTATCTATTTTACCATATTTCATTTGATTATCAAGATATTGAAGAGATGAACAAAATTCAATAAAGATTCGTAAATGAAATGAGACAATGAAAAAATAAATTGAAAATACAGTTTATTTTACGATATGAAATATCACTATGTAAAAAGTGTTTGCTGTTACATACTTGCATGTACGATGTTCAGAAAATAATTATTATGAACTGATCATTAGTGATAATAGAATATGAAAAAATAAATTATTGTGGCTATACAAATGTGAGAATGTATTTGTACTTGTCAATATAAAAATGACATTAAGAAAAATATAAGGCAAGTTTATTTTATCTGTGCTACTAGCTAGTACGCGTATCCGAGCATGAACATTGTTGTTTGCGCCTTGCGGTGTTTCGTTTGCTTGATGTTTTCTCGCTCGTTCGCTCTTATTCAATGTGTGAAATGGATAAATTGCTCTCGTTCGTGTTCGGGTGTACCATTTTGTGATTCGTAATAAATGTGCTGAGGACTCAGTTGGATTTCTATGAATTAAAGATCTTATTTTATTGCATTATTATTAGATTAAAATTATTATGAATAATGGAATGTACCCATTTGTTAGATAACGTCAAGTTGGATAGCGATCTTTTCGGTGAAGGCACTTCGATCACAAAGAACTTCGATTGTTCAGGTAAAATATGCATTTATTTTCATGTACGCATAGGATTTACGATTACTCGAACTGTGCAATTAAATGGTCGCATAGTATGTTTTAATGGGAGGTTAGTTTGAAAAATCAATACAGCGAACTAAAATAATCAGCTGTTCATGAGGTGAAGGGAGGGAGGGGCGCGGGCCGCGGCATGGGTGACCGTGAAGACGTGATTGCTACTTATTTATGCGTTAAATAATTTAAAACCGATTCAAGATTGTATATGTACCATAAACTTTATGCTTTAGATGAAACTTTTATGGAGTAATCCTAATTTAGCTAATACTTATTCTTTTACAAGGAACTTGCATAATTACTATAGCCTAAAGATGTTACTAACACTTAATTTTACATATGAAACGGAATATAATGATTAATGACTCACGAAGCAAAACATTTACATTATTGCTGACATAGATTTATTTTTGCGTAGTAGAGCTACTAATCTCTGACATCAGCATTTCTAATGTTGCTATGATTGTATTTTTCCTTTTGAATGAATACAAATATGCTGATATCCCGAGATCAAATTGCTAAATTGTTGTCTAATATTTATTTAATATTAGTTAGACAAACAAAAACAAATCTATCACATGGGATCCGTACAGTTTTGCGGGATATAAAGTAGCCTATTTGTTATTCTGATGTATGAACTATATTATTGTAAAGTTTCATTAAATTTTAATTAGTAGTTTTTGTGTACGAAGCTGTATAAGTTACTATAGTTTTTTAATTATCCCACGGGAACTAATTTTTCAGGATGAAAGTAGCTAAAATGTTGACCGGGAATATAAGGTACCACCATGCAAAATTTCATTTAAATAGGTCTGACAGTTTTAGAGATTAGTCCGTACAAACAAACAAACAGACAAACGGAGAAACAAAAAAATTGAAAAAAAAACTGGATTTCTATTTCTCTTCATACATCTCCCTGATTCGGCTTTTAGCATGTTTTTCTGTGTATAGACATTCAACCTCTACAGTTTTATTATATGTATAGATTTTCTTTGTATTTTTAATTGTTACAATATTTTACAACAAAACCAAGATATAATTTACTTGGAGGAGTTTTAACGTTTACATTAATAAGTGCTTTTAAGAGATAAATAAAATATGATTTAAAATTCACACAGAATGTGCAATCAAAGAGCAAAATTGGTTGTGTCTGCATTGTGGAGTGATAAACTGTGGCAGGTATGCAAATGGCCATGCAAAGCAACATGCAGAGTCACAAGACCATCATGTGTGCATGAGTTGTGATGCTTATTCCGTTTACTGGTAAGATGTTTATTAATAATTTTAGTTGTTATTAACTTTAGTTTTTTAATATTATATACTATTCTTTACCGCACTTATATGTGAAATACTGAGATTAACAAACAATAAAATTAGTTAGCAAAGATGGACTTATCTCTAGAAGAGATCTTGTCCAGTCAACCTAAGTGAGTTAGAGAGATAGTGTTAAAAAGCATTAACTATGTCAGGGGTTCTAATAACAAAGGCGGCAAAGTCCCATATAATGTCAAACATCGATTATTCGATTATGTCCCTCATGTTATTTAAGTTTCTTAGTTAACTGACTTGTTTTAGCAATTATATACAGCTTAAAATAAAAGGTATCAAATTCATACTTATATAAATAAATTGTAACAAAATATGTAATATATTTTAAATGTTATTAGTTGTTTGTAAATAACTTCAACTGGACTTTGCCGCCTTTGTTATTAGACCCCTGATGTAACAGATACCTATAATTTTGTATGTTGTAAAAACATAACTTATGCTATTTGCTTGGTTTCGACTAAATTATTATAGCTAATGAATTATTTCAATTGATTTATATAAACAACAAATATGATTAGTAGCTGTAGTCCGGTAATAATTACAATAATTTCCAAATAGTCTATGCATATGAATAAACACATTAATTAATACATAATTCTTTTTCAGTTACAAGTGTGATGATTATGTTTCAAATGAAGCGGAGTTTCAAACTATAGATAAAATAAGACAAAGTATTATGCAAGTTAGGGATAGTGAAAACGCTGAACCAAATAGCAATATAGAGGAAATTGATAATGTAAACAACGACGAAGTACCAAGCCCCATTATAACTGAATTAGAGTCAAATAATAAGATAGAATTGACTCTTAGTGTGGAAGAATCTGTGGATGTAACTCCTGCCAGCTCTTGTGAGGCACCTGATATAGAACCTGGTGTTTCAGAATCAGCAGAAAGCAAAACTTTGAAAGTAAATAAATTGATATCTTATTTAGTTTAGATTATTCTTAGATATAAATAGTGCAAAGATAAATATTTCAGGGATTCTCAAATAAAAAATTTAATTTATTTTTAGGCCAAAATAAGAAGTTGGTCTTTTTATACCAACGGCACTTTTTATTTATCTCAAGCTTTAGCTTTTTATTATATTTTATTTTATTCTGGCAATGCAGGCATATTATGCTAACAAATTACCCATAATTTTGTTTGTTATTTATGTAATCTAAATGTAATACTTTTTTTAATATTATATTATAATACACCTTTTTTATATTTTCAGAATGCAGAAGAGCCAGCACGAAGCTTGCGACCTCGTTCACGGAAGCGATCTCACTCGGATGATAATACAGAAAATACAAGTACCAAAAGCAAAGAAAAAAAATCATTCCCATGTAATGGGAAAAGTCAAAGAGAAAAAAAGATAGTAGGATTAAAAAATTTAGGCAATACATGTTTTATGAATGCAGTGTTGCAAAGTTTGAATAATATACAAGAGTTTAGTTGCTACTTTAGTCAGTTGCCGTCTCTGGAAATGAAGACTAATGGGCGGAAAGTGTATCATTCAAGGAGTTATACACGGCAGGAGATGCAAGATGTTGTTATGGCTGAAGAACTAAGAAAGGTATGTTACTTTTTCAGTTTATCATTAAAGTTTAATATTGGTATTTTGTTATTGTGGTATGTTCAATCTATTAAATAAATTATAATGTAATATTTTAAATAAAACTATCTTTTCGGATTTTTTCACGGACTTATTTTAATTTCCAACGTTTTGTATACTTTAGACGTCTCATAGATCAAAAAATTAAATTAATCCCATGAAAAAAACTGAAAAGATAGTTTTATTTAAAATGTCAAATATTCGCGTAAATCTAAGAAAATATTATTATATTTTAACAAATAATTTTACAAAAAACAACAACAACAACAACAAATAACAACAGTTAGTTATATCATACTCCATTGTAATTATAAATTATGAAAAAAAAAATATATAAATTTCAATTATACAAAATATGATTTTGTTATATTTCCAGGTGCTAATAAATCTAAACACGGGTGGGTGTGGGTCGAAAGGCGCTATATCACCAGAATGCTTGTTCCTTGTCATATGGAAAGTGGTTCCACGTTTTCGTGGATATCAACAGCAAGATGCTCATGAGTTTTTACGGTATATGTTGGACAGGTCAGAACATGAGTTTTTTTTAAATTTCTGTATAAAATGTGTGCAATAAAGTAACTGTGATCGCAGATTTTTTAAACATCAGAAAAATTGTATAATTTAGATATTACTAAAGAACCATATACCAGAATTTTCTTTTAGATGACTTTTAAAATTTGATAACACATTTTATAGGTAATTTATTTATTTTATTTTAACTTAAGTATACATAAAATATCCATTTATGCTCCTTACATAGACTTCTCAGTTATTTCAATAAATTTTCCATTCTACCTCGGATACCCGTGGCACTTCCTATATAAGAGTAATTTAATCCGCCCACTAGCAAGTCATTATTTTTGGCCTTTATCTTTGTTATTGGCTTATATTTCAAACACATAGGATGCTACAGATTTAAACCTAGTTCGTACTGAGAAATAAATGTTTTTATTTTTTTATTTTACAAGAAAGCTATATTTTTAAAGAATAATTTAAATTTGTAATAGCTATATATATGAAATTACTATTTTCAGATTACACACGGAACTATTGCAGCTATTGCCGCCGGATCGCGCGGAAGGTGGCTTTGTGCCCAGAGCTCCTTCTTCCATAGTGACTGCTGTGTTCGGTGGGACCTTGCAGAGTGAGGTGTGTGTAATTATTATTATCGTTTTCTCTCGGCCGTATAATATGTGAATGTATTATTATATCTTTAGTAGTTTTTGCATGGAGGGGTAGCAAACATAATTCACTTTCATTTAATTAGTATAAGCGCCTCCTTGGTCCAGTGGCTCATATATTTGGCTTTGTGATCCAGGGGTTGTGGGTTCAAATAACAGTCGGGCAGTGATATATAGATTATATTAACATTTTGTTTTTTATCTTTTGATTAATAATAGGTATAAGAATTGCAAGAAATACACAGCCAAAGAAGTATTTGCCCTAATCAAAGTGTAGTAAGTAAGTAATCAATATGAAAGTTGAATGGTTCAAAGACATTTTACTACTTAGTATGGAAAAGTTTTTTTTTTTCATTTTTTTTTCATGAATTTATCCGATGTTTTAATAGTTATTTTGCTATTCGGGGTGAAGAAAAATCCAACAAAACAAAGATCATAAAAATCGGTCCAGCAGTTCTCGAGTTCTAAGTGTTGTAACAAACCCGACTTTGTTTTATTTATATGTAGATATAGAATATGTACTACATATGCCTTCTAAATACAGGTTCGCTGTTTAGCTTGTGGGTCAGAGAGCAAAAAGTTCGATCCGTTTCTAGATTTGTCTCTGGAGCTGCCGGATACGGGCCGCCACGACGCGCCGGTCACCCTCACAGACTGTTTGTCCAGCTTTGTACAGGTGTGATCCATTTACATTTATTTATTACTAGTTATTGATTGCGACTCTATTTACGTGATCACTTCGTCGACAAAATGTTATTATTAATTTGAATAGTGTATGAAACATTTTCTTATTAACTTACTGAAAGAAATAAATATTTATATTATTTTATATAATTCACGCAAGATTTAATTTAATTAGAAATCACAGTTTTTTTTAATCTGTTCTAATATTATAAAGAGGAAATTTGTTTGTTTGTACCGAATAGGCTTCGAAACTATTCAACTATTTCATCTAGAAATTGGATGAGAAGATAGTTTGAGACCCTGGAAAGTACATAGGATACTTTTTAAATCATTCCTTAGAGAGAAAATGGGGTTGAAAGTTTGTATGGGGATGGAACCTAGGGACGAACCCGAGCGAAGCGAGGTGAGTCTTTAGTTGAAAATATATAGTAGACTAGCGACTCACTCTCGTTTCGCTCGGGTTCGTCCCTACTTACGTTTTAACGCTTAGTATCGATTTCTCAGGGATGAGATATTTTCTCGCTGTAAAAAGTATCCTATATGTTGACCCGGATAACCAGCTATCATTATACCAAATTTCATCAAAATCCCTCCGGTGGTTTTTTCGTGATGCGGTAACAGACAGACAGACACAAAAATTCTAAGAACTATAGATTCGGCCTCTGTATCGATAATAATGTCTATTTCAATAAGATTTTCCAAAAAATATTTAATGGTGGTACAGATCCGGTTTAGTTACAATTTTATTATATGTATAGATAGACTAGAGTTATGTATGGAATAAACACATCCAGCAAATGACCTCCTCGGCATTGCTGAGACATTACGAACTCTTTTGTTGAAATTTTTCGTGATTTCGACAATAATTTCGTCATTTTGCATAAATGTGGCCGAATTTTGACTCCTCTTTCAATGTAGGTGGATGAGAGGTTATTACCCAAGACTTTAAATTTACATCAGTTAAATCACATGATCTACGGGACCAATTCTGATCACCGGAAGGAGAGAGTACACAACCAGGAAATGTCTCATGCAATTACTCCTTTACAGTTGACGAAGTTAAATCAATATTTCTACCATATTTTGTAAGAAACTTTAAGAACCCAATTTTTATTATTTTTTAAATATTTTCCAACAATCAAAACGCGTGGTTATTTTGTGGAGTGCTCCAATTTTATTAACCTTATATTCTTAGTATACTTCTTTTTTTGATGCCAACACTTACCGCGCAAATTCAAATCTTGCGTGAATTTTGGGACATTTATAATACATATAATTAAATTCTAACTAAGACGAATCTGTACATTAAATATATTTTTTTGAAAATCTTATTGAAATAGACATTATTATTGACACAGAGGCCGAATCTATATTTGTTAGAATTTTTGTCTGTCTGTCACCACCAACACCACCAACCACTGGAGGGATTTTAATGAAGTTTGGTATGAACCCAAGCTGAACAAGGGTGAGTTGCTAGTCCTTATATAAAAATTATGTTGAATATATGCATTACAGATTGAGGAGTTAGCTGATACGGAACGTTACTTCTGCAGCTCGTGTAAGTGCAAGCAGAAATCCACCAAACAGTTTTGGATTCGGCGGCTGCCTAATGTCTTGTGTTTACATCTCAAGAGATTTCGATGGCACAATTACTTTAGGTAAGCTTTTTAATATTCTTTATTTTTTTATAGTTTTTGAATAACTTAGTTTAAAAATGTATGATCTTGTGGATCGCATATTTTTATTAAGAATGGTAACGTAAACTAAAACAACTGAAAATACTTTCATTATATTTTTTACCTATAATCGAACACCGTTATCGTAAAAACGGATCGAATCATGAGGAAATGGCGTAATCGCTGTCCTTCACAAACCACAGAGCTGACTCCACACTTGTTAAATAGCGTAATTTTTATCATTCATGAAACACTGGATAAAGTTAGTGCCACACTCGGGAGAAGATGTCGTTATTGTATTCGTCAAACATTTCATCTAATGCTGGACCCATACTTGTCAAAAAGTGTAATTTTTAGTCTGAGAAACGCTGGTTAAAGCTGGTTCCATACATGACAAAAAGAATGATTGTCATTATAAAAAAGTGACTAATGCTAGTACCACACGTGTGCAGAACAAAAGTGGACACGAGCATATCGTTCCCGCTGAGCGCGCTGGACATGTCGCGCTTCGTGCTGGCCAACGTGCCCGACACGCGCCGCTCCGGCCGCGGCTCCTTCCTCTACGACCTCGCCGCCGTCATCGTGCACCACGGCTCCGGGTACGTGTAATATAATGACCCTACTTGCTGTGTCACTACTGACTACTCACGGGTTTGAGTCCCGTTGGGGGCATTCATTTCTGTGATGAGCACGAATGTTTGTACTCCAGTCATGAGTGTTTATATTTATAATATGTATGTATTTAAAGTTATATGTGTAGTGTATCAACTATCTTGTATCCATAATACAAGCCTCGTAGCTTATTATGGAACTAGATGGTGATGTGTCTCAATGTCCCAAGATATTTTTATTATATGCACGCATGAAACACGCACACGTGCACGCAAGCAACACATGCGAGCACATTACTCGTGCTGATAAAGTTTATGAGATAAGAATAAATGGGATAAGAAATGGCGGGTCGTTAGAGACATGACTTTTAATTCTCAAATATAGTGAAATATTTAATAAATACAATTATTTTTTGGCTGTCGTTTACAAGCTAGAGATGATAGTAGAAGTTTTGTAATTTGATTCAGTTTTTGCATAAGTTAATATACGTATTGATACAAGCATACATATGTGACAACCGGATGCGTATTATCACAGATATGGGCTAGTGAAATTAATAATAATTAAATATCACAGCACAACATCACATTTGGAATAACATTTATAAGTTAACTAGCGACTCATCATTACTTAACTCGGGTTCGTCCCTAGGCACGTTTTAAGGGTTAGTATAGAATAGATATACTATAATACTAGCGACTCACCCTCGCTCCGCTCGGGTTCGTCCCTGAGGTGGGGTCTGGGAGGACCACCCTTATCCTTATCACTTAGGGGTATGGAAAATAGATAGTAGCCGATTCTCAGACCTACTGAATACGCATATAAAATTTGGTAAGAATCGGTAAAGCCGTTTCGGAGGAGTACGGTAACTAACATTGTGACATGGAAATTTTATATATTAGATATTACACATAATATACATATATACATAGGTATGATGAGTTGTTGTGTGTTGTATTATAACGTCTTTTCCCGTTAGAATGAGATAATCTTCCACGGAAAAAAGTAGCCTATATCACTCCAGCCCTCCAACTATCTCCACATAAGAAATCACACCAAACCGTCACTCTTTCGACGTGACCGCAGAACAAACAAACACACTTTCACATTTATAACATAAGTATGCATTAATGCCAACCAACAGTTTCGATCGCTAAAGAAATTCATTCGTTCAGATCACATTTCTATAACAACCATATTAAATTTCAGTGCGGGATCAGGCCATTACACCGCGTTCGCGATCAACGAGGACCAGTGGTTTCACTTCAACGACCAGACGGTGCGCGCCACCGACGCGGGCGCCGTCGCCTCGTGCAAGCCCTACATACTGTTCTACATCCGCCGCGAGTTCTCGCTGCCCGCCGTCTCGTGACAACCCTGACACCTCACGTGCTCTGCTCCCCTGGTAACTCCACAAGCCGAAACATGCTCTATTGCATTAATCTTCTTTAGGTTTGGTTTTGATTACACTGTCTCGTGACAATCCGGATACTTCAAGTGCTCTGGCTTCCTGGTAACTCTTCAAGCCAAAACGTGTTATATAGCAGTAATCTTTAGGTTTGGTTTTGTTTGCGCCGTCTCGTGACAACCCTGATACCTTGGTCATAATTTTGTTGCCCGTGCATAAGGACATTGTGATACTTTTGTACTTTTGTAATACACTGATTCCATGATCTTTGATCTCTTATATGAATGAATACTCTGAATAAATTTAATATATGGTAAAAAAAACCTACTAGGTGTTTTATCTATTCTACAATTTCAAAAGAAAGGTCTGTTTTCTTTATTTTCCCTTAGATTCGGTTATAGTGTTTGATTTAGTCTAACTTTTTAATTATATAGACACCATTTTGTCGTACAGTTTTCATTTATATAACACAAATGTTATTCGCAATCTGCCTAAAAAAAGACTTAGGGAAGTGCCGTCACAACTACAAGAAGCAATATTGTAACTGTTGTAACAATTTTGAGTTAAAACTATAAATATTTAAGTCTTAACCACTTGAACCCCGTTGGTGCCTAAAGGCACCACTTCCAGTGTTGCCGTTAAACCCCGCTGGTGCCTATAGGCACCACCTCGCCCACTGCACTTTTATTATTTATTACAAGACGAAATTACTTTTATTTTGGCTATATTAGATATACATATTATCTTGAGAAATAAAGTCAGCCATAGTCTAGTATAATAAAATATTCATTAAATGCCGACAACATTTTAAAAAAGGCAGTAAAATTTGATACTTTTTTTTGCGAAACGCGCGCTTTACTCCGTCGGTTTTATGTTGTTTTATATATATAAACTAATGAATTTGTAAGTTAAGTGAAATGATATATGTATATTATAAGCATTCTTTGTAATTATTAAGATAATAATAAATATCATAAAAATATTTTTTGAACGAATATATGTCATAAAAATATTTTTTGAACGAATTTTGATGTATCAAATTCTTTAAACACATCGCCGTAATTTTTCTTGAATTAAGATATTTTCTTTATAAATTGGTTCCTTTCAAAAGTATATTATGATAAAGAAACTAATATAATTTAATATTATCAGTTATTTGTAGCATATTTCAGTAGCTTTTTACCAAAACTTATGTTTATTTATAAATAATACCTTTGAGCTGTCTTTGACGTTTGTCTTGATTTTTATATTTTTTTATGTAAAGGTAATCCAAAAACAAAAATTAAAAAAAAACGAACTTCGACCATTATTAAGAAGGTTATGAGCAAAAAACCACAAAAAAAACGTTTTTTTTTGAAAATTTGATATTTTTGAACCAGTGATCAAAAAAATCTCAATCTACCAGGAATTTTTACGAAATTTGGTATGGTGTTAGCTGGTTATCCGGGTCAACATATAGGATAATTTTTTGCCGCGGGAAAATATCTAATTTCTGAGGAAAAATACAAAAACTGCATAGTACTTACAAACCAATACAAGTTTTTGGTAATCTGAATAATGCTAATTAATTATATAATGCTAACTTGTATTTTTATTCGTAAGTCACGCAAGACTGATTGCGTAGGTACCTTACGTGGCAACCATCGCAGCGTAATCCAATCATGTCACTGCAAAATAAAAGAAGGCCAATTTATTGCTAGACATTCTGGCGATGAATCTCTTTTAGCTTATTGAGATAAAAAACGGAAAATAATTACAATATTAACCTATCATGGTACTTCTCAAGGTCTAATGCCTCCTCAATCATATCGTCCAACACAATATAAGCCCCAAGTTATATTGGATTATAATCAAGGTATAGGGCGGTGTTGAAAAAAAGACAAAATGTTAGAGCTACATTTAATACAGCAAAAAAAATACGCAAAATGGAATATGAAGGTTCTTAAGCGGCTTCTTAATTGTTCCATTTTAAACGCCCGTATCCTCCATTCTTCAAATGCCACTCCCCGAAAGCAATTAATTCAGATTAAAATTAGTCCAAGAAATTCTCAAAGAACACCTTCAATACGTCCCTAAACCACCACCTCGTATTATACAGACTATTTCCGGACGGAAAAGAACACAAGCAGACGCGAACCACATACGAGTATGTGTATGTGATATTTCCCTTTGCATTGAACCTTGTTTTAGGTTATATCATACCAGTTCCGGGGCCAGTTGAATGTATGGTGAATGAAGAAGAATATACTATGAATGAATGTAGAATATTGTAAGCGGGTGCCATCTGATGACATTTAGGTATTATAAAGTTTCCATATACTTGCCTGATTATTGACTTGACTATATCATACGAATTGTACCTAAGAGTGGCTTTTTTAGCCATTGTAGTCAAAAGGCAAAAGCGGAATCTGTCCGCCTGTCCGTATATCCCAGCCATTTTAATCTTAGATTATTGGAGCTATATTGCTCAAAACAGAGTAAAAAAGTCAATATATAATTTTAAAGTCATTCAAGTGATAATATAGAAGATGTTGATGATGATGATGATGAGGGATGAAAAAATGCAAGAATTATGTAGTATTTAAATTATGGAAAATTCTGAAAAGTATTGAGAACATAAAGCTATGACACACAAAGTTGTATTGTCGGTAAAATGAATATTGTGTCTATATTAATAAATATATTTTACTTATAACGTAACGAATTACGTAATATAACAAATTTAATATTTAAAACACGGAATTCTCGGTGTGCGATCTTTCTATATCAACTCAATAAAACAAACTAAAATATATATTTTTTTCGTTATAATTTTTAAAATATCTATAATGTACCAAAGTTATTTTATTTTATTACACTTATGTTATTTTTATAGATATATTTTATTATAATAAATAAATAAATATGAAAATATAAATTACTAGCATTGCCTGCGGCTCCGCACGCGTTCCGATGACCAAAAACCAAATTCTTAGGTTTTACATATTAGTATATTCTTATAATGCAGTTTTTGTGTTTTTTCTCAGAAATAAGATATTTTCCCGAGGTAAAAAGTATCCTATATGTTGACCCGGCTAAGCAGCTATCACCATACCAAATTTCATCAAAATCCCTCCAGTGGTTTTTCTGTGATGCGGTAACAGACAGATAGACAAAAATTCTAAAAACTAGATTCGGCCTCTGTATCGATAATAATGTCTATTTCAATAGGATTTTCAAAAAAATATTTAATGTACAGATTCGACTTAAAATTTTATTATATGTATAGATAGTCTTTATTTGTCTAACTCCTTAAAAAAATCAATAGTTTTTAGTGTTATGAATGACTGTTTTCAGTGCATTTTACGGACCACTTTACTTGTATATATTTTTAGTTTTTGTACGTGAAGTGTTAGTTTTGCATATATCCTATCTATATAAATAAAAATGAATCACCGAAATGTATGTACGCGCATAACTTTGGATCGATTGCACCAATTTGGATAATAAAAATTGTGTTTGTTATTGTCAGGAAGTTTCGTATAGAAGAAAATTAAAATTAAAAAAAAATACTAAAATAAGTTTTTTTTTAATATCATGATATGGAAAGTGAGTGAATAAAATAGTTTTTATCCCGAAAATCATAAATGAAACTACATCCACAGACCTTAAATTGCCCGTGCCCTTACATTAACAATAGTTTTACTTGTTTGGCGATTACATTTTATATTTGCTTAGAACTAGCGGTACTATTGTTGTAGGACGTGGTCCGACACTGACTTTTATTATTAACTTAACATAATATTTAAATTAAAATTTGTATATAATGGTTGCATCGGGGAAAAATGATGCGCGGGCTCGGTATTTAATGGGTGTTGCATTTCAAAAAGCGCGGGGTTCAAGTGGTGTTGCATTTCAAAAAGCGCGGGGTTCAAGTAGTCAAGAAATTAATTTCTATTACTAATTATTCAATATTGAGTTACAATATTGTTATTTGCAGGTTTCAACATTATCCAGATAACGGCGGAGCACACGGAATATAAAAGAGAATTTTCTCTCCCTACATACTCTCATTACGAGTTGAATAGCATACAAGTGAGGAAAGGTTACATATAAGGCAAAGCATTTTTGTAACATTGAATTAAAGTAGGATCCAATCATTGATATGCAAGCAATAAGCATCTTATGTACCTCAAGATCATGTATGAAATTATAAACTAAGTCATATGATTACTTAAACTTACCTACATATAATATATCCATCTCATTAAACTTTTTTTATATTAGAAAAGGATAGATATACTTTCATATTAATCCAGATGTTGAGAATAATTTCAAATACGTATAACGAAAGTGGCTATTGATGGATATATATGTCTCTTTTTCGTATGAGGATTAAGAATTTGAGTAACTTAATTTTATTAAATTTTAAATTAGAAAGAGATGGTAATACATTAATGATTCCATTTTTATTTATAAACAATTTCGAATTTATACTAAATAACTATGGCATTGAATTAAATACGAGAGTTATTGGGCTTACTTTTAGTGATTTGGCCAGTGTGTTAAGACTCTTAGGTTCAATTATAAGGGGCTGCGTTCAATTTTTGCTTTGTTTAATTTGAGACACATTTAACCCGTTAATAATTGGCAATGGAGAAGTTTCCAAAATCTTTGTAATGAATAATTTATAATACATTTATAATTGTTTTATTTTTTGTTAAGTAAAATATAACAAAAATATGAAAGAATTATTTAAATATCTGAAACAACAAATGAAAAAGTTTGCGCTTATAAGAATATTTTCCTGACGTCACACGACCTGAACGGCCGAACTTAAATTAACTTCTCCGTCATTTATTGATAAATTTCATTTTTTTTTAATTTATTTATTAGTTTTGATCTATATTCTAATTCCATTGCGTTAAATATGATATTAACAACATTATGGAACTTCTCCATTGCTATAAGATATGTTGTTTTTTTTGAAGTGTGATTTTAAGACATAGAATGATAAAAGTGTTTTATGACGCAGTCCCTAACCGTTTGGAATTTGTATTTAACCGAGTGTGATATGAAGTTAAAAGTTAATTAATGGAGAATTTAAAAATTAAACAAATGAAGTATGATTAAAACGGTTGTCTCTTATAACAGTGATTTTAATTAGTTATGTTTTAATGAATGAACAAAATAATGAAATGTAATAAGAGATTCCGATCTATGTGGTGGACCCCTGACTCTTTTTTCAGATGATTTTTTTTAAACCATAAAACATATTAATATTAACAAACACGACCTAGTGGGGTTGTCACGAAAAATTTGCTCCAGGCTATTTTTAAGTATTATTTTTTAAAGAACAAGTACTCTTTTCCTGTGACAACTTAGTATCAATCGAGTAAAAGACTTGTAAAAAATGTCTTCACACGGTTGGCGCTCTTTTTCGAATCCACATTACCTGACATCCAGGTTTAAAAAAATAAATTGAAGTAGTTAATTCGGATAGTATTATCTCCAGAGTCCAGACTAGAGGTTTTTAACTAAAACTACGAGTAAAGTTTTAGTGGCAACCCTACCTGGGTCGTGTTTGTTAATATGTTTTATTGTTTATAGAATAAATTTCGCCTGGGAAAAGAGTGAGGTAGTCCACCACATAGATCGGGATCTTAGACTACAAATAGAAGTTATGATTTCTGAGATTGAGAGCAGATCTCTTTTTTGATTGCAATTTTTCATAACAGATCTCATAATGTAGGATAATCACATTGTCGATAATTAAATAAATGAAATATAAAAAAATAATAATGTTAAATTAACTAGCATTTTTCTGTATTTTGTTTATTTTATATTTTTTTGCAATGAAGTAATAGTAAGTTATTTTGTTTTAATAGTTCCGACTGCTTGGACTATTTGTACTCAGTCCTTACACTAAGTTGAAGGGAATATAATATTTAAAAAAAAAAAACATACAGACGAACATAGAACCTCCTCCTTTTTGGAAGTCGGGTAATAAATGGTTTAGTATGAGATTTTACATTCCTGATGATTGTTTTTACCAACATGCGTTGTTTTGACGGCTTGTGTCTCAATGTGATAGAAAATGTGTGTAAATAGTTACTTTGATGATTTTGTGTCGTGATGTCTCTTTTGCAAGTACCTAATGTTCAACAACAGGTTTATTTTTAAGTACCTACTTCAATTACTGGAAGTTAAGTGATTGAATTTAATAAATTCGCCAATAAAAAGGATTTGTTTTATTTATCCATCACCATTAATAGTTCTGTGGGCTTCATTAGGTTTTATATAAAAATGATGAACATAATAAGTAAAAGTTTTAAAAATATTAGGTTTTGTTGTTTACCTACTAGTGCTTATCTGCACGGTTCTTAATAAAGTGGCAATAAAATCCAAATATAATTATGTAAAATTTAGAAAATTTTCGTTAACTTTATTTTTATACCTTCTTCTTTTGGCGCGTTTAGAAAAAAATTATGAGAGTAAAATTTTTACGATGCGCGCGCACACCGGCAGCCAAAAAGCGACATGATGAAGTTAGCTGCATTCCTTTTACAAACAGACAGTTGTGACATACAGGCTGAAATCTATAGCTATTCTTGTTCTGTTACGCCAAAGAAGTATAACTTGTTATGTGCGTACATAAGAACACACACACTTTTTTTAAAAGAGGATAAAAAATAGCATCGTTATCAAATTTTTAATTTTCTTCTACAAAATTTTGCCCAATTGTCAAGTGTAAAAAGTAATTACACAATATAATGTATTAACATTAATTTGAACTTATTTTTACTATCATTAAGCTCTATCAAGTCCATTTGAAAGTTATAATAATTTTCATTGTTTCGTTGAAGGATATTTCAGATATGGCATAAAATATTCTTATCTTGGCCTTAGAAATTGTTGAAAGTGACTTAAAGTTTTTTAATAAATTTAAATTGATTTAAAGTGTCTAATAAATATTTATTGTAATATATTTAGATTAAGAACTACTTACAGCATCGAACAAACTTGTAGATACGTTTAAACCATGGTATCCCTTCGTTTTCGTAATCGGTACTAAAGGATAATTGTAGCGGTGGAACGCTATTTGCGAGAGCTGAATACTGAGTCCATTCTGCAGGTTTTAGAAGGGACATATTTCTTACTAATAATTTATCATTTTGACTCGTAATTTTTTTGGTATTCAAATCACATTTCTCTACGTCTGATGTATTTAAATCACAGTCCAATACTTCTATAGCTTTTTCTTCATCATTGTTACTATCATTATCTATCCAATTTCCTTCTATTTTTTCTATTGGATCACTTATATGCTTTTTAGTCTGCAATAACTTGGGACTTATTTTTATTTGTGGTTTTTGTAGACTATTTATGTCTATATTTTCATTATTTATATCCGTATTTATTGCATTGGCTGTTACTTCGAATTTATTCGTGTTTTTACTATTTTCTTGTAATTTTGGACTAGTGGATTTGGTTTGCAAAATTATCTTTGAGTCAATGTTAGGACTACTATCTTCTTTTAAATCTAAAACTTCCTGTTCTTGTATTTCCTTAAGTTTCTTTCTTCTTTTTTCTCTTTGTGATAAAGTACTTAATTTGTGTTTATGGTTCACTGTTCTCTTTTGAGTAGTTTCAACGTTTTGATCGGTAAGAAACCAAGTGTTTACAGGCTTTATATTATGTATATTTATATTTTGCTTATCGGTTTGTCTGCTCTCTGTAATATTTAGGGAAGATTTATTTGGCTCAGTAACTTCAGTTACTGTAGGTAAAGTCGGCGAAGATGGTAGGTTTAATCTTGGTATATAAGTAGGGATGGGTGTTGCAATTCTGCGGATTGTTTCAAAATCCTCTCTAGGGTCATCATCATCTGTAAAACTGGAGTAACTTGTTTCTTGGCTAGGGATATTGTTAGCATCGTTACTTTCGAACAGATGCTGTCTATTTTTTTGAGAATAAATCCAAACAGTTTGTTTTTCTGGTTTCTTGTAGTTAATGTATGCTTTGTGACTGTCATAAGAATCGTCGCTATTCCAGTATATATCGTTTATTGCATTGTCAAACAGAAATACTTCTACATCATCTGAAGATGTTTCAGTTGAAGTTGAATTACTAAGAAGAGGAAACATCGAAGGGATTCTGTCGCCTCTATCGTGGCAGTCGATACCGTAGAAATCTGTACATGCCTGACTGAAGGCTGCCTCACTAAGAATGTTAGTTTTTGAATCATATTTTTGTTCTTGTCTTAAATTTCTTCTTTCTCTCGCAGATCTATTTATTGCAAAATCATCTTCAAAATCATTTGCCTTACAACTAGCGTTACTTTGAGTATTTAAATTATTTTCTTGGGTATAGTGCTCTTCATCGGATTTTATTTCTATAATTTCAACACCCGTAGAGAATTCTTTCTTATTTAATATCACGGGATTAAATAGTACAGTGGGATAAACTATGTTTCGATTTAAATCTGAAAAATTAACCGATAATTACAAAATTTGGTATAACAATTTTGAATTAAGCGGTTGAAAGTATTATATTGTTAGAAAACTTACGATTATATAAAGTATTTTTAGGGCGGTTGACGTTATTGTACATGTGTGATTTTTTCATTTTACATCTAATAATTAATAAGAGGAAAATTGTTTAATTTGCTTTAAATGAATTCTTGAAAACTCTTAAACATCAAATACCTAAAATATTTTTATGAGTTTTTGTTATGTTTATATGTCATTTATGTCATCATAAAAATATAAAAAAAAATATTTAACAACAGTGCCTTTTTTATTTATAAATTATTATTATTTTTAAGTCAATAAAAACTATTTTTTCCTAAGTCTAACAAGGATGCTACTATTAATAATAATAGCAATATTTCCGCTCAAAGTAAGTATTAGGTGGCGTTATATATTACGTTGGCTTACTATTACAAGATTCTATGTTAATTTTAATGAAGTTTAGTAATTTTTACGTACAACTTCGTTATTTTGTTATCGTAAAAAAAACAACATAGAACTATGTAAAATTGAATATTTTGTAGTTATAGTGCCGCTATCTAGTGGTTTGTTTTTGCAAAACTGTAGCTAAGCTAGCATCACAGAAATACTACTGGAGGGATTTTGATGAAATTTGGCTTAGTCATAGCTGGTTAGCCGGGTCAACATATAGGATACTTATTACCACAGGAAAATATCTCATATCTGAGAAAAAATACAAAAGCTGCAATGTAAGAGTATACTAATATGTAAAACCTAAGAATTTGGTTTTTGGTCATCTGAACTCGGGCGAAGCCGCGGGCAATGCTAGTATACATATAAAGGTATTTTATTAATTTTATATTATGGTGTAGAAACATTGCCTGTAAATTGGATACAACTGTACTGTTTCCCTACCTAACTTAAAAGTACTGGACAATGAGCATTATATCTAATATCAATTATTATGAATTGTAGCACTGTATTATTGATCTTATTGAACCGATAGGAGATATTGTAAAAAATCTGTAAATCAGCGCCATTTTTCCCGCATCGCCAGGTCTTTCCCATAGATGTATGGTAGCGACACGAAGTTATATAGTGAAAGTTCAAAAAGAGTTCGCTATTGTACCTACATTTTTACTATGGGTATCTACTCGTTCTCAATGCCTTAGTCTCAATACGTTGTCACCTTGGCATATCCCAATATAATAGCAGCTCCGTGCCAAATAGAGTTACCTATAACAAAGTTGGCGACCTAATTTGCAAAACTAGGTGCGATGCACAAGGGAATATTTCCCACCACTAGATAACGATATTCGGACGTCTAATGGAGTAAGTGCTTTGCCAAATGGCCCGCGCCGCGGAGCTTTTAATGCAATTTCACGTCCCTTTGTGCGAGAATTGGCGCAATCAATTCATTTACACTTTGTTTCGCTAACATTCTACTCGCTGCTATCCAACACGCCGGCTTTTAGCGACAACCTAATTGGCCTTTTATCACACTTTGTTGGAAAATATTTTTTGAACCGTCATTTTAATAATACTTTTTAGGAGTTTTGGGGTTCGATTTGTTATATATCTTTTGGTAGGGGCTCTGTTATATTTAAATCTACAAGTAAAGCTAATATTTTCGTTTAAATAAGGAAAAGCTTTTATTTTACTAAATAACATGATAAACAATGTAGGTACAAATCGCGTAAGAGTAGATACAGTCTCGCGTTATATTTTAATATTATAAAAATAATTTATGCAAAATAAATTAGTACGCAGCCGAGCTGTGTAAAAAGCGAACTAAAAAGATAATAACAAGTTGACGAAGATACATAGAATATAGTATCATGAAGTCGGAGACAGGTACAAGTTTGCTTGTTACGTGTATACGTATGTGGTAGGTACATGTGTAATGTGTATATTCTCCAAATAAGCAAATTACGGCAGATTATTATTATATACATACATGTATATTATATTGTATACTAGCATTGCCCGCGGCTCCACCCTCGTTCAGATGACCAAAAACCAAATTCTTAAGTTTCACGTATTAGTATACTCTTACGTTGCAGTTTTTGTATTTTTTCTCAGAAATGAGATATTTTCCCGCAGTAAAAAGTATCGTACATAATATATACCCGGATAACTAGCTACCATCATACCAAATTTCATCAAAATCCCTCCAGTGGGTTTTCCGTGATGCGGTAATAGACAGACAGACAGACAAAAATTCTAAAAACTATAGATTCGGCCTCTGTATCGATAATAATGTCTATTTCAATAAGATTTTCCAAGAAATATTTAATGTACAGATTAGACTTATTTAGAATTTGATTATATGTATAGATGTTATTTATTCAAAAAAATATTGTTCGAATTAAGTTCACTTTAGTTTGATCTGTTAGACGCATTTTCACGTTTTGAAGTGGCAAGCGACAAAGCTTAATTAATTGGATTGTGCGCCTGAGTGCTCGTCGCTAATTCGCAAATTAGCCGCCGACAAAGTGGGCCTTCATTCGCGTCATACGGTTTCCTCTCTATTTCATCTAATTCCAATCGTATCGTGATAATTTCAATCACGCTTCAAATTTCAGCAAATTGCCGAATTAATTATTATAGTTTGTTATTAGTTGAATATTGATAAATGTAAATTTACATGACAGGACATAGGATTCTTTACGTAGTTCTGTAGAGTATGAAGTCGTTATTAAATAAAACTATCTTTTCGTATTATTTCGCGGATTTATTTTGATTTTTGGTTCCCGACGTTTCGAATGCTTTACAGCATCCATGGTCACGGGAGAGACTGAGGTGTTACATGTCTTGAATGTATAGTTGTTACAAATCTAAGAAAGTACCTATTATAAGAGTATGAAGTCGATTAATTATAATAGGCTATTACAAAGTTAATTCATTTCTTAATCTACAGAAACTAACATTTTCTAATCCTATTTGTTAAAACTTGTACTAAGTATATAACCTTCTATGGGTTAAATATCTATCACTTGCCTCGCATGTGGGAAAAATGGCGCTGAATTACAGATATTTTGCCATTATTATCACTCTGTTTCATAAGATCAATACTTTGCTTTTTAATGCCTTGCCTTTTTAACTACCAATCACAATAATTCTTATTAGTTATAACTTATAGATGTACCGTACCTTAAACCGTATCGCAACTTAAGTATTACAAACTTTTAAGCACTTTATTATAATACTAGCATTGCCCGCAGCTCCGCTCGCGTTCAGATTACCAAAAATCAAATTCTTAGGTTTCACACATTAGTATACTCTTACAATGCAGTTTTTGTATTTTTTCTCAGAAATGAGAATATTTTCCCGCGGTAAAAAGTATCCTATATGTTTACCCGGATAAACAGTTATCACCATACCAAATTTCATCAAAATTCCTCAGGTGGTTTTTCCGTGATGCGGTAACAGACAGACAGACAAAAATTCTAATAACTATATATTCGGATTCTGTATCGATAATAATGACTATTTCAATAAGATTTTCCAAAAAATATGTAATGTACAGATTCGACCCAGTTAGAATTTTATTATATGTATAGATTTATATAAATATTAGGTATATTATATATAATATTGTTATACCTACCGTATACTAAAATTAACTTATTTAGATATGTAAAACATATCTTTCTCATCATAATACATATGTGAGAAAATAATTAATAGATATACTCTTACGTTAAAATAACACTAATTATTAAACCACAAAATATTAACAAAAACTATTTGCGTTTCACACAAACATCCATTATCTACACTAAAAACCATTACAGCATAATTAGAATTTGCTTTTGTCTATCAAAATATTTTAATTGGTTTTAGCGTTGGAAAATATTGTAGTATATTATTACGGGCTTGAAGGTGTGTATTTGCCTAATGGATGAAGATAAAAGCTGGTGCTATCGGGCGATCGCGGCGTAATTAGAGGGCGAAGCCGCCTGCCTCTTCCTTAACATGCCACTTAAAGCTACACCACATGTCTTATTATGTAAAGAATTGCGCCAACCAATGGCGGTATGTTTGCACGAACGTGATGAATTACTTTATATATATAGGTAGATCGTGTAGTTTTTGACTTATAACGTAAAAATTCTTTTTAATAATCTTTTCAATAAATGAGTTATATACTCGTAAATAGAATATTATTTATGTTTTTTTTTAAATGCTGAAAAATTGAAACCTTAGTCGTATAATGTGTTTTCTGAAACAAAAAGTTAGTGTGGGAAAATAAAAAAAGATTTTTCTTAAACTATTATACTTAGTTTGTTATATTGGTCTATATTTAATATAGATTAAGATAAGATTATATTTACGATAAAAATCGCAAAGGCCTGGAACATTTTATTTGAAAATTAAATAGTGATATGTAAAACTGCAGGGCTGCCGTAAGTGCGGTGCTTTTAGTAAAATTGCCCTATAAATATTCTGAAAGTAAAAAAAAAATAATAACATGCTATCGCGCGACGCTAATTGCAAATTACCAATGCATTAATGTGCTGACTAAAGACAGCGTACACTTCATTCAGTCTAAGTGTTTATGAGGCGCTGCCGTCCTTATTTTACTATATTCTTTGTAAGTTGTACGATGTTGTATGTAAGAACCCTTATTATATTTTTTTTTCTTTGAAAAGATAACGTAAGAACTACTTACTAATAATATACGTCTTAGATTATTACGAAGAGACATAATTTGTTAGTACCTAATACCTATATACAAGCATAATGTCTACGGTGTCACTGTATTATATATATATATATATATATATATATATATATATATATATATATATATACTTTTTAAAATTACTGAATCGGTTCTTGAGAAGATTTGATTTTAACTTAAAGCTTTTAATCGCGGTGTAGATCGCGCCTGTAGATATTATACAGTGACACCGTAGACATTATGCTTGTTGCACGGCAAATGCATAACTATTGGCCGCGGTTTGTTCTACTCAGACTCGGCCAGAATAAGTATTATTTGGTTTAAAATTACAACGTAAGTTGTAATTTTTTTGCTTGCAATGTAAAAATATAATGTCTGAGTTCTACTTAGTACTCATGTCCATAAGAACAATAAGAAATTACTTATAGATATCTAGATCACACTGTAACAGTGTGTTAATATTGTATTTATTCGTAGTAAAAATATTATATTTATTTGATATTACTCTATATGTTAAACACTAGTGACTTACTCTCGCTTCGCTCGGATGTGTTCCACGTTATAATATGTAATTGTTTTAAGGATATAAAAATTGTAAGTGTACCTAAGATGGTAGATACATGCTATCGCGGACTTTATTTTATGGACTTTAGGACTGTTGGCTTTTTTAAGACCTACTATTTCGTACATTGTTTCGACGTAAACAGACAGGCAGGCAGGGACTTTGTTTTATACCTATAGATATTAATTTAATACGGTAGTATTAATCTAACATTTAAGAAAATATTGAAATGATTTCATATTTCAAAGATGAAATTTAAATAGATGTGTTTTTTTTTAATATTATAAAAGCGAAAGTTTGTGTATAAATCAATTTCTCACTTGGAAATAAAGCTGCTCAATATATTTGAGTAGATACTAGGTACCTAAGATTGGAATTCCAAATGGCGATAGCCTAACCTGGAATAAATTATAGGCTATTTTTACGTTAAGGTACGTACGGAGCATGTACCTCACCACGTAAGCTGAGCCACGTGGAGATCATTAATTTTATATTTGTTAAAGTCAATTTATGTTATTATTCAATAATTTTTAACGCGCTTTCATTAGCTTCACCCGTAATGTGTTCAGCCCTTTTTAACGGCCCACTACTGGGCACGGGCCTCCCTTCAATATGAGGGGAAACACGCCATAGTCCACCACGCTGGCCAAGTGCGTGTTGGCGGATTTCACATGTCTTTCGAAAACTTGCTAGGTTCTCTCAGTCATGCAGGTTTCCTCACGATGTTTTCTTACACCGTAAGACACGTGGTGATCGTGTAAGGAACATAGTATGTAATTAATTATGTAATCGTAGAAGTCGTTTTTATTCTACTTCTAATTAGAAGTTATTATAGTAATTACTTATAACTATCTATTTGAAACTTTATAAGAACGTGCAGTCCGAATAAAGATATAATAATTTGATACTTTCGAGTTTATTTGATGATAAAGGAAGTTTTCGCTGGTTAGGTATTATATATATATATATATATATATATATATATATATATATAGTATTAGTAAAAGTATAACTTTTGAATTTGGGATTCATTTTATATGTTTTAATGAGTCACGTACCTTCGTTTCAGTTACTGAAGATTGTGCAGAGAAGTTTCTTTATAAGGAAAGAAAACGAGCTAGATTTTGTAAATTTTATAAGCTTTTATTTCAATTTAGTTCTTTTTTATTCTATTCATATTACCATTCTTTTTAAATTATGCTTATTTTAATATATTATAATATACCTACCTATATAGCCATTAGGTACACGACAAAAGCATGTTTCAAGTTCCGACTAAAATTGGTAAGTTTTTGGTAAACTTAGATGGTATCTTTACCAACTTCCGCCTAAGTGAAGTTATTGTTGCGATCGGTATCGCGTTGCTCGAAGTGGCGTAAACAACCAAACATGCGTCCGACTCTGTCTCACTATCTGGGGTATCAAACCTTTTTACTATCAATATATTTCAGTTAAATATTTTTACTATCTATTACAACTTAATTACTTGATTGTTTGAAGCAATAAACGTAAGTAATCGTGTTTATTTAGAACGGTCGAAATATTAATTTATTATTTTAGATGACCAGCGTCTCACCTTCGCTTTGCTCGGGTTCGCTCTTAGTGAAAAACAAAAACAAATCTATCCCACGGGAACCGTACATTTTTCCGGAATAAAAGGCTATTCCAGAAGAAAGCTATTAACTAGCAGCTATGTTTTGCCAGACAAGTCTATACCAAACCAAACCATCACACTTGAGCCTGAGCTTAGCTAGCTTCAGCTGCTTAACAGGTATTGTAAGACCATTGGCCATCCTCATGGAGTCGGTCTCGGATAGTTTGATCACCAGCACATGTATAACTAAATTGTCGTAGTTGGTTTTGTAAAGTTTGTGCGGTCACAGTACGTTCTCGACGCGCAGTTAATCTGATGTACCGATTATCCTGGGATGTTGTAGAACACGTTCTTTATGATCCTCGTCTTCGAGCTACGCTACTTGTTTCCTGGTAGCTTTCCCAAAGATTATAAGTAGCTTATCGTAACAAATGAAGTCGAATCGCTACTGATATCTGAGATTCTCCTTTTTGAAGCAAAACGACCGCTCTAGTCGCTGTTTCCATATTCATATGACGGCGAGATTCAGGCATAATAATCAGAACTAATACTGAAATTAAACAAAACAGCTGTACGTAAAAAGTTCTTTGCAAACGTACTTTCAAGTACCTCTGCTGTTTTTGTCTACCCACTTAAAAAACATTCAAGTTGTCACTTTAAACATTAAATAAGAACTCATAAACTAATCTGCTTTATGTTGTTCCACTTTAAACTACAATGAATTACCTCAGCAGTTATTTATAAATATTTTTTTAGCATATATCGAGGTGGGCCTTGTTTTGTTTTGAGTTTGAGTTAACAATTCTAATTGAACGTGAAGTGGTTAAATTTTAGTAAGTTAAACTATGTAAATTTTAACTAAGGTTTAATAAGCAAAATAATGTTTTATATGTTAATCTATACATATAATAAAATTGTAACTAAGCCGAATATCTACATTAAATATTTTTTGGAAAATCTTATTGAAATAGGCATTATTGTCGATACAGAGGCTGAATCTATAGTTTTTAGAATTTTTGTCTGTCTGTCTGTTACCGCATCACGGAAAAATCACTCGAGGGATTTTGATGAAATTTGGTATGGTGATAGCTTAGACTATTTAAACATATAAATAATCTAAGGGTGATAGCTGGTTATCCACAGACAAACTGTACAAACAGTTTTGTGGGTCCATTGCAAACTTAAAAGTATATCATATAGTGTAATAATTATAAATTGTAATTGTAAATTGTAAATCCGGGTCAACGTATGGGATACTTTTTACCGCGGGAAAATGTCTCATTTCTGAGAATAAAAATACTAAAACTGCACTGTAAGAATATACTAGTACTTATGTAAAACCTAAGAATTTGGTTTTTCATCATCTGAACGCAGGCGGAGCCGCGGGCAATGCTAGTATATTATAAATTTATTAACATTATTTAATATTGTTCCGCGGGTTACTAACACCTTTAAAACGTAAATGGAAGGAATGATTTGACAATTTTGTACAAATGTTTTAGGAAACGCCGGCGCTGTTATCTAAGAGGCTAATACCACATAATACGTCACCCACCTAATTGTCACGTTTTCACACAAAATTACTATTTAATTCCACACTTTCAATAATAACCCAAATATACTAACTTCTTTATTTTGCCTTCTTCGGTGAAAGGCAGTCTGTTAATATTTGTACAAAAATAACAGAATCGTAACATATTTTGTAGATTTTTGTGTTTTTTTCTTTATTTAAGAAAAAAACTATGCATTTCTAATAAAGGTGATCATGTACGTACTTAAAGAGATATCGACTTATATATAATTAAAAAAAAACATTTAAACTTGTTATTTTTGATAATATTAGGTATATTTTGACATAACAAAAGCGTTTAGAGCTAAAGTGGTATTTTGAAACGTGACATTGGCAAAGTAGTCTGTGTTCAACTGGCAAGCTTTGAAGCCATTAACAATAAAATTTAATTTGAATTGATATTTTGAATAATACACGTAAGTTTTAAGTTAAGACTTAGGGCGTTTTCATTATATAATAAAATGTGTAACAACTACAAATACCAATTTACTTATAACAGAGTAAAAAATATAACATGCCACCTTTTAAAACTAATTATATCCAAAGCAAATGGTGAGAAGTCTTTTGTAGGCACCGCGAAAGGAAATGCGTCAATCTATGTGTTAATTTTTAAATTTGTAACCATAATTATATTGAAGAGTATTTCTAAAAGTTTTTCTGTCTGAGTGTCAATTATTTCATCACTCAGATCTATCGGCGCCGGCGCATCTGATGCTATCGGTATTTACACGTCAGCATTATAGAATAACAGTTTTTTTTGTTATTCAAATATGGCATGTTAAATTTATTTTGTTGTAGTCAGTTGTCAAACGTATTAAATACTATATTTTTCTTAAGCATTTATTTAGTTTTGTAGTTTGTACCCTAAAAAGCCAAATGTTTTGGGTAAATATTGATGTTATTAATATTATACTAAGATTTTTAAATAAACTCTTCAAAGGTTAAAGGTAAGTATAAATATTTGAAATTTGTGTTTTATTATTTACCGATATATTTTTAACATTTCCTTTATTATTTTTACTTACATCTGAAAAGATTTTGAAGAGCCACAAATTTACTTTGCCATGACACGTGAGTAACATTAGGCTGGGTGTGCATTAGCTGGTCTGTAATCAGCGCGCCGCACTACGAGTACGTCGCCTCTAATCACGTCGCCACCGCTTGTTGTTAAGCCGTTATACATATTTTGTAATTTTTGTTTTACTCATTGTAGTTTTAGATACTAATAATATTGTATTTTTTATATTACCATTTCATTTTATACTAACGTCTTACCCT
Organism: Brenthis ino; assembly: GCA_921882275.1. Lineage (NCBI taxonomy): Eukaryota > Metazoa > Arthropoda > Insecta > Lepidoptera > Nymphalidae > Brenthis > Brenthis ino. The sequence goes on along the minus strand of OV170232.1, from coordinate 21,829,523 downwards.
CACTTCGCTTGGGGGGCGTCCATATAGGTACGTTTTAATTTTTTTGAGCAGAACCCTGATTCTTTTTCTAAAATAAAAGTTGCCAAGTTACTCCTTACAACATCAGCTATCTGCCAGTGACAATTCCATCAAAATCAGTCCAGCCGTTTCGCAGATAAGCCGGAACAAACAGACAGACAGACAAAAATAAAAAAATAGTTTTTTCTTCTAAATACCGTTTAATAATTTTATATGCACTTAGTAAAAAGCTGCTTTTTTGACATTACATACAGACACTTTAAACCCCGACGCAAAAAGAGGGGAGTTATAAGTTAAGAAAACTTATATAGTATTCATTAAAAAATAATATTATAATTGGACTACTTTCTTACTCTTTCAGTTCATGCTGAAACAGCTGGACGAATTTAGATGAAATTTTGTGCCCAGAAAGACCTAATACAAAAGGTATTGGTGAGCTAGGTATATGTATCTAATACAGATTATACCTTACATATAATATTACTAGCATTGCCCGCGGCTCCGCCCGCGTTCAGATGACCAAAAACTAAATTCTTAGGTGTTACATATTAGTATACTCTTACATTGCAGTTTTTGTATTTTTCCTCAGAAATAAGATATTTTCCCGCGGTAAAAAGTATCCTAGGATCGCGCGCTACATCGCCCGGTTTATATAGCTTGAGCAGGCGGTCGAGCGATGCGGGGCAGAGGGGATGGACTCGCCGTAGGCATCTCAATGCTCGCCAAGCATTAAAAATGTTTCGCTACTAATTACTTCTAACAACGATATCTCAAAAACTATTCATCTGATTGATTTAGTGTAAAGAGCAATTTTAATCTGCATTAAATGACTAAGCTAACTAAAATATTCATTTGGATAAGGATTAATACCGAACTAAAGAAAATAACTTTGAAAATAACGTAATGTTTTTAATTAAAAATGTTAACATAAAAGTGGTTATTGTAAGTCAACCGTAAGAGATAGAGATATGCTATCGCGGACTTTTTTGTAGCATTTTTATAGATTTTGAATTCTCTAGTACATTACTTAACTGTATCTTTGCTAGTTTACGCGGCGTTCGCGTGGAAAGTTCCCATTTGGCGAGATTTTTTGCGACCTCTTCAACATTTGTCGCCGTATTTCAGCTAATTTACATAAAAGCATAATAAATTATATACCTAAACCTTCCTCAAGAATTACTCTTTCTATTGTTGAAAACCGTATAAAAATCCGTTCAGTAGTTTTCGAGTTTATCGCGTACAGACAGACAGGAGGACAGACAGGAGGACAGAAAGACGCGGCCGGGGGACTTATTTTTATAATAAGTATAGATGTACTTCATAAGTATTAGTCCCAACCTATTACATTGATATACATATTTACCTATATTATATAACTACCTATTAAAACAAACAAATAAATATTTCTTCTTTCACCGATAACCTTTCGAGTTTGACATAAAGCATTGTTACAAACAAAACTGCCCATAAATTAATTGAAATGGTACATTACGTCAAGTCGGAATAGGGGCACTACTCGGCGTTTTACAAATATAAAACAATCATTTGGACAGCTCAAAGAGCGGCGCGGCGTGTGTAACGCAACTACATAAAGTATGCCACAAGTGATAGGAGTTTAACGATCTATACATATAATAAAATTATTGTAACTAAGCCGAATCTGTACATTAAATATTTTTTGGAAAATCTTATTGAAATAAACATTATTATCGACACAGAGGCCGAATCTATAGTTTTTAGAATTTTTGTCTGTCTGTCTGTCTATCTGTCTGTCTGTTACACCTTCACAGAAAAACCACTAGAGGCATTTTGATGAAATTTGGTATGGTGATAGCTGGTTATCCGGATCAACATAGAATACTTTTTACCGCGGGAAAATGTATCATTTCTGAGAAAAATGTACAAAAACTGCAATATAAGAGTATACTAATATGTAAAACCTAAGAATTTGGTTTTTGGTCATCTGAACGCGGGCGGAGCTGCGGGCAATGCTAGTTTCTAATAAATGTAAGATTTTAATCGAAGTAATATTTTACACTGAGGTAAAAAATAATGCTCAAAGCCTAGTCTGAAAATACACAGGATAAAGGATAGATATCATTTTATATCAATTTGAAATTTAGAAATTTGTGTATACCTGTAGGTAGTGGTTTTCGGTATGAATTTATTGGCTTGTCATTGTTATTGAGATTAGGACGTTAGGACCATGTTTTCTTGGCAAGGTTTATGTCACTAAAAATAATAAAATGATACAATATTACATTATTAATACAATATTATAAAAGCTTTTTATCAATTAGTTCTCTCGTAGTTCGAGTCATAGGCACGCTCGCGCTTCGTCATCGCGGTGCCTTTCATTCCATCTCAAACGCTTGGATCCTCCCCCACAAAGGCTGTAGCACAAAGAATGGCGTTTGCCGCCTCGTTATAAAATCGCCCAAACAATACTGAGGTATCGCTTTCGGTGTGAATCAATCGAATCAAATTAACAATGGGCATATTGACAACCGACATACTTTGAACCTTTCGTGCATTTTCATTTCAACAAATGCTAGGTCTTTAGTATTGGCAATTGTGGGGCAATATGGTAAATAAGCAAATATAGGTGCGGCATTCAACGCCACGTTGTCTGCTAGCTTTGGACGTGAGACTTTTGTCTTAGCTTCCTATTATATTAGAATACAAATAGTTTTTCATATCATTGTTTTTAATTACACAAGATTTATACTTCGTTTTTATAAATTTAACTTAAAAGTACGAATATACATGTATATGAAAGTGTTAAGATTCAGGTTACTTATACAGTTACGGGTACATAATCATTTTATCTGAAGTTTTTATCTGTGGCTTAGTTCCAATTTTTTTAGATAAATAATTTTAGCGGAAATTACTATTTCTAAGGTCTAGGTGAGATAAGATTTACCAATTACAATTATTATTATTTTTAATTATAAATTAGTGTTAGCATACCTATTGTATAATTTTTTTTCATAAAAATAGAGGTCATTATTTTTGTTTTTTTTTGTAGTCACTTAGTTGAATTTATATTTTTAGACTTTTATGACTCATTTTGCAATCATGTGATAAGTTTCCTTGATTATCAAGTATCAAAATTTGATGGTTATGTTACTGTTTAAGCTTGTATAGTGGTATTTCTTAGATTTTACGAGTAAATCTTAAGATTTACCAACACGGGTTGGTAAATGTAAGGATTTTATAAAAGTGAGACGACCTTTCGGGCATTTACCATCAGAGTTTACATTCTAGGTTTTATCAATCATGGTTGGTAAATGTTGGTTATATCAGGTGTGAATTAATTAGCCAAACTAAATGCCAAAGACTGACTGAGGCGAGCAGAAGCGCCGGTAAAGGTGATATGGGTAGCGGGGAGCTATAGACTGCGAATCACACTTTTGGGGTGTTGGGACTCTGTAGCCCCCATATTAATACCTGGGTGAGAAACTGCTCAATAATTTGAGAAACTATCCAATAAGTTGAAGATGATTTAACATAAGAATTTACAACTAAAGCTCATTCATGTACGCATCCAAAGATGGGCCCATCCGCTGGCTATCTCCCTTGTAATTATTAATTTACGTTACAAGAAAAATTATTACAATTGTTTCATGTATGTATATACAGATTCCTTCGCGTTATCGAAAATGGTTTTTTTATATTTTCCAAAAAATAAAAAAAGACAACTAAAAGTAGGTACATTTTTCGAAAAATTTATACCATTTATAAATATTTTTTTTGCATTTTTCAAAAAAAAAAAAATAATAATTTTTTTTAAAAAAGGTTGAATCCGGCACTACGTGTAGGTACTTATGTCTAAATATTTTTTTTATTATAGATTTATCCTGAAGCCTGATATTGCTAAATATCAACCTTAGCTTACCTTAATCAATAGTCAATACATACAAAATATACGTACTTTTACATAAACAGTTGAAACACAAAACAACAAATTTATTCACCCCTCATTGAAGGCCGCGTAAAGCGATGGAGCGCAGCGCTGGCACATACCTAATAAACATTACCGCACAAACAGCGCGCCCGAGGCAGCAGCGTTGGCGCCGAATTTGCATACTGCCTACTCCTCTGCCACAGAGTACATATTATATCAGCTTTTAAGCTTTCTTTGATCATAATATTTTTTATCATTTGTAGGTACTTATATTTATTTGTGAGACATCGGCGCAGAGCCGATGGCTTTATGTGCTGTCTGAGGCTTCACAATTCCGGACTGCTACTGAGAATTTCACAAAAGAAAAACTATGCCCGGGATTAGAACATAGGACCTAACCTCTGGACCATTCTGCAGCCGTACGTATTAGCTACTAAATAAACGAGGTAAGACTTTGGTAGGTAAAATATATATTGTATATTCTAAATGAGTCTGTAAATCTGTACATTAAACATTTTTTGGGAAATCTTATTGAAATAGTCATTTTTATCGATACAGAGGCCGAATCTATAGTTTTTAGAATTTTTGTCTGTCTGTCCATCTGTCTGTCTGTTAGTACCGCATCACGAGAAAACTAGGTACTCGACAGATTTTGATGATAGTTGGTTATCCGGGTCAACATACAGGATAATTTTACTGCGGGAAAATATCTCATCTCCGAGAATATAGTATATGTATATACATATGTCCAATGACTGTTGATTCATAACATTACTCTGTGGCATTGCCTCCACTTGAACACTAACCTAATACGACGTATGTCAGTTACTCAGGCTACGTGCTGGGAAATTGCTCTTGTATGTAAGGGTTGCCGCTTGATTTTCGATTTGCTACTGCTGAATACTACTCGGTTGTAATGGTGTAGCTGTACATTATCATGTATCGACACCTCTGCAAATCTTCAAAGAGATCTAAAAATATATTTCAGGAACAATTTTTTAAATATCAGATAAAAATTTTCTATGTAATAAATTATAAGCTGAATAAATATAGCTTGAAAATATTTAACCTACGTATTTAAGTCATGCAACTTCCACTTTAAATTGTACTTTTATTCTGTTGATAAATAACTGAAAAATCAGCATGTATTCTATTTATTTAACTTTTAACGTAAAAATTAAATATAGGTATATAGGTAGGTAGTTTTCTTTAATTCTCTCAATTTAAGTAAATGATACAAAGGCGATTAATATTTTTTGGTTTGCAATACTAATTAGTAGTACAAATTTTACGGGGGCTTTTGCCTTATAAAGACAATATTCCTATTTAAAACTTGTAAAGTTCCTCAACATCCAAGGGTCAAGTACTTCATAAAAGAATGTAAAAGCAAATAGAACAGACAAATATACGAGGAAACAAATAAGCTCATCTCGAAACCGCTTGACATGAATCTTGTACTTCAACGCTTGAGTATCGTAAATAACAATGATATTCGTTATTGTATAGTAAACTAAGAAGATTATCAATATTATAAACAGAGATGTTTAAGCTTATAGGTTTTAGGAATAATCTCGAAAAATATAATTTTGCTAAGTAAAACATGCGATTTTTCGATCAACAATGCATGTTTTATTTCAATACTATCGACTCACCCTTGCTTCGCTCAGATTCGTCCCTACGTGATTCTTTAAATTGACATAACTTTTTTATTTATGGATTGTTTGAAATATAACAAACTCGAAATGTTAAGTGAAGTTTACTACAAAACATTAGTGAAAACCCAAATCGGTTAAGCGGTTTCTGAGATTAGCGCACACAAACGCACAGACAAACAGACTAAAATTCTAAAAAAATCATTGTTTTCTATTGCATTAATAATGAACCCCAATAATAGTTTTTCTCAAATATCTTCCATGTACAGACAGCGATCGGTTACGCTTTTATTATATGTATAGATACTACTTACCACAATATATCACGAGAATAAAAAATATAATATAACATTAATTCTACAAGATATTAAAAATTATTCCCTCCACGACCGCGGACACGCCGGCGTTACAGTTAACAATATATTTCTTATAAATTTAATTAATTTCTTAGAAATTTACCTGGAGGTGTTAAGTTTTCTAAATAGTGATTTTTTAACAAAATTAACCATATAATTTGAATATATTCAATATAATATACATGTCTATTATAGGTACATAATACCTGGGTGCTTTTTATATTCGTGTATCTACCCTTAAATAATTTTCAGGCGCTACAACTTAAGTTTGCTGAGTGAAACTTAATAAAACTTTGGTTTCATAATTATAACGCGAACTACTGCCCCGAATTTTGCATAATATTATGCTGACGTGATGCCTCATTTGTATGAAATTATAAAATCATATTACCAAAAGATTCAAAGTTACTCCGGAAACTGTAAAATTAGATTTCACTCAAGCATTTCAACAGATTCGGTATTTATAAAAATTCATTACTTTCCGTCTGAATCTTTGCGCCATCTTAATCTTAATAGCAATATGAATTAGAAAAGCATATTAGATTTTTGTAAAATTAATTCAGATAAAGTTTATTTACGCAGACGTAAAATTTTGCCAGAGCAAAATGCCCAATTTATATTTGTGTAGGTATTTATTCAAAAACCTTATGAAATATCGATTTTAAGTAATCCCACGGAAACTGCAAGATGAATTAGGATAAAAAAGCTCAATACTTTTTCCGCACCATAAGACAGTATGTACTCGCGCCTGGAAATTTCATCATAATTGGTTGAGGGGTTGATTCGGACACTCAAAAATTTCTTTTTTATTTGTTAGGTTTATATACGTACAAAATTACCTACTGCTACTATGTTAACATGATTTTGAATAACCTTTGACCTTTCTAAATAAATATTGAATAGGTAATAAAATACAAAGAGAATTTTACTTATCCAACTTTAAAGCTCTCTTAACGCGTTTAAAAAAAAAGAAAAAATAATATTAGGTAGAATTGATTAAATTCAAATTGTTTTAAGGTCGATTCACATCAAAAGTCATTATTTGGAGGCAGTGGACGGTCGCGCGGGTATCAAGACTGCAACGAGATGTAACCCGAGACAGCTCCTGCGCTGTTGTCAATGCTCTTATACACTCCCCACGCATCAATGTCACTAACAAGCTTTATGGACTTTTATGTTATTGCCAGTATTTGTTGATTGGCATAAAATATTGAGTCGTAGTGAGCGGAATAATTATTTTAAAGTTATTTGAATTAAAAAGGTATATTATGTACATTCTACCTTCTTAGTTATTTAAAAAGTAATATAAGTAATTACCAGACACTGCGCGCTATAATGGCGTAATAGCGAAACCTTTCTCTATTTTTGTAGGCCAGTATCGAAATACTATTATATTATATGCGAAAGTTTATGTGTGTGTTTGTTATTCTTTCACGCTGAAATGGCTAAACCAACTTGGATGACGTTTTATATAAAAATAAACCATGAGGAATGTGACCTACACACAACACATTGGCTACTGTTTGATATCTAAAGACGCACCCGACTACTAGAGTAAGTCAGTAGTTTATTTTACATAGGCTAACTGTAGAAGACGTGTATATTAAAAATAAGTTGAAAAGTTCATCTATACATATAATAAAATTGTAACTAAGCCGAATCTGTACATTAAATACTTTTTGGAAAATCTTATTGAATAGACATTATTATGGATACAAAGGTCGAATCTATAGTTTTTAGAATTTTTGTCTGTCTGTCTGTGACCGCATCACGCACAAACCACTGGAGAGATTTTGATGAAATTTGGTATGATGTTAGCTAGTTATTTGGGTCAACATATAAGATACTTTTTACTGCGGGAAAATATCTCATCTCGAAGAAATCTATACTAAACGTTAAAGTATAAGAAGGAACGAACCCGAGCGGAGCGAGGGTCAGTCGCTAGTTACATAATATTGTCCGATCAATTCCTTAGCAGGCATACCACAGCGTCCCGCTGAAGATGTTTGTCGTGGTCGTCTCGATGCGTATTTATTTACACATGTACCCCGATGTGTTTCTAATGAGCTCCTCTATTCTCCACAATAAATAAATGCGCTGTTATATCCACTACCAGTCTTTGTGCTTTGCGTTCACCGTCCGTAATTACGTTCGAGTCGGAATCTTCAAATATTTGTCCAAAACTTTCATCCATTAATGAGCTACCGATAATTCCTATAGTTTTTTGAACTTTTTACGTAATTTTTTGTGCTTCTTGTAAGTTATAATTATACGCACCTTACCTATAATACTATTTTCTATATATATATATATATATATATATATATATATATATATATATATATATATATATATATATATATATATATATATATATATATATATATATATATATATGGGAGTTAGATTAGAAGTCGTCTTAAAATGTGAATAAATCTAACAATAATATTTATAGTATAAATATTACCCGAAAATGAACAAAAGAATGTGTTTTTGTGGCCTGATTTTAAACTGTCGATAAACATTGAAATACTTGAAATGTTGATTTTGTTTTTCTTACTATAAAAGTTCTTATGTGAACGTGTCACTTCAATAAACTTTGTAAAAATAGTTTATGTGTAATAGTTTTGTATGAGATGAATATAGATGAGATGAGATAGGTAAATATTCGTATAATTCATATCAATTAATGGAAGCGGACAGTTATTATCTATACCTACTTCTATACTAATATTGTAAAGAGATAAAGTTTGTGAGTTTGTGACGTTGTTGGGGGTAATCTCTGGATCTACTGACCCGATTTAGATAAAATTTGGTAAGAAGATAGTTTGAGCCAAAAAGCGACATGATGAAGTTAACTGCATTCCTTTTACAAACAGAGAGTTGTGACATACGTGATGAACTTTAGCTATTTTTGTTCTGTTACGCCAAAGAAGTATAACTTCTTACGTGCATACATAAGTACACAGATACGTTTTTTATTAATAATTGTATAATAATTATTGCTTATAGAAATGAATTTTTATATTACTAATAATTTTTATAAAAATTATTATATTTCAATTTATTTTAATTTCATTGCGATACTGCCATAGCAACAATGACACACACACACACGTTTTTTTCATGTGGCTTGTAGCCTAATCACTCTAGAGTAAAGAAATGATTTAAGTTAGAATAACCATAAAAAATATAAAAAAATATGACCAAATTGTGCACATTAACGCATAATATTTCAAATTATATTATTTTGCCAATACAAACAGTATTAGAACATTGAAAACCACAAAATCCAAAGTCATCTCGACAAACGTTATGGTATGTTAAGGTATATTAATCCGTGGACAGTCGAGTTTGTGCCATTGTGCATGGCAGCCCAGAGTCAACACTCAACACTTCTCCGAAGGATTGCGTCTAGCTTTCAAAACTTCACACTCACAATGGATGTGTTTACATTAGTTGGGAAGAAAAAATAACGCAAGATGCTTTTGTAATATAAATATATGACAAAAAATCTTTTTATTTTATCATTTTATATCAATAAAAAAAAACGTAACTTACGAGTTCTCTTTATTTATGTTAGTTCTGAAAAATTTCGAAATTGTAATATTTGATAATTGATTTTTTCTGCGACTAGGCATTATATGTTAATCATAATAAAAAATAAAACTAGTAGCAGTTTATTTTTTTATATTAGTAGTAATATATCTATATTTATTTATTTATTTATTTCTTGGTAATCTTACAGCGTTATAAAATTGTTGATAATTTATTTAATTTATTTATTATAACACAACAATAAAGATATGATGATAATAGATGATATACAGTTAGAGCACAAAGTTATTAATAAATATGGCCAAGATTAGATTACTCTATTAGATATAATAGTGTATGTATTAGACAACAGAGTACTCATATATTGATAAAGGAAAAAAAAAGTCTGAATAAATTTAATTGATCATACTAATGATATGCACATCAAACATAAATCTATAGATACATATACCTAATAAAACTGTAGACGTCGAATGTCTGTACATAGAAAATATAACAAATAGGTTACTTTTTATCCAGGAAAAATGTACGGTTCCCGTGGGATAAACTAAAACACATCTGTGTTTTTGTTTGTTTAGAGGCGAACCCGAGCAAAGCGAGGGCGAGCCGCTAGTTAGTATATATAGGTTACTAGCATTGCCCGCGGCTCCGCCCGCGTTCAGATGACCAAAAACCTAATTCTTAGGTTTTACATATATAGTAGGTATACTCTTACATTGCAGTTTTTGTATTTTTCTCAGAAATGAGACATTTTTCCGCGGTAAAAAGTATTCTATATGTTGACCCGGATAACCAGCTATCACCATACCAAATTTCATCAAAATCCCTCCAGTGGTTTTTCTGTGATGCGGTAACAAACAGACAGACAGACAAAAATTCTAAGAACTATAGATTCGGCCATTGTATTGAATAATGTTTATTTCAATTAGATTTAAAAAAAATAATTAATGTACAGATTCGGCTTAGTTACAATTTTATTATATGTATAGATATCTGATGTAGAAAACTTCTAATTTTAAAACAAAACTTGGCGTTTGAATATAATTATTGTCCTTAGCAACATGAAAAAATGTATTACCGAAGTAATTATCAATTGATGACTCAACGCAGTTTTTTATCAATATCACAATAAAACTAACAAGGCGCGTGTCTCTGATAGTCGTATAAAGCGCTTAGCTGTGCTTTAACCAAACATATCATAGAAACCTCTTAGATATACCTTTTCAAAATACACCGTTGGCCGGCTCTGCTTCACGGTGGGCCGTACAAATAACATAATTACGTTACATGTTTATAATTCGATAAGTTTTTTATTTTTCTTGGTTCTTTTTTTTCGTATTACTTCTATGTTATAAATACGTTGTACAAGAAACTGACCATTATATATATATATACATATATATATATATATATATATATATATATATATAACACCAACTAACCAACCAATATAATATAATCAATGCCAGATCGCGTCAAATAAATTTATTACCTATATATAGCCTATATTTTCAAGGAGCAATCGTGGTCACGGGAGAGACTCTCCCGTGCTGTAAAGCAATCGAAATGTCGGGAACCAAAAATCTAAATAAATCCGGGAAAAAATCCGAAAAGATAGTTATATTTAAAAGATAAAGAAATGTATAAAATTTAAAAGAACCTTGTAAATATTTTTAACTAAAACTATGCCTTCCTTAGGGAAAGCTTTGTATTATAAGCAAAACTTTCTCCTGATCTCCCTCGCAATCAGCATCTGTTGCCTCGTCCCACAATTAAATGTGCACGGGCGAGCGACTCTCAATGCCCAACAGCATTTGATTCATACATTATGGGAATCATTTATATTCGCTTCAATGTTTCATCCGGGATCGCTCGATCGAAAACTGGTCATGCTTTATTTGCTTTCGATTGATAACACACATTCAAATAAATATATTCGTATGTACTAAATATATACTTATAATTATTGAAGTTATACTTCTTTTGGCACGTTTCGAAAAAATATGTGAGTAAAATTTTTACGATGGCGCGCACACCGACAGCCAAAAAGAGACATGATGAAGTTGCTGCATTCCTTTAACAAACAGAGTTGTGACATACGGGATGATATCTTTAGCTATTTTTGTTCTGTTACATCAAAGAAGTATAACTTCTTACGTGCGTACATAAGTACACACACACGTTTTTTTTAACTAAAAAAGTACACAAATTTCTAAATTAATTTAAACGTAATTTTATGATTATATATTATAAGTTATAATATATATATATATATATATATATATATATATATAGTATCATATGTACAAAAAATATATACCCAACCAAATTGATTACCACTTGTTTTATGGTTAAAAGTATGGAGATATGCTACCTGCGACTTTATTCGTATGCACGAGTCTTCATTAATTCCAATTATTTCCTGATTACTTACTATATTTATGTATTTACAATATTAATCTACAGGTATATAGTATACAAAGTCGCTGTCTGCGTTTGTTTGTTTCTACGCTTAGTTTTTCTAAACCACGTGACGGATTTTGATACGGTTTTCACTAATAGAAAATAACTGAGTCTAGACGGCGTTTTGTTAAAAAAACTCTTTGTTTACATAGCTAAAGCTGGCTAAACCTTAAGAGATCTTAAAAAGGTCTACAGAAGAGTCTGCAAAAGTAGGTATGTGTTCTAATGGTGCTATCTCTTTCCCAAGGTATACTCACAATAATTATTTCTATCTATTTAAAAAGTAACGCGAAGTGAAGGGGTAAGTTGCTAGTAATTAAATAAATTGAACATTTTAACAATATATAAATTTCATCTAATATATAGAATCCTAGTGTCACAGCGTTCTCAAATTTCTCAAATTCTGTTCTTCAAAACTCCTCCGAAACGGCTTAACCGATTCTTCTGAAGTTTTGTGTGTAAATTTTGTGAGTATATTCAGTATCTCTGATATTTACGTAAACTATTTTTTATACCCCTAAGTGATAAGAGTGGCCCACCCAAAAAAAATTTTTTTTTGTAGGTACAACTTTTTTTTTAGGATTCGGCATTACAAAATACATACAAACCTAAATTTTTAATTAAATTTATAAAATGTTAAATATACAAAAATACCACCGCAGCTAAGTTTTCGAAACAACTGCAAATCTCTACTAGAGGTTTAAGCGAGGATACGAAAACTCTAGATTCTTTTTTGTCTTTACTCAACTTCGGCGAAGCCCAAAATTCAAAAAAAATCTAAATTCAAAATATTTTATTCAGCATTAAATTATTACAATTTTGTACTGAATGTGATGAGTCTACTACCAGTTCGGAAAGAAGAAGCCCAAAGAGGGCTATTAATTATTTCGCTGTATGAAATAAATCTTGCCGCCAATCTTTTGTTTAACTGACGACACCGTACCTAAAGGCATAGGTATCCCTTTAAAAATCTCTACTTCCATTCCCATTTACATATCTATCTCGAGTCTAATTATTATGTGCGATTATTAGTCATTACATAGCAGGTTGCGGATTCATCTTGAACAAAGCTAGTATTTATGTTGCTTATACAGATTGTTGATTATAAAAATTGAATTTAAATGTTTAATATAATCCTAATTTTCCTTTCATTCGATGCATGTCAATAAATAAAAACTAATATATTAGTCAATGTAGGTAGTCTATTTTAAAACAGATTTATTGAGATAGTGAGTTCGTTGCAAAATAAATACAATGCAGTCCTCAATTCATAGGTAAACTTCAATTCAAGTCGGTCGTGCATATGAACGATTGTAGTACTACATGCATTCTAATGGTCGACTTTGATCTCGTGTGCCTTTTGATGTTTCAAGAATTTTTTCTTTATTTTTAGTTTAATATATTTTGGAAAACTATATATATCTACTAATTTTATAAAGAGGTAAAGTTTGTGAATTGTGAGTTTGTGACGTTGTAGGGGGTAATCACTGGATCTACTGAACCGATTTAGATGAAATTTGGTAAAAGATAGTTTGAGTCCCTGGAAAGGACATAGGATACTTTTTATCCCAGAAATCATCCCTTAAGGGGGTAAAAATGGGAGTGAAAGTTTGTATGGGGAATCAACCCAGGGACGAACCCGAGCGAAGCGAGGGTGAGTCGCTAGTTTATTAATAATAATGATTTTGCTATTTAGTTATCATAATTTAAATATTCGTGTATTATTACTTAGTTATGTTTTGGGTGGGATTTGACATTTTTATTGTGTAACTTTATAATATAACATCAGTACAGATAATGTTTCTTGCCAAGACCTAGTGTAAAGTGTGCAGATAATGAAATTTATTCATTACAAAAGTATAATATTTCATTATCAATATTTGATTGTTTCCTGTTAGAACATTTAAATTTATCCTGGCATATGCCCGTATCGTTTGCTCCTGTACCCTGAACTCTCAGCTGAAGTGCGAATCTGCGGGCGGTCGCCACTCCACGCCTCTTCACTCCTGTTTGTTTTGCTGGTGTTTGAACTAACTATACAATCTACCCTACCGTTTACTAACGTTTTTTATTACAAGCAAATTTAATACTTCTGAGATAGCAATAAAGATGTTATTTCTATGATATTAAATTATACTTAAATGAAAATTTTTACTATGCGTTCCCTATGTTTTCTCGAGTGTTGACCGGCAATATTGCGCAATGACGCCTTTAATATTCCTTTTGATAGATATTAAGTTACTTTTGGGGATAGCGACAACACTTATATTTATATTATGTATAGTTTTACAAATTAAATAGTTAAAATCTTTTAGGGGATAGGCTAATACAATACTTTAACTTTAAGGTACCTTAAAAAGGCAGAAGAAATTTAGTCATCGCAGATAACATTTATTATGTACAATATTATGTTCATTTAACGTAATTTTAAATTCAATATTGGTAACGGCTGGATAAGTATATCCTCGAAACGTTAATTTCCTATTTTGTGTTATTGTTAATTCATGATTAAGTCTAAGTATTTCCAATTATATTTTTTGTGTTCATTATTATCCAGCTAATATATTTTTTAATTTGCATTTATATACTAATAAGTCGGGCTTACACTTCTAAAACTCTAAGTAATGGAGAGATGCGGATTTTTATTCACTGAGCAGTAATTTAAAGTTTAGTGTTACAAACCTATTATGCATGTTCAAATCAAAGAAACTGAATAAAAATAGTTCGTTAGTAACTCAACAAAACTACAATGTCAATCATCGAGGCGATGATTTGTTATAAAAATATTCCGGAGCGAGCCCGCGGCGCCATTCAGAATGCTCACCGATCAGCGCATTAACACCTATTACCGCGCACCCTTTGTCCCGCGCACTTCACGCAAAATACTACACTTTCCTTTTTACTGTTTATTGTTATCGTTTGTTTCGGAGCGCAAACCGTTCGACGACAATGCGTCAGTCGGTGCGGCTGGATGGACGCTTTCAAGAGTCGAAAAGCGGTAATTTGCTTCATTCACTCATTGTTCCGCTAAAAGTCTGCCTTTGTCGACACTTGGTAGAATTGGGAGCGTTTAGATTCGGGCAATTCGCGAAGTGGACATTTTACACGCCATCCGCCCTCCGCCCTCCATCCTCCACATCGCAGTGGCTAATGGACTCTTTTAAGGCTAAACCATTATGTTTTCAGGAATATTTGCGATTTTAAAATTGGTTATATTATAATAAATTATACAATACTTTGAAGGATCATAAAATCCTCTTGTTTTCTTATTGATTATTTAAATCAGATTGTTTAGATTTTTTTTACTTTAATGCACAATTCTTTGATTGTACCTACGTAAATATGTAATGAAAGTATAAGATAATTCACTTTTGAATTATTCAAATACATATTTGGTTTATAATTCAGTAGGTAGGTACCTTCTGACTTACGAATTAGAATAAAACTTACCAATAAGATGTGATTATTGCTAAAAGGATTATTTTTTATTACTGTTGAGATTCCTAATATAATTAGCAATAAGCAAGTGAGAGTAACGTGAGTGAGAGAACTATATTAATTTTTAAGGTTCTGTAGACAATGAAAATGACGAACTCCTTAAGTGAGATTTTGATTTGACTAATTTACTTATGTTTTTAAACTTTATAAATATACAATTACCTACTTACTACTTACTTATGAGTAAAGAAAGTATAGGAAAGACCGGACTATATACATTTATAAAAACTCCCAAATTGTACTGACATTTTGAGACTTGGGAATTGCATTTAGGCATACTACTTGCATACATGGTGCCAATGGATAGAAAATTTTACAGTGCATCCGCTACAATTCAACGGAAAATGCCAGCATGCTTCCATCCACCGATGTAGGCCGCCTTTATAAAGTAATTTCCAGCAAAGTTCATGGATCTTTAATTTTATGTTGCATTATATATACTACTAGTATTGCCCGCGGCTTCGCCCGCATTCAGATGACCAAAAACCAAATTCTTAGGTTTTACATATTAGTATACTCTTACATTACAGTTTTTGTATTTTTTCTCATAAATGAGATATTTTCCCGTAGTAAAAAGTATCCTTCACGTTGACCCGGATAACCAGCTATCATCATACCAAATTTTATCAAAATCTCTCCAGTAGTTTTTCTGTGATGCGGTAGACACACAAACAGACATACAGACAGACAAAAATTTTAAAAACTATAGATTCGGCCTCTGTATCGATAATAATGTTTATGTCAATAAGATTTTTTTAAAATATCTAATGTACAGATTCGGCTTAGTTACAATTTTATTATATATGTTTGGATATATGTAAATTCTGCACCACAGATCATATAATACTATACTGCACTAAATTTCACAGTGTGTAAATCATCCTATAAATTTTCCTTATAATTTTTAATAATTTGTTTTAGCTCTATAAATCCTTACTCTATATTACGTCATTATTTACCAAACAGCTACATTAAATACTTGTATTTGATTGTAATTAAAATTTGAAAATTCTCAGGTTATTGTTTACCTTAACAGTAAAACAAATAAAACACAACTTGAATATGCCAGGCATGTCTAAGTGGTGTGACCTTAATTATATATTCCGACTACTTTTGGCATTAAACATGCATAATCTATAACTATACATATAATAAAATTCTAACTAAGCCGAATCTGTACATTAAAAATGTTTTGGAAAATCTTATTGAAATAGACATTATTATCGATACAGAGGCCGAATCTATACTTTTTAGAACTTTTGTTTGTCTGTCTGTCTGTTACCGCATTACAGAAACACCACTTAAGCGATTTTGATGAAGTTTGGTATGGTGATAGCTGGTAGTCCGGGTCAACATATAGGATACTTTTTACCGCGGGAAAATATCTCATTTCTGAGTAAAAATACAAAAACTGCATTGTAAGAGTATACTAATATGTAAAGCCTAAGAATTTGGTTTTTGGTCATCTGAACGCGGGCGGAGCCGCGGGCAATGCTAGTACCTACTACATATATATTAAATACTAGCTGTGCCCCACGGTATCACCTGCGTTAAATTTGTTTGATTATAAACATCAGTTTTACAGTAATGTATAGAAGTCTGCCCGATTTGTCGACATTTATGATTACTGCTCCACTTCCTTTGGGTAGTAATATGATGATCTCCGTCTATAGACTTAATCAATAAACGCGCTATCTAATGCAAAGATAATTTTAAAAATCGGATTAGTAGTTCCTAAGATTAGCGCGTTCAAACAAACTCTCTCTCTCTCTTTATAATATTAGTATGAATTACGAGTATGTACATAAATATGTCATAATAAAACTCACTTTAAGGAATTTTGCTTTGAGCTTTTAAGCTATTCAACTTAAAATTACCAGATCAGAAACTTCCCAAAGGGTGTAGGAAAGAACTTAAAAGATTGAAAGGTTTTTTTATATTAAGTAATACGTAATTAAAAAAAAATATGGTTGGTGTAGTGTGTTTATCCAAAGTTATATTAATTTAAAACTTTGCTAACATCACTTTTAAGTACGTAGGTATACCTTATAAGCAATGGACGTCCATATTCGGCATACAACAAAAACAAAATATAAACAAAATACAGGGTCTGGCACGCTAGCCTTATAAATAAGCTTTCAGCCTATGGCATATCTCCTGGCCTGATCGGCTGGATTAAAGACTTCCTGAGCGACCGATCACTCAGAGTTTTGGTTGATGGTTGTTCATCACAACCCTTAAAGACCAACTCAGGAGTTCCTCAGGGGTCTGTTCTCTCTGCAACCTTGTTTCTGCTGCATATCAACGATCTGCTTATACCCGGTATCTATGGGTACGCAGACGACAGCACTATTGTAGAGAGATACCTGCCGAATCCTCGGGCCAGTAGAGATCAAATTCAGTCCGAAAGAGAGGCCATGGTAGAGCGGTTGAATCTCACACTCAGGGCAGTCTCCACTTGGGGCGATGCCAATCTTGTGAGTTTCAATGCCACCAAAACACAGGCGTGCCTGTTCACCACTAAAAGGAGTCCTTTCACCTTGACTCCTACTTTCCGGAATGTGCCTTTGGAATACACAGAACGTCTGCAGTTGTTAGGGATGGACATCAGCCCCAACATGAACTACGGGCGGTTCATCGAGTCTAAGGCTAATGTAGCTGCCAGGAAAGTTGGCATCCTTGCAAAGGTCCGACAGTATTTCACGCCGGGACAGCTTCTTGTTTTATATAAAGCGCAAGTCCGGTCGTGTGTGGAATACTGTAGCCACATATGGGCTGGTGCTGCGAAATGCCATCTGTCAGCCTTGGACTCGATTGAGAGGCGTGCTCAAAGGCTTATAGGTGACCCTGCGCTGGTAAAAGCTAACTTACAAAGCCTCGATCACCGACGTAGGGTTGCCAGCCTTTGTGTATTCTATAGGTTACATTTCGGAGAGTGTGCGCAGGAACTACATGAATTAATTCCCCCATCCCCTTTCCATCATCGGACAACTCGACGAACGGCTGGTCTCCATCCTTATGTCGTGGACATTCCACCCGTCCGCACGAAGCGTTACGTCATTTATTATACGCTACGTCATTTATTATACGTACGGCTAAGGATTGGAACAACCTGCCTGCGTCGGTGTTTCCATCCGATTATAATATGGGTGTCTTCAAGGCAAGAGTGAATAGGTGGCTACTGAATTAGTGCGACTTACCATCTACGACTGCGTTACCACTTACCATCAGGTGGAACGTAGTCAAGCACTAATTCGGAATAGTATAAAAAAAAATACAATGTCTCCTGCACTTACCTATGCAAAATCAACATTTATGTATGTTATTTAAATATTATCATTCATACTTTCTTATATTTACGCAAATGTACATTATGTATATTTGCGATGCTATGACATCTATATTTATATCTATACATATAAAAAAATTCTAACTGATTTGAATTTATAAAAATTTGAATCTATAAACATTTTTTTGGAAAATCTTATTGAAATTATCAGTATTATCGATACAGAGACCGAATCTATAGTTTTTAGAATTATTGTCTGTCTCTCTGAATCTGCCTGTCTGGGAACGCATTACGAGAAAACCACTGGATAGATTTTGATAGCTATGATGACAGCTAGTTATTCGGGTCAACATATAGGATACTTTTTACTGCGGGTAAATATCTCATTTCTAAGAAATCTATACTAAAGTTTAAAACGTAACTAGGGACGAACCCGAGCGGAGCGAGGGTGAGTCACTAATTAGATAGAACTAAACTTTTTATATTTAAACTGAACAGAAATATTTGATATATTTCTGTGAACAATAATTTTGTGGGAAGACAACGTTTATAATAGGTAACTAATAAATATGAATTTTGAGGTGTAAAAAACCTTAAGTCTCTCCCGTGACCATGTTTTCTATAAAGCATTCGGATCATCGGGCACCAAAAACCGAGTGTGAGTGTACCTTAGAGACAGACATATGGTATTGCAGACTCTTCTGTAGGGCTTTTTAAGACCTTATATTTTGTTGGTATATTGTTTTGATGTATCCATTAAGGATTAGCCAGGGATAGCTATGTAAATTTCTAAGGATGACTCGATAGAACCAATTATTCTGTTTTATTCCCGTGAAAATGAAAGTATTTTTCTAGTAATAAAAGGTATTTATTCTAAATGTTGACTCGAATAATAAATTATCACTACACAAAATTTAGTTAAAATCGGTTTTGTACTTTTTGCGTGAAATGGACACAGATATACAAATAAGCAGACAAAAATTTCAATAGTTATTGTTCTGGGGTCTATAATCCGTACACAATATGTAATATTCATTGTTTTTTAAAAAAAATCACGTACAGATTTCTCTTTGTTACTATTTTATATGTATGGATTATATGTAGGTACCTATAGATTAGAAATCATTCTTTATTAATGAATGAACATGATCGTATATACTCGTAGGTATAGCATTGGCATAAAACAGGTGGTGGTCATTAGTTAATAGATATGTTTTATCACACGCCACTAAAATACCTTTCATATTATAAAATTATTTCATAGTTTAGCTTATAATATTTTAAAACGCGCTTAAGCCCAGTTCAGCGATGGTATCTCATAATCCTGTGCTTTCACAATGGAAGAATGGTCAGGAAATGACGAATACCCTTCCTCGACTACAGTCGACCTGTTTAGTTCACAGATTACACAAATGCCATTGTTACACTGATAACCTGATAACAATATTGAGTGCATTATTAGTGGAAATATTAGTGCAAATACCTATGCAGATTCTTAATCTTAGTTTTTGACCTCTCATCTTAGATTATATATAAGCTTTATCAAAATATTATAATGAATTTTGGCGAAAAAGAGTAAAGGAAATAAATTTTGCTAAAAAAGAGGTTTCATTCAATAAGGGGTTTTATTTTTAGGGCCACATTCATGATATTTCTTTTAAGCCAGTACCTATGCGTAACAAGAATAAACATGTTATAGAGCAATAATTATATAATATATAGAATTAATCTAATAAATTAAAAATTAATTAATAAGAAATAATCTTATATTTTGCAATCCGTACTTTCACGATAGATTTAATCGTAACCAAAATATATATTTTATTAAGTAGATGCATAAAGTAACAACGGGAGTAAATGTCAATTTTTTATATTTATTTATTTATTTATTGAACTACCAACAAAAGTTACAATATTATATTAATAAATTTTGAAAATTCGAAAATCGCTGGTTACAGAAATAGCGTTCACAAATTTGAACTATATTTTACAATTTATTTTCTGACTAAAATACATGATTTTGTTCCTTTCGTTTTTCAATAGCATTTAAAGACAAGTTTCAATTTTCAAACGGGTCACATTTAGTAAGTTAATACTTAGTCTTTTTCAATTAGCTTAGCTTAGTCTCTACGAGTATTAGGAATTTGGTACAAACATTGCATCTTAAAAAGTATATATTTTTATTAAAAAAAAAAAAAACAAAAGAAAAACTGGGTTACCAGTTAAAAAGTTAAACTCTTCGACATTAAGATTATTGTTTGTACGTATTTGGAAGATCTTTAGTTTTATAAGTTAATGTTTTATAATATAATTTTAATTTATTTAAATAAACTTGTTAGAACCACATTTTTTATTTATAAATAATAAGTAGCTACTTTATATATATTTAAGATCTTACAAATTCTTAAAGTGTGCATTTATTTTCCTAAATGACATTAGGCAGTCATCCGTTCCTTTTTAATTTAATATTTCTTGTATACTTTTATTTACTTTTAATTTAGTTTACTATCAAAGCATTTTCTTGTAATTTCTATTGCATGACATTTTTATTGTTTTTTTTTATTAATTGTTTTTTTTTCTTTAATGGCTTAGAGTTAAGTAAACAGACGCAAAATATTCTGCCAGTAAATTCTGACACTAATTGTATATTATACCTACGAATAAATAATTATTTATTCGTAGTATATTACATAGGTATTTAATAATGACTGTTAATCAACGTGACTTAAGCAAAAAACAAATAATAAAGCTTAAAATAACACCAGGATTATTTTTAAAAACTTCGAAGATAAAAGGTATGGTTTATAAATAAACACTTTCAAGGAAAAACTTAATAAGTGTTTGTTCATTCAAAAGATGATTCATTTGGCGCAAATCAGTTTGTTGAAAGCTTTAGCGGCGTGGGAACATTTAAATATGTTTATAGGAAACTCTTTTGTAGTATTGATGATAATCGGTTTCGAATGGGCCTGATTATACTTTATCAGGTGTTAGGTAGGTTTTTGCTTCACTATCCACTTGCAGCGAGCTGTATTTATATAAGTGCTTATCTACATAATTGGTTAAGTGAATCTGAATATTTAAAACGTTTTAAAATATTTAATGTTTTAACTATAGTTAATCAATAATGATATTAAAATTGCAATACTGAGGCTAAAATTCAAAAATATATTTAGTAAGAGTTTATTAATTCAAGATTTTGTAGTATCTAGGTGAAAAGTGATATTATTACGAGTAAAAATACTATACTTGACATTTAAAAAGTTGAGTTTCTCTCTGGCTCCTTTTGGCAGATCTGCATTCCGATCCATTGGTAGCTGCTTTCCTAACTCTCTTCACATTAAGTTAAAGATCGTGAAATGCTTCTAAAAGCCTAATTGAAAAGAAAATGACGATAAAATATAAATGTAACGAATATTATATTATTTTTTATATGAAGTTTAATATAATATAAGCTTTTAACGTTGATTAGGTAAACAAAAATATCTGTGAAGTAAGCAATAGTAGTTGACAGCAAAACGCGCGTGACCTTTTCACCTACTTGATCGATTGAAAGAAAACTTAACTATTTATTGATTTTAATTAATTTAAACTCTTTTTTAGTCTTGACATTCAGATAAACACAACATGGATTAAAAAAGTATAAAAAAGTTATTCAAAAAAGTATTGATGATGAATCAATATAAACTTATTATATATATTAACTTATTATTAACTTATTATATATATATACCTACCAAGTCCTATTTTCTATAATAGCCCTCCTCTAAATATATTTTCTGTAATGTAGAAATCCTGTGGCCTTGATTGATAGTTGTATAGTCTCATTGTGTTACAATCTATACATATAAATTATAATAAAATAGTAACTTAGCGAAATCTGTACATGAAATATTTTGAAAAACAATGACCGTAACCTATTGTACAGAATATATAATATATTTTTTTGTCTGTCTGTATGTCTGTTTGTGACAAAATTTTGCGTAGTGATAACTTATTGTATTGTATATTGAACTCGTTTTCCGTACTTTAGACTCGTATTTGGTCCGTTAGTGATTAACTATGTGTTGTGGTATATTAACTTATTACTCGGGTCAACATTTAGGATACCTTTTACTACAGGAAAATCTTTCACTCCCACGGGAAACACAATAACTAGTTCTATGGAGTCGTTCTTATTAAATTTACCCTATCTAACGCTGGCTATATCTTAAGAGATAAATTAAAAGAATTTACTAGCGCTCCAACGATCGCAAACATGCCGGCATGGCAGTTAACAATTGATTTCCCGGAAACTAGCCACGAAGGTGCTAGAAAATTGTAGGTATTAATAAAAGCCTACATCAAAATCTGCCATAGCATAAGTCTTTTTTCTAAGGTAAAACGTACCTATCTAGGGACGCATCCGAACGAAGCGAGTGTAAGTCACTAGTTTAAAATAATTACCATTTTTTATGCTTTTTTGCTCACTGCTACTAGGTATACTTACCTATCGAATTTCAGGATAGGTCTCGAGAAAAAGAAAAGTACTAATTAGGTTTAAAATTTAAAAAAAAAATTGTGTTGAGTAGGTACCTACTAACTAAACTGATCGTAAGTGTTAAATTTAAAATTAACACGTCCAGGTAAATTTCTAAGAAGTTAATTAAAATTCTAAGAAATCTATTGTTCATTGATACGCCGGCGTGTCCGCGGTCGTGGAGGAATTATAGTGCATTACCACTAATAAAACTAAATGATTGTATAAAAATTATAGGTACCATATACTTTGTACTTACCCGAAACTTATCAGCTCCAATGTATGATATTATTATCATTAGTGAAATATTTTTATTTAATTACTGCATTTAAAATAACAATAGCTAGGTGTACTTCATTCTTAGATATTGCTTAAAATTTTAACGTAAATAACAGAAAATAAAACCTAAATCTTAACTTGAATAAAATACTTTCTTAGATTTACTTGAATTTATTTGAATAATAGGTATATAATTAACTTACAATATAGGTACCGATACCAAAATTGTTGCTTCATATAATTCCATGAAGCCCTACTAATGTAGTAAATATTAATTAATAATGGCTCATTCTGTTAAAAAATCATAATAATCATAATTTGTAAATGTCTTTCCATTAGTTTTCTAGTATTGTTCCAATAAAAAATGTCAAAAAGTCAATAAAGAGCTTTTTAAAGCTTTTGTTTTGTGTAACTTCGAATTTAGTTAAACATAATCTATTTTTAAGTAATTATTACTAGGTAGTTTTTTTAATATTACTTAGTATTCAACACCTCCAGATAAATTTCTAAGAAATTAATTAAATTTCTAAGAAATCTATTGTTAACTGACACGCCGGCGTGTTTGCGGTCGTGGAGGGATTAAAAAAAATAGAATAATAAAACCATACAGGTAAATAGGTACCTAAGTATAGGTAGGTATAATATGAAAATAACTTAATGGGGATTGGCACTTATTAAAAGATGTTTTGATTTATAATTTCTATTTATTGGAATTTTATAGACTTATATTCTAGCTAACCCGACTGTCGCTAGTAACTAAACAACATTATGTTCAGGTTTCTATAACAACGATGAGTAGATAGTTTAACTTTACCTATATACAAATAGCTATATGAATATATCTACAGTCACTTGGTCGTTTTTCAGACTTTAAAATTAATATTATTTACTATTAAGTAGGTGTATAGATCACGTTTATACATACATAGGTCTAACAATAAATTTACAATAATTTACATTTTTGAACAATAGGAAATTAAAGATTATAAAATACTCGACTTACACGTCAAAAAAGACTTCAACGCGCTCAAAGTGCGTAAAAAGTAAGTTTGATAAAAAAGAAACAGTTTTAGAAAGAAACTTTAAGGAGCGGAGTAAAGACACTGAATTTATCCACTACTTGACATATGAACGATAATAATAATACTGAGTATTCACTATTCACATTTGTACAGGCACGACATCCGTCGTAAATATGTATTGATTCACAATTTAAGTGTCCGGTGGGCGTTGTTGTTCTGGAGGGCTTGGAGGAGCGGGCGAGTGAGGCGTCACAGCGTGTCTGCGGAGTTGTTGCAGGAGAGCAGGGTTGATAGCCGGCCACCACCCGCCCAGCAGCGGATAGTGTGCCGCCGGCGTCAGCGGCACGCGCGCCTCCTCCTCTGTCGACCGTACCTCCTCCTGGTCACTGGTCACCACGTCTATGTCCTCTTCTACTTCCTCCTCTCCACTACTGTCCCTGCGCTCACGTTTCTCCGGCATCTCGTCAGGAGCGAGCAAGGACGCTACATCAAACTGTCTCTTCCTTGTCTGAGTGTTCGCAGGAACGCGGCCACTCCAAAAAGGCAACGGCAAAGTAGTCGGTGGTGGTGACTGCGGCGGCGGTGATGATGAATCCTCGCCATCATCATCCACAGCCAATCCCATATGTTTCCGTACTTTTCGTTGTGCCTTACGTCTCCTAAAATCACCCTTCCGAAAGTCCTCAATATTAGCCGGGTGAA
Source organism: Brenthis ino (assembly GCA_921882275.1). Classification (NCBI taxonomy): domain Eukaryota; kingdom Metazoa; phylum Arthropoda; class Insecta; order Lepidoptera; family Nymphalidae; genus Brenthis; species Brenthis ino. The sequence goes on along the minus strand of OV170232.1, from coordinate 21,804,260 downwards.
TTGCCCAGTAGTGGCCCTTTCCATTCGCCGATCGCCCCGCTTTGACAAAGCAATCGTTTAGCGATAAATTATGGCGAATAGAATTCCTCCAGCCAGGCCCGCGCGTTCTGAAGTACGGGTAGTTATCTAATATATGTTGATATATGTCGGATAACACTAGTTTTCTTTCCGGCGAGCTGAGTATCGCCATGGCTATGAGACCAATGTAGCTGTGCTGTGGTTTGGGTTCTTCGGGTTGAAGAACGCGATGCTGGAGCAGTGACATTGAGAGGGCGAGACGAGGCGCGTACGGTCCATAGCAGTGGCCGACGGCTGGCGGGTATAGGCGCAGTCGTTCAGCCACAGCATAGTTGTACAGTTGGAGACGGTAGTGATCTATCGCGGCGGCGGTGACAGCGGGCGCGTCTTTGGCGAGCGGCCAGGAAGGTCCGTCGGCTCCGCTACACATGATCGCGGCGGCGGTCCGGGCGCGAGTGAGCGGCAGTCGGCGGGCGGCGGCCCAGCACCACCCGGCGCACGCCGCCAGCCAATCACCGCTCGCCCGCTCCTTGTATACGTGTTTTTGTTTAGCGACGCCCCACTCCGCCAGCTTTGCGACTCCACGAGCCCTGCCTTGAGCCCGCGGTACAGATCGCAGGTAAACAGTGATTTATGAGACGTGAACTAATAAAATCGTATTACATCGTTATATTGTTACAGTTGTAAAGTTTTTTTCCTGCTTATGTATAATATAAAGTTAGAAACGTTTATCGAGACTGTAATTCAGTATTTGCTATCTATGTGATTCTATATACTTACTAGGAAGCTACCTAAGACTGCTTAATTTTTACTTGTTAAATATATTATTTATATTTGATTAGACAGTAAAATCGTCATTTATTCGTCCTATATGTTTCTCTTTCTGATATTTAAATACACTTTGAGTAAGACTAAATACTTTAAGTGAAAATAAATCATTTAAGTGTAAATAGGTACTTATCCTAAATACATGGTATTTTTGTGAAGAAAATGTTCATACGTAACGATAAAACTTATTCATATTTTTCATATTGAAGTTTACATAGTAACCAAAAAAAACATATTTTTCTAAAAGACAAAACAAAAAATTAAAAAATAAAATAAAATATTGGTTCAAAAGTCCTATATTATCTCACTGTCTCACGTAATAAAATATAACAAATAAATATGAACATTTAAGTATTTTTATTTATTTGCTGTCTGTCCTTTCAAAACCGTTACAAATGACAACTTCGTAGCGAGTACTTCCCTGTTATTTTGGAGTTATCACAACAAGCAACAACACATTACTTCTCAGGAGGTACGAGGGAGCGAGATGGGGTTATGAATGTACGCTTTTCCTAATAAGAGTGATAGGGACGGAACAATGTGCAACAGTTTCACATGTCGCGGTAAACGACTGTGATACAGCTTACCCTTAACGAATGGTATTTAAAACTAAGCTCTATCATGTTAAATTAAGGTTTATTTTGATTTACTTTGTCGCAAATTTAACGCCGTGATGAATGAGAAAGGAAAATAAAGAGATTTAGCCGCGAGTGCGAGTAGGGTAGCAACAGATATCGACGAGACGCCGCAGGCTAACAATGCAGTTGCCGCCCATTTAAATACGCCATTTTGTTTACTGTCTCCACGCTTTTGTTGGGGAAAGCAATGTTTCAGAATAAAGAAATTACAGGAAATTTTACTTGCTTATATCGGAGCTGGAGTTTAGGAATGTTTTAAATTTGGATCTTTTTATTTACCTACTTTTAAGTCACATAGTATTTGATTCTTGCGACAATTGTTATATTGCAAACTTATATTATTATTATCTTTAAGATTTTAGAAAAAAAATATTCGTTTATATATGAATATTTAATAGGCAGTGGTAGTCCAGTGGTACCGTACTTGAAACACCGAGTGAAGCGGTGGAAGGCATTTCTAACATGATTACCACTTGCCTTATAGTGAAGGAAAATATCGTGAGGAAACCTGCATGTCTGAGATAACTTAGTAAGTTTTCGAAAGACATGTGAAGTCCGCCAGCCTGCACTTGGCCAGCGTGGTGGACTATGGCCTGATCCCCCTCGTATTGAAGAGAGATCCGTGCCCAGCAGTGGAAAGTAAAAAAAAGGCTGCATACATATAAAACCGCTATTAAAAATTCTTACAATGTACTTACTAACTTTTTACTTTAGGTATTCGTAATAGGCACTAAAATATACCTGAGTTAGTTTAAGAGTTCCTGCGCAAACAAACATATATATTTATACATACTTATGTAAGTACTTAATAGAATAAACATTTGAAAACTCAGTTTTACATATTGTTTTTTACTTTCCCAATATGCATCTGCGTTATCTCTCGGGGGATGGACAGGAAGAATAGTTACCCTCTCCACTAAACTGAAGATCTATTTCCGCTATTGATGCATTTTGTCTTAACCCGGTCTGGATAAACGTCAAAAAAGTTCCTTAAGTGTGTCGGACACGTAATCTCTTGTTTAAATGGAAAACAATATTTTAATTATTATAAAATAATTGAATCAAGGTATACCTATATGCGAAAATACATATTTCAATGTTCGAAAAATCAATAGGTAGAGGTTTCTATGAGATATTTAAAATTGAGATACTATACCTAACCATTATAAATAAATAAATATGTTGAGATATTAACACACACCACCATCTAGTTCCATGGTCAGGTACGAGGCTTGTGTTATGGATACCAGATAGTTGAGACATTACACATATTATATAACACATATTATGTAACTTTGTTAAATATGTAGGTACATAAATATTATAAATATAAACACTCATGACTGGAGTATAAACATTTGTGCTCATCACACAAATGAATGCCACCAGCAGGACTCGAACACGCGACCGTTGGCACTACAAGTACGGTCACTACAAACTGAGACAAATGTGTGGTCTTATTTAACCCCCGACGCAATAAGAGGGGTGTTATAAGTTTGACTTGTCTTTCTGTTTGTGTGTGTGTGTGTGTGTGTCTGTGGCATAGTAGCTCTCAAACGGATGGACCGATTTCGATGCGGTTTGTTTTCATTTAAAAGCCAGTTTCCTTACGGTGGTTCTGAGCTATATTTGGTTATATCGGTTAAGCAGTGTAAGAGTAACATCAGGCTATCAGATCTTTTCCAAAATGATGTAAGGCATTTTGACGTATGATTACTCGATTAAGTGCTTCATGAGTAATCGTTAAATGATAACTAATTTGCGTAGGGGGGTTTTAATTTATACTTATATTAATATTACATTAATCATATTATTTAAATCAATTTAGTGGATAGGTACCTACCTGCCTAGGTGCTACGATCGTTACAATACACCTACGCATGTATCTACATACAATATGCGTGTTTAAATAAATTTATGCGGGCAAAAGTGAATCGACTGTGACGGCATCACACAAATTGTAGCGGATAAAACAAACGAGCTGTTGAACGAAAAACAATTGCCGCGTACACCGCCGCGCCCGCACTCGAATGCTAATTCGACCATGTGGAAATACTGTGATAGCTATGTCTACTAACAGTCAATCTAGTACTGCTGGTAAAGTTACGGTTTATTGTTCTGTTGGCGTGACTGAAGGAAACAGATTCGATTTTCGCACGAGGCAAATTAATGTCTATCAAGAATCTCCTTAATCTATAGACTTTTATAAATAGAAGAAAAGCCATGCAGTTGCTAGGATGCTACCCATTTTGTTACAATATATAGGTAGGTATAAAGGAGCTATCGAGTATCAAGCGGCTTTTCGTCCCCTTCTATGCGATCTCGTGTAAAATTAGTGACGTTTACCTAAATTGTCAAAAGCTTAGAAATACATACAAAGTTTTACCTTAAGTCACCTATTCGAATATTCTAATCGATTTACTTTATCCAAGATGTAAGATAACATAAAAATATTTAACACATACATTTAAAGTATACAAAATATTTAAAAATAATCCAGGATTTTCAAATAACTATATATATATATATATATATATATATATATATATATATATATATATATATATATGTATTTTGTCTTTAAATACGTAAACTTTAAATTTATCGCATCTTATATTTTACAACTCGGGCACTTACATTATTCATACAATGTTCCGAAGTAAGCGTTCGCATAATTTGTGTTTACATAATTTTCAGAGATTCGAACTGGAACGGTTAATTTATGCTGATTGATTTTATAGCAAAACGGTCTGTTTCATTGTTGTTCTAATTGCCCGCAAGATGAAGGCGTGACGCCCCGCCCACCGTTCGAGCGCTTTGTGCACGACTGTACTCAATAAATTCATTTGTTCCACAGTTTATTTTATGTTTGCTTTGTTTATGTAACTCTAGCTAGCGGGGTAGTGTGGATGGGGATAGGCACATCGCACCTGGCGTTGAGGATACCTACCATTTTGTTATGTTTAGTTAAATAATATATTATAGTAATATTTAAATATTACTTAAATATTACTATAAAGTATTATTAATTGAAGCAGTTATTTCAAATTTATTATAAAACATAACTCGTATGGCTACAACGTGATAGGGTGATGTTATGACTTGATTCACACTCATCTATATATATTTTTTTTCTAAATAGTGAAAATGCCTTACATTTATTAGTTATTATGTAAGTAGGTTAACCTACATAAATAGCTACTGTTTGTCTCTTCAAATATACAAAAATGGAAGGCTGTATACAACACCACCTACGCACACTAATATATGTATAGCTATAGGTATACGAGTATGTAGATTATTATACGAAACTTCTATTCCGAGCCTAAACAAATATTTGGTTCTAACAAAAATCGCAGGTACCTCTCACACTACAGTGCACAGATCTCTTTGTAACTTGCTATATATCTGATAGTGACTGCGAGTTTAAATAATTAATAACACGTTATACCTATTGTATTGGACTAGTACTATAATCAAAGCGAATGTTTGTATCCGTGTGCGATATGTATGTAGGTAGGTGCATGTGTGTGGAGGTTTCCTACTAATTTGGCTGAACTAATTTGGGTGAAATCTAGTTCATACATAGATAGATTATGACCTGGAGTAACACTTTAATAACACTTTTTTATAACACTTTATTGCACCCGAAAATTGTACATTAAAAAAATATAAGTAAAAGAGATGTGTAAAGGCGGCCTTATCACCAAAAGCGATCTCTTACAAGCAACCGAAAGAAAAGGATACAAGAAAATAAATGAGATACTAATGTTATTGAACTAAAAACTTATACGAGCAAAGCAAGGATAAGTCGCTTGTAAGTACTAATATTAGAATTTTATCTACCAACAAATTATAAGCTAATTCAAACAGCCAATTCACAGTTGATAAAAATTAAAAACCCTTCCACGATGTCTGTGCAACTACAAAATATAAACTCAAGGATGTAAATAAATAATAACCAAATGAAAGCTCCCCATTTTGTCAATCAGAATTCGTAAAAAATATTTAAGCATCGCGACGGCAAATAACTTTTGTAGCCATTTAGCGCCCGTATTGAATTAGAGACTTTGTGTGGAAAACTGTTCGCAAAATATTTAGGCGTCACAAAGGAGGTATTACGAGGCGAGGGATGGTAATTTTATGTAAATCGACCGCCGTCGGCAAGACGAGTTCGTCCGCGGTTTCTGAATTTGTTTATGTTTTAAACAACTTCGGTGTTCATCTCTCGACTATCTTTACATTTTTATGAGAAAAAATATCGCAGAGAAAATCTTTTTAATTATTAACAGGAAGATATAACTTGGGGTTTTCTTTTTAAAATTAAAAGAACTCTATTACGCAAATCAAAGTACAATAGATAATATTTTTTATATTTTTAGACGTAAAGTAGGTACCTAATATTCCATTAAATGTTAATATCTCTAAAACACATAAAAATCTAAAAAACGTTTCTTATCTTAAACACAATCGCTTAGGTACATGAAATTAAGACTGATTTCTATTAGAAAGACAAATATACCTATGAATTGATAAATGATTTTGTTGGTAGTTCAATACATACAACCTATATGTAAGTCTGTATATTTAGTCATAGGATGGGATCCACACACTTAGGTACTTGATAAAGATTTTAATATGAAATCTTCACAATTCTGTTACATTAGCCATAATATTAAAACAGTTATTTTATATTTTTAAAATAACTGGAGTTTATTAAATAAGGATAAGATATATATATATATATATATATATATATATATATATATATATATATATATATAAGTATATATATATAAATTTAGGTATTTATTATGTTACTGTTGTAAATATACACAAAATAAAAGTTTTTTTAATAACACAATTTTTATTTACAAAATGAAACCTTTGAACTGAATTCATTATAATGTAGGTTTAGGTACAAATACTCTGTTTTCCAGTCCAGTTTAAAAGGGGACAGAAACGAAAGGCAGGCGGCTAATTAGGACGGCTTCTCCCGTCTGTAAACTACGAGTATAACTATATCTATAGAACTTATAAAGCTCGCTACTACGTAGAAAGGCTGTGAGTATAACACAATGTCTACTTATGTTGATTTTATAAAAACATTAATAAAAGTATCTACTAATAATAAAAATAATTTTATTCCGAAACGAGATATAGCATATTCACGTAAAAAAGTAAATTAAAAAAAAAATTAAAACATTATATATACCCACCCATACACTTTACCATTTTATTTTCAACTTAATTCATTTTTTTATTTATAACTCTTAATATATTTCAATAGTTTCAATAAATCTGATTACCTATACCAAATATTAGCTCTTTCAAAGCGTAGCGAACAAAAACACCCATATTAATATAATTAATGACTTTGCTTATCTATAGGTACCTATTATAGAATAGCCTCATATGAGACTAAATTTTAGGGAATAGCTATTTTTACTAATAAAGATAGATGAGAGTATCTTGGGAAACCGAGTGAAGCGAGTTCAAATCCCGGGTCTCGCACCTCTGATATTTTCATGTACCAATCATTTCTAACATGATTACCACTTGTCTTAACGGTGAAGGAAAACATCATGAGGAAACCTGCATGTCCCGTAAGAACCTAGCAAGTTTTCAAAAGACATGTGAAGTCCGCCAACCTGCACTTGGCCAGGGTGGTGGGCTATGGCCTGATTCCCCTCCTATGGGAGGCCCGTGCCCAGCAATGGGACGTTAAATGGGCTGAGTACAATTAGAAAGTATTTTATTACCCTGGTTACCTATTTAAATATAAAATTACATGTAATAAATGTAACATATTACAAATTATGACATCTCGTTATCTTGAATGTATCTTAAATTCAGTGGCAAACGTATCTATAATCTGTTCTTATAGATAAAGAGAAGATATAAAAAATATTTATTGTGTTTACACAAACGTAGGTGGTAATCCGAGTAAACGCTTACTTATTTAAAGTCACAAGGAAAGGGGCTTTTGTTGGCAGGGTTTGAAAAAACGTGATAATATTATTGGGTTCTAATTTCATTTATGCTTTAATCGCGTCTGTATAAAAGTGTCAAAGCTCTGATAAAGGTGCTCAGCTCGCATTGAGTAGTGAATGGGATAGGCGCTTGAGGTGTTGCGTTACGAGCTTCATAAAAATTTACATTTTATATAAAAATAAACCGTATTTATATATCTTTACGAGTCATTTTGATTTAGTTCTAATAAACCGATCGAAAATCTCGGTCTAATAAAATAAGGATGATTGTTCAAGTGTCGTAATGGACTTGATATATCATTGTATTTTTTTGGTGCGGTTTAAGTTCCGAGTAGAACTTTTATTGGCCGTGCAGTTTCAAGAGGTCGTTATGTTGGCAACAATATTTATTTATCTTTCAAATATGGCTTTAGAAAACTTATCAAAAAGTATATTTCTTTATAAATACGCATTATTTATATTGTAAAGTTTTTGCACGTATTATAAATTCATAATAAAAATACTGCTTCGTAATAAATAGATTTTACTGAAACAAAAATTATGTTTTAAATAATTAGCTTTCATCTTAAAACTTTTGTAGTTACCTTACGCCTATTACAAGTTCGTACGTACATTTACAATAGGTATCTCAAAGTAGAATCTGGGTCATATTTTAAATAAAAACTTATACCTATCCATGCACACAAAACTATCGTGCCTATCGCGACTTTGTTGCTTTTTTATTTTGCAATTTTCCGAATCTTTATCCCTTAAAGAGTTTTTCTATTAGTTATAAGAGGAGTCTTTGACAATGCATAATGTTTCAATAGTCGTAGACGTTTATATCTAAACTAGCGACTCACCATCGCTTCGCTTGGGTTCGTCCCTAGCTTGCTTCGAGATACAAACTTTTATCCCCCTTTTCACCCCTTTAACGAATGTTTTTCTGTATAAAAACTATCCTATGTCTTTTCCAGGGTCTCAAACTATCGTCTTACCAAATTTTATATAAATCGGTTCAGTAGATCCAGAGACTACCCCCTACAACGTCACAAGCTCACAATCTCATAAACTTACAAACTTTACGTCTATAACATTATGTTAGTATATAAATTAATGAAAATGTTTAAGATAATATCAACACGATGACTATTAACTCATGAATCTGAATGAATGAGATTGAATTAACCATACAATTATTACAGCGTGTTGCGGCGGATTAAGGGATGTTAAGTGGATTATGACTCCCCTATTCCTTAAAGCTAGTGTCCACATACATTGTACCGTATAAACGAATCTATAAAATAATATAAACTTACGGTAAAAGGGTAAAATATCCAAAAGCTCACTGGATTTTCTATATCCGGAAAAGCTGAAATTTTTAGAGAACTAATTTCTGAATTTCGCGAAAAGCTTTTAAATATTATAAAAGAAATCAACAAATCGTAAATAATTATTATAATAAATATACCTATAATAAGAATAGATACATATTTAAAGATGTTTGTACGGTGTACCAAGTATTCATGAATACAACAATGCAGTAGCATGTTAGGTCTCTACACAGTGCCGACTTTAGGGGGGAGGGGGGGGGGGGCGACCGGGGCGGCTGCCCGGGGCGCCAGGTTAAACAGGGCGCCGCGCGCGCCAGCTCAACTTAGCCAATTAATTTGAATACTTATTTTTATTGATCTAAAGGAAAACTAGACTCAGCGTTTTATCGTATCTGTCACTAAATAATTCTACATACACGTTTTTTAATTGTAATGAAATAAGTATACCTAAAAGGGCGCCAATGGCAGGACTCGCTCGGGGCGCCCAGATGGCTAAGGCCGGTCCTGTCTCTACATACTGTAAGGTTGTATGGTTTTTACATGATATATATACTAATAATACTTGTATTTCATGTAATATTTTCTCTTTCACGTACATAAAAGATGTTCTCTCTAGTTACAGTTTAATTCTAGCGACATGTTACATTACATATTTATTTAGTATCAAGGAGGCATACCTTATAGGTACACACTAAATATATATAACATTTGCCTATGCAGTCTTGGTCACTAAGTATTATTAAAAAAGTGAGCGGGGTTTCGATATTTTTCCCGCGCTTTTCAGATTGATAGATAGCGCGAAATTTCTAAAAATGGCTGAAAGAACTATGACTAAAGGATAAAATGATGGAGTCCGCCAAAAATACTGTCAAAGTCGAAGATAGTAGTACCTAGCGTGATTTTAATGTTTACGCTATTATTTGTAATGCTGCCACAGAGGTTGTTTATTTTCTTCAGTTAATAAGGGAAATCTTTAATTTTTTTTTAAGAAAATATAAATAACAATGAATAATAATCCTAATAGGTAGGTAGTACGTACGACTAGGTACCATATTTTTTTGTATTTTATAATCATTACCTAGCTACTTTTCTCTCCTTAAATCAAAGATATTTTTATTTCTTTATTATAATAAAATCCGTTAGCTATTTTCATTTGTGTACTAACATTTATTTTCGTAAAGAGCATACTATTAGAAAAATTGTACGCTGTTTTAGAATAATTTAGGGATAATAAAATGTCTATTTATTAAATTTTTATATTTTTGTAATAAAAATATTTATTAGATATTTTTATGTTTTTGTGAAAATTCAATAACTATAAAATTTGTTATTTTAGCTTAGCTTCATGTTTAGTTCTAGGCTGTTACTAGGCTGCTGCTATTCGTCCGATAATCGAATGAATAAAAAATATATTATTACGACTATTGTCGGTTTGTACGAATAATTAACACTTTTTTGTCTCGTAATGTAAAATAAGTGATTTTTAGGTGCAGTAGTTTCTATATGCAAAAAAATAACCTTAACCTACCGTGCCAAGCTACTTATCTACTTATTTATTATTATTAGTCTATTCGTCCTTATTTATAATTTATATATTTTATAAAGGACGAATTATAATTATTTTTTATTTGTCTTATTAAAGAACGAATAGATACTCCGTTAGTTCTATGACAATCCGTCAATCGTATAAGTGCGAAACTATATAATATGTTACAAAAGAAAATATCTCAATTTGGATAATAATAATATTTTTAATAATTATACTTACTTAACTTTTCTAATACAAATTTAATTAAATTTTATTAATACTTTCTTAGATTTACGCGAATATTTGACATTTTAAATAAAACTATCTTTTCGGATTTTGTCGCGGATTTATTATCACATTCGCGGATATATTATACAATAAATCCGAGACAAAATCCGAAAAGATAGTTTTATTTAAATTTTATTAGGTAAGTTTTACAATGAAATTATTGATGTTGGTGTTTTATAAATGTTTCATTTTCTTTCCTATTGTTCTTACAGATACAACATGAACAGTACCTATGATAAATAAGGTTTTTATAATAGACTTCGCTCCCTTCTATAATGTATGTTATTTTTAAATTTCTTAATCTCCTAGCAAGTACTTAGTCATATTACGTATAGCATGACAAAACAAACTAGGTAAAGAGATGTAGAGCACAGGCTGAATCGCGTTTATCTTTAAGTGTTATCTAAGGCACTAATGGCCGATTTCACCAACAACCCATATGCTACCTACGTATGGGATCCCTAGCTTAAAAGTCCCCTAAACTAGCCCCTAAATTAAATTTTGTTTTACGATCGTCTTTAAGCCCATATTTCGAGCACCTAAACTTAGGGGGCCTTTTAATATTTAGGTGACCCCTAACTGTCGGTGAAATAGAAACTGTCAACTAACAGCCCCTTAACCATTCTTAGGGGATCCCTTAACTTAGGTGACGTTGGTGAAATCGGGCATAAGGCAGTTAAATTATCACCAAGTCTTTCTTGAAAAAGAAACCTTAATAACTATCATATTATATTAAGAATATAGACGATGTAATAGAGTGAACCTATAACTGTATCAGGCCATGTTCGTATACCGTGTATATATTCCATAGCACTCAGAATATGAACACACAAGGCATACGACAGTGATCGAATTAAGTGCACAATGGAGCGGGTGGTGGAGTATTAAATGATGTTAAATACATTAAGATTTCTATATAATTTTTGTGATCAATCATCGCATATTTACTTATAAACTTAGTAACTTGTATTGCTCATTGTTTTTATTAACCGATTTCCACGTCTAAGAAGGAGGAGGCTCTAAATTCGTCGGCATATTTTTTTTTTATGTGTGTGCATCGATTACTCGAAGACGCCTGAACCGATTTGGAATTTTTGTTTTGTTTCAAAGGGTTAGAATAGATACCTAATCAGATATTTTCGAAGTCGGTGCCAGCCTACAATATTTTAAGATATGCATATCTAATAGGTAAATATGTATTTTACGTATCGAAATATATGATTTGCTTTGCATCGGCTATTAATTAAAATATTCTAAATGAAAACCTCCGTTTAGTTATTTTTTACATTTTAGTGCCTGGAAGTCAGTTTTTTTTAGTTTTTATTATATAAGTGAATTAATTTATTTACTAATAGCTGCTTATTTGGCAACAGCAATAGTTTAATGTTAAATTTTGTAAAGTTTTGAATCCCGCATATGCGTAGGTTTGTACGAATAGGTATGTAGCTAAAGTTATTCATATTATTTTTATTTAAATTACTTTTGCTCAATTAAATTAAATATATTTAAATTTCTTACTTGATCATCAGAAAATTGAAAATAAAATAACCGAAATTTCCTTAACGGAAGCCCTCGAGTGGTCATTATTACGATTGAAAACGTTCGTATCCCCGAACAATGCGTGAAAGCCATTGTCGACCATTTTTGTTTTGTCAATACGTAAATACTTCATAAATATTTAAACAGCTTAAATGCACCCTTGGGAACGCTTTGTAAGAATCGAATGCAAAAAATTACAATTATGTGTCAACTGGCTACTGGGTTGCGGATTTCCGTTCTGATTTTGGACTTGATAATTTTATTAATAGTGTAGGTACTGTGTATTATCATATTGTGCTTGTAAGTAGGCTTTTTTCATTTGACTTTATTTTTATACGAAATGTGTATATTTTAGTATATTTAACTAGTTATCTTTGTAAAAAAATTTTTTACAAAGGTAGATACAGATACAGTAATATTTAAAGATAATATTTAAAAAATTGAAAACAGTTTTTCATTTTTCCTATTTTTCTCGAAAATGGTGTAAATCGTGCTGACTGGCGATATATTTGTTTTGTGCGGGAATCAAACCTTTGAGCTGTTTTCATTTTCAATTCATCTCAGAAAGCAAAAACAATCAGATTTATTTACACATATATTTTTTTAAGAATTGGTAAGTAGCATATCGTTCAAACAGACAAAACAATTGAGTAAATATGTACATAATATCAAGAATCAAATTTAAGCTCTTAACAAACATTTTACCATTTAGAGTCAAGACATCTTAAGGAATTGGGGCAGCTGTCGTCCAGCATGTAGCGTTTAGCCCACGCGTTCCTCGAACATCCGAGTAACACGTTTCAAAACTTACTAGCACTTAATTCAATTACATGGCATTGTCCACAGTTTTTGCTCAAGCATTTTACACTCTAACAATGCATTTATTTTGCCAACAATAACTGTATATTGCCAACACAATGGCCGACTGGTCCGAGATGACGGTCCGTCACGTTGGTCAGTATTTTTTTAACACTCGACGCTAACTGTTCTTGAAAGGTGAATTGTGTTTGTGCGTGAAGTGTTTATCGTGTCCTGGCCCGATACGATCTTAATCTTGGATTAGTAGAGCGTTAACAGTCATTGTCATTGTCATTGCTTAAGCTATGTCATGCCCACCTAGATACAATGGTTCTTCTATTTGCTCCAAACTCCCACGCGAAATAACGTTTAAGCAAACCTTTTCCGATTAATACATATCCGGTCAAGTGTTAGAATCTTTATACTTGCATGTTAGGAAGAAGTAAAGCTTTTGTTTGTTATAGGCACTAACTACTATAGTAAAAATAATATTGACTTATAGTTGTAAATTACTCAAAGATGTAGCCTTTACATGATTACTAAATTTTCTTTTCTTTAGTGGCGTAGAGTTGCGTTAATAGGTGCAATACATTATTCCGGTGTCACGTATTGTGAGGAAGATACGAATGTGTTTGAGCGGTAATTTTGAAATTTAGCAGTTTTATCGTGGAATTATAACAAAATGAATGATCGGTCTACAGGAGCAACCTACAACATTAATTATAAATTAAAAATTAAAAAAAAAACCCCTATGCAAATTAATTGTTTATTATTTAGCAATTACCTACACTGGCACGCGTGAAGCACTTAATCGAGTAATCATACGTCAAAATGCCTTACATCATTTTGGAAAAGAGCTGATACTACTTTCTTAGATCTACGCGAATGTTTGACATTATTAAATAAAACTATCTTTTATTAATAGTGTTGCTTAGTAAGTTGTTTTTAAATAATAGCAAACTAAATTAAAATTATTATCCTTAATTAATTTTAACTTTTTAAATTACACATAGAACAATTATATGGCTTAAATAATTAATACTATATTTTATATTTTTCTTTATGGTTATAAATATAATAATGGCAGCACTAAATATTGATTACTAATTAATATTTTTAAAATTGTAATAATTATAAAAATAATAGCAAAAATTAAATAAATAATTTTCCATATTCAATTATAATTAAAATTATAAAAATGTTTAAAGTTAAAAAATATTGTAATGTAATTGGTGCAATTTTCATTTTGTTAATTGTGGGTAGGCTGTCTGTAACAACTATACCTTCAAGACATGTAACACCTCAGTCTCTCCCGTGACCATGGATGCTGTAAAGCATTCGAAACGTCGGGAACCAAAAATCAAAATAAATCCGCGAAGTAATCCGAAAAGATAGTTTTATTTAATAGAGCTGATACTCTTACACTGCTGGACCGATATTAACCAAACATAGCTAAGAACCACCGCAAGGAAACTGGCTTTCAAATAAAAAACCGCATCGAAATCGGTCCACCCTTTTAAGAGTCACGATGCCACAGACAGACACACACATACAGATAGACACATCAACGTCAAACTTATAACACCCCTCTTTTTGCGTCGGTGGTTATAATAATAAATACTTGATACAAAAATGGTACAATGATTGAAAATAAAAATACATAAATATGAGAAATATATTATAATTCAATTTTATTATCTACTATACACTTAACTATTTTTTTTTATAAATGGGCTAAACACAAGGGCTAATAAACATTTTATGTTAACTGGGCAGTGAATTTGAGGAGGAATTATATCATGGGAAAATTATTATAAAAATCTATATATATTTATTACTCTACGAGTAAACAGTCTTCACAAATGTCAGTATCTACAAATGTCACGGGTACTAAGGCATATTTTTAGTGTAGTTTAAAAATGTTATACTTCTTAAAATTACAAAAATGTAATATAAAATCTATGATATTTACATTGTTTGCTATATGTTGTTGTGTTTCGTTACATTTATTCTGCGTCAATTACATACTGAATATTGCCGACGATATCAACTCTGTATTTGCATCAAAACGCTATATAATTAGAAAATCAAAAGGCACAAAATATATCCTACTTTGGACGGAACACCAGGATTATCTTTTACTCAAAGACAATGAAATTATATTTCCAAGTCGAAATTGTTCAATAAGTAATTGTATTTTCACAAAAGCTAAAGATCTCTTTGATGAGGACTACACAAGATTTGACGCTGTGCTTTTTAATGAAGCGATTCTGAACTCTAAAAATAGACCTCTGAAGCGAAATGATAGTCAAATATATATATTTCACACAGTAGAATCCTCATACAATGTTCCAGCGTGTGAACTTTTTAACGATGGATTTTTTAACTGGACCCTAACATACCGTTTGGATTCAGATATTACGTGGAGTTACTTTGTAGTAAGAAATCGAAAAGGCAAAATCGTCGCTCCTAGTGAGAAGATAAAATGGCGTAGGAGTTACAAGGCCGTGAGTCCTAAAATTAAGAGCATATTGAATGGAAAACAAAAAGCGGCTGCCTGGCTCGTAAGCCATTGTAAAGCAGATAGTTTAAGAGATGAATATCTAACGAGACTTCAGGAACATCTCTTCCATTTTGATTTAAAAATTGATGTATACGGAAAATGCTCTGAAAGTATATGTCCAAATGATGACTGCGATAAAATGATAAAGAAGGACTATTATTTTTATATGGCGTTTGAAAATTCTCTGGCTGATGATTATGTAACTGAAAAAGTGTTACACGGTTACAATAATTACGCTGTTCCGATTGTTTATGGTGGAGCTAACTATAGCAGGTACATACATACTTACACTTATTATATTTCTGATCCTTGATTCTAAAACCCAATAATAATATAAACTTTTTATTTATTTATACAATATTTAAAACATATGCATATATTCTAAAATTATATAGTATCGATAAACATCTTAAAAATACTTGTGTAATATAAACTCGATTTTTTCGATAATGATTCAATGTATTATAGCTCCAACCGTTTGTTTTGTCCTAAGTTTTTGCGTCCCAACAAACATTTCTTGGGTAGGTACTTATCATCTATACCTTTGAAAAATAACTGATATTAATTCCTTTAAATACTATTTTTTGATTTGTATTAAATGCACATTGTACATTATTAATCTTGTAACAGTCTTAATATAAGGTCATATTTAATATACTTGGCTATTCAAATATTTTAACTGACCGTATATATAGCTAGCAAAATATACTTTAGGATTACAAATAAATTCTACGAGTACATATTGAAACTTCACAAATAACATAAATAAATTTTCCCAGATTTCTGCCCGTCGGTTCGTACCTAAACGCTCGGGAAATGCACCCATACAATTTAGCATTTGCTATGTACAAAGCCATGCAGATACCAACGGTGTATCAATCATACTTCCTATGGACGAACCTTTATTCTATCAGCGACGACTTCAAATCGCATCATCCTCTATGCAAGCTATGCTCTGCGTTACATCGTGGGGATAAGTATCCGTATAAAGAGAAGTTCAGATTGTGGTGGAATGGTCTTAATGGGATGAAGTGGTGCCTATCCAATGATTACTGGAATGAAACATCTAATGTTAACCTTGACGCGAAACATGTTTTTAATTTTTATTAGTTTTTTAATTTTTTCATATTAATATTAAAATGATTATAACATTTAGCCATTTTATTATTTTAATGCATTTTATAATAATGCAATCCAGTGCAAGAACCTGATAGTGATTTACAAACCACACATTTATATTTATATTTTACTCTATTCAAATCATTCATTGGATGTTTTCGAGAATTTTCTCTTAATAGTTATAATGTATGGGACTCATTACTATTGTACTTTCATTTACTTTCATGTTTACGTATTGGTGCAAGTTTCGACTCGGTACGACGCGGCTAGAAGTGAATAAAAATTAAGCAGGTATCTAGAGATTTGCTTACATACATAGGTATATATTATGTATTAATGAAACGAATTTATATGACGACAAATCCTAGTAGCCTCTGAGGCTATAGGCTATATATCATATAATATTGGTATAGTCTATCTATTCCATACTAACCGTTAAAACGAACCTAAGCGAAGCGAAGTCGAGCCGCTCGTATATCATAAAACATATGTTAGGACATAAACACACAACACTATCTAGTTCCATGGTAAGCTTCGAGGCTCGTGTTATGGATACCAGATAGTTGATACACTACACATTATTATATAACTTTAAATACATATATATTTTAAATATAAACACCTGTGACTGGAGTACAAACATTCCGTGTTCATGTCACAAATGAATGTCCCCAGCGGGACTCGAACCCGCGACCGTTGGCACAACAAGTAGGGTCACTACAAACTGAGCCAAACGTGTCGTCGAATACATATAGATATAGTATAAAAGCAACTGTACAATAATGATAAATATTCAAATAAACATTCCCGTACAAGCCAGTGTATGAACACTGAACAGCTATGAACGGGCGCCTAAGTTCAAAAGCGGTCGGCAGGGGGAGCGAAAACAATTACCTGCATTTACATACATCATAGCCGCGGGCATACATTTATACAGGAATAAGGCATTCACACGAAGCTGCCATTTTATTCGAAACGTTAGGATATTAAACAATTCACAGAAATAAAGTTAAACAAAATACAAAATGAAGTAAATTATTAAAGAAAAAAAACAGTATCAAATACATATGCCTTGTTGGTCTAATGGCTAACTTACGGCTGCAGATTTTGAATCTAGGTTTGTGTCCTACGTCGAGCCCAAAGACTGATATGCAGACCGGAATGGGTAAGTTCGATTTTCCGTTCCTTTTTCTCTAGAACATGTTTTACAATATGTGCGAGGTACAAACATAGCTGTTTCTATCGTAAACAATAATCATATTGGAATATTTAAAGTGTTGCACTGTTAAATATAGTAATAATCGAACCTATACCAGGCACAAAAAGTGTCTCATAGATAAAGAAACACAATATTATCGATTATAAAAAATATTTAAAAAATAATTTAATACTGTGTATAATAACCTTTCAAATTCGACTAAAATATTTCAAAAACGTACACAATAAGCTACCTGTAGCGTAGATATGTACGTAGCTGAAAAAGTCCTAATACGATACGCAGACTTGCATGGTTTGCAATCTCCAACACTTATCTGGCCTCGATGCTAACGTCTCGTTTCCGGATTAAATGTGAACAGCCACAAAAATAATCCCACACAGAGCAAGCTTAAAGAAAACTCATCAAATTCAACCTGTAAGTCTTCCCGCCAGTAGTTTTCTAATCAAGAGTTACAATAGCATACTGTTATTAATTTCATATCGTCGACAAAAGAGCATGTTGGTACAAATATTCAATACAAAGTCAGGAAAGTAATTAATGTTAGACTCGTATTGGTTGAATTCAGTCGTTAGTGCCCTGGGGAGGCGCCGACACAATACCGTAGTTAGGGACGCTGGCGGGGGCCGTATCGGCGGACGTTTAACGAGCAAATTATTTAGTAAATGTTGCCAAATAATAACATTAATGTGGGTTGGGGCTGACTCGCGACTGCTCGCTAACTCGCTACACTCTCCTGCGAAAGATTAGTATGGAATTTACGAAAACAAAATTATTAGTATTATGTATTGATTGAATTAGTATTAAATGTATAAATATATTGCTTAAAAGAATATTTTGGAGAAAAATACTTGTACTAGATTAAATTGGTATGAAATATAACAAAAAAATATCGTGAACTTTTATGTCTTTACACTTATTAGGTGTTAAAAGCATTATATACATAAACCTGCTAATTTGAAAATTTCCTTATTTAAATTATAATGTTCGCTATTAAACAAAGGCATGTCCATATAATGTTTTTATCAAAGCCAGAGAAGTCTCCCCGGAGGGTGGGTGCCCATTGAAAGCTCTCGTCACGCTCGAGCGAACTCCAGTGCAAACAGCAGCGAACCTGAATGCCACATAATTGAGTATCTTCTTATATCTTCATCTGTATGATAAACCATGTGTCAGTGCTGTGTTTTACTAAGGCTTATAGTAAATTTTGATATATGATAAATATTATTAAGAGAATTTTAATATTTGTTTTTTTGTAAATTTTATACTAGGTCTTATCATATGGAAACGGAGAAAACGAATCATTTTAAAGTAATAAATATTATTTATTAAATTATTTACTTTGTTATGTAAATACCGTACAATCTTACTCTACTTTTTTGGAAATAAAAAAATGATTTCTGTAATAAAATGTGCAATATTATTAAAACATAGGTTTAGTCTTGTTATGAAAGGTAGCGTGGCTTAGAGGTTTCCCCCCGAGGGTGATTAGCCAATGAGAGCACTCGTCACACTCGAGCGGGCACCAGTGCAAACAGAAGCGAGACTGAATGCCACATAATTGAGTGTCTCCTCATACCTCATCTCGATGCTCAGCCAACCGGCATTATTGTCGAAGCCATTATATCAATTATGAACTAAATGTTCGCGAATTAACGATGATTTTATAGATGTTTTACGCGTGGTTACACTATGACTTTGATGAGTGTACTTTAAACATTTTAGGGTCGTTTTAGTGTAAATAAATGTAACAAAATTAAAAATATTAAAAATAAAGACTATGGAGACGGATATAAATGGTGATTGGAGACTTCAAAAACTTTATTTTCGGTATTTCGTTATGTTTGATTTATAAGCTTTTAGTATGCTATGTTAAATTATGACGTGATGCACAATTTGTTGTAATAAATGAGAAATAAAAATCAAAAAATGTAAATAAATGAACATAAAACATTCTAAAACTTACTACATTTACAAAACTCACTAAACAGAGCTCTTATGTTGACTTCTACACTGTCGGCTGTCCTCTATCTGTCCTCTACTATATACATTGTCATTTTTACAGACTGTCTCAATAACGTAGTGGAAAGAGTATTATTATTATACCGCAAAGTAGTGGTTAACATGTACTGCACATCCGAAAATTTTGAGTTCGAGTCCTGGGTCGGGCCAAATTTATTTATCCAACATAGGCCAAATTTAATCTCAGTCCTGCTTATAGGAGCATGCGAGTTTAGACACGGGCAAAAGCTAGTTTTAAATAAAAAAAGAATTGATATCGTTTTTTTGATTACTAAAATATATTTATTTTAATTTGTCACATAAATATCAAAGTTATACATTGCCATTTAAGAATAACTTTTGTCTGTTACGTAATTAAGTCCATACTTAGACATTGTTGTTCATTTACATACAAATAGAGTAAACACATCAAAACTTTTTTTTTTAATTTTCACATATTATGTACATATATTTATTATTAATATACATAAAAATAAAATATTATTTTTACGCATGTTTGTTATAGGTTTTAATTTGCTAAATGACAAGCAAGTAATTTTGACAAAATGTTACAAAAACTATTCTTGTCTAGGAATCTTTTAACGCTTAGAACTACTACGTACAAATTGAATGAGAAGAATCTTCAAGAATATCAACGATACTCTGTATAAGATGTAGGTACACTGGCGTGGGCGTTAGTGAAACAAAGTGTAATGAAATTATTTCGTAATAGCTTTGCCGCTGGTTTAGACTCTACATTATGATAAAGTGAGTCGTTTCAATAATGAATACCTTTAAAGTCCCTTTTTAGGTGAAATATGATGAAACATTTAATATTGTGGAATTCATTGTTACTATTTTGTCCTTAATTTAATTTCGACGATTTTAAGAAAACACACCTTAAATATTTATATATTAAGTATTGATAATTCTCCCCCCCCCCCCCTTCGCTTGGGTACGTTCTTAAAAATACATTGTGTTCATATAACTTTATTGGTTTGAGCATCGCACGCCAACAAAGCTCCCAGTCGGCATGATTTTTTCCGATCAACCAATTACACAAAACTTTAATAATTTACACATTTAAAACTTCCTCATGAATCATTCCACTTATTGGCGAAAACCGTATGAAAATGCATTTAGTAGTTTTTGAGTTTATCGTGTTCAGACAGACTGACAGACAGGTGCACGGGGGACGGGGGGAGGGGGTGTGGTATTTATTATAAAAGGTGATTAAGATAATAGTTCCCCTAAGCTTATAGATACAAGGCCACAGAACTAGAGCTTTTTATCATAAAAGTTTGCAACTACAAACATAGTTTGTATCTTTCTTGTATCAATAAAAGCAAGTTAATTCCTAAGTAATATTTTTCTATTTCTTCTTTGTAATTTAATAGTATTTAAAAAAATAGTTCAAAGTTAACAGTGCGAGAAACGAACGATGCTAAAGACCCAACGCCCAAGGGACGAAGAAGTCCCTGCAAACGGAATGGATAATTCAATAAGCGAAGGAACGCGCTGCCTAATACCGAAATTAGCAATACGATACGATTAAATAGATTTCGGTCGAACAAAGCAGATGCCAGGGGAATACGGTAAGCCGGGGTGTTTAGAATCATTATCGTGAAGGGTTGCGCAAATATTATATTTGGACATCTAAATAGTGTAAAAAACATGTCATTCTGTAAATTTATTAGTTAGTTTGTTCTATCTCAAATACAGATTAGATCTTTCTTTCTATTTAGACGTTTAATTAACTCCTCCAGGTATTTTTTTAGAAATTAATTAAATTTCTAAGAAGTTGATTGTTAACAGTAACTTAATAATAATAGAATTGAAAAAAACTTTAATTCTAATATACAAAAAACCTTTGGCTTAAACGAGTGTGCAGAGAAGTAGCAAAAATATGGAATACGTTTGAGAAACATATGTGTTAGGTTCTATATTTATAAAGCTTGTTTCATTAAAAATCTTCAAAAGTCTTTTTCAAATTTTTATATACATTTATCAGTTATTATCCTCACGTGATGACACTAAAATATAGGTGCAGATAATATTTTTATAGCTTAATAATATAAATATAATTATAACTTTATTATATATTTCATTAAATTAGTTATGTAAAAATAAAGGAGTACTATTCCTACTTAAATGTAAATGTGACCAATTTTGAGAGCTACTAATCAATGGACGAGATAATGCGCCTGATGAGCATGAATAGCAATTACTTATGCTTGCTACTTTCATCGAGTACCATACTAGGAGTACGATAAATGATTAATTAGAATTATAGTACTTATTCCTACAACGATAATGGTCATTTTAATTAGAATAAAGCTTTTATCAAAGCCCATGGTGACACGTGGCGACACGTGTACAGTAGTATGGCATTGTGCGTGTAGATTGTTTCCGGATGACCGTATCGCATTGCCAATGAAAAAATATTGACATTGATGCGGCTTCTATGTGATATGAAAAATAAAATCAATTTCAAATATAAGTGGACGATATGTAATATGAGCTTTTAGGGCTACAAGAGACGATCAAGATATGGCATGTGGCTAGGATAACGGTTTAATGTGTACATAAAAAATGGCTTATTGTCAGATTTCTTTCCGGTTTACCGTCAATCATTTTCCTTTTATTTAAAATCAAAGAATTAAATTATATAAATAACTTCTCCTGTGCAGAACTTTATATCTGCCATGTTGGACATAAGTGTAAAGATGGTTCGAGATAGAGTCATGAAAGCACAGAAATATTCTTTAAAGATGCACAATAAGAAAAAGTTTAGATTTTTCAATTACAATTTTCATAATACTCTGTAAACAGCGGTTGTTTAAATAGAAAACTAAAACTAAACTAGGTACTATTACCATTTCATATTTGGCTTCGCGTAGGACGGGTGGGAGGGAAGACGGAAGCAATTAGGCAGGGCGCCTGCGCGAGCTTCCTGCGCCGTAATTGCCGTATCTGTTCGCTCGATGTGCTGTTATAATTGACGATATTGTTAATATTGTGCCGATGTTATCTGGCGTGTAAACAGAATTCACGTTTTCAGATTTAGTAATTGGCATGTAATATTTATAGATATATTCCAATAAATTATTTCAATTTTGATATGTTTATTTTATCTTATTAAAACTTATTTAAAACTTAAAGCCCCGCTAGAGCTTTATAAATATTACAGTTATGCTTATTATTTAATTTCGTTTTTATATTAATGAAAAAACTTGACATCTCTTAGACACAGCCAAGGGAGGCTCATGTTCATAAGTAATTTATTACATCAGACTAATACACACTAGAACCAATGCATCGGGATAAATAGTAGCCTATGTCACTTTCCGACACATACACCTACATTTCTCTGTAAAAAATTAATTTCTTTAGTTTTATCTATTAAAATACTGCGTAAAACAAGGATAAACTAGGAAGTACACTTTTTGTATTTAGTAGGCACATAATCATTATTTTTAAATTCGAAACGAAATGAACTATAAAGTATAGGACTAGTTACATTTAAAACGGTTAGTATGAAATACAAATCTTTGAATTTATCGGCTTTTCTGTACTATAATATGCATATACTATACATATAAACCTTTCTTTTGAATCACTCTATTTATTGCTGAAAACTGCATTAAAATCCGTTAAGTAGTTTAAAAGATCTAAGCGATCAGACAGGCAAAGCGACTTCATTTTATACTATGTAAAGATGTGTACATTGACAAGACAAGGCAAGCAAAATTACAGTCGATCGTGTTAATTCACATTTATCGAATAAGGTTTTTTAATATTACGTATTAAAACACATGTAAGTACTATATTCGGATTTAAAAATGTCTCACTGAGCATTGAACTGCAATATCAAGTTTTCATTCCACAATATGGACTCTACATATCAAGTACTGGTCATAATAGAGCATCAAATCTACCTACGGGTAGAGTAAATCATTGTGATTATTAGAAACAAGGTTATTATAAGATATCAGCCCTTCTATTCCCCGTGGACTGTTCAAAGTAACATTCGGTATAATATCTCTAGTAATGGCGGTAGGGAGGTAATCACTATAATAGTCGGATTAACACGGCAACCCTTTGTGGGCGGATTGTAAAACTTCATCAAAACATTTATCCGCACTCATTATTTATTCACGTGCATTAAATATTCGCAGAATGAATTCAATATTAGCTGTAGCGAATGAACATACTAATTTGAATTTTAAACTTTTTGCAACCGTAAATATTTTTCTGAAATAGAACTACTGGATTAAATTAGCATTGTGAAAATTATGACGCTAGTAATTTTAAAACCTAAACAAATCCCTTTTAAATGTTGGGTATAAAAGCTCGCGGATATTTTAAACTTTAGTTAAGTTTTTTGGTGAAAACATACCTTTTTTTCAGTATAACATACAACATAGGTTTGACGACACGTTTGGCTCAGTGTGTAGTGACCCTACTTGCTGTGCCAGCTGTCGCGGGTTCGAGTCCCGCTGAGGGCATTCATTGTGTGATGTTCTCATCACATGTTTGTACTCCACGAATGTTTGTACTCCATTCATGGGTGTTTAAATTTATAATATGTATGTTTTTAAAGTTTATATATGTGTAGTGTATCAACTACCTGGTATCCATAACACAAGCCTCGTAGCTTAACATGGAACTAGATGGTGCTGTGTTTTAATGACCCAACATATTTATTTATAGGTAAATGATGTAAGTAGACAGTTGCCTAAATAGAAATCATTAACCTTCAATCTTACTATGATTACAACACGATGTAACGCTTAACATCCTGTTAAGATGCGTGCTACATTTAAATGTTAGTTTTAAGTACACTGACGGCTGCTATCAAATCGAGTTTTATTTCAATAAAATCTATGATAATTTTGTTCTATGGAACCCCTCTGTCAGCAAAGGATACGTGTGTTAACAAATAAAATATTCACATCACACATTCTACAAGCCCTCACATTGTCCTAACAACCACTTTCAACATCAGCCCTGTCAATTTATATTTGCCTACAATGATTAATAGACGCGTCGACGCGTATTAATGTTTGGTAAGGTCCGACGGCCGAGGCGATGGCAAATGCTTCTGAACATCCCTGCCTCTCGTGATTTTCCCTCTCACGGAGCCAGCAAGCTAGCCAGTGATGTGTAAGGCCTGAGGTTTTAATTGTAGTGGTTGCACAAAACTAAATAGCCGAATGAGTAGGTGTCAAGAGTAACTCGTCAGGGGGCCCGAGGGGCCCGGACGTGCCGCGTAATAGGAGCTACTCGCCTCATAATGTTACATAATTCAATTGAATCCCCGACGCTACCCGCACGCTTCCTCCTAACTTCGTTTGGAGCGTTTTGATATCGGATACGCCGTTTGACGCCTCGTGCAATTCTTTATATACACAAATAAAACAGAAAATTGTGTCGACAAAGCTTTTGTATTTAACAGAATAAAGAGGTTTATAATTGTTATAAACAATAATTTACACTTTTAATGACTGTAAGAGTAGGCAGGTGAGGAGAAGGAAACTTGACCGAGCGATGTTTGGTAGGCAATTGGTGCTTGGTAAGCTAATTTTGCCGCAGGTGCAGCATAAGTCAACCTGGTGACTGGGGCGGCATAAGTCAATCTGGCAGCGGGACCTGCGTAGGCGAGGTTGGCAACGGGAGAGCCGTAGGCGAGCTTGGTGAGGGGGGCGGCGTAGGTGAGCTTGGCGGGAGCGGGGGCGGCGTGGGGTGTGCCCTCGTAGCGTACAACGGCGTTGAACCCGTGCTCCTCATCGGAGGTGTAGTCCACGACGCGGTGCAATCCATCGGGCTGCACTAGCGAGTAGGAGCCTTGCACATCGTCTCCAGAGCGAGCCTCTTGTTGTTGTTTGATGTCACCGCTTTGCTCATCGTGTACGGAGTATTGGAACTCGTACTGTGCTGGTGCTTCAGCCTCCGCGTACGCCAACTTGGCGATTGGGACAAGGGGAGCAGCTACTGCGGAAGCAACCGCCAGCATTCCGAAGAAGACTACGAACTAAAAATATTTTTTTTATTACTATTACATGTGACATGCTACAATAAATAAAATATTATTCAATTTAAAATTTGTTACTTATGTATACTAATATTATAAAGAGAAAAAAATGTTTTTTTGTATGTTTGTATGTTTGTTTGTAATGGATGAACTAAAAATCCGCTAATCGGTTGATTTACATGAAATTTGGTATGAAAATAGTTTGAGAGTTGAGACCCTGAGAAGGACATAAGATAGTTTTTATTCTGGAAATCATCCCTTAAGGGGGCGTAAAAAGGGGGATGAAAGTTTGTATGGTTAATCAAATATTTCTCAAGTAATGGATATAAAACTCTTCATAACTATGTATACATACTAATATATAGTGTATGTACTTCACACTAACCGCTAAAAGGATGAACCCGAAAAGAGGTACGAAAGGAGGTAAGGCGCTAGTCTATATTAATATTATAAAGAAAAAAGATTTTGTGTTTGCTTGTTCCGAATAAGCTCCGAAATTCTGGACCGTTTTAGATGAAATTTGGTACGAAGATATTTTGAGACCCTGGGAAGGACATAAGATAATTTTTATCCCGGAAATCATCTCTTAAGGGGGTGAAAATGAGGATGAAAGTTTGTATGGAGAATCAACCTATGGATGAACCCGAGCGAAGCGAGGGCGAGTCGCTAGTCAATAAGATGTATGTACATCTATATACATATAATAAAATTGTATCTAAGCCGAATCTGTACATTAAATATTTTTTGGAAAATCTTTTGAAACAAACATTATTATCGATACTGAGGCCGAAACTATGGTTTTTAGAATTTTTGTCTGTCTGTATGTCTATCTGTCTGTTACCGCATCATAGAAAAGCCACTGGAGGGATTTTGATGAAATTTGGTATGGTGATATCTGGTTATCCGGGCCAACATATAGCACACTTTTTACCGCGGGAAAATGTCTCATTTCTGAGAAAAAATACAAAAACTGCAATGTAAGGATATACTAATATGTAAAACCTAAGAATTTGGTTTTTGGTATCTGAACGCTGGCGGAGCCGCGGGCAATGCTAGTCTAACTATAGTACATAATATATAATAATTGACTATAAACATATTTAGCTCTATCTAAATGTAATGTTTAACTTACTTTTGCTGCCATGTTGATTGGTTTGTTTACTATCGTGTTATGTTTTTTGTGCGCCGGCGAAGAGCTTTTATACCAATCTTCACTACCGATGGCATTGCGCATCATACCGAACTTATAACGAATACTTCAAAAACTGGATCAAATTATGACACAAGTACACTCATTATTTAAGCCCTTACTCTCTAACTATGTCAAGTCCAAAACACAGAATTTGTTTTTTATCTTAATATAATTAATTAATCTTTAAGTGTAATGAACGTATGTGATCAGAATTTATAATCATTTGCGGTATGATTACGGTTCATAATGTTGCTGACATTCTCAAATTAACTCATAACTGTTACAATAATATTTATATTCGAGTAATAAAACAGTAAACCCGTGGCTTTGCTCGCGCTAAAACTACAGAAAAATCTCTAAATAGGTAGTTATTTTGATACATACTTTCATCCCCTATTTTACCCCCTTATAGAATGAATATCGAAAAATGCTAAAACACGTATTTATTTCATTTTATTGCAAAGCATTAACAGCAAGTTTCAAGTAATCCTAATCATAAATATTTTTTTGGATTGTATTACTTATAGCGTGTTTTTCTGTGCAAATGTGATAATCTTCTGCGGTAAAAAGTAGCCTATGCCACTCTCCAGCTCTTTAAATATCTCCCCACAAAAACTCACGCCAATCCATCACTCCGTTTCGAAGTGAAAGAAGGACAAACAAACAAAGAAACAAACACACTTTCACATTTATAATATTAGTATGGATTATTAGAAGAACAAAAAATATAACTTCTAAACGTTTAAAAAAATATTAAGAATTAAATTAAAAAATCTTGTGTCAAGAAGTAAAAATACGTATATGTATATATTTTTTGGAGTTCCGCAACTAAAAGGTAAAAATAGGATCCTTATAATTTCGTCACATCAGATATTATGTTAAGTGGATTTTAGACATGTAATTTTTTGATTAACAGCCGCAAAAATAACTTTGACTTCATACTATCTTTATGAAATACTACAATATTTTTGTCCTAGATTATTTTTGTAATCGATAGAATTAATAGTGTGGATGTGTAGATATTTTAGTGTGCTTCTAACCTAACATGTTAGTGAAAAAACATAACACCAATTTAATGTTCCGACAGAATCCTTCCGCATGCGAGCTAGTCATGGTCGGTGGTATACTTGTACTTGTCCGCTTCTAATTTTGTATAGATATTTCAAAATATTATTTGATTTAAAATGAGCAAAATGTATCAATTTGCCATATTGTAATTTTTTTAATTCCGTTTCTTTAAAGCGACTCTAACGACCCAATGGTCGTTATTCCAATATTCGTAATCCCTATACAATTATAGGGATTACGAATATTGGAATTACGGCTTTGGAAATTTCTTTCTAAAATAGCTACTGATGTAGTTTAAATGTTTATCAAAATCAGCCACTTGGTTGAATGCGTTTTCCTAAAATACCTTTACCGGAAAAGTACATACATACCCTTAGGAATTTTAAAGAAGTAAAAATATTTATATATATGGCTATTAGTAACACAATGTTGGTAAAATACAAGTGAGAATAATCAAAATCAAATTAAACTACACTTTATTCAAATAGACTTCAAATATACTTTTGATTCGTTAATTTTTCATTAAAAAAAAATATGTCTGTATGTAAGTCCGTGAATCTACTACCGGCTTGGAAGGCAGCTCTGCTGAGAAGAGCCGGCTTGAGACTCTACAGTTGCTCTTTACAATATTTATTATTTATGTGCAAATCGTACGTGTGTATCAACTAATAAATACTAATCCGTGACGGAATAATATGCTTATAATAACTCTTACTAATATTCCCGATTACCGAAAGTTGTAAAACACAATTATTGGTAATCGCGTAGGTATAATTACGAGCCGGGGGAAATGACGTGAGAAAATAAAAAAAATCTATGAAGTTTGAGTATATTTCATAGTGTTACTCACTATGAAATATATACCTAATTCTATATTCCACTGTTAGTTGGAATGACGTTAAAATAAAAAATATTTTAGTTGTAAGTTTTAAACGGAATGAATATTGATATTACACTACAAACTGGTTTAATATTTTCCCACGGGCAGTATTTTGTCAATAATTCAAATACTTTTATTGCTCTTGCCGTTTTTACCTCGTGTAACAAGTTGTTTGAGGCTGATCTGGTTTCGTTATTACTAAATTATTGCTATATGTAACATTAGTATGACTATAATTATACTGTAGTTGTTTTAATTGTAAAATAAAATCACTTAGATTATAATTACGCGCGTTAAATTTACATTTTTATTAAACACCTTTTTTAAGTTAATAAGTGTTTTTTTAGGCCCACGAGTAATTCATACGCTAAATAAATGTACACGTAATACATATAAAATCTTTTAAATATTACAAAAATAACCAATATTTTAATTTTTAAGCTGTGTAATGAATTAATAACAGATATATAGAAACACTAGCATTGCCCGCGGCTCCG
The DNA here is from genome assembly GCA_921882275.1 of Brenthis ino. Classification (NCBI taxonomy): domain Eukaryota; kingdom Metazoa; phylum Arthropoda; class Insecta; order Lepidoptera; family Nymphalidae; genus Brenthis; species Brenthis ino. The sequence goes on along the minus strand of OV170232.1, from coordinate 21,774,747 downwards.
CCCGCGTTCAGATGACCAAAAACCAAAATCTTAGGTTTTACATTTTAGTATACACTTACATTGCAGTTTTTGTATTTTTTCTCAGAAATGAGATATTTTCCCGCGGTAAAAAGTATCCTACATGTTGACCCAGATAACCAGCTATCATCATACCAAATTTCATCAAAATCTGTCCAGTGGTTTTCTCGTGATGTGGTAGCAGACAGACAGACAAAAATTCTAAAAACTATAGATTCGGACTCTGTATCCATAATAATGTCTATTTTAATTAGATTTTGCGAAAAATATTTAATGTACAGATTCGACTTAGTTACAATTTTATTATATTTAAGTATAGATTAAGTTTATTCCATACTGTAATTTATGCTAGATATGTATGGGATATGCTTGCTAGCTATAAGTACTGAGTTGGTACCTACACATATATACAATGTATTATTTATAATTAGGGACTGTCGGTCGCGGTACAATTATCAAAACGCTAACAAAATAAAGTACGGCGTAAGCCAGTGCAAACTGTATTAAAACAGGCAACTTTTTTTTGTTATCCTTTTAGTTCATTAGAATTAGATAGACCTTTCTTCTTCTTCCTGCCCAATTCCCAAATTACATGGGGTGAGCGCAGTACGTCTACCATACTGCTGATCGGTTTTGGCAAAAGTTTTACGGACGGCCGCCTGCCTGACATCACCCTCTTTGGGAATGCTGTTGTTTATCAACGTCGTGCAGAAGACCAGAGGTGCGATAACCAGCACAGGATCGATTTCTACGACCCTTGCAGTATTTTATCTTAATTTTATTTGCTGTGACGTTTCAATATCCAATTTAGAGTTAATTTTGTTAAATATGTAGATAATCATTCAATTTCATGTCAAACCATAATGTGCACCATAATTCAGCCATTGTAATTTTATTTGTAATTGAGCCACTATATTTAGGAAAATGTTTTTTTTGTATATTAATTAGTCAATGCGGAAGTGGAACTTAACCTATGTGCTTGATCAGTGAAGACAACGGTCACTTACAAATTTTGAATATGGCAACCTTTATTAAAAAGTCCTGTTTTTTTACAAATAAACTATGTTTATCATTATTATATATAATCTTCTCTATACTTGGTCATCTAATAAGATGACTCTGTTCCTATTTAAATAGAGTTGTTATTATTATGCACTTTATTAATTACTAGCGGTTCGGGTTCGCCCCTAGAGAAACAAAAAAAACTATCCCACGGGAACCGTACCTTTTTCCGGGATAAAAGCCTATGTGCTATCTATGATCTAAATCTGTGCCATATTTCATCCAGATCTGTTTAGCCGTTCTGGCGTGATTTAGTTACAAACATCCATCCAAACATTCAAACATCTAAACTTTCACATTTATAATATTAGTAAAATTTGTATTATTTTTTATTTAGTACTAATTACATTTATATAAATATGTTTAAGTAAAAAAATAATCTATCTTTATTTATAACAAATAATTCATTACTTAATGTTTCATTTGGAAGAAATAAATACACTTATGAGTTTCATTTTTACTTTAAAATTATTTTGCAATACTTGCAATTATGCAATAATGGAATATATGCCATTACAATAAGTTTAATACAACAGTCTTAATAATAATAGTGTTTTACAGCAATATTATGATTTTTCAATATATATTTTTAGAAAAATAAATAAATATAACAACAACTCTACTCTATATAGATTTTATTCTGTCTGACTCCCGAAAGCGATTCTTTTTCGGACGACAAATTTAAAAACGTGCGTGATGCGAGTAAGTAAGTTCTAATTTGTGTTAATACAAGAACTTACAATTTTTGGGGTTTACTCTTTGGTTAACTTAACGTTAACTTACGACGCCACTTTTTGAAGAGTTATTTGTTAGTTTTTTTATAGATCCCTCAGTTGTAGATAGGTACCCCTACTAACTATTTTTTGTTTTTAAACCCCGACGCAATAAGAGGACTGTTATAAGTTTAATGTGTGTATCTGTGTGTCTGTCTGTATCATCGTAGCACCCAAACGGATGAACCGATTTTTATTTAGTTTTTTTTTGTGTGAAAGGTGACTTGATCAAGTGTATTTTTAGCTATATATAAAAAAAACTGTTCAACCGTTTGCAGGCTATGACGACTTTTCTAGACGGTAAGAGACTACGAACAATTTCTAAAAATCTGATCCATTCGAAACTTGGTATCCCATTACTTCAATGATATTGCAATAATATGGCTTAAACCTTGGCCTGATGCTGTAGCATCACCTGCAATCTGCAAGATACTCAACTCTATACTGAAATACTACGTGGTTAGGACGTGTTTAGACTCATTAAAATGACTTTAATGAATAGGTTATTGTGTTCAGTGTTTGGTTTTAATTTAAATAAACTACGTATTTTAAATCACATGGCGACATCTATTGACGAATATCTAAATAACACAAATAAATATATTTGGAGTTATTTTTTTAATGAATAAAATAACGCTGTCGATGTTTTTTTTTTCAAGATAAGCTATTTTGAATCCTTTTTTACCATATTTAGTAAGTTACATTACTAAAATGCTTATATTATCATCGTGGTTTTATTTAAACCAATTTTTGTACTTTTTCTCAGAAATGAGATATTTTCCCGCGGTAAAAAGTATCCTATATGTTGACCCGGAAAACCAACCAGCTATTATCATAGAAATTTCATCAAAATCCCTCCAGTGTTTTTCTGTGATGTGGTAACAGACAGACAGACAGACATAAATTCTAAAAACTATAGATTTGGCTTCTGTATCGATAATAATCTATACATTAAATATTTTCCAAAAAATATTTAATGTATAGATTCGGCTTAGTTACAATTTTATCATTTGTATAGATCGACTTAATTATCCAGATAATTCGGTGTTTAATTTATCATTATTTATTTTATACATAATAAATATATTTTATCGTAAATAATTTTTCAATTAGACACTATCAACTTCTGCACTTTCTGCATTCAAGTAATATATATTTTATAATATAAATTATAACTACTTCTACTACTACTACGACTAGTAGCGAACGTCTAACAAAAAGCGCTTTCGTTTACTTCCTTTCGACCGGGGGTCCACTGACCCCTCAGTACTCATATATAAATATATATATTTATATATATATATATAAATATATATATATATATATATATATATATATATATCAATTTTTACACGTGTTTACATTTTTTTAATTTTAAGCTTAAGCAACAAAGTTTGTAAATGGTATTTTTTTTGTACCTACAATATTTTCTATGTCTGCTGTTTTTAATTTAAAAGTCTGCAAAGTTTTTATTATATGTAAGTAAAATATAAAATTTTTAGTTTACTATTAATTTTAGCAATTAAGGGATGATGATGAAAATTACTATATATTGAGAACAATATTAGGTATAATATAAAACATGTTTTGTATATAATGCAAATTCCGAATTAGTAACTCTTTCTTGCCAACTTCTGTCAAAAAATTATAAAACTTACTGCTTAATATTTATTTCGTCATTACAAAAAATTATACCATTCATTCATTTTATAATATCACATGATACTTATACAGTTAATATGCAATATAAATTGCTATAAAAGTATAGGAATTAAAATACATTACATATTTATTACTAGCGAAAAACAAAAATAAATTTATCCCACGGGAACTGTACCATATTACCGGGATCTTGTGCTATTTCAGTCTAATATATCTCTGTGCCAAATTTTATGCAGATCCGTTCAGTCGTTCTGGCGTGATTGAGTAACAAACATCCAAACATTCATCTAAATTCTAAACTTTCACATTTATAATATTAGCAAGATTAGTAAGAAGTAAGGTAAAGTTATAAATCGGCGCAATTTAGAAGTGACCCAAACAATGTCAATAATAAGCAGTATTTCATAAGTTCGATATCCATCAATCAGGTGTGCATTCTTATCTGGACGTGTTACACGCATTAACGGTTCGAGCGACCACACCCAAGATATGTGGGCCAAGGTTTAAAGCCTTTTAATTTCCCCATCCAAAACCACTACAGAGAGATCCGGTCTTTCTGCAGCGCTCAAGCTACTCTCGATGAAATGTAGAAAGCGAGAGACCAAGATAGAATGGATACACTTGATAAACTTGATTCACATTTTTTGCTCGACTAAAACACCTTGTCTGGATATTTTTAAATGAACCAATAAAATATTTGCGGTACGAAGGTTTTATTTTAAATCTTATATAATATGGAATATAAAAGCTTTCTGTGCTGCATTAAAGCAATATCGAATATTATTTATGACTTTATAGTGAAATGAGTGCGATATTTTATATTATTTTTAAATGCATTATAATACTCTATTGCATGCAATAATACTCTATTGCATTTTAAATGTATTTTATTCTTATTTTAGTTATAAAGAAGAAGAAGTATATATTAGTCATTACTGCATCGATCGATGATCCGGTGCAGAAGTTAATCTATACATATAATAAAATTGTAACTAAGCCGAATCTGTACCTACATTAGATATTTTTTGGAAAATCTTATTGAAATAGACATTATTATCGATATAGAGTCCGAATCTATAGTTTTTAGAATTTTTGTCTGTCTATCTGTCTGTCTGTTACCGCATCACGAGAAAGCCACTGGACAGATTTTGATGAAATTGGTTTTCCGAGTCAACATATACATATAGGATACTTTTTACCGCGGGAAAGTATCTTATTTCTGAGAAAAAATACAAAAACTGCAATGTACGAGTATACTAATATGTAAAACCTAAGAATTTGGTTTTTGGTCATCTGAACGCGGGCGGAGCCGCGGGCAATGCTAGTAAGACATATTGGCAATGCTATTAAGACATAGTTTACTTGCGTTCTTAGTTATTATACATATATGTATATCAGAAAATAGTATAGTTACCTTCACCTCAATTCTTTTAGTGGCAGCGTTTTCTTCTTCGTATGCAGGAAATGAAAAATCGTATCTATTATAGGTACCTTGATAATGACATTTTAACGACTTCATAATGCATACTGCATAGCATTGGCCGTTTACTCTACAAATACTGTCTTTGTGGAAGTCATTGCTCAAGTTTATATTAAAAACCACGCTTTACATGAAGTAAACCGAAATAAACATCTAACTGTTTTAAATAAAACTATCTTTTCGGACTTTGTCGCGGATTTATTTGCATTTTTGTTTAGTTGTTACAGACAGCCTACCCACAATTAACAATATACCTTCAAAACATGTAACACCTCAGTCTCTCCCGTGACCATGGATGCTGTAAAGTATTTGAAACGTCGGGAAACAAAAATGCAAATAAATCCGCGACAAAATCCGAAAAGATAGTTTTATTTAAAATGTCAAATATTCGCGTAAATCTAAGAAAGTATTAAACATCTAACTGATCAATGGTGTAATTGATTCAAATATTTGAACCATGTGGGAAATGACTCGATGACCATAACATATTAAGCAGTGTTGGGCAAGCACTTTTAATAAAATACTTTTTAACAAAGCATTATCTGTGTGGAATACCTCCATATAAACAAAAAGTCAAATACAGCTACTGATAAGTTAAATATAGATATGTAATATAGATATGTAATAAGTATTACATAACGGTGCACCATAATATGAATGCAAGATTTATGCGAGCTGTCAGACACGTTATTTATAATACTATATATTAATATAATTGAGAAATTTCGTTACTTAATCTAAAGATTAATTTTTAAAGCAAAATTAATTACCTGTTAACAGGATGATCTAAGTTTTTGATATAGGTAGGTAGTTAGGTACTCATACAAACTTAACGTGTTTATCTATAGGTACATATAATAAAATTGTAACTAAGTCGAATCTGTATATTAAATATTTTCTGAAAAATCTTATTGAATAGATATTATTATCGATACAGAGGCCGAATCTATAGTTATTAGAATTTTTGTCTGTCTGTCTGTCTGTGACCGCATCACGGAAAAACCACTGGAGGGATTTTGATGAAATTTGGTATGGTGATAGCTGGTCAACATATAGGATACTTTTTACTGCGGGAAAATATCTCATCTCTGAGAAATCTATACTAAACTTTATAACTTTATAAAAACATACCTTTATTCAATTTTGAGTTATTAAAAAGCTACGACCTACACATGATAATTAATTACTCTGGATTAAAGTGATTCAAACAGCATTACAATATAAATATCAGAATTCAAAAAATGTCCTACTTAAAAATATACTGCACTTACATATTTATCTTATGTAAAGCTACATTTTTGCAGCCTTTTATAGGAATCGATTTTTAAAATACCTCATTTTATAGCAGTGATTTTTCACTTTTACCAACTTGACCTTTATTTAGTTTGTCACTGGTAACCTTTACGGTAAAATGTTAAAGCGTCACAGTAATTTTTGAACTCATTTCGATGAAAAGTTGCTTAATTTTGCAACAATTTTATTCTTCACACAAATATATATGTATGGAAGTTATGTAAAAATATTAAATTAATTAATTTTAATTTTAATTTAAAATTAATAAATACAATGATAGCAATATATTAGAAACTTTAAACACAGTTTAAAGTATTACTAACTTTTTGAGTTAAGTAACCATACTTGAAGTAAAAAAGTTTTATGTTTTATTAAAACAGTTTAAAGTATAAAAATAGGTAGAGAGTTACTTGTACCAACCAATTAGATATTTATTATTATACCTATATAATTATTTGGTAACCATATTTTTATACACGCATATGTAGGTAGATCTATACAGATAAATAAACTTGAAGTGTCTGCTTGTAATGTTAAAATAACAGATTTTTTCTAATTGCATATGAAATTATATGCGGTACTTATATATATTATAATTAAAACACATTTTTTTAAATTTTTGTCTGTCTGCTTATTCCGGATATCTCTGAAACGGCTGGACTGATTTTGACGGTACTTTCACTGGAAGATAGCTGATGTTATAGGGAGTAACATAGGCTACTTTTATTTTAGAAAAAGAATTAGGGTTCCACTCAAAAAATTAAAACGTTCCTAGGGACGGGTCCGAGCGAAGCGAGGGTCGCTATATATAATATACAATCTATTTATTCCATACTAAACGGAAAAACGTACCTAGACGAACCCGAGCTAAGCGAGGGAGAGTCACTAGGATGTAATAATATTATATTTTTAAAACATTGTGTAATAATGCTTAAATACATCATTAAAGTTAATAAAAATTTTAATGAATATTTAATTTTCTAATCCTATCTATAGATGATAAATTGCCTAACAGTAACAATGTCACCATACTCGTGCAAGGTGTTTTTACTAGTAATTATTTCATATCAAGATCGACTTACTGAGACTTTTTAACCATACGACCTTCACCTCACCGTCAGCTGTAGGTTTAATTAGTGCATGGTCTATAGCCTGCGGCCGGTTATATGTCACTATGCCCAAAACCCCGCAATTATTCATGTAGGTATAAATACTTACGCCGACCACATTCAGGTATAGTTACATTACGACAATCAATCCAGTAACAATGGCAGCTAAGGTAAAAGAGTCAATAAAATATACACAAAATATAAGTTTTATCTTAAATAATTTTAAAATTAATATGTTTTTCTAATGTAAAATATTTATTACAGTTCTTCGTCGTTCTCTCCCTGGCTGTGGCCGCCTCCGCTATCCCAGTGGTTCCCGTCGCTAAACTAGCGTACGCCGAGCCCGAAGCGCCTGCCCACTATGAATTTCAGTACTCCGTGCACGATGAGCACACCGGTGACATCAAACAACAACAAGAGGCTCGTGCTGGTGATGACGTGCACGGTTCCTACTCCCTCGTCCAGCCTGATGGCGTACACCGTATCGTAGAGTACACTTCCAACAAGGAACACGGTTTCAACGCTATCGTACGCTATGAGGGTACCCCCATCCCCGCCCCCGCCCCCGCCAAGGTTGCCAAGCTCGCCTACTCTGCCCCCGTCGCCTACTCTGCCCCCGTCGCCTACTCCGCACCTGTGACCAAAGTATCATACGCCGCCCCCGTTGCCAAGCTGACATACGCCGCCCCTGTTGCCAAGCTGACATACGCCGCCCCCGTTGCCAAGCTCGCCTACGCTGCTCCCGTAGCTAAGGTGGCGTACGCCTCTCCTCTCACCCAAGTCAGCTACTCATCACCCATCGTCTCTTACCACCACTAAATCTGATGTGTTACTGTTAACGTTCTTTAATTTATTATTATGATAAATAGTTACAAATAAATTGTTTGTTTAAGATTCATAATATGGTTTCACTTTGTTTGTTTAAGAATTAGTAAGTATAATATGAAACAGATGCTAATAAGGAAGAATAAGTTTAAAGTTAAAATGAAAAACAGTATTTTAACTATAAGCAAACAACTAAATTATGAATATATGTAGGTACCTATAGGTATTGTAAATTGCTAACAAATTATATCTGTTAAAAATAATTTATTAGAGAGCTACAGATAACACCTCGTTTATTTTTTATATTAATAATCTGGAGGTACGGCAGTGCCCTCGCAAAGTCAAGCAAAAAAGAACACAGCCGTAACATTCGTTTCACAAAGCAATTCAGATCGTTTTCGACACCCTGTAACTTCTTTGTGGATAAAGCTAGAAGCCTGAATTCTTAGTGACTAAGAAGACATAATATAACGAATATATTCCCAAATTACATTTAATTTGAACCTGCAGTTTAAAAACTATTTCAGGTCAAAGTTCTTTAATTTCGTCACTCACACCGATCATCAAAATTTTAAGATACTTCTAGAAGACAAACGCGCTTCAAGTTTTGAATTCAATGTGTTTAGCCTATAAAGCAAGGAAAGACTAAAACGTCCCGCAATTCCAGTCCCGTTTTCTAGATCCTATACAACTAACTAACAAAAAAAATAGATATGCGATATATGCGATTACAAAGTTACTTTTGCAGTTCATATAATCTTTAGTCCTTTAAACTACCCAAATGGATAGGTAGATAAATAGTGGATATATAACACAGTAAGCCACAGACGATATATCATTTAATAATTTACCTACACTATACTTCTAAGTCGGCGCAGCGTGACGAAGGCAAGCGATAAGATTGAGATTTTGGCGATCTTATACTCGTATCAGGCAAAATTGAGTTAGGTATACGCACAAGAAATAGTACTGGAATTCGGAAAAGAAAACAAAGTAGAACTGTTTAGAAAAGAATTGAGATCAAATGAAAACATAAAATAAAAAAAAAATTGCAAGTCTCGCAACGTAGTTCTTGTACCACAAAAAAAATATTGAGATCTAATATAAAACCAAGTCGGTAAAATTGTTTAGTACCTATAAGTATATGGAGGCATCTATCCCACAACTTCGCCATAGATTGTCAGCTAATTATATTAAATAACAATATTTTATAGAGATCAATATTAAATATCTTTATTTCTTTAATAACTAAAATGAGTTGGCCATCGGACGGAAGTATAATCACATAAGAATAATCTACTATTTTAAATACTTTTAATCGAACATACCGCTAGCGAGTCAAATTTATTCATACACAAACATAAATAATGCGTTAAAAACGCTAATAAATTATTTGCAGTGTGCGATGGCCAAGTCATTCTATTTATTAATTAAGACTTTAATACCTGTATTTTTTTTTCATAATCATAAATTATGTATCTAGAATATTCTGTTATGAATATGAAATTACAAATCGGTATCCAGGTGTTAATAGAAACTATTTTCTGTTTTTTAAATTTGTTTTTTTTTAATTGTTTATTTATTTTTATGTCACTTAGTCTTGCTTTTTTTCTGACGCTCGTTCATAAATCAGTTCTGAATGCAAATGTCATTTTTAAATAGTTGAAAATATTTTCTAATAAGCTAAGCACATCTAAGATTCTGATTAAATTCGCTATCAAATAATAAAAAAGGTGAATAGGAAACAATCTGACCTGCGCACGGAAGCTTCAGTGCACCATAGATTAAATATTTTTAATGTGACTTACGTAATTTGTTAAGCTATAAATAAAAAAAATGCGCATCCACAATATTAATTTTATTAAAATTGAAAATAAGTTTATTTTTCATAGTAAAAAAAAATTAATAAGCAAAGTTTAGTTTTCAAATGCTATTCTCCAACTTCAAATGAAACATAAACTCGTCACCGTAAATTTTTTTTAATGATGAACCTATTAGTAGGTAGGTACGTATTACTTAACGATAGGTCAACGAGAAGCGTACTTATAGTTCTGATTAATTGATGAATTTCAAAATACCTATGCTACAAAAATATATTATACGTATATTACCACATGTAACCATGTATACGTGTGGTTATGGTAGTTATGTAAAAAAAAGGTTATGGTCTATCTGTCCACTCGACCAGCTTAGCTTAACAATCAAATCCGTGCCGTTTTAGCGTGAATGAGTAACAAAGATACACACACATTAGACATTATTTAGTCAAATACTTATATCTTGGATTACATTAAGAATATTTAATCCCATTTATAATATTAGTAAGCGAAGCATGAATGTCTGGACTTTTTTATGAAAATTGTATTGATATGCGAAATCTATACCTACATATAATAAAATTGTAACTAAGCCCAATCTGTACATTAAATATTTTGTGGAAAATCTTATTGCAATAGACATTATTATCGATACAGAGGTCGAATCTATAGTTTTTAGAATTTTTGTATGTCTGTCTGTTACCGCATCACAGAAAAACCACGGGAGGGATTTTGATGAAATTTGGTATGGTGATAGCTGGTTATCTGGGTCAACATGTAGGATACTTTTTACCCCGGGAAAATGTCTGTTTTTTGAGAAAAAATACAAAAACTGCAATGTAAGAGTATACTAATATGTAAAACCTAAGAATTTGGTTTTTGGTCACCTGAACGCGGGCGGAGCCGCGGTTAGTGCTAGTATGTAATATATTTATGCTTGGGATAAAAGGTGATATTTAAAAATAAAGAGTAAGATTAATGGAATCCAATATCCTGATCTTCGATAGTAATAAGAATAGGTATAAGAAATATTCTTGATTATCCTTGACTGCTATGGACTGCAATTATTTAGTAGAAAAGTAAACGAATTTATAAAATCTTAACAAATTATTTATTTGCAACTATTAATATCATAAGAATAAATTAGAAATCTTTAACAACAGCAACTGCTACATCTAGTGTTGGTAGGAGATGACGGGGGATGAGTAGCTGACGTGTGCGAGGGGAGCGGCGTAGGCTACTTTGGTAACAGGGGCGGAGTAGGCGACGGGGGCAGAGTAGGCCACCTTGGCGACGGGAGCGGCGTAGGCGAGCTTGGCGACGGGAGCAGCGTAGGCGACCTTGGCGGGAGCGGCAATGGGGGTGCCCTCGTAGCGTACGACGGCGTTGAACCCGTGCTCCTTGTCGGCGGTGTAGTCCACGATGCGGTGCACTCCATCAGGCTGCACGAGGGAGTAGGAACCGTGCACAGCGTCTCCCGCGCGAGACTCTTGTTGCTGCTTCACGTCTGCGCTGTGCTCGTCATGTACGGAGTATTGGAACTCGTAGTGGGCGGGGGCTTCGGGCTCGGCGTATTGGAGCACGGGCAAAGCGGAGGTGGCCGCGGCCAGGGCGAGGACGATCATTATCTGTAAAAATTAAATATTTTTATTTATAATTTAAATTATATTAAAACGTTTTATGATTCATGTTTATAATATAAATTGTGATATTTAGGTATATTATGTACATATGTATAATTAATTTCACCTTAGCCGACATTGTGGTTGTCGTCGCGTCGTAGTGAATGTAACAGTCTGAATATACTGAATTATTTATGTTGCGAGCTTTTATAATCGTATCCTTCCGAGGCTACTGGTAGATATGAGAAACTTTCTCACTTTTACAATGTGCTATGTACAGGTTTATGTGTGAGTCCCTTGTTTTGTTCTATAAATTGTAGAAAAAATAAATATGACAGAGCCATGGCAAAGTTTAGCTAAATATATTTTTTTTAATTTATTTTTTTCGCTTATGTTGGATTTGGGTAAATAAAATACGTTTATATTCAATATTGTAGCTCCTCTATTCCATATTAAGTTCTTTAACAAAGCAGATAAAACAGACATGAGAGTTGAGAAATCGCCGCCATAGATGACAAGACAAGTGTTGAAAGATACAAAAATGTTAAGAGTGGATGAGCACAGATAAATGTTTTTATTGTACTATATCTCGCAGCTTATCAAGTGTTATGTGTCATATTTCATTAAATTTATGTTGTGCATTATTTAATGTTATTTGTGGTAAAGCGTTCGCTTAGTGAAGCGGATTTAACGCCTGGGTCTCGCACCTATTAATCTAATATCTTCATGTACGAATCCTTTTCAACATGTTTACAACTTATATTACGGTGAAGAAAAACATCGTAAGGAAACTTGCATGCCTGAGAGAACCTAGCAAGTTTTCAAAAGACATGTAAAGTCCACTACCTCGCCCTTGGCCGGCGTGGTGGACTATGGCCTGATCCCGATCCACTCATTGTTTGTATCACTACATAGTATAAAACAAAGTCGCTTCCCCCTGTCTGTCTGTCCCTATGTATGCTTAGATCTTTAAAACTACGCAACGGTTTTTATATGCGGGTTGTTTTTAATAGATCGAGTGATTCAAGAGGAAGTTTTTGGTATATAATTTGTTAAGTTTTTGTTTACATTGGCTAAAATATAACGATATTTGTTGGAAGTGTCGGAAAAAAATAAGCCATCTGGGAGCTTTCAACGAAAACGCTGCCTAAACCCTTTGAAATATAGCAAAATAATTATAATAATTTATTTATTTAAGACACAGTCCACTTGTTAGTTACATTAAAAACTTACAACTACGTCAGTAAATCTTATAGTTGAATAATATAATATACCTACTAAACAAAAAAAAATTAAATTTTCTTTGGCTTCCGATGAGACTCCTGTGCTAATGTATGGTGGAATTGTGTATATATAGGTCTACAGAAGAGTCTGCGATGGCATAGGTATGTCTATCTCTTAAGGATAACGTACTATATACATTTTAATTAAAAACGTTCCTAGGGACGAACCCGAGCGAAGCGAGAGTGAGTCGCTAGTTATTATAATATTTCTATACAAACCAACCAAACCAAAAGCAAAGTTAATTTTGCGACCGTTAAGCTAAAAAATCTTGAAATTAAAAATATCCCATGTCTCAAAACTACTCGACATATCTTGACCAAAATGATTTTCGTTGAAAATATTTTAGATGTTTTATTACTATTATATTTCATTATATTTCATCCGATTTTACCGACCAACCCGATACACGGGCACTTTTTTATTTTAGAGGGTGCACATTGCACAACTTTGGGAGCATTTATTTTTTGGGGCAAGTATTGGCTTAATGTAAAAGTCATTTAAACACACGCATACAATAAAATGGCAGTGGTAGTCCAATGGTAACGCGCTCGCTTGGGAAACCGAGTGAAGCGGGTTCAAACCCCGGGTCTCGCACCGCTGATATTTTCATGTGCGAATCATTTCTAACATGATTACCACTTGTCTTAACGGCGAAGGAAAACATCGTGAGGAAAGCTGCATGTCTGAGAGAACCTAGCAAATTTTCGAAAGACATGTGCAGTCCGCCAACCCGCACTTTGCCAGCGTGGCCAATGGCCTTATTCCCTTCGTACCGAAGGGAGGCCCGTGCCCAGTAGTGGGACATTAAAAAGGGCTGAATACATACATACATACATACAATAAATAAGGACATTCATTATTTGGTTCACTTTTTAGAGTTCTCACAGACTTTTCCCGAATTTCAAACCTATAATACCTACCAGTGTTCATGTATATAGCTGTAACATACTTACGTCGCCCGTGATAAGCATTATAACTGATTGTAATAATCCGTAATAGACAATTAAATATAAATACACAAATAACAAAAATATGTAGAGTTATTTTTGGGGTCAAACTAGATAGATAGTCAAAAGTGCATTTTGTAAACCATCAAATGAAAGACTTTTAATACTTTAAAAATAATGAAATAACTTTTTAATACTTAAAAAATAACGACGAACTTAGTTAAAATTGAGGTATTGGTACTTTTGCCGATGCTAAGAACTACATTAGTTAAACCTAAAACACAAATATAAAAAATATTTCACGTGATTTCTATAGCATATCCAGAAACAGGAAAGAGTTAATGTAGGTTGAACTTGAAGAATTGGTTATCTAATTATTTATATTTGCAAAACCGTTATATATTCTCATTCTTGTTTGGTGCATAAATTAAAATAAATTGAATAAGTACACTATTTATTAAAAAATATACATGAAATACCTGGCCGCTAGCGGGCAAAAATGTCTTTCTTATTTCATTATTTTTGCAATATGCGTGCATAAAAAGGAGTGCCAAAATTTTGTAGCACATTCAAACTTAAATATTCACAGCGACAACACGTACTCGTACAATGTCCGCTAAGGTTAGCTATATAGAAAATGTACATAATATTAGTAGACGTATACCTGCCTATATTTGTATATTTTTCTATGAGATTGGAAGATCACTTAAAAGCGTTTTAGATATAGAAGATACATATATCTCTATAATATATGTATTTACTCACTGTTACAGATTGTGATCGTTCTCGCCCTGGCCGTGGCCACCTCCGCCTTGCCCGTGCTGCAATACGCCGAGCACGAAGCTCCCGCCCACTATGAGTTCCAATACTCTGTACACGACGAGCACAGCGCAGACGTGAAGCAGCAACAAGAGTCACGCGCGGGAGACGCTGTGCACGGTTCCTACTCCCTCGTGCAGCCTGATGGAGTGCACCGCATCGTGGACTACACCGCCGACAAGGAGCACGGGTTCAACGCCGTCGTACGCTACGAGGGCACTCCCATCGCCGCCCCCGTCAAGGTCGCCCACGCCGCTCCCGTCGCCAAGCTCGCCTACGCCGCTCCCGATGCCAAGGTGGCCTACTCTGCCCCCGTCGCCTACTCCGCCTACTCCGCCCCTGTTACCAAAGTAGCCTACGCCGCTCCCCTCGCACACGTCAGCTACTCATCCCCCGTCATTTCCTACCAACACTAGATGTAGCAGTTGTTTGTTAAAGTTTCCTAATTTATTACTTGATGTGATATAAATAGTTACAAATAAATGTTTGTTTAAGATTTTATATAATAGTATAATTTTATATAATAATACCTATAATATTACGTTCTCAGTATATACACACACTATAATAATAATAAATATGTCAGGTCATTAACACACAACGCCATCTAGTTCCATGGTAAGCTACGAGGCTTGTGTTATGGATACCAGATAGTTGAAACATTATACATATATAACTTTAAATACATACATATTATAGATATAAACACCCATGACTGAATTACAAACATTCGTGCTCATCACACAAACGAATGCCCCCAGCGGGACTCGAACCCGCGACCGCTGGCGCAGCAAGCAGGGTCACTACAAACTGAGCCAAACGTATCGTCACTATATGTTAGGTAAAGGGTTGAGAACGATTGAAATAAAAAATAATAAGTTTAAAAAAACTCCTTAAATCGTGAGGTTGGCAACCCTGAGAATATATTATTGACCAAAACCAAAGAATAGTCGGATCTGATCTAATTCCGTCCGATTCTTTATACCTTTTAAGATTTTAATTGAATGTTTAAAAGAAATCTATAAGGGAATTTGTTTCCTTTTCATGCAAAAACTTTTTAATGGATTTTGATAAAATTTTACATGTAACATATTATAGAGTATATTTTATTGAAAATAGAATGAACCGGGAGAGAAGAATACAACTTTGTCAACATTTTTGAATTTTACTAAACTTTTGCATCCGTTGTCATATAAATTCGGATTTGGGAAGCCACAGAGAAGCTGAGACAAGAGAAGCTGCCCTGCGCCTGATCTCTCATCGGTCGTGTCGAATTGTTGTCCCATTGGAGTTTGAGAGTGACAGAAATAGGGAATGCACTTGTGTTATAATATCTCCAGTGCAGTTGGCTACCCTTAAGAGACCGGCCGCCGTGACCGAAAATGGTCAGGAAGAACTGAATAATATAATAATAATTTCATTTATCCGAGGAACTTAGTAGTTTAAAAAAAAACAGCAACTCATTTTGTTAGTAAAATTCAAAATATTTATTTATGTAAAATATGTATATCTATGTATACCTACCTATATTTGACTGAGTACATGACTCATGGAGACCTGTGGGAAATAGTGTAGAAACAGAAAAATAATGAATAGAAATTTGATAATAACTTTATTTAATTATGAAGAACAAGTGATCAATTATTTAGGATTTTACAAGTGAGTGCGAAATCCTAAGTGCTCTTCCTATCTTTTATTTTATACAGATAACTTTTTAAATTCTAGGCCCGTAGTGTCATTCTTCAACAATTGTAATGTTTGATTTGATTAAATGAGTACAAATTATTCGATTATCAAACTTATAAATTAAACAATGTTCAAGGGTCGAAACTTAATGACTGTCGAATAAACACCCGGCTGTTCGGTTATGCGACCGTATACAGGCAGACATACTTACCATAACATATAGACAAACTCAAATAAAAAAAAAAAAATTTAATCTGTGTTATTGTTAAATTACATTTTATAAATATTTGCTTTGGTTAAATATAATACTAGATTTTATATTTTAATACTAGATTTTGCCAATGGCTAGGCTCGCGAGTTAAGCGAGACTTGGATGAAAGGTAACCTATTTACGAGTACGTGCTCATGATGCAATCTATGTCCTTGCCAAATTTCATCGAAATCCGTTCAGAAGTTTAAGTGTGAAACATGTAACAGACAGACAGAGTTACTTTCACATTTAACACTTAATAAACGCTCTATTAGTGTAGATGTTTTTTTAAGAATTAATTGTTTAAACGGGTTTGATGGGCGTTTTATGTTATGTTCGTTGTTCTGTGGGTTATAGGCGTGCGATTTGGGCACAGGACAGGCGTTTTACTTTGGAAACTTACTGAAATATAATATTTTCTAAGATTTGGCATTTTAAACAAAACTATCTTTTCGGAATACCTCTCAACTAAGAGCAAACCTCCTTTAGTGCCTAAGTTTTAGCATTATTATATATAGACCTAACTATTATCCATATATTATTTTTCACTTCCATTCTTCTGTTTTCTGTGCTTTGAGATGAATATGCAACAAATAATAAAAAAACATCTACTTTTATTTCTTTTGAAGGCATGATTTATACTTAAATAAGAAAATACTGTCGTAAACATTAAGAAAATTTTACACAAAATCATCCTAATTTTCTCTCAATTATTTTTTTCTTTTACTGAAGGAATTTTGATTCAAAATCTTAAATGTCAACCAATTTAGTTATCTAAGATCATATTTTGATTTGGCATTAAGTGGCTTACTTATACCACGTAACAGGAGCAAAAGACAAAAATGCTTTTTCATATTCATTTCAGTTTATAACATACAAAATAAAATGTACATTATTTTCTTAAATAGTTATTTGTCTGTTTGAAAATTTATGAAAAACTCATTATCATTCAGCCCTTTTTAACGTTCAACTGCTGGGCACACTTTAATACGAGGGGGGATCAGGCCATAGTCCACCATACTGGCCAAGTACGGGTTGGCGGACTACAGATATCTCTCGAAAACTCGCTAGGTTCTCTCAGACACGCGGGTTTCCTTCATCGTAAGGAAAGTGGTAATCATGTTGGAAATTATTAGCTCATGAAAATGTCAGAAGTGCGAGACTCTTGAACCCGCTTCACTCGGTTTCCCAACTGAGCTACCACTGCCTATAAAAGACTATCGTCTACGAATACAATAAAACGTCTACACTCACACTAGGTACATGCTCGTACCTATCTGCAGTAAATGACAAAATTATTATTTTATGCATATTAAATAAATGAACAGAGTAGGTTCGGCTTCTGACCTAGGAATCAAACTTGAATTATTTAATATCCTTTACATAACAAATTATAATAATGCGCGACCAAGAAAGTGCCAGTTGAATTATATCAATGCTTTAGCAACGATACATATATAAAAAGGCGCGCAAAACATATTTCAGTACATTCATACTTCAACATTCACCACATCAACAACCACAATGGCCGCTAAGGTAATTTATAAAATTCCAAAACGAATATAATTGATGCTAAGTAACAATATTTAAATGGACATTATAAAATACATTAATTTATCATTATAGATGATGATCGTCCTCGCCCTGGCCGCGGCCACCTCCGCCTTGCCCGTGCTGCAATACGCCGAGCCTGAAGCCCCTGCCCACTACGAGTTCCAATACTCCGTACACGACGAGCACAGCGCGGACGTGAAGCAGCAACAAGAATCTCGCGCGGGAGACGCTGTGCACGGTTCCTACTCCCTCGTGCAGCCTGACGGAGTGCACCGCATCGTGGACTACACCGCCGACAAGGAGCACGGGTTCAACGCCGTCGTACGCTACGAGGGCACTCCCATCGCCGCCCCCGTCAAGGTCGCCCACGCCGCTCCCGTCGCCAAGCTCGCCTACGCCGCTCCCGTTGCCAAGGTGGCCTACTCTGCCCCCGTCGCCTACTCCGCCTACTCCGCCCCTGTTACCAAAGTAGCCTACGCCGCTCCCCTCGCACACGTCAGCTACTCATCTCCGATCATCTCCTACCAACACTAGATGTAGCAGTTGTTTGTTAAAGTTTCCTAATTTATTACCTGATGTGATATAAATAGCTACAAATAAATATTGTTTAAGATTTTACACGGTAGTATATTTTTCAACCTATCTATACTATAATAAAAGAGTAGAGGTGGAATGTCTCTACATATCAAAAAAAAGCTAAAAATCGAGTCAGGACGATGTAAGAAGACAAATAGAACAAATCCAGATTTTTTTCAATTTTTTTGTTTCTCTGTCTGTTTGTCTGTTTGTACGAGCTAATCTCCGAATCTATTGGACCGATTTGAATGAAATTTTGTATGGTGGTATTTTATATCGCCGGGCAACATCCTAGGTACTTTTTATCCCGGAAAATTAAATAGTTCCCGTGAGATAGTTAAAAAACTATAATAACTTATACAGCTTAGTACACAACAACTTATGCACCTAATTTAGTAAAATTTAACATTCTGATACCTTATATTGCCGGTCAAACAACAGGTTACTTTTCATCCCAGAGAAATAAACAGTTCCCGTGGGAACTAATAGATCTCTAATAGTGTTTTTATTTGTTCGCATATAAAAGTACATAGGTACACGTATTACACCCACCATAAATAATAATGCTAATATCAATTACTAAAATTTTAAAAAGTACCTTCCTACTGCCCATAGACTCTGCCATATGAATTTTAAAGAAATTGCTTATATTAGGTTATATTAGACGAATGTTATAAAGTAATAGAACTCATAAGTGATAAGAAAACTTAAGCTATTTTCTATTGAAGGGTTCTCATGGGTTAGGGAAAGCTATTCATGCATAGAAAAAACCTATTATTGTTAAAAAATGTTTATTTATTTTGTGTGAATTAACATTGTCATAGCCCCAGAGCCAAACATTAAGTAAAATCAAAGATTGCACTGAAGAACCCATACAATTCTTATCAAAAATTTCTTAGTAGATGTATACATATAATAAAATGAAAACCCCCGTTCCATTATTTTTTACCCGACGGCGCGTCACAAAGGAGGGTAATGTGTCGCTTTATAATCGATTTATAACGCGAATGTTATAGGCTATAAAAATAATTAAAAATTAAAATGGCTGATTTCAGCCGCCAATTTGTGTCTTTAAAAAAAAATTCTTCCAAATTAGTAGAGTGGGGTATCAAAATACAGCTTTTTAAGAGACAATCACAAAAATATATTTAACTTATATTCTGTGCACAATACGTAACAATATTTTTTTTAAATATTTAATGTATCGATTACGCTTTATTACGATTTTATTACATGGACTTATAGAAAAACAATTGTACCTGCGAAATATTAACTAATTTATAAAAAATAATAATAGTATCACATTATTAAAAATATATTCAAATAAATAAAATATAAATATGTTGGGACATTAACATACCATCTAGTTCCATGGTAAGCTACGAGGCTTGTATAATGGATACCAGATAGTTGATACACTACACATATAAAACTTTAAATACATACATATTATAAATATAAACACCCATGACTGATGTACGAACATTCGTGCTCATCACACAAATGAATGCCCCCAGCGGGACTCGAATCCGCAACCGCTGGCACAACAAGTCGGGTCACTACAAACTGAGTCAAACGTGTCGTCATAAAATATTCCTGCTACTAGGAAACAAAAATAAAGTACACGAGCGCGAAATTTTAAGGGCAGACTCACATACACATTCTCGTAGGTATAAGAACTTTCGCATTTATTCGCGTTCTTGAGAAAGACGATTACCTAATCTATACAGATAAATAAAATTGTAGTGTCTGTTTGTAATATCAAAATAACAGCGTTTTACTAAATGCATATGAAATTATATACGGTACTTATAAGAAAAACACAATATTTAAAATTTTTGTCTGTCTGTCTGTTTGTTTCGGATAATCTCTGAAACGGCTGGACTGATTTTGATGAGACTTTCACTGGAAGATAGCTGATGTTACAGGGAGTAATATAGGCTCTTTTTTTATTTTAGAAAAAGAATTAGGGTTTCGCTGCAAAAAAATTAAACGCACCTAGTATTTAATTATAAAAATCACGCATTACATACTGTTTGCCTGCATGGTTAAAACAAGTATTTCAATCAGAATGAAATGAAAAATTTAGTGAGCATTGCAAAATTTTTTTACACTCCTCTGTATTTTTTTCAATTAAAAATATAGAACAATCAAATATACAGCATTACCACGGTAATATTATATAACATTACCGTGGCATTACTACATTCAGTAACTGTCAGCGACTTCTGAAGCAATAATTTTCTTAAGCTTACATTTGATTTTCCAAGTATTTAGTAACGCGTTTAACTCAGGCTAGAGCAATTTTTAAATATATAGTAGACCCGTCATCCATTCGCTGAAACTCTACCTACGCAATACAACAAATATTTCATTATTTATAAAGTTTTTCTTTAAAAAAGACAAATCCACAAACAAACTTTCGCATTTGTTGATTGACTTTGAAACAGAGACTGCTAATTTTGGTGTAGATATACGAGTATATTTCTTGTGTGTACCTACGTCACACGATATCTTAAACCGGAAATCGATATAAAATATTATAAGGCAAAAATTCCCTACCTTACTGTTAGGGTGGAATAATTACTTTTAAAAATATTATGAAATCAGTTTGCCCTTTTAATTCAAAATTAATGATAATATTCTGTCTCAGGGACCTCAGTCTCTCGAGTGACCATGATTGCTGTAAAGCATTCGAAACGTCGGGAACCAAAAATCCAAATAAATCCGCGAAAACGTCCGAAAAGATAGTTTTATTTAAAATGTCAAATATTCGCGTAAATCTAAGTATTAATGATAATACATAATTATAAAGATAATTATGTAATAAAAGAATGATGTTAAATGTTCTGTAGGTAAACTTTATTTGTTTTATATTAAAGCTTATTAAAGCTTTATGATCAGTGTAATCAAATTCTTTATTCGTAACGTTATGAATTTCAAATGTAGAGCAAAGTAATACATTAATATATTATGTAAGCTAATTATTTATTTATTAATATCCCACTCAACTTTAACTAAGCATAGGTGAAATCATACGAACACGTAATGCGAATCGTGCCAAACTACTTGCGTACGAATTCCAAGTAAAATCTTGACCTTCACCTCGCTGTCAATTGTAGCCTGGTATGCTCTATAGCCCAGGGCGCAGTTAATGTCACCATGCTTGAAAAGTATAAAATCCTAAGAAGTTTACAGTAGGACACAGTCAAACATCTACTATCAAGCAGTAACAATGGTCGTTAAGGTGTGTAACATGTGTTTAATTGAAAAAAAAATGTAAAAAAATATTTCATTAGAAGTCTTTTAATGTTCTTAAATAGAATTTATGAAATAATTATAATTTAACCATACAAACTCTTTATTTCAGTTCGTCATCGTTCTCGCTCTGGCCGTAGCCGCCTCAGCCGTGCCCTTGGTGCCCCTCGCTAAAGTAGCGTACGCCGAGCCCGAGGCGCCAGCTCACTACGAGTTCCAGTACTCCGTGCACGATCACCAAACCGGCGACATCAAGCAACAACATGAGGCTCGCGCTGGTGATGACGTGCACGGCTCCTACTCCCTCGTGCAGCCTGATGGCGTACACCGTATCGTAGACTACACTTCTGACAAGATCAATGGTTTCAACGCTATCGTACGCTATGAGGGTACTCCCATCCACGCCCCCGCCCCCGCCAAGATCGCCTACGCGGCTCCCGTTGCCAAGCTCGCCTACGCTGCTCCCGTCGCCAAGGTGGCTTACTCTGCACCCGTCGCCTACTCCGGCTACTCCGCACCCGTCGCCTACTCCGGCTACTCCGCCCCAATCACCAAAGTCTCGTACGCCGCTCCCGCAGCCAAGCTAGCCTACGCCGCTCCCCTCGCACACGTCAGCTACTCATCCCCCATCATCTCCTACCAACACTAACATAGCGGTGGTCGTTGTTACTTAATTTATTGTGTTATGTGATATAAATGGATAGTTGCAAATAAATTATTTGTTAAGATTTTACAAATTGGTTTATTTATCCACTAACTTTTTACTATGATACTGCCAGATTTACCGTACATTAAGGTTCTTTTGATAAACAAAAATTACTGCACGCTTTCAGATAAAGTCATGGGATCCAAGGTCGAGCAACATTGATAATACCAAAAGAAATTATTTTTACCCAAAAATCTTTATTTAATTACTTACATAACGTTCACACTCAATACTACATATTTCATTTAATATCCAAAAGAAAAGTTGCTGTTAAAGTACCTACTTTAAGTTTGACTCGTTTTTCGTACCAAAAACTAATCGTTTTTTATAACTTAAAGCTAAAACATCAAAGAAATGTACCTACATAGCAACTATTGATAACATCTTTGTAAAATGATTTACTGAAAATATCTAATTTATATAAAAACTAGCGACTCACCCTCGCTTTGCTCGGGTTCGTCCCTAGGTAGGCAATGTAAGCGCACAATACAAATTTTTGAATTTCTCGGCTTTTCTGTACTATAATATGCATGTATTATACATATAAATCTTCCTCTTGAATCACTCTATCTATTGCTGAAAACTGCATTAAAATCCGTTGAGTGTTTAAAAGATTTAAGCGAACAGACAGGGGAAGCGTCGTCGTGTGAAAACTAAATATTATGATCCTTTCGTCTTAAGATTTATAGTTCCAACTAGCATTGCCCGCGGCTGCGCCCGCGTTCAGATAACCAAAAACCAAATTCTTAGGTTTTACATATTAGTATACTCTTACATTGCAGTTTTTGTATTTTTTCTTAAAAATGAAACATTTTCCCGCGTTAAAAAGTATCCTATATGTTGACCCGGATAACCAGCTATCAGCATACCAAATTTAATCAAAATCCCTCCAGTGGTTTTTCTGTGATGCGGTAACAGACAGACAGACAAAAATTCTAAGAACTAAGATTCGGCCTCTGTATCGATCATAATGTTTATTTCTACTGTTACTATTTTATTATATGTATAGATAGATAACTGTAATAAGTAGATATCTTAGGTATATTACATTAATTGCATCAAATTATCGAACCGGTCCAATAATAAATAAAATAAAAATATTTTATTTGCATAAAGAAATTATAATGTTGACAAAGTTTGGGGTTGAGGTCGCCTTTTAAGCAAGTAATTTTTGCCTGTATTAATGAGAAATCAGAATTAAATAATAAACTTTTAATACTTTACTTTAAATTTAATTATCACGCGATGATTTTTTTAAATTGATTAACCTTGATTTTGACGATTTGTAAGTCGTAAAAATATTTTCTTCATGAACTGAGATCTGAATATTAATTACTATTTAGAGCCGAGTAATAGTTAACAACTCCAGGTAAATTTCTAAGAAATTAATAAAATTTCTAAGAAATCTATTTTGTTAACTGTAACGTCGGGGTGTCCGCGGTCGTTGAGGGATTAAGACTGATACTATATAGAAAAAAAACTATGAAAACTAATCGCTAATTAGCGTCCAAGAATCTAGCCGGGCGCGAAGCCAAGAAACAAAAAGGTGGATGGTGTGCCATGCGGGTTGCTCCTGGTACTACTCTGATAGCAGAGTGGACGTTTGGAGCAACTTTTCTGCTTCAGCAGACCTGCCGTCGGGGCATCGTGGTTGACTGCGTAAGCGATATAGCGACGCTTCATAAAAACGGGTTAGGTTCCGTTGGGTTTTAGTGGGTAGTACTGGCTTTGTCGGTGAGTCCCACATAACTATCTGTATGGATGCAGGTGGTATATCTAAATGAATTTTCCAACTTTAAAAAAAGAAGGCGGGGCAGTTTACAATCATAATAATATTAATGAAAGGTTGAATAGAAAGGCTGTTATCTGTATTATCTAACTCTGTATGTAATTTATATCAAATCAAAAGTTTTAAGAATTATTGACTGTATATTGCGCGCTTCTCGAGCACGGCCTGATAATTTTTTATAAAATTTCTTATACTGTAAGTAGTTAAGATATCCTTGAGTATTGAGATGTGAGATGAGAGATGTACACACAAAACAATGTGATATATATAAGATAGGAGATAGATATGTTCCGAGTTTTCAACATTCATACTTTTATAGATATCAACCTGTTATGATTTTTTACTTTGCTACCTCATAGGTATATACATAATATATTCAATATATTGGAAAATTGATTTCAATCACCGATTTTTTGATTTAATTATGAAATAGTATGTAAAATATTAAAAAAATACTCGACAAAAGTTTCTGTAATTTACATACTTCTAACCTTTTCCACGGCATATAACACCGCAAGCTATTAACACACATCTTACTATTGTCACTTAAGTATGTATTTGCATGTTTTTATGTAAATTTACTTACATTTTACCGTTAATAAATGATGTTTTACATTAAAGCTTAGAAACCCGCGGCAAAAGAAATGTTTAACTGCTAATGTTCAAAATATTTTTGCGGCATAGGTACTTGCATGCTAGTGTTAAAGTAACACTTTCACGTTTTAAGTATATAATCTATCTCTCATCGTCACGATATACTCGTTTTTCATAATTTATTTAAATTTAAAAAAGTATCCTGCGTAGTATATTACAGGGCGAAATGAAAATTCAATTAACAGAAAGAACGTCTTAATCTACCTATAGAATCTGATAATCAAACCCCAAGTGTATAATAATTATTTATATGATCATTATTAAATCGATGTATCTCCTTACATGAAAATAATAATTATTATAGTAGGTACCAAATTGCTGGATAGGCTATATATTTATAAGTATTCATATATATATATTTATAAGTATTCATTTATTTTTGAAGTGAAAACTTCTATAATACAGGTTTGGATGGGGAGTAAATTCATGTAAGTCGTCATCGACATGGTCACGTGACGTGTGAACTAACACTCACAGTGCCGATAGATATCAAAACCAGATAAATGTAAACAATTTTAATTTAAGATCAACCAATTTGAGTATCCAACATAAAACAACTGTTTGTTTATATGTATTTTGTTTTAAGTTTTCAGTTCTGTCGGCAGTCTTCATGACTGCTTTTTTTAATATATTTATTTCTAGAGTTACCCAATTCGCTTGGGCTTTACAATCAGTTACCTTTGTTGGTCCTAAAATCTGCATGCAAAATAATGTCGATTCCTTGTTCCATCCATACGTGAAAAAATAACAAAACAGCTAACTTTCTCATTTACCCATAACTTTACTAAAGGCATTATTAAATTAATACTATGACTGATGAGTCTAAAATGTAGATTATACTACTGCTAGAGCTAACTAAAATTTACTATTCAGCTCTTTTTTTTCGTCCCACTGCTGAGCACGGGCCTCCCTTCAATACGAGGGGGATCAGGCCATAGTCCACCACGCTGGCCAAGTGCGGGTTGGCGGACTTCACATGTCTTTCGAAAACTTGCTAGGTTCTCTCAGACATGTAAGTTTACTCACGAATTACGATGTTTTCCTTATTTTTATGCGTTCACATAAGGCACGCGGTAATCATATTAGAAATGATTCGCACATGAACTAAAACTTACATTATAACTGAGAAACAATCAATTATTCAATATTTTATTTTAAATATAAACCGTAGAAATGAATTGATAAAAATATGCTCATTCTTTATTTAATCATGTCACACTCAAGTTTAACTAGGCATATATGCAATCATATGAACACGTAATACGAATCGTGCCAAACTACTTACATATGAATTCCAAGTAAAGTGTTGACCTTCACCTCGTCGTCAATTGTAGCCTGGTAATTAGTGTATGCTCTATAGCCCAGGGCGTCCTGTATGTCACCATGTTAAATAGTATAAAATCCCAAGAAGTTTACAGTGAAACACAGTCAAACGTCGACAATCAAGCAATAACAATGGTCGCTAAGGTGAATAATATTAAAATTAATTTACAAATATAACGCACGTAAAACCTCAGCATAGACTTTAGTTCTGTGAAAACAAATAATATTTTTAATGTCCTTTATTATTATTTTTTGTCTAATCTGAAATATATTTCAGTTCGTCATCGTTCTCGCTCTGGCCGTAGCCGCCTCAGCCGTGCCCTTGGTGCCGCTCGCTAAAGTAGCGTACGCCGAGCCCGAGGCGCCAGCTCACTACGAATTCCAGTACTCCGTGCACGATGAGCACACCGGTGACATCAAGCAACAACAAGAGGCTCGTGCTGGTGATAATGTGCACGGCTCCTATTCCCTCGTGCAGCCTGATGGCGTACACCGTATCGTAGAATACACTTCTGACAAGGAACAAGGTTTCAACGCTATCGTACGCTATGAGGGTACACCCCACGCCCCCGCCCCCGCCAAGATCGCCTACGCGGCTCCCGTCGCCAAGCTCGCCTACGCTGCTCCTGTCGCCAAGCTCACCTACGCTGCTCCCGTCGCCAAGTTAGCTTACTCTGCACCCGTCGCCTACTCCGGTTACTCCGCCCCCATCACCAAAGTCTCGTACGCCGCTCCCGCAGCTAAGCTCGCCTACGCCGCTCCCCTCGCACACGTCAGCTACTCATCCCCCATCATCTCCTACCAACATTAAATGAATCTATACCCTTGTTATTGTTAACCTAATTTATTGATCTGATATGAATAGTAGCAAATAAACAAATTGTTAAAATTAGTTTACGTTTTATTTTTATTCACCCCATGTAAACTATTTTGGCGTTGAATTCTCAGAGACCAGAGTTACAGATTATAAAAAAAATTGTGTTTGAAAGTTTTCTTTTTTAAAACAAATAAAATTAAACAATTCATACCCGACGGTTTCACAACCTAAGGTAAATTGGCGTGTGAGTTGATGGATCCAATATCCAAACAATTTTATATTATTTGATTCATATATCGCGTACAAATCCCTTTAACATACATGTATGTCAACTTTAGTGGGAGATATATGGGGAGGCTGGGCGTGGGTGGACCGCACCTGAATTATTCATAGAGCCGCATAGTGATTTCATCTCATTGAATCGAGCTGCCAGAGGCCGTGATTACGACAACGATACCTCCGCTTGGCCGACTTGGACAATACAGCTTGTCAACTAACGCTGATAACTGATAAGCATCATTCTGTCAGCCATTTATGTGGAGATAGCTAGCTTTCATATTATAAAAAATTTTACTGGTGTAATTTTTTCATCAAAAATATGAGCACAAAAGTAAAATTAGACGTACGTTCGTAAGAATAGGTACTATATTTTACAAACATTTAAATATCTATCATTCCCTATACTGTCATAAAATTTAAAAATAATTAGGTACCTAAATTATATAAAGGTTTTGTATCTTAACGTTAAAATGTATAAACAAGATTTAAAGGTCCCCGAAAGGTCATCGCAACTGTAACCAACCGTGTTGTAAGCATCCATATCACAAAGAACGAAACACAAACAGGCGAATCCGCAAGAACCCTCTACTGTTGAATCTGAATGTTACTTATATGATTATTACTGATGTTTATCAATGACGATTCTCATGAATGAATTACCATATCTACTAATCTAGTTGTACCATTGATCCATACAATAAGAAGTATAATATAGGACATTTGTACACAAGGACAAATTTCTACTTTAAATTTAACCATGCCAAGGCATTCTTATATAAATAAAATGAAAACTACACTCGTATGTCCTAAGAATACTTGATTTTTGAAGGGTAATGAATATATAAAACATGCTGACGCAAGAAAAACATTTTCCATGTCCGGAAATCGAACCTGCAGCCACTGGTACAAATTTAATGTAATCACTAGCACATACGCAGTTGTCAATAAGAAATAGCAAAACAAAACATTTACCATATAAATCGAACCCGCTATCTCTGTAATAGTGGAGAGCACAAATCCAATATTTTCATTGTCTTGTGACTTACAAATTCTTATCGAATTTCTTAAATTAAGACAAAAATATTAAATTACAATCAAACGTTAATCTACCTAGTTGTTTCAATTGTAGAATAAATGAAAAAACTCGCGTTTACTGAACAATTGGAATGGCAGGTAAAAATGAAGAGATTGGTTTTTTTTATCTGTGGCGCGGCGGCAAATTGAATGTAAAGTTGATTTCCCGGCGGGCCTCGCGGGCTTCGCCGCATAATTCCCCACAAATTAAGCCGATACCGATTCACTTGCTACCAATGTAAATATTTTCGATAAATGCCTCCATTATATTTGTATGTATTTAATAAAACATAATATGTGTAAAATATCCAGGATAAGCCGCAAATCGAAACCATTCATAGTTTCGAACTCAACGCGGCTACGCGGTTTAGGTGTTAGTATATATGAATTGTTATTATCTGTATATTATTTTAAACTTGTTTTTGTCACGTTTTTTTTTGATTTTTCGTTCGCAAAAACCCGAATGTTTTTAGCAAACATGGGACAACGGGAGAAAAATAATAGGTATTGTTTAAAATATCAAATATTCGCGCAAACTTAGAAGGGTGAAAGTAAAAACTTTTTACACCGTTAAAAATTAAGTATTGAGTTGATAAGATAAAGATATAATAAAAGAAATAATACAGAATACATCGTACACTGATTAAAAGGAAAATGTATTAGACTTAAGTTTCAAAATAGGACCTAATTTCTATTGAAAATCATTATGAAATGAAAAAATCTGAACCTTATTTACGAATGAAAAAATGGACTAAAAACTTTTATTTATTAAAATTTCTTATTAAAAACTGTCAGTGTTACCTTAGAATTTGTTAAATATTCAAAAGTAGTCGACCATCTACCGCAGTGGTTTATCTGGTCCGCAAGGTCGTAGGTTCAATTCTTAATAAGTTCGATTTACTTGACGATTTATATTGACACATTTACAACCTTGGACCTTACCCAACGCTACTATTACGCAGGAAATATTATAGTACAAGTGTATGTAACTTATACCTAACCACTAATACAGAGTTGATGCGATCACGTACGCCAATAAAAAATCCGAAAATATTTAATAAAATCGAACCCACTATCTCTGCAACAATGGACAGTGTTAAACATATCATTTAGTAAATTTTTCTTACGTTTTACATTGACAAATGAGAAGCTTTGGAGTTCGGACATTGTTCATAACTATTTAGACTACGCAGGAGATTTTATAGTAGGTTTTATAGTAGGTTAAGTACGCACTTAAAATATACTTTCCATTTAATTATGATATATCAATTATTTAACAATCAATTATTATAAATTCTAATGTTTAAATGGCATGTCCTCCTTTTGCGCAATAACAAAGCATTTTGCTTAAAGATAGTTTATGGGTGGTATGGCGCTATATTATAATTCAATTTTATCCCATCATATATTAAACTAGCGACTCACCCTCGTTTCACTTCGGGTTCGTGCCTAGACAAAAACAAACCTATCCCACGGGAACTGAAAATTTTCTCGGGATGATATACAGCCTTCCTCAATAAACCAGCTATCTAAAGCAACAATAATTTTTAAAACCAGATTAATAGTTCCCGAGATTAGCGCGTTCAACCAAACAAACAAACTCTGCCTCTTTATAATATTAGTATAGATAATATCGAAAAAATACGCTAGTACGTAACACTAGTGAGCAATATTACTAAACCTAATGCAATAATAATACGCAAATAGCAATATGTTCCCACACTATCTAAGGATCAAGAATGTATCATCCTAATAGATACAATCCTCTTACCAAAAATTAATCAAGAAACCCTACGGCTTAGGGGGCGGTTTTCTCGCTTTGTACACACGAAATCAATACCTACTGTCCTAATCTCCGACGGCTTCAAATATCATATTTGATCTTTTCGTACTTTCGCTGTATCTATACTCTATATTCAAATAAATAAATATGTTGGGGCATTAACACACAGCACCATCTAGTTCCATGATAAACTGCGAGGCTTGTATTATGGATACCAGATACTTGATACACTATAACTAAAAATAAACTATAACTAAAAGATTTATCTCAAGTTTCATAATTTATTGAAGTGACAAATTATGTTTTAGCACTTTTGGTTGGTATCGGGCATTCGTAAATATTTATTGTTTTATCTTTGCCGATGGACAATAGTTTATTGCCTTCCGAATTAAATTTGATATCCCACACCTGAAAAAAAATTAAAAATATTTTTGAAATGTTCGCTGCTCTCCCGAAATCATCTCAAAATGTTATAAAGCTAAATAGACAAAATACCCTAAAAAATTACGGACAAGTGCGAGTCGCACTCGCCCACCGAGGGATCAGCACTTTGTAGGAAATCTGTTTAACTTTATATTCAACTTTTTTTTTATTTTTTGGAATTTTTCCTTTATTTGTGCTGACCTTGAGACCTTGCTTTTTGCCAAATTTCGTAATTCTAGGTCAACGGAAACTACCATATAAGTTTTCGACCCAAAACCTATAGGGTAGTTCCGGTTGACCTAAAATTGTCAATTTTGGTTAAAAGCAAGTTCTTACAGCACAAGTAAAGGGAAAATTCCGAAAAATAAAAAAAAAGTAAATTTTGGCACTTACAAGTTTTCGCGAAAACCTAAATTTGCCCATATCTTTTTATCGTGTTGACTAAGGACCTTGATTTTAATACACCTAATAAGGAATATACACCTCAGTATCTGGTATAAATTTCAACTTGCTAGGTCCACCCGTTCCTGAGAAAATCGGTGGTGACACACGGACAGACAGACGAACTGATTGACAAAACAGTGATCTTATAGGGGTTCCTCTTTTACCTTTTGAGGTATAGAACTCTAAAAAGTATCTTACTAGAGCTAGAAATTATTAACTTAGTCGTTATTTGTTAATATACCCCTAACACAAGAAAAAAGAGAAGAGATCAGAAAGAAGAATAAGAAAAATAAGGAGGAAAGACAAATAACTCACTGTGTCAACATGTTCTTGAAAACTTTTTAATATTTTGAGGTCCAATAAAGCGATGGCAACAGTTCCGTCACCGACCGCGACCGCCACCCGTGTACCGTCAGGTGAGAAACACGCACTTAATGCCCACGACTTAAAGTTCAAAACACTTCTTTGATTGCCGCCAGCCCTGATTTACAGAAAATAATACTTATTGATTTAGAAAATTAAACGAAAATAAAATTGAAAATAGATTTAATTAAATTGTATTTTTGTGAACATGTTTCGCGATATCTTCGCATTTTTCATATTTTTTTATATGTTCCACCTATAAGGGTGGAAAAGATACTTATATTATATCAGAAGGCATTACAAGATGGTGTACCTACTATTTTTATTTTTTAATAAATAGTAATTTTATTAATTTACCAGGCAAACATGAAAATAAGAGTTTTAATAATTCGGTAGTATGTACAGGCGCCGTGGTTAAAATTTAAAAATTTCTATGGATATTAAAAACATAAATAAAAGTCTATCTATTCCGATGAACATAGAAGTTTGTGAATGATACCAAATGATAAATCTGTCTTCGAAAGTAGTTGAGTGGAAAATATTTCACTAATACCTATTATTTTTTACGGAAGATAGTATTTTGCTCGCGTCTTTGAACACGTTGAAGTTAGTAACGCCATCTATTCCTAATTAAATAATATATTTTATGACGAACTAAAACACTGTTAAATGTGACTTATCCATATCCATACTTGTAAACATCGAAATACCTTCACAAATGGCAAATAAAAATATATATATATATATATATATATATATATATATATATATATATATATATATTATTACATTTCAATTTATTCTGCCCAGTAGATTTGAAGAAAATAGGATAAAACCACAATCAAAGGATTCTAAAACCGCTTTTTGTTGAATATACGGAACCTTAAAATAGGTAAAGTTATAAGAAATAAATAAATGAAACAATAAATACTTACACATCAAATATCTTCACATCCCCATCATTCGATGCTGTTAAGAGTAGTTGGGAGTTAGGTGAGAAGTCCACACTTCTTACTGTTAGAGTGTGAGCTTCTATTGTATGAATTAGCTTGCTTTGAGATTCATTAAACATGTATACAGCGCCATCTACCGAACCGCTAGCTACATACTTACCATCTCTACTCTAAAATTTTAGTTATTAAAATAAAACATAATATTTACTAAACTTTTAACAGGAAAATAAATAATTTAACAGGTACATACATTGTGACATATTGGGTACAAAATCATCACAGATTTCACACAAATAAAATGCAAAGAATTAAATGTTAAGGAACATATAAAATATCTAGAAGTAATTTGAGCATTGAAATTGAAATATGTAAATAGAATATAATAGAAATATATCACCTCCAGGTAAATTTCTAAGAAATTAATTAAAATTCTAAGAAATCTATTGTTAACTGACACGCTGGCATGTCCGCGGTCGTGGAGGGTATAATAATGCAAGTTAATACACAATACCACAAAAAACAATAGACTTCAGAGCTTACCCAAGCAACGCAAAGAGCAAACTTTCCTCTAGTATCCAAAATTTTATTTACAGTATTATTAACTATATCATAGACAATAAGTTTTCCAGTATGACTTCCAGAGACAACCTTAGTGCCATCTGGAGAAAAAGCCACTTTCCAAACATCTGTTGTGCCTGTCTTTATTTCATGTACTTTATTTCCACTTGTGAGTTCCCATATTATTAAAGTTGAGTCTAAAGATGATGATGCTATGGCTAATTTAAAAAAAAAAATACCAAGTAACATTTATTTCACAAAGTAAAAATCTTGTTTATATAAAATCTAGTATTTTTCTAACTTAATTTTGTTATTATTAAATTTTTAATTTATTATAATAATTCAAAGATCTTACAATATCCATCTGGACTAACAGCAATAGAAACAATAGCCATACAATGACCTTCCAATGTGTGTAGAAGTTCTAACCTATTATTATCTAGGTGCCAGACTTTTACCAGATTATCTAGCCCTCCAGTCACTAAGTAATCTTGTTGTGAAACCCTAAAAAATAAAAAATAAACTGTTATTTATCCTATTATAAAAATTAGTCCTACTAAAACACAACTAATTTTATTGTTTTATTCAAATTAATGAATGTTTTGCTTTGTAGATATAAGTTGCCTGGCTTTTATAATTAAAGTACTTAATTTAAGTAGTTTGCAAACTTATTAGATGTAGAAATATAGTCAGCAGGAATTTTGAATAATAGTAGTTATAGAAGTGTAAAGAAATCTTTATATTGGTATAAAATAGTGTGTATTTAATTGATGTCAAATAACAAAAAGAAAGCTTACCTTTCATTATTTTTAGTTTTTATGGTTGCCCAGGCACAACAATAGATTGGATCATTATGAGCATTTTCTTTTTTATTTAGAATTGAATACTAAAAAGTTAAGAAGAGTATAGAGGGAGCACTTAATATTATTATTAACTTTATATTCTTTGATTTCAACACATTTCATACTTACAACAGCCGCAGCCGGCATTGTTGATATTTTTTTTACTATATATATTATAATTTTATATTAAGTATTTTAAATGAAGGTATTTATTAGGAACTTATGTTTAATTTGAATTCTTATTTCTTAATTCTTAGCATATTATAATTTAATATTTGTTAATAATTTGACAGATTGACAATATTGACAATAGCTGACTATGACACTGACATTTTATTCTTACATAAAATTATTGAATTGGACATAAATATTTTAAGACAAGTGAAATATTATAGGTAACACAATTTGCCTAATCAATCTTATTCTAAAGTAAATGTTGTAAATGCTATAAGAAAACGTTTACATTACGTCAACGTTACATTTGACCAATACTTATTCTGAGGAAAGATTGCGTCGTTCAAAGAGTATAGTTATAAACAATAAAACAAATAAAGGATGCAAGAAAGCTTAAGCAGTAGGTAAATTAAAAGCTATAATTTGTAATATTCATAAAAAATATTTTCAATAATCGAGTTGCTCACAGAAATGCATAGTGTAAATAAACAGTATATTAGTTTATATGATGATTATTAACGACAATAGGACTAACACAAATTCTTATTATAACGTTTGGGTTGCCAATAAAAATGTCTGAATAAAAAAATAATTTTATTATAATTTTAGTTTCTTAATTAAACTATGAATACCATATTATATAAATTGTTGCACAATAAAATATATTATGTGAATACCTAATAAACAGTGATGTTGATATGGGGCATTAAATAAAAAACAGATTGTGATACCATCACTTAGTTTTCGCTTATTATTTATTACATAAACATAACTATAAAGGACAATCATAAATATTTATACTTTTATCTTCAGATATTGATATTATTTTATTACTCTCTGCATTGAACTTGACTCCCCACACCTGAAAATATAATATTTTAGATAATAACTGCAGTTTGGAGCAACATATACCTAGATTTTGTATTAAATTATTATTTTATCCTGAAATCATAAATATCAGTAATATTTGTATTAAATCTATTTTGTCACTTTATATTCAACAAATTGATATAAATGTGGTTAATAGAAATTGGCATATGCATGTATAGAATTTGCTTCCTTCGCAAATAAGCATACCTGATCATTGTGTTCCTTAAACACATGTTGGCACTGTTTACTATCTAAATCCCATACTCTCACAGTCCTGTCTGAACTCCCAGATACAAAACGTTTGCCATCTGGTGAAAAAGCTACTGATAGCACCCATGATGCATGGCCAGATAATGTACCAGCCAAGTTTGCATGGACCCTAGGATAAAAATGTTAAAATATAAAAATAAAAAAATTATCTTCTATTGCTATATGATAAAAATATGTAAAGAATCTATGAAAATATTAGACTTTCATATTATACTTTTGGCTTATAAGCTATATAAATAAAAATGAATCACCGAAATGTATGTATGCACATAACTTCTGATCGACTGCACCAAATTGGATAATTCTTTTTTTTGTGTTTGTTATCATCAGGAAGTGTTTATAGAAGAAAATTAAAAGAAAAAAAGAGTAAAATTACTAAAAAAAATTAATTTAACTAAAATAAGATTTCTTTTTAAATCGCATGATCTGAAAAGTGAGAGAGTGAAATAGTTTTAATCCCGGGAATCATCCCTTAAGAGGGGTGAGAATGGGGATGAAAGTTTGTATGGGGAAATAAGCTACGGATGAACCCGAGCGAAGCGATGGTGAGCATTATTAGCAACAATTTGTATGTACAAATTATATATTTCTACATTTATTAACACCTCCAGGTAAATTTCAAAGAAATTACCTAATTAAATTTCTGAGAAATCTAATTTTAACTGTAATGCCGGCGTGTCCACGGTCGTGGAGGGATTAATACAACAAATTAAAAAGTTTTTTTAAAAACATATCCCAATTAAACAATGTACAACTTATAATTATTATTTATCAACTCAATATCTTACACATCATAAAGCTTCATATGTCCATCATCAGAAGCAGTCAAAAGTAATTGTGAATCTGGTGAGAAGCATAAACTTCTTATTGGCATAGCATGACCTTCTAAAGTATGTACTAACTTCCCTTGGGCCACATCAAATATATTTATGATACCATCCAAAGCACCACTGGCAATGTATTTACCATCTGGACTCTGGAAAAAATATCCAAAATTTAAAAAATAATAGGTGAGAAAAGAATAACAGCAGTAACATTTATTATTTATGTAATATTGTGCTGTTTGTTTCCCTAAAATAAATAAATAAACAAATAAATAATGCTTATTTGGAAAACCGAGTGAAGCAGGTTCAAATCTTGTGTCTCACACCTCTGATATTTTTTCCATATCATTACATGATAACAAATTATTTGCAACATTATGACTACTTTTCATAGTCAGTCTTACGGTAAAGGAAAATGTCGTGAGGAAACCACCATGTCTGAGAGAACATAACAAGTTTTCATAAAATATGTAAAATTCACCTATCCGCACTTGGACAGTATAGTTGACTATGGCCTGATCCTCCTAGTATTGAAGAGAGGCTCATACCTAGCAGTGGGATGTTAAAAATACATTTCTTTAGTGGATGTTTATAATATAAAACTTACATAAGCTACACTGAGTGTAAATTTCCCTCTGGTATCCAATGTCTGCTCTTGTTTGCCACTCTCAACACTGAATATTAATATTTTGCCTGCATTGCTACCAGAAATTACATGTTTACCATCAGGGGAAAAATCTAAAGTCCACACATCCGTTGTGCCTGTTTCCATGGTTTTTAATTTTTCACCAGATATTATATCCCATAAAATTAGCGAGGAATCTTGAGAACTGCTTGCTAAGGCTAAAAACAGACTTCTATTTTTAATATGTAAATGTTGGCTAAAACTATTTAGTTTTATATAAGTTAAACAACTATATCACAGGTTAAAGAATTTAAAATAAAAACCAACACATATAAATTGACAAAAATACTTACTTTTTCCATCTGGACTTACAGCAACAGAAATTACTCCAAGCGAATGGCCTTCTAACTGATGCTTTACTTCCAATTTACCATTGTCTAATTGCCATATTTTTATTATATCATCTAACCCTCCAGTGATAATATAGTTTTCTGGAGGTTCTTGTGAATGATTTGAATCTCTAGAATATATTATTGAAAGTGCAAATATAAATGTTCTATTTAAGATCCATATATGTAAAATGTAACATTTTTCTTATTCAGTATAAGTTAAGCACTTAATATAAAAAATATGCAATATATTTCTGATAAAATTACTTTGAAAATATTTTTATTAAGTATTTATTATTAACAGTCGTAAATAAACAAACACAATTAGGTAAAGGTTAGAATTACATACTGTGAGTTTTCAATATTTTCTGCATTTTCACTCGCTTCTTTCGTTTTTTCATGTGTAATTTGGCTCCACCCACAACACCATATGGCATCTTCGTGGGCATTTTCTTTTTTCATTTGTAAATAATACTATAAAAGAAATGCAGTGCGAAAAAATAAAAATAAAAATGTATTAAGTAAGCTATATATGAGAAATTTACATACCAGTGTTGTTATAGACATAATCACTGATAAGATCTTATATATTTTTAATTAATTATATATAAAAAGCAATAATACTTCAAATATATTTTCAATATTATAATTTATTAGCCGCAGCTTACAGATATAGCGGTTTTGACAACGACTTTAACAAATGACAACGTCTAATTGACAATTTCAGAATTTACAACCGACTAAATAGATTATAGAATAAAAACAAATATTACGTTTATTATAATAATTATTATTATTTATAACTAAGCCACTTATTAAAGAATGCGGAAGATTCCTTGAAAGGAGGGTGCTACATGTATGATCTATTTCCATTCAGTCTGAGGTTAAGCAATTTATCTCTTTTGTACCTGGTTTTTGCTTCTATTGTGTTCGCATCTTATCTGTGTAATGTATTGTTCCTGGAAGTTAGACCAGCTGAAGGAAGACTTGAGAAGGAAAGGTCCATCCTGATTCCTGTGGTCATCCTGACTGTCTGACAGACTGACTGATAGATCAACACACAGCCTAAGCCGCTGGTCGTAGAAACATGAAATTTGGAGGATCTATTTCGATGATGTAGGCATCCAATGAGAAAGGATTTTTTTGTAATTCTTCTGTTTAACTTTAATATAAAAAAAAAGAAATAAATATAAATATTTTTTTTGGACATTCGGGATGAATTTCGAATTTATTAAATAATTAAAGGGGTAAAAGGGCGTAATAAAGTTTATATAGGTAAAGAATGATTTATAATCAGAATTACTTGAAACTTAGTATTAATGCTCTTCAACACAATTTAATGGATACTTGTTTTAGAATTTTCCGTAATTCAATCCCATAAGGGGGTAAAACAAGGGATGAAAGTTTTTATATAACTGTAATTAGTATTTATAAAAGTACAAAAGCTGAAATAATATTTACCTGTAGAGGATTTAACAGTTTTAAAATTCCTTTCTGTAAAATGACGTCCACATAGCCTTAGCCAACAAACATAGATCAAGATTGTGATTTTGCCAATTTTGGTCGTCTTTTTGCTTTAGCCCATAATTTATTCAAGTTTTGTCTTTTGGGAACAAATAGTAGCCATTTCCTTTGCATCCTGGCACTGCACTGTTTGTGACTTTAATTAAATTTTAAATAAAATGAAAAAAAATTACCTACGATCTAGACAGCTTTAAAATATACAGAGGATCATAGTGATCATGACATCTGGCGGGAGAAAGAGGTAAAATTCTTACACCCAATATATCTACCATGGATGACAAATAAAAATATCTACCATGATTTTTACTTTATAATTTTTAATTTTTGTAGTCTGTACTCTGTAACAGAATGCCAATATGGCGCCTAAGTAGTAGATACATCATGCGTCATCGGTCAAAATTTCGTTGACTTGACTGACAGGATTGGCTAAAGAAAGGCTATTTTATTAATTTAATTTTTAGATCATAATTAGTAAATGTACAATTGTACAACTTGTGTCCTTTACTTGTTTTATAAATATTAAACTTGTTTCAATATCACAAATTGAAATATGGCAGTTTCAAAATCAACTAACACCTATAATCGTCAAAATTGGGAAGATTCCGTAAGTCTTCATAACATTAAGTAGCATTATGAACTTTTATATATATAAATAATTAATATAATAATTTTCATACGAAGTAATTTATTCATAACTTTGTGGTATTATCTTTTTCAGGACTTCCCTATTTTATGTCAAACATGTCTTGGAGATAACCCATATATAAGAATGGTACGTAATTAAAACGCAAATATAATTTGCATTGGTTATAAACATATGAATAAGAATTATTTGTGGTAATATCTTTCTTTTACATTGCAGACTAAAGAGAAATATGGCAAAGAATGTAAAATTTGTGCCCGTCCATTCACAGTTTTCCGTTGGTGTCCAGGAGCAAGAATGCGTTTCAAGAAAACTGAAATTTGCCAAACATGCTCTAAACTTAAAAATGTATGCCAAACATGTCTTTTAGATCTTGAATATGGTTTACCTATTCAAGTTAGAGATGCTGCGCTTAAAATACAAGATGATTTACCTCGGAATGAGGTCAATAAAGAATATTATATTCAGAATTTAGATAGCCAAATGTCTAAGTTTGATTCCACCCAGCCAAGTAACTCTGCATTGAAGTCTAAGGGTGCTTCTGACCTTTTATTAAGATTAGCAAGGACTGCACCATATTATAAACGGAATAGACCTCATGTGTGTTCATTTTGGGTGAAAGGTGAATGTAGAAGAGGCGAAGAATGTCCATATAGACATGAGAAACCAACTGATCCTGATGATCCATTGGCCGATCAAAACATTAAAGACAGGTACAAATTCTATAACATTTCTTTACAATGTAATAAAATTTCAGTTTTTGTAAAATTGTTTTTGTATTGGTACCCAAGTTTTAAGTGGCAGTGGCAAGCGGGTTCAAATCCCGGTTCTCACAACTCTGATATTTTCATGTGTGAATTGTTTTTTTATAAATAAATATGTCAGAACATTAACACCTACTTCCATGGTAAGCTACGAGAACTGTATAATGGATACCAGATAGTTGATACATTATACATATAACAATTACATACATATTATAAATTTGTATGTATTTAAAGTTATATGTAGTGTTTCTAACATGATTATCAATTGCTTTATGGTGAAGGAAAACATAGTGAGGAAACCTGCATGTCTGAGAGAACCTAGTAAGTTTTTGAATGATATGTGAAGTCCATCAACCTACACTATGCCAGTATAGTAGATTATAGCCTGATTCATAATAGAAGGGATATTGAAGGGAGGTGCATGCCCAGCACTGGAACATATAAAAGCATTGAATACAATACAAAAAACAAACAACAATAATTTTAATATAAAATGTATATATTATGATTTTAAAAATATATGATATTACAGATACTATGGAGTAAATGATCCTGTAGCTGAAAAGCTGATGCGTCGTGCTGCTGCTATGCCAGCTTTACCTCCACCAGAAGATAGAACTGTCACTACCCTATACATTGGCAACTTACCAGAAAATATAACCGAGGAAGAGTTGAGAGGCCATTTCTATCAGTATGGAGAGATACGGTGAGTAAAATATGCTTAATGTTATAATATAACATTTATGTGTAAAGTTAAAAAATAATGTTATCTTTACTCATAAATGTGATTTTAAACAAAAAAGATTATTTAAGAAGTACTTACTCATCTCCTTCATGTTATTTTTTCATAAACAAGAAAATTGAATTGTAATCCAAATACTATCTTCAAAATTTTTATTTCAGAGACTTTTTTTCCATATGTTCGAACTATGAAGTCTTAGAATATTACAAAAGTGTATAAATTAATGTACTTTACAAGTCAGTACAAGTAGATATTTATACTATATTTTCACTTTTATATTCAGCTCCCTCACACTAGTGCCGAGAGCACAATGTGCATTTGTACAATACACCACAAGGAGTGCTGCAGAACATGCGGCAGAGAAGACTTTCAATAGGCTAGTAATTGCTGGGAAGAGACTCACTATTAAATGGGGCAAATCACAAGGTAAAGTAATTGTTCATAGTTTAATTCTTTTATAATGTGACATAACACAATGTGTTTATATTTATATTAATAATAATGTAATAAAATAAAAATATAACCTAGCTGAGTAGCTCATTATGCCAGTGGCCATGAAGCCATTAAAATGAAATTATATATTAGATGTTGACAACCAAAGGTCTTAAGACCTATTGCATTTAAAGGAATTCCCGATGGGAACTTCTCCTTGAATGACCAAATTACCTTCCACACAATCTGTTTATAGTTATTTGACTGATTGCATGATTACGCCCAAAAAAAAAATTATGTCAACTCTCAATGGCTTTCAATGAATATTTCTTGTAAATTTCCCATATAAATAAAATAACTGATGTAAGGACTCATACAAATATATAATATTTGCTCTTTATTTTTTTACTAAGGTTAAATAGTTTTTTTACTATTGCACTAAAAACAATAATAAATATTGATACAATTTATTACAATAGGACGTCAAGGATTGAGTGACAAGAATGAGTCAGCTCCAGCGTTAGAGCCAGTGCCGGGACTGCCAGGGACTCTGCCACCACCGCCTGCATTCTTACATCCATTCCCACCGCAGGTGCCTATTATATTTTGTAGCTTTTTATATATTTTTATTATATTCAGGATGTTATTGCAACAGCTTTCTTTTTTTTTTTGAGAATTTTTTTTTGTTTGCGAGCAGTATTCACTTTCAGCAGATATTATGTTCTACATTTTTTTTTACTTTTTATTTTTTTTTTTTTTTTTTTTTTTAACAGCATTTTTTATGGAAACTCAAAGCTTATAATATTCCATAGTAACATTATAAATGCGAAAGTAACTCTTTCTGTCCGTCTGTTACAGTAAACGTTTGAGAAATAAGGGTTTTAATGTTGTAGAAATAGGGGTTGAAAGTTTGTATTAGGACAAATTATTTCTCAAGCAAATGACAAAAAAATTTTTTTCATTAATTAATTTAAAAATTGTCTGGTTAGAATTTCGATAGGCAAATATTTGAGGCGTATTTATCTACTATTATTGAAACTTTATAAAAAATATGTTTCATCCGGTTAATAGATCGGTGAAGGTTATGGTTTTTCCGGCTCTCCAGCTAAAATCACCATACTTTACATAAAACTGGCTTAATATGATGTATTTGTCAGTATGATATATATGCATTAGATTCTGACACAATATTCCCCACACATCATTACGTCGCCTTAGCGCTTATTTATTCAAACTAGACATATGTTTTATTTTACAGTACAGAGTTTTTTTCTTCTATCTTAAAAGCAAAGCTTTTGGCTTTGTTAGAGTAAACTGTGTATGTTATAAAAATGGAATTTACATTTAAATGTCAATAATTTCGTTTTTAGTCATTTGAATGCATAAATAGGCATCGAGTAAAAGAGAAGTAAAAGAATTAGGGTTCGGCTCAAAAAAAAAAAATCGCTTCCCGAGCGTAGCGGGGGTGAGTCGCTAGTTATTTATATTTATTATTACAATGTTCGTATGTTCCGCCCAGATGCCGCCGCCCAGCCGGCCGAACGACTTCTTCAACCTGCAGTACGCGGGCTGGGCGTGGGGCGCGCCGCCCGCGCCGCCGCCGCTGCACTACCCCTCGCAGGACCCGGCGCGCCTCGGCCACGCGCACGCCAACACGCCGCAGACGTAGGCGGTCGGGGTTCATGCTCGGTTTGCTGTTCTGATTCACTTCGCTCTTCATTTTTGTATTTTAGATACACAATCAGCGACAAAAAGTGTCCTCACCTAATGAGCGCTCTTTTGAACATTTGTATTTGTATTAATATTTCAACTATTCATGATTTCAATTACTTAAACACAATTTGTGACAGTTTTAAGAGAACTTTTGCGTGGGATTGTGTATCTAGTCCTTTTTTATCGATGTTTTTAACGTTATTATCACCTCGCGACTTTTTATATTGAGAAATACAAAAATTATGTAAGTAAAAAAATTCAGTCCGTATAAGTAAGGTTTTAACTTTATGTATTGTATGCGAAGTTCCAGTCAAGTTATGGGAAATAAAAAAAAATGCAGTGCCACACTATTTGTGTAAATAAAGGGTGAAAATTTTTGAGTCCATATACGCGTGTAGAGTAATTCTGGATAGGTGTTTAATTAAGAGATACATATATGTTTTAAATTGTTGCTCAGTCACACAGATATTGGAATATTGACGCCCAAAAATAATAGCATTCTAATACGCCTTTATTAAATTAAAATTTTAAACTTTGTATTTGTGTATGTTATCTCATGATGACAGCAGAAAACAGATAATGGAACACTAAAAACTGATAGTAAAAACATCTGAGTTTAAGCGTGTATGTT
Source organism: Brenthis ino (assembly GCA_921882275.1). Taxonomy (NCBI): domain Eukaryota; kingdom Metazoa; phylum Arthropoda; class Insecta; order Lepidoptera; family Nymphalidae; genus Brenthis; species Brenthis ino. The sequence continues at coordinate 21,731,100 of OV170232.1, read as the reverse complement.
TTATTTTAACGAGTCCTTACATTTAGTAATGGGGGAAAGTAAAGCTCCTTGATTTAGTGCTCAGTGTTTTTTAAACTATAGTTAATTTTTTAATATGGCAATACAAATGGTAAAGTGAAGTGAAATTGTTGAAATAGCAACTTAAACACCTTTAAATAATACCTATAAGCTTTCAAAATTTCCTGGAAGCTTTGAATTAACACCCCTTTTGAGGCACCAAATCTTAGCACTAATAAATAAGTACCACTTTGTTGATATCAAACTCATTCCCGGTAATACACGATAGTCCCGGTATTACCGTGCAGATAAAAATTGCTAGTTAAAATGGCGGTTTATTGAGCCTGTACTTTTCTTATACATACTAAGGAGTAAGTATAACAATTTCTTTACTATTGACGTTATAAAATTTGATATTTGCTTAGAATTAATAGATTAATTTTTATTCAGTAAATGATTTTATTAAAAAAAAATATCTTGAATATAGACATCACACTAAAGAAAGATTTTAGGGATAACTTCACACTGTACCCAATGACGACTAACTTCATACTGTAGTCTAAATCTGTCGCATCGTAAAAAAATCACTTATCATTTTTTCCCTAACGCGCTAAAGAAATACATATAACTTTAAAAATATTTATGATTGTTTTTGAATATAAAAATGGTGAAGAAGTGATACTATTAATCGATCAAAAATGTACTAGATACATAATCCCATGCAAAAGTTCTCTTAAAACTATCACCAATTATGTTTAGGTAATTATTCTAGTGGAAATAAACATAGAACAATGTAAATTGAACCTTAAATGCAATGCTTAAAGTTTATTTCACAAAAAAAATTATAAGCGCGCTCAAACGTTCATATGAGCGTTCATTCGATGAGGACATTTTTTTGTCGGTGATTGTGTATCTAGTACTTCTTTAATCGATTTTTTATTATAATAATAAACCCATTTTTTATCTGCACAAGTTATACATTAACTGGGCGTGAGTTAATTTTTAATTGTAATATAAGATATAAGTTTAAAGTTCAATTTTCTATGGATAAATAAATATGGTTAAATGAGAACTTGTATTGTACATGACGTAAATAAATGTTGGTTTTACACCTTAGTAAAAATAAGTTTGTTTTTATTTAGTTATGTGACATGAACTGTTGTCTTGGACTATAATATTAGAATTCTGATCATGTTGAGTCATAATATAATATTTAAGTTACTCAAATACTGAATATATGTACATTGTAACTGTCAGGGCAATATCAACTCGATTATAGTACAAAAATGGATTAATTACTTCATTCAGTTCAGATATAAAAAGGAAAATATTAATATATGTATATTAAAATATGTTAAATATATGTACATAAACATTCAGCTTGGACATTTTAACATTTTATATGATTTTGTACTGGCAGCCTTACAAACTTTATATAATAACTATATCGGGTTGTAACTTAGTTTTAACAGAACTCAATATGCTCAATTCACCATAAAATACATTTAAAATAGCTTCATAAAAAAAAATTGAAAATTGAAATAAAAAAACATGATCGAACATTTTGTTTCATTTCATTCCCTACAGGTTAAATAAAACATCATTTTCGGAAACTATATGTAATATTAATTATAAGTTTATAACATGACTTAATCGTTAAAAAACAGTTAAACATTTAGTTATATACTACGCCTTCGCTTACCATTATCTGGGTAAGGACGGTGTCAATAATTTACATTATACTAGGCCCAGATAGATAAATACTAAATAGGTGCCCTAATAAAGGACACGAGTGGTGATATATTAATGATAGAAGCTGTTAATTTGCTTTTCAAATTATTGGCGATAAGATTTCCCTGGCGGTTGTTTTCGGAACTAATGAAAACAGATTTTTAGTACCTACTACTTTACAGTATTAGCTCTATAGAGACAAAGCTTAACAACCGCGCAACGATAGGCATGCTATTTCATGTGGGCGGTGTGGTTATACAGGGCCGAATTAACCATGCCGGGGGCCCCTAGGCAATGCAATTCTCGGGGCCCTTTCACCCTTTTCTAACTTATTAAAATACATTATTCGTAATTAAGCAGTGAGCTAGATTTCATAGAAATCTGTTGCATTTGTCCTAATGGTAGAAATTTCACTTATTTTTTATTTTATTTTAAATTAAATTTTCATTCGATGGTACATTTTCAATTTTTTTTTCGCCGTGCGTGGGGCCCCTAGCTGATGCGGGGCCCATAGGTAGTTGCCTAAACTGCCTTATGGATAATCCGGCCCTGTGTTTATAGATAAAAGATGAGTATCAATTCAATTCCCTTGTTAATGGCTTCAAAGCGCGCCAGTTGAGCCCAAATTATTTAGCCAATGTTATGTAGAAAACGATAAGTTTACGCGCTGCCCGTTGACAAAACCGGTATTTTCCGAATCGAACTGTTGACAAACTCAGGCCGAACTGTAGTAGTATACCTATTGTTTGAAGATTGTGTCTGTATATACATATTTATTCATGTGCTTATAAGTAATAGTACAAATCACTACGTCATATTTCGATATTTTATTGGTCGTAAATAGTTCTGCGAAATGCCGTAGAGAATCTGCTAATCGCCCATAGTACAGATAATAATTCGCCATTTAATACAACGATTTCTTCAAATTACGTATATCGCAGGAAATGACGTAATACAAAGGTGGACAAGTTAGATTTTTTGTTTGATAATATAATTTAATAAGAATAAAGCCATGTTTAAAGCTAAATTAGACAAAGATGCACATCGTTTATAAATTACAATCGATTTTATAAGATATAATCGATTATAATAATAAAATTAATCATTCGTTTATCATATTCGTCCACCTCATATCTTCTATACTATTAGTCCAGTGACTAGTTTGGTGTATTTTCCTTAAGCTATTTTATATATTATAATATAAACGCTAAATCGAAGTATTGTGCATCTAAAACTGTAACACGGCAAGATGGAGTCACACAGGGAACACGAAAATTAAGTATACGGCCCGATCTATTACAATTTTTATTAAATCACACTCAACTACTTGTGACGGGCCCTTAGTAAAGATAAAAAATGTGCCAAACGCAAAGTGCCTTTAAAATATTTAATTTTAAAATTTAACTTATACCATAATATATATTCAAATTATTTGTGTTGTATATTTTTTACTCAGGGACCGTCGTAAAATCGATTCAATTTAATTAAAATTTAATTTAGAAGGGCATCTCTAAATATTTACAATGGCCTGTGCATTGGAATGTAACTTCTATATTATAGTCAAATCTTGCACTTTGTTATACATTGTTTATTGCGTACAAATAGTATATAGGTCAAATATATTGTATTAAAATAAAATAGCGTGTCGATTACTATGAAGCAAAATAAGATAAAATTAAAATTACTTACTTGAGGAATAACTTTCACAGATAAAAAACTACACATTTTTATAATTTAAAAAACTTAAACCAGCATAAGAATAAAATAAAGAGTATTTATACGAAAATTCAACGCATTTTGCTTCTGATTCAAATATATATCACCTTTTTAATGTCCATCAAAGATAATACATTTTGTTTATGTTCATTTATTTTATGCGCATCTTTGCTATTCTATATGCGGACTCCATTATAATATATAGACCTAGAGAATGGACTGACCAATAAATACTCTTATGGAATTGACCTCTAGAAAGGGAGAAAGCGAACGTGCGGCCAATAACTGTCTTTTTTTATATAAAAATAAAATGATAGATTTTTTTTGGAAAATCTTATTGAAATAGTCATTTCATCAGATTTTTTTGCCTGCCAGTCTGTCTGTGACCGCATCACGAGAAAACCACTGGACAGATTTTAATGAAATTTGGTATGATGATAGCTATTTATCTGAGACAACATATACTTTTTACTGCGGAAAAATATCTCATCTCTGAGAAATCTATACTAATCGTTAAAACGTAACGTTAAAAACAATATTGCAAATAGCGTACACTCAATAACTATATAAGAATACAACTGAAACTTCTCTAATTATATGGGCCGCACAATCGCTTCGTCTCTCTTACACTTTTCTGGCCGCATTCACTTTACAGCTGGATAGGGAACGCTCTGTCCATTCTTTATGTCTATGTATAGTCATAGACAGGTTTCTATTTATAGGTGCGATTAATATAATTCCAAATATCAATGTATACTTTAAAGCGTATATAAGCTCATGTTTTGAAACTAGCAGAACTGAAAAGGTTTTTCTATTGCAAATTAAAGTTAATATATTTTTGTTTTAGCGTTTTAATATAATTTTTCAATATGGGACCCAGATATTTTAGTAGCGAGGTATATAATAAATTAAATACACTGTAGCAAATCGATTATTCAAAATTAAAATCGATTTTAATAAGACAATAATACGTTGATGTTTTTATTTATTTACAATTATTACATATTTTACTTCACATTCAGTTACACACAAAAGACACATTTAATAATATTTTTCTTATTGATAAATAACTTTGAATAATCGTAGCTTTGTATGTTAGTGTTGCACAGCCATACGACGTTTTGGCCGTCAAATGTCAATTATAAAATGCAGGTTATATTTAAATCTTAATGTAAATTATAATTTAAACTTCAATCAGTTTCAAGTTATTTAGATTGCCAGCGCAAAAAAAGCCTTAACTAAATATTTGATTTTAAATCATTCCAAAATTCTAAAATATAATTACAAACATGTGAAACGAATACATAAATATTAATTAATTGTATTATTTTCATCTAATACAATGAAATTTAAAGATGCTAATAGAGTATATGGTTTTTTATATAATAACTCACATCGTTATATAACTGTAAAAAAAATATCCACCTCCAAAAAACTAAAATTTAGTATACATTTTTTGTAAATATCATACCGATACGGATACTTTAAATGCCCGCCATTTCACGCGCTTGCCGTGATTTTGTCATTAAATTGACAACACTGGCTCTATTATAATAGACTATGACGTCACATTCGGTCTGACTAATGGCGTTGCGTTTCAACTACTTTGAATTTCCCACCTACATTTGCACTTTTTAATAATTATTTTCTTAATCAAAAATTAATTACATTAAAAATATTAATGTAGGCTTACATTAAAACCAACAGAGATTATAAAAAAAATATATTTCACCTTTATTTAAATCATACGCATATACCCTATTGAAAATAATAAATAAATATTAATTTTCAATAAGACCATTTTTGCGCTGACAATAACAGTTATCATAGTTGTTACTAAAGAAAAAATCAACTGGCATATTTTAATTAGAACAAAGTCTTTAAATAAATTGTAAAGAAAAGTAAAGACGAATTTATTGCTTTATTCCATTGAAGTATATATTCACGGTCCTTAAACAAAGACCCATACACTGTTTATATACATTGTGTATTCAGCCCTTTTTATCGTCCCACTGCTGGGCACGAGCCTTCCTTCAATACGAGAGGGATCAGGGCATAGTCCACCACGCTGGCCAAGTGCGAGTTGGCGGACTAAACATGTCTTTTCAAAACTTACTAGGTTTCAGTCATGCAGGTTTCCACACGTTTTCCTTCACCGTCAGAAAAGTGATAATCATATTGGAAATACGTGTCGAATACTATTAAATTCTAAATTTGTTATTTTATAACATAAATCCTGGAACATATTTTTAACTTTTTTTTACATACATTTATGTACGGACGTATTTATTTGGGGACCGTCGAAACATGCTTCAATATTGGCTTAAATATTCCACTAATGAAAAGATATACATTGCATAAGCGTCATAACTGTTACTTGTTATCAAGCAATTTGATAAACTTTGAAAATCAAATAATTTAATAATATATTAAGATGAAAGGCGTGTCCATTAGTAATCAATGACAATATTTGTATCTATTTCATTATGTTATTAGCGTTTTATGTGTTATTACGCTGTCAGCTAACGTGGACCTGTAATATAAAAAAGTGTATATTAATATATAAATACGAATTTTAAAAAATAATAATAGAACTGTGTTGCATATTATGCACCATGGGATCTTTTTAGAAAAAAAAATTAAAATAAATGTCAATAGATGGCGTTATACTTATACTAAAAAGTAAAAACCTTTATATTCTGATTCAAAAAATCTCTACGGATTAAGAAATATTATTTTTACATTAGCTTATTTTAATAATAGTTTAACCTGATAACAAACTGTTGTCACGTCTCTGTCACTAAAATTTGTTTTGTCTTGGATATTTTTCAAATTTTTTTATAGAGCAAAACAGTCCAGCAGCATTTAGAACAACACTACCTATAGTCTATCTTGTTTCTGATATTTGGATTGTAAAGTTATTCTTCACGTAATAAATAGTCAAAGCAGTGTTCGGAGTATTATTTTATCATGAATTAAGTGGAGGACTCTGGCGAGGCGCCAACATGTACTATAAATAATAATAATAAGCAGCAATGGATTTACACTAGGGGCACTCGGGGCTAGTGCCCCGGGCGGCAAAAATTTTTTTCGCTTTAACGAAAATGCTTTATTTATTTTCCAAAAAATAAAAAAGAATAATTAAAAAAAATACTAGTATATTTGTCGAAAAATTGAAATCATTTATAAATTATTATTGTTTGTATTTAAAAAAAACGAATAATAATTTTTTTTTAACTTTATCGCAATTTTAGCCATTTCATGAAAAGTTTCGATAATTGGCCGGCATTTTTTACAGTGCCCAGTAGCGGTGTTAAAGTTAAATCCGGCTCTGATAATAAGTAACAAATAATAATACCTTTATTGACGCAAATATAAAAGGGTTACAAGACATATTTTTAAACTATAGAACTAGTACAATCTTTGTAAGTATACTAACGTCTGAACTAGGCCGAGCTTGTATCTCAGACACTAGCCTCTTCCTATTACACAATTTATTAATTTATTGGTAATAAGTTAAATGTAACATAATACTAAAAATATATATTATGTTATACAATGTAAACAATTTCTATATACATCAGCGTAGTTGTTTAATTTACTAAAAGCATCTACCCTCATTATATCATACAAATATCAACAATCCCAATCATCATACATACAAATATGAACAAGCGGACACTCACCTAATACCTATTGGCGTTGGCGATCTGCGCGTTGACGGCGGCGGCGGCGGCGCTGGAGGCGGCGGTCTGCACGTGCTGGTTGCGCAGGATCTCCGTCGTGAACTCCGCCTGCGCCTTCGCCATGGACGCGCCCGTCGACCGGTAGATGCGGTGCACCTGCCGGCCCCGTCACATTGTTATGTAGCTATACTTATACTAATATTATAAAGAGGAAAAGTTTGTGAGATTGTGAGTTTGTGACGTTGTAGGGGGTAATCTTTGGATCTACTGAACCGATTTAGATGAAATTTGGTATGAAGATAGTTTGAGACCCTAGGAATAACATAGGATACTTTTTATATAGGAAATCATCCCTTAAGTTACACCAAAGAAGTATAACTTCTTACGTGCGTATATACTCGTAAGTACACACACACTTTTTTTAAACTATAATTATTAGCTTGAGCTGTGACTCTTATAACTAAACATCGAATCTTGACATCGTCGTTTTAAAACGAAATAATACTATAATTTTGTATATCAGAGCTGATTTGATTATGGAGCTGAATAGTGAAAGTTTTCAGTGGCTTCTGATAAACCCTTCGAGTTTGGCCTCATATTTGCATGGTTTTTGTAGTTTTGTCGTGTCCCACCAATTGTAATTTGTTCAAAGCGTGTATTTTATTTCAAAACTATAATTCATCGTCGGTCACGTGAACTAAATGTTGCGAAATGCATTTACATACACATACCACCCACAGTCCCGCACGCATTTTTTTTTTTGGGACATTAACACACAGCACCATCTAGTTCCATGGTAAACTACGAGGCTTGTGTTATGGATACCAGATATTTGATACACTACACATATATAACTTTAAATCATACATATTATAAATATAAACACTCATAACTGGAGTACAAACATTCATGCTCATCACACAAATGAATGCCCCTAGCGGGACTCGAACTCGCGATCGTTGGCACAGCAAGCAGGGTCACTACAAACTGAGCCAAACGTGTCGTCAGATATGCATATACATAAAAAAACTAAACTTTGCTTAACTCGTGTCACATTGTTTTAGATTAATGTGCATATATTGAGAAACACAGACAGACATCTTATTTTATACATCATTTTTGTTTATTTGTTTGTCCCAAACATACAACCAACGTGAGTTCGTACATAATAATAGACTGTAGACCAGATAATGATATAGACTACATTTTATCTGAGTACACCAAAACCTATGGGGATATGAACCCATAACCCACCTTAGCGATAAGCATGACATCAGCCACGATGGCCGTGACGAAGCCTATCGTGACGATCAGTGTGACAACACCGGCGCCCACGCTTGTTTTGAACGCGCCGATACTTGTTATCAGACCACTGGAAATATAAACATAATGTCTATTTAGTCTATACATATATTAAAATGTATGTATGTCTTTTAAAATTTTCTATAGTATTTAAAAAAGCAGTGGTAGCCCATTGGTAACACGCTCGCTTAAAGAGCTAAGTGAATATTTATTTAGAACATGTTTATGCATTCAGCCCTATTTAACGTCCCACTGTTGGCCTGCGAGCCTCCCTTGAATACGAGAGTTATCAGGCCAGTCCACCACGTTGGCCAAGTGCGAGTTGGCAGACTTCACATGTCTTTCGAAAATTTACGAATTTCTCATATATGCAGGTTTCTTCACGATGTTTTCCTTCATCATAAGACAAGTGGTAATCATGCTGGAAATGATTCGCATATGAAAACACCAGAGATGCAAGACCATATAAATCTGCTTTTTAAATAAGAAGCCGGTTTCCTAAACGAGTGCTTGGGAAACAGCTCGCGTTACCACTGAGCTACAACTGCCTTACTTGCAAAATTAATTTATTATTCATCTTACTGTTTTGAAACTATGGAGTTATTGTATTGTACGCATGCCAATGAAGATTTCTGACATATGATGGGTGGGTAGGATAGTCGAGATTGGTTAGTGATACAGAGTTTGGTTTAACTGAGAGAAACTATTGGTACTAATATGTAGGAAGTATAGATTTCTCAGAAATGAGACTTTTTACCATACCAAATTTCATCAAAGTCTATCCAGTAGTTTTCTTGTGATGCGTTCCCAGACAGACATACGAAAATTCTAAAAACTATAGATTCTGTCTTTGTATCGATAATAATGTCTATTTCATCAAGATTTGCAGAAAAATATTTAATGTACAGATTCGACTCAGTTTTTTATTGTATGTATAGATTAAAAAAATAACTTACCAAGAACCTCCACCGCTGAATCCAATAGACTGTACCAAAGTTATTATAATTTGGAACATAAATATGAAGAAGAACACCATAAAGTTGAATGAGGAATCACTTCTGAACGCTTTATATATTGGTCTATACCAGCAGATAAAGCTGAATGGTGTTAATAGCACGAAATATAGAATTGCTAGACCAAAAACAGTGAAGTTTTCGCCGGCAAATAATAACGCGAGACCACCAATAATATTCAATGCTAATACCAGTGAATGGACTGAAAAGGAAAAAATAACACTCTTTTATTATTATATTTACTAACATTATTCATTTTATATTTTACTTTAATTTCTTATCTAATTATTTAATAAAGTACTTAATTGGTAATAAATATGTTTTTATAAAGTTTAATTACTAATTCTACATTGTATTGCCCTAATCATTTATATTGTTAATATAATATTTATTGATTCATAAAATTCTTTATACTCAGCAAGGCTTATATTTAATAAAAACATTTTTTTTTTGATTTCTACATAAATAATACACAAAAAAAACATAAAAAAAACAAAATAATAATAAAAAGCTAAGTAACTCACACATCCATAGGTGATATAAATGTCGGACAATCCTTTGAAATTCTAAAGGTATGTCCACATTAATGTCCTGGTAGAAACATGGTTGTATGGGACAGAATGCAGGCAAGGGTGGCCAATTGTTGCGTCTACCAGCGGAGCCAGCTCTTAGTTCTGCTTCACGTCGCGCTAATTCTTCAGCTTTTCTTTCCAATTCCTCTTGTCTTTTCTATAGGTTAATTTTATAATATCTCTTATTAAACATTTTTCTTTCGATACAAAAATATAAAATGAGGATTTTTCTGTCAAAACAAAACCAATCAGCCTTGAAACAACATTTGAAGATGTTACTAATTGCCATTGAAAAACGATCACAAAGAAAAATCAATTAGATCCTTACAAGTTTAAGTTACAATCAAAATTTAATTTAGTTTTTAATCCAAAAATATCATTATCATATAAAGCTCTTTGTGTGAATAAAATATGATGATAAAGTAAATTTCCAGAAATATTTATGACACAAGGTATGAAAAAATTAGTTATTATCAAACCATAATCTCATAAAGTACACATTTTTACTGCAATATTTTAATTTGGGTTTGTATATGTCAAGATTGTGTCACCCAGTGATTTTTTTATCAATTTATACAACAATTGCCTCACAATAATTATTCTTAAAGTATATAAAAATCAAATATTGACAGTTTTAGCTGCTTTATTGTTTAGTATTAACGGTAATAAATATTGTAATTGATTAAAAGAGTAAAATTACAAAATTCAAAAATATAATTGAATTAAAGTACTTTTTGTTTTTATTTTAACAGTACTGATAAAGACTTGTAAACAGCTTGTATAGATAAGAATAAAAGTTAATGATAACAGAAAAGTGGACAATGTAACTGATTACCATCCCTATCAATAGTATTAAATAAAAAGTATATGTTTATAAGAGACAATACTTTATACATCATGTGGTTTGTTTGAAATGCTTTGTGTTCGTAAAAGTTATTGTATCTACATAGCATTACATAATACACAAATAACTATAATGTTTAGTATAGGTACTATGAGAATGTATGATTACATATCCATACTAGCAACTAATAATCCAAGTGACATTACCTTTAACTCCTTCAGTGCAAGTTGGAAAAATCAAAAGTGTATTAATAGCATGCAGTACTATAGTGATTACTTAAATAAATATTTAAAGTATACTTTTATATACATAAAATTAACACAATGGGATCTTTAAATAATTATGTTAAGTTTATTTAAATTTTAACCAGAACAAATATGCAATAATACAGTACATATGTTATTAGTATTAAATAAGTGCATATTATAACCAAATAGTGAATTTTATATAGCTATAAAACTGTGTGATATTTACAAATGGAAAAACATACTTGAAAATCAGCTGTAGTAAAGTTCTGTGGTGGTCCTTGGCTTTGTTGTGGATTGGGTTGTGTGTATTGTCCACCCGCTAGAGGAGGTGATACTGCCTGCATAATAGCAGGCTGTGTTGGCTGTTGAGCAGGCTAGAATAATAGATAACTAAATAGTAATACAAATATCTTTCATAATTAAATCAATAAACAGTTAAGTAAAAGAACTTAAATAGATAAGCAGATAATTCAACAAAATCTAAAAAGACAGACAAATACATTTTTATAAATTGAAGAAATTAAATGTATCACAGAATTTCAATTCATGAAAATTAGTTTGTGGAACTAGTTTTTAACAATATTGAATATGTACTATCATTAATTTGTTTAACCGCATAATCAACCCATTAATGCTTTAAAAATTACTGCTAAACAAAGTTTACCGTAGCCTGATTTGCATTTTGCTGTCCGTCAAAGGGATTATAATCATCGAGACCACGTGTCGCATTATTTGTACTTCTAGCAACTTGTTGTACTGCAGGATCCTATAATATAAAAAACAAATTTGGAGATTACATACCAGTAATACATTGATAAAACTTTCATTTCTTGAGCCTACTCACCGCAAAGGGATTGTCTATGGCTGGATCACTAAAGGGATTATCCTCAAATCTCGACATTTCTTCTATTTAATTACGCCACTTTATATTATAATACTGATTACGTAGGACAAAAGAAATACTCTTCTATTATATTTTAACTTATATGATGATAAATATAATCAATCTACACAATTGACAGATTGACGATGGTGACGAAGTGACATTTCAATGATCAGTATTGCTATATATAGTCAAGTTTTTTAAAGTAAATGTCGGATATAAAATAACTCTGTATTTTATGATGGCCTTTTAAAGGACAGTTTAAATTATTTATTTATTTTTAGTTCAACAATGATATGTGACACGAATTACGTTTGCAGCAGTCAGGAGGTCGAAAAAAAACCGAATAATTAATAATTATTTATTAATTTTATATTAATACAATAATTATATATCTTAAAACTAACGACTTCTTTACTCGAAGTATGAATAAAGAGTGATTGGAAAAGTATTACAATTAATAAAATTACTAAATTAAAACAATGCGGCATTACAAAACTAATTCGAGGAACTCTGCGGTGGTCGCCTGGGAAACGTACATTTATTTGATATGTCAGCATATTCGTGGGATTAGGGTTCCGTAACTCCTCCACCCCTAGAGAGGCAACTATTTGAGAATATTGAGTGAAAAAGTTGCCGGGATACTTGTGTCCTTAAGATTCTCTGGGTTATCTCCATTCTCTAAAATTTCTTCCTTTTTTGCAGTAGTTTTCTTATACTTTCTATAGTGTAATAAAATGATAAGTGCACCTGCACTGAATAATATTGCGTATACTGGTATGGTTGTATGATATACTGTAATATCCTTTTCGCGTTCAATTTGTAGCGGTGATTGTATCATAATTTTGTCCTTTAGTCTATGGAGTCCTTGGATATTTATAGATGATATATTAATAGTTGTATCTAGGTGCGCAATTTCATCGGGTATCTTCATCAATTTTAAGGGCTGTCCTCTTACTTCGTTGTTGTCATTAATTAACGTAAATTCTTCGGATATGATTTTGCATCCCAGGGGAATAGTTATTAGGTAGCTGCCTTTTAATGAAGTGAATTCCTGTTTACCGCATGATATTTGTATCTTTTGATGCTGGGGGAACGATATAAGGTAGTGCATATCGTCTAGTTTCTCCATTGATTCTCGTAGAAGATTGACTGTAGTTAAGTGACAAGATTCCTTCAAAATCTGTTTAACAATTAGCTCGTGGATACAATCTGAATTTGTACGAATCTGATGATTGAGTTCCATTTCACAGAGATACCAGCTGCTATGTCTCGGGCATTCGGCCTCTATGTACACGAATGAATTCTCGTTAGTTGCAATGAAAGGAGAGGATGGGATGAGAGCCTGCGATTTTTATTAGGTACTACTGCTAATCTATATAATAAAAAATTATCCTTAGAAATAATAGGAAATCGGAATATAAAAACTATTTGCTTATTAGCATAATAAGAAGCTGGTTGGATTATATTATAATATTCTCTTAATTCTAAATTTAAAATACACTCTTTTCCATAGATATTCTTAAGCTTATCTATCATTGAACTTAATACATCTATACTAATCATGGAATGGTGCATGCTTGATGCATGAATAAAAGCTAAACTATTTTCTATTCTTAGTAATTCGTTCATTAAATCGTCTATGTTTTCACTTAGTATTACTAAAAGTTGGGCAAATTTGGCATATTTAATTAAAGTTGTATTATCTATATTGTTAGAAAGTATTAACATTAAGGTGCTATTAATTTTACTTTGATTTTCTACTAGTTGAGTCAAAACGCTATTATATTTAGTGATCCATTCTTTGCTTATGCTTAACTGATTATTAAGTTCATTTGTAATTTTTTCCTGATTACTTTCTAATAATTTTATAGCTTCATTATACCTTAAAGCATCCGTATAATCTAAGTTTCCTGTAATACTTTTTATAACTGTTCCGAGTCCATCAATAATCCCTCTTTTAGACCTGCTGGGTTGTAAGGATTTAATTTGATATAATATGTCATCTAATTTGTTGAGCAAGTAATTTATTTGAATTTCATATACCGAATAAGTGTCATTAGGTAATTGATTTTTGTAATTGTGCAAATGGTTTTGTAGACTGTGTGTTTTATCTTCTATATCGTCGAGTTTTATGTATTGTAAGAATGTGTGGTAATGTGTCGTTGTTTTCATCGGTCCAAGTTTGTAGGGAAGTATTCCAGGTCCATCATCAAGACTCTCGAATTTAATTTCCTGAAGATGTACCAGGGGTAGTATCATGAGCACCAGGATTCTGTAACAAATTCGCTGCTTTAGGGATTCGCTTTAGTCGCGACTTTGCTATAGGGCCACGTTTCTTTTTAGTGTAAATATGTATAGGTAAATCGGCAAGAACAGTGTCCTGTGTATATCTTGGGGCTGTTTTTTGTCTTTCAGCTAATGGGTTCCTTACAAAGATCTGCTGATCGGGCGCATACTCTATCTCAGGTTCGCGTGTCTGATTCCTATTCTGGATAAGGGTCGTTCGGTTACTAAGGGACGATTGGTTAACAATGTCATATACTTTTTTCATCTGTTCTTTATGTGTCTGTAAGTATTGCTGTAACGTTTGTTGAGTAAGGTCAATGTCAAGGCAGTCTCTAGGGTCAAAGTGTCCGTTTAACAAATCAAAGGGTCTACATCTCGTGAAACTGTGTATAGAACTATTGTAAGCTATTAAAGCGTAAGGCATAAGGTTCACAATGGGTTCGTGTTTATGTTGTAATTTTAAAAGTCGCAGATGTTCAAGGAGAGTCGAATGGAATTTTTCAATATTTCCGTTGCCATTAGGAGAATGAGCTAAAGTTTTGTGGTGGTTAATTTTGTGAAGTCTAGTAAATTCGTTAAATAATTGGTTAGCAAATTCTGTTCCATTGTCAGTAATAATAGTCATAGGGACGCCATGGTGGGTACAATATTGTAAAAGGGCTTGTAACACGCTAACGGCTGTTCCATCACGTAAGTAATAAGCTTGTCCGTATTTGGTAAATACGTCTATGAAAGTCACGTATTTGATATTCTGTATTGTCAGTAAGTCTATGTGAATAATTTCAAATGGTTTTGTCGCTGGAGGTACAACGTTAAATTGAGGTCTGACCGGATTTCGATCGTACTTGGCTTGTCCGCATATAGTACATTCTGTGATAAATTTAGTTATTTGATCCTTCATTTTCGGCCAAAAGTAATTTCGTGATAATGATAAATAGGTTTCATTGATTCCTCGGTGATTCGTCTTACCCTCATGATAATGACGAATGATTTCCTGCTGTCTAGGGTATTCTTTAACGTTTTCTATTTCAGTTTTTACTAAGACTAAATTCATTGCAGATGATTTAAATTTACTTTGTAAAATTGGAATTATTGTATACATATCTAAAGTAGGATTAACTAAAATAGCTGTCTTAATTTTAGAACTAATGTATTCCTTTACGGCGTTAACTAAATCTTCCTCTAAATTAGATTTACTTAACTGGATGTTAATTCGAGTGTGTTTTTCGAAAGGTTTTGATACTGAAGCTTTTCTTTTTATACCGTCAACTATAGTAAAGATTACTTGTCTATGAAATTTATTAAGAGGTTCATCAGTAATCGGTATTTCTAAAATAGGGTTTTCGTGACTACTGTGTGCCGTTAATGTAGAAGAGTTAGATTGATGAGATGCGGAAATTGTTGAAGAGTTTGATTTTTCAGGAGCAGATATCGTAGAAGAATTTGATGCTCTGCGTAAGGTATACGATGGATTGCCTAATAGTGAATTTAATTCATCGATTTCTTCTATTAGTGAATTTGTTTCTCCCGCGTGTATTTCTATTCTAGAGAGAGCGTCCGCGTTAGTATTACTTTTACCTTTTTTGTATATTACTGTATAGTCATATTCGCTTAAACGTAAACGCCATCTTGTAAGTCGTGAATTCGGTTCCTTTAAATTCATCATCCATTGCAATGGCTTATGGTCAGTGACTATCTTAAACTTTCTACCAAATAAATAAGGTCTAAAGTATTTTGTAGCCCAAACTATGGCCAATAACTCTTTTTCTATGGTACTATAATTTTGTTCACTATCGTTAAGAGTCCTAGAAGCGTAACAAATTGGTCTATCGGATCCTATAGGGCCTTGTGATAAAATAGCCCCTATGGCCACGTTAGATGCATCGGTCGTCAGGTTAAATTCTTTATTAAAATCAGGGTATTGAAGTATTGGATCATTCGTTAAAACTGTTTTACATTTTTCAAAGCTTGATATATATTCATCATTTAAAATAATTTTCCTACCTTTTTTTAGACATTGTGTAAGCGGTTTTGTTAGTTTTGCAAAGTCCGGAATAAATTTACGATAGTATCCAACTAAGCCTAGGAATTGTTTTATTTCTTTTGGTGTTTTTGGTATGGGGTATTTCTCTATTGCAGCTATTTTTTCGGGGTTAGGTTTTACTCCGTCCGCGCTTATAATATGGCCTAGAAAAGCTGTTTCATGTTTTAAAAATTCCGATTTATCCATTTGGATTTTAAAGTTAGATTCGCGGAGTCTCTGAAAAACTTTTTGTAAATTTACTATATGCTCTTGTAGGGATGTACTAAAGACAATAATATCATCCATATAAACTAGACAAATAGAGTTTTGTAGACCTTTCAGCACATCATCCATTACTCGCTGAAAGGTCGCCGGAGAATTTTTTAATCCCATGGGCATACGAAGGAATTCATAATGTCCATGCTCGACATTAAATGCTGTTTTATGTATGTCTTGAGGATCTGTCTGTACCTGATAAAATCCGCTAGCTAAATCTAAAGTTGTAAAATACTGGCATTTTCCTAATTTATCTAATACGTCATTTATGTTAGGAATTGGATATTTGTCATCTATTGTTTTTTCGTTTAATTTACGAAAATCAACTACTATTCGCCATTTTCTTTTACCAGATGCGTCTACCTTTTTTGGCACAACCCAAATAGGTGAGCTCCAAGCCGAATTAGAGGGCCTTATTATTCCCTGATCGAGCATTTTACCTATTTGCTCCTGTACTTCCTGTCTATGAACGTATGGGTATCTATAGCTTTTCGTGTGAACGGGGACTTCATCGGTGGTTTTAATTGAGTGTTTTATTTTATTTGTAAATGTAAGGGGTTCGCCTTCTAGATAAAATACATCAGCGTACTGGGTACACAATAGTTCTAAGTTTTTACGTTCCTCAACGTTAAGATGTTCTGTACGAAGTCGTGTCAGAACGTCTTTTACACGTCGGGATTGTTCAGTGCAAGTGAAATTTATATTGTTAATTTCAGCAGAGACGGCTCGGTCCATTGAAAATATTACATCATTCCTACTGGGATTTTTAACTTCTACAATACCCCTGCTATTTTTGACTGACGTAAGGCATTCACTAATTACGCAATTTGAAATTTTTTGTTCTTTTACGTATGCTTCGCCGTCGTGCATATTAATAGGGATTTTTAACAATTTCGATTGACCTGCTGGGATTATATCTTCGTATAAATTTTGATTACGGGAATCGTGTACGTATATGGGGTTTGAAGCAGTTTTGGTAATTAAAGTTTTATTTTTATAATCTATTACTGCTTCCCATTTGTCTAATAAGTCAGTTCCTATAAGTCCATCGAAAAAGTCATGAAATTTATACACATAAAATGTTATATTATTCGGGTCATTAAATTCATTAAAGCTTGGTATAGTTATTGAATAGTTACTTCTAGTTTTGGCATGAACATTACATACTTCAAACGGATCGTAGTTTAAAGGAAAATTATACAAATATTTTTCTACAACTGCTGGGCTTAAAAAGGATGGGTTGGCTCCCGTATCTATTAATAATTTTAATGGTGGTGATAATATCTGAATATATGGAAGGTGACGTTGTGTATGTAGATTTATTTCTATTTTAAGGTGTCGGATTTGGAAATTTTCTGAAAATCCTGTTCAGTATTGTCAAGTGTACTATCGTTATTGGTTTCTATTCGTGACGTAGTGGGATTATCGTTATAGTTTTGGGAATAAGTCTCATAGTCATAGGGATATTCCATGTATTCGTCACTGTTGTAATAAGATTCAAAGTCTGTGTAATAATCGTACGGGTCGTAATCGTCTTCGCAAATATTAAAATTCATTTCTCTTGATTTAAAATAATTTCTTGGGGGAGGGTTACCGTATTTTTGCCAATTATGTCCTGTAAGTGTATGTTGTGTTGGTGGCAGTGGTCGAGGCGCAAAGTGGCTCACGCCACTCATAGGTCTGGGAAATTCATTGCCTTGATTAGGCCTGTGTGTAATATTATTTCGAGGTGGTAACCTAAACATGTGACTGTTAGGGTTGTAGTTCGGAGGTGGTGCACCGAATATTCTTTGTGTGTGTGTGGGTTGTCTAGGGTGCTGGTGTTCATTGTTAAATTTAAAAGGCTGTGTGTTAGGTCTAGATGGTGTCTGTCCTATACTTGGTGGAAATATGCGTGGTGTGAATGTGTGGTGAGTAGCGTTGGGTATAGTGGTTACGGTTTTGTTAGATTTCGAAACCTCGTAACGGCTGTGCATATACATAGTATTCAGTTCTTCCTGTACATATTCAAGAGCTTTTTCTATTGTTAGTGGTCGCATACAACGAATGCGGGACCCTAATGGTTCCTTAAGACCACGAACATAGGCCTGCATAGTTACTTTTTTATACAAATCGCGTTTTGCTTCGATAGTGGTGGATAATGTCTCATGCAGTGTAACGTACGTCATTAACGTGCTAAACAAATTTTGACAATGATCATAGAATTCTTGAGGGCTTCTATTACCCTGTGTGGCTAAGGAGAGATCATTGTATAGGGCGGTTTCATCCCTTTGATCGGAAAAGTTATTAATTAAAAGTGTTTTAATTCCTAGCCAACTGTCGGGTATTCCGTTTGAATTAATTTTGCTTGCTGCTGTTCCTGTTATTTTATTTAAAATTCCATTTAATAGGCAAATGTTAGAAAATTCACTACCTGGTAAGTCGCTTAGATATTGGATCGCTAAATGGTCACAAATTTGGATAAATCTAGTTAAAACATTTGGGTTCCCGTCGAACTCCGGGACAAGGCGGAGGGCCTTAAATATGATATCCGGATCGTGAGACATATTAACTAAATTAATTAAATTAGAAAGACTACAATCTAAATTTGAATTTATAATTTCTTCCGAATTAATATTTCTTATGCTATCTATACCTAACCGACGGGCCTGCCTAGATTGAGGCTCTCGGATCCTAGATGCTTTAGGATGGAAAATTTTGGTAGCTTATGGATAGGCTTAGGTCTAGAAAGGAGCAACACGAGAACAATTCTTATGTACTCACATAAACTGCATTATCTGGTCTCTTTTCAGTTGAATCGATTGTTGGATTCCACTCCCGGCTGCCACAGGTCCGTAGATTCTGGATTCTCGAACGGTGCTTGGTAGTCACCCGGGCGGCACGCGACGCGATGATAATTATCGAGTAATTAATTTAGACCGATCGCGACCCGGCCCGCGAAAATCCTACCGACTGCGCCAATTACGTTTGCAGCAGTCAGGAGGTCGAAAAAAAACCGAATAATTAATAATTATTTATTAATTTTATATTAATACAATAATTATATATCTTAAAACTAACGACTTCTTTACTCGAAGTATGAATAAAGAGTGATTGGAAAAGTATTACAATTAATAAAATTACTAAATTAAAACAATGCGGCATTACAAAACTAATTCGAGGAACTCTGCGGTGGTCGCCTGGGAAACGTACATTTATTTGATATGTCAGCATATTCGTGGGATTAGGGTTCCGTAACTCACGCATAAATAATATGTAATATGTATTTGGATAAAAAAATAATTGTTATACTTTTTATTAGCAGCATTTTTTACATGACACAATAAGTATTATACTAATAAAAAAAATTCAATGATTTTATCAGATTTTAATCGTAGTAATCAACTAATGAAAAGTAAAAGCGCGATCTGTGAACATATTCAACAAAGCTATTACATGATTGATATTTTTTAATAAACAGTAAAATTACGCAATTTGATTTACGAAGGTATAAAATATGATTAACACCTCGTGGTTAAATTCTAAGAAATTAATTGTTAACCGAGCCACCTGTGGCTTCGCGTGATTTGAAAGGTTAACAGAATAAAGGTCTGGTCTGTCTTCTAATATTCGAAGCGTCAAAACTAAAGACCGTTGGTAAAGTCTGTGTGAATGTTAATTTTCTAAAACAAGTGAACAACACAGTATATCTGGGGAGTACATTTCAGAATCCGTTTATTTTTAAGAGAAAAAAAATATTGAAAACCTAAAGTTTTATAATTCTAAAATGATAGCAGTTATTTAAGAAAAAGAAATTCGTAAGATGCCCACCTACCCCCGAAAAATGAGGGGGGGGGGGGGCTAAGAAAAATAGTTTTTTTTCAATTTTCGGCTTACTGTCACATACTATCGAAAAATGTGTTCTACAAAAGTTGTAGGTCTAGTAACAAAATAGACATTATTTTTTGTAAATTTGTTTATCCATTAAATCTACGGCCATTTAAATATATAGAAATCTCAATCACTAAGTAATGCCTGCAATATAACAAAGATGGCGTGGTGTAAAAATAATTTAAAGTAATCATTATTATTTATTAGCACGTTACAGTATTATAATAATGGATCACTATACCTATAATATGAACAAACTACAAGTATGAACAACCTATAGTAATTCAAAAACTTTTTTAACTGAGTTTTACTTTTTTTAGAAAGATTTTTTTTATACTATTCTGAATCCGTGCTTGACTACGTTTAAAATGTTATTATTATATTATAGTTTTGATAGTTCTAGGCAGTATAATTAATAGTGGGTATTATCACAAGGCCAAATGTATAATAATTATTTCATACAATTCATTAGAAATCCAATATCTGGGAATTTTGTCACGTACTGATGTATGTAATATGTAGGTAACAAAACGTCACTTTATAGGTTACGCTAAGTAAATCAAGACTATCCGTGACGCAGTATACTGTTACGTAGTTAATTTCTTTAAGTTGGTAACATATGAAGGCGAAAGTGGTTTCGTAGTTGGCAGCCTCACTTGTCAGTTTATTCGACGGTTCTGTCAAAGTAGGCAGCTGTTTACGTTTTGTATCGTTATTTTGCGAGCGTTTTGCATAACTTTTATTATATCCTATTGTTTTTAAGCTGATATTTTATTCTTACGGTTTTAAGTTGGCATATTTTTGTTATACTTGTATTAATACGAACCATGTCAGATGTCAAGAGGTGAATAAGCTGTGTTGTGCTTAACGTGCGAGTGACAGTTTTTATATTGTTTGGGATTTGGTGCGATAAACATAAACGGTAAGTGGTAATTTCGTTTTTGTGTACACGTTGACTTTAGTCTACGTTCTCTATTTTATCTAAATACATGAATAAGTCTGTTACAAGAAAGATAAAATTTAAAATATTGCTATTGTAAATGATGACTTTTTCTTATAATTTTATTGAGTTAACTAGCTTTGCGCAATGTTAAAGGTGTTAATGTAATCCCTATTTAGTTGACCTGTAGGAAGAATATTGTAATGAATCATAATAATATTAATGAAATGCCTCATATTAAAAGTTGCGCCCGCGCAAAGCCAACAGTGTCAACCGTGGTCAAGTTGTTTAGTGGCGAAAGTTGTTCGCTCTTATTTCGAGGAAGCTTAAATTAGGAGTTTTATTTCACAACACTATTAAAAAATATAATTAAATACCTAAGCCTTTTTATAAAAAATATATAACAAATTAGTTACAAGTAGGTAATAAACTTACGGAATGGATGCTTTTATATTTTTTATATATGTTATATATGTTGAAATTAAAAAAAAAACATTAATTTATATAATAAATACCTGAACAACATTTTAAAATACACAAATTTTTTTTGTTTATAATTATCATTTTTATTATTCACTAACATAATCTTTTAAATTTTATTATAGTAAATGAAAATTTGTATTGATCTTTATATAAATTAGATTTTATATTTTATATACTTGTTAATTTGCCATATATTAAACTTATTAATATTATGAATGTGAAAGTTTGTGGTTGTGTGTGTGTGTTTATTTGTTATTTCATAGTGTTAACGCTCAATGGATTTAAGTGAAGTTTTTAATGGATGTACTTTACATAGTAGATTAACACATAAACTACTTTTTATCTACATACTGCGCAAGGAGAGCCACGGGAAAAACTAGTTATACAATGAGTACACTTATTGTATAACTAGTTTGACTAAATATTTTATCTCTTGTATTCTATTTAAATTTCACTTTCACTACGCTACCCAAAGTGAATTGTTAATTACCTTTTTTGTAGAGATTTGATAATCCAGTTTTTGTATATCTACACATATTACTATAATTTAAAACTAAATGATTTTAATTACATTTGTTATATGATTTTCATAATGTGTATTAAGTGCTAAAGGAGAAAAATAATCTCGAAGTTGCTGTATAGTTAATTTCTAATGTTATCTTTTATTAAAAAAAAGTTATATATTAATCTTTTCATTGTAATCATTATCACTATGGGATAGGATATAGGCCGTGGGATGTTGTAAATATGCTTTTCTGCTTTTTTGAAGATACAATTAATATTTCTTATTAAATCGCAATGGAAGGCTGTATAATGTATATCTTCCGTTGACATGTAAGTCTGCTCTTTAACTGTTAAAGACCACATACCTATATCACTGTTGGCAACAGAGTAATAATATACTATACAAACCTCTTATTGTGTAAGGTTCAAAAATTGCCAAACTATTGCTATAAGAAATATATAAGTCATGTATAAATTGTTCTATATTCATGTATGGGATGGAAGTTGAAATGAACTAGCATACAGCTTTGTTTACAAAGTAGATAGATAGTAATCTAGGATATAATCTATCTTGTTTTGAATTTCCCTTAAGAAGAAGAAAGGTAAGTTGCTAAAATATTTGTGTAAGATATTGTGGTTTCAGAGGTAAAATTACACTGAAATTTTAAATGTGCAACTTTAGTTACTTCTTCCCACTTTAATAGCCCAATGGACTTAAATGTTTTATGCGACTACTGTACGACCTTAATGTTTCTTGTAGTTTTCAAGACTTCAAATAATTAATCTGGAAATACCACAGTATAATCAATAAGAAAAACCCAATAAAATTAATGAAGTGCTTTTTATAAAAAAACATTTATTAACATAAACAATAAAATGGGAATTCCTAACATTATATTTTTTGTTTATGTATAAGTATTGACTTTGACTACCTACAAGTATTATCAAGTTTTATCCAATTCAACAATTTTTATATTATACTAGCGACTTATTCTGGCTTCGCTTCCCTAGGTACGGTTTAATTTGTTTGAGCAGAGTCATAATTATTTTTCTAAAATAAAAGTATCCTTAGAACATCAGCTACCTGCCACTGAAATCAGTCCAGCCTTTGCAGAGATTAGCTGGAACAAACAGACACAAAAATTTTAAAATTTGTGTTTTTCTTGTACCATATATGTGCATATAATTTCATATTTATTTTGACATTACAAACAAACACTTCATTTTTATTTATCTGTATAGACTTATTTGATACTTCAATGTTTATATAGAGCACAAAGAGTGATGTAGTAGTAGAAGGATTTTTTGTGAAGTTATTAGCAATTTACATTAGATTTGCTTGTGAGCGTCGCTATAGTTGCCTTACATATCAGCGGGTAGAAATAACAAACACACATACAAACCTTTGCATTAATTATTATAGTAGTCCTTATAATATAGATTAGTCATATTGCTGATTAGTGTGAATTATATTATATTATTGCATGTAATAACTATTTAATAGTAATTTTATATTTAAAACTATGTAGCTATAAATAAATTGCAATAAAAATAAAATTTTAATTACTTAAGTATTTTTTTATAATCCTTGATTAAAGATTAAAATATTGTACTTTATAATTTTACGAAAGCCATATTTTAATTTTAATAACAAGTTCAGCTTCAAAAAATGTGCAAATATCTTGGCGAAATCAAAAAAAAAGAAGAAAAGCTGCTTGAATATTTAAAAATGCTTCAATTTCTAACTTATGTATACATAATATTATATTTTAGGTCCTTGCCTATAATTCATTTTAATGAAAGTTCATGGATGAATTATAGAAATTGTGTGGGGATAAGAATCAATGAACTCTTTAGTAATGATTAAGTCAATATATCGAGCATCACACGTCAGTATTAAAAATCGATAATTTGATAAGTCAGGATACTAATAATATAAATGTGAAAGTGTGTTTGTTTGTTTATTTATTTGTTTGTTTGTCCTTCTTTCACATAGACACAGAATGAAGGATTGGCGTGATTTTTTGACTGAGAGGACTAGAGAGTGACATAGCGTACTTTTTGCCGCGGGAGATTATCTCATTTCCACGGGAAAACTCGTTTTATTACAATCCACAACAACTCATCATACCTATGTATGTATGTATGTATGTATGTATATAATATTAGCAGACCCGGCCACACGTTGCTGTCGTAAACATGTGAAAATCGTTAATTTTGCCATAAAAAAAATATAGTTTTATATAGTAACGTAAAGTTAAATTAATATTTACCTACTTAGTTGAAGAAAAAATTGCGGATTTATATTCTAAGTGACTTTTGGCTGTCGCTTTGTACGAGCGTGACTTTAATTTAGTTCCACAAAACTATTTTCATAAAAGTCCATTGTTGAATTCTGGACGTCGCATCACGACAATCGTTGTATTTGTAAAAGTTGCATGTACGTACCCTAAAGTCATTTTGCATGATCTTGTTCTTTTTCAAATGCCTTAAATGTATATTAAAAATATAGCTCTATATCTAAGTAAGACAGGAGTTTTATAAAAAAAAACTTTTAAAGTCTACTTACTCAACGTACAATGTATAATAATAATCGGGCATCAGCACAAGCATGAGCTTTGTTTTGCAATAAACGTAGTATCTATTGTGCGAGGCAATGAATCATTGTTTTATAAGCCCACGAGGAAATCTTCTCTCATCGATGAGGTTGTTACACTCGAAAGGTCATTCTTACGTTCTAAGTAATAATGAATTGATGCGAAATGCAAAATATAGGCGGTATTACATATAGAAACTTAATGTTTCCGGGCCACTTCACCCGTATAGCACAACTTTGTCGATAAACCGCTACTCGGCGTCATCGTGACGTTGCCAAATGTCAGATCTTGCCGGGAAAAGCATATCTCTTCGTGTTAAATGAACTAAAACAGGTAACTGACTTTATAAGTCGATGGTTTTCGTAGCTATCGGTCCATTAGATAGAGTACGAATGATTTTTAAATATAACGGTTTTTATTATTTTTACAACTTATGAATTACGCGAATATTTGACATTTTAAATAAAATAAAACTATCTTTTCGGATTATTTCGTTGATGTATTGTTCCCGATGTTTCGAATGCTTTATAGCAATCATGGTCACGGGAGAGACTGAGGTTATAAACACATATACTTGTTATAGACAGTGCCTACCCACTTTTTTACAAAAATGATTTCAAAGATTCAAAAATGGCACTAAAGTACCGTACAATATTTGTTGATTTTTATTTCTGAACATTTTTTTTAAATGTTTATAAATAAAAAGATACTTTTATTTTATTTAAAAAACTTATGAATTTACCATTATTCAGAGGAAATTTAGATAATTATTTACTTTAAACACGCTTATTTCAATTTTGTTTACCGCGAATGCGCAATCTCCAGAAAGATTTAAGCGTACCTAATGTATTAACGTCAGCTAATCGTCCAACATAAATACGTCGGAGCGCACTAAACGTTTCTTGTTTAGCCATTAATAGCTGTAGATATGAAGTTTGGAATAGAAATTAAATTAGAGGTTTATTATTCCTTTACTAAATGCATATGAAATTATATTTGGTGCTTATAAGAAAAACACAATTTTTAAAATTTTTGTCTGTCTGTTGGTTCCGGCTAATCTCCGAAACGGCTGCACTGATTTTGATGGGACTTTCATTGGCAGATAGCTGATATTATAAGGAGTAACATGGCAACTTTTATTTTAAAAAAAGAATTAGGGTTTCGTTAAAAAAAAGTAAAACGTACGTAGTTTGCCAAAAGGTAGTTCTACCATATATGATATTATAAATATATGTAGCGAGGATAAGTTGCTTCTATTGTATATTTTGACAACTATTTTACCTAATATTTCAAGGAGACGAACGTTTCGGAATAACCGCCAAGACAGTAAATGCGGATGTAAAATGTAGTTTGTTAGAATGTTTTAAAGTGAGTGAACGGGTAGCCTTGCGTTGTCAGTAAAATATGTTTTATAGCGTTCGGTCCGGTAAAAATAACGATTAAGAATTTCGTCAAGGCTTCTAATTATTTTAATTATGTATCTATTATTATTTAGTATTAAAATAAGTACATTCGTTCATTCCTATAATATATTATATTGTAAGAATTAATGTATTTTAATTTTTAATATGTCCAAATCGGTAAGGTTAACTTATTAGATATATATAGATTCTTTAATTTGTCATTGAAATTAATAATATATATATATATATATATATATATATATATATATATATATATATATGTTCCGGGATAAAAAGTCTATGTGCTATTCCAGACTATAGTCTATCTCTGTTCCTGTTCTTTCCTGGGCAAACTCGCTCCAACGTAGACCTTTTATCTATGCCTTCGAGCTAAGATGAAGGTCACGAATAAGCCCATTTGTAATAAAAAAAAACATCTATATGGTCTTATAATCGTATTTATTACGTGTACTAGTGCTATTGATAGAAAAACACGCCGTAGTAATATTTTAATATACTTACGAGTAAATAATATAATAACGATCTAACATTTCTTTTTCAATGAAGTGGTTTATTAGTTATGATTTATGAGTAATTTGTCTTTGACTTTATTTCAAAGATAATAACCATTTATTGATAAAGATATTTCATTTCAATATTTTATCAATGAATGAATGAATGAATGAATGAATAATGTTATTTAAGACTTCATGTAGTGTTTACTTTAAGTAAGAATTTAGTCATGGAATATCTTAAGTATAATATTCTTTTACGGAAATACTTTCACAACTTTAGGAATAAAGTTGGTTTACGCTTATATTAAAGTAATAAAAAGCGAAAGTGAAATTTATTATCCTTGCGCTTACAACAACTGGCAATTTATTACAACTTTAATTGTGGCCAATAAAGCCTTGGAAAATATTGGAACTCGTAAAATTTATGCATTAATAATGGCGTTCTTAAAACTACTTCAGCGTTTTAAAAGTCACAACTATGTATGCTGCTGTTCAACACTTACTCTATTTCCCTATTGCTTCAATAAGGTTTTAACAGATTTGTTATAGGTTTTCTGAATAAAGTTTTTTTTTATCTATCATTAAGTAGGTAGACATTTAAGAGCTTCGTTCAACACTAGATTCATATTCCGCCCTTGGATATTATCCACACATATGATAAAATTGTAACTAAGCCGAATCTGTACATTAAATATTTTTTGGAAAATTTTATTGTAATAAACATTATTATTTATTATCGATACAGAGGCCGAATCTATAATTTTTAGAATTTTTGTCTGTCTATCTGGCTGTCTGTTACCGCGTCACAGAAAAACCACTGGAGGGATTTTGATGAAATTTGGTATGATGATAGCTGGTTAACGATCCGGGTCAACATATAGGATACTTTTTACCGCGGGAAAATATCTCATTTCTGAGGAAAAATGCTAAAACTGCAAAAATTGCAATTAAGCGTATACTAATATGTAAAACCTAAGAATTTGGTTTTTGGTCACCTGAACGCGGGCGGAGCCGCGGGCAATGCTAGTTATAGGTATATAATATGTATTATATTAACACGGTTTTATTAACTTCAATTATTTCTTACTAACTACGTAATCATATGTTGCAAGTAGATCTTCGAGATTTTTGCGTTAAACTAAAATTACTATTTCATTCTATTAAATATCTAATTTAATAAGTATAAAACCAACATTTATATATTGTTACTGTGATTACTTATTTTGTTTTTAGTCGAGGATGTATTTTGTTAAAGTATTACCCATATTTTATAAGCCATGAATTACTTATTACGCATAGAATACGATTGAAACATTTTATATATTTATTTTATTGCTTAGACAGGCCTGTCCACTGTAATCGTCACCCGTTTACGCTTCTCGCAGATTTACGGGTTCTCCTGATGACATAACTTTGCTGCGAATTACCCCATAAAAGTTATTTGTGTGCCCTATTTTTCTGCTCACGTAACTAGTATTGAATACAATGAACTCTGATAAGAGTGTAGGACTCCTTTAGTCTATGACAAGACGTGTTAGACGTAGTTCTCTAATACATCTAATAAATATGACTAACCCACAAGTTTCCTGTGTTAATAATTGGTATTATGATATCATACCATAAGTATTTCCTATCTATTGACGTGTATCATCTTCTAACTATTATCATGTCAGTACTTATCAATATATTTTATACTAGCATTGCCCACGGCTCCACCTGCGTTCAGGTGACCAAAAAGCAAATTCTTAGGTTTTACATATTAGTATACTCTTACAATGCAGTTTTTGTATTTTTTCTCAGAAATGAAATATTTTCCCGCGGTAAAAAGTATCCTATATGTTGACCCGAATAACCAGCTATCACCATACCAAATTTAATCAAAATCCCTCCAGTGGTTTTTCCGTGATGCGGTAACAGACAGACAGACAGACAAAAATTCTAAAAACTACAGATTCGGCCTCTGTATCGATAATAAGGTCTATTTCAATAAGATTTTCCAAAAAATATTTAATGTACAGATTCGGCTTTGTTACAACAATTTTATAACCTATATGTATAGATTTAAAAGGTTTTCTTTAACTCGCTAAAATATATATTTGTTTATATTTTAAGTAAGATAAAAATATAATCAGTAATGTTACGGCAAACTTTAATATTAAAATATTTTCCTTCGGGGATAAAGTAAAGAAGTTTCTGCTTCTGCGTAGTAAGTAGTACAGTGTCTGCGTCCATTGCAACAGATTAACGCTAGTTCCCCCACAGATAGTTCTAAAAATATATTTTTTTTATTTTCATTTCATGTAATTTTACCATTCGTCAAACTTGTTTTACGCTTTTGTACTTAGTATTGCTTAACAACCGTGTGACATGATTTATCCTTTTGTTAGCATATCAACGCCAATTGAAGCATGTCTGTTACGTGTAACATTAGTGAGCAACATCGATCAAAACTCACGCCAACGCGCACCAGGTTTATTTGTCGGTCTATTTTTGTATATAATATCGTTGCAATTATTTCGCGGAATCCATTTAAGGGTATATTTATATGCGTGTCACGGAACTACGTCCTTCTTATGAGGTCGACATGAAATTAAATAATGAAGCTTATCAGCACTCAGACAACAGCGACGTGACTGCTTGTTTCCGGGATTTTTGCACACCTGCAATATCTTAGTCACTTATTATATCAGAATTAGTCACTTATTACTTTAGGAATATTTAATATAATATCTCGGGCTCGCTCTTAGGTACGTTGTAACGGTTAGTGTGGAATACATAAACTATATATAACATAAGCTTGAGGAATTGTTGTGGGTTGTATTATTATAACGTGTTTCCTGTGAAATCAGATAATCTCTCGCGGTACAAAGTAGCCTATATCACTCTCCAGCCATTTAACTACGTCCACACAAATCACACTAATCCATCACTTTATTTCGACGTGAAAGAACGACAAACAAACAAATAAACACACTTTCACATTTATAATATTAGTATTATTCTATAGTAGTATCCAATACGTATATAGAGCTGTTTGTTTTTGTTTGTTTGAACTTGTTGATCTCTGGTAACTGTATAGTTTGTTTTTTTTATTAGTTATAGTTTATCTAAGACTACGAGAAAATCTTTAGGACCAGAGTAACTAGTACGCTAGTTAAAAAAATAATAATACGTTATTAAAATTATGTATCTCAATGAGGTACTTAATTATCTAATAAAAAATAAAATTTAAAAATATCTTTTTAATAAAATATAATTTTTTGAAAAATAATAATAATTAATGTCTAAAAAAGTAAAATGGGTCTGTACAACTTACAAAAGATATTTTTTAAGTATAAACGAATATCATCGTGTTCTCGCAAGTATTTTCCACTTTATAGTAAAAAATCCATGCAGTCGATATAATCGATGTACAAGTACCAAAAATGAAAAGATAATTTATTTATAGTGATATATTTTGTTGTATTTCAATACACTATTGCCATCCTTGGCACGTAAGTTTATGCTTATTGCATTATTCTAGACTGTAATTCGATCCGAGGTAGCCGGACGACGTAAACGTTTCGCAGGCTGCGCCTAGAGGCTCTAATCTATTTACTCATTGCTAAGGTTGAGAGGTTTCCTAAGGTTATATAACTTTCTTTGTAAAATTATCTAAACTTTCACTTGAATAAAAAGATTCTTTCTTTATCATTATTTAAATATTCATATACAGTTACAAGTTATATCTGTTTATTTACATAGCATCATAAAATGCTATGCCACAGCAAAATCTGGACATTTGTGTTTGCGAGATTGTATCTTAAGCATTAACTAGGTTTATTGCGGACCCGATAGGCCTCATTTCGTTTGCCTCTAATTGGTCTATAAACACTTATCTAGAACATTCCATCCACTCTTCATTGCCACTCTTGCCTAAATTGTTAACAAACAATCTGACGACTGCGAATTAATAATCGCTATTATTGTTTTGACCATTATTATCTACATATGCTCTTGTGACAAGAACTTTGTCATCGTTTAATCTGAAAAGCTTCTAATTCAATGCGTCATATTATCAAGCTACTTATGGCACATTTGAGACATGATGAAATTGGTTGTTGAAAATGATTATCTTATAACGTATATTATTATTATTTTGTACAAAATATCGCGGTGATACTAGCGCGAATGACCTTAGAAACTGGAGCGCAACGTAGAAACATATCATAAATTCAACTATATAAGGTTTTCCCGCAGCTAGTTGCCTTTTCGAGTGAACTTCCTTTCAGCCCCGGGAATATGTTCGCTTTGTTTTGTTGTGTTTGCGAATTACGTGTGGCAAATTGTCGGATTACAAAACTTGTAAGTTGAACGGTCAACAGCACAGAGAAATCTTCTTACGAGATGACTTTACAAGCTCCTTTTGTTTTTTGATGATCGAATTTGTTTGTTTCCATAACATGGGATAAATATAATAAGTTGCCAGTAACGGAATTTGAATAAGGCTTTTTTGGTTTTGCAAATTTGGTGTTGTTTTGTTTGCAACATTTCGTAAATTACCAAATCGTTGCCAGTAAAGAATATTTGCGGCTGGCACGTCGTTTTGGAACTTAACTGTATTCCTGTTTTTGAAAATAATAACGTTATCGGTGATTTATCTATGTTTCCTTTTAGAAACAGGCGATCTGTTTACATTTTCCTTATACTGCGCAGTATAAGTTTAAGCTTTAGTTCTACTGTTTGCTAGAGTGGGTAAGTAATAAATTCTAGAATAATACTGTTTAGTATTTACTAATATCATTCAATCAGTTATTAGCTCAATTATTTATTTTACATAGGGGTTTTAATCTACATTGATGTCATTTTAATTTAATCGCGTATTGAATAATCAGAGACTGTAAAAATATATGATGCATGGAAGAAGATATGGAGACGCAAAGATCCACCCCACCGCAAAATCAGTAGGGCTTACCTCGTTATCGTGTGTGCAGTAAAAATTTTCACCTGTTCTGCCGTTTTGGGAGCCGCTTGGGAATGCTGTCGGCTTGAATTTTCTTCGTTTACTTGGCGTGAAAATTGTCAGTTTTGTTTTGTTGAAAGTTTTCTCTAAATTCTTGCGATGAACATCCATACTAATATTATAAATGTGAAAGTGTGTTTGTTTGTTTGTTTGTTTGTTTGTTTGTTTGTTTTTTTGTTTGTCTTTCTTTCAAGTCGAAACGGAGTGACGGTATGGCGTGATTTTTTGTGTGGAGATAGTTGGAGAGCTGGAGAGATATTTATGATCAGAATTACTTGAAACTTGGTATTAATGCACTTCAATAAAATTAAATAATTACGTGTTTTAGCATTTTTAGAAATTCATTGTATAAGGGTGTAAAATTGGGGATAAAACTTTGTATGAAACTAACTTTTTAGACATTTTTTTACACTTTATACGCGAGCGAAGCCGCGGGTTCTGCTAGTAATATATAAACGTTTAGAATTGATGTAAATTTGTTTAAAATTTCTGAACAAAATGTTTTTAAAACAATGTCATCCTTAATATTTATCGTCTAAAATATAATATATCAACATAAGCTCATTAATTTAGTGCTGTTTTATAATGAAAAGGATTTAAAAAAAGATAAAATTAGACATTTATATAATATCTAGTTTAACTTTGAATCTTCTTACATTCTTTTAATTTTGCATTGACAATAAAAATACACTGTTCGTTGGCAGTTAAAGAGTCTTAAGTTGGAAAAGGCAATATGAAGCTGTTTCTGCGACGCAATCTACTAGGATTGGAGAAGACAGTTCAATATAAAATTATAAGAACAAGACAATGTTAACTCAAACACGATGTTGCTGAATCGTAATAATAAATATATTGTTGGGCCATTAACACACATCACCATCTATTTCCATGGTAAGCTACGAGGCTTGTGTTATGGATACCAGATAGCTGATATAGTACACATATATAACTTTAAATACATACATATTATAAATATAAACACCCATGACTAGAGTACAAACATTCGTGCTCATCACACGAATGTCCCCAGCGAGACTCGAACCCGCGACACTGGCACAGCAAGTAGGGTCACTACAAACTGAGCCAAACGTGTCGTCGTAATACTGGATCCATTATAATAGACTATAATATAGATCAAGATTAATATGTTAGACAATATATCAGGTGAGGTTTTGAATTGCAAATCACCAAACGGATGTCAAAACCGAGAGCAATAATTTGCCGTTTATATGGAGTACTAAATATTCATTATCCTTTGAAATAGACATTACAAATAATAACTAAATTTTACGCTAAATATTACCTCATCCATTTAAAAGCTATATGAATAATACATACCAAATATCAAAACAACAGTAACAATAATGTTAGATAATGACACATCACGTTCCTACAAATAATATATGTATATTTATGTACATATGTACATACATCCTATACATATAATAAAATTCTAACGAAGTCGAATCTGTGCATTAAATATATTTTGGAAAACCTTATTGACATAGACTCTATTATCGATACAGAAGCCGAATCTATAGTTTTTAGAATTTTTGTCTGTCCGTCTGTAAAACAACTGCTTAGATTTTGATGAAAATTGGTATGATGATAGTTGGTTATCCGGGTCAACATATAGGATACTTTTTACTGCGGGAAAATATCTCATTTCTGAGAAAAAATACAAAAACTGCAATGTAAGAGTATACTAATATGTAAAAACTAAGAATTTAGTTTTTGGTCATCTGAACGCGGGTGGAGCCGCGAGCAATGCTAGTATGTAATATGTTTATAAAAGAGACTTATAAGAACATAATATTGCGTACGTTTATTACCAACATTATTTGGGTGAAGTAGTGCAAATATTATATTCCACTGAAATATATGTATTTTATCGAAGCAGCCAGCAAATCTGTTTGTATTTATGTATAAAGAACTGTTTGTGCACAAGATATTTTTGAAGTTATACTTCATTTGGGACGTTTGAAAAAAAAATATGAGAGTAAAGTTTTTACGATGCGCGCGCACCCCGACAGCCAAAAAACGACATGATGAATTTAACTGTTAACTGTTTGTTGCCATGGTAACCATTATTATTGTTTGACAAATGATATATAATATTATATTCTTTCCTTAAATGATATTCTATAAATATATGATTGTATTATGACTAATACGAGTATGCCTTATTTAATTATTTTATTAATTTATCATTCCTTTTACAAACAGAGAGTTGTGACATACGGTATGAAATCTTTAGCTATATTTGTTCTGTTACGCCAAAGAAGTACTTATAACTTCTTAAAGTGCGTATTATCAAGTACTCAAGAATTAAGCTAAGCAAGTTAGAATATTACATTGCTAGATATTATATTTTTATTAATCATAGTATTAGTTTATTCGAGCCAATTTCCTACATTTTTTAACCCCCCACGCAAAAAGAGGGGTGCTATAAGTTTGAAGTCGATGTCTGTCTGTCTGTCTGTGGCATCGTAGCCCTCAAACAGATGGACCGATTTCGATGCGGTTTTTTTCATTTGAAAGCCAGTTTCCTTGCGGTGTTTCTTAGCTATGTTTGGTTAATATCGGTCCAGCAGTGTAAGAGTATCAGCTCTTTTCCAAAATGATGTAAGGCATTTTGGCGTATGATTACTCGATTAAGTGCTTCACGCGTGCCAGTGTAATCGTTAAATGACAATAAATTGGCAAGGGGTTTTTTTTAATTTTTAATTTATACTAATAGTGTCGTAATTATTATTGTTTCTAGTATTCAAATTACTAGTAAATATACAATACTATTAATCTATGTTTTTAACATTGTTAAAAAATAAAAATTGTTTATTGTAATGATTATGGTGTAAGAGTTTTTTTTATAGATCAGCCCCAAGTCCCGACGATAAAAAATAGCCAATACCATTCAATATACATTTTTAATAAACAAAGTTGGCGAAGATATCGTCTAGTGATGTACCGAATATCCGTATCTTGACGCGGATATGTATTTTTTACGACCCGGCACATCTCTAATATCAGTACGTGGGTACAGTAAAAAACATACTAATCCTTTGTAAAGTCGGTTAAATAACAGCAAAAACGCACGCTAATCCGTTGTTGCGTGAAAGAAGGACACAAATACATCTTTACGAGGTAAAACGTGTGTAAAGATTGTGCACTGTACAATGAAATTAGATTATAACAAACGCCTACGTGCGTGTTGCGCTGGATAATGTGTGAAGAGTGTGCTGACGTCATTGCTCTGAGTTAAAACATCATTTCGCAAGTTACATTAATCGATTGAGACGTTATTAAAGATTTCTTATGGCTTTTGTTCACCCAAACTTCATTCGAGTAAAAATGATGTTATGTACAAGCTATTTTTTAAGTTTTATTATGCCTATAAATATATTCCAAAATAATATTTAGTCTTAATAACTAAAGAAACGCCACCGATACATTACTTAGACTATATCCTACTATTATTATAAACGCGAAAGTTTATAAGAATGTATGTACCTACTGCTTACACTTTCACGCCAGAACGGCTGAACCTATCTGGATGAAATTTGGCACGAAGATAGATTAATTATAGTCTAGAATAACATATAGGCCACTTTTTATCCCGGAAAAATATACGGTTCCCGAGGGATAGATTTGTTTCGTTTTATTTAATTTTAATATTATTTAATAATCTTAAAATCGAGACTATCCTAAGTTAGAATTTAAATGAGCTTTACACACGGCGCCAGCTGCTATAGGTAATATTGTTAGGTGTGTCACGTTTAAATTGTCACGATGTGTGTTTTCCGTTGTCAGGAAACTTACGTGGTCAAGAAATCGTTACCAAGTTACATAACTTTGTGTTTGCCTTACGTGAAGTGTTAACGATTGAACTTACAAATTATACGCTTATTTATAACTGTTATTATTCTTTATTCTAGTATTGCTTTTGACAAAAAAAACCTTTCTAAATGACTTATTTGCCCTTTTATCAGAGTAAGCTTAAATAGGTTCGTATTTAGGTCACTCAAAGAAAACGTATGTATTATGAAATCAAATATTTGTACCGAGTTCAGCGTCGAGTAGCGTACCTTGGCCTCAAAAGTCCATTGTTTCTCTCCACTGCCTGCAACGCTGCAAGCTACGCTTGATGAGAACCGACCTTGCCCTAGACTCAATGGCAAACGTTTAACATTCATTGGTTCATGTTAAGCCGGAAAAGGAATAGATTTTATCGTAATACCAACTACGGAACCGGTTTCCGAATAGAAATTATATATGCGTATATTATAAAACGCTGTTACGAGTGCCAGTAGCGTCTTTGATTCTCTAATGCTTGTATCAGATCGGCATATTTCTCAGTGCTTTACAAATGTATTATATGATATGACCATATAATCCATACTAATATTATAAATGTGAAAGTGTGTTTGTTTGTCCTTCTTTCACGTCGAAACAGAGTGATGGATTGCCGTGATTTTTTGTGTAAAGATAGTTTGAGCGCTGGAGTGACATAGGCTACTTTTTACCGCGGGAGATTATTTTATTCCCACGGGAAAACACATTATTCCAAAAAAATATTTATGGTTAGAATTACTTGAAACTTTGTATTAGTACTTTTTAATAAAATTAAGTGAATACGTGTTAGCATTTTTCGAAATTCATCCTATAATGGGGGTAAAATTGGGGAAGAAAATTTGTATCAAACTAACTTTTTAGAGATTTTTTGATTCTGCTAGTACTTAATACATTAAATATAAGTATAATGTAATAATATAGATAGCATCTTGCATATCGGAAGAAATACTGGTAATTGTTTACTTGCGAATTACAGGATGCAATCATCACGCAATGCGAGCAGTTGAATAACCAACCTAATTAGCAATTGAAGCGTACGAGTATAGAGCTGTTCGTATTTTGTTACAACACTCCTGACCGCGTCGGCTTTATGTGGATAAAAACATAATAAATATCACATCACGAATATTTGTTTATGACAAGTTTCTTAGTTAATATAGTTTGTTAGCTTCAACTTAGGTAGAATTAATTGACAGTATATTTGACCGACTTGTAAAAGAAAGAGGTACACAATTTTTTTTAAAGCGGCCATTCATAATATACGTCAGGCAAGATTTTATCTTTTTAAACTCCCCTAACCCCCCATTATAAAACAATAAGTATCTGTAATAACGAACATGAAATAATAAATATTTCTGTTATTTTTCAAATGTTCCGAAATATCTGTTAAAGTCATTATATTTATAAATATGGAACGAATTGTTTACTGAACTCAGAGAAACATTTGCAAAATTTTTTGATGAGCTGCGAACTTCACGTTTCCATAATATATTTTATGAATTGGCCCCAAAGTAGGTAATTATTTATTTTATTTTGCTAAAGATTAAAAATTAAAAAAATATAATTGTCTAATTTAATTTCATAATTGATTAAAATATAAATATCATCAAAAATATATACAACATTTTTGTTTTTATGTATTATATTAGTGTAGAAATTCAATATTCGTTTAATAGTGAAAGGATTGACGTGAGAGGCATTCAAATTGAAGACAATCTTCGCTTTACTTACGTAATGATATCTGGTTTAATCTTCCAAGATGTGATATTCTGAAGTCGGTGAAGCAATTATTTTGCATAATATAAAGAGATTCAATTTCAAATATCGAGCGATGAAATTTATATTACCATTTTCCTAAATAGCAGTCTTTTTTTTAATTTAAATTTTCCATATATGCATATGTATGTAGCTTACACTCTCGGCTTTACAAGGTTGTGTGATATTATTGTTAAGTTTGAAAATAAAAAGTTTCATAGAAATCTGTTCAGTTACTGTCATGAAGAATTTTTTTTTACTTATGAAAAAATGCGTATTTTTAAATATTTAAAAAAAGTATAGGTACATAGTACATACTTTGCATCTGTGTCACTCACTAAGGCCGAATCCGTACTTCGTTTATTTGAATTATAATATATTATGTGCTATTACGATTCTTTGAATACAGACCTATAACCAACCATACATATTATCTAATATGTATTTAAAAGAATAGATACCTATAGGTTTAGAATAAAGTCGAAATAAAAATGTTTATCAGTTTGGACTTGACTATTTTCTCATGTTATTTCCTTTAGGCAATCTATTATATAATAAAATTCTAAGTCGAATCTGTAGGTTAAATATTTTTTGGAAAATCTTTTTGAAATAGTCAATATTATCAATACACAGGCGGAATCTATAGTTTCAAGATTTTTTGTCTGTCTGTCTGAGAACAAATCACGAGAAAACTACTGGACCGATTTTGATGAAATTTGGAATGATGATAGCTGGTTATCCGGGTCAACATATAGGAACCTTTTTACTGCGGGAAAATAACTCATCTCTGAGATACCTGTACTAACCATTAAAAAGGTACCTTTAGCTAGTTAAAAAATATTTTTATTGAATCCAAGGTTATATTTTGTGATCGCTTAGTTCAACATTAACAGTTCGAAAGAAATACAAAATACTTATTCGGTGACAATAGATGACTTTCACTTTTAATACTTCTTTATGCTATGTCTGAATTCAATTGTTATTTCTCATGATATCTTTTTTTCTGACTCAGTAAGTACTTTCTTAAATCACAGTCTAATTTTGAAGATTCGTATAACACTGATGGTACCGGAGTTCTAATAAAACCTTGTCTTGATTAATCTCACAAAAGGCTACTGACATACCGATGTAACAAAGAGAATAAAGCCTGAAAGGGGGTTGACTTGAGGATGTAAGAGGGCTAGAGTAAACCTAAGTTAAACGGTAGTTGACTTAGCAAGCGCGTTGACAACCTTACTGGATGTAGTCCACTATGACAATAAGACAACACAGTCCACGTGGAAAACCTTTGCCTTTTGTCTATATCTTTAGGTTTTATTAAACAAGATTAATTATCAACACCTTTTGAGAGGCGTAGTCGCCCCAACAACAGCTGCAAATTTTAGTCTGCGCGCGCATCTTGTTAACGGATGGTTGGATTTAAATATACTTTATGAAAAACGGAAAAAACTATGAAAATGGAAAACCTGAAGCGGGTTCAAACCCCGTGTTTTGCACCTCTGTTATTTTCATGTACAAATCATTTTCAACATGATTAATGAACAAATGAAATATGGCGAAGAAAACTTGTATGTCTGAAAGCATTTAACTTACTTTAGAACTTAAGGCTTATTAAAATGGCTTTATTATTATTACTATATAATTTATTACCGACCTCAAAGTCTAGGAAAGTTTTATTTTAGTTTTCATTTAAAACAATATCAGTCATTAAAACACTGTTTTTGTTTGATACAGAGATCTACTGAAAAGAGATAAACTGGAAAATACCCAATATATCTAAATAATATACTTAGTCGATTCTTAATTTTGATACATTGAAGTTTATATTGTTATATTTCAAAACCGTAAAAATTTAGTTGTTTACAAGCAGATATTATTCCACTGATCCAGTCGCGATTGTAAATTTTCAGACTTATAGTCAACATTTACAATGCAGTGGGAGTGTTCGTTTTATGGCGCTAGAGGTTCAGACCCGCATACAAATTACAGGTGGCACTTTCTCGTTTTACAACATCGTTAGCCGTTCCGAAATATTATGTCGCTAAGTGCTTACAATGTTTCTATAAAAATTTTGGGAAAATCTTTCTAACATCGCTCATATTTACCTATACCTATATCGTGTAAAATTTCATATATGAAGTAAAACGTACAAATCAATATACTTTTTGTTAATTTTTCAATTATTTCAGTTCTAACTAGTAATCTAATAATAATTTTATATGGGAATACAAAATGAAACAGCGGTGTACAATATGACATCCGAAAAAGAGAAAGATTGCGATAATAAAAA
Organism: Brenthis ino; assembly: GCA_921882275.1. NCBI lineage: Eukaryota > Metazoa > Arthropoda > Insecta > Lepidoptera > Nymphalidae > Brenthis > Brenthis ino. Next base: position 21,691,309 of record OV170232.1, on the reverse strand, counting down.
ATAATTTTACAGATACGATATGAACAATATTGATGACATTATGGTTTGTGATTAACTTATTTTAACACTTTTTTTATTAATTATTTAATTAACTATTATATTATATAAATAGCTCAATACATAAAGCTTTCACAGTCTGATTTTAATTATTCTACTCGTGACGGCCAAAAATATATGTACACGTGAATAATAATACAGAAAAGGCTGCATTATAAGCGTAAGATCTGTAATTAGGCCATATATAAGCTACTTACATGCTAATATCCCCCAACGAATACATATATTACTGTATAATAAGCTATAAAATATTAAAATATGCAATGCTTTTTAAATAAAACTATCTTTTCGGATTATTTCGCGGATTTATTTAGATTTTTGGTTCCCGACGTTTCGAATGCTTTACAGCAATCATGGTCACGGGAGAGACTAAGGTCTAAGGATAGACGTCTCAAAGGTGTTATACATTTGTTACAGACAGTGCCTACCCACTATTTTACATTTTTTTTTAAAATACTTAGAAATAAAAATCAATAAATATTGTAAGGTACTTTGGTGCCATTTTTTTAATTTTTGAAATCATTTTTTCTCAAAGATTATTACATAGTTATTACAGACTGTAATAAGTAAACTAAAAATAGATATTAGAATTTCGTCGTTTAATTATCACTTGCTTAAAAATCTGCTTTTAATACTAACTATTACCTTCATATGACCCTGGTATATAGGATAGGACCCTTCATGTGTGGTTACATCACTTGTGGCAATGTTAATGAGCTAGTTATTGAATGAAGGATTGTTTAGGTCATGTGTTGAACATTTTCCTCTATTTTGTATATTCTCAGACTCTCAACGTCCTATGACGATAACTTGATTCATAATTTATTAACAGATGCCATGTTAGATAAATCGTTATAATAAATGTTTATTATTATAAAATATATACTGTACACTTGTACACCCATAAAGCATATTACTATTTATTTTTTATTGTAAACACGGCTACGACGAATTGTTAATAACTAAAGGAGTGTAAAGAATAAAATAATTTTTACTTAGGTTTTTGGTATTTTTTATTAATTACAGCAGCAGAATTATTCACCTAAGTTGTTCAGAGCTGGTACTGGTACTTGAGTTAATTTTTGCTTATATAAAATCAAAATACTCCGTAAAGCTTAAATGCTATCTGTGTAAGTAGAAAAGTGTAAAATAAAATTCTTAAAGGATATTATTACAAGTGACAATGTTTCGAATAAAAGAGAAACTTCATTAAACTAAAGAGAAAGTAATTTATATCGAGCGAGTGAGATTTTTTTATTACGCAAAACTTATTTTAATGCTTGTGATTACAGTGTTTCATGTTACGACTTTTTGTTTTTAAAGTATACCTAATATGTAATCTGAATACTTACCATGTCCTTCCTTGTTGACGCAAAGTTTTGAGACTCGACAAATGAGTAGTCAATAGAAAGTTGAAATAGATCTATTAAAAGTATGTTATTTATTTAAGAACTAGCGGTTCACCCTCGCTTTGCTCGGGTTCGGGATAACAAAAACAATCCTATCCCATGGGGACAGTACATTTTTCCCGGATAAAAAGTAGCCTATGTGTTATTCCAGACTATAATCTATCTCTGTGCTAAATTTCATCCAGATCCGTTCAGCCGTTCTGGCGTGAACGAGTAACAAACATACATACTCACAAACTTTCACATTTATAATATTAATACGACTATTATTATGTGAGCCCCTTAATTAAAAAAATTAAAAGAACAAAGTTTTTTGTAACTAAAAAGAAAAACTGACTACATATCACTAATAGTATTTATATTATCCAAAAAAAATTAATTTTGGGACTTCTTTCAAGTTTACATTACTTGAGGTACTTACAACTTATTCATTAGAAAAGAGTCATCAGAATTGGTTATCTGTTAGCTAAAGATATAGTTAGTGTAACACTGTATTCAAGAAGTATGTATTCAGCCCTTTTTAATGTCCCACTGCTGTGCACGGGCCAAAATTCAATACGAGAGGGATCAGGCCCTAGTCGATTACGTTGGGAAAGTGCGGGTTGGCGGACTTAACGTGTCTTTCGAAAACTTGCTAAGTTCTTTCATACATGCAGATTTCCTCACGATGTTTTCCTTCACCTTAACACAAGTAGTAATCGTGTTGGAAATGATTCTCATATGAAAATATCAATGTTCCGAGACCGGGATTTGAAGCCGTTTCGTTATATATTATTCAAGAAGTACCTTACATTTAAAGTAAGTCTAAAATAGTTTTCGTGACGTTCATCCTGTTACGAACAGTTTCAAAATATTATTTTTAGCACAGCTGTTATGTTAAACCTGTAATTTAGTTTAAACATCAGAATTAATAGCTTTTTATATTGTAACTAGCGACTCACCCTCGCTCCGCTCGGGTTCGTCCCTACTTACGTTTTAACGTTTAGTATCGATTTCTCAGAGATGAGATATTTTCCCGCTGTAAAAAGTATCCTATATGTTGACCCGGATAACCAGCTATCATGATACCAAATTTCATCAAAATCCCTCCAGTGGCTTTTCTGTGATGCAGTAACAGACAGACAGACAGACAGGCAGACAGACAAAATTTTTAAAAACTATAGATTCGGCCTCTGTATCGACAATAATGTTTATTTCAATAAGATTTTCCAAAAAATATTTAATGTACAGATTCGGCTTAGTTACTTGTTTGTTTCTTGATGTAAATTTTGAAGCGTATTACAAGATTATATATGCCTATGATTAAACTTCGAAGAATACGACAATCAGATAATACTCGTACATCTGATGGAAATAACGAGCAGGCATGAGATATTCGTCGCGGGCTGTTTAATTTGTTAAATTGGAAAGAAACATCGTATTGTACTCGGAATTAGGTTTGTTTACGGAACGCACTCGCTCGTAACAAAGGATCCCTCCGTCGGAAATAAGTGAATGGAATAAATGAAATGTCCTATAAAGTGGATAGGATGCGGCCGTTCAAAGTATTGTGCTTATTATACTGCAGCCATTCCCGAGACTTGGATGTTACTTTGATAGACTTTATACTCTGTGGCAATCGACTGGCGGATTTGAGGATTTAGTGCTAATAGACGATGTAAGGCTATGCGCCAATAATGAAAGAGTCTACTTGGATTATTGTCCCATATAATTATTTATAATAATTAAGTCAACTGTAAGCTATAGGGCTTTTAGCTATTAAAATACCTATCTATATAGGTATAGAAAAAAAATTCAAGATAGCACTAGGGTAGTGCATTTCAAACCGTCATCCGAAAAATAAATTCTAACTCAGAGTCTGATCTTGTAGTTAAATCGAATCTTAAGTATAGGACAGATAAATAAATACAAAATGCAAGTATACGCGATACAGTTAGAAAGTTAGATGCCTTATGTGATAATTGAATTCCATATATAATTCGTAAGGCCGAGTTGCCGCCAGCGGCAGTGTATAACGGGTATAAGATGGAGCTTAAACTGTTAAGAAACAGGACGCCGTCTCGAGGATTATTTCTAATACCTACTTACGTCGTAAAATATACATTGTTGTGATCCAGCTTTGTTTTAATGAGTATTGAAGTAAAACATGTCGTTGATAGAATTTTTTTACGGTTCATTTGTTCTTATTTGCTTTTGTGTTTTGACCTACGTAATTGGATCATGTAATATTCTTTGTACATTATAGTCCTTAGTACTGTTGTCCAGTGTAGTGTCTTTAAGGACTCTTTCTCTAAATATATATATGAGACTAGCATTGCCCGCGGCTCCGCCCGCGTTCAAATGAGAAAAACCTAATTCTTAGGTTTTACATATTAGTATACTCTTACATTGCAGTTTTTGTATTTTTTCTCAGAAATGAGATATTTTCCCGCGGTAAAAAGTATCCTATATGTTGACCCGGATAACCAGCTATCACCATACCAAATTTCATCAAAATCCCTCTAGTAGTTTTTCTGTGATGCGGTAACAGACAGACAGACAGAAATTCAGACAGACAGACAAAAATTCTAAAAACTATAGATTCGGCCTCTGTATCGATAATAAAGTCTACTTCAATAAAATTTTCCAAAAAATATTCAATGTACAGATTCGGTTTAGTTACGATTTTATTATATGTATAGATGTAGTTACATTGAGAGCAATTATTTCTTTCGTACAAACTAACGTAATGGTATATATACATAAATCCACCTATTCATTTCATATTCTATGTATAGTCCTATTGGGATTGGCTTACAAAATTATGAAATGTTAAACACATATACAACATGGAGTTTCTATCTAGCCCCATATCAAAATCATTTTCCATACTTTGTAGCTTTTATAAATTAAACGCTTATTTTACTAAAGGATTCATTAATCATCTACGTCAGCGCTTATACAATATCTTCGTTGAGCTTAAGACCACTTAATTCCTTTTTAGACAACCGGATTGTGTATAATAAAGTGCTTTTTGAATAAAACAATGGGTGTTTATGTATTGTAGAACTTCGAGATAATAGAAAATTATTACAAATAAATATATACGAAAAATTTGCTAGTTTGTCTGTCTTTCGCACAGTAACGCAATGTCTTGTATATTTGCATAGATTATAGACCGGACACGAACGGTCTCGTATGCTTTTTCATACTAATACACAATGTTAAACCGTGACAAAATTTGCCAGGAACGTGCTTAATAAGCAAAGCAAGGGCGTGTCATTAGTTATAAATTGGATTATTTTTAAATAAAATAAATACCTATAAGATCTTGAGTTGCAATTTTACGAAGATATGTGAGAATATGTGGCAATTACGTCCGTCTAGCAACTAAAATATTTATAGCGAGTGTTACGTGCGATTATGCACGTGTTAAGACGAGGGTTAAGACGTGTAAAACAATATAAATTAAAAAAATATGTTTTACTCGCAATATTTTTTTGTTTATTTATTTATTATTTGTCTTTAAAATATCATTTAACACATTTCAGATGATTTAAGTATGATCTACGAGTAAAATATCTTTCTTTCGTTTTTTTGCGACACTTACTATCTATTTGTAATAAGCCATGATAAGGGTATCGAGTTTTTAGACTTTTTACTATTTTTTTTTCATTTTATGTTTATTCATATTGTAATTTTCTAATTTTGTTTTTATTGTTGCAGGTATGTTCTATATGATACAAGCCGGACTAGTATTCAAATGAAAATAAGAGTAGGTATATATTTCAATGGTAATAATAGCATGTCTTATATCAACAAGTCACCTATATACACAAAGGCCGTGTGATCTTGATGTTTACATTATTATATGAGAAATGAACCGTGTGACCTATAATGTAAAACATCATTGTACGACTCAAGAGTCAATGAACGATGGATATGGTAGGATGTTTTAGATTGATTACATCTTGTTCGCTCAATAATTTTGTTAATGAAAATGTATAAGGTTTTTTTTATATTTAGTTTTGCTTCCGGCTCCTCTTGCGCAGTAAATTTATGTATAATTGATGTATGACCCTTAAGGTCATAGCGTAATAGGTATTCATAGCCTATAACATTCCACAATTAATATATACATATAATAAAATAGTAACTAAGCCGAATCTGTACATTAAATATTTTTTGGAAAATCTTATTAAAATAAACATTATTATCGATACAGAGGCCGAATCTATAGTTTTTAGAATTATTGCCTGTCTGTCTGTCTGTTACTGCATCACGAGAAAACTAGTGGACAGATTTTGATGAAATTTGGTATGGTGATAGCTGGTTATCCGGGTCAACATATAGGATACATTTTACCGCGGGAAAATGTCTCATTTCTGAGAAACAAACAAAATAAGCCCAAACTCAAAGTATCTACTATTAGCCGTTGAAGAGTTCCACCTATCCACCTTCTGGCCTTACCATCAGATCAGGTCAACAATACCGAACTGTACTATCATGTATTCAGCCCTTTTTATCGTCCCACTGCTGGGCACGGGCCTCCCTTCAGTACGAGGGGAATCAGGCCATAGTCCACCACGCTGGCCAAGTGCGGGTTGGCGGACTTCACATGTCTTTCGAAAACTTGCTAAGTTCTCTCAGACATGCAGGTTTCCTCACGATGTTTTCCTTCACCGTAAGGCAAGTGGTAATCATGTTAGAAATGATTCGCACATGAAAATATCAGAGGTGCGAGACCCGGGATTTGAACCCGCTTCACTCGGTTTCTCAAGCGAGCGCGTTACCACTGGGCTACCACTGCCGATTCTGTACTATCAACGGAAATATAAACACTGGCAAAGTTTCAAGTCAATATGACAATTAGAAGTAGGTTAAATTATTCATTAGCTATTTTTCCACCCTTTAGGGTGATATTTTTTTTGAAATTTAAATGGGACCAATCTGGAAGTGTACACTTTCAAACAACACAAAAATTGTCCTAATCGGTTAATAAATGACGGAGTTCTTAAGGTAACAAACATAAAAAAAATACAGTCGAATTGTGAACCTCCTCCTTTTTGAAGTCGGTTAAAAATACAAAAACTGCAATGTAAGAGTAAATTAATATGTAAAACCTAAGAATTTTGTTTTTGGTCACCTGAACGCGGGCGGAGCCCCTGGTAATTCTAGTAACCTATATAATGCAGCAAGGTTTATTTTATAATCTGATTAGTAGTCTTAAAGAAAAGCGCGTCCTTACAAATAAAATAAAAAAAAAAACACTTTGGCTTTATAATATAAGTATAAAAGTATAAATTTCGATGTATTACGAAGTTTTGATCAGACTGATTTAGAGGTGACCGATGGTTATACGGCCCGTGAATAACAAGTCGTCGCTTCAAAGCTGTTTACGTAGCGATTATTTATCTTCCATACACGCGTACACTGTCGTGGACTCATTGAACTCGCCCTGGAGCGTCGAAACACTCGCTAATGTTTATATGAAATATGTATTTATCCATACTTCCATACTAATATTATAAATTTGAAAGTGTGTTTGTTTGTTTGTTTGTCCTTCTTTCACGTCGAAACGGAGTGACGGCGATTGGCTTGATTTTTTTTTGTGGAGATAGTTGGAGGGCTGGAAAGTGACTTAGGCTACTTTTTACCGCGGGAGTTTATCTAATTCCCACGGAAAAACACGTTATAAGACAATCTAAAAAAAAGTTTATGATCAGAATTACTTGAAACTTGTTATTAATGCTCTTCAATAAAATTTAATAAATACGTGTTTTAGCATTTTTCGAGATTCATTCTATAAGGGGGTAAAATGGGGAATGAAAGTTTGTATGAAACTTTTATAAAAAAAAGCCGCAGGTTCTACTAGTAGGTATATCTATATACATATCGGTTCATAAATAAAAAAGTTATGTCAATTTAAAGAATCACATCAAGCATTTATTAAAAAACCTAGCGATTTACTATGTACAATAAATACATATAATGTACATATATGTATAGTTTATCTATTCCATACTAACCGTTAACACTTACCTCCTCTAATAACGTGTCTCCTCTAATAATTTTTAGCTCATTTTATTTTATTCTTCTATTGATTTAGTAAACTAATGGTCTCACGATACAGTTATAGTAAAATAGCGTTTTTCGCGTAGTTCAATAATATTACTCTAAATTTATATAATACTAGCATTGGCCGCGGCTCCGCCCGCGTTCAGATGACTAAAAAGCAAATTCGTAGGTTTTACATATTAGTATACTCTTATAATGCAGTTTTTGTATTTTTTCTTGGAAATGAGATATTTTACCCCGGTTAAAAGTACCCTATATGTTGACCCGGATAACCAGCTATCACCGTACCAAATTTCGTCAAAATCTCTCCAGTGGTTTTTCTATGATGCGGTAACAGACAGACAGACAAAAATTCTAAAAACTATAGATTCGGCCTCTGTATCGATAATAATGTCTATTTCAATAAGATTTTCCAAAAAATATTTAATGTACAGATTCGGCTTAGTTAGAATTTTATTGTATGTATAGATTAATCTAAAGTATGAGTTACATTATTACTGTAAAATTTCATCAAAATTTTGTCACTAGTTTTTGTATGAAACAGTAACCAAATTATATTCATACATTCTCATAAACTTTCCTGTTTATTAGTATATTAGTAGGATATTTTAAATATCGTGACTGAGAAATCTTAAACTCGTTTAATATATAATTTGTGATTAAATTTTATTTCATTCCAAGAATTATTGACATCGGATGTGTGTTTTGGGGTGTTAATGTTGACTCTAGATTAGCAGAAATTCTTATCTTTGTTTGCTTTGTTTGTTTTACATATTTAACTGGGTCTTTTGAAGAAACTGCGTGAAAAACATACTTAAATGGCATTCTATTTTATAGTAATATCTACTGCCTATAGGAATACTTAAGTGTTACTTAATTATAGTTGTTATATTGTAAGCTAACAAAGTTTTGATGCGCAAATTAATATTCCAATGTAAGCAGCAGACTAATTAATATATTATTTTATATTGATTTTCTTAATATTAATACCTTAGTTCTTAATATTATTGACCAAGTTCTATTACTAACCACGCCCTGATCCATATTTTAAAGAGTGAGCAGAGACGCACGCACAAGATAGTTACTTCAGTACCTATACATACATATAGGTAATAAAATTGTAACTAAGCTGAATCTGTACTTTAAATATTTTTTGGAAAATCTTATTGAAATAAACATTATTATCGATGCAAAGGCCAAATCTATAGTTTTTAGAATTTTTGTCTATCTGTCTGTCTGTTACCGCATCACAGAAAAACCACTGTTGGATTTTGATGAAATTTGGTATGGTGATAGCTGGTTATCCGGATCAACATATAGGATACTTTATACCGCGGGAAAATATCTCATTTTTGAGAAAAAATACAAAAACTGCAATGTAAGAGTATACTAATATGTAAAACTTAAGATTTTGGTTTATGGTCATCTGAACACGGGCGGAGCCGCGGGCAATGCTAATTAGTTATAATTTCCATGAGTAGTTATTATTTGTTCCATAATAGACGTTCAGTTGTTAAGACAGTGGTAGCCCAGTGAAAATGCGCTTGTTTGGGAAACCAATTGAAGAGGGTTCAAATCCTGGGTTCACTTGATTACCATTTTCCATACCTGAAGGAAAACATCGCGAGGAAACCTGCTTGTCTGAGAGAACTGAGTGGCTTTCCGAAAGACATGAGAAGTCCACAAACCTGTACTTGGCCAGCTTGGTGGCGTGATCTCCTTCGTATTGTAGGGAGGCCCGTTCGCAGTAGTAAAAAGAGGACTGAATAAAATAGACGTTTTTGAGTATAAATCCATAATGTTTCCTACATTGGTCCACTAAGATTCTGTAATAGGTAAGTAACTTACGTACAAACGTATTTTTTGTAGTAATAGAAGAAAATTGCTTCCGAATCGTCCCACGCGACATAACCACGCGAGGTTGTAACTTTTTCACCAAATTAAGTAATTCCCACATAATTATGCAATGATGACTAATTGAGCAAATTATATTGTAACGCGATAGGTAAATTGTTCGAAAACATTTATTAGTCTAGAGCTAGATCAACAGACAGACAATATATAAAGCTTTGCAAGATATTTAGCGTTAGCGTAAGGGACTTTCGAAGTTCGCACAAACATCAATAAATCACAAACTTGTACTTTAAGCTTATTTCTACTTTAGCTTATGTCTTGAAAAAGTAAATTTTATATTAATTCAAGATATATGTTATCTAGCTCACTTATTAGTTAGCTTAACTTTCGCATTAATAATATTAGTGTAATGTGAAATGTATGTATGTAGATATAGTGTACAGGTAAGTTCAGAATGGTAATCCGTACAAAAGCTTGACAGCTCTTTAGTTTTTATCACAGAATTTTACAGTTTTTAATATTTACAAGGCTTATTATTATGTATATGTATATGTGACTAGCGATTCACCCGTGTTTTGATCGTGTTCGTCCCTAGGTACGTTTTAACGGTTAGTATGGAACAGATAGACTATATATGATATGATATATATAGCCTATAGCCTTCCTCAATAAACAGGATATCTAATGCAAAAATATTTTTTTTTGAGATTAGCCCGTTCAAGCAAACAAACTTTGCCTTTTTATAATATTAGTATAATCTATACTCGTTACACATTAATTCGAACGTACGTTTCTATTACTTATAAGAAATTTGGTTCAGCTACACCTTACTATTCCAATAATCTGAATTGAATAGGCTTCTTACTGATCGGCCAATCGCAACGATTGTATCAGAATGTAACATGTCAAAGCAAATAGCGAGCAAAAGACGAGGCAATATCTAGTGTGCCCCGGGCTCGGGATTGTTTAATCGGCCCACATACCCGTTGGCAACTTTCGCTAAGTTTCATGATTTAACATATTATGCTTTGTGTTTGAAATTGCCGCCATGGTGAATCAGTAGCAATGATCACGTGACGTATTGATGTTGCTGTAATGTCTTAGCCGGAAATCGAACTAGTTGTTTTTGATGAAAAACATACATATGTCACTGTACCTGTGTGTGTGTATACAGGTGTAATTTACCATTATTTTCGTGGTAGCATATTATATTTTATCCCAGGATTAGGTACTAAGAGATAATATAAAAAATACTTTAACTTTGGCAAAATCTATTAAAATTATTCTTGAGCTCGTTATTTATTATCTGTCTGATGTTGAGATTGAATGTGTGACCATTGCAAAGCCAGACAGACACACCATCTTCTATGTTTGTACTATTTTAGTATTAAAACTAAGTATTCGTATCAATTTTACTAGTTTTTAGTAATAAATGCTAATTTACTAGTAAAAAGTAATACTTATCATTTTAATCTAACCTGGATGGTTTACTATAAGCGAGAAACAACTAAGCACAGTGCTACGTAACTCGATCAGAGCTTTTGACAAGGCCTTAATAGGCCAAGTTGGTAGCATCCCCGTTGGCGCAGAAACTTGTAAGATAACGCTTACACAATGCAACATTAGCTACTTTTAATTACCTGCTTTCCTCTAACGAGATTGATTAGCGCGCTTTAATTAGTAATTTAGTTTGTGTTGCACTTTGATAAGACTCTCAAGTAGCAAAACTATATAAACTTGGATTTGTTGGTAATATTAAATCTATGTATATATAGTGTGATAATAAAAACATAATATATAACGTACCTTATAAATAAAAATGATTTGTAATATTATGCCTTTTTACCTATAAAGTTAAAGATTGTATTGGCAATTTAACACTTAGGTTGGTGAAGATATGTGAAGGTCATCTTGCTTTTCTTTATAACATAACCAACGTTAATGAATTGTAATGTAATAGGAGAGAATGGCGACGATAGCTGCTACGAAGTGTAGGTATATTAGTAGGTATATTTTTAGTTGTATTATATATGTTGCAAAACCACATATTTTCATGATGTTCTGTGAAATCATAAATTATAAACGTTATATAGTAAACAAATAAAGTAAATTTGAATTATTTTTAATATGCTAGCATAGGACACGTGTATTTCAACTTTATGACTGTTGCGTTGCCACTGTGTCTAATAGTGTTGCGACACAACGTCGTTTTCGAAAGGCTAACTCTAGACTTACGGCTAGGTCCAGTGTTGTAACTGATTTTATTAATATGGGCTTACTACAAAATCTCTAAAAGCTATCTATGCAATTCACTACTTAGTATTTTATTCAACATGCACCTACAGGTATAACCAGGATTAAGAGTCACGTGATATAATCGACGTAACGATGTTTTATCGTTGTTTTGTGTTAACATTTATATATATAAGAATGAATATTAATAAGTTATTCTTATTTTCTGAAATATTAGAAATAATGCTCCACTATCCGTGCTATTTTATAAAGGAGAAAGTAACTATGTTTGTCTGTCTGGTTTGTCTATTTGTGACGCTTAAACTGATGAACAAATTTTGATGAAATTTGACACGGACGTAGATTGCATCATGGGGATGGATAAAGGCTATCTACCATACATGCTTACAATAAATATGTTATGTAACTCGATCTGTCCTTGATTTTGACCTGTTTATATGTATATGATCAAGATAATTAATTCCAATAAAGTCTCCGATGAAATAACAATCTTGGCAATTTAATTTTAATATACTCGTGGAGTAGATATTGGTTCCTAAGTTGATGTTTTTACCATATTATTTATCTATTTGCTGCTTACTGAGCTGATGGTCGTTCCGATTAGTAAAATATTTAAAATAATGTTTTTTTTTATATAAAAAATGTATAGGTATACTTCTTAATGCACTTATAAGCAAATGGCTTATTATAAGAAACTTTTTGGTAATTATGATAATTTGATCGTTTCCTCTCAAGACGATTTATATTAGTTTTTGATTGCGCGTTCGCGTGACACTGCTCAAGTAGCAGTCAAGGAATAAATAGAACATCGAAAACGCACATTTGAAGCTTGTGTAAATAAATAATAGGTCTAACTAATCTTAGGGATGATAATTGGCATGCGTAAAAGTTTTATGATGGAATACTTCATCACTGTAAAGCATTTAATGATATGGTGGTCCCATAAAGGGACAAGAATCTGACCGGCACCGCCTCCTGTGTTTATGGTTGTTGCGGGTTAGATCTGAGCATATTTTTTATGGTACTTACCCAAAGAGTTCATTTACCTGGTATACCTATCGAATATTGTGACAAAAATTTATTTTCACAACAAAACGTGTTTTTAAGGTTATTTTTATTTATGCTCATCAGTACATATCTACTACCCGGCCAGTGGCGAAGGGTCCATAAGACGTCTTATTTTGCTATAATTTTACATATATTTAATTTTTTAAATGTATAAAAATGCTCTTTTGGAAATATGTATATATATATATATATATATATATATATATATATATATATATATATAAAATAATAGCTTTATTTCTTGATACGTATATATATAAACATTGTATATTTTTGGAACGGCTTACCTGTGCTAAAATTTCACCCTCGAAAGTGCTACCCGCTACATACTTTGGTCGGTTCTTCTACCAAATCAATAGAATATTCCCTTATACTACAAGAGAGCTAAAGACTTAAAGCCCGATTTTATTAAAAAATGTCGATTTTTTTTTTAAACGGCCACATTGATTTTTTTTCCGTATAAATTGTATGCTATATACGGCTTTACTTACTTGCCTTACATACATATATGAATATGTAACTAGTTTGCTGCTTAGATAGGACGACTTTTGCAGCTACTTATTTAGATCACTTTTTTCACATTAAGATTACTTGTCTAGACTGAATGTTATTTGGAAATGCACATTTATACTTTTTGTTTACCATGTTGTTGGTAGGTACTTTATTATTTTTTACAACATTTAAAGTAATAGAATCCATTCTAAACTGATATGATCTCTCCTATTTCGCGTATTAATCTATATATATACAAATAAATAAAATTGAAGTGTCTGTTTGTAATGTTAAAATAACGGCTTTTAAAAAATGCATATGAATTTATTTACTGTAGGTCCTTATTTATACGACAAACATAGTTTTTTATCTATCTGTCTGGTTGTTCCGGCTAATCTCCGAATCGGCTGGACCGATTATGACGGGACTTTCACTGTCAGATAGCGGATGCTATAAGGAGTAACTTAGGCTACTTTTATTTTTGAAATAGAATTAGGGTTCCGCTCAAAAAAAATTAAAACGTACCTAGGGATACACCCGAACGGAGCGAAGGTAAGTCGCTAATGTACAATAAATTAATTATTGCAAATCACTATGGGACTAATTTTAAAATTTATATCAGTCACAAGTACATATCGTAATGTCATTGGAAATAGTTTGAAATACATATTTCCATCATGTAAATACGTACGTCTGCTTGGCTTTTGCCCAACTGATCGTGCGCTATCGAAAACTGATATTAACAATTTTATGCTTCTACATTTTTAGTACTCCATGTCTTGGAAGATAAGTCTGAGATATAATAATGAAATTTAAATGGATCTAATTAGTAATTATAGAGTAAAAATAATAATCTAATTTAACTAATAAGTATGTGTTTAAACACATGGGAGCAATCACCGTCATAAAACAATGAGCCTTGCCATGTATGGAAAGTCGAAGGAGAATTTGAGAGTTTAAAATGCTTCATCCAGATTGGTGCAGACGTTTTTCATTGCATCACTTAAATAAACAAAGAGATCGCATCACTCGATCAGTGTACTAATAGACCATCAGAATATTAAGACAGACTGGCAAATATTCTCAACCGTTTAATTTAATTCTATATCATATCAATAAAATTATTTTTTTACTACAGGATGGTTTTAGTACGCAATAATCCGTCACCGTGTAATTAATACTAATTACTCATTCGTTTCCTGAGAGGGCGTAGGTTGAAAAAAATGGATGTGTGTATATTGTATGGGTAATATAGGCCCTTCCTATTCCATTTTGGCCTCCAGCGCTCTCATAAACCGAAGGAAATTTTGTATTAGCCTCCTTATGTAGATATTTTTTCCGGTCGGGTAGACCCATTTGTAATGGTGTTATCATGCATCAAGGACCCACTTCATAAAGTTAACAAAACATTTTTAGCCCCGTGTCATTTTTAGGGTACCGTACCTCAAGAGGGAAAAAACCCTTATAAGATTACTTCGTTGTCTGTCTGTCTGCCAAGAGCATGTTTCTCAGGAATCCGTGCAAGTATCAAGTTGAAATTAATACAAAATAGGTACTCAGTTCTACAATCCCTAGGACCTGTGAAAGAATCTCACTTCTTTTCTTTGACGCAATAAAAAAAAACTAGGGAACTCGGAACACCAAATCCTTCCAACCAAAGACTTCTCGTTGACCTAGAATCAAGAAGCAATGTTTGGTAGCACAAGTAAAGGGAACTATCCGAAAACGTTGAATTTGTAGTTACATCACAAAAAAAAACTTATTTTAATGTTTCATGCTACGGAAACCTTGGTTTTCGAGTCAGACTCGTTTTTGTCCGGTTTTTTTTACATGACATGGTGTAGCAAAAAGACTTATTTTACGATAGATAGATAATTGGCTAATGATATAGATCATTGTAATTATTAAACCACACTATTATATAGGTATATAATGTAACAAGATATTCCTACATATAATACACAGTAATATTTATCCGGTAATATAAGAAGTAATTAATATTTTGCGCAATCAAACTAGTTCACCTTTGTATCGATTTAATTCTTCCGTCTTCATGTACAAGCAAATTATAACATTGTTTATTTATCAGTTTCAACACGTATTGACTACTTATTACGATTTTTTAAAAGAATAATTACTATTAATTATTTAACTGTTACGAAATTCTGATTTCACTTTTAAATTACTATTGTTTTGCCACAACTTTGCCTGCGTCGTTTAATTTTATGGAATACTAGCATTGCCCGCGGCTCCGCCCGCGTTCTGATGACCAAAAACCTAATTCTTAGGTTTTACATATTAGTATACTCTTACAATGCAGTTTTTGTGTGTTTGTATTTTTTCTCAGAAATGAGATATTTTCCCGCGGTAAAAAGTAGCCTATATGTTGACCCGGATATCCAGCTATCATTATACCAAATTTCATCAAAATCTGTCCAGTGGTTTTCTCGTGATGCGGTAACAGACAGACAGACAGACAGACCGACAAAAATTCTATAAACTCGATATATTAATAATGTTTATTTCAATTAGATTTCCCAAAAAATATTTAATGTTCAGATTTGACTTAGTTAGAATTTTATTATATGTATAGAAAATAAAACCCCTTTCGTAGATCATATTGTGATGTTAGATAGCTTATAAACCTTATTAAATAAAACTATCTTTTCGGATTATTTCGCGGATTTATTTTGATTTTTGGTTCCCGACGTTTCGAATGCTTTACAGCATCCATGGTCACGGGAGAGACTGAGGTGTTACATGTCTTAAAGATATAGTTGTTACAGACAGCCTACCCACAATTAACAAAATGAAAATTGCACCAATTACATTACAATATTTTTAACTTTAAACATTTTTTATAATTTTAATTATAATTGAATATGGAAAATTATTTATTTAATTTTTGCTATTATTTTTATAATTACTACAATTTTAAAAATATTAATTAGTAATCTATATTTAGTGTTGCCATTATTATATTTATAACAATAAATAAAAATATAAAAATATAGTATTAATTATTAAAGCCATATAATAAGTTAAAATTAATTACGGATAATCATTTTAATTTAGTTTGCTATTATTTAAAAACAACTTACTAAGCAACACTATTAAAATTTTTTTAAATAATAGCAAACTAAATTAAAATGATTATCCGTAATTAATTTTAACTTATTATATGGCTTTAATAATTAATACTATATTTTTATATTTTTATTTATGGTTATAAATATAATAATGGCAACACTAAATATAGATTACTAATTAATATTTTTAAAATTGTAGTAATTATAAAAATAATAGCAAAAATTAAATAAATAATTTTCCATATTCAATTATAATTAAAATTATAAAAAATGTTTAAAGTTAAAAATATTGTAATGTAATTGGTGCAATTTTCATTTTGTTAATTGTGGGTAGGCTGTCTGTAACAACTATATCTTTAAGACATATAACACCTCAGTCTCTCCCGTGACCATGGATGCTGTAAAGCATTCGAAACGTCGGGAACCAAAAATCAAAATAAATCCGCGAAATAATCCGAAAAGATAGTTTTATTTAATAATGTCAAACATTCGCGTAAATCTAAGAAAGTATTATTATAAACCTTACTTAATAAATTATCTATATATAATATAAAAATCTATGTATGTGTGTATAGTCTTTATGGACTCCAAAACGGCTGGAGCGATTTTGATGAAACGTTCAGGCAATCTTCGGATTAGCCCAGCGGTTGATCTTGTGAAGTTTGGTAGCGATAGGCAGTTTGAACGCCAGTGAAGTCGCGGGTCTTGCTAGTAGGCTATGAACCGCAAAAATAATTTTTCTATTCGGACCAATAGATCTAGAAACAAACAAAAAATCTCTTCAGATACATATATTGGCGTAGATTTAAGTACGTTAAGCTTTACCAATTTGAAACTTAAGTAAATATTTCTTTATGAATATGAGATGTTCGTTGATGATAGCAAGGTTACAAAGTCAATGTCTATGTAGATTTGATACTTGTTTTGGGCATTTTTAGATATGTGGCGGTCTTTGGCTTGATATGCTTTTTTATAATTTAAAACGTCATAATTCCACGAGGAAACTACAATTGAGCTGGAACGCAGTTCCGCTTACAAAACTCGGTGAGAAACTCGAAAGTCGCTCTTCTTAAAACTTCTGTTTATGTTTTAAGGATAGATAATCCCATAAACGATTGTTGAATTTCAAGCGTTTGTTTAATTTTTAAATCCATTATCGTTTCCTAACAAATTGTATAGTATTGTTATTAAGTTTTTTATGTAATTCGCAACTACAATCGTACGTAAAGGTCACGGGTCCGTTGCGCAATCACGTTGTCAGCGGGTTTACGTATTGAAATGTAGTTGAAAAGTGAATGTGAGCACGTGACTTGCTTGTAGAGTTTAAACTGATCTCGAGTAATTGCTTGAGTGGACGTTTGTTCGCTTGTCTTACGCGGTTTTGTTAGTTCCGATAGTTTGCAATACGTTGAGAGTGATGTGCTGTGTTGTGATATGTGTTTAATCTATACAGTGTTTACTAGTGTTGCTCTAAAAGGACAAATACTCCAAGGTAAAACCAATATTCCTGATTATTGATATTAGTTAGGCATGTGCCAGAAATTTAAGTAAAACAACGCAGCCATATTTCAATATTAAATTTGTGGCTAGTTGGTAAATATTAGAATACTGTTCATATTATTCAGTCGACCAAAATATTGATATATTATTTGAATTTGCAATAATTAACTAAACAGTTGTTGTAAATCATTTGAATGCGTTGAATATTCTGAACGTTATATATATACGATTTCATTTTTCCTTAATAATTAGGTATGTTACTATGTAGATATAAAGGAATGCTTATATGACTGTTGGTAATTTCAAATGCATGCAATATAAATATTGATGAATCACTTTGAATTGTTTTTAAGTAAATTAATTTTATTTTAAGTGATTTATTATTAAGTATAACCTAATATTTTCATTTTAATAATCTTGTTAATGGCTTCCAAGCGTGCCAATTGAGCACAGATTACTTTGCCAATGTCACGTAGAATGGAGAAGGCACCAAGGAGTCTAACATTTTAGCAGATATTATAATAAGATATATGTCAAAAGTCAAAACCTATGTATGTATAAGTAATGGAGTTGCAAAACATGTTATTATTAAATCTCTATCTGAACAAATACAAATTTATATTACATAAGAGGGTGTAAAAAAATTAAATGTATATGTAAAATTATTTAGAATAGATAAAACTTTATCACAACTCTTTTTACTGAATGATGGATATATTAAAGGCTGTAGGTTATAATTATGTGCCATGTGATCTTGCTTATTAAATTATATAGGTACATGGTAACACAATAGAATTTCTAATGAAACAAATCTATACATATAATAAAATTGTAACTAAGCCGAATCTGTACATTATATATTTTTTGGAAAATCTTATTGAAATAAACATTATTATCGATACAGAGGCCCAATCTATAGTTTTTAGAATTTTTGTCTGCCTGTCTGTCTGTTACACAAAAATTGTTCATTACACAAAAATCACTGGAGGGATTTTGATGAAATTTGGTATGGGTAATAGCTGGTTATCCGGGTCAACATATAGGATACTTTTTACCGTGGGAAAATATCTCCATTTTGAGAAAAAATACAAAAACCTACAATGTAAGAGTATACTAATATCTAAAACCTAATAATTTGGTTTTTGGTCATCTGAACGCGGGCGGAGCCGCGGACAATGCTAATCTAACATATGTTTATAATTTAATAATAAATAAAGAGGTTAGCAAACTTGTTATTTGATAGATTTATAATTTAGTATCAGTGTTTCCTTTAGGCATGTCAATGTAGCGATGCATGGGGAGAAATAACAAGCGGGGGCGTTGTTCATATTTTATACGGTAAAGTTCTTGCGAATTGGTCAGGTCAGTGGGCAATCCGCCAGGTGCAATGTTTGGCCTGCCACTTTTCAATTATTGTTACCGCCTCCGTGCTGCACGTCTTTTGAACTTTATCTAAAATAAAATAAAAACGTATACTAGTAAATTATCCTTGAAATATAACCAGTTAGTAAAAGATTCACTTTATTTTGTTTTCTTAGTGAGATTTTAGTTAAGAAATTGTTATGTAATGTTTTTGTTGTACTATAATGAATTGTTAAATCTAGAATATTTTTTTTTCAGTTTCAACAAGCATCTTATTACATTTAAAAACAATTCTCAAGAATGAGTCCTAGCAATGTTGAAGTAAATGTAAAGGGAAATACCCTTTTCATATGTGCATGTTAATTTGTTTTTATGCATACATATAATGTATTTTTTATCCTCTATAATTTATACGTGTAAACTTATATGATCTTATACTCGTACCTATATAAAAACGAAATACGTTTTCCTATATTATAAACTAAATGCTTAATTTACATAATTAATAAACATAATCTAAATTAAAAGAGTAAATGATAGATTGTTTGTAAATATCTGTTATTATAAAATTACTAGCGTTACTTACGTTTTAACGGTTAGTACGGAATAGATAGACTATGTATTATATTTGAACGTGTTTCCCGTGGGAATTAGATAATCTCCCACGGTAAAAAGTAGCCTGTCTACACTCTCCAGCCCTCCAAATATCTCCATAAAAAAAACAACGCCAATCCATCACTCCGTTTCGACGTGAAAGAAAGACAAACAAACAAACAAACAAACAAACAAACAAACAAACAAACTTTCACATTTATAAAATTAGTATGAATTGAGCAATTGCCAAATACTTACTTTTGTCAAGTGACTTGTACATGGAATTGGCTTCTGCGAACACGAGATAGAAGCAAAAAGGAATCTTCCTACCATTTACCGTAATATGACTTACGAGGCAGTAGCACGGCAGACCTCCGATACAATATTCGGGCTTGAGTCCAAACCAGCGTGCCAATTCTACAACATGCCTCTGGAAATACCATTAATAGTCTATTGTCATTAGCTTCAGTACTGCAATCTTGTTTTATTCTTTCTTTTTAACTCGTTTTACTTTTAAAATTGAAGGTTCAGACAGTTTTATTTAAAAAGTTTTTTTCTTCAATTTTAATGTTTATCTTTGAAGGTTACATCACGTTATTTATCTGTAAGCATTTTTACTAAAATTTATTTACAACAGATTTACAACAGCGGTAATTAAAAGTATTTATATCCAAAAATACGTAGCGGGGAATGAATTGAGATGTATGATATTGTACTGTTTTTTCATATACCATACATAAAGGAAAACTGTCAGTTTCCCTATATATTATACCTAGGAAAATAGTAAATTTAAAAATAAAATACAACTTTTACAACACCACGCAACCACGCAACAATTATGATACGGTTTTCACTATTTGAAAGAGCGATAAACGAGGTAGGTTTATGTACATATTTTGTAAATATTTCATACAAAATTGCTGATTTCTGACGGTGTTTTATCAAAAAAAAAAGAAGTTTTTATACTCTTACATAGCTGACGCTGGCTAAACGTTAAGATATATGTACACCAAGACAATGTACTAGAAAATTGTAAGTCTTAAAGAGGCCTACAGAAAAGTCCGCAATAACTTGTGTGTATCTCCTAAGGTGCACTCACAATAACTATTTTTATCTATTTAAAACGTATCTAGGGCCACACCTAAGCGAGGCGCGGGCACGTCACTAGTTTATAATATTTTTCTAGCGGCGCTCACCTTTCTACTGTGCCTAGTGCCTACGTATGATAAATATACTTAGGTTTTATTAAACATGGCAGGTACGAAGGCTGAACAAATAGTACTAAATAAACATTTCAAGTGATTAGTGCTTGCAACGATATGAGGCACGTAAAGCTTAAAGTCAAATCAGTTAGACGTGAATTTAATCATCAATTCCATAGTATTCTATAAATAAAGCCTTTTGCGTTACATGCATGCTAATGGCGTTAAAAGGGCGAGGGATCAAATGTAAAACGATATTCAATGACTGTAAATTGATGTGACTAGGTACATAGTTTGACTGCCTCGGTGGTGTAGTGGCTAGCATGTACGGCTGCACACCCGGAGGTCCTGGGTTCGAGTCCCGGGTCGGGCCAAGTTTAGTTATTGAGACTTTCTGTATAGTAAGTCTCAGTAACAGCCCGGAGTTGGGAAGTTGGCGGTGTTTCACCCCCGTGCCTCGGAGAGCACGTAAAGCCGTCGGTCCTGCGCCTTAACTCTCACCGGTCGTGTCGAGTGGTCGTCCCACCGGAGTATGAGAGTGATAGGAATAGAGAGTGCACTTGTGTCTGCGCGTACACTTGAGCACTATAATATCTCCTGCGCAGTTGGCTAATCTGAATGAGATTGGCCGCCGTAGCCGGAATCGGCTAGGAGAACATCATCAGTTTAGATACACATATATATTATGTACCTATCAGTGGAGAAGCGGCCATACAAGACGTCTTACCTTAAATTTATTTTACATACATTTAATTTTTTTAATATTTAATAAATATTCGTGAGCCTGTAACTTTGTTGTTATTGATGATATGAAAAAGTTGACAAATACTTTTTTATAGGATTTGAAACGTACCTACTACAAATTTGCCATCTAACATTTTTCTCTAACTCTTACAGTTTATTCATTCATTTTTTTGAAAAATATTTTCGTCACAGTTTGCAGGACAAAAAAGTGTTAAAAATCATATTTTTCATACAATTTGTATGGGAAAACTTAAAGTTCGATGGAGAACCTCTTAGAATTGGAATTTTGAGCTCCGCTTTTAACAGGACCTTTGTTGGGACATTTTCTAAGATATTTTGGGGTGAGAGCGAAGAAAAAAAATATCGTCATTTTTTGGCACACCATAATAGCTTTATTTCTGTCTGCATTAATACGTATATAAAAATTGTACCTATGTAAATTGACATTTTTATTTCTATTAGGTATATATTGTTTGTTAGGTTGGTCCTTCAAATATTGGTAAACCAAGTTCAATTCAATTAACCCAAATAGAAACTAGCAATGCCATCCATTATGCTAAATTGTGAATATTTCATGGACATATTGCAAGCATTTTGTTTTAAGCTAACGAAGTAATTTAGTAAAAGTACAGAGCAGTATCAACACGCGATCGCAACTTTAAGCAAATGTTTTAACAGATTATGAGTAAGTTTGCCGCTAGAGGAATTACCTATTCAATAAAGTCAACACACGCGAGCGAATTAAAACTGAGTAGGGTTATACACTTGCAATATAAAAAATAATTATATTAGACGGGGTTTCTATATTTTTTCATCTTTACATACATTCGTTTATGCACGTCTCTACGTCTTACTTCGTATTTTCTATTGTGAGTTAAGTTTCTTAGTGTCTTTTACTACTTGTTTTGGTAAATTGATGTATTTCAATGAAAAAAGTTGTATCATTACCAATATCTTGTTCTGCAGGATTTATTTTTCTAAAAATATTTATTATAGAAGGGCCTCGTTAAAACTTTTTACGAGACCCGAAAAGAATTTCTATTGTCGTTTTAGGATGGATGTATTCAAAAGTTTGCCTCATACGTCGCATTTTAACCTAGTAGAATCACTGTAAAGAAAGATTCCGAAGAATGTCTTCTAAAAGGTCTTTATTTGATGGTCTCCTAAAATAGCGGCGACCCTAAACTTAAAAGAATGTCTCATTAGATGCCGTATAAGGTAGTTTCGGCCCTCATGTAGCAACCCTAAGAATATCAGATCACACAAAGTGATTTTCCCATCGATTGAACCGACCTCTTCATAAATATGGGAGATGTTTGAGTTGCCGAGTCCGAACGCTTTCCGTCCGCTTGTTAGTTAAAATAGGGATATTTTGTCTACGGAAAGTCTCTCACATAGTATGGATAGTTACAAATGAATTAAAGTGTTTGAGGTTAAAGATTAATTTACATTAAATTATACTTTGTAAGATTTTTAATCAGTTAATTACCTTTGTTATGTGTGTATCTGTAATATTATAAAGAGGTAAAGTTTGTGAGTTTATGAATTTGTGAGTTTGTTACGTTGTAAGGGGTAATCTCTGGATCTACTAAACAGATTTCGATGAAATTTGGTAAGAAGATAGTTTGAGATCCTGGGAAGAACATAGAATACTTTTTATCACGAAAATCATCCCTTAAGGGGGTGAAAATGGGGATGAAAGTTTGTATTGCGAAGCAAGCTAGGGACGAAGCGAAGGTGAGGCGCTAGTAAATTATAAAGTAAGAAATAATACTTTCAAAGTATGAATTCTAAAATTGGAAGTCATCAGCATCAAACTTTTAATTTAAATTGACGTTAATTTTAAATATTGTTCAATTTTATATTTTTTATCTGCTGCTTTAATAATATGTTATTGTAATATATTTATATGTAATTAATATTGTGCACATATGTATGTATTAGTATGAATGCTATGTACATGTAATTGATATGCATGACTGATTATGTTTTTTTTGTTGACTAAGTGTATTGAATTGCTTAAACATGTGTATTGTTAGTGTGCTTGATAAGAAAATAATAAATAAGTTACAATTTAAAATTATGTGTTGATATACGTATATTATTAATAAGTTAAAGCCAAATGACCTATTTCCATTTACATCGATGACTCTAATTTTCCATATTTAGCAGCCTAAAAATTAAATCAAACAAGATAAAATTATATGTTTAATCAATGGAGCTTGACGCCATATTAGCTGTTATTTTTATCAGTTTTAGAGGATCTCATCAGATTATGTTTGAATTTGAAACGAGGTCAACGCGTTATTGGTATCGTGTTCACATGCAATCGGCTGCACTGATTTGAATATGGAACTAAAATAAGCAATCGAATTATTTCAATTCTATGCACAATAACACCGAATATCGCAGTGAAAATATTTGGTTTTTACATTGTTTATGTTTATTAAATAATAAATTGATATTGAAAATAAATTTTCAAAGACAAGGTTTTATATCATATTTACTAGCGACTCACCCTCGCTCCGCTCGGGTTCTTCCATACTTACGTTTTAACGTTTCGTATAGATTTCTCTGAGATTAGGAATTTCCCAGCAGTAAAAAGTTCTTCATCACAATCCCTCCAGTGGTTTCTTCCGTGTTGAGGTCACAGACAGACAATCATTCTCAAAAACTATAGATTCGGCCTCTGTATTGATAATAATTACTATTTCAATAAGATTTTCCAATTTTTTTTGCGAATTTATTTTATATTGCGGGAGTCTCTCCCGTGAACATGATTGCTGTAAAGCATTTAAAACGTCGAGAACTAAAAATAAAAAAAAAGTAGTTTTACTTATAATGTCAAATGTTCGTATCTAAGAAAATATTAGTTATATTCAGTTATTTATACAATGAACATCATAACATAGCGTTTAGCGATTGCAATTTGGCACGTGGGGATGTGTTCAAGTCACTCCACAGTTGACCGCGGCGTCGCACGTCCTGATGCTCAAGTGCTAGAGTGCTTAAGAGCGTTCTAAGTTGGTTTGCTAGTATTAAAACGTCTACTCATCGGGCGACGTGCCATAAGACGTTAATATGTAAATAAATATACGGTTACTTCAACTATATAGATGTTCATTCTGCCGTCATGAAAAAGAAGGCCGCAACTTCGTCAAACTTGATTTCCAGATATTTGAAGTTTTGTCTTAGTATTTAGTAGTAGTTTGTACGTGGTTACCATGAAAATGGTTATGGTATCTCCGGATTCATAAGACTTAGAGCTTTATGAGTAAGAATATCAAGTAGCATTTTTTTTGCTGATTCCGAACTTGCATTTAAGTCATTATTGATCAAATTGTTAGTTAGGGACTTCTTTATTATGACGACAGCATTTTTGTCAACAAGATTCTGTTAAAATGTAGCAAACAGAGTCTATTTGCTACAAATTAATATTATAACAGAATCTTAGAATCCCTCGCTCTAGACGCAAGCCTTGAAAATAATGGTGTTTCATTATTAGTTAAGATTTGTAACTTTAATTTGTCCCCGGAGTTAGTCAGAGTCGTATCATTTAAATGATATTTAAGACACTAAACAGAAATATTACATAAGCCTACCTTACTTTTTGACTGATTTTGAATAAGTAAACTAAAATTTGTATTAACTGCGTATAAATGTATATATTTTTATTGTTCTTTTAGATGTTAATGTTGTACTACGAATAATTAATATAATAGCATGTTGTAATTACCTGTAATTACGAGTAAAAGTGCAATCATTATGTGTTTATAGTAATATATTTTTTTAATATGTAATTTATTGTAACTTTTGTTGGTAATTCTAATAAATAAAAAAATTGAGAGATTCTACTTTCCTTGAGAGTAGTAAGGTAATTTTTGGTATATTTTTGTCTGTAACATGATATCTTCTTCTAATTATGAGCCGATTGATCATGACTCTTTTTTAATGAATAGCCTGAAAGTTGTTCCACGTTTTAAAGGCAAAATAATTACATAAATTTAAAATGACTTAAAAATCGGTTAACTTTTTTATTCACATAGTAATTATTATTGGTATTTTAAAAATAGTGCGATATTTTAAAAATATATATGTAGCTGAAAGTTATTAAATTAATTATATAATTTCAATTTCCTATCGTAAAGAATTTTTATTACTTCCTTGTATTGTAGGTATACGAATTTTCGAGGCGACTTTTTACAACGACTGCTTATTTAGCGATTAAATTTTATGTTAATATTTTAAATAAAACTATCTTGTCGGATTATTTCGCGGACTTTATTTTAATCACGGATTTTATATAAAATGTCAAATATTCGCGTAAATCTAAGAAAGTTTTATGTTACTAATTTGGTTTTCACTAAAGTTTTTAATTGTATTGAAAAATTTTGGTTTCAACAACAATAAGAAAGATTTCCATTTTGCATACGTTACTGGCAGCTAAGGCAATAAACTAGTCTGTGTGGCATAGGAAAGTTTTCGTCTAAATAACGCTGAAACTGAGAACTGTCGGTGACACTATACAAGTTCTGCGAAGTAAAGTCTTCAGAACCTACGTGTAAATTACACGAGCTTTAATGAGATGCTATGAGTAGCTGATTACTGTTATGTAGGGCGCTTGGCTTGTACTTAACATATTGTTCCATATTGTCAGGAAATATCTGTTAAAGTACATAAAGCTTGTAGATAAAATAAATGTGAAAAATAATTGAATTTAAAGATTTCTTAACCTCGCATAACATAATATTATGTTGTGAGTAAAGTTAGTTTGGAGAAATGGAGGGCGACTCGTATTCCTATTGAATTGTTTTCAAAAATTATTTTTATTCTTAGCATTTTTGCAAAGGTGAATATTCGTCTTAATATCTGTAAATTAAATGTATGTACATATGTATGAATGTGTAATCTCTTGTGACTTTCTTCAAATTCGAGGAGGATCAAGCCATAGTCCACCACGCTAGCCAAGTGCGGGTTGGCGGTCTTCACATGCCTTTCGATAAATTACTACGTTCTCTCGGACATGCAGGTTTCCCACGATGTTTTTCTTTACCGTAAGAGTGGTTACCATGTTGGAAATGATTCGCACATGAAATACCGGGATTTGAATCCGCTTTACTCGGTTTCCTAACCGAGCGCGCTACCACTGGTCTACCAGCGCCTTTAAATCTGTAAATTAGAATTCCTTTACTATCCTAAATATAAATTATATACTTAGGTATATCTATATAATAACGGTTTTTTTTTATTTTGCGAATCTCTAAATATTGTATGTATATTGTACAATACGAATCTCTAAATATTGTATGTATATTGTATAATAAGTACAATGTAGGTACATACATATAATATACGTGTTCTCCAGTTTCTTAATAAAATGTACAAATGTTTATTATCGCTGCAATAGGTACAATTAATAAGAACTTAGATAATAATTTAACCGCATAAACAACACGTTATCCTTATTTTTTTCCTCACACACGTTGTTTCTATTTACGGGCACTATAATCCTATGTCCGTGCTACACCTGGCTAATTTATCGTGTAAGCAGAAATATCCAACAGTAGAAAATAGTATAAGAAAATCCCTTTTTGAAGTTTAAAAATGAAGGTAGACTCGACAAGCGGACAATGGCTGCCTTTCGTATTCCCGACAACAGTGACACAAACTAATGATGCTCAAGACTTTCGGACAGGTGATCCGTAGAGCGGAGCCTGGGCGTTCACTATGCATCACACATGACTTGCGCGCTACGCGTTGGAGTATATTTACATTATAAATTACAAGAAAAACTCGCTTCGCTTGGCAAATTTTATTACTAACAGTAATTTACATAATATGTATTAATAAATAAATAAATATGTTGGGACATTAACACACAACACCATCTAGTTCCATGGTAAGCTACGAGGTTTGTGTTATGGATACCAGATAGTTGATACACTACATATGTATAACTTTAAATACATGCACATATTATAAATATAAACACCCATGACTGGAACACAAACATTCGTGCTCATCACACAAACGAATGCCCCCAGCGGGACTCGAACCCGCGACCGCTGTCACTACAAACTGAGCCATACGTGTCGTCAAAATCTGTACTACTTCATGTCATAGTCAATCTGCGTGATAAATTTCATTTCAATCCATCCAGTTATTTAAGCGAAAAGGGGTAACAAACATACACATTTATATAAAGTTTCGCATTTATAAAAGTATATTTTTTTTTTAAATATAAAAAACTTATGGTTGGTCAAGTTCGTAATCTTGACACTATTATAACGTTTTTCTAACTGTTTTTGCAATATGTCCGTAAAACGATGTTTTTCATCATCTTTTTTTGCAGAATAAAGTACTAATTATGCCTATAGTAATAGATATAATTTTATTTTTCCAAGTAAGTTTAGCGCGAAAGAGGCCGCGGGTTCTGCTAGTAGATAATAAATATTTACACAACGTTAACCGTATCTATAGATACAGCGTAGCTACAACAAACATTCGTATACATATGTATATTTCGACACAATGATCGCGAAAATGATTCACATACGCTTGTGACGCAACGGTGAAAGTAAATCGGATGTTTCCATTCTGTTTAAGACTCTTGATTTTCAATAACATGAGTGTAAAATATACTTACGTTAAAGGTAAATTAGCTACTCTTAAACAATTATTATGGTAAGAAAAAATACATATTGCTATATGTGAAACGTGGTTAGAATCTGGGACAAATATAAAAATTAGCGGTTATAATATTTTTAGCAAAGATAGACAAGATGGTTATGGTGGTGTGGCCATCTTAACTCATTGTACAGTAAAAGCTGAAGCGATTCCAATATATGCTAATAATAATTTAGGAATGGAATTATTACATGTGAAAATTCTAAATTGCTTGGATATTAAAAGTATAATCGTAGTATATTGTCCACCCTCTTTAAGAACTACAGAGTCAGATTGGGATTTTCTATTTTCTATTGCTAATACAAAGACATTAATTTTAGGAGATTTTAATGCACATCATCCAAACTGGTCCAATAAAACTGACCAAAAGGGCTCTCAAATATTCAATGCTTTATTAAATAGTAATTTTGTTACTTTAAATGGGCCGCAGTCAACTCGGATAAAATTAGTTAATAATAGATTACAGTCATCTTCCCCCGATTTATCAATAGCGTCATCAGATATAGCTGCTAAAATTTACTGGAATGTAACTAATGAGACATTAGGTAGCGATCACCTTTTTATTAAACTGTCTACATTTCTTACTTCAACCTTTAAACCTATTGTAAAAAGAAATTTTAAAAAAGCGAACTGGCATATGTATAAGGAATATTTAAGTAATGTTTTTGCCAACCTTATATTACCAAATGGTACACAAGAAGCTTATGATTTAATTGTTTTATTAATAAATAAAGCGGCGGACAAATATATACCCTTAATTAAAATAAGTCAAAATCCGAATTTTAAACCTAAAAGTTACTGGAACAGCAATATATCTAAAGCTGTCGCTGAACGTAGATTAGCTCTAGCTTGTTTTAGAAAAAATCCTACACCATTTAATTTAACTATACTGCAAAATAAGATAAGCGAATGTCAAAAATTAATTCGGCAAGCTGACAATATGTCTTGGCAAAAATATTGTTCATCTTTTAACGAAATATCAACCACTTATGACATGTGGGATCGTATGCGATGGTTTAAAGGGTATAAAGTGGCTAGAACAGAATTAATGAAAATGTTGCTAAATTATTTTTAAAAACTTTATCGCCAGATTATGTTTTACCTTCAACACCTAACTTTAACATAAATAATACTGTTTTAGAAAGTCCTTTTACAAAACAAGAAATATTATCAGTTATAAAACCATCGGATACGGCTCCTGGATCTGATGGAATATCCTACTCCATGCTTAGAAATCTACCAGACGAGGCTATCAAGATTTTAGCTAATTTGTATAGTAGGATTCTGACTTTTAGTTCTATACCAAAGCAATGGAGGGAAATAATGATAATTCCTATACCAAAACCAGGTCGAGATCCACAATTGATTACATCTATTCGACCAATTTCTTTAATGTCTTGTATGTGCAAAATTTTTCATTCTATTTTGAATAAAAGATTAGAGTGGTACTTTGAAAAAAATGAACTATTTTCTGACTGCACTGTAGGGTTCAGGAAATTCAGATCATGTCAGGACAATTTAGCTAATTTAACAACCGAAATTCAGATAAATTTTTCTAATGATAAATCTACTCTTGCTTGTTTTGTGGATATAGATAACGCTTACAATAATGTCAATATTTCTTCTCTATTAAATACGTTAAATAAGTTTGGAGTGGGAACCAAGATTTGTAATTATTTGTGGAGCTTTTTAAGGGAACGTTATCTTACAATTAGTGTCAACGAATCAAAATATAGCAGGAGTACATCCTTAGGCCTAGCACAAGGAGATCCCCTTTCTCCGTTATTATTTAATATTGCTACCATACCAATTTGTAACCAAATTAATAATGTGAGCTTTTCCCAGTTTGCCGATGATTTTGTTATATATACTTCAAATAAAGATATTGTAACCGCTCAACAAAAAATACAAGAATCTTTAACATTATTTAGTAAGTTAATAAATAAAATAGGATTAGATATCTCTCCGACTAAGAGTAAAGTTTGCTTATTTTCAAAAAGTAGAAGAAATGAAAATGTCATTGTTAAAATTAATAATATTCCTCTACAGTTTGTCAATAAAGTTAAATATTTAGGACTATGGTTGGATCGTTCGTTGCGATGGGGTAAGCATATGGAGGAGACAATTCAAAATATATCAAAATTTCTTAATATTTTAAAAGTATTAGCTGGAAATAATTGGGGGTCCATCCAAAACATTTAAGGCTTCTTTACAGTTCTTTGATCCGAAGTCGAATGGACTACGTTAGTTTTCTGTACAATAATGCTGCAAATAGTAATTTAGTAAAATTAGATAAACTACAGAATCAAGCCATGAGAATAATAGGTGGTTTTATTAAATCAACTCCCATACATGTTATGGAAAGTGAATTACACTTACCACCATTATTTATTCGTAGACATTTCTTGGCTCAGAAGTTTTGGTTAAAATCAAAATCATTAAAAAATTGTAAAATTGTCAAATTGCTTGAGGAATTGTCACAACTTTGTGTGACTAGGAATTACTGGTTAAACAAAAAAAAACCTTTACTAGTAATAGTCCATGATAATTTAAAGATGAAACACATACAATCTAGCAACAAATTGGAAATGTTTTCTTTAGAAACTTGGATTAGCAATATAGACGTTCGCAATTTTACTAAATCTGATATTCCTTCTTTGAAAAATAGCAAAAATACATATGATACAACGCAACTAAAGACAATAACGTATAATTTTGTTACTGAAGCATATAATAATTACTACCAAATATTTACTGATGGATCAAAAGATAAAGATGGATCAGGAGCAGCTTTTTATGATCCACAAACTGAAGAGTATATGTTATTTAAAGTAGATCATCATATATGTATCATGTTTTTAGAACTATTAGCAATTACAGAGGCATTGTCATATATACAAACAGTTAATACTAAGCATGTTGTCATATTTACTGATTCCAAGAGCTGTCTACAGTATCTAGTACGATGCACTTCGGCTTATCGATGTGCACCGATAGCATATACTATTGTAGACCAAATTTATAAGCTCCAATTAAATTCAACAATAATTGTTCTGCAATGGATACCATCTCATGTGGGCATAATAGGGAATGAAAAAGTTGATAGGTTAGCTAAACTAGCATCGTTTGAGGGTATCAACATAGAAGGAGTTCCTTATTATACAGATTGGCTTTGGTATACGAAAGAAAAGTGTACAGATCTTTGGAATGAATATTTTGACAAGCAAGCAAAGGAAAAGGGGATTTGGTATAGAACAATGCAACCACAGCCTTGGAAAAAGTTATGGTTTGATGACTGTACTCTTAGTCGAAGTGATTTAATTGTAGCGTTAAGAATTCGCGCCGGACATATTCCATTAAATAAGTTTAAATTTATTATGAAAAAAGTTAATACTCCCAATTGTACAGAATGTGGTACAATTGAGGATGTATATCACATCTTGATGGAATGTGTCCGAAATGAATATTTTAGACAATATCTACAAATAAGCTTAAACGTTAACCTAAACATTACTGATTGTATATCCTTTTTATCATTCCCTACTAGTGCTAATGCTAAACTACTATATAAATTAGCAAAGATATGTATAGATTTAAGAAAATAATTTCATTTTTGTTTACCTTACAGAGCGACATAGTCAACTTTTGACTAAGCTCTTTAAATAAAGAGAAAAAAAAATATACTTACAATGTGTCTTGTTTAATAAATAAATAAATATGTCAGGACATTAACACACAACACAATCTAGTTCCATGGTAAGCTACGAGGCTTGTGTTATGGATACCAGATTATTAATACATTGTACATATATAACTTTAAATACATACATATCTATATATATAAAAGAAAGTCGTGTTAGTTACTTCGCTTATAACTCAAGAACGGCTGAACCGATTTAGCTGAAAATTGGCAGGGAGGTAGTTTAGAGCCAGGAGAAGGACATAGGATACTTTTTATCCCGTTCGACCGCGTTCCAATTTTTATGATATTTTAATTTTTGGATTTCTCTTAGTCCGGAATAGGTAAGTATTAAAACATATAATTAAAATGTGAGAAAGAAAGATTTTTTCTTTTTATATCTATTTAAAACGTACCTAGCGACGAACCCGAGCGAAGCGAGGGTGAGCCGCTAGTTATAAATATAAACATCCATGACTGGAGTACAAACATTCGTGCTCATCACACAAATGAGTGCCCCCCAGCGGGACTCGAACCCGCGACCGCTGGCGCAGCAAGTAGGGTCATTTACAAACTGAGCCAAACGTGTCGACAAATACATTTTATATTTTAAATTACTTTGTTATTACCTTGGAACGCAATAATTATAGTTTTATATTTCATATTTACGATCTTTTAATGCTCCTAGGCTAATACTCATTAGCTTTGTAATTACAGCAACTTATCCATACTAATACATATTATAAATGTTAAAGCAACTCTGTGTTAAACGTTTTCAGGCTTGAATCCTGGGATCGGTCTAAGGCGACTATCACACGCGGAATATCGCGAGCAAAAACTAGTATTAACTATTAATTATTTTTACTTTGGCTATTGGACATCCTTACTTCCTTACTAATATTGTAAATGTGAAAGCGTATTCTCGAATACAATTGTTGCGAAATAATATATACAAAAATACAAAAATGTGCTCTTCAATACAATTAAATAAATACGTGATTTAGTATTTTTCGAAATTTATCCCATAAGGGGGTAAAATAGGGGATGAAAGTTTATATGAAACCTACCTTTTTAGAGTTTTAGAAGCCCGAGTTGTGCTAGTAATCTATAAATTATTATTGTAAAACTAAAAAGTACTTTTTAACAATTATGTTGTTCTAAGTCAACCAATCAAGCGGGCACTTGAGGCAATATAAATTATTACATCTGCAATAACATAGGTCTGACTACTAAAGTCATAATCGCGAATTTGGTTCTTGTATAAGTTAAATATTTGTATTTGTTAGATGTTAATTTATATACGTGTCTTGAAACCTACTCTTCTGTTAAATGATACAAATGAATATTAAAATGTATATTAATTATTATTATATACATTTAAATATTCATTTGTATCATTAATGTTTTTTTTATTCAATACTTTTGTAAACTTTTACGTAACGGCTTGGCCTTTTAGATTATTTTTCGAAACAATCTCATATTAATAAGATGGGCTCAGAACTATGAGTGAAATACTTCTTTATTGTATTAGATTTCCGAAACTACTGAAGGCGAGTGAGGTATTCGCTCCTGAAACTTCCGATACAACTCGATAATTGATAAAGTTTAACGTTTAATATGTGTGATGTGGTCGAAATTGCAAATGTTCCTAAAACTACTCGCCAACGCCTACTTTCCTGCTTACTTCATAGAAGCCACGCCACTATCAATATTGACGTAAAACATGAATTGCTTAGCAGCACAAAATCTACCTAATTATATAAATAAAAATGAATGTTGCTAAGCGCAAAACTCAAGAACGGCTCGACCAATTCAGCTATTTTTTTTTCGTATGTTCCTTAAGGTACACGAATAGTTTTAATAAAGAGAAAATATCTATATCTATACAGATAAATAAAATTGAAGTGTCTGTTTGCAATTTCAAAATAACAATTAATAAATGCATATAAAATTATATACAGCACTCATAAGAAAAACATATTTTTTTTAATGTTTGTCTGTCTGTCTGTTTGTTCCGGATGACCTCTGAAACGGCTGGATTGGTTTTGACGGGATTTTTCTGGAAGATAACTGATGTTATAGGGAGTAACATAGACTACTTTTATTTTAGAAAAAGAATTAGAGTTCCGCTCAAAAAAATTAAAACGTACTTAGGGACGAACCCGAGCGAAGCGAGGGTGAGTCGCTAGTTTTAAATATAATTAACTGGACTACCATTATTAATGCGACAATTTGTATGTGTATATATTTGTTACTTTTACATGCTGAAGCGGCTGGACATATTTGTATAAAATTTAATACATAGGTAGGTTATGCCCTGAAGTAACACTTAGGCTAGCACTCGAGCGAAGCAAGTCTAATTTGCTAGTTCAAACATAAAAAATCTTTGAAATCGCGTAAAAGATGTTATTTAGGCATTCTCTCTTGATATCAATTGTCCAGTTTGACATTAAACAACATAATAGTCCTTAAATTGCTGATTACTCCGATGTCACAAATTGCAGTAACCATTGTTCGAAATTACGTATTGGATGTGAATCGAGACCGATTGAATTGGACCGGTCGCTGTACCACTGCATCATCAAGCCGAGTGTGGCTTGTGGCGCCAATTTCTGCATTCCTTTGATGTGTCATTTTAGATTTTTGTTTTAATCGCAAGATATTTGATTTGATAATACTTTTTTGCTCTTTATATTATTGTATAAATTATAATCTATCTGTCTATCTATCTATATAAATAAAAATGAACCACCGAAGTGTATACCACGCGTAACTTCCGATCGACTGCACCAAATTGGATAATTCTTTTTTTTTGTGTTTGTTATTGTCAGGACAAGTTTTGTATAGAAGAAAATTAAAAGAATTTTTTTTAACTAATATAAGATTTTTTAAAATTTCATGATATGAAAGGTGAGTGAAATAGGTTTTATCCCGGAAATCTTGCCTTAAGGGGGTGAGAGTTTGGATGAAAGTATGTATGTGGAAGCAAGTTAAGGACGAACCCGAGCGAAGCGAAGGTGAATCGCTAGTATAATATAATAAGACAAACAAGTTTTGTTTCGTAAATTTATTTATTATTATGTTATCCTATTAATGCCTCAGAGTTTGGGATTTATAAATTCGTTTTGACGATTTCCATACATTATATCTTACAGCGTGTTTTTTTATAAATCATAGAGTTAATAAGATCTATTATGTTTTTCTTTTTATTATCAAATTTAAATAAAATATTGACCCAATAAATTAATTTTCCATTCTCTAATTATAAAATATTTAATTCTAAATTTTTAAGTAAACAGAATAGTATAAAAGTAGACCTAATAATTGAAAAAAAAAACATATAACATATTTTTTTTATTTTCATATTTTTGGGGCATGCCATTGAAAGATCAAACTTAATAACTAATAGTTCAAAACTATATACATAGTACAGATCAATTATATGAGATTTTTTTGCAAATTTAATTTAAAATAAAATTTATAAATTTGCTAAGATTTATCGCCAGATGCTCGGCAATGGAGGTACAGAGGTTTCCATTACTTGATTTTGTCAAGGATAACTACTTGCTGTGTATAATTATATAATATCATAGGAATCGCCTTACTGTGTCGTAGGCTTTTAACTATTATATTAAGATATCTACGATTGATGCTATTTAAAATTTAGGTCTTGTCTTCTTTATTTAGGCTAAGACCTAAATTTTAAATAGTATGTATTAATCGTAAGAACTCAAAAGTTTTTATCTAGGAAACTACACATCTCTTTTATAGATCATTATAAATAACACGTTTTTGTTTTCCTCCGGCTTCAACATATTAGAAATTGATAAAATACTTATATATTTTTTGAAAAATACATATTTAGGTATTAGTTACTTTTTAATAAAATGTATATTTAAATATATAATATGTATATCAAATTGCATAACCGTTCATATGTGCATAGATAATAGATGAGACCAGTCGGCCTTGAAACGTCAACTGTTCACGCCCTAGTTAGCGCACGCGAGCGCTCACTGCTCAGTGTAGGGGACAATTGAATACGTTTAGTTACAGAACCGCAGTGTATTATGATTGATTTTACACGTTGAAACATTTTTAATAAAAAAATATGACCCGCATTGCCTTACATCTGTACATAAAGCAGTCGTAAATGTTTTGCAAATATATTTAACCTATGTACCTAAGTATTATGAAAGCGAAATCCCACACACTGGCTGATATATGTAAGAAAGTGTAAATGCTACAAATTTGAAAATTGCCAAGTAGATTCTTGAAACGGGTTAGGTATCTGCTAAGAAAGGATTTTTAAAATTCAACCCATAAAGGATTAATTTTGGACTACGCGGGCAAAGCAGGACATGTTAGTATACATTATAAGGATACTTATATGAGTATTAAAAAAAAAGAGTAGATTTTTTTGGTTTCTATGCATAATTTAAATACTCATGTCATTATAATAATTTAGTTTGTCATAGTAACGACTGCAATTTTGACCGCAGTTTGGTAATATTTGCATGAAAAACCGCAAGCATGATCAAATGTTATTGTTATAGTCACAGAGTTATTATGAGTGCTTATAAAATTCGTATTGGTTTTGTGTACATTAAAAAGTCGGACCAAAACCACCAAAATGGTGTGTTTTTATTCTAATCCAATCCACTAACTTGTATTGTAGACTGTAGTACTTTGAATTTTGATTAAATCTTTCCTCAGCAGATGTCTACAGTGTAAACTTTGAAAATTCAATTTTGCCGATTTTCTAGTTGTTTAAATTTCGTAACAAATGATGGTGCTTATACTATATTTTACTAGCAAGACCCTGCAACTTTGCCTGCTAAGTGTATCTATTTACAACATTTCTAG
Source organism: Brenthis ino (assembly GCA_921882275.1). Taxonomy (NCBI): domain Eukaryota; kingdom Metazoa; phylum Arthropoda; class Insecta; order Lepidoptera; family Nymphalidae; genus Brenthis; species Brenthis ino. The sequence continues at coordinate 21,654,396 of OV170232.1, read as the reverse complement.
AAATATTTACCCTCCCTTTTTTTCTTTTCTTAAGTGAAGTAGAGCTGAAGCTTTTATATCATAGAGAATTTTGGTATGATTTTAGCAATTTGGCCAGAGTAAAATAATTCATATTTTCAAGTACAATAACAAGGAAAAAATAACATTGTAATAATAAATGAACAGGAAAAATTAAATTATTCACGTATAACTATATAATTTTGTTATATGGATAGAATTTTTATAATTTGTAAGAACATTCATATATAAAATACACTGTCGTACAGTACAGTGTTTATAAGCCTCGCTTGTTTTGTTAACTCTCTCTTATATGAGAGACAGTGTACTGTAAGAGAGGAATTCGAAAGGCAACAGACTTACAGTGTTGCATTGTTAAAATATAACGAAAACTCCTTATAATTACTAGGAAAAGTTGCTTGTTAACAAATATTCAATTGTAAACATTGAGTATTTTTTTTAAAAATAGCAGTGAAATGTTCTTTTACTGCCAATATTACATTCTGAAAGTGAAGTGGTCAAAAGTATGAATCAGGTCGAGTAGGAACGCGTTGCGCTCTTCAATATTTTGCAATACATTCATGTAGAGAACTGTAAATAATTTGTTAAAAAATATTAATTTTAGCATATAATTTATTTATAAAATTAAATATTTCATTCGCTCATATAAAAATATATAAATATTGTCATCGTTTTTGTTTTATATTTAGTAAATTCGAGCAATATTATGAGCTCTAATAACATTTTTTAACTAAAAAGCATTTAAAATGTTATGTTCATATTAAATTACCTCCGGAAAGTGAATATTTAATAAGTATTTTTAGTCATAAAATGTAAAACAAATATAAAATATGCTATGTATTTATTTACAATTTTCCAAAATAATTTGAATAAAAATTTCAGATTTTTTCTTACTAAATTAAGGCTACATTTCTAAATATAAGTTTTTCTTTTGACATCCATAGTTATTTCCATATCGTCATATATATATATTTACATAACTAGCATTACCCGCAGCGCCGCTCGCGTTCAGGTGACCAAAAACCAAAAACTTAGGTTTAACATATTAGTATAGATACTCTTACAATGCAGTTTTTGTATTTTTTCTCAGAAAATGCGATATGTTCCCGCGGTAAAAAGTATCCTATAGGTATGTTGACCCGGATAACCAGCTATCACCATACCAAATTTCATCAAAATCCCTTCAGTGGTTTTTCTGTGATGCGGTAACAGACAGACAAACAGACAAATATTCTAAAAATTATAGATTCGGCCTCTGTATCGATAATAATGTTTGTTTCAATAAGATATTCCAAAAAATATTTAATATACATGGCTTAGTTACAATTTTATTATATGTATAGATGTAGGTATGTACATTATCAAAACTTGCAATGTACATATTATGTTTTTACAGAACGAGGAAAATCATTGTCAGTTTCATATAAAATATGAATTAATATACTTACTTATCAGACAATATAACTGTGTACGTTCAGTAGTATATTGCGAAGGTCCAATGTAAACTAGATTACAACGGACTGGTACATTCAAATGCTCCTCGCAAATAGCCCAGCGTCCGGGGCTAACGGCATTATAACAGTGACGAGTTTAATCGAAAAACAAACGGAGCATAAATGTCCTCATAACGAACGTTAGGGAAATACCTCGCTGAAATATCTATATCTAACTACATGTCGCTTGATTGAAATACAAACCCACTAAAACTGTGGATCAGATTCAAATTTAGTGCACAATATAGCATTTGATTTTACTTTGATTCCACGTTTTTGTTGAGTGGTTTTAAAAATAGTTTGGCTGTTTTTTTTTTTAATGTTATATTGTTAATAGTCTTTTTATTTTTTTTCAGGTAAGCGTTTGGAATTTTGGAACATTTGAATGGAAAGCCTAGGAAATCTAAAAGATGGTCTTATCTTTCTTCAATCAACCATATCATCCGAATGAGAGTCTCTCGTGCAATAACAGCCACCATCAGTGTGATCTTATTGCTAACAAAATACAATAAAATAGAAAGCCTTCTTACTTGGAACGTTGTTTAGAAGAAATCGAGCCTTCTTATTTCGGGCAACCGATAAGATCACACTGATCGCGAAATGAGAAATTGTTAGTAGTAGGTTTCACAACCAATTGTCTTGTATTTCTTTTCTTAAAGCATTTCGGTGGATTTGATTTTTAAAATAAACTCGAGCAAGAAAATATTGTGATAAAAGCGTGGCAATGTAATCCTATTATAAATTCGAAGCTTAAAAGATAAATATATAAAATTCTATCCAACACTTTACACTTGTAAACGCGTTAAGCAGTAGTTCGCTGCCGCAGATATGATACACGTGATGCTTCCCACGAGAGTCGATTCCATTTAACTAAAGCTGTTGGAGTCCGGGTAACTTGTTGAAACATTTAATATAATAGCGGCTTTAACTTCTTAGATACTTGCTTATTGGGAGTATTTTCGTAAATTGTGACCGTTAAGTCTTCATTCAAAGTTCATTGTATTAAAACATAATAACCATAAAACACGACGCCTACGCATATTTAGATGTGTTTGTTTAAAAATATCAAGTTTATTGATCTTAAACTGTGTCATCGAGAATAAAATTGGTAAATGTTACGTATGTTGTGTAATACTTAATCGATTTTACTATACGTTTAAGGCACTGCCCGTGTGCTTGATGGACATAAGCGAAAGTGGAATGCCTAGTTAGCGACGAGTTATTTTTTTCTTCCCTTATTATACTGTTACGTGAGTGCGATGTGATGAAAAGGAAAGGACTTAATTTTATTTAAATGATTTTTTGTAGCTATTATCAAAACAATTAATTTTCAAAGTGTAAATAGTTTCTTCTGTAATTTCTATTTTTATAAAAAAATAGTTTTCGCTAGCTACTCTACTCACACGGTACGTTATTTTTGAGTGAAGGCATTTCGATTGGTTCGGAGCTCTAAAGCTTGTTTTCTACATACAAATACAAACAAATTATTCAGTGAATGAGCCTTTGTGTAAAATTGTAATTCATTAATTAAAAACGAATAAAAAACGCACATCGCTTTATGTAATTAAATAAACTTTTCTTTCCATGATTTTTTTGGTATAAGAATTTTTAATTGACACTGGTACCTGGTTATTTAAGATGATACAAGATTAAGATTCCCTAGGGTGGCTTATATGGGAAACATAGCCTTTAACATTCGATTTGATAATGTCGTTTGACATTTTGAAGATGCTTAGCAGTGTAGTTATAAAAAAACAGTAGTAGTAGGCAGACAATGTAATGCCAAAGACGTCGTTTGGTCGGAAAATTAAAAAAAAAATCTGAATCTCGACCACACTGATATAGCAAGAGAAAAACTACAAATACACGCACATCAAAGCTTTATGTATAAAGATTAACATATTATTTTCTATTATGATACATTTTCAATGCATTTTTTTGATACATTCGAGCTGCCTTACGTACTATTACCGAAGTTCTATATTATTCATGTTAGTTGTTTCGATAAGAAATCAGGCATGGTATAAATAGCACTTGTAATTTATTCGAGTTACAAGCTCCTTTAAAAGTAAAGACTTGCGTTGAAAATTTATTGCTATTCAACATTAGTCCAAAGTGGTTTCTTTATTAGCCTAAGTATTTACTTGATCTAGATTCTTGACGATTACTTTCATTTTTATATTATTTTACAATTTATGAAGTTATTTTGATTTGATATATGGACTATTAAATTTTTCTTTTTCTTGGTCTCGACATGTATTTGTAGTGGCATATAATTATAAACACACTAGGGGCTCACCCTCGCTTCGCTCGGATTCGCCTCTAGAAAACCAAAAACAAATCTATCCCACGGGTAAGCGTACATTTTTCCGGGATAAAAAGTAGTCTATGTGTTATTCTGATGTATGGCTATATTATTGTAAAGTTTCAACCAAATCCATTCACTCGTTTTTGCGTGAAAGAGTAACAAACATACATCCATACATACATTCTTACAAACTTTCGCGTTTATAATATAATTATATTATATACATAAGTAGGTATTTCATGGTCTTGGAAATATTTTTATATCATGAATAAATCTTTAATAGGATAAATTTACTTTACTTACAAAGTATAATAAAACAGTAAACGAAAATAACTACGTATAGTACGTACGTACTAGTCACATTGACTGAGAAGTGGCGTTTTAAACTTAAGTTTAAATTGCCTTTAACTTATTTGGTATGAAGTAATTGGGAAATAGTCGTCATTGCAACGTGTAGTTAAGATTTTTTCTATACATTATATAAGAAGCGGTTTATCTCTATTTTTTTTTTAATTTTGCACCTGTTTCCAATTACATATCATTCTGCTGCGGCTTAAAAAACGTCAACTGTGTTTTAATACTTATATAAAGTTTTCACTAAATTTTATTCCATGTAGTGAATTCTATGGTATTAGGGCATATGCCCTAGATTAGGCTATTGTCCACTTTAGGTGCCTTACACGTCTTTTGGTTTAAGGTTATCTCAGACATGCAGATGTCTGCGCCATGTTTTCTTCACTGTATTAGCAAGTGATATTTAAATTAATTCGCACAAATCAATCTCAAAAGTGCGTGGTAAGAGTTTGAACACGCTTCACTTGGCTTGCCAAATGAGCGCGTTACCAATGGGCTACTGAATACCAGTCTTAACAATATATTACTTAAATAACCTATTATATGTACACATACATACGTATCCTTTGAATGTGTACTTACAAATTCCATTTATTGGGTTGTGAATATTCACCCTTCAAAGTAGGATAGTCACACAATAGTGTCAGGTATCTGACACCTTGTTAGAAAGGTCGTCCTTTTGAATCTTGCCGTCATTGTTGAGATGGGTCGCCGTAGACTCGGTTACAAACGTTCTTCTCTTAGACAAATGAGTCTTCTAATTGAAATTGTATATCCTCTACCCAGCGCCCGACTAAAATCTACTCCGCTAATTATACCGGCCGCGCCACTAAATTTTAAATTAAACTTAACCTCTCAGACTTACTTTTACTTTATGTCCAAAGTTGCAGCCAATTAATATTCTTATGTAGTTCTCACTATTTTATCTGTAGAAATCTTGATTTATTTTAGTTTCTTCACAACGTGTTCGCTACGAATAGCTAATGGTAATGAGATTATTTAAGAGTTAGGCGGAATTCATACATATATTATAGCGAGCAACCACTGAGCTGATATCAGAAGATTATAAAAAAATATTAATAATTTAATGTTTTAAAGCTTCATGGATCTATATTTTTTATCAAATCAGTATTTATGTAATAAAAGTTAAATTAAATTTATTTTTTTAATTTTATTTTTAATTAAATTTAAATAAAAAAAATTAAATTAATAATTTTTTTTACAATATTTAAAACGTTTTTTCCGACTTAATTGACAAATAACTGTAGGTTATTATCATGAAATGTTTATGTATTTAAAACATATAAACTTGCTAGTCCCTCCACGACCGCGGACACGCCAGCGTTACAGTTAACAATAGATTTCTTAGATATTTACCTTAAATAAAATTGAAGTGTCTGTTTGTAATGTCAAAATACAGCTTTTTACTAAATGCATAATAATGGAATTATATACGGTATTTATAAGAAACACACAATTTTTAAAAATTTTGTATGTCTGCACAGACAGTTTTTCCGGTTAATCTCCGAAACGGCTGGGCCGATTTTGACGGGACTTTCACTGGCATGTAGTTGATGTTACAAGGAGTAACTTAGGCTTCTTTTATTTCTTTAAAAGAATTAGGGTTCCGCTCAAAAAACAAAAAAGTACCTAGGGACGAACCCGAGCGAAGCGAGGGTGAGTCGCAGTGATGTAAATAATCTAAAACGAATCGCAGTTTTGTAACAAACATAATTGGTACATTAATAACATAACTTTAAGTTATGGTCAATATTCCAACTTAATAGATTTAACTGATGTTCTTACGCAACGCTGTCCGTCACTGGCTGAACGTCGATTGAAGCTCTTGTATTCTCAGCACCAACAAAGAAATGAACGCGATTTTTCTCCGAGAAATACAATTAGAACGGACACATTTCTCGTTAACGTCGTGTGTGGTGCAACAATTGAGAATCCTCTTGGATTTCATTAATAAAGCTTCAGAGTAATGGTTGTTCGTGTTCTGCACTTTTAATGCGTCGTACCTTCGGCGCGTTTTCAGGAATTGCATTTTTATGATTTCTGCTCTGTGCGGCCGAGGTGTAAGAGTATTTCTCCCGTTATTATATACATTTTATTATTATTTTATCTATACATATAATAAAATTGTAACTAAGCTGAATCTGTGCAATAAATATTTTTTGGAAAATTTTATTCAAATAAACATTATTATCGATACAGACGCCGAATCTATAGTTTTTTAGATTTTTTGTTTGTCTGTCTGGGATGGGGAATTTTGATGAAATTTGGTATGGTGATAGCTGATTATCCAGGTCAAAATATAGGATACTTTTTATCGAGGGAAAATATCTCATTTCTGAGAAAAAATGCTAAAATTGCAATTTAAGAGTATACTAATCTGTAAAACCTAAGAATTTGGTTTTTGGTCATCGAGACGCGGGCGGAGCCGCGGGCAATGCTAGTAATAAATAAAATTATACTTCGCGACTTTTTGATTTTTGTTCCTGACGTTTTAAATACTTTATAGTCACGAAAGCGAAAGGTTTTCTACATAATTTAATAATTTGCAAGAAAAGAGACATGGTACCTTTTGTTGTAGTAAGCATTTAAAGCACCGGGGGAAAAGTATACAGGTAATAAAACCGCGAATAAATATCAATTATTAAACATATTAAGACCATAAATATTATAAATGCCACATTTGGATGGATGTTTGTTACTCAGTCACGCCAGAAATGGATCCGGATGAAATTTGGCAAAGAGATAGATTATAGTCTGGAATAGCGCATAGGTTACTTTTCATCCCGAATAAATGTACTGTTCTTGTGGGATAGATATGTTTTTTTTATTCACTAGATACGAATCCGAACGAAGCAAGGGTGAGTTGCTAGTATATCATAATTATGAGTTTAATAATGAACGCTTATTTACAATTCAGCTTCTATCAAAGTTTTCATAGTTTGTCTTGTTATCGAGCGTTAGTTTCCAAATAGTAAGTAAACATTATGCCTTTCTATTACCATCTATTCCTGGTCCTAGCTGGTTGGCGGATTACGTAATTGTTGGATAAGGCTTTATCCTATCGTTTCGCTCGTTAGCGATCAGAAGTTGCCGACTGAGTAAACGTTGGTTAGCAAATCTTGGTGGAATTCACAACTTGCGCAAACCTAAATGGTGCCAATATATGGATGACTATTGTAGTATTGGCAAACGAATATTATATTAGGTTCTGGAGGAACGTTCTCGAAATATTGCTTATATTGTGGTCATTTGTATTGTAGCCCGTAAGATTTGTTATGTAAATTCTTTGCTACCATTTTCAGTAAGTTAAGTTTCTTTCAAAGTTGTATTTTTGTTAAGTGTTATTAAATAGATAAATTTTGTAGAAAAATTATGATTTAATGTAGAGATTTAGACTCACTATAACATTATATCTTATTCCAACGTAGCTCTATACAGTTGGCATCACTAACTACCTTATGTCATGTTAAGTGTCGTTTAATTAACTTTTATTACATCAATTTTGCATGAATTACATTTATACCAGCATATTAAACAATGGACGTAACAATTAGGCGAAGCCCAATCGTAGATTTCATGAAATAATTAGTAGGATTACACTCTCGCTTCAATTCCTCCTGTTTGTTTATACGTGTATTTCTTTTTTTTTTAAAAGACTGCCCTAGTACTCGAATTACAAGTAAAATTAATTTCAGAGTCAGAATTCATTCAACCTTTTGAATAATGCAAAAAGATTATTGGGTTGAATGTATGTGTTATGCATTCCAACCTCTATTATTTAAAATTTCGTATCGTATATCTAAACAATTAATTTTGCTCTTTGTTGTTTCGCTTGTAGTATTGAAATTTAGGTGGGTTAGATGGAGTGGAGTTGGTTTTTTTTTTGTTTTCCCAGTTCCGTTTCGTATATGTGTAATCCATTTATCAACGGTCGAGCCATTTAATCTATCCGACATGAAAGCGTGAAATATTTTTGACTGTAAAGCTAACTTTACACGTACAATTAACGAAAATATCGATAATATATAGTTTTGTATTTAATATACAGTTAGAATAGATTGTGTTATTATTCGCGTTTGTTTAATAGTTATATAAAATTTAAATATTAGAAACATATGAATATTGTTGTTTAGTTGAATGAAAGTGGATATTGAAAAGTGTGTTTTTTAAAATCCGTCCAATCCGTCACTCTATTTGGATTTGAAAGAAGGACAGACAAACAAACAAACACACTTGCACATTTATAATATTATATTAGTATGGATTATGTTAACCGCTAAGAAAGTCTTTCAAAGTAAACACCTGAAATGTGAAAAACTATAGCAAAGCTTTTAAAAGAAATCTATATTTATCGTATGTAATATATTAAAAAAAGCAGCCCGCAAAGCCGAAACACTAATAAATTTTATATAATATGAATTTTCTCTAACATAATATGACGAGGGCTTTTTTATATGATCATGTATAGTTTAATGGATAACCGCACTCCAAAAATGAAGTTTCCATTTCAAAATCAAAACAATTACGTAAATATGTACAATGCAAATGTGGTTTTTCATAGTTTATTTGTTAAAATATATTTTTTAAACCATACTTTAATTAAAGTTTGTGTTTTTATTATGTACGTTATATATCTAAATAAGTACAAAATATTTATTACGATATTTAATGGTTAATAAGATACTTTAATGAGAAAAAAACAGATCAGAATATTTCTTTTTAAATCTTGACTCATTCTACTTTCATATAACTTAAATTTAAGCACTCGCACTCGAAGTACGTATATCAAGAAAAAATATCTAAACGGCACCGCAACGAGAACGAGACCGAGATACATTTCGAGTGAATTTAAAATATTAAATTATGGACATACATAAATACTAAGTAGGTATCTAGTAAAGTTTTTACAGTACTAAGTAGTATAAGTCGTGACGAAACCAGGTCACGATTGTTTTGCATAACTGGTCTCTACATTGGTTTCCAAAGTCGATATACTCGTTAGAAGACGAACGATGAAAAACTTTATATCAATTTAATGACATGTGTGTAGAGATGACAGTGGTAATTAACGTACACCTTATCTATTACCTATCTGTACTAATATGAGAGAGGTAGAGTTTGTTTGATTGTTTGTTTGAACGCGCTAACCTCAGGAACTACTAATCCGATTTGAAAAAATCTTTTTGTATTAGATAGCCCGTTTATTGAGGAAGCCTGTAGGCTATAATATAATATAGTCTATCTAATCCATACTAACCATTAAAACGTATAAATACGCTGTATATTTGTACCTAGAAATATTTGGTTTCTAAATTTTTGATAAAGTAACTTAAACTCAACGGGATATATCTTATGAACAAACGACCTACTGGCTACTGTTATGCTTTGTTTTTGCATTAAAATGGCGATTTTCGCGATGTATAGCATCAAGCACTCCAACATAAGCATATGTTATTTACGTAATCGTTTTATTTATTTATACTAGTGTTCCCCCAGCGGTCGATATTCGACCGTAATCATTTTTTTATTGATAACATTAAAGCTTGTTAATAGCTTCAAAAATTTCAGAACATCCGGTGACAAACAGAGAAGAAAAAGGTACTCAATTGTTTTGTCTTTCCCTATTTATATAAATACATCGCATTGATCATTTATTTCAATTCCAAAATATAATAAATAAATTCCAAACTTATATGGGTACATATCTTCACCGAATTCCGATATAAAAAGATATTTATACATACATAATATTATGTGGTCCAACTACGCCTATAATTTCATTATTTCATTACAACATGGTAGAAATAAAAAAAATATTTTAAGCTTATATAAATTAATATAATCCAAACTAATATTATAAAGAAGTAAAGTTTGTGAATTGTGAGTTTGTGACGTTGTAGGGGGTACCTAATCTCTGGATTTACTGGATTTTTATGCCGAAATCATCCCTTAAAGGGGTGAAAATGGGGATGAAAGTTTGTATGGAGAATCAACCTAGGGACGAACCCGAGGGAAGCGAGGGTAAGTCGCTAGTAACATATATAAAAAAAACTTTTCTTATCGGTAACCTAATATTATATTATTTGTATCTATTCAATACATTCACATTGCAACAACAGGCCGAGTAGTATAACAGAGATTTATGAAGTAAATAATAGTATTACGATGTAAAGGTCATGTGATAATAGACGTGTCACCAGTGCAACTAGTTCACGCTCCGATTGTCACTTTTATCTTACAATTGAACAATGGACATCTGAATTGCGCACATTAACCCTCTATATAAATCAAACCTTATATCAATACCGTATTTGAAATGGATGCTACATAAGTGCTATTAATATGGCCAAATAAATTACAATTGTTGGCCTAATCCATAATTATCGACGTAATGTATTGCGACCGCTGTTTATTTGCTCGGTCGCGCGTGTTACTATTCTAATTGCGAGCTATGTATGGCTCTAAACGTTTGTTTGAATTGTATACGTTTGCCTAATATGATCTTTTCGTAGCCACACTCTGTACCTAATTGTGTTTACAAACTATGTTTATTTGAAACGAATTTCATTTGAATATGAGATATGAGCTGGAAATGAGAGCTGAATTCGGACTTGGGTAATTAATAGTTAAAGTCGACCTATTTAAATTAATATGCTTGGATTTTCAAACAGTTTTATTATTATTTTACTATTTATGATCTTTTACTGGTTCACATTCTTGACGCTAATTTATATGATAACATAAATTATTATCATAGTAATAATAATATAGTGAAGTGTTTATTTTATTCATAAACGTTACTTAGCTATTAGAATTACAATAAAGTATACTGATTAAGTAAATAGTAGGTAATAAAATATAAATATGTACTAAATATTGATAAAATGCGCTGTAATTATTTAAGTACACATAAAATATTAACGATACTTTACAAAGCATACAAAATATTTTTAAATTGTCAATGAAATATGGCGATTGTGTTGATATTTTTACATTCTTTTATATAGTATCTTGTAAAATACAATAAAATGATGCGAAAATTTTCGACCTATTCTTATGAAACCCTCTTTATGAATACGTAAAATTGAGAGCGAAGTCGAGCGGAGCATTATCGTAATAGAAATATTAACATGGGCCGAAGTGGTTATCCTTCATAGATTTCCATCAGCGCGGAAAGGTTGGGGGGTTTCGTGTACCAAATTGCCTCCAAGGAGACGTGACTTAAAAAAAAAAAGAAAATAAGGCGACATCCGTCCGCGCCGACGGTCATTACGTTAATGCGAGACTAAACTTGATTGATGATAGTGAATCTCTATCCCCACCGATGGCGCCGGAAATTCCGGCACTGCGTAATTTAATCGTGTAGTAATCCGACACCACATGCTTTTATTAAGTGTCCGTAGCCTATTTTCGGCACTTGATCGTGTCAAAGTTGATGACTTTTGGTTTGTCATATCATCTGGGTTGATATGTTTGCTCGAAAGATAGTGTTGGTTTGTCGCTTAATAACTATACTATATTATAAATTAGAGATATAGAGAGAGGCGCGCGTTTGTGTTTCTTTGGAAAAATCTAAGAAATTACTGTACGGATTTTCATAAGGTTTTCAGTTTTCATCAATAGCAAAAGGAATTATTTAGGAACAACACAACACACAACTAGGTACTAGTAAGTTATAATAAAATGACATAAGAATTAAATGTTTGAAGATTATGTATAATGTTTTATAATAAAATAATGGATAGAGTTCTGTAATGTATTATAAAAGATTTAATTCTGAACGTATCTTAGAAATGTAAATATCTATAGAGTAGTAAATATGTCCCCTAAGCTATATTACTTTAACCGGAATTCACTCAATGTATAGTAATGGCATTACAGTGGCATCATAGTGTGTTAATTACTACATGTTCTAAATGATATTACCTATTATACTATGTAACATATGTATAGGTATTACAATCTATACTAATATTATAAAGAGGTAAAGTTTGTGAATTGTGAGTTTGAGACCCGGATAAGGACATAGGATACTTTTTATCCCAGAAATCATCCATTAAGTTGGTGAAAATTGGGGATGAAATTTGAATGGTTAATAAATAATAATAGGGACGAACCCGAGCGAAGCGAGGGTGAGTCGCTAGTGTTCTTATAAACTGAAATTAAAACAAGATAATTAATTGAATTATTCCATAGATATTATTTTTTTTAAACGCCCACTCTACAGTTACATTTAATTTTACACTGAATTATGCTTGGGTTACTACGGATAAATTATTTATTCGTAGTTGCGCTAAGATATTATTTTTACATTTATCCCACCACTTTAAGTGATATGTCAGAAATATGTATGTTTATTATAATTAAGCAAACAAAAGGCATCGTTAGACCTTAATGGCCTTAGGTTTTGTAAAAGTTACCTCGCTTTCAACATCTGTATGTTTAATTAATGAAAATCATAAATAATTCAATTCTATACATATAATAATAAAATTGTAACTAAGCCGAATTTGTATATTAAATATTTTTTGGAAAATCTTATTGAAATAGACATTATTATCGATACAGAGGCCGAATCTATAGTTATTAGAATGTTTGTCTGTCTGTTACCGTATCACAGAAAAACCACTGGAGCGATTTTAATGAAATTTGGTAACGTAATAGCTGGTTATTTTTTTTTTTCCCCGGGGTGGTTATGTTGAGACTCTCCGGCTAATGAGACCGGCATACCCACTAAAACCCAACTTTCCCCCTCTGCCGCCATGTGGGACGCCACGGGATCGCTCACGCATACAACCGCGACGCCCCGACGGTTGGCCGAAGCCACCAACCATGAGGCCGCCCCAAGCGGGACAACCCCATTATGGAAAGACTTACAACCCAAGAAGTGAGGCCGCTCCTAAGTCCACTCTGCTGATCAGAGAAGTACCCGGAGCAGCCCCACAACACACAAACACCGCCCACCGAAGTGGGCAACCTGCTAAAATAGTTCCCCACCCAAATTGGGCAAAACCCCCTCCCAAAGACGCCCGAAAACGAGCCCAACCATAAACGGCTGCAGGAGAAGAGGATGCGACAACGCCGACACTCCCCTTCCCCTGCAGCCCCACCGCGTCCACCATCAACGGTGGTGGCCCCGCTAGGCCGCGGGAGATAGGGACGAGCGGCGCATCGCCATACCGACACTCCTCTTCCCCCGCGGCCCCCCTACGGTCGGCCCACCTCCGGACCAAAATGGCTGCCGACATCCCTCACCAGACGCAGGACCACCGAACTGGCCCCGCTCCAGCCGCCGCAACGACGGGCTAGCCCCGGCAGTGTGGCCCGCGCAGCGCCTCCTACCGCGAAACGGCCGGAGACACCGCGCTACCTCCAAGAAGGAGACGGCGCCCTCCTAACGCCGCTCCCTCAACCCTCCCTCCTGGCTGTTGGTCCGCGCCGGATTGCTCCGGTACCACAAGCTCCTGTCGGGTCCAAACAGGTGCGAGTGGTGTTCCCCTATCCGCCACCCGGGGACGCGTCCGGTAGCAGTCAGCCTCTGCCCCGGAAATAGCTGGTCTGAGAAAAAATACAAAAAACTGCATTGTAAGAGTATACTAATATGTAAAACCTAAGAATTTGTTTTTTGGTCATCTAAACGCTAGGCAATGCTAGGTTTACTATAAAATATTAACTAACAATAAGTACAGTTGGCCAAGAGGCCAACTTCAGAACACTGAACTTTCTTTTTGACCGACCTTAAAAAGGAAGAGTACTAATTCATATCTTGTATGTCTAGAGCATGTACGCGATATCTTCGCCATTTTTTTTATGAACAAATTATTATATTTATCTCAAAGTAATAAAAATAGGTAAATACTTTTATATACAGTGTATGTTATGCAACATCTTTGCCATTTTCATTTCATTCAAAAAAATCAGACAATATTATCTTTAGGTACTCTTAAGTATTATAAGAGAATTCTTATCTTAACTTATAAATATGTTGAAATCAATTATATAGCTTTTACCTTAAATGTTACCTATAAATGTAATATCTCTATTCCAAAATTAAGCATTATAATAAGAAGTACACGTAAAATAGTAACTCGTTTAGGTACTATAAAAACGGCTAATTATAGTCTTCTACAAAACTTACCTGCATTGAACAGGTCGTCCTTGTACCATTTGAGTCTAGAACTGAACTATGCTATTAGGCAGGATGTGGCCGATCACGTAATCGCCTTTAGTTCACGTGTGACAAAGAAGGTAATATGTAGTAATGGTGGTGTAAAAAGGTTTGAAAGTTATTTGTGTTCAGTGCTTTTGTAAGGAATGAATATTCACAATATTTTTGGTACGCTGAGTTGTAAAGTGTAGAAAATTTTTAGCTTTATATAAGTAGATACATACATACATATGAATATATAATTATTTATAATATTAATAAATAGAAGTGTCTCGACATCGATCACTATCATAATAAAGAACTTATTAGTGATCGATGTGTGTTCATAGTAATTTCAATTTGTATTAAGCTTTACCTTTAACTTAGAACTCTGTATTATGTAATTATTGTATATACCATGTGCCTTGTGCATATTAAATATTAGTCACAATGCTATTAAGGTTTTACAAGTGTAGCCATTTTAAAACTTTCCAGTACGAGATGTTAAAGTAGTAACCTGGTTATATAGTGAAAGTTGTAATGCCGAAATACAAAAGTCAATAACTAGATTAACTAGGTAGAACGTATTTTATATACATATTTTGTTCATTTATTTTTCTCGATAAATAAAACAATTGTAGTTTATTCCCGAATATTCTTTTTACATATATAATAATAATGTCTTTCTGACCGATTTCGGCTTCCGAATCTTTTACTATATGTATGTATTTATATTGTACTAGCAAGTAGCAACTCACCTTCGCTCCGTTCGGCTTCGTCCCTAGTTACGTTTTAACGTTTGGTGTAGATTTCTTGGAGATGAGATATTTTCCCGCAGTAAAAAGTGTCCTATATCTTGACAAATTTATCAAAATCTGTCCAGTGGTTTTCTCGTGATGCGGTCACAGACAGGTAGACAAAAATTCTAAAAACTATAGATTCGGCCTCTATAACGATAATAATGACAATTTCAATACGATTTTCCAAAAAATATTTAGGTAATGCACTGATTTGACTCAGAATATGTATCTATAGATTAGCGACGTATCCTAGGTGCCTATATGTATCGTATGTGTGTATAAAACTTGTATGTACAAAATTTCATTCAAATCCGTCCAGCCGTTTCAGCGTGAAGGA
Source organism: Brenthis ino (assembly GCA_921882275.1). Lineage (NCBI taxonomy): Eukaryota > Metazoa > Arthropoda > Insecta > Lepidoptera > Nymphalidae > Brenthis > Brenthis ino. The sequence continues at coordinate 21,638,918 of OV170232.1, read as the reverse complement.
GTAACAAATACACTTACATGCAAACTTTCGTATATAATATAATTGTAGTCCGATATATGTTAATAATTATTTATATTATAATGATCTATACGTCTTAAGTGTTTATTAACACGTCAGCCATTTCTTTATTAAGTAACTCAATTATTCGCAATTTTTTTGTAACTTTTAAACGCTACACCGACTTCCGAAACGCTTAACATAAATTCGGAGAACTAATTCGAAAATATAGTTTTGTTTACTATGGCTTTTTCTTACATACATATATACTTATTCAAAAATCAGATAATATTGAATAATTAAATTCATTTCAAAACTAGTGATATGTCGCGTGTATACGGTTTAAGATACTTTATCTAAATAAAAAAAAACATACGTATGGAAAATTTCTTTCTATTTAATGTCGGTTAAACAGTGACAGGTACTAAGGATAAAGGTCCTATTCTTGTACAAAACATTGCAATAGGAAGTTCGTTAAAATTTGTTAATAAGAGGCAGTATATATCACATAATTTTCCTTAACTTCGTTTAATATCAGCCCTTAACTCGTAATGATTATGACATAATAAAATTTTAGCAAGGTTATTTTACAAATAAATTGGCTTACAGCGAGTTTTACTTGTTTAGACAAGTTTATTCTTTATCTCAAAGCAGCACAGGCTTTAATGGCTTATAAATTTAATAAAATGGCATCATTATCGTTTTGCAAAATATAGGTATTTATGCACGATTTTGTTTTGTAATGCAAACTGCCTACAAAAAATTGCTCAAGAAAGACCATGTTAGAGTATTTTTTTGCTACTATTGAATTATTTAAATGAGTTACTTACTTAATTAGCTATTTTAAAGAACGGCGTCTTGCCAAGATCGCAATAATATAGGTAGGTATATACACCAGCCACGTGTTATAGGTATAATTTGGGCTACTTTTAAGTCATAAGTAGATCGAAATTGTCAAAAATTGCTAAGGTACATCTGTCTAAAAGGATTTCTTTTATTATAATTTAATTACTTACATTGAACATTTCTGTAGCTTGGTCTCTAAGAACTTTTGCGAACGTTGTACCTACTCTTCGTCATTTAGTTAATCAATGTTTTTTTTTTTATGTTGAAGTGAAAGTGTGCATTGACATATTTTAATCATTTTATTTTAAAAGGAACTTTTCTTTTTTTTTATAAAAGCGGCACATTACAATTTTTTTATCGTTTTTTATATAGATTTTTAGTTTTATTATTTAAGTAAAAGAAAAACCATGGGTAATATCAAACCAATATAATTACGTCACATCTATGCCATTGCATGTTGACAATATATGTTAACAATATAAATAAATCGATTTATTGAACTTCCATATTGAATATAAACATATTTAAAGTTAAAAAAAATTATTTGCATTCCAATCAATTTTTACACGCTTATAAAATTTATACTCTACCATGAAATTACCTATTGTAGAATGTACGCATTATATTATATGAATATTAAGTCATTGATCCAATTCAAATATAAGTACCTAATTTACACGTTTCTCAAAGTTTACTCCGATTAAACCCTCGCAACGTGATTGAGTATAACCAAACAAGAAGTGTGATGTCGAAGTCCGATCGTTAAATTCACAAGATAGTAATCCGCCTAGGCTTTTTGTGGTATGGTGCCATTTCGTGATTTGGCCATCTAATATCATATATAATAATAATGAATAATGCTTCAATGGTCTGTTGTGTCATGTTTCATAACGATTCTTTAGAATAGTAAGTGTGTCTTAGTTTCTAAATATTAGCCAAGTCACGAAATGGCGACATATCTCGAAAAGCTTAGGCAGATAGATTATGATCTAGGGAATTCAATGATCGGACTTTAATGCACTGTAAGGATTTGAAAGTGAAAGGAGCGGTGAGGTTTTGCATCCGCCATTCGGTCGGAAACGAGTTTCAAACGAATTACTTTCATCTTTGGGCAATGAATTTAGCATTAAAGGAAGTATCTTGACATCTTTGAACAAAGTACCTAATCTACTGTTCATACTTTTAAGGCTGAAAATTATAGCTGATCGTTATTTTATTATTACAAGCTTTTTTTCTTTTGTAGTGTAAATATGTAGTTGTCGAAGATAAACGTGTTATTGCTTAATACTGAAAGTGGCTTACTCGCTTGGTGCTAAGGAAAATGAAGAGCTTATGTTCGGTGTTAGTAAATTAAAAAACTTCACACGAATACATTGCACGTATTGATTTAATTTGTTTTAAAAGTTTTCTTTATTGTATTCAAAGTTGTTACTATTAGCTCGGGTGTTGTTTGTGCATTCTGCGAAATCTATAGCACACAAGGGCCATAAAACCGTGATCGGTTGGTTTTGATATAGCAGACATTTCACCGTAAAGTTCATTGTGGAGATACATTGTTGGCAACTGGAGTTTTAGCGGTTAGCGCCGTCATTTGGTTCACTTGCTTTGAAAAATACTTCGTACAGTAGTGCGAGGTATAATCTATTGTTTCCCTGTTCGGTAAAACGGACAAAACCACAAATAGAACAATAGAATAATGTTCACCTTACCACACAAACATTTCATCGCGTCATGATATATATTTTGCTCTAGCTACCTATTTGCAAAACCGTTTCAACGATTAGTAAAGTGTCCGGCTATTTCTGTCGCACTTAATTACTGAACTCTGTGAAGTATGTGCTTTGAAACGGAGCCGGTGCCTCCGCTGTTATAATGTAAATTTTCAATTTTAATAATACGTCCTCTACATTGCTAGTCAATTATTGTGTGTTTGTTTGATTATTATATTTTCTGTTAAGTGCATTGTTATTCTTCATTTAGAAATATTGAGCTTAACGCTTTTTATTGAATTAACAAAAAGATATCCATACTTCCATACTTCTATACTAATATTATAAATGTGAAAGTGTGTGTGTTTCTTTCACGTCGAAACGGCTTGACGAGTTGGCGTGATTTTTTGTGTGGAGATAGTTGGAGGGCTGGAGAGTGACATAGGCTACTTTTTAACGCGGAAAATTATCTCTTTCCCACGGGAAAATACGTTATAATACAATCCAAAAAAATAATTATGATCAGAATTACTTTATACTTGGCATTATTACTCTTGAACACAATTAAATAAATACACGTTTCAGCATTTTTCAAATTTCATCTTATAGGGGGGTAAAATAGATGCGGGTGATAGTTTGTATGAAACCTACCTTTTTAGAGTTTTATTTGTAGTTTTATCGCGAGCGAAGCCGCGAGTTCTGCTAGTAGACTATAAATAAGAATTTTTAAAATATGAAGTTGTAGACATAAATTTCGTTAAATCTTGTATTTAGATGCATTTTTTTTTGGATGCAGGCTTTCTAGTTAAGACCTAAGAGAAGCGACAAATTGTTATCAGATATGTAAATGTTAAAAGAAATTATGTACATCACATGATTGAAAACGTTTAATGGACTATTACTTCCAAAAAGCAAAAAAACAATAAAATTGAATGAGGCACGAATGATGATGGTTATGCATTTTCACCTTTTGTCTTAGGGATACAATGATATCTTATATTGATATTAATAAGACCTTTAAGTTATTGTCAAAATTAATGGCTTGAGGAAATCCTATATTAATAGAATTTACCTATCTATATACAAAAAAAACTATTTTTTTCAAATTGATGATACTAAATAAAACAATAGACCAAAGACCAAGATACTGAACAGTTTTGTTTTTGCCTATTTATATACAGATGATGATATTTAACTGCATGTAGTATTATGTAAAAGATTGCCTACTAGAAGAGATTTACTATGGTACGAAGTTAGCCGGGGGTTAGCCACTCTCGTTAACGTAATGCGAGACTAAACTTGATTGATAGGCTCCGGGCGACAGTAAAACTATTACAGTTGCGTTTATCTTAACTAAAACATCGGAAGGCCCATTTTTTATTCAGGCGTTTAGGATGCTGGATATTAGGAAATATTTTGTGCTTAATCGCTATCAACTTGTGCTTAATCGGTATCAATTCTCATTCACAAGTACAGATAGATTTTTAGAATATTGAAATTCCGTGTAAAGTTTCAGTATTATACAGGTTCTTGTGGTTTTTATATAATTTTCTTAAAATCTCTCATCCGGTAAACATAAAATTCCGATAAAATTGTATGAACACTGTAACTAACTTTCCCAGTAACGTGTTGGGTTTCATTTTTCTAATAACTCTTAAAGCTGTGCCTCCGAAACGAACTGTGTCATATATAAATTGGATGTCACATTTTTGCGAGGAGTTTCGCAACTTTAAGGCAAATCCAATTTGAGAAGTTAAGGGTTACTTTATTTGTAGATACAGCTACGAAAGTAATAACTTCATACATATTTTAGACAAAAGGTCTGTTGTATATGGTAGCTTCACGCGAACTTTCGTTTTCTTCAGTCAAATGAGCCAGAATGAAATAAAGGGGGGAAAAAAGGTTCCCGGAAAACTTGAGGAAGGGGAATCCAAAAGTTTGAGTTCGCTCTTTTATATTTTATACATTCTGCTCTCTGTAGGTCTTATGTTATTATTTATGTTACATTTTCCTCTGACCGCAGGCTCTCGGCTACGGTACTGTTTTTAATTAATGCTACCCGCTTTCCGTACCTTCCTAGTGTTACAACAATTATTTTACCAACCTCATTAAGAAGTTTATGTCGAGAAGAAAAATATTCTACGCGTGAGGTTTCCACTTCTGTTTTTGGTCCTTTTTTTTTGTTATGCGTTTTTCGTCTTTGTTTTTAACATAATAAATATTTATCTTTCATCCTTGTCTTCTCAAGTTTTTTATTCTAAAATTATCTCGTCGCTTTAAGTTGTAATAGTAACTTATTTGTCAAAACTTAAGTTAAATAATATTTTAACTAATCGATTACGGTTATAAAAGATATCAAGGTTATGAAGGAAATAGAACCAATATCGAGTGTGGTACAATAAATTGATACTTTAAAGTACTATAAATGATATATACGCGATGGCTGGTGTCCCGATCGTTAGCGCGACGTTCAGTCTTTGTTTTGCTCGTACGTTTACCAAGTCTAATTGCTTCTGTTTTTGCCTCTCTTGAATTTGATGTTTTAATTTTCTATCATGACTTAAACTGATTCAGACTAAGTTATTGTGATATGTTATTGAAAATGATAGAAATATTAATTTAATAAAAATTGATATCTATTACAATTTACAAAATAATTTTAAATATAAAGAGACGAGGAGACGGTCTGAAATAAAACCGGTTTACTAATTTGTAAATCGATTTGATTACTCTATTAACTAGTAGATACATGTATTGAAATAATATCTACTCTATTAATAAATAATAGCTACGATATATTTTTTCGTTTTTTTTTTGTTTTTATCTGACTACGGCGAGCCCAAAAGAGGATTATTGATTCACATAGCAAATTGATTGATATTCCTAGAAAATGTTCGAGAAGGTTCTATTGCTAAATTTAAAAATGTAAAGAATGTTGGTTTGCTAATGTCTATTACATATATTATAATTGTTATTTTTTAGAAGATAGCATACGTAGCACAGGGGGTGTTCGTTTTTTATCTATGGAACTAAGAAAATACAAATCCTACCCAAAACATATATATATATATATATATATATATATATATATATATATATATATATTGGTGGCCATATTTTGTAATAGTACTATAAAAATAACACAACATGTTATCGTCGTAAATATCAAAACAATTTTAAAATCCACATATTTTTATTGCCTATTCAGTTGGGAAATCTAAATTCTTAAACGGAACCATTAAAGTCGGCTTCTGTCGTGATTACGCAATTACCGCGTCGGATTTTGACAGGAAACGGATTGACGGCACAGAGGAGGATAAGTGTAAAGAAAAATATCAAGTTGGAATATGAAATGAGACATGGGAGTCAACTTGTGTTCCACAAACTTGTGATTTACATGCAAATGTAAGCTCTACATCTAGAGACTAAGCTTATTTTTAAATTTTGTCTGGCTCATCTTATAAGATCTAATAACTGGATTACGTAATAAGATGTTAAATTGGAAGTCAAGCTATTAACATCTCAAGGAGGACTTATAAAAAAGATATAAAGATCATTGTACGCTAATGCTTCAGGTTTCGTGATCGAGACGTCTAATGGGCTGTTTTGATTAACTACTGACTGATGCGTCCATTTTGTTTTACGAAATATCAATCAGCATGTTCTGTTAGTGCGTTACATTTTTAATAATTTAAAATAATTTAATAGTTGATACAAAATATACTATATGCACTAGGCAGTAACGGAGAGTGAGTTTACACATATGAGATGTACTATACTAACTATTTAATGCTAAGAAGATTGTTTTTCTCTGGAACTCTACAAGTCAGATTTGATTTTTTTATCTTGATATATGTATTTAACTACTATGTCACGCGATCATAAAAGTAAATAATAATATGTTGGGACATTAACACACAGCACCATCTAGTTCCATGGTAAGCTACGAGGCCTGTGTTATGGATACCAGTTGATACACTACATATTATATAATTTTAAATACATACATATTATAAATATTGTTACACCCATGACTGGAGTACAAACATTCGTGTTCATCACACAAATGAATGACCCCAGCGGGACTCGAACCCGCGACCGCTGGCACCGCGAGTAAGGTCACTACAAACTGAACCAAACGTGTCGTCAAATAAAATATCTTAAAAGTATTCAAATTAACTATTTGTTTATAGTATTAAACCAGTTCATATCATTAATTATAAGTGAATAAGGAGATTTTGATTTGTAAATAACAAGAGGTGAGGAAATGGATAACCATACACTAGCATCATTTAACAAAATCTCATATACAGTAAAAATCGCCTGTAAATATATAAGTAACGTAATGGGTGTGTTATTTAATTTAGACGGATTTTATTCGCATCCATCAATCATCCGTTGTATACGAGTGATCAATCCATTGTCCGACCGGCCGTCTGTCTGGATTATTCGCGCTCATAGTGCTTCTATATAAGAATATCCTGCAATTTTGTTTTAATTATAGACTAGCTGTTAGATTATTCAAAATCGGATAGTTATTTTTTATAATTTATATACATACTAGCGGACCCGACAGACGTTGTCCTGTCTACACGTCTTTAATTTGAAAATTTCAAACTTTTTTTAATAATTTTTCTGATGAAAATTATTATTCAAATTGTAAATCTAAACCATTCCCAGATCCCCTTGAACACACACAAAAAATGTCATCAAAATCGGTCCAGTCGTTTGAGAGAAGTTCAGTGACATACACACTCACAGAAGAATTATATATATAAAGATACGTAGGTATGATGAGTTCTATATCCGTTACTTGAGAAATAATTGATTTCCCATACAAACTTGTACCCCCCTTTCTTCTTCTACCCTCTTAAGGGATGGTTTCTGGGGTAAAAACTATCTATGTCCTTCCCAAGGTCTCAAACTATCTTCATACGAAATTTCATATAAATCGTTTCGGTGGGTTAAGCGTGAAAATGTAACAGTCAGACAGACAGAGTTACTTTCGCGTTTATAATATAATATTATATTTAGTATATGTATAGTATACGAGTAATAGTATGGATATTTTCTAATAGATTATTCATTATTATGTAAGTATGATAAAGTTTTTGTCGGTTCTCTAAAGAAGAGGGCTTGTAAAGAACGTTTGACTGGCTCTACGGACTTCGCACGTTTGTATTAGGCCTAATGAACAACAGCCAGCAGATAAAGCTCGATGTCAGTTAAATAATATCTATTGTTTGTTAAGAAATTTGTGATGATGAATGCATTTATTCTTATTTCTTTAAATTTATTTAGAATATTATTTTAGTTATTAGAGTTTTTCAAAAATTTGACAACTTTGCGCCCAACATGTGTATACCGGGATATTGTTCTTTGGAATATTTTTAATAATTCAAAGCAGGATAAATAAAAGTTGCGTTGAATCTTCAATATATTTTGAGAAGACAAGACTTGCTGTACTAAAGCTTTATCTGTAAGGAAGATCGATATCTTATTACGTCATCCGCCTCTGTCACGTTTTCAATTAGTATCCAGGGATGTTCACAGAAATATCGTACGACGTTACATCTCAGCTATTCATTCGATCTCATATCGCGACTACTCGCCGCACCATTGTTAACAACTTCTAAAGATTTCTTCGCGTTCAACAATTTTGCTTCGTCAAATAATAATTAGTTGACATTTTTTTTCTTAAGGTTGAAGTGGAAACTTGATATTATACGTCTGGATATTTTGATAAGTGTTATTACGAGTACTTCTTATATTTATGTCATTTTTTGCGCTCCTTCGATTGCATATTTGGTTTTGGGTTCAGGGTTCTTTATCTTAAGGGTGGAAAATTACCTGCTTTTAAATGATTTTGAATTAAATGTACCTTTATTAGTAAAAAGTATTATAAATAAATTAGTGCATAAATACATATGTATATAGATAGTATAATAATATTGTAAAACCGACTCTGAAATCTTTATAAAAAGAGTATAATGTGCTTTGTCGTGTTTTCACTTAGTGTATACAGAGATGCCTCGTACGCCTCTCTTTAGGTATCCTAGGAAGTACCCGGGGGAGAAGCCAACTCCTACCGGGCGCGTCCCCAGGTGGCGGATAGGGGAATGCCACCCGCTTAGGGCGGCGGGTGGTACCGGAGAAATCCGGCGCGGACCAAATGGCTTGGGTGGGGCCGCTCGTCTAGGACTCGAGCCGAAGACGTTGCGGCCACCGGTGGTGGGACCGCTTGGTCCCACAACCGGATGATGGGTGCCGGTTGCGGGACTGTGGTCGCAGGCCCGCATCCGGCGGAGGAGTAGGCCGCGGCGGGAGAGGAGTGCCGGTATTTCGGTGCGCCGTTCTCCCTACCTTCCGCGGCCTAGACGGGGCCGCCACCGTTTGATGGCGGACGCGGTGGGGCTGCAGGGGAAGAGGAGTGTCGGTGTTTCGTTGCCGCTCTCCCTGTCCTCTGCAGCCGATTGGAGGTGGCCCACTTCGGTGGGCGGTGGTTAGGTTTAATGGGGCTGCTCCGGGTACCTCTCTGGCGTAGCAGAGTTGACTGTGGAGCAGCCCCATTGGTTTGGTGGTCTGCCTATTTAGGCAGACCTGCCGCCGGGGCGCCGTAGTAGTTATGCGCAAGCGATCCTGCGGCGTCCCATTAAGGCGGAAGGGAGGGGAATGTCGGGTTTTAGTGGGTAGTACCGGCTCTTCTAGCCGGTGAGCCCCACATCACCACCTAGGGGATCAGGTGGTATGCGTAAATGCATTTCCCGACATAAAAAAAAAAAAAGGTATCCTAGGAAGTAAGTACCTACGCGAATATTATTCTACTTCAAACAGACGGATTTTATTGTACTGAATATATTTATAAGTATATATTGAATTCGTTTATAGAATTTAATGTATTATTTATGTATTTATTTAAATTACAATCTATAATTTTATTAAAAATATATGTCTGTAATAAAACTAGTTTATCAATTACTTAAGGAAGTGTAGTCATTCAAAATTATATTTATTGCTAAATTTACATTTATTTCAAAGTATCTATTACTATTTATTACAAGCAAAAAATCTGTAATATCGTGGAACATAGAACATGTTTTTAGTAGATATTTAATATTAAAGAACGGATATGTAAATATTTTATATATGGAAGAGTGGTGCTCATATACATATTTACCCAAAATTATGTGGATTATAATTATCGTCACGGTTAAAATAGAATATTAATACCAAGTGTAGTATATTTTATATGGAAAAATTACGTTTGTGATTTTCTCCACATAAAAAGCTTTAAACCAACTGAATTGAAAGCAATTTCGTTACTTTACAGACACAATTGTTCGAAATCCGACCGCAAGCGATAGGTATGTATGTAGGTACGAGCGTGAAACGATTGCATGGAACTCATTACGCCAAATATTATTTATATTATTTTTAAACCCAACAAACTAGTTATTTATATATTGATTGACTTAATTTTCCTTCAATAATAAAACTGTGTAAGTTTGAGCTAAACGAAAATTTAATTAGTATTCTTTTTTTATAAAATTGGCTAAAGTTCAGTAGTCGATATAGTGTATTCAGCCCTTTTTAACGTCCCACTGCTGGGCACGGGGCTCTCTTTAATACGAGGGGGATCAGGCCGTAGTCCACTACGCTAGCCAAGTGCGGGTTGGCGGACTTCAAACGTCTTTCCAAAACTTGCTAGGTTCTGTCAGACATGCATTTTCTCATGATGTTTTCCTTCACCCTAAGGCAATTGGTAATCATGTTAGATATGTTTCTCACAAAAAAATATCAGAGGTGCGAAACCCGGGATTTGAACCGCTGCACTGTTTCCCGAGTAAACGCGTTACCACTGCCTTGAGAAGGACTCAATACTTAAATTAATATTAATACGGATAATACGGAAATTTTGGCTCCTAACTAAACTTAGTAGTTGAATTAAAAAAAATAAGTTTATAATATTAAAATTAATATTATAAACCCAAAAGTTTATGAAGACGTATTAATATTTGGTAGTTTGTTACTAAATTTTGTTACTAAAAATTTCATACAAAGGCAACTAAACGTATTTTTATGAAACTTTACAGTAATATAGCTTAGAATAAGTTCCATTGAAATCTTCTCTGCCGACCGCGATGTGTGACAATGAAGCATGAAGCAATCATTAAAAAAACGTTTTTTTTAATGATTAACAAAATGAGTAATTTTGTGGAATTGCATAGGTGGAAATGAGGAATATAAGATAATATTTTGTGTCCAATTTTTTCCACATATTTTAACCACACTCCATCATTTTTTTAGTATAAGTATAATTGCTATTACAATTTTAAACTTGTTCTTAACAACAGTGTGTGAATTTCCTTTATCTATCTACTATATAAGGCAGCCATCTTGACTTCATTTTGTATTATTTAACAACTATCCGGAGTTATGTAATTAAATTTTAACTCACATTCGTATGTGCCATCCTTCGCGTTAATTCTTAACGTTGTTTGTTTATTGTTGTTTCGCGATTCAAAGTCAAACAGGAGCAAGTATTTGTTTTAAGCTTACTGTTTTACTTACTTATTAGGGTCCTTTGCATGTAGTTCCACGGTTGTTTTATAATTCACACGCCACCTCGCAATATAGCCTTCAATTTTGCGAGGGTAAAAGCTATTGTTTTAAGCTCAGATTTTGTAATCAATGTTGAGTACATAATAGATAGTGGCTTTCAAATTGGCGTATTGCTGTCTACTTTATAAAGCTTTATAAAGCTTTAATTTTACATTACATTCATATCATTTTGTTATATTTTTTGTAATTAACTGGTTATTGCTTAATGGTAAAAAATGAAATATAATTCATTAAGTTTGATGTTATTGAGGTTATTTTGTCCAAATTACAGTCTTCAGCTTTATATATTAGTAAAATTGACGTAGATATTATTATAGGTTATATTATAGGTTCAATAAATTTTAGCTTTCTGCAGTCCTTGTTCATATAAACTTTAACTATTCGAAAGCTCACACTTCTCCGTACGCGCAGTATGCTTAAGAAGAGGCACAAATTTTCCTCTTCAAGTATTAATACTAATATAGTTTTAATGATCCTTTTAGTAAGGCGAGTTTAGGGCTTAATCCTGCATGGTTTTAATGTTTTTATTGATTATATTTTATTCTACCATCCACCTATGTCTAGTCCTAAAATAATAAGTTAAGAATGTATATGGCAAAATCTAGGTATACATATAATAAAATTATAACTAAGCCGAATCTGTACATTAAATATTTTTTGGAAAGTCTTATTGAAATAGACTTTATTATCGATACAGAGGCCGAATCTATAGTTTTTAGAATTTTTGTCTGTCTGTCTATGTGTCTATCTGTCTGTTACCATCACAGAAAAACCACTGAAGGAATTTTGATCAAATTTGGTATGGTGATAGCTGGTTATTCGGGTAAACATATAGGATACTTTTTACCGCGGGAAAATGTCTCATTTCTGAGAAAAAATACAAAAACTGCAATGTAAGAATATACTAATATGTAAAACCTAAGAATTTGGTTTTTGGTCATCTGAACGCGGGCGGGGCCGCGGGCAATGCTAGTAATATATAAAAGTTTATTATCTATACTAATATTATAAAGAGGTAAAGTTTGTGAGATTGTGAGCTTGTGACATTGTAGGGGGTAATCTCTGGATCTACTGAACCGATTTAGATGAAATTTGGTAAGAAGATAGTTTAAGGACATAGGATAGTTTTTAACCCGGAAATTATCCCTTAAGGGGATGAAAATAGTTTGTATTGGGAAGCAAGCTAAGGACGAACCCGAGCGAAGCGAGGGTCAGTAGCTAGTTATAATATAAAATAATACAACCGCACTAAATTAACTTATTTTCTCACTTCTGAAGGGTTTCTGGAAGAAATCTCTTAAAGAGATAAGTTTAGTCTTTGTCGACTTTCTGTTACTTTATTCTGTACTAGCGGCTCACCCTCGCTTCGCTCGGGTTCACCTCTAGGAAAGCACAAACAGATCTATCCCACGGGAACCATTCATTTTTCCGGGATAAAAATAAGTAACCTGTTGTTCGACCTGCAATATAAGGTATCAGCATGCCAAATTTTACTAAATTAGGTGCATAAGTTGTTGTGTACTGAGCTGTATAAGTTACTATAATTTTTTAACTATCCCACGGGAACTCTTTAATTTTCCGGAATAAAAAGTATCAAATTTCATTTAAATAGGTTCAATAGTATCGGAGATTAGCCCCTACGAACAGACAAAGAAACAAAAAATTTGAAAAAATCTGGATTTGTTCTATTTCTCTCCTTATGGTATGTAAGAAGAGAACTGACTCGTTTTTTAGCAATTTTTTCTACCATCTATGTACAGACAGACATTCGACCTCTACAGTTTTATTATTCATATATGTACTATATTCAGATAGAATAAATAACATATAATAAAACAGAAATATATAATAATGAAAATAGTTATAGCGAGTGTACCTTAGGAGATAGACATATGCTATGTAGAACTTTTCTATAGACCTTTTTAACTTTTCTATAGACCTTTTTAAGACTTACAATTTTCTTGTACAATGTTTTGATCTATCTCTTAAGGTTGAGCCAACGTTAGCCATATAAATTTCTAAGGACAATTCGATAGAACCAGTTATTGTATTTTCCCGTGGGAAGAATAATTTGCCTGTCGTAAAAAGTATTTTAAATGTTGACCCGAGCACTAAGTTTTATCACTATACAAAATGAAGTTAAAATCGGTTGAGTACTTTTTGCGTGAAACGCGCACATCGATTTGACTAAGTTTTATTATAGGTATAGATAAGAATAAATATTGCGAGTGTAACTTAGGAGATAGACATATACTATTCAGAACTTTTCTGTAGGACTTTTCAAGACCTACAATTTTTTAGTATATTGTTTCGATGTATGTCTTAAGGCTTAGCCAGAGGAAGGTTTCTAGGGAGGACTCGATAAAACCAGTTATTATATTTTCCCGTGGGAAAGAAAGATTTTCTTTAAGTATAAGGTATCTAGGCAGTGGTATCCCAGTGGTAACGCGCTCGCTTGGGAAACCGAGTGTAGCAAGTTCAAATCCCGGGTCTAGCACCTCTGATATTGGCCAGCGTGGTGGACTATGGCCTGATCCACCTCGTACTGAAAGGAGGCCCGTGCGTGTGTTAAAAAGGGCTGAATACAACATACATACATACATACAAAAGGTACCCTAAATGTTGACTCGAGTAATAAGTTATCACTTCACCAAATTTCGTTGAAATTGGTACATTACTTTTCGCGTGAAACGCGCACACAAAAACAGACAAACAGACATACAGGCAAACAAACAAACAGACAATTTTTTTAATAACTATTGTTTTGGGGTCTATGTCGTGTACATAATACGTTACAAATAAACAAAAACATCTATCCCACGGGAAAAGTACGTTTTTCCGGGATAAAAAGTTACCTATTTGTTATTCTGATGTATGAACTATATTATTGTAAAGTTTCATCAAAATCCAATCAGTGGTTTTTGTGTACTAAGCTGTATAAGTTACTATAGTTTTTTGACTCTCCCACGGAAACTCTTTAATATTCCGGGATGAAAAGTAGCTGATTTGTTTTTGTTATGTATGAACTATATTATTGTAAAGTTTCATTAAAATCCAATTAGTAGTTTTCGTATACTAAGATGTATAAGTTGTTATAGTTTTTTTACTATCCCACGGGAACCCTTTAATTTTCCAGGATGAAAAGTATCTAAGATGTTGCCCGGGGATATAAGGTACCACTATGCAAAATATCATTTAAATAGGTTCAATAGATCTGGAGATTAGCCCGTACAAAGAGAAAAACAGATAAACAGCTCGCTCGGGTTCGTCCATACATACGAATATGTTGTATTATCTCTTTAACCATTTGTCCAAATTATATGCAGTAAAAGGGAAAAGTCTTTTATTTTAAGCATTTTAGACGATAAATTTACTTATTTTGATAAGAATTCATAATTGTTGATAATATGACCAATAAACATGACCTACCGATTTAAATGATTTTTTTAATATAAAAAACTACTTTTTGTGACTTAAATATAAAAGTTAGACATATGCTGTCGCTGACTTTTTTGTAGGCATTATTAAGCTCTACAACTTTTCTCTAGAACATAATCATATATCTCTCATCGTTAAGGCAGCGTTCGTAAGAAACGTTTCCGTTCGACCGTTTTTTCTCCGACTTACTTTGCAAATCCGACTACCACGAAAAACCCTTTTCATTTTTCGGGTTAATATATAGCCTATAACACTCAGAAAGAACGTGGCTTCCTATTGGTAAAAGAATTTCGAAAATCGGTTCAGTAGATCCAGAGATTACCCCCTACAACGTCACAAACTCACAAACTCACAAAACCCAAAAACTCACAAACTCACAAGATCACAAACTTTACCTCTTTATAATATTAGTATAGATAACATATATTTTATGGTACATAAATAAATAAATAATAAAATAAGGGTCCAACATCAATAGTCATATATTGCGAAATGTTATAAAATGAAGTGAAAATAAACGCATGTTACCTTTGTGATACTGAGTGCCAATACAGCTCGATATCCGTAGACATGTTGAAATGTTCCATTGTATTATATACGGAGATGCTCTGTCCATATTGTTTCATATCACCTCGGAATAGAGCTCAAAATTATCTGTATTCAAAATGCATTAGTGCATAGAGGCGTGGAGCAAAGCAGTCACTTTAAATAACGTATTTTTAGATCTCCACTGAATTTTACGACATCTCCTGACATGAGCTTTTTATTGACTCTCTCTCATAATATCTGTGTCAATATTGTTTTATTAAACGAATAAGTTTAAGAATTTAATATATTTATGTCTAAGCTTTTATTTGTTTAAGTTCCGCAAATCTGTTGACATTTTCATGGACTATCAAGGAGCGTAAGGAGAATATTTTTTATTGATCTAATGAGTTAAGGCAAGACGTGGCTTGCAGTACTGATGTGCAGTATGTGTTGGGTACACATAATTATTAGTATACATACCTATTAGAAACAAAGAACAAAGAACAAAAATATTAAACGAAATATAAATAAATATTATATTATAAAGCGAAACAGCATTTTACATGTTAATGTACAGTAAATGTACATGACAGCAAACCATTTCATTTATTTTTGAGTTTAAATACTGATAGTAGGTTAAGTTTTAATATAAATATTTATATCAAACATGGATACTTTCTACAGCAGAAAGAAAGTATCTAAAATTCAAAATAGTACAACTTTTGTGATGAACAATTTCGTAAACGGTGAACTCATATTTTTCTATTCGTAACAAAAATACCCGAAATCACTGACGTACGAAATGATACGTGGTCAAAGAGGGTCCTGTCACAGCAGACAGGGGTTGACACGTGTTGACTCCGAAATTAGTTGTAGCGAGCTCGATGCCATCTCTATCACTTATGATCACTTTTATTAACGCTTAGAGAGGATAAGAAATTGTTGGCATGTCAATGAATGATAATATTTAGATTTAATTTTAGCGCAGTTCAAAAGGTATAGCTTAATAATATATTTTTATAATTTTTCGCTTTTTTATAAAAGAGTAACGCATTGCCCGCGGCTCCGCCCGCATTTAGATGACCAAAAACCAATTTTCCCGCGGTAAAAAGTATCCTATATGTTGACCCGGATAAGCAGCTATCATCATACCAAATTTCATCAAAATCCCTCCAGTAGTTTTTCTGTGATGCGGTAACAGACAGTCAGACAAAAATTCTAAAAACAATAGATTCGGCCTCTGTATCCATAATAATGTCTATTTCAATAAGATTTTCCAAAAAATATTTAATGTACAGATTCGGCTTAGTTATAATTTCATTATATGTATAGGTGTTGTTATTTTTTATTTATATGTTTGACATGCTGTTTTTAAACATCAAATTACATCAACGTTTTCATACTTTTAACTCGTTTTGTACATAAATAACCGCTTACTCCATTTAAGTATTTCCTTCCCTAAAAATTTTGAAAAATGAATAGTTGAAAAAAAAAATTTCTATCAAAGAAATGGTATCCTAAACATTTTAATTCAATCTTAATTTTCATGGCCACTGACAATATTATATTTACTATGTTTTATTACTTACTTTGGAATTTTCAAAAGGCAGCGATAAACATGGTAAATATCGCGTTTTACATCATAATAATATGGTAATTCAAATCAAGATATTCTAAAATTAATTTAAAACTGTTAAACTATAAGACAATGCAAAACCTAGACTGTCCAGTAAAGACGCATGAATGAGCACTAAGAAAAGGTTTTTAAATAGATATATCTATATGAGTTTGTGTGGAAGCTCGTAATTGGTAAAAAAAAAACATTTTATGAAAGTCAGATAAATACAGTTTGATATAGAAGCTTCTATTTATATTGTCGATGGGAAATCTTATAGGATTCATCATTTCGGTATTAATTTCGAATCATACTTTTTTATAATTTTCAACAAAACAGGGCAGAGGGCTATGGTAAAAATGTTCATTTATAAAACACTAAGCACTATCTTTCTTTTTTGCAGGTAAGACGTCGTTAGTATTGTTTACAAGTCTCATCATTATCCGTAAGTTCAGGAACAGACGCCCGATAAACCTTTGCGGATGTTTGGTTAAGCACTAAGGTTTTTAATGAAAAGAGTTTGCTACCTACATTCTGTTTATATAATTTGTGAAGAAAACTGAGTCACGACACTTACAAAATATTTCACATTTTACTTATTCTTTCAAATATAATAATCTGTACTTTATATGATGGAAACCTTACTAGAAATAAATATTTGAAGATTTTTTTAAATGTAAAATCATCTATATATTTTTTTCCTTTTACAACAAGATTAATAACTTTATTATTATCATTTATTATGTAATTATTAAACTCTGAAGATTAAATAAAATTAATTATATTAAATATATATTATTGAACCATATGACAAGACTTCCTTTACCGACTTCTATACATATAATAGAATTCTAAGTCGAATCTGTACAATAAATATTTTTTGGAAAATCTTATTGAAATTGACATTATTATCGATACAGAGGCCGAATCTATAGTTTTTAGAATTTTTGTCTGTCTGTCTGCTTGTTACCGCATTACAGAAAAACTACTAGAGGGATTTTGATGAAATTTGGATGGTCATTGCTGGTTATCCGGGCCAACATATAGGATACTTTTTACCGCGAAAAAATATCTTATTTCTTAGAAAAAATACGAATCTGATTAGAATAAAACCACGATGATACTATATATATTTTAGCAAGGTAACTTTCTAAATAAGTCAAAAACTATTAAAAATAGCTTATCTTGAAAATAATAATAATAGCACAATTTTATTTGATTTTTGGTCATCAGAACGCGGGCGGAGCTGCGGGCAATGCTAGTACATTATATACATCTTATAACATAAGGCTTGCGTTCTCACAACTCGCAAGTATTGTTGCCCCATAAGAAAATAAAAACGCCCTTTTAGTACTAATTATAATTAATTAACGCATTAATTTACTATAACATGTTATCAGCGGTAGGATTGCTTATCTAAAGGAATTCATTATACGAACTTATCGGATTTTGGTCTCGAAATTATCTGATAGTTTGTAATACTCGCTAATACTGCCTAGGGATCTATTCTAAAGGACAAAGCGTTCTTCCCCCATTACGGTAATGCTCAGCTAAACTTGACTGATTACATTCCCGGGGGGTGAATTTTTCTCACGTCACAGTGGTATATTAGAGGTGTTAGAGGATTTTCTTAGTAATCGAAGTCGCCGTGATTAAGCGGGAAATTTTCAGCTTTCGACGTTTTTCGGTTTCCTTTGAAAGGACTTTGATGTTATGAAATTGGTACTTCATATCTGTTATAGTTTTTCTACTGTCCGCTTTTTTATATAAAAATCCTTAACGTTAGTTATTTATCAATTTGATTTTTTCCTTTTCCATCGTAATGATAACATAGAAATAAGGATCCTTTAGATATAAGTTCTTAAAGGATAAGGATATTGACTTATATTTAAAGGTCGTCATAGTTACCTTTCTAGAACTAATTTAATACTATTGTACTATATTTTACACTAGTGGCTTACCCTCAGTTCGCTCGGGTTCGCCTCTAGAAAAACCCTAACAGAGATTTATTAGTTCCCACGGGAACCGTTCATTTTTCCGGTATGAAAAGTATCTAAGCTGTTGACCGAGGATATAAGGTAAAAACCATGCAAAATTTCATTTAAATCGGTCCAACAGTTTCGGAGATTAGCCCATACAAACAGACAAACAGAGAACAAAAAAAATCTGGATTTGTTCTATTTATCTTCTTACATCCCCCTGACTCGGTTTTTAGCATTTTTTTCTATGTACAGACATTCGACCTCTACAGTTTTATTATAGTATAGATTATATATTTTTTTCTTTCAATTTCTATCTAGTATATGATGTAATATTATGATGGGTAGATTATAATTATTATTGAAAATTGCCTCAGTATTTCTCTATTATATTCAGAGATGAAACACAAAACCACCGTTTGCATTACCCGATTAAATATATTAATGTACCTACATTCAATCAAATCATCTAAAAGTGGTTTTTACAATTTGTATAATTTTCATAATGGATCATAATATATTGCCAAAAACATTATGTATATTTTCATATATATGTGCGTATGTACATCTATACATATAATAAAATTGTAACTAAGCCGACTCTGTACGTTAAATATTTTTTGGAAAATCTTATTGAAATTGACATTATTATCGATACAGAGGCCGAATCTATAGTTTTGAGAATTTTTGTCTGTCCGTCTGTCTGTTACCGCATCACGGAAAAACCACTCGAGGGATTTTGATGAAATTTGATAAGATGAGAGCTGGTTATTCGGGTAGACATATAGGATATCTCATCTATGAGAAATCTATACTAAACGTTAAAACGTAAGTATGGACGAAGCCGAGCGAAGCGAGGATGAGTCGCTATTAGTTAATAATATTATAAAGGGGTAATCTCTGAAATATGAAGTGGGTAATCTCTGAAACTACTGATTCGATTCTGAAAATTATTTTATTAAAAGTAAGCTATATTACCGCCGAGTGCCATGAGATATTTTTAATTCCGATAAAATGTGCTTATTGTCAGAAATCATAATAATTTTAAGTGAAGTAATAATAAATAATAAATAGTGTCGTTAACAGCAGTTAAGGGTTTATTTAAACCATATAATGAGTTTATTTTTAATACCCAACAAAATAATTCTAATTCAACTGTATTCTCAATACTCATTTTATAACATTTAACGACACGTTTGGCTCAATTTGTAGTGGCCCTACTTGCTGTGCCAGCGGTCGCGGGTTAGAGTCCCGCTGGGGGCATTCATTTGTGTGATGAGCATGAATGTTTGTACTCTAGTCATGGGTGTTTATATTTATAATATGTATGTATTTAAAGTTATATATATGTAGTGTATCAACTATGTGGTATCCATAACACAAGCCTCGTAGCTTACCATGGAACTAGACGGTGGTGTGTATGAATGTTCCAACAAAACATCGTTATTTAGTCCTAGTACTCGGATAAAAACAAAAGCGCCATTTTGGTTCATATAGCTATTGATTCTTACGTAACACTACAACTAAGCCAACATTCTAGATGGTTGGCAATAGTTTCTTTAATTCTTACCTATAAAATTTTCATTTGTAAATAAATAACTTACTTATAGGTATAAATACTTATAAATAAGTCTTATTACAAGAAAACCTTTCATTGTATACAAAAGATGAATGAGAATCAAAATGTAAATTAGTGTTCAAATTAACGACACGAAGGTGTATATACACGCTACTCCTACGGTTTTTGTTTTCAGTAACTATTGATGTACGTTCGTTAACACGCAATCGAGGTCGACAGCCATTGTGTATTGTGTACTGTATGTATATTGTCATTATTCCCGATGCTCCAATCAATCCAAGGGCGTACTTAAGTGTTGTTACTTAACCTTTGTTTCTTACTTAAGTTATGGCACGCGGGGGATGGCTCACCCCGATGAAAGAATTGAGTGGAATATTTATACAAGTGGGTTGCATGAAACGTGATCTGACTATTTTGTGTTGCATTGTGATGTTTCACGTGTTCTTATACTATCGCTGTTTATGAGTAATATAAAATATTTGAATTATTTAAAAAAAGTTAATTATTGTATTAAAAATAACGATATAATAATAAGTTCTTGTAAAGTTCCATGCAAGGTTGAGTACGAGCTTCTCAATAATTAGGTTAATTAGGTTGTGACAAATAGGAGTTGGTGGACTTTAATTTTAACAAATAGAGGAAGGATATAGGAATTGCATTTTACCGATTTTAAATTGATTTTAACAAGGATGAAAAGGATGCAGCTAGAGTAGGAGTTACACTTTTTTTACGATTTTTCTTGCTCTAAGTGTGGGCTAAAGCAGATCGCTAGACGCGGGTATTATAATCAAGTATTATGTGTTAAGTATTATTTTCTATAATATATTATGCCATAATGACTCCTGACCCTAAAACGAGTATATAACGTTGAATACTAGAAATGAAGGACAATTATCCACAATGTAAGTTCTTGCGACACACCTGCGTCTCACATTGATCGTGACTGCTTTTAAAGTTCATGGAACAGCTATAGGTTACTGTTTTCACATGTTAAAACTTACTAACAAAGTTGTTGAGAAATTATTAAATTGATAAATGGCTTTAAATTTTTACTTTTTAACCGACTTCCAAAAAGGAGGAGGTTATCAATTCGTCGGAATCTTTTTTTTTAAAGACTAGCCAACTGCGCAGGAGATATTATAGTGCACAAATGTACGCGCAGAGACAAGTGCACTCTCTATTCCTGTCACTCTCATATTCCGGTGGGACGACTGCTCGACACGACCAGTGAGAGTTAAGGCGCAGGACCGACGGCTTTACGTGCTCTCCGAGGCACGGGAGTGAAACACCGCCAACATCCCAACTCCGGGCTGTTACTGAGGCTTACTATACAGAAAGACTCAATAACTAAACTTGGCCCGACCCGGGACTCGAACCCAGGACCCCCGGGTGTGCAGCCGTACATGCTAACCACTACACCACCCAGACAGCAATATAGTATTATATTATATATAAACATTAAAGTTGTTGCTGTCTCACTAACAACTTGGATAATTATTGCGGTTAATTAATCAAAAGCCTCTACAACATGTAGAGTGCAGGAATTTGACCTTGTAAGCTACAATGAGATTATCCTAGAGCCGTTGATAAAACGCTGTCTACGCTTGTAAATAAAAGAGCTCCGTATATTTTTAATTTATTTATATGATTTGAGTAAGGGGTTTTTAATTAATTTGTTTTTTGTTTTTTTATTTGTGTACCATCTATACTTCTATCATTATCATCATCATCATCATCATATAATCAGCCTGCTTTCGTCCACTGCTGGACATAGGCCTCTCCTATGGCACGCTACTGAGCTCGATACTTCTATACTAATATTATAAATGTGAAAGTTCGTGAGTATGGATGTTTGTTACTCTTTCACGCCAGAATGGCTGAACGGATTTGGATGAAATTTGGATCAGAGATAGATTATAGTCCGGAGTAACACACAGGCTTACTTTTTATCCCGGAAAAACGTACGGCTCCCGTGGTATAGGTTTGTTTCAGTTTTCCTAGAGGCGAACCCGAGCTAAACGACGGTGAGCCGCTAGTAAATAATTATATATTTGACACATAAACATAAAACATGTAGACAATGATAGCTTATCTAGTTAAGATATTTTCTCCAGAAAACCTTCTGATTAAAGAGAATTAATTAATTTAAGGCAGTATAAACTAATAACGTCAAGGCTACTTTTTGTTATAATTTAAATATGTAAGTATTTCTTGTTCTTTTATATTAAATCATTTAATTATGTATTACAGTGCAAGTACAAGAGTTCATCCTATGAAACGTCTAACCACATTCAGTGATCAAATAAACATTTTCATGCTGCATAGTGTATACAATTGCATACACTCTGCATGTTATTGCGTTTGACAGATGTCGTTAAAATTGCTTTGAATAAATCAACACGTCTCACAGGCGAAATCTGGGCTACGTATGCATGTCCATACATATTCAAACAAGTTGCTCGGCGTTGGTTATAATACTATGTGATGACGGACTCTATCTATTGATCTAAGCCTTCATCTATATTGTAAGACTTAATATCGATATTGGTAAAACTTAAAATTATACAAATTTATAATGTACTAGCATTGCCCACGGCTCCGTATATGACCAAAATTCAAATTCTTAGGTTTTACACCTTAGTATACTCTTACATTGCATTTTTGTATTTTTTCTCAAAAATGAAATATTTTCCCGCGGTAAAAGTATCCTATATGTTGACCCGGATAACCAGCTACCATCATACTAAATTAAAATTTCATCAAAATCCCTCCAGTGGTTTTTCCGTGATGCGGTAACAGACAGACAGACACAAAAATTCTAAAAACTATGGCCTCTGTATCGATAATAATGTCTATTGCAATAAGATTGTCCAAAAAATATTTAATGTACAGATTCGGCTTGGTTACAATTTTATTATATGTATAGATAATTTTGTGTACTCTATGCATACATACCAGTAAGTTTGAAAAAAAAAACGGAGGCCGTTGGCAATGCCCTAAAGGCTCTATCTTTTAAATGTGTAAATTAATTTACTCTTATTAAAAACATACCCTACCGTGTAGGAAACCGCTATAAAATGGCAGTCGCATTTGTGTCTTCTTGCGGTGATTGTGGTTTGCTAGAGCTTATCTGCTTTATCTCGGCTTCGTCATCACCTTACATCTCTACCATATAATTAGTCGTGTTTATTTAATTCCAGTAAATTTAGAAGAACTCGACTGAAAAATTGTAGATGTGTAATATGAATTAACTTACTGTTGTCTGTCTATCCTGTTACAATCATTCGTCAATTAAATTATGAGTTCATTGTTAAAAACACACGTTTTGGGTGTCGCCACAGTAAAATAAAAACTTTAAATTTTGTAAAGATTTATGTTATATATTACAAGTGTTAAAGAGCTTTGAAATGTGATTTTGAAAAATAGTTATAAATAACACGTAGTATAAATATGGAGTTGTATGAAAATCTTATTAACAGGAAAGACAGCGGGAACTAAGTCCATTTTCAAATATTATGGTATTTTTTAAATAAAACTATCTTTTTAGGTATTTTTCCTAAATTTTGAAATAAATCTGCAAAAAATTCCGAAAAGATAAGTTTTATTTAAAAAGATATATGCGTAAATTTAAGTAAGTATTATATTATGGTATTTATGTCAAAATTAAAATATTTATTTCATACTAGAGACTTCGCTCGGGTGCGTCCCTAGGTACGTTTAAATTTTTTGGCGCGGGTCTCTAATTAGCTTGTAGTCTAAGATACTCGTTATAACATCAGCTATTTGCCAGTGAAAGTCCTGTCAAAATTAGTTTAGCCGTTTCGGAGATTAGCAAGAGCAAACAGAGATATAGATAAAAGATTTAAAAATTGTGTTTTTCTTATAAGTAAGTACCGTAGGTATATATAATCTCATATGAATTTAGTAACAATCTGTTATTTTGACATTACAAACAGACTTTAATTTTATTTATCTGTATGTATAGATAACTAATATATAATTATATAAAATATTAATTTCATGTCCTGTCATGTTTATACCTTAGGAATGAAGATATTGTTTACAATTTAAATAGTTTTTATGACAATTATTCGATGTAACTCACGCGATAAAAGCTACATATATCGAAAATAATAAGTTAGACTTTTCATACCTATACATCGCTAATAGACCTCGTTTTTTGTCAATCTGTAAATTATGTTTTTTTTGGTATTCATATCGACTATGCCGAGAAGGTATGCTCAAAATATTTAAGGTACATATCATTTGGGCAACCTGTCAAACATTGCCTTAACTTGAGCAAAAATCAGAGACTTGAAACCTTTCCATTCCTGATTTTATTAGAATTTCATTTAATATTTTCAAAATTTTACTCATTTAAGCATCAAAATGAAAGAAGAATACTGAGAAGTATTAACGTTCAGCATTATAATTTTATTTTCAGGCAAACACATTTTAACGAGTTCTATATTGTTAGTGGGCTATACACACGAAAAATAGGCGCGTAGTCGTCGAGTTGCGGAAAATAGCCCGAACATACCATACCATACCATAGTGGCTTATGTGGTCTGGCGAGGTCAGCGGTTTTTCAAAAGTGGCAGGTATATCATAATATGCACATGAAGAAGACTCCAGGCATTTGCGAGCTTACCTACCTAGTAACGTTTTACAGTTGAATATATAAGTTACAGAATGATCTTATTATGTTGCATGCTTTAAACTATATGTGTTTAAGATTCTTAAGTTTGCATTGTTTATATTTGAATTAGGTATATTCATTAAATCATAACATATAAAAATTAATTTATAAAAATAATCATTATTATCGACACAGAGGCTGAATGTATAGTTTTTAGAATTTTTTCTGTCTGTCTGTCTGTTACCGCATCACGAGAATCCCACTGGAAAGATTTTGATGAAATTTGGTATAATGAAAGCTGGTTATCCGGGTCAACACATACTATACTTTTAACTGCGGGAAAATGTCTCATCTGTGAGAAGTCTATACTGAACTTTAAAACATAACTTATAAATTTCTCGTTTCAAAATAACTACTCACTATAGATGTGATAGCAATAATACAATTAATTTATGTTAATTAAATGTCTAGTTATTTGTGCTTGTATTCCAATTAATTATGTATACAATTTCCATGTACGTGATGAATGGTGTAATAAATAGTGAATCGCGTTAATAACTGAAATCAAACAACATTCAACGGTATTAGAGAAGAATAACTTGAACTCACGTACTAACGTACGTCGTGTTTTACAGAGCGTACGTGACACGTCTATTCCTACCGCTCTTCACACTTGCCCGTATTTTCCATGTCTCTAAACCAATTACGTCTCTCTTGTTTCATATTAATTGTCTTTGAATATTCGTGTTTGAATACCACAATTTTGGTAAAGAAAAATATTCAATACTAGCATTGCCCGCAGCTTCGCCCGCGTTTAGATGACCAAAAACCAAATTCTTAGGTTTTACATATTAGTATGCTCTTACATTGCAGTTTTTGTATTTTTTCTCAGAAATGAGACATTTTCTTGCGGTAAAAAGTATCCTATATGTTGAGCCGGATAACCAGCTATCGCCATACCAAATTTTATCAAAATCCCTCCTGTGGTTTTCATGTGATGCGGTAACAAACAGACAGAAAGACAGACAAAAATTCTAAAAACTATAGATTCGGCCGCTGTATCGATAATAATGTTTATTTCAATATATTTTCCAAAAAAAAAATTTTATGTACAGCTTTGGATTAGTTAATTTTATTATATGTATAGACAATATTTATTTATTGTATCATCAAGTGAATTTATTTCTTATTACGAAATTGTGGAATAGTAATAATGTTTTTATTATAATAGAAATATGTATTTGTCTGAGGCCATTATTGTTTTCATATGATTTATATTACAAGATAACATTCGAACATGGAACATGAAAAATTACACAAATCTCGTTTCGATATACTCAATGTGTGATAGGCAGAGGTAATAGCTTATGTTTCACAGATTTTTGTAATTTTAAAGAATTTTCATAAGCGTCGATTGCTGTGCTTTGCGATTGCTGTGCTTTTTAAGATTAAGGAGTCTTTATTTTAACCTGACAGAGACGTTGTGCTAAAAACGTTTGTTTATTGAGTAGTAAATAATGTCCACGCGAATACCATCATGGTGTCAGAAAGTTTAAATGAACTATTAATGTACATAATATAATCTTTAAATTATATCTAACCCTCTCAAGAAATAGCAGTTCCGATCTGCATACGTCTAAAGCCAAAATCCTCTCATAATATGAAAATCAATTATAACACACTAAACATAATAATTTCAAATAACCACTTGTCAATAATTGAGATAAGTCAATATACACTCAATTTCAATAACGTTCAATGGGATCGCGGGAAAGGGGTCTGCTAGTTGCCCATAGTTATTATCGACATGATACACCGTATTTTCATGGCTGTCTGAGAAGCAATTACACGTTCATTAGTGTCACTGGCACGAAACATCGCGTGCGAACAACGGTTCATCCTTGTTGCCAAATAATTACATGTTGCTTCTAAGTCCATATGAAATCTGAATCTGTATGAAAACAGCCTAACTCAATAAAAAAGCTCGAATGGGATTATATTTACTGGTTTTATTTTGAGATCGTTTATTCGTATGCTATAATTAAAGCGTTATGTGCCAGCGTGGCAGTTTAAAGTGAACTGTATAGTGTATATTTAAAGATTCCCAATATCGAGTGAGAATTAGAACACAAGGAAACCAAAAACCAACTCTAATTAAAATAACCATAACTAATTTAAATTATAAAAACGTTTAAAGTTAAAAAATATTGTAAGGTAATTCGTGAAATTTTCATTTTGTAATTTGTGGGTAGGCTGTCTGTAACAACCTTCGAGACATGTAACACCTCAGTCTCTCCCGTGACCATGAATGCTGTAAAGCATTCGAAACGTCGGGAAACAAAAATACAAATAAATCCGCGAAAAAATTCGAAAAGATAGTTTTATTTACAATGTCAAATATTCGCCTAAATCTAAGAAAGTATTATAAAAACCAACTCATTCAGGGCCACTGCTGAGAGGCGGTCAGGTCGGCGCCGACAATGTCCTGTTTTTATCACTAAAATGCTTCGATACATGCACTTTAGCTATTCGTAATGAAACGATAGGATACGAAGAAGTTCGATATTGTTTAATGCTTTTTCAACGGCATATCAGGAAAGTACCCGGCGCGGCGTCACATACATATCTATCCTCATTAGACTCGATATTTTTAATACTAAGTTAATAATACTAAATGTTAAGATCGCTTATATTGCTAGCACTAAACTGAAATATTATTTAGAAATAATATTATGTACTAGCGGCTCACCCTTGCTCAAAAACCTTCGCATTTATAATATTAGTTTAATTTTATAGATTTATATACATATGAAGCAAATATAAACTAAACAATAATTAAATTATTATAATTAAATATAGGTACATGTGTATGTATAATATTTTATAGTTACATTATACATATGCTGGGAATTTTACAGTTATTGATGGTTTTGATCCAATGTTTGTTGGTAAAAATAATTATATATAATTAGGTAAAGTATATTTTATCACATCAATTCAAAGCAGCTTTTATATCGTTAGGAAAGTTTTTTATTTATGTATCTATAAGCTTATCTTTAGTAACTACCAGTGCGTAAACAAATGAATTTAAAACTTTATAAATAAGGTTGCATCACCGAGGTGCTTTGATAGTAGAACCAGAATGGTATTAAATGTATCCTATGGCTAACAGTAAAACCTTCAAGCTCGGGCCTATTTTTTTATTATAACACAAGTCTCACTCATTACAGTTGATCAAGATAGTTATTTTTTAACTGTCTTGGCTAACTATATCATCATATTCTACCACGTAATTACCTATACCACGTTATATTTATTTACGTAATAAGTATGTAAATAAATAACGCGAAACTATATTATAATTTAATAATGTTTAAGTTTGCATTATTTAGAGTTTTAATTACATTTATTTAAATTATATTTTACGAGGTCAATGTATAATTGTAAGAAAAATGCCAAATCATTTTCAATTTTATTATCTTTTTCATCTATACTTAAAATTATAATCATTCAGGTTTAAATACTGTTAAACCCAAATTTTACGTTACATATTATTTATAACCTACATCTTATACCAATACTCGTATTATAAAGAAGTAAAGTTTGTGAATTGTGAGTCTGTGACGTTGTAGGGGGTAATCTCTGGATCTACTGAACCGATTTAGATGAAATTTGGTAAGAAGATAGTTTGAGACCCTGGGAAGGATATAGGATACTTTTTATCCAGGAATCATCCCTTAAGGGGATGAAAATTAAATAATTATATATTATATAAACAGACTGAAGCATATAATTTAAGAGATACTATGTCATAAACAGACACAATATTACAAATGACAGTTGTTGTTTTCAAAGCAGATTAATAATGTAATTTGTAATAACGCCGAAATTCGATTACAAGTGATATAAGTATATATTAAAGAATAAACTGAATTATTAATGATATTGAAATAACACTACTATTATTAATACGATACATTATATGTTTGTGTGAATGTATGTATGAATGTGTGAGTGTACGTATTTGTGTGTTTGTATGTTTTTAACTTCTGCACGCTGAAATGGCTGGACGGATTTGGATGAGGTTTATTAGACAGTCAAGGACTTGGAGTAACACATAGGTCACTGTTAGTAATAAGAGCCTAAAGGTAGCACTGCCTATGCCTAAAGCAGAAATACAGAGTGTAAGCGAGAGTAAGTTAAACTCCTGAATATAGTGAATAAACCAATCACCAGACGAAGATGGTTGGTGAATGGGAAAAATTAGCACCATATCCAATAATAAAAAATAAAATATATCCAATGAAATATAATAAAATTACATGACACACACAATTTACTTAACTTTTTTTCCTTTTTTAATCGGCCAACAAATTAACCTATAAAACCTCTTTTAGTGTTTTGCCATAGATGTATTGTAAAAAAAACAATAAAATTGCTTATTCATTTGTGCATTAGATTTCACTCACTATCGTTTCTCTGAAATACACTTTGAACATGTTTTGTCCAATATTTTGTGGTTTATAATTTGTATGCCAAATAACTATTATGAATGTGGTATTAAGTACCTACTGGTATTGTTATAGCAAATATTCCATAAGTTGAGGTTTGCTCGATTGTATTGATATGTGTCAATAAGGTTTAATAAATAATTTTACTGTTTAGTCATAAAGCTCAATAGAAAGAAACCTATATATAATTCTGATTTTTCTAAGGTTGCGTAATATTTACTTAAAGTTTATTAAAATTCAAAAATATGTTTTTTTTTATGTTGGGACATTAACACACGGCACCATCTAGTTCCATGATAAACTACGAGGCTTGTGTTATGGATACCAGATAGTTAATACACTACATATATATAACTTTAAATATATACACATTATAAATATAAATACTCATGACTGGAGTACTAACATTCGTGCTCATCACACAAATGAATGCCCCCAGCGGGACACGAACCCGCGACCGCTGGCACAGCAAGTATCGTCACTATAAACTGAGCCAAACGTGTCGTCAATCGTTTTACATTATTATTTTCATTTATACTGAGATATTAGATAATTTTGAAGTACAAGAATTATGAGAAAAGGGTACCTTATTTGTGTTATACTATTTTTCCTATTTACCAGAGTTCAATGAATCTTTTATATAAACATTGTGTAAGGCTTTATTATGAATATTCATTTATTAAACTACTAACGAATATGACGCTTGCGACGTCAAAGCCAAAAGCTATTTCGTAATTAAAAAATCATAAGACACAATACATTGATTATTTGCATTATTAATATTTAATTTACGCTCTACGCGGACGCCATTCGTCACGCGCAGCGGGATCTACGTCACGCAAAATTGAAAATAAATTACACTTTTGGTACTATGCGGGGGAAGAACATGATTTATATGTCATATGCTCATCACGATATAGTCTTGAACATTTTAAAATATAAAGAATGAGTGAATTGAAGGGTACTATGTTTGGACATTGTAAAAAAAATATTTCCTTATTATTATTTCCTTTAAGCTAGGACTAGATATCTGTACATAGCTAAGTTAGGAATGAAGTCAGATATCAGACGTATTAGCTACTACGTTTTCCATTTTACTACTGTACTTACTTACTACAGTAACTTTTATCTTTGTTCTTTCACTCTGCTAGATAGTCTAGATATCCTTTCATATACTTTAGGAAAATATTAAAGAATTATTAATTTTTAAAAGTAGATAGTTGATACGAGGTGTTCAGATTCTTTTGTATGCCTGTTCACAGTATATATTCTCCAGCTGTTCAAACTATTTCAATGATTTTGTTATAATGAATGGGTTTTACCTCAAGAAATTTCCCAAGTTACAAAAGTCCCTAAGTCGCAGCTTTTTAGTCAAAAAACATATTATTATATGAAGTATACGGACGACGTTCCATAATGTATCTATGAAGGATTCGGTTCAATCGGTTCAAGGAAAGTAGATATGTTAGTGAACTAGTAGTGTTATATATAAACCACATAACCACGCAAGACGATCGATTATCGAGTGTCGACCGCACCCCAAAGTTCGTGTGATAAACTCCGCCACCATATATTTCATTTCGCCTGTCATTAATCTTGTCTAGGACGAACTCGATCGACTGTTTATTTGCGTCGATATAAATTTCGGTGCTTAATTAAATTTAATTTCAATTTTCTATTTACGTATCGTTAGCGTGGCGTATGTCGGAGATAGATGAATTGGCAGTTAAATATTGTTTTATATAAATATATTTGATTAAATGTCTTTTTGATTGTTATTGTATAAGGTAATTTTGTTAGGAGAAATTTTGTGTGTACTTTCTTTACTTATTATGTGGTAAGTTAATTATATGAATGTAATCTTTCTTCGGAATATAGAAGCTAACCCTGCGCTGCTATCCCAAAATCGATTCAGTTGTTTTTATCCAGAACAAATACACAAACAAGTATACAAGTAGTAATAATATACAAACAATTTTTTTTTACCATTAGGTTTATTTTGGATTTATCTTTGATTGAAATAATACTTAGATGTCCTTGTTAAAATTATAATTGCAAAAAAAAAAATATTTTCATTTCGTTTTCCTGGGCAATGAAAACAAACGATTTGCATAGAGTAAGATCTCACAGTGTGTTCGTAAAAGTGCTCGACGGATTTAAAATTACATCATTATCACTAATGCTCTGGTCAGTATAAAGCAAATTCTATGTCGTGAAAAATAGAGTTAGTCGATCGAAATTAACATTTTTCGCTTAAACTAGTGATATACTTAGTCATTTCATATAATATGTTTTCTATATTTTACAGTATCTATATAATAGAATTTGAATTTTAAATAAAATATAGATATTAAGCTTATCTATCAAAAATATAGATTATAAGCTTGACTGAAACTGAAAATATTCTTCTAAATAAAGATATATAATATTTATAAAAGAGGGAGCACAGATGTACTAAGAAAAGATTTATCGAAAGTCAACCTCTAAGGGAGTTAAAAGTGATTTAAAAGGTTTTATGGAAAATCGTATTTTATGCTGCGTATATCTCCTTGAAACTCGGCTGCACACAGAATTGTTATTTATGTTTATAATCCAAGCGTAAGAAGGCGATGGATAAATATTTGTAATATGTGGTTATATTATGTGATAGTCTTAAAATATGTCTTAATCATGGTTCAATCTATACTTATTATAAAAATAAGTCCCCCGGCCGCGTCTTTCTGTCCTCCTGTCTGTCTGTACGCGATAAACTCGAAAACTACTGAACGGATTTTTATACGGTTTTCAACAATAGAAAGAGTAATTCTTGAGGAAGGTTTAGGTATATAATTTATTATGCTTTTATGTAAATTAGCTGAAATACGGCGACAAATGTTGAAGAGGTCGCAAAAAATCTCGCCAAATGGGAACTTTCCACGCGAACGCCGCGTAAACTAGCAAAGATACAGTTAAGTAATGTACTAGAGAATTCAAAATCTATAAAAATGCTACAAAAAAGTCCGCGATAGCATATCTCTATCTCTTACGGTTGACTTACAATAACCACTTTTATGTTAACATTTTTAATTAAAAACATTACGTTATTTTCAAAGTTATTTTCTTTAGTTCGGTATTAATCCTTATCCAAATGAATATTTTAGTTAGCTTAGTCATTTAATGCAGATTAAAATTGCTCTTTACACTAAATCAATCAGATGAATAGTTTTTGAGATATCGTTGTTAGAAGTAATTAGTAGCGAAACATTTTTAATGCTTGGCGAGCATTGAGATGCCTACGGCGAGTCCATCCCCTCTGCCCCGCATCGCTCGACCGCCTGCTCAAGCTATATAAACCGGGCGATGTAGCGCGCGATCCTAGGATACTTTTTACCGCGGGAAAATATCTTATTTCTGAGGAAAAATACAAAAACTGCAATGTAAGAGTATACTAATATGTAACACCTAAGAATTTAGTTTTTGGTGATCTGAACGCGGGCGGAGCCGCGGGCAATGCTAGTTTTATATATAAGTAGATACATATCTGTAATTTCAAAAAGTTATCCCGTATTTAATTTATATTATTGAATCACCCTTTCTTCACTCGCGTTGGTTCCTAGGTACGTTTTTAACGGTTAGTATGGAATAGATAGACTATACAAATATTAGTGTATACATATAATATATAGTTATGATGAGTTTTATATATCTTACATGAAAAATGATTGATTCCCTATACAAACTTTGATCCCCCTTTTCAACTCCTTAAGGGATGATTCCGGGATAAAAACTATCCTAAGTCCTTCCCACGGTCTTAAACTATCTTAGAAGAATAGAAGAAAATTAGATACTTTTTATCCCAAAAACAGGGTCCGCAAGCGTGGCGGTCGCTATTACGTAACAGAATTGAAATGAAAATTTTAATTTACTTTTTACCCATTGATGGAAATAAAAATGATTGATGTTGTTTATACAAAGGTAAATGGTGTTCTTTGTTACTAAAAATTACTTTAATTTCATTCACTCATTTTGATAAACGATTTAGTCTTCAATAACTTCAATTAATCAAACTTGCGTGCCTTGGTTTTCCTTTTAATAGATTCGTTTGTCGGGTTTTATAGATATTTTGATTTATAATTTTGTTTTTTAATATTCATTTCTTTTTTAAATCATAGTGGGAGCCAGTACCTATTTAAAATATTGTCAAAAAATATGAATCATAATATTTATTATATTAAAAAGTATGAAATAATAGATAATGCATGTCTCTTCGTTTACGTAATAAATTCCGTATCTAAAATCGTGTTTGACGAGTTTTGGCACAAGTTTAGTATATGGGACGCGGCCCCTGGAGAAGTGAGTGGCATTTTTGGATAGAGGAGGTGATAGGGAGTTCAAATGCTGCAGCCCGAGCTTTATTGAACTTTAATTGACTAACAAATAAAAATAAACATTTATTATATTCACAGTGTAGGAATTCTATGAGTTTCAAACCGTGACGAACGCTAAGGCAATAATTAAAAGTTACCGGTTAGTTCGAGTTCTCTCATTAAAAGTTCTCACCTAAACGCAAACAATCTTGTAGTGGAACACAATACCTTCTGAATTTAACTTCACAATTAACGGCTTATGCTCATAATTAATGATGTTGCTATTTTTACCATATACCTATGTTTATATATATATATATATATATATATATAAACATAGGTATATGGTAAAAATAGCAACATCATATATTATATATATATATAATATTATATATATATATAATATTATATATATATATATATATATATATATATATATATATATACTAGCGGACCCGACAGACGTTGTCCTGTCTACACGTCTTTAATTTGAAAATTTCAAACTTTTTTTAATATTTTTTTTGATGAAAATTATTATTCAAATTGTGAATCTAAACCATTCCCAGATCCCCTTGAACACACACAAAAAATTTCATCAAAATCGGTCAGAAGTTCAGTGACATACACACTCACAGAAGAAATATATATATATATATATATTGCTTTTTCCATGTAACTAATGCAAGTAAATTCTGTAGTGTAATAAAGAAAATGAAATTACTCTTTCGAAGTATAAAAAAATTCCTTTAACCTAATAGTTGGAAAGACTCAGTGTAAAATGCCCGTTATGCGGAATAAAGCTTGTGATCTTACAGGTGGTTGCTTTTAAACCGGTGTTTTAATTCAACGTGTATTTTTTTTTATTAAAAGCTTTTATTTTACTTCCCTCTTTTGTCGACATTCGCGGTGTATCCTACCGGTAACGTTACACGAGTGGTATTCGTACACGAATATAAAATTAAAAACTTTAAATATAAATTATTTAAGGAGCATTCATTAAAACCTTATGTTACATGAATAAAGCTCCGGCTCGGGTGCGTCCCTAGTTAGTTTTAAGTTTAGTATAGATTTCTCAGAGATGAGATATTTTCTCGCAGTATAAAGTATCCTATATGTATCCCCGGAGCTATCATCATGCCAAATTTCATCAAAATCTGTCCAGTGGTTTTCTCGTAATGCGTTCCCAGATAGACACAGACAAAAATTCTAAAAACTAAAGATTTCGGCCTCTGTATCGATAATAATGACTATTTCAAAAAGATTTTCCAAAAAAATATTTAATGTACAGATTCGACTCAGTTAGAATTTTATTATATGTATAGATTATATTTCTATACAGTCAAGTCTTTGTCACGTGCTAGAATCGAACAAAGTATATGCTAATAATTGTCCTACGAGAGTTAAACTTAGGTGATCTATATTGAACGTTATAGAATACGATCGATATGAGTCGGTAATAGCTGTGTGTTTACGTTTACCCCGCCTTATTCGTACTCCATAACTATTCGAAGAGATTTATGCTGCGGCCACATCACCGACTCTCATAAACTTTCCACGATGTTGCTCGTGATCATGACACTTTAGTGTCCAGTTTAGGAAAAATATCGCTTGTACACACTTGAGCTGTCGTATAACTTTAGCTGTGAATCAGCTTTCATAGCTTCGTTGATATACCTATCCGTAGTACAATAGTGAACTTGTAATGTTCCGTTATACTAGGCAATACCTGCTGCTTTACCTTGGGAAAATAGGGATTTAAATAAAGGTGAAATATATTTTTTTATAATCTTTCTTGCTTTTGAATTGAGCCTATATCAATATTTTTAATGTAATTTATTTTTCATTAAAAAATAATTATTATAAAGTGCAAATATAGGTGGTAAATCCAAAGTAGTTGAAACGAACGCGATGTGTCAGACCGAATATGACGTCAAAGTATTATCATAACAGAGAATTTTATCGCTACAGACTAAAACGAAAGTCTTTATTTTTCTATGTATGTATGATACTTTGACGTCACGCCAAGCGCGCGTAATGGCGGGAGTTTAAAGTATCCGTATCGGCATGATATTTGTAAAATTATTTTTCTACTAAATTTTAGTTTTTTAGTGCTGATATTTTTTTTTACAATTATATAACGACGTTAGCTATTGTATTAAAAAAATCACACATTCCCCGTTGTATTCATCCCCTATCGTATCTGACGTACGAGTGTATGAGGGACCGTAACGAAAATTTCTATCTACATACACTTTTGAAATAAGCGATCAAATACTTAAGTTTATTTTAAATTTTTATGACGACTTCATTAATTTCAAGACTATATATAATTTTATAACAAAGTTTCCTATTATCACATGTTTTTACGAAAGGGCAGCTGAGATGACTCTGTTGTTTTCTACTTACCGTGCTTTATGTTGGCGTGTGTAGTGTAAAGCCGGAGCGACACTAAAGTAATGCAGTTATTAAATAATTCACTTTTAGCATCCTTTATTTAGTATTATACATATATATACATTTACTTTTTTATATAAATGTAGGCAGAGCTGTTATTCATATTATTAAATAAATGATTAAATATTCATTATTAAATAAATTGTGCCTGTATTATTTAGTACGAATAATTAAAATTTAGAATGACTCAATCCTTTGTAACGTTCCTCTGCGGTGTAGTGGTAGAGTCAGTTGAGGACAAGTGTGGTTTGGCGGACTTCTGATGTCTTCCCAAAGTTACGTAGGTTTTCTCAGATATACCTACATCTTTCCTCATGACGTCAAGGCATATCATCGTAAGACAAGTGGTCATCATGTTAAAAATGAAAAAGGATTCGGATATCAAAATATCAAACTTGCAAAATCCGGAACATACTTCACTTCATTTTTTAAAATTTACTACTGGTCTACCACTGCCTTAAATTAATTATACAATCATATAATAATCACTGATTTTATAGAGTTATAATAACACAACAATAACCTATAATTTGCCGGTGTGGCTTAATTTGTAACTCAATCAATTGTAATTATTGCTAAACACCATTACGTGTTATTCGACGAGTGTCATCAGCATGAGTTTACCTGGTTTTACCAAAAAAGTATATGCTATTTTCGAATTTATGAGCAATCTTTATTTACGTTTATACTTATGCTGCAACACAATCAAAATCTTTACTAAACATTACTAAATTAATGACATTCCAAACGCAATAATTCTATTAACTATCTATTTTTAAAAATTCTATACGGTTCTATACGGTAGCCAAATTAAAATAACAATAATATAGAAACAACGTTTGATGTCACACAAAATAAAATTCAATTTGCATCCTGTATTGGAATTGACAAACGTATGGAAATAACGACCAACGATATATGAAGCCGCGTTGCCGCCGAATTGTTTCTTTTAAATAACACTCCTGTGACATGGAATGAAACGTAAAATTGAAAAGTTGGTACAATTTCAAAAACAGAATGTCGGGGAGGGTCGCGAGGGCAAACAGAGCGCGATCGTTTGCGCCGAGCACACGTTACTGTGCAAAGCAGTTTAGGATGCTTGCAAAAGGCGCTATCTGGCAAATTTTTAACGAATCTTCTCTTTGAATGGTAATGATTTCAACCGTTTTCTCTTTGAATGTTAAGTTTGTTCTTGGTTTCTTGGTTTTGACTAGATATTTCTATATGATATATACGGAATAGTTATTCAATAATTTCATTTTTTTTTATGACTTCAACAATAAAAGTTTAAGAAACTAAAAAAAACGTTTTTTACCATAAATGTGGTCTTCACAAAACAAATCAAATGAGCCTAAATTAACTTTATTAGTAGTCATTAAAGAGTTCCTCTATCGATAACTTTCTGACTCTATTTAGATCAGCTCGATGATATCAAAATATTACGTTCTCGTAGTCAAAATTGACTTGCAATATTTGCTTATATAGTTGCAAGTGATGCTAATAAGAGATTTTAATAAAGTGTCAAGAAGCATTATGACTCTTAAATTTTTAGTATTATATATGTAATAAGTAAGTGCTGCAAATAGTATCTGTAATATTTCAATATCAACTTCTTAAAAACATTAAACTATAATCACGTACTCGAGTGGTGGTTTGTTAATGATAAATGAGGTGTTTTCTGCTTTTGCAACAATTTACGAGTGTACGTCCCTTATCGCGCGGTTGGCGAAGGCACATTAACTTGCACCTTATAACTTTGCAGAATGCCTCTTCAAAGGATCGTGGGTCCTTTTTAATTACATTCCGCAACCCATTTATACTACAAAGATAAATATTAAGCTGTTTCGCGTCCAAGCGAAAGAGAATGTGTGTCGCTTTCGAAATTACGCCGCTTTTGTCTCCCTCGTAATTAAGATACGATCTGTTCTGTTCTATTTTATAATAAAGGCGTGAAATTTGTTTTTATGAGACAGAGAATTTGTTTACTTAAGACATGATACTTATTGATGATATCTCTGAGAGCACATATAGTGTGTTGATTGCGTTAGTTCTCACGCTCTAGTTTTGGATGTAGTTAAGAAGTTATCGACCTGACTCTTGCAAGATAAATCTTTTAAAAGGTATTAACAATTCAATCTTATCTTCTGAATCGTCTGTTAAGTGAGTATATTATTTTTATTTCTAAATATATTTAATTATTTCTATAAAAGTTTATTTTAAAATTTGAAACAGTACAGTAGAATTGCTACATATTAAATTTTTAAACTAAAAATTTATCTGGAGTGGGTTATGTTCACGCAATAGTAGCGAGTGAAGTCAATGTTTCCACAATGGGGATGTAATTACTGCTAATTGTCTCCAACGCGTACAAAAATAGAGTAAGCCGGATAATATAGGGTGGGCGAGGTTAATGACTTAACCAAATCCAATGTTAGAGAAAAAATATGTATACAAAAATCTGAATAAGAGCGCCGTGTATATAAAAATGCTAGTTGAAAAGCCTGAAATTATATTTGAGGTGTATTTTTTTTCTCTCAAATTTACAATTGAAATAACTATTAATATTTTTATTCCCTGAACCATCTAAAACAGAAATCGAATGGAATAAATTGCTTTAAAAAGCTTTAAAAGTTAAATACATACGCAATAATTAAATACTTTATTTTCTAACGTGACAATGATACTATTATGTTTTATGGTCAAATAATAATATTATGTCTTACAGTTCATCTAGAATCTAGATCAAGAATGCGGTGAATTCAGAAATTCCAGAAATAATTCTACTTCAGCTAAGTCACGTAAATAAGCGGAAGTGCTGCCTTGATTATATGCCATCACGTTTCGCTATAAACTGCTTAGAAGATTTTTCTTTATACAATAATCTTTTATACGTCTTTTCATTGTGTAATGTTTTTTATAAGCTAATTTCGGTTCAAAGTCGTACTGACATTGAACTGTAATCATCATTAGATGCCGTCATATCTTCATTTAAAAACTAATTCTTATATAATAAATGAGAATAAAAACATGGCAATATGTAGGTATATCTTATGTACCTACATCAATATGGTTATTTAATACTTTCTTAGGTTTACGCGAATACTTGACATTTTAAATAGAACTATCTTTTTGAATTTTTTCGCGAATTTATTTTGATTTTTGGTTCCCGACGTGTCTCTCCCGTGAACATAATCGCTGTAAAGCATTCGAAACGTCGGGAACCAAAAATCAAAATAAATTCGCGAAAAAATCCAAAAAGATAGTTTTATTTAAAATGGTTATATTTGTTACAATTTTTTTTACAATTTTTTGTCACTTTTTATACTACTAGATCTATAAAAGGCGTTGAGACAGGCTTATTGATTATAATAGGATCGCAATATAATGAAAAAGAGGAAAGCCTGACTTGCGACAGCCGTCAAGAGTTAAGTATGACACTAATAACTAAATCAATTTCCACTCTCAGTGACTTTGCCGCCGTCTAATAAATTAATCTGGCATCAGATCAACATCATGTCTGTAGGACAGGGGCAGGAGTAAATTTTCGTATATTTGTTTTTTTTTTGTATATGTAGCATTAAATTGCACAATTTGTAAGTTTTTTCTACTTCACCTTCGAGAGTCCAATATTTCCTTTGAGAAGGTTTAAAGTCGGTGGTTTTAACATAAAATGTATTTATTGAAATCGATTAAAATTTTAAAATGTGTCTCGAATTATGTAGAATTTTAAATTGAAATTATATATTTATATATTAAGAATGTTCAGCTCACGTAAAATAAAGTAATAATTATGAAATCGTAGATTTTGCCGATGCACCTCCTAGACTATTTTGTGACAGTTTGTAGAAGACGATAAGACTTGCAATTAACGAAAGGCTGATTTGGGAAATTTCCCCAGAGATAAGTAGTGGGGAGTCCAAGAAAGATAGTAAGTATCTTTATTATTTGTAATGCCAACGAAGTGTACTTATCAGTAAGTTGGAGCTCAAAAAATATACATTTTAGAGATATACATTTTTTAATTGCTATTTTATTTTAATCGACATATCTATACTAATATTATAAATGTGAAAGTTTGTGAGTATGGATGTATGGATGTATGTTTGTTTGTTACTCTTTCACGCCAGAACGGCTAAACGGATCTGGATGAAATTTGGCACAGAGATAGATCTGGAATAACACATAGGCTATTTATCCGGGAAAAGTGAACGGTTACCTTGGGATAGGTTTGCTCTGGTCTTCCTAGTTATATTATATGACTGCGGTCATCGACCCGACTCTTGTATGCGTCCCAAAATTTTACTTCTTTCTATAAGTTTAATTTAGGTCTGACTGAGCCTTCACTGGATTCTTGACCCGGCCATATAAATAAGATCTTCGCAAACTTAGCAAAACATAACAGTGGTGTTACATAACATTCTTATTTACTGATTTTATTTTAACATCGATTGTAATTTATTGTATCCTTCGTTTCCATTGATTTTGTCATTCTGCTATGATATACTAAAATTTAAAAATAAACCCTATTATTTTGAAGAAAGAAATTTATGAAGAAAATAATCATATTATATTGTTTTCATTCATCAAGAAATTAATTACTTTAAACTCTAAAAAATCTAATAACTTTGAACATAAAACATATCACCACTAAGAATTTCTACAAAAATGGCAAAAAATAGCTCAGAACTAAACTCATTACATTTGTAACTAGAGAGCCAAAACAGCAAAAACATTAACACTGAATTAACTCAGGACTTATGGAACTTGTGAATAGTTAGAATTATGTATAAGGTATTACGTGAGTAAGGAAAAAACCCTGCGGTCCCTTGCCTCTGACAAGCGAAAGTTGTCAGGCCCAACTTCGCCTTTTGTCTCGTAATTAATGTGGACTATTTCTTTTATTCCGCTACCATTTTAGGGCTACTAGGAGACTATGAAATTGTAACATTAACTAGATATTCGCACTTAAACGTGGAAAAGCTACATTCTTTAACGTATATGTCACGATTAGCGCCACGTATAATGGCCAAACCAAAAGTATTCAAGACCGTAAACTTTCTGTTTATTGTACCCGTACAATGCTCACCGAAATATGTCCACTGGCGCAAGTATTTTTAACGCCATCTTTATTTAAAGCGGCGAGTTCTAAGTGTTCTTTCGTAATTATCTTGTTACTGTAACTTTCTACTATTGCAGAATTCGTAAGTTTGTTATTTAGTACGACAGTTGTTTTATTCAAAGGATGTTGCAACTATAATTCTTTAATTTGTTTTATGAACTTTGAAGTTTTATATAAAGAATTTAAAATCTCTTTTCTTTAAAATTAAAACGAGAATACTATATTCATTTTATTATATATATAAATAGTTTTATAAATAGACCTAGCACTGCTCGCGGCTCCGCCCGCGTTCAGATGACCAAAAACAAAATTCTTAAGTTTTACAGATTAGTATACTCTTTTTTTTGCAGTTTTTGCATTTTTTTCTCAGAAATGAGATATTCTCCCGCAGTAAAAAGTATCATATATATTGACCCGGATAACCAGCTATCACCATACCAAATTTCATCAAAATCCCTTTGGTTTTTCTGTGATGCGGTAACAGACAAATAAAAATTGTAAAAACCATAGATTCGGCCTCTGTATTGATAATAATGTTTATTTCAATAAGATTTTCCAAAAAATATTTAATGTATTGATTTGGCTTAGTAACAATTTTTTACATGTATAGACTATGAAGAAACTCACCAGCCATAAAACTATTTTAATTTTAGCCTCATATAGAACCGGCATTTGACCGATACGATCAAACAGTTACATCCTGCTCTGGATTACGTTTTTATTGTCAGTGGACTGATACTTGCCGTGTAACTTGCAGTATAGTATAATTGCAGTTATTATAATACATGAATAGTTTTTGTCATTTTAGTTCTTAAACGCATGCTAAATTAGGTTTTTCAATTATTAAAATAATTTTCTATATTAACTATTGCTTATTTGAACTTTTATTACAGTTATTATGTTACAAAAAATGATGAAAACTAAATTGTCTTTTCAACTGTAAATGTTATTTATATGATTGGACCAAAATTGTAAGTTAAACATTTATTCTAAATAAAACATACGACTTTTATCCTATTAGAAGAATCGTTCAGTTACATTGTATCGTAAAATACAAGATAAATTGGATTCGACGTGTCTCAAAAATGTATTGGCGCATTGTTTTTGCTCGTCCACTACCGAACGTCACAAATCATTATAAACGTTGATAGAACTGATACATCGTCCCTGCTAACGACGCTGTTCGGAAATTGCAATACTCGTATGTCACAGAGCGAGGCATAGCATCCGTATTGATGCGGAATGCAGTCCGTATGACCGATCTAACTAGATCCTATACGATTCTCTCGACACTGCGTACAAATGGATGCTGTATATAATTTCGGAAATTTGATATCCCTGACCACTTCTTTCTTTTTATATAATTAAAATGTCAAGTTTAAAGTTGACGACACGTTTGGCTCAGTTTGTAGTGCTGCGCCAGCGGCTTACCGGAACTAGATGGTGATGTGTGTTAATGTCCCAAAATATTTATTTAAAAATTTAAACGTAGTTAAAGGTATTTTTTTTATTATTGTGGTTGAAGCTAAAAGTGAATATTATTTTCGTGAATAGTTTTATTGGAATTGTGTGTAGTAACATCCGGATTTAAATAAAGATTAAAAAATATCCGGATATTGGCCTGCTTTCAATGTAAAAGGGGTCAATCAGATCATAGTTCCTAGATATCAATCTAAGATGGTCATGGTGCTGTGTGTTTAAAATGAAACAAAAAAAAAATAACGCTGGCTGGCTGGTCATGCTGGGTGACAGATGTTTCCTCACGATGTTTTTCTTCACTATATTAGCAAGTTGCAATCATAATACTTTCTTAGATTTACGCGAATGTTTGACATTATTAAATAAAACTATCTTTTCGGATTATTTCGCGGATTTATTTTGATTTGAGACTGAGGGGTTACATGTCTTAAAGATATAGTTGTTATTGTGGGTAGGCTGTCTGTAACAACTATATCTTTAAGACATGTAACACCTCAGTCTCTCCCGTGACCATGGATGCTGTAAAGCATTCGAAACGTCGGGAACCAAATCCGAAAAGATAGTTTTATTTAATAAAGTTGCAATCATGTTGACAATGAAAATTCATGGCTAGAACCGGGATTGAACCTGCTTCACGTGATCTTTTACACGCGTGTTATCAGTTTTAGATTACTATCATTACTAATAAAAATTACATAGTTTATTTCAAATATTAAAATTTTCATCAATCACTCAGTAATTTATTAGATTGTATAGCAATTTACTTGTAAAATCCCGTGATATCTCACAAGGTGCGTACGGTCATAGTCCACACATACGAGTAGATGCTATTAACGTATTCAGTTTCCTCCGTTATGCATAACGTCGTCATACATGTCTGTGTAATGATCAAATCTTATCGCACTGTTATCCATCTACATGACTAATGTATGGGGAAAACATATATTGTTGTTCCAATGAAACTGATTGCCACTTGATGGTTATTTATAATTAATATAATCCAATGAGTTGGTCCTCTGCCAGAACTTCTTATTTGGTATAGCATAATCGCCTAAAATTTCCTTTCCGAAGACTTCTTAATAAAAGCTAAGAATCAGAAAATTGAATTGGTATCCCG
Organism: Brenthis ino; assembly: GCA_921882275.1. Taxonomy (NCBI): domain Eukaryota; kingdom Metazoa; phylum Arthropoda; class Insecta; order Lepidoptera; family Nymphalidae; genus Brenthis; species Brenthis ino. The sequence goes on along the minus strand of OV170232.1, from coordinate 21,594,940 downwards.
GTGAAATTATTTTATAAAAAAGTTTATAAATATTGGCAATTATTTATAGCGAAAAAGTCGCATATACAAAATATAAATGCTTTCATTTATTTTAGCTGAAAATAAATAAAAACAGGAATCTGTGTGTTTGTTTTAATTATAAAAGCTCGTTACAAACTACGTTTCAGTCATTTTATCGGAGTGCACTAACGTGGCGTGAATTATACAACTCCCATCGCCACTTAAACGCTGGACGTTGTTTGACTTCAATTTTACTGTTTATTTGCTCAGCTTTCGGCTAATATTAGATATAACTTCAGATCAACTGATAAATACAATATAAAATTTTCAGTACTGAATTCATTAAACTCCAACATGATTTCACATAGCATGAACTGTATAACTGGAACCGCAATTAAAAGTTTGCGCGGAGAATATACGCCAACATTTTGATTTAAAGTTTGCGGTTTCGTCTGACACCCTTCCATTTCTCTTTTTACTCCAAAAGCACAATTTTAGTGTTGAACACAGCGAACTGTATCACCGTAACAGGACTCACGTAACAACTACATATTGCTCTCAATCCGCACTGTCAAGAAATCCTCATACATCGTGGTTATTTCGAAATGCTTAGTTACTCTATTGTTGTCTTAATTTTGGGCAGTTTTTTAACTAATTAGTATAATACGCTCCCGACATTTCCCAATTTGAAGTCAATTCTTTTTAGAATTATTCTTTATACGCGAACGTTCCGGGAAGACGGTTTGGCAAATAACATTGAATTACAACCTTTCTGTTGGGTCACAAAGAGAATGGTAATTATACTTATTGCTATGCATAAAGAAATCACTTTTGTGAGAAGCCATCCAACTAATTAAACCGACGTTGGTTTGAATAGATGAATCCATAAAAAAAATCTTTTGACGCTGCTTTAGTTTCGTTTACATCAATTGTTTTGATGAAAGCGAAAAATGTCTATTGCTGCGTTCTTTTAGTTTATATAATTCATTGTATTAGTATTAAATACGGAACCCGAGCTTGTTTTATTTAAATGAACATAACAAAAATATTCTGTACTCTTGCATTGTTTCTATTCTCAATCTATATTGTAGAGTAAGCACAATGTGATCTTTTAATTTGTAGAAATAAACAAACCATATATTATTTACTGCTTTAGAGTAGTTGGTACTTTAGCTAGAGCAAAGCTTAGTAAAGCAACCCTAAGTAAAGTATTACTGAAATCGTGAAAAGCTTCTAAAGTAATAATTGTGAACATCTTTAAATGTTGTTTGCATTTTACGTTAGCGATACAGTCGTACTGTTATCGTCCTTACTCCTGCCCTAAGAACGTGAAATATGAAAATGGCGTGAACTTTATATTATTTTCATTCCTAAATGATAGTATGTTTGTAGACCTATTTATTTGCTAATCGCCACCAATAGATCAATAGATATAAATAATCATTTAGTAAATTTAAAAAAATGAATATAATTCTTTGTTCTGGGCTTTTTAGGCGTTCTAGTTGTGCACAGTTTATTTCGGCAACTTTTATAGAATGGAAATTAAAAAATACAACATTTCAATACAATTTGTTTCTATAGATATTTTTAACTTTCAATATTTACCAAACTATTGTAGGTAATTTATTAAAATTATAAATAAGTCTTATTAACAAAAAAACTACTTAAAACAAGGTAACTTTACTCAACAAGGTGACATTTGTTATGACATAAATGTCATTTGACTAAGAATAAGCTAATATATAATGTTTACCATTCTGCGGGACATTGGCGAAGTAATTTATGGTCAGACAGATTTTGAAGCCATTATCGAGAAAATTGAATTCAATTAAATTGAGTAAAGTAACTTAACAGCTTTATATCATTTCTATAATGATTCCATAATCCTGATATCCTACCGGACAGCTCCCTATTATGGAGCGGGAAGTTGCGGTTATTTTTAATTAATACCGGCTGGAAGTTACGAGCTCTCATTAGCTCTGTGTACCCACTTTTGGCTGCGAAATTATATAAATGTTTTAGCTTATTTAGTTTTCTGCTCGCATTTTCGAATGTAGCGAATTTTAAGGCTATTTTAAATAAAATATGATTATAAAAAAATCTAAATGTGTTGTTATGTGATGAGATGTATGTGGCTTTAAAATCAGTATTTTAATTACTAATTCGAAATCGATTCAATAATTTGCTTAAACGCGTAAATAGTAAAATTTAAACATATTTTATTATGTTTGCATTCTCGTTTTATTGAAATAACCGATTATTTTCTTATCTATACAAATATTATATAGAGGCAGCGTTTGTTTGTCTGTTTGTTTGTTTTTGCATTAGAGATAGCCCGTTTATTGAGGAACGCTATAAGCTATATATCATACAATATATAGTCTATCGATTCCATATTAACCGTTAAAATAAAATAAAAAATTAGTTGCGATTCTCTAATTTGCTTAAGTTTGAAGGATTTAAAAAAAAAAATCTAATAACATCTTATCATCTCAACAGTAGATGGGTATGCATTTACATTTCTAAATGAGCGGAATACTTCCAAGTGGTTAAATATGAAAAGCGTTCCCTTGCTAAATAGTTTGTTGAAAGTTCTAAGCTGTTATCTGTGCTACTAAACGAGTAGGAAGTTCTAATCAGCCTCTTTCGTAATGACCTGTTTGCACAGACTGTATACCCAAGCTTTGAGGATAATTTAAATTTAAGGTTTTAATATTGCTTACGTTTATTTGCTTATTCAGGCTAATCTGGGGGAGTATTGGGGCCTAACACGCTTTATCTTTGATTGAGAAAAAAAATACCTTATATTATGCTGACAACATATTACGAGTATCTACTCTTTAGACTCAATTAGTACATTTAGAAATATGTACATCGTGTTCTATAAACAAGCAAAGTTCAAAGAAACATTTACTTCATATAGTAAGTGAACTGGACCGAATCTTCTTCTAAATTCTAACATGTTAATTGCATGCTATAATCCATACTCAACGTCTGCGATTGGAGTTGGTTAAACAACCACTGGTTAAACCTGCGACTGTATAACCCGCTAGATGTATGTATATACCATCTATACATATAATAAAATTGTAACTAAGTCGAATCTTGTTAATCTGTACATAAATATTTTTGTGGAAAATCTAATTGAAATAGATATTATTAGCGATACAGAGTCCGAATCTATAGTTTTTCGAATTTTTGTCTGTCTACCTGTTACCGCATCACGAGAAAACCACTGGACAGATTTTGATGAAACTTGGTATGGTGATAGCTGGTTATCCGGGTCAACATATAGGATACTTTTTACCGCGTGAAAATATCTCATTTCTGAGAAACAATGCAAAAATTGTAAAAAAAGAGTGTACTAATATGTAAAACCTAAGAATTTGGTTTTTGGTCATCAGGACGCGGGCAGAGCCGCGGGCAATGCTAGTATGTACAATATGAGGGAAGTTTTAGCATTTCGTAAAAATAATGTTCCCAGACTTGCAATTTGCACTTACAGATGCACTAATTCAATATTGAACACTTCTCAAAACTCGGAATGACTAAACTCGTATAAAAAATAAATTTATTTATTTATTTTTATTTATTTATTTATTTATTAATAAATAATAAAGTCGTCACTATGACTTCAATGTCGTTACTAGACGCCATACTATGTTCAACAGTTGAGCTCGCAGTTCAGGTTTTATTTGACATGCGGATTGCGGTTTTGCGCCGCGTATCACTGGTTTATTGCTGATTTGTAACACTGATGTGATTTTTTGCACTTGTTGATTTTTGGCATTGTTAAATTTAATTTTCGCTGTGTCTGTTAATCTGGTAACTGTAAGATACGAGTATAATTATTTGTTTAGCTAGTTTTTTTTAATCTATATCTATATCTATAATAAAATTGTAACTAAGTCGAATATGTACATTAAACATTTTTTGGAAAATCTAATTGAAATAGACATTATTATCGATACAGAGTCCGAATCTATAGTTTTTAGAATTTTTGTCTGTCTGTCTGTCTGTCTGTCTGTCTGTCTGTCTGTCTGTCTGTCTGTCTGTCTGTCTGTCTGTCTGTTACCGCATCACGAGAAAACCACTGGACAGATTTTGATGAAATTTGAATTTCCGGGTCAACATATAGGATACTTTTTACCGCGGGAAAATATCTCATTTCTGAGAAAAAATACAAAAATGGCGTTGTAAGAGTATACTACTATGAAATATAAAAAATATGTTTTAACGATGAAAGTATATTCAAATTAATTATAGGTAAAAAATACTTATAAGAAAAAACTAATTTTTTTCGGATGTTTTTCTTTTTGAAGCACCTTTTATGTTTAAATTATTGTTATTGATAAGATTTTTTTGACATATCTTGACATGATATGATTTTTTGACATTAATTATAGTAATCTCTGTAAAATTCCATATTTGTATACTATACTCACATTATTTCACATTAGTAATTGCGTATTTAGACGAATGAAATTACTCGCCTCGAGCGAGCTAAGCCGGATAATGACTCCTGATCACTAATGTTATGTACTAGCCTTTATTGACTCTGCTAGTATGTGGCGAGCCATAAATCCGTTACGGTTATCGTCGTATGTGCCATGTTTGCGACGTGTTTATTTTATGAAATTGTTCTGAACGCGTCTATTCTTTTATATATTAAACTTGTTCCCATTTAAATAGCATAATTCTTAAGTCACTTTCATACAACGCCTGAGAAGTTGCACTTAAAACGGTTTAGCCGTTTCCATGATTATTAGGGTACAAATAGTACGTACTCTAAGTACTTTAAATTTTATAAGACTTTATAAGATGATCTCTCAAATTGCCATTGAGACCTATCTATGTATATAGAAATTTGAACATTACCATAATACTTTATTGTCAAACTTAAAGGATAAACTTGCTAATATTATTTCGTCCTACGATCCAAATTCCGAATATCATATGAATTGATAAGCCTAGAGCGATGTAAGTGATAGTGTTTCGCTGGGCAATGACCCCGCCTAGCCCGATCGGTAATGCGATATGAACTAGCCTTTATTGACTCGAATTGTGTGTGTGGGGATCTATAAATTCATATATTTATTGTAGGAGAATGCTACATGTCTAACATACCGTGATGTATTTGTTTGGTGTACCTACTAAAAAGATAATATGTTATTTTAAGTGTTAAAAAAATATTTTTTTACTAGCTATTCAGGCCAAACCATAGGCCAAACCATAGGCCAAACCATAGGCCACATGATATGTGATGATGAACTCGGTTACTATGTACTTGATGAGTTAGGAAAAAAATGTTGCTTATGTCACTCTCCGGCTAACATTATCTGTTGTGATCTTTAAATTATACCTAGATTTTGATCTTTGCTGCGTACACATAGACAACAACACGCAACATTCATACGTTAGCGTTTATTATTATGAAGTTACTATGTCTAGTTTATTTTATTCAATATAAATTTATTTTTTATAAATTATTCTATATTATAGAATTAGTATGTAATAGATAGACTATATATTATATTACTGCTCCGCTCACTTGGGTAGTAACATGATGATAAATAGTCTGTAGCCTTCCTCAATAAACGAGTTATCTAATGCAAAAAGAATTTTTCAAATCGGATTAGTAGTTCCTGATATTAGCGCGTTCAAACAGACAAACAAAAAAAAACACAAACAAACTCGCCCTCTTTATAATATTAGTATAGATTCATATAGATTATTTTAATTAAACTGGTGAGATTTATATATATATATATATATATATATATATTATATATATATATATATATATATATATATATTAAAATTTAACCAACATAAAGCAAGCAAAACGTTTATTTTACGTATGTACATACTCGTAGCTGTTTACTGACTTTAAATAACGCACTCGTATTTTTCTTTATCTATTAAAGTTAAATTGAAACACGTGTGCGTAAAATGGCTGCCTAAATCTAGTTTACAATAAATATATAAGTAAAGCGATTCTCTCTTAGTATCATAGTAAAATATACATGTGACACACGCTGTGTATGTGCAATGTTTAAATGAATTTGTAATATTTTTTGTACTCTAAAATTTTATTTGACTCGGCTCGAAAATTGGTATTTGCATTATTTAAAAGACGTTTATGTAGGTTTATTTTAAATTCAGTATTGGTCGTTGAATAAGCTACGAACGACGCAGCCAAACTAGTATGTAGTACCATAAAATTCGAATTGAATGGAGCTGAACTTAACCAATCTCTTACATTTATACGAATTGTGTTGATGTTCACTTAAATTTTTTTTATTGATATTACTTTATTTTAGAGCTGTATTAAATGAATAAGTAAGTAGACTTTTGCCTCTAAAACATAATTAAATGGCTTTTGTAAGATTTTGGTTTTTGTCTGAGAATGGGATAGTGTTTACATTTGATTCTGTGAATTTCGATTGTTTTTACTATTATAAACGTGAAAGTTTGTATGTTTCATAATTTTTCTCCTGAAACAGGCGGGACGGTTTTGGATGAAATATACACATATGATCTGGAGTAAATTTACACCTGGGTGGGTACGTACAAGCAAGCAAGGTTAAACAACTAGTTATATATATTTTGACAATTATGAAGAGTTTTCCTTTCATAATTGTCTTACGTGGGGTTGGCTGCGATAAAATCGATTCCAACTCCTACCAACCCCATAAAGCCTTTGTGCCGGTATATTAAATTTGCAATCAAGCGAAACGTGGTCCGGACGTGTATGGTGATTTACGGCACTTAACGGGTAGGTAAATATTTGGTGAATGCGCCTCCCACACGGACCGCAGGCGTCACGGAAGCGTCGCGTCGCCGTCGCGTTCACGCTAACGTTACGTCCAACGCAAAACGACGTACGGACGTCGGCTCTATGTCAGTAACACGCGATGGTTGTATTACGTTATTTGAGAACTTTTTATGATTGCTCGTCGATGTTTTTGTGTTTTACCTTATACCTTTTATATATTCGTTGTGGTTTTATATAGCAGCGGTTAACAAGTTTTTAAATATGTTTGTTTTTGTTAAATATTTTTTATATCTTTATTTAATAAATATCGACTAAATTGAAGAATATACCGCAAAACTTTTTGAAATAAAGTGAAAATTACGAATGAATGTAAATATCACCCAGCTAGGGTCCTATCTTACACCGTACATCACAACCCCATAGGGAGGGTCATAAATTTTTCCACCGACCCCCATTTTAGACAAAATTAAATTATGCCAACTTGGATTTTATATCTATTAGGGAAACGCACGCTCCCCTGGGCTAAGATTTAGAAGCTGGCTTTCTCATTTCCTTGGGGTGACGTCACATGTTACGTTCGCGTAAAACTGGCTCCCAAGCGACAAAGGGCTGTTTGAAGGTATGTTTGTAAAGGCTCTATCGATCTTTCACCTGACACCGTTAAAGTGTTTATTGCGTCGTAAACTTTCGTAAATAGACTGACTATCTGATTTAAAGCGATAGCTTGGAACTGATATGTTGACTTTGGGTTACAAAAAATGTAGTAGAAAATATTTGGCAAATATTTTCGCCGAACAAAACGTGTAGAGTATATGTAAGGCATATGTAAGGCTTTTATATGTGACTAGCATTGCCCGCGGCTCCGCCCGCGTTTAGAGGACCAAAAACCAAATTGTTAAGTTTTAGATATTAGTATACTCTAACAATGCAGTTTTTGTATTTTTTTTCAGAAATGAGACATTTCCCCTCGGTAAAGAGTATCCTATGTTTAACCGGATAATAATCTATCACCATACCAAATTTCATCAAAATCCCTCCATTGGTTTTTCTGTGATGCGGTAACAGACAGACAAACAAAAATTCTAAAAACTAGATTCGGCCTCTGTATCGATAATAATATTTATTTCAATAAGATTTTCCTAAAAATATTTAATGTACAGATTCGGCTTAGATACAATTTTATTATATGTATAGATATATACACTCGTTAATCGTAAAATTATATTAAAACGATAAATACAACACTCGAATAACAATAAAACGTTTAAATAATGAAGAGGTGGAACGACTGAATTTATTATTATGATGAAAATTAAATATTAAGGTCGGTGTTTCATGATCGCTGCGTATGTTAGGGAAAGAAGTTAATTTATAAAATGTTTTTATTTAATAATTAAACATTTTCTTTTTCTTGCAGGTACGTACTATAATGGTGATTGCGGATCAAAGTATGTAATAGAAGAAGGTTGATTAATAATTGCAAATTATACCTTACTATGAGATCTAAAATATAGTATTCTGATATTCTCTAATAATAATATACATAATATTTTTCTGTCTTAAAGATAATTGCCTAAAACCCGCTATTGAAATTCAAACTAAAACGAGTTTGATATTGTCACGTCAGTTTGACCTCTAACAACTTTAACTTTAACTTTTTAACAAAAAATAAAAACCGACTTCCAGGCACTAAAATGTAAAAAATAACTAAACGGAGGTTTTCATTTGGAATAGATACCTAATCAGATATTTTCGAAGTCGGTGCCAGCCGATGCAAAGCAAATCTAATATATTTCGATACGTAAAATACATATTTATCTATTAGATATTCATATCTTAAAATATTGTAGGCTCGGTTCAGGCGTCTTCGAGTAATCAGTAAATCAAAAGATTGAGACGAATTAAGAACCTTCTCCTTTTTGGAATTGGAAGTCGGTTAAAAAAGTTTTACGATTCAAAGAAGTCTAACGAGATATACATACTCCTTGTTGTGTTAGTTTTAAAATTACTAGTTTTTGACCGTGTCTCCTTTCACTTAATTTTGAAGTTCATTTTATTTCCAGAGATTATCTCCTACACGCAAACAATTTTTATTATAGAGACTTAAAATTAATTTTCAACATCCAAAATCACTAACAGTAATGCTCGTATTACACGTTTTGATTTATTGCTACGTGAGGTTGACTCACCGTGAAATTATATTTAGAGCAACACCGCTTAGACGCATGTTACGTTGACCTTTTGAATTTCCGTCGACGAACTTGAAACACTTTGAAATGCAGTTTCTAGAATAAAACTTTTACATGAAGCTTTTGTTAGATATAAGTTTTACACTGTCTTTGTAACTTTTCATTGATGAATTTTATTGCTGTTTTTATTACTGTTAAGTCTATGAGTATTCAAATTCAAATTATTTTATTCAGTATTAAATTATTTCAATTTTTTGATGAACGTCATGAGTTTACGACCAGTTCGGAAACAAGAAGTCTCAGACCTCAGAAGAATGGTTGAAAGAAACCCAGCGAGACTAAAATATATTTTTTTATATTGTTTGTAGTTAAATTATAAATTACAATAATTCTACAAAAAATATATAGCTTGGGGGCAAATCATTTCATTCCCAATTCGTGCCATCTTCTATAAAATTTAATATCTGTTCTATATAATAGCCTGTAGGTTATTATTTCATTTTAACATATTTAACAAATTTTGTTTGAATTTGGTAATAGAAACTTTTTGAATTAAACCCTAAAAATTGTGCAATTGGGAATTGGGATTGGCAATTGGGAAGTACAAGGATCTCTGTATGAACTTTATGTAAATCTTTGAAAAAATCCCACCTAAAATTACAACTTAAGTAATATTTATACCTAATATTTATATTTAACTGAAATGAATGTTTCATAAAAACACTTTGCCCCAACAACGAACTAACAAAAAAATGTAAACACGAAACTAAACATCCATTAATTTTACTGAATTACATTTAATACACAAAAAAAAATTATTCAAAAACAAGACATTTGTTCATTATCAATATCAAATCGTGTATATGAATTAAGGAGGGAGGGTAGTAAATAGTTGTGGTGCGCTTCCGGGGGCGATGTTGTGAATTTTAATGTATTTTAAGCGTAGCACGACCCGTACCTCTAATCCAAGAAGCTTGCTTCGGTTTCTGTAGTTTTACATTATTTTAGCCTGCGCTCCCAAGTGTAGCTTCAGACTAAGACCACCATAAGACCTAAGGAATATTCTTAGACCTAAGATGTTGTTTTTTTATTAAATGTATAAAAACGTTTGTTACCAAAATATTTTATGACGTTGCGTAATATATGCTTATGTATATACGATATATTTCTGATTGTGAACAGTCTATGTGTGATAGGTAAAGCCGGAGGAAACATAAAGCTTTTGTACAAGAAACTTTTCTTGTTTGTTGGAACAATTCATACGAATTCAAAATAGAGGGTAGTATATTTTCCAGCGAAGGCCGGGCGTGAGCGTCGTGAATTTTAATGAAGATAAGCGCAGTGCGCCTTAAACCTGTAATCTAAGAAGCTTGCCTTGTTTGTTGCATTTATACAGTCTGTGGTTATACTAAAACATAGTTTAATATTCATATATTTTACAAAAATTTTATTTTTCATATAAATATAACCACATATATACTATACGTTGTGTCTATGTTGAGCTTTTAGTACAAATTGATGAGCTTTTATTACTAACTAGTCACTCTTTCCTATCTTCGCTCAGGCGCTAAACTAATTTTCGATAAAATCGATCGAGACATAATCTTATTAATATTATTAATGTGAAAGTTTTTGAGTATGGATGTTTGTTACTCTTTCACGCCAGACGGCTGAACGGATCTGGATGAAATTTGGCACAAGAATCTTCTAGAATAACACTTAGGCTGCCTTTTATCCCGGAAAAATATACGGATCCCGAGGGATAGATTTGTTTTTATTGTATGTGTCTTATATAATCCTATGTAACTTGCCATTATTTCGTCACAACATAAAAGAAAATAAAGCTACAAAAAGTATCTATAAATAATATTAGTAGGTACGGACTTATATTATTTAGACCTTCGCTCCATTTAGTGCGCCTTTAAAGAGACTTTTTCCGACTTAATTTACAAATACCATTATAATGGTAGATTATTTTCGCAATTTGTAGATATTATAGCCTATAACCATCCTATAGAATCCTTGTTCCTATTAGCGAAAACTGTATTAAAATCCATAAAGTAGTTTCTGAGATAAGTCCTAAAAAACATAAACTAAGTGCGGTGAAGTACTTTAATTTATAATATGTAGTATACGTTATATATATGTAATATTATTTTATTTAAATTATAAGAAAAATTCTATAAACATTGAGTTGAGAACTGATTTACTTTTACTACCTTACAGCGACATTACACAATCATTATTCGAATTTTATAAGTACCCATTACATTGCTTTCGGATCGTTTAAGCTTTATATTCCCGGTAAAGGTATTATGACTTTAATAAAATTATACTAATTTTATTTATCTTGTGGACCACGCAAACGTAAATGTATTTCTTTAACTACGGCCAATTCGAATATCGCCATTGTACGCAATAAAGTTTTATTCGACCGACAATCTACATGGGGTGTGGTAACTTTTGTCTAACTGGCTCTGCTTACTGAGCTAGAGGTCGACGGTTCGATTCCGTTCGTATAAAGACATAATGAACATACAGGTATAGTATATAATACGATTAAATATGGAGTGTGTACCTACCTACCTATAAATTTTGGTATCTGGTAGATTTTGGAGAAAAAAATATTCATGAATAGAATTACTTTTAAACGTGACTTAATTTATTGTTAGTGTTTTTTTTTATTAAGTTATTGTACAATTTTCATTTTTTGATAAGTTTTGACATGTTTTTAATTAGTTTAATACTTAACTGCCTATGAATCTATAGACAAAACCGTTCATTACTTTTTTCTCATGGTTGTCAGCCGATTTTTTTGTTTAGTAGCTATGGACGAGCTTAGTGTTATCAATAAAAAAATAGAAACAGTTTTTTATATACTCGGTAGGTAAAATATATTTTCGTTTAATTTTCAATTTTGATTATAATCGAATTTCTACCGTTAGGCGTACACTCGTCTTATTAAATCTTGGAAATTGATTTCAACCTGGTTCTAATTATCGTACAGATTAATATGTTTGTATGTGAAATCGGAGTGACAATATAATAATCAAATATACCATTCAGCTTATATGATAATTATTAATGAAGATACAATAATATAAATTCATCATCAGTCATTAATGAACCTATCTATAATAATACAAAGGAAGTGAATAGTGGAACTCTTTAACTATCACTAGCAGAACTTGGCAAATTTTGGGTTTATTAGATATCTTTTGATCATTACATCCCATACAACAGTAGGTCAGAAGCGTGTTTTTTTTGTAAGACCATAACTGTTGTTACATCTATTCCCCAATCGCGTAAAATATCTATCCCAATACAAACTTTAAGTTTAAAAAGTACCCTATGTCCTTCTCAGAGTCTTAAACTATCTTCTTACCAAATTTTATCTAAATCGGATCAGTAGATCCAGAGCTTACCCCCTACAACGTCACAAACTCATAAAACTCACAAACTTTACCTCTTTATAATATTAGTATAGATTTCACAATGCACAGAACACCTTACTTACGCGCACTGGCCACGGAAGTAGAACAAATGGGAGACGCTCGGATATCGTAATTGCGTCTGTTATTGTAAAGGATGTAGCTTCGGATAAACGTCGCCGTCCACGAATTTATTATCGCTGCCACTCGCCTTTATTAGCTAGACGTGCATATATTGTCAGGGATGAAAACGTCGTAAATAAATTATCTTTTTTTATTGCAATTTTGTATTAAACATGAAGTGTATGTAGCTTAGAAAAGAACGCGATTTAATATGAATACGAATTTTTGTAGCAGTATTTCAAATTTTTCTTTATATTATATTGTAAAAAAAATGGTATTTTATAATGGAGATGCCAAGTTTAAATTGAAGCTTTAATTCATATTCATAACATCAAACTATATATTTGTTAAGAAATTTTCTTTAACAAATAAGCGTATTTAAAGATAAAACAATTTTTAGGCTGTATATTTGATGACTTTCTCTGGTCAGCATCTCTGTTATAAGAAGCTTTGAAATTTGCATTAAAAATAACTAGAAAGACATATGTATATGTATACGAACGAAATTACGTAAAAACTTGTAAAATTAGCGTTAGATGCGCAACCCTGGTTAACACACAAATATATACTAACTTATTCGTACCTAATACAAAGAAGTCGGTACAAAATTATTCTTATCATGAATACACGTCGCAGTGTATTAGTGATTCAAAGTAGCTCTTTTAAATTATTGAATTTTCTTACTTGCCATTTTCACTTTAGTTGGCAAGCGCCGCGTCTGTTACACCGAGCTATTCTCCGCAACGGAATGACAAATATTCCTTTCAGTTTCAGTTTTCATATATTCCAACCATGATTCCGTAAAATTGGAGATGAAAAATTCATCGAAACATTTATTTTCAAAGAAATAATTAGAGTGATATAGAAATATTATTATAGAATAAAATCTTGTGGACGATGATGTACTACATTTATACTGATCTTAATGCTTATTTGTTGAAAAGATCGATACTTATTGTATTTTACAGTAGACAGTTTGCGTCTTCTATTTCAAAAACAAAGATTTAGATTCATATAGAATATATTTTTTCAGGTTTATTTAAGTAAAATGTTTATTTAATAACAATAATTTTGACAATTAAAAGTCAATTATTTAACTGTTTTAAAAATATACGTTAAATTGGTCGTTTAGACATATAAGCACTGAGACGACGGTATGTAACAGTGCAGAGTGCTCTATCTTAACATTTTCTATTTAAACGACACGAGATATACCGGAAGGTTGTAAAGTAATAATCGATAATTTTCTCAGAGAAATTGACTCAACTGCGTGCGAAATGGTAATCAAGAAGTGTTTATAATAAAATACTTGCCTATAGTTAGATTTAAGCGGTGGAACAATTTCTAACTCATTTGATACGCGGCGAGGAACACGCGATGTGGCAAAACTTCGTCTATATTGCTGTAATAGCTTGTAATTCAATAGGTTAGTGGGTAAAACAGCTTTGATCATAACCGACAAAGGTTAAACTTGTGATAGAGCGTGTATGATATTGAAATTTAAGCAGCGTACTAGGAAATTTATTTGATATAGGATTCAAATAAGAGAACCAAAGTCGTGGTGGTTTCTCGATTACTGGTATATGTCGCGTACCTTTTTCTAAAATTATGTGAGTTGCATATTATTTAGTATTTTGAACTAATTGTGGATTTAATACTAGTGGCTCACCCTCGCTCCGCTGGGGGTCGCCCCTAGAAAAACAAAAACAAATTTATCCCACGGGAACCGTAGATTTTTCCGGGATATAAAAGCCTGTGTGCTATTCTGATGTATGAGCTATATTATTGTAAAGTTTCATTAAAATCCATTCAGTAATAATTGCGTAAAAGAGTAACAAACATACATATGTACATCTATACATCCAGACATCCATACATCCTCACGAACTTTCGCATTTATAATATTAGTAGCATTATATACGTAATTTATATTTTATCTTACTTTATACGTGAGATGCGCGATCAGTGTGTTTGTACTTTTTAGTATTAAATTGTAGCAGCTTTCCAAAATTAATAATTATAAAAATGTTAATTTCTTTAAAACATATATAGAAGTTTGTTTCATAATAGTTAACATTTAGATATTACTGTTTCTCTGTATTTTAACAAAGTACATGAAAGCTCAACAAGAAAAGTTTAAACTTAAGAATTCTTTGTCTATTTTAAAGTTAGTTTAGAAGTAACCGCATTATTTTTGAAGAGAAATAAAGTAAATTATACGTTGGAGGTTTTTATTATTTTAACTCTATAACTAATTTCTTAACTTTTTTATGACTTTAAAAGTCGGCTCTGACTTCACACGCCAAATGAATTTTGAAGGACGTTGAAATAGGTATCATATCTTCACTAGTGTTTTCTCGCGGCTCCACCTATATATTTCAATTATATATTAATATACTTAGCCGCGTTTTGCGTTGCTAATTTGCGTTACTCTGATTTGTAAGGTATATTACTGTAAAGTTTCATCGAAATCTGTTCAATAGTTTTGTGTGAAAGAGTAAAAAACATATATCCATCCTCACAAACTGTCTCGTCTTTAATATAGTAGTAGGATTAATTTATTAGAGCAAACATTAGTTTTAGTAGGTAAAGTACGATCCTCATATTTGCCTTAGAATTGAAATATTACTTATTATAATTATTTTCTTTATTTACACTATCTTCTTATCATCAGAGAGAAGATACTCGTATTAACACCGAAACTAAATAAAAATTTACCACAAAAGTGTTGCAATTGCTAAATTAGTTATTCGAATGTATTGTAAATAAAACTACCTTTTCGGATTTTTTCGCGGATTTATTTTGATTTTTGGTTCCCGACGTTTCGAATGCTTTACAGCAATTATGGTCACGGGAGAGACTGAGGTGTTAGATGTCTCGAAGATATAGTTGTTACAGACTTGATTGAGATTGGGAAATGGGCAGGGAGAAGAAGAAGATTCAATTACAAAACTAATTAAAATTATAAAAATGTTTAAAGTTAAAAAATATTGTAAGGTAATTGGTGCAATTTTCATTTTGTTATTTGTGAGTAGGCTGTCTGTATGTGTATGTAGTTCGGATGACAATACTATAATTTATTTTAGAGATGATATGATGATTGAGGAAGTGTATAGTGGATCTCTTCAGTGGCTACTAGTAAACTTCTTGAGTTTGGGGTGTGGCGTTTTGATGAGTCCCATACATTTCCCAAATTTTAAAGGTTTTTCAAAAGAAAGCATTGGAAAAATATATACACTGCGGTCGGACTTTTTTAATTTTGCCAGGAGTGCGTTCGAGAATTTTTTTGGTTCGTAAACAATTCTCATTCCATTTTTATTCAGTACTTCGAAAATGGGTTTTTATTTATATTTGGAATGGATATGAAAAGGTAAAGATGGAATGGAGGGCCTCGCCTGTTATAATGTAAACACGATATGAATATGACAGAAGCGATATTCGTTTCTATTTACAGTGGTCATGACAGAACTGTTATGGCAAAAACTATTGAGAAAAACCATTTTTCTAACGAAAATTTTGTGATTTTAGTAGTTTAAAATGAAAAGTTAAGTTTAGTTTTAAATAAAAAAGTATGTTCAATGTTCTGTGTTCTGTGGCAAATATGTATGCCAATCGGGCACAATTTACTTTGCCAATTTCGGGTAAAATGGAGTAGACACTGTAATAAAAAAGGAGTAGTAAGAAGTAGTTTAAACTAAAAAAAGTAGGTAAATCTTGTAAAATTATTAGTGTGTAGACAGACAGTTGTTCGCAATACAACTTTGACATTCTCAGCAGTATTTTCACATGAATGCTCAAATAGCTACCTTTCACGTCGTACCTGAGATCAGTGTCTTCACAGGATGCAGCAAAGGAAGTACAATGGAACTTATGACGCACTTGTAAATAAAGTGATGTTTGCTCTGAAATACCGTACATAACTGATCAAAGTGATACCTACAGTACAGGGAAAGATCATGCGAGATAGCTGAATTTAAATTGAAAGCGCATTTTCAACAACTCCGTTTGGTATTTATATATTGATTTAGTTATGATGATTTTTTTTGAAGTATGTTCCATTCTGTCCAATATACATGTCATAGTTAGTTGATATATGTGGTTGATGTTCAAAATATATCTTTATATGCAAAATATATCTAAATATATATCTATACATATAATAAGATTCTAACTGATTGTGAGTCTAATCTGTATATTAAATATTTTTTATAAATCTTATTGAAATAGTCATTATTATCGATACTGAGGTTGAATCTATAGTTTTTAGAATATTTATCTGTCGGTCTGGGAAAGCATCACGAGAAAACCGCTGGACAGATTTTGATGAAATTTAGTATCACGATAGCTGATTATCCGGGTCAACGTAATTATGATACTTTTTATTGCGGGAAATATATAATCTTTGAGAAATCTATACGTACTAACCATTAAAATAGTAATAGTAGGATATTTGTAGTCATTATTGCATAAAAAAAAATCGTTCCTTGCTAAAATTTTAAAATATGAACAAAAAAATGTAGGTACTTTGATTCGCATTTACTTTGTTTTGATAATTAAATAAATTTTGTTTAGAGCTATTTCCGCATTGTCTTTAAAAAGTTGTTACTCAGCATTATTATCAGCTGTCATATAATAATACTTTAATTTACTTTTAATTTAACTTTACTTATTTACTTACTTATAAAAATTATTAAGACTTGCAACAATCACATTATAAGGTTGCGTTATCAGAGTATTCACATCAAAGGTCGAGTCACCAGAGCGCGCAATATTCTCCTCCGGACGATATGCATTGACTCACGTTTTACCCACTAATTTTAAAATTGTAGTTTATAATTTGGTTGATGATGGGAGAGAGGAGTAATATATGATGGAAATTAACAGTTTTCAGCCAAACAACGCCAGGACCAGGTAAAAACTCCTAAAAGGCTTATTTTGACACAAAATAAATATATTGTAGTTACATACAAGAACATATTGTACTTAAGAGTGAGGGTACTTTGAGCTTCTACCTGTTATTTTTTTGTCCTCAACGTTCACGATGTTTTAATAAAATCACTTGTTTGTGTATTTCGTACAATGGCAACATTGTTACATTTTGTACCGTCTAAATGCAGCAACATTTATTAAAGGAGATTTTGTTATAGCGAATGGAAATACGTAACAAAAGGCTCTGCGAATTTAGCTTCTATTGAATATGGCATAAGATCTTATATTCAGTGCTTTATTCGGTACTGCGCGTATTCTGAAAGAAGCGCTTTGCAACATACGACGTCAGCCACAATCTTGTCAACTCGCGGTGACATAAAAGAACTCGTCAAGTTTGGAATGTAAATCTAAGGATTGTAGTTCGGTTGACCAGAAATAAATGTGCCAGCTTTTAGCACTGAAATCTTTTCGGGAATGTTTTTGGGTCACATTTAAAATGTTTTTTTTTTTAATATTTATTTACAGGTATGTTTTTTTTTAATATTTTTTATATCGCCCTGTGTGTGTGTGTGTGTGCTATTTCATATTTCGCGTTCTTTCTAAAGGTTAAAGGTCTTTGTTTCATTATCTATCCGCATACTGTAACCTGACTGTTGGTAGTAGCTTTGGCTTAGGGTTATTTTGTGATTATCCGTTCAGCTGATTCGTTAAAGACATACATACATCTTTCATAGTTTTGAAGAAGATTGATATAATTTTCTTAATTCCATTCTATATTATCTGTTTTATTGATTACTAGCAACTCACACGCGCTCCGCTCGGATTCGCTCTTACTTACGTTTTAATATTTAGTATAGATTTTTCAGAGGTGATATATTTTCCCGCCGTACAAAGTACCGTATATGTTGACCCAAATAACCAGCTATCATTATAACGAATTTCATCAAAATCTGTCTAGTAGTTTTCTCGTAATGCGGTCACAACAGACAGTTTTTTTTAAACTATAGATTCGGCCTTTGTATCGATAATAACTATTTGAAATAGATTTTACAAAAAATATTTAATGTACAGATTCGATTCAGTTAGAATTTTATTATATGTATACATTTAAAAATAAAACTAATACTCCAAAAATATATTATTCAGTGTCGTGTGTTTACCTATAAGCAGATAGCGAAATATAAATCGGAACACAATTTAAAACATTTATTGCATAGTTTGTCACGGCCGCTGAACAAAACAAAGTGCAGTAACAATGCGACGTCGACCGCACGCCTTGCCGTGCCGCAGCATAATAAGCCATCTTAGTAATTCCTTTTGTTCTTGAATCCAACCATCCAGTAGATAACTAGCTATACGATGCGCTATTCAATGTATTGTCGAATTGTATACAATATTATGTGCTATTTCAATGTTTTCCATTCGATATTTCTTGTTTTCTTTGTAAATATTCAAATAAAACAGACACGGTCTCGGTATTTCATAATAATCGTGTGAATAAAAAAGTACATGTGATTGTGAATAGACTAACGATGACGACGTCATGTCACATAATAGAAATAATGTATCTCTTACAAAAACAAGTTAAAAAAAAAACAGCTTATTTTTATAACAGCTTTATAGTAATTTTTTTGATAAAACAAGATGACTGAAAGTTTTGTGAAATAATTAGTAAACTTTTAAGAATTGAGTTTTTCATTAAATGGGTATTTAGCACAGTACCTTCCCGTTGCGAGATACCACAATACCTCTGTTCGCGCTCCACCGCTTTAAACGGCTAAAATAAAACCAATGCAACAAGGAAAATGGCTCATGGCCTTTAGTCTGATTTTGATTTTAAAATTCGAGCCTTTACCTCCATTTACGAAAATCTTTATAGCAACTGTCTCCCCTCCCCTCTTCATTGCTGTAGATCTTAATATATATATATATTACACTACATATATATATATATATTACACTACATATATATATATATATATATATATATATATATATATATATATATATATCTGGTACCCATAACACTAGCCTCGTAGCTTATCATGGTACTAGATGGCGCTGTGTGTTAATGTCCCAACATTTATTTATTTATTTACATTTATTAATTGTTGTTATTAGTACGTTTAATATTAACAAAATCGATAATATGGACTTGATTTATTAAAAAATCTATATTGGTTTATTACAACAACTTGGTTGTACATACACATTATGAATTAATGCCTTTAATACTTTTAGATTTTTCTCAACAAAGTACTTTTGTAAGAACTAAAGAACATTTTATGTACCACAAATTACATTTAGAATAAACAAATCTGATCGAAGGCTGTCGTTCAATCGAATTTTCTTCTCTCAACTTTGTAAGTGCGATGTCAGATAAACATAATTTTAACGCCAAATGTCGCATCCGCGCTTTCAACTTTTCAATGGTTCCAAATTACGTGATGTTTTTCACTTATTTGCTATTTGAAAGGGTCTCTGAAGTGAATTCACTTTACCTGTCTGTGTACTCGATTTTTTATTTAAATGCAATGAGTCGTGTTTTGCTTATCGAGTTTTCAATTGGTAATTAGTTTACATTTTCTTGCGTCATTTGGCTCTTTCAAAAGACTCTTTCCATATCCGGTTGCGATTATTTAATAGCTATGTTATAGACTCCCATGTATCTTTTTTTTTTAGATTTTATTCGTCTACAACATCTATCGGTCTAAGCGCCCACTTCTTGAATCGTGAAATTCTCTCAAAATAATAGGTCTTTTCTTTTACAAACATGTACCTACCTACTTACAAAGTCCTACATAGTAATAGAATAACGTATTTGCTTATTTTTCTTACCACATCCTCGTAAAACAAGAAAGAGTCCTTTGAAATTTCTAGACTCATTGAAAATACATTATTTTTCTGTTAGTGCGAGATCGTGCCAATGTTGTCGCCTCTAAGTTCTGCACAAATGAACACATAGTAACAGCTTTCTTTTCAAGATTTTTCCTTTATTTTCAACTTTTCCGTTACATTCTTGAATGCGTTTTTACTTAAACGTTTTATTTCTTATTAAAGGTTGACGCCTTTTATTCTTGTTTTGTAAATAAAAATCAAATAATATTAGAAAGAAAAAATCATTTTATATTAAGAGTTTTGGATTCCGTGAGCTCCGTTTAGGACAAATGAGGGTGCAAAGAGCACGAAGCAAAGTTGAATATGAACACACATATTATTATATCTTATTCTAAGAAATATAACGTCTTACTTTTGATGGGAAGGATAAATAAATTACTTTATGTAGGTGATTATTGCCACATTGTCGTTTGGGTATGAAATAAAGATGATTTTTCTTACCTTATACGTTAACTAGTGACGCACTCTCTCTCCGCTCGGGTCCGTCCGTAATGACGTTTTAACGTTTTGTATACATTTCTCAGAGATGATATATTTTCCCGCAGTAAAAAGTACCTATGCTATATGTTGGTCCGGATAACCCGCTATCATAATACCAAATTTCATCAAAATCTGTTCAGCGGATGTCTCGTGATGCAGTCTCAGACGGATAGACAGACAGACAGACCAAACTTCTAAAAACTATAGATTTAGTTAGCCTCTGTATCGATAATAATGACTATTTCAATAAGATTTTCCAAAAAATATTTAATGTACAGATTTTATTCAGTTAGAATTTTATTATATGTATAGATAAGTTTGATGTTTTTAAATAGGTACAATTAGAGACTTTTTTTTTTTTTTTATTCAAGTAATCCAGAAGTACATAATAAGTATGTAGTCATTAATCCTATTAAGTAAGCGATGTTTGCACGTCAGTTTGTTTGTCTAGACCTTGTTTATTTTTGTCTATAACCAACGTTGTTTTATTCCATACAAAATTCTGTTGAGCTGTGCATAGTACTATATAAAAATGGCTATTGGTATCAAGTTATATTGGTCGTAGGCTCACCCACTATTATGTTTTATTCAAGGCACGATGGACGACTGCCTCGAATAACTGTAATTATGAGGTGTTTCTAGATGGTTTCCACGGAATCTATTTACACTAGCTAATTGCTATAATATATAGATTATTTGAAGTAGTGTTAAAATATGTTGGCTCGGATATTAATGGGAGAGGTCGTAGGTTCGATTTTTATCCGAAGTTATTTGTATTAATCTTGAGATCTGTTTAGTCCATATAATCACTTAGAAAAGGATCTGCTTTGATTTACATATCCATATATGGAATTCACCCTTCTTAAGCAAAGCGCGATTAAACAGACTGACTAAATTCTTAAAACTTTTGAACAATCCGAACGTCTGTCCAATTTCTCAAAAATATTATTATTATCAGTATACAACTTTGACTTTGGTACAATGACATTTAGATAAGTTGCGAACTTGTTAGGAACTTCTTACAAGCACTGAAAATCTAAGGCGGTTTTCATATTGAAAATATTATTGAATCTTTAAGCGTTCGTGGAAAATTAATGTTGTTTAAACAAACACTCGATTTATCATTACACTCCCAAATCGTATAAGATAAATGCAAAAATCGTTCGAATATTTTTTCCGTCGTTTCAGTTCAAAGTGAAATATCATTTATAAAATTGTATGTTTACTCAGTTCCTTTTGAGCATTCACGACAAAAAGAGTTTTTTTAACTACGACGAATCATATTTCTTGTATTTCTCAATCAAACTTCTCAAACATACTTATACCTTTTAATTTTATGTTCTTCTAGGATTTTTTGATATAAAGAAATTACGTATGTATCTATACATATAATAAAATTTAACTTAGCCGAATCTGTGCATTAAATATTTTTTTTGGAAAATCTTATTGAAATAGAAATTATTATTGATCGATACGGAGGCCGAATCTACAGTTTTTAGAATTTTTATCTGTCTGTCTGTCTGTGACCGCATCACGGAAAAACCACTGGAAGGATTTTGATAAAATTTGGTATGATGATAGCTGGTTATTCGGCTCAACATATGGATACTTTTTACTGCGGGACAATATCTCATCTCTGAGAAATCTATACTAAACGTTAAAACGTAAGTAGGGACAAACCCGAGCAGAGCGAGGGTGAGTCACTGGTATATAATACGGAAGGTTTATATTTTTAAGATCTGTACCGGAAAAGTTAGATCGAAACCGTAGTATCACTTGCTCTTTGTCCGTCTGTCCATTGGTTAGGGTCTTTAAATACTGTCTTT
Organism: Brenthis ino; assembly: GCA_921882275.1. Classification (NCBI taxonomy): domain Eukaryota; kingdom Metazoa; phylum Arthropoda; class Insecta; order Lepidoptera; family Nymphalidae; genus Brenthis; species Brenthis ino. Next base: position 21,572,286 of record OV170232.1, on the reverse strand, counting down.
TGAATCATATTTTTTTCAGTTTCAGTTTTTTTCTGTTTTTTCATTTGTGTTACTATGGAGTATACTATGTAAAAATGTATGAAATGTCATAGGTATTATTTTTGCTTTTACTTATCTTAACAACGCAAGCAAATGATAAAAATTCTTTCGCTCTGGTTATGGGAATAAACAACTCTACAATATTAAATTATTATATGTATGTATGTAGTTATTTTATTAGTAAATACATAACTAATATAAGTATATTATGCGTAGTCTAGCTCGCATGGAAAATATTAATTTTACTTATTATTTATATATTTAATACGAAGATCCTTTAAGAAAAATATTTTTAGTGTAACACCTAAACTAAGTTCAAAGTAATAGTTTAAAACAAATATTTATAATAAGAGACAATGTTAGTTCTAGAGAAAATCAGTTTACACTTTAAATACGCTTTAACTTAAATACATTTCATATTAAATTACAAGTAAAATCCACGATTAACTAACTAACATGTTCCTGCTCTAAATGCTAATGCTTATGAATAGAGATCGAAGGCCTGACTACAGACATCTCACAACAGGATTACGTATGTCTCAAACTGGATTTGGTGCTTTGCTATCAGTCATCCATCAGTTCCGATCTAATGATGGTGACGCTTTCGGTCTTGTCGATCCTAAGAGCTTATTTTGTACTATCTCATGATTGGGATTTCAAATGACTGCTAACATCAAACTTTTATAATATTCCTACATATGAGTTAGGTATATTGTTTATTAGCGATATATTGAATCTAGATTGTATTGTAATACATATTTATGTGGTAGTGTATGTATGTAAGTATATATATATATATATATATATATATATATATATATATATACACATATATATATATATATATACTATTCTAATTTCTATGGTTTTTGGTGTGATTCAATTCGGTGTGCGATTTTTTTAATAACGATCGACGAACAATGTGTGGCGCTTAGAGGTTTTAAGCTGACATACGAGTACATCTACATACCCATCTACAAAAGAAGATTCCAAAAAATGTTATTGATAGCTAAAATTGAATTTGAACTAAAATATGCTAAAGCCCCCTATAAAATATATAATTCTAGACCTCTAATGTTTATTCTAGTTATGGGTTTATTATTTAATGCAAATTAATATAAATTTAAAAAAATATCATGACTGATATTTTATACAAACAAATTACTAACAAAAGTATCGCCCTTCAAATTAAGCGTCTCATGTAAACGGCACTTTACGTGTCAAGTTAATAAAGCCCAAGTGCTTAACTAAGCCTTCTGTTTTCTGTCTTTCTATTAAACGACCCGCCTTCTGGTTTACCCGAATTAATTATCATAATCACCTTATCCTCTCGTTTTATGTTATTTAAACTTAATTGATGCGATCTTCATCAATATTTGAAAAATATTCCTGTAAATTTATTTTATTTTTTTTTAATTTAAGTGATTCTTTCTCGATTTGATAAAGAACAGACTATATCTAGTTTATGTATTGCTTGCGTAGAGATTTATTCTTTTTTTCAGGAATAATGTCATTCTCACGCGCATTCTCTATCCGCCTGAAAAAATCTCTTAAAATTCGTAAACCCGTGCGCATTTGGAAATATCTCAAAATAATTGACAATAAATCTGCCCTGGTAATGGAAATGTTTGGCATTTAGAATATTTTAGGTAAAGATGAAAGAGTCGATAGATTACCGTTGCTACTTTGTAAGTTTTAGAATATTCACTGCATTACGCACGATAGCTTTGATTTTACAAACATTTAGTAGGAAGCACGCGGAGCTCGACCGATTGCGGCTGTAGAATACCTTCAGGTATGGGATATTACGAAATGATTGTATCCAGTAATGAGAAATCGTATCGTGCAATATGGTAACAATTTTGAAATTATAAGTGTCCATAACATGCTATTTATTTTTCCTTATTGTATACCAATATCAATCTAAATCGTATTGTAATATAATATATCCAATATTCAATGACTGATAAAATAACAAACTATGAATGAATCGTGTGTCGTGATTTTTGTGTAATAAAATTCTTTTTACTTTATTTCAGGTCCGATAAATAAATTGTTCGGCGAGTTTTTGCATAAACTCAATAAACTTTTTTGCAGTATGTAAAAGCTTTTTTCTATGTATTGTGCTCGAGATATTGTCGAGGTACTTTCAGCGTAAACCAAATTAATACGGTTTTAGCAAATAATGCTTACAAATACTTGAATTTTACAAAATGTTTGCTATTAAGCCAGACATATTATGTACTATTATGTATATTAATAAAATAATTATACTCCCCTCGTATTGAACGGAGGCTCGTATCCAGCAGTGGGACGTTAAAAAGGGCTGATACATAACAATGTTAATATATGTATACTAGTGTTCGCCCAGAGGCCGAAATTCAACTATAATTATTATTGAAAATTAGAGGAAAACATACATATATACCTATGTATATGAATAGAATTTATTTTTCTATGTAAAAAAAAAACATTTTAGATAGACTGACAACATTAAAGCTCATCAATAGCTGAACAAAAAAATGGATATTTTGTGTTGAATGTTTTGTTTTTGCCTATTTATATTAGAGGTTTATAGATAATTTTGTTTAAATAAACTAAATTTTACACCGCCATTCCTTCCTTCCGTTCAGGCCTTACTTTACTTTACAGGCCCCCCGCTTTGCTTACTATTTTTGCAAATTTAATTCACAACCGTAAAAAATCGCCTATCCACCTGATAAACTACCTCTATACAAATATTACAGAGACTTAGTGCTCCTTTACAGCGTTAGTCATATATCAACAACTACAATGGTATAATAATATACAATTTACAGTATGTTAATGAATAAATCATATAAACTATTTAATATATAAAATTTTGCATCTAATCTTAAATATTTTAATCTTAATTGCACATTTTGTCTAGTCCTAATTTACACTTTTGTTTTATGCTGCAATTACAACCAGAGCTCGCCTTATGTCAGCTTAACGTTACGTGCAAGGATACTGTTTGGAACAAAACATACATCATGGTTAAATTCTAAATCCTGTTTTTAGATTAAACAACAAATTGTCTCGGGTGTTCCATGATAATCCTCCATTCTGGTCAGTACAATATGCTTGTCGTAAGCTATGGTTAGATTTAACTGGAGATTGGAACGTTCTAACGGTTTAGCGTTTTATATTTGTAAAACTTTTGTTTGCAACTGGAAACTGTGTTTGGTGTATCGTTACACCACTTGCCTAACCCTAAAAATGGAATTCATTTGCTAAAATCAAATCCTAATACTTTCTGTTATCTGTATGTAATTTAATTCGAGGAAACACACTTTTTACAACTCAATATCCTAAGCTGACTTAATTTTTATACGGCAAAACGATCAAAGCAAAATTACAACCAAAAAGGGGTTGGATTTTCTAACTGAAATTTCGGATCACGGGAGGAATTTTAAAATGTCCATTATAAATATGTAACATGCTGTTATTAAGTCGTAAATATTTCGTCTCTTCAGACCCCCGGTTATAATATAATTATCCCTTCAATCATTTGAAATTAATTTGGATTGCTGTACATTTTAATTTTTTTTTCCCAAACAGAGGCAGCGATTGACCTTTTAAATATATTCTATCGTGATTGTTTTCGTTTTTTATTTACCATTTCCTTTAGCTTTTCTATTATATAATTAGATTTTCTTAGTAAATCGTTACACGCATAGTTAGAAGCTTCATCGTAATCCTGTTAATTCCTTTGAAAATATTAAAACACAAGGTTTACCGCACCGGATACTCTGTGTGGATAATCCTGATGAAGCGGATATTAGAATTCCGTGAACCTCTGGCGGAGACATCGCGGCTTCGAGTTCTGACATAAACATTTAACGCAAAGCGCGGAATCTGCAGCGCGCCGCTCATAGCGATATTTCCAACGTTCTATGTTAGAAACAGCGCATACTTTAGTAGTTTATCGGGACCCTCGTGTATATGGAAGCTCAAAATGCAAATTATTTTTTAAATTCCTAACTAAATTTGTGGTATGCTTTTGCTTATAACCTTATGCTGTAATCAGTAAATTAGAAAAACTTATAAATCGAGTATTTACCTTTGTATTAAGAAACTAAAATCAAAATATTTTTAGCTATCTCCATGCTCTTAAATACAGCGTTTATACTTGGAATTCGTGTACTAAAGACTCTTAACAGATGTTAATGTTGACATTGAGAAAGTCCCCACATTTACAGACGCAGACTATCTACGTCACTTTCTTAGTCTCGTCTTCTACTTAATATCTGGGGATGCCAGCTTGATATTAAATTCTCAGATACATGTAGGGATCTCAGAAATAGGTACGAGTACGTATATAGGTACTCAGAGTGCAACTGTTGACTTCAGATTTTTATGGTTTATGTCAAAGATATGTTGACATAAAATTAATGAAACTAGAATCTTTTAAAATTTACTTTATAAAAAGAAATGTATTTTTAACATCTAAAGAATATAGAAAGCTTTTCGGAATAGAATGTAAGAAGCACTCTTGATGAAAATCTCGTATAGTTTGAAAGGTTTATTGGTCTCAATAATGTTCGATTCATTCATAAGAAGTCTCCAATTATATCAATATTGCTTCGTGTATTGATCGGAATAACAGAAATGTTTCTATAAAGAAACAACCACAAAGGGATCTCTCAGAAGGCTACTGTGTAAATCGTCGTGGACGTCGAAAAAAATTCCAAATAAAATTTCATAAATATTTTTGATATATTCACGGTCAGGCTTTTCATACTTTGCCCGCGTGGCTTATCTGGATTATCTCGGGATTTCCACCGGATTTTTTTAACTTGTTCGCATTTGTGCGTCCGTTTATTGCGTTTTATCTGGCGCGTGATTTGCCGCATCGCCCGTCTGAAAATATGTATACCGTGGCCTAAATTCCTTTTAAATTTATGGAGCTCGAACGTTAAAAATACAGCATAAAAGCCCCGTAGGAGAAGCTCTTTATTAAAATTTAATATCAAATACGGCCTCTGAGCTCGAGTATGATAGAATTAAAACAATTTTAATATGTACGTTCCTAAGCCACGTTTCCACATTGTTTCAGGTGATCGAGGGATGAGAAAAGTTGGAACTATCGTGACTTACATGACGCGTTAAGTACAACCGAGTGTGGCAGTGTTTTGGGTGGTGTGCGTGCTAATGTAATCAAGTGTCTCCAAGTTATCTGTCATGGTGTTGTCATGGCGCGCGGTAGCCCTGCTAGCTGCGCTGCACGTGTGTGCGAGTGTACCGGACACGCTCTACCACAATCATTTCGCTGTTCACGTACCTTCCGGTGAGAAGCATGTGGATGACATTGCCAAGCGACACGGCTTCGTCAATCATGGACAGGTATGTCAATTTACTTACTACACGTTCGGTCATGTCAGATACATATTTTGTGATATAGAAACAATGTTTTATAAGCAATCGTGTTATTTGATAAAGATATTTATTTTCTTCAAGCTGACGACGTATAACATTTTTATTTTTTTATTTTATTGATTTGTATGAAAAAGGTTCGTGTTCTAAGATTTTTTTTTAAATTGTATGAAAAAGACAAGGTGAATGTAAAAACATAAAACAAGTAGAAAATATCTACAGGAAAATTAGTGCAAAGCTCAAGTTGATTTCTTGGCTCGACCGTCTGTCTGTCGACGGCCGTCCAATTAAGTTCTCTCGGTGATTAATGACTGCAATACCTAACTCTGTGCTACAACTAGAATTACCTCGGCTAGAAGATTGCTTGTTTGGAACATTGGAATATTTTAAGAAAAACAATACATACAATTAAATTTGTTGTCCTACGAGATATCCGTTCAAACTGCGTGGCATTTTTTATGTATGGCAATATAAATATTCTTTTGTTTTATATTAATTCTATCTATATATTTATTTAATTTATTAAGTATTTATTTTAAAACGATATACATACCTTCTTGTTACGTATCTGGCTTACACATGACAGTCATTTTCACATGCCACCATTTTCACATGACATCATTTTTTCTACAAAAATAGCTTATTTATGATATAGTAAAAATTATTTTTAAATTATTTTAAACAAATATTTATTGAATAAATACATTCGCTTCTACGATTTTATTATTTTATGCCGTATGTTAAAATTGCTGTTTTATATAAGCAATTTTTCTACAGATGGTCTATATATTTTTGGTTTAGTGTTTTTATTAGAGTCGCTTTTTTGTAAATCAAGTTGCTATATGACTGAACAGAATCGTTGAACTGATTCCTAACATCAAATGAATCATATTTATTTTGTATATATTTATTTACCGACTTTAAAAAGGAGGCGGTACTAGATTTGATTGTATGTTTTATTACATAAATAGGTTACTAGTTTTGGTGTTCTTAAACGAAAACTTAAAAAAATGTGCAGGGATTTAAATTTTAAGCTTTTATTTTCATTATATTTTTTATTTAGGTTCTTTATGTAACCAATAAAATATTATTTCTATGGATTATTTGATTTTTAAAATATAATGAAACTGTATTATTTATTAAAATAATAATATACATACATAACTTTGTTATAGAATTTCGTTATAAAATATTTTTCATAAGACCATGAAGTAATCATGGTCGAGTTTGACAAGAATTCAGTGATGTCAAAGAAAGAAAAGGCTTCCTGTTTGCACAAACTCCAGCTCCAGTGGATCACATTTCTAATGTTTCCTGTAGTATTGTGTGTTCTCTTTGTAAAGAATGTCACACAACGCCCATTTATAGGTTTAGAACTTTCTTTAAAGTGTATTTTTTTCTTAAAAATGTGTTTAAATCTAAACGTACAATATGAAATTATATTATTTACAGCATTAACAATTCGGTTACTCAGTAAGTTTTAGATTAATTTGGTTTTAAAAAGTTTTTGAGAATTTTTATTATCTTGAACTTAAAATAGAAACGACGGTTCCAAGTAACTTTTTAGTTTTAGTTAATCTACTTATATACTAATATTATATAGAGGCAGAGTTTGTTTGTTTGTTTGTTTGTTTGTTTTTCCTCCTCACAAATTCTTTTTATCGCTAGCTTTTGCTTATGGGTTTGTCCACGGAAATGAACTACGCGAAAATATGCTCATTGTTAGCAAAAAACTTTTATAGTTTTGCAGTAGGTATCATCAATACATAACCTTTATTAAATTGAATTGATTAAAAAAATACTGTTATATGTATATGTATATATAACAATTTCTAAGACGGAAAGTCTCAAAATCCATAAACAATGAGCTTCTGTATAAAGCTTCACGGAAATTATGCAAGCATTTCCAACTTATTACGTGTAAGCTCGCATACTGATACCTGTCGTTTACACGAGTATCCAGTTATCCAAACACTTGGCATACCATCTGCCGTACTTGATATCCTTCGAGGAATTGATATTCGATATTATTTTGCTCTATTTATCTCTATAGTATTTTTGAGAGCGTTACGTTTTTATGTTAAGTATAAATTTCTCAGAGATGAGATATTTTCCCGCAGTAAAAATTATCCTATATTTTGAAGCGGATACCCAGCTATCATTATTTTTCACCAATTTCATCAAAATCTGTCGAGGGGTTTTCTCGTGATGCGTTCTCAGATAGTTGTGTGATGCGATAAAAGATAGACAGACAAAAAATCTAAAAACCATAGATTCGGCCTCTGTATCGATAATAATGACTATTTCAATAAGATTTTCCAAAAAATATTTAATGTACAGATTCGACTTAGAATTTTATTATATATATAAATAAATGACATATTTTAAGAAGTGGCATAGGTCGAAACCAATCATGCAAATATTATAAGCGAGTAAGACTTTCGAAATGGACATAGAGATTTAGTATTCTGTGTTTAATCTTCGCTACTTTAAATCGGCTTACCTTAGATGCGCTCGGACTCGGAACCAAAGGAAAATTAGTTTATTTTATTTCAAATTGAATCCGTGGGCCATCCGTTTGATTCCTGGCAAAATAGCTTTAATTATAATTTATCCACATTAAGACCGTGTGTGGCATTTCATACACAACGGTTTCTTCGTTACTTCGCTCAATAATTTAATATTTACGTGAATTAGACCTAGACTAACATTTTCTCTTTAAGACTTTCACTTTATATGTTTTTATCAACTTTACAGTTCCCATGGGATAATAGTTGATATATTTCGTTGGAAGCAAATTTAATCTGTATTTACGCAGTATGTATTTATTATCTGTGTTAAAAGTTACTAAAGACAGGATGCAAATATAAAATAGTCTGAACAAGGCGAAACCCAGTCACTAGTAATAAATGAAAATGATATTAAACATTAAGTAAATTATCAGTTGATTAACAGGGCCAATTATATCGATGTTTTAATCGTGTGAATAAATGAACGAGATAGTGTTGCGCGATAAAGTTCGTTATCTGTAGAATAATTAAAACTTGCTGATAATTTTCGATACGAGTACGATTAAAACGCCGAGGGGTGATTAAGTTTGTCACGGGAAATTACCGGTTCGCACGCCATATCCGCTCATTTACACATGGAAAAACTACATATGAACTGTTTATTGTTTTAATTACCTTATGAATATATCGAATGAGTTATTATGAACGGTAATAAAATTTAGATACTTCATTGTAAGCTGATGATCTGTAATTGCTTTTGCTATGGGATTTTTAATTTGTTTTGAATTCTATGTATTGCTAGCTCGGTGGAGGTCCTGGGTTCGAGTTCCGGTGTTCTTGAATACATACAATTAAAACAAAATAGTCGCTTATATTAATAGCAAATTACCATACGCGATATAATGCTATTGTAGGTACTAGATGGACGTTTACTAATAGCACTAATATAATTGATTATCACGGTATATCGATTAATTTGAATTTACATTGTACTTGCACAACAACAAGAATACGGTGGATACAGCTACAAACTAATTAACTTAAATGGATCAGCTGTGCATTAAGTGTGAATTGCGCCTTGGTCCGGTTAATGGTGACATGTATATGGTTTATGTCAGGTAAAGGATTCCACAGTTAATGTATCTGTAATGATACTACGATTCTTACTTTGGTACTATTTGTTCGTGAAAATGTCGTATTTCGTTTAATTAGTTTAAAAAAAAATATAAATTGCAATTTCTCAGGTATGAGTTATGTCTTCTAGAATGATATATATATATATATATATATATATATATATATTATTTATTCAAAGCGATATGGGATAATCGTGAGAGCAAACAGATGACTCGAGCGCATTGAAACATTTCATAACAACCACATACAAGAATACATATTATCATGAACGTGCATATTATGTATATTATGTTATAATGAAATATCTATCTAAATTCTTTTACATATATATATATATATATATTGTAGAATATCTTGTTGATACAAGCTATATTATTTGAATAACTCTTTAATTAAAATGAATTGAAGTAAGAAAATGATTCATGAGCTTACGTATTATAGTACTAGCTCTAGGTGTCTAATCGTAGCCTTTGTGTTATTCCAGGTCATGGTCTATCGGTGTACTGTACGCGCGCGCGCACGCAAGCACACAAACTAGCATCTGAATAGTGTGATACCTACTATTTAAATAGTTACAATACAATATATATATATATATATATATATATATATATATATATATATATATATATATATATATATATATATATATGTAAAAGAATTTAGATAGATATTTCATTATAACATAATATACATAATATGCACGTTCATGATAATATGTATTCTTGTATGTGGTTGTTATCAAATGTTTCAATGCGCTCGAGTCATCTGTTTGCTCTCACGATTATCCCATATCGCTTTGAATAAATAATAAAACGCTTCCATTGGTAACCTATACGAATAATAGAGAGAATTAAACCGTTAGCGGTATTCGTGAATAATAAATTTGTTACCGAAATTTTCTTTTTTTTTTCTGAAACGTTTATTTCCGATGAATGCGATCATATTTCATAATATTTAGGGACGTTATAAATAATGTTTTCAACGAAAAATATATTTTACGTTTTAGCAGATTTACGTACGTACGTACGAGTATATACTGGTTGAGTTATGTTTTTAACAGCTTGCAAAATAATTTCATTAAAATGGCTTCTTTAATTTCATTTATTATCAATTTTTAATAAACATTGGATATGAAATTAAAACACTTTTAACATATTTTTCATTGTTAGTTTAGTAAATTTAGGATTCAATCTTCGCTAAATCCACAGAATCCTCAAAATCAATTTCTCATAATGTCCATTTCACACCAACGAATTTCGGTTTCATTTGAACAAACTTTAAGTCAAACCGAACTATATCTGAAGATAGTTTGGGCCGCAATTCGTCGTTCGACTTAGGCTTGCTTTATTATTTATTCAAGCGCATGTTATAACTGAATAACTGAATTCTGACGTTGAAGACTCTCTCGTGTATTGCAAATTAAGTAAAATAATTTCTATCAAGACTTCCCATCTGTGTATACGGATATTTAGACATATTATTCAAAATAATTATATATATAAATGAAATATATTTATTTACAATAAAAAAAATTAAAAAGATTCGAGAGATAGTAATTGGATGATATTTAATTGATTTTTAGGGTTCCGTACCCGAAAGGTGCCAACGGATCACTATTAGTAAGTCTCCGCTGTCCGTCCGTCTGTCTGTCAGAGGGCTGTATCTCATGAACTGTAATAGGTAAAGAGTTAAAATTTTCACAGAGTATGCATTTCTAATGCCGTTATTACAACAAATAATAAAAATAAAAATTATAAGATTTTTTTTTAACGTTCGTAATTGATCATCGAAGTTAATATACTACATAATATATATAGTAAAAGTCATATTCATAAATAGTACATGTACGATGGTACGGAACGCTTATATGCGAATTCGACTCGCACTTGACCGATTTTATTTTAATGATGTAGGTCCCTACTTATTACCTACTATAAAAAGATTTATTTAAAATGATTTTATAGGGTCCCATCCTAGTAGTTCAATAAATTTAGGTACCAAGAAGATTTTCTTTGTTAAAAAATATCGGAAATTTTAATGTATATAAATATCTGACAGAATTTTTTTTACAAAAAACACTGTACAGATTATATTATTATTTATTTCATAACCAATTACTAATGGAATGTGGGCAAAGTAAAGTACTATGTTCACAGTTAATAAAATCGTACAGCGTGTGTGTAATACTACACTGACCCTCACCTGTAAAACGTGATGCTGTTAGCCAAGCTGATACCAATAAAATCTTTACTAATATAATAAATGAGAAAATATTGTTATTGTTTTGTTGGTTTATTTTTCTCTACGTATAAATGTTTAATAAACACACAGGTAAATCTTTGTAGATGTAGGTACCACGAGAGCGAAGCTGTGGCAGAAAACTAGCTTATTATATTATCCTCGCTTCGCTCGGGCTCGTCTCTGAGAACGTTTTTTTTTGAGCAGAACCCTAATTATTTTTCTTAAATAAAATTAGCCTAAGTTATTCCTTATAACATCATCTATTTGCCAGTGAAAGTCCCGTCAAAATCAGTCGTTTCGGAGATTAGCTGAAACCGGCAGACAGACAAAAAAATAAGAATTGTGTTTTTCTTATAAGTGCCGTATTGACATTACAAACAGACACTTCATTTTAATTATTTCTGTAGATTACTATACTTATTTAGTTCAATTTGCGTTTAATTAAATATATATATATATATATACACAAGAAGGGCTTAAGCATATATTTGTACATATTTATACAAATTATAATTGTATTGAATGAACATATCGTACCTCTTTTGAATGTAATACGCATCAAGTGACGTGAAGAGGAACGTATAGTGGTGTATTTGAAGTATGCTCGCCATTTAAGCCTAAGTAAACTCCGATAATATATAGAGACATACGGATTATTAGTGTATAGAATTAACTAATTAAGTCTATTAATGTACAATTAATTATTAATGAGCTCAACCATTCCTACTAAGAGTATTAAGAATTACTTTGCATTCAATATATCTATACATATAATAAAATTGTGACTAAGCCTGAATCTGTACATTAAATATTTTTTGGGAAATATTATTGAAATAGACATTATCTATACAGAGGCCGAATCTATAGTTTTTAGAATTTCTGTTTGTCTGTCAGTCTGTTACCGCATCATGCAAAAACCACTGGAGGGATTTTGATGAAACTTGTTATGGTGATAGCTGGTTATCTGGGTCAAAATATAGGATACTTTTTACAAAAATACAAAAACTGCAATGTAAGAGTATACTAATATGTAAAACCTAAGAATTTGGTTTTTTTCAAGGCTAGTTATTACATATTATTTGCCTTTAAATACTCATAATTTACCTCTTCTGAATGTAATACGCGTCAAATGACGTGGAGAGGTTGGTATGTTTTTTTTGCATGCTTTTACGAAAATAAATTATATTTAAAATAATAACTTCGTATTAAATGAATAATAATTTGACGACACGTTTGGTTCAGTTTGTAGTGACTCTACTTGCTGTGCCAGCGGTCGCGGGTTCGAATCCCGCTGGGGGCATTCATTTGTGCGTTGAGCACGAACGTTTGTACTCCAGTCATGGGTGTTTATATTTGTAATATATATATTTAAAAGGTATATATGTGTGGTGTTAAATTAAAAACATATAAATGTGTCGAAATTAAAAACATATAAATAACTTGATTACGATGTAAATTTATATATTAGGTTTTGAATGCGGCTTCGCCCGTTTTAGTAACTACCTTGATAAAAAGGAGCTTTTCTTAATGCATACTAATATTATAAAGAGGTAGACTTTGTGAGTTTGCGAGGTTGTAGGGGGTAATCTCTGGATCTACTGAACCGATTTGCGTGAAATAGTTATATAGTTTGAGACCCTGGGAAGGACATAGGATACTTTTTATCCCGGAATCATCCCTTAAAGGGGTGAAAATGGGGATGAAAGTTTGTACTGGGAAGCAAGTTAGAGACGAACCCGAGCGAAGCGTGGGTGAGTCGCTAGTAATCTAATATTTTAATTCAGTAAGATCTATTACAGCATGAAAACTCACTGGAAAACCTATGAACCTATGAACAAATATATTATTGAGTAATTTGCCTGGTGTCGCCATCCAGCTGCTAAAGTCGCAAAATTCGTAGACATTCTAATGGAAAACAATAGCCTAAGCATTTAATTCATTTACCCGTATTACAGTCGCCAATCACGCACGACCATTGGCATTCATAGACCTTATAGTTGAAATATAAAAGTGATATATGTCTGAAGTAATTTTTTTAATTACATTTTAAAACGTTTAAAATACTTTTATATGTCATATCTAAAAAGTAATGGAACTCCCTTCTAAAGAACTTTCTCGTCCGTAAACTATCTTTATACAAGAAATCATGTTGATGCTTTTTTTTGTTTCAATGTTGGGAACGTCACGAAAGAACGGTAGTGCCATCTATTGTTTAGCTTAGAACTAAAATAAATAAATTAAATATGCTTGTGTTATGGATACCAGACAATTGATACACTACACATATGTAAATTGAAATACATACATATTATAAATATAAACACCCATGACTGGAGTACACACATTCGTGCTCATCACACAAATAAATGGCCCCAGCGGGACTCGAACCCGTGACCGCTGGCACAGCAAGTAGGATCACCGCAAACTGAGCCAGACCTGTCGTCAAAATAACAAAAATAACATTGAAAGAATATAAGTAAGTATATTAATTCCGGTATATTATGTTAGTCAAATCTGTTTAACAATTTACGAATTGTTTCTCATACATCACAAACTTTCGTTTGTACAATTATAATTATAAGATGTTCACATCAGTGCCACTTCTAGTATGCTCTCAGTTCTGAGAGACTAATGTAAGCGAACATGCTTCGGCCATTTTGCGGACATCGTTAATCCGATTAATTCGACGCCCGAACATAATAACTGCTTTGTAAAACCTTTGTCTCGCTCCATCTAATCAGATTTTGTACTTGGGCCTTCTTTATGTAATTAGTATCGACTTTTCTCTATACTGTTTAATTAATACACAAGAGATTTTAATGCTATAAAAATTCTGCTGATGTCATAAATGCGAAAGAGTGAAAATGTATGGATGTCTGGATGTATAGATGTTTGTTACTCTTTCACACAAAAACTACTGAATGGATTTTAATGAAACTTTACAATAATATAAATCATATATCAGAATAGCATATTGGCTACCTTTTATCTGAGAAAATGTATGGTTCCCGTGGGATTGATTTGTTTTTGTTCTTCTAGACGCAAGACGGTTTGCGGACGCAAACCCGAGCGAAGCGAGAGTGAGCCGCTAGTTGATAATAAATAATATAATAATAAGTCGATAATAATTGAAAATAAATTCTAATTAAGAAGCAATAGTGAGGAAAGACAGGTAATTAAAAATAATATCAAAATAATAATTCCTCTCGCGAAGTTAAGTGGCGTTAGATAAGTAAGTACTTTTCCTCATGAAATTTTTAAACCTGACTGGCAGTCTCGGCGGTAACAAGCAAACAAAAAAAACAAACAAATTTTCTATAATGTAAACAATTATTTCTATAATGTTGTAACAAAAAGGCCAAAGAAAAAAATTAAATTAAAAAAAATATTGAATTAACATTATCTAAAAGAAAAAGCTTTTATGATGGTGTGAAAAGTACATTTTACAGGTTTCTCTTTAGAGTGAATAAGTACCTTTGTAATTTAAAAATAACAAAATCTGTAACGTAAATTGCCCAAACAATAGAAGAAGTTAGCCGCGCAAGTCCCAACATGTTTTATCCACGAACTTTGTAATTAAAAATTACTCTTTGTTCTAACTTTAACGACATCGTGTTGAAAGTATCCAAGCTACCTTGCCATCGCTAACCTTTACTTTGTTTACTTGTTACGTAACTTTATTATACCTACTTATCTATTGCAATTTTAAATTGTCGCCATACAAGTTGCTTAAAATACATTGTTAATAATATTACCTTTATGTTTATATTAGGGTTGCACAAAAAAAAATTTTTTTTCGACTCTCATACAAAATATGTTAGTATATCATATTTTAAGAGCGCCCTCCAAAAAAAATATTAGTTTTTTTTGGGACACCCTAATGTTTATTTATGTACCGCTACTATCTACCGGCTAGCTATCGGTATGATGATGTTTTTGAATGAAGTGGTTTTATTCTACGGGGTTCGGTAATATAATAAATGAGAACTAATAAGATTACTTATTAGTTTTCAATGAGAAGTTTAATGTTGAGAGTATGTAAAGCAATACAATATAATTCAATTTTTTTCCTCGAGCAATTCTAATTCTAAAACTACGAATTAAAACACAAAAGTACAAGTTTCCTGACTACTTTGTTAAATAACCAAAAGTACGGTGTCTCTCATAAATATTATGTAAGAAGACAATACGTTATCTTCAGAATATGAGGGAACAAAGAGCCGACCACTCATAAATTTCCTACTTTATATTTCAACGAATGTTTGCATTCTAATGAACCCTTCTCTCATATATACTACATTAATTTTTCCGAGCCCAACGTCCATGCTGCGGGAAGAGGGTTCTTGCCCGGTACTATATTATGACTTTATAAGGCTAAAAGAGATTTTTTTTTTACATTTACAAAGAAGTGCGATGATAAATGTAGCGTGAATACGAAATACGGAGAGCATCTGGTACATTCGGTGCTTATTACGGGCACAAAGAATCCGAAAACTCTATTCGTAGCTCTATCCGTTGACACATTCTTCCATTAGGTAATTCTCGAGGCGGCGCATTTTTCATAGCGATTTGAGAACACCTGTCACCCTTTGCTTTTCAACAAATTACATTACGCGTCTCAAAGCAGGCTGCGACGGCTGCAACTACACGGCAAGATACTAGCATTCAGTATGTAAATCGAAACCGTTTAAAGTCATGCATAATGATAATTATCATTACACGTTATAAAGTTCTGAGCTCTGAGTTTGCGAATTTTTTTGCTGATCTCAATAAGGATTTTTTGTACGGTTTTGTTGTCAATAGGAAGGAGATTATCTAAGAAAGTTAGTTATAGGCCTACACTGCCTGTTAATTGTGGGTAGGCTGCCTGTAACAACTATACCATCAAGACATGTAACACCTCAGTCTCTCCCGTGACCATGGATGCTGTAAAGCATTCGAAACGTCGAGAACCAAAAATCAAAATAAGTCCGCGAAATAATCCGAAAAGATAGTTTTATTTAAAAAATCATCAATAAATCAATTATAAATTAACTTTGTTTATGATATTAGTACGTAGTTAATAGCATCAAATCAGCAGCAACCTATTATAACATATCGTGCCGTATAAATAGGGAACCGCCGCCATCCACTCAATTATAAACAACTAAGTAACAAAAGGAAGAAGTTTAGAAAAATGTTTATGTTAAAAAGTGTTTTTTTATAACCTATTCTGGTAATATATAGATTTTCTTTTAAGCTGATTCCAAACAGCTATTACGAGAATTGCTTTCTTTACACCTCACTATAAATCAGGCCTTTTTATCGCTTTAACAAGTGGTTTTTAGTCGTACAGTTGTAGTGAAAAGTTAAAACAAATTTAAAACTCGTCTGTGAAAGTTCACAATTATACTAATATATCGTTAAAGTTGGAACTTTTTCGAATTGGAATCAAACAATTAGACTTTTCCATGTTGTCGAGTAAATCGGTTTATAAATTAATCAAAAGCTCACATGCCTTCTAAATGAAGTTTAACTTTGTAATTAAACTATTTATACTAATTGTTGTGCTTTGCAAAAAAAGTTCTGTATATAACTGGAAAGAAAATACCACAAGTACACAAAGTAATATTATCACAATTAATTTATTCTATATGTAAATTATAAGCTTTAAGCTATAAATGAACTCTGCTCACTGCAGTTACTTAGTAAGCATTTTGCAAAGTGGATAATAATACATCCATACTAATATTACAAATGTGAAAGTGTGTTTGTTTGTTTGTTTGTTTGTTTGTTTGTTTGTTTGTCTGTCCTTCTTTCACGTCAAAACAGAGTGACGGATTGGCGTGATTTTTTGTGTGAAGATAGTTGGAGGGCTGGAGAGTGACATAGGCTACTTTTTAGCGCCGAAGATTATTTTATTCCTACGGGAAATCCCACGTTAGTAATCTTAATCCCACGTTATAATACAAACCAAAAAAATATTTATGATCATAATTACTTGAAACTTGGATTAATACTCTTCAGTACAAATTAATAAATACAGGTTTTAGCATTTTTCGAAATTCATCCTATAAGGGGGTAAAATAGAGGATACAAGTTTGTATGAAACCTACCCTTTTAGAGATAATTTTGTAGTTTTAGCGCGACCGAAGCCGCGGGATCTGCTAGTATGAATTATGTACTTAGAAGACTCTCCATTCAAAATCATATTAGAAATTTTGATATATTCTTTAAATTAATATTTTTAAGTCTGTCCATATTTCCGCCTTTTCTTAAGTAGTTAGATGGCTAAAGTGATCTTAATACAATTTGGCACAAAGCCTGCCGTCTGGACCCGACATCGAAAACTTTTTTATTTTTATGAACATTTGTATGACTCACGACATTACAATAAAACAAACGTAAGAGTTCCTAAAGACTAAAGACAACATTTAAATGGAATTGAACAAAAAAATTGTATTTGTGAATAAATACAACATTTTTTGACCATTTCTATTGAAATCTACTCAGCGGCTTTGCTCGCGTGTAAAAGTAATTTTATATAGAAATCCGTTCAGAGAGCGCACATAATTTAGGCTCTAACTACATATACCATTAGGTCTTCTACTCGATCGAAATGAATGAAAACTATATTTTTCTTTCAGATTATTACGTGTTAAATAATGGGAGTACCTATCATCCTTATTTGTACAGCAGTCCTCAAATAAAGCGTGATTAGTACATACTGGACGATCAATTCTGAAAAACAATCAGACACAAATTAAAAAAAAAGTTTAGTCATGTTCCATTTTTTTTTTGTAAAAATCTATGTTTTACTACTCCAGGGCTATCTGTGTGCTAAATTTCGTTTAAATGCGTCCAGCCAGTTTCAATGTGAAGGAAAAACAAACCTATACACACATAAAATTATTTATTCACTCGCTGCTTACTTTGAATGCTTGAGGACGCATTAAAAATAAACGTGCAAAGAAAAAAAAAACATTTTTTGGTGCAGAACTTTTTTAGGCGTAAACGGAATAACCTTTGACGAAACGCTTCGCTCAGTCTGTAGTGACCTTACTTGCTGTGCCAGTGGTCGCGGGTTCGAGTTTCGCTGTACGCCAGTTATGGGTAAACAACATATTTATAATATGTATATTGTATGTATTTAAAGTTATATATGTGTAATTATATAGTACTATCTGGTATCCATGACACAAGCCTCGTAGCTTACCATGGAACTATATGGTGTTGTGTGTTAATGTCCCAACATATTGGTATATTTATTATTTCAATAACAGAGGTTCATCACAATCAAAACAATGGTTTAGGAAAGAATAGAGGACAAACATACGAACATTAATTTTTATTTATTCACTATATATTTTATAGAATAACTACGAAAGGAACAGAATAGTACTGAAGATATAATCCCTGCCCACTCAAGTCTCGAAACCAAAATTTGCCATGTAAACACCTAACTAAACTTAATTTGTCATCGTTCAGAGCTAGGTATCTCAATATGTTACGTTCGAGCTACAATGGTCATATACAAAGCATTCGGCCCAAAATAGGACTGATTCGGCTTCACAAGGGCCATCGAGTACGTGAGCTGAAATATTATCGCAGCAATTTTCCCCTTTTTTCCTATGGTCGTATAACATGCTGGCTTTTTACTACCGTTAATAATTATTTAAACACTTTTAACAATGAAACATGCAATGAAAGGTACTCGTATATCCTAAGAATACATAATGCCTACATGTTACTTAGTAATACCATTATTTTTTTCATTCTTAGGTCTTACTAGCATTGCCCGCGGCTCCGCCCGCATTCAGATGACCAAAAACCAAATTCTTAGGTTTAACATATTAGTATACTCTTAAAATGCAGTTTTTGTGTTTTTTCTCAGAAATGAGATATTTTCCCGCGGTAAAAAGTATCCTATATGTTGACCCAGATAATTTAATAATATAATTTCCCAAAAAATATTTAATGTACAGATTCGGCTGTTACAATTTTATTATATGTATAGATCTAAGTGGTTTTATGATTTTTTATCTTCCCTTTATTATTGTTAAAAAGGCATGTTGTAATGTTCTTTATGCTGTTCTTTACCTTAAGGGGAACTAGGCACTTAATACGAATTACTGGCACTCACCTGCATTATTCGAACTTGCGTCTTTCGGTTTAGTGGGCAGGGTCATCCAGAACTACATGCCAATCCGTCCTGCTGTTTAACAATCATTGTCAAACAAACTCAGTCATTAATTTGTGATGATCCATGCATTCAAGTTTGATCACAGGTGTAGATAATTATAATATTTTTTAACTGACTGGAAATAAAGAAAATTACCACTCATAGCGAAATAACTTAAGTACATGTGAAATAATAATAATTACTTAGTATCGTTTAAAAAAAGATACCTACAGACAGACGAACATAGAACCTCCTCCTTTTGAAGTCGGTTAATAAGCAAGTATATTATTATAATTTTAACACCATTTGTTAGAATTGCAAATGTTTGATCGATTTATAATTATTATTTACAATATGAAAGGTTGTTCGAAATACAATTCATGCGCATTTTTGACTATATTTCAATTTAAATGTGTCGGTATCCAACGTATCAATAAATATTGGACGAACTGAATATTCAGCAGGGTGAAAAAGTGGGATCACAGATCGAAATAAAAAACTGCGGTTTTGTTTGCTGTCGATACAATACTTTATTTTAGTTAAATTTAGCTTTTAATAACAATTTAGAGTTAGGTACATGTAAGTTTTGATATACCTACTTAATACGTTCGAAATTTCTTAAATGCGAGCAATGTCATACTTTTCTTTTTTGAGATGTTTAAAGGAAATTTTCGATCAGGCTTTATTTTTCCTCATATTTTCTTCTTCAATAAAATAACTATATCTACCTGTTATAGTCGCTCCTGGTTTCTTTTGTTGTTCTATGTCGTAGTTCAAACTGAACCAGCAATACAAATCTTTGTATGCTAAACGAGCAAAGTAAAATGCCTATATACCTACTCGTACCACTGCTCTACATAGATATTTCACTAAATTCAATGATGTTATCAATAAACCAACAAACAAAAACTTTTGCAAATATATTTGCGTCTCCATAAATATTTATCATATCACAAAAATAACCGACCTCGGTCAGAAATAAAAAAAAAACTTATCCAATTTATATAACTTTTAGAATTTTCAATTCAATTACGTGCGTGTTTGGTGGGTTCCGGCTGTATATTGTTTGATATTCCAATTTAAATAACTACCCAAAAGATTTCAATGTTCGGCGCGTGCTTGTTAAGTACTTATTGACGCCCGATCCGGAAACGGAAGCTGTCACTAGCCAATTTGACATACGATATTGTATATAGGTTTTCATTTTTTTTACGGTTTTTAGGAAGAATTTGAAAACCTGCTGTCTAACTGGTAACTTTTTTTTTAAATGTTTTTTTTTTAACTTTATAGTTATAGTATGTTTCCAATTTCTCAAAATAAGCTACATATAATTGAACTACTGTTATAATAAATGCGAAAGTTTGTATGTTTGTTAGTTACTTATACACGCTGAAATGTACAGACTTGGATTAGTACATAGATATACTATAAACTGGAGTAACACGTAGGCTATTAGACACGTAGATACGCACTCGAGCGAAGCGAGCGTAAGTCGCTAGTATTACATAAAACTCCCTTGCATGGTCAGTTTTATCAAGTAAAATACAGCTTTGAACAGTGTTTAATACCTCAAATGTAGATCAGCCAAACTTAAGTCGTAAACGGTAAATTTACCGTTATTCCATCATAGCTATCCCTTGTAACTGCGTTATCATAAAGTATTCATGGAAATTACCAACTTCACGCGATCCATTATTATATATTTGTTCTGTACTTTATATTCTACTAGCGATTTACCCTCGCTTCGCTCGAGTGCGTTCCTGGGTACGTTTTATATGTATACTAGCGACTCACCCTCGCTCCGCTCGGGTTCGTCCCTAATGTGGGCCACCCTTATCACTTAGGGGTATGGAAAATAGATAGTAGCCGATTCTCACACCTACTGAATACGCATATGAAATTTGGTAAAAATCGGTAAAGCCGTTTCGGAGGAATACGGTAAATAACATTTTGACATGGAAATTTTATATATTAGATAAAAGTAATTATGAGTGTACGTTAGGAAATAGACACATACAGGCTTTTCTGTAGGCCTTTTTAAGGCCTATAATTTTCTAGAACTTTGTTTTGATGTATCTTTAAATTTTCGGACAGCGATAGCCTTGTACGTAAAATCCGTTTAGTACTTTTTATGTGAAATACATACATAAACAGACAAACAGACGAAAATTTCAACAAATATTTTTTTGGAGTCCATATTCAGTAGGTACCTACACAACACGTAATAGGCAGTTTTTAATAAAATTTTGATGTACAGATTTCGCTTTGTTACTATTTTATTAAGTATATGTATAGATTAGCTTGAATAATTCGATATATCTCTGCTTAGTATTAGTGCGTAAATATTTAAATACTGTACTTCATATTACATAATATTCAATTCACACGAAACACTGCTAGATATAAGTAATTTTATCTATACCAATATTTTAAAGAGGAAAGTTTTTTTGTTTGTTTGTTTATTTGTACCGAATAAGCTCCGAAATTGCTGAACCGATTTAGATGACATTTTGGTAAGAAGATAGTTTGTGACTCTGGGAAGGACATAGGATAGTTTTTATCCCGAAAATCATTTCTTAAGGGAGTGAAAATGGGGATTAACATTTGTATGGCGAGCGAAGCGAGGGTGAGTCGCTAGTAAGTAATAAATTAATTAAATTTAATCTTGTATTCCTCACCTTAAAAGTTTACCTAAAGTGGACAATGAAAACCTAATGACATTATATCACATTGTTTTCCTCTTTCCGCATATATTGTGAGACAGCGCTTACAGAGAGTAGAAATTAATTAAATGAAGTGAAGTGTTAATTAAAATTATTGCTTTGTTTATATATTTAGAGCACAGCAGGTCATATTTCTGTTATGTTTGAGGGTCTCATAATCGACTGAAAGCTCATGATTAGAAAAAGCTTGGTTGGAAGTAAAGCTTCTATCGCGTGAGCTTTAGTACTTTCTCATTCAAGTAAAATTATTATTAAAAAATATATAGTGCGAAAATTCTTATGATCAAATTATATGCCACTCCAACAGCCAACAACAAAAGTAATTAGGGTTTATAACTTAAAAGGTTTCTTATCTAACTTAATTTACTCAAAATAGCGTTCTAGAAATAAATATTATAAAACACAATTCAAAAGTCTTACATTTTTGTCAGGACACGTTGTTCAGAATATGAAGATATAGGGTAATGTCGTATCCGTATTAGTAATGTTGTAAATGTGTAAGTTTGTGAGAATGGATGTTAGTTACTCTTTCACGTCAGAACGGCTGAACGGATCTGGATGAAATTTGTCACAGAGATAGATTATAGTCTGGAATAACACATAGGCGTTTTATCGTGGAAAAATGTACGGTTCTCGTGGGATAGGTTCGTTTTTGTTTCCCTAGAGGCGAATCCGATAGAAGCGAGGGTGAGCCGCTAGTATTAAATAATAGAATAACAGAATGTTAATAGAATATACAGGTATTTTGTAGAGTCAATATCCCATACGCCGGGTCAGGTGTATAGGCACTTTCATTAACGAAGGATTTTGGGGTCGAGACAAAAGAGGAATTTCATATTAGAAATACTTGTATTTGTTTTAATTTATCAATGTTCAACATGTTATATTAAAATAGTAGCTAAAGCTGTGAAAACATGCCTTTGTCTGTCTGTTAACGAAAGGATCGATTGGAAAAGATAAAGCTAATTTATTAAAATATTAATAATTTTTTAACTTAATATATTTTGCATTTGTTTTTGATTACATAGATTTTTTTTATTTATAATATGTATATATTTAAAGTTGTATATATATGTAGTGTATCAAATATCTGGTATCCATAACACAGGCCTCGTAGCTTACCGTGGAACTAGATGTTGTGGTGTGTTAATTTCCCAAAATATTTATTATTATTCGTCCAGTATTTCAAAAGATGCAACCGGAGCAATGGTAGAGCAGAAGATATTTATGATGTTTACTCTCAATAAATAAATCAGTAATAAGTTTTTATTAAGGTGAAGAAATACGATGCAATTAAATATACTATTAAATACATAAAGTATTTTTCAAATCTAAGTGGTAGTTGCACAGATTGACGCGTTTAAACAAGCGAAAAAAAAACAAACAAACAAACTCTGCAGCTTTATAATATTAATATAGATGTTAAATAAAGATATTAAATGCAATCTATTGTCTAAACAGTTTTCTTCAGCTCAGCCATATTGTGTTATTCATTTAGTTTATTTCCCGTCGGGTGGTTCGCGTCTGCTGTTCGGAAACAAAGCCATTTCCTAGCGGCTGTCGGTGACATGCGCGCACGACGTTTGTATGACTTCTATTCAATTCATATCATTTTATTATAAATTACGCTTCTTCTGCTTTAATTAGAATATTATTATAATATGAAATGTATATAGAACTGTTAATGAGGAGATTTTTGTTATTTGTTCAGCTAATATATAATGTATTCTGTATTAACTGCCTCGGTGGTGTAGTGGCTAGCATGTACGGTTGCACACCCGGAGGTCCTGGGTTCGGGTCCCGGGTCGGGCCAAGTTTTGTTATTGAGTCTTTCAGTATAGTAAGTCTCAGTAACAGCCCGGAGTTGGGAAGTTAGCGGTGCTTCACCCCCGTGCCTCGGAGAGCACGTAAAGCCGTCGGTCCTGCGCCTTAACTCTCACCGGTCGTGTCGAGCAGTCGTCCCACCGGAGTATGAGAGTGACAGGAATAGAGAGTGCACCTGTGTCTGCGCGTACACTTGTGCACTATAATATCTCCTGCGCAGTTGGCTAGTCTCAACGAGATTGGCCGCCGTGGCCGGAATCGATCAGGAGAACATCATCAATGTATTCTAAGTTATTTTTACTGTATGTGTTTAATAAAAAAAAAGATATTGGTAAATATAAAGTACTAGCGGCTCACACTCGCTTCGCTGGGATCGTCGCTAGGTACGTTTTAAATAGATATAAATAGTTATTAGCCAGCGTTAGCCATATATATATTTTTTTTGTTAATAATATTGACAAATATTGACATTAATATTTATACGATACTAACGTCACTCAATTGTTTTGCCTTCCCGAAACCTCTCCACTAACACTTAAACTTTATGGCATGGTATTAAAGTTCAAATTGACTTTTAAGTATTATTACGAATCTTTTGTATGGGAGTATAGAAAAGTGTTGTTTTTAGACTTTTTCAGGCAATTTTTTTAAATTTTTCTCTCCGTAAGAACCATCCTCGTTCTTCAAGGAATATTCTAAAAAAAAAGAATTAGCGAAATCGTTTCAGCTGCTCTCGAGATTTGCGCTTAGCAACACATTCAGCGATTTATTTTTATATTATAGATAGGTATGTGTATCTTTGAAAATGTTCATTGTTTCACCTAGCATAAAAAGTGTACGGAAATATAAAATATTTTACCACCGCTTATTTCTCACGGGGATGAATCATGAAAAAAGATGATCGTACGAACCATTGAAGTGTGATTATTTTCCTGAAAGAAACGCTTAATATTTGAGTTTATTTTTTAATAAATATAACTTGTTACCATCGATTGTACCTATATTTATTTTATAAATGTAAATAAAAATCGATCAATTGCGAGTTGAATTCGCACACGAAGGGTTCCGTACAAATCGTACATATACTTTTTATCAATATGAATTTTACTCTATGTATGTAGTATATCAACTTGGATCATCGAGTACAAACGTTAATAAATATGTTTATTGTTATTATTTGTTCTTATAGCGGTAAAAAAATACATACTTTGAAAATTTCAACTCTCTACCTATTACGGTTCCTGAGATACAGCCCTCTGACAGACGGACGGACGGGCGGACAGCGGAGGCATAGTAATAGGGTTCCGTTGGCACCCGTCGGGTACGGAACCCTAATTTTTATTAGGGTTCTTTTTAGAACTAACAATGGTTATCAATAAGAATAAACAAAATATTATTAATTAACAAGCGCGTAAATGTTTAAGTGTTATATAAAATGAATAATCAAAAGCTTAATCATAAAAAATCACTTATAAATTACTGTTATTTGTATAATGATATTAAATACTCCATTCTTAAGGAGACGTATTGATACAATACAGAATAAACAAATTCTGGTATAAAACAAACGACGAGGATGGGATTCGAACCCACGCGTGCAGAGCACATTGGATTAGCAGTCCAACGCCTTAACCTCTCGGCCACCTCGTCTTGGGAAAGTTGCTCGAAATTATTGTACCGTTGGGTCTCTACCATTTAAATTGAAAAAATATGTAATTTTAAACACACTAGCTATTTAAAAGTAAAGCTATTTCTTGTATATATTTGGTTGACTGAAACTTGGAATTCTCTTTTTTTACTTATTTCTAATATTTATAATAATTTTAATTTAAAATTTTGTATGAAATCCAATGTATGAAATCCGAATGTTATTAATTTTATTAAATTAATCTGACACCGGAAGTGGATAGTGGATGAAGTGTTTTCAATGTGTTCAATGGAATCTTTCAACTATCGACTCATTGGATTCGTTATGATAAGGCCCTAAGAGTAGGTTAAAAGGGCTTTTTTTAATATAAATGAATCTTACTACTATTACTACTACTACTACACATGAATCTCACAACTATAACTATACTTAATGCTGTTTGTTTTTAATAAATTCGTCTGTCTGTGCAGATGTTATAATTGAAACTAGTTTTTTATTGCTGCAATATTTTCGTCCATCGCGTCTCATTCATATTCCAAAGAAGTGTAATTATTCACGCGCGCAGGGTATATTATGTAAGTTTTAATGAAAGCACAGCTCCATTAGGAGCGGAATATTCATTCCCTTGATGACCCTCTCAAATAATAATAGAGTATTGTTGTACAAAACAACCCTGTAGGCATTGCTCGCAAATGCTTTGAGCTCCTTCATTTCTAATGATGTAAAAAACTAAAGCTAAGTTAACGATAATTATATTGTAATGATAATAATATTATAGTATTATATTGTTATTTTTTTTAAATCTTTTCTATATACCTAATCAGTGAAAAAGTACCTAGTTTTAGTGAACTACGCGAGAAAAGTATAAAGAGAATTAAAATAAGAATTTGAAGAAATATATATTAAAAGAGATATTTAAGTATCTATCTAAAGATTTATTCAATAATATACAATGATAAATACATTCTAAGAGAGACTTTCTCTCTTTGAGATATTTTAAATCCGCATTTAAGATTATAAATGAATGTTTGTGAGTATAAAAATATAAGGTGGTTATATTTTTAAGCGGTTAAAACAGTATTTTTTTATCACAAATATGCCAAAAAGCATGTTTTTGATGAAAGCTGCTGTAGCAGCTTACGTATGTACAAATGTTGGCAATATCAAAGTATTCGCGCATTATTTGATAAGCCTTATAAGTAAATTGAAACCTAAGTAATGAAGCTTACATATTCCCCTGTCGCGAGTTATGTCTTTGAAAGCACTCTAAGGACGTGTTCACAAAACAACAAGTCTGGATTACAAGTAAGTAACCTTGTTGAATGAACTAACCTGAGCACGAGTAAGATAGATAAAAGTTTTAAAACTTGTAAGGCTCCTCTCATAGGAATTATGTTGTAATAGCAATTCGTTCTTGTTCGTAGAAACATCTCATCACCTGAGGTACTGATGTACGACTAGCATTTGTCTAGCGCTGAGGAAAGACTCTAAGAGTGTGGTGCTGAAATATTATGTTATTATTATAATATTTTCAAGATATTGATTTTGCTTGTATTGTACTTATAAAGAAGCTTAGCAATTTTCCAGCCATAAACACAAGGCAAAGACTTATTAAACACATAACTGTTTAAAACCAACGCCGTAACAAGTTTGCCATAGTAGTTTTTGCCAAGGTCATGCTATTATGTAGGCATTCATTCATTGATCTTTGTTTTAATAATATATGGTATTGTATTTCCAAACATGATTGAAGCTTCGTGCGAATAATACGTGTAACAAATGATTTTAATAGCATATGCAAAAAACATAATCGTTCTGACAGCCCTTGCGTCACTGATTGGCTTCTCATTTAGCACGATTGTGTGTCACGAATACATAATTTGTGTTCACCGTCGACGCCATTAAGATAATCTCCACTGCCTATACGGGTCCTATCATTGATTGCTAACCGCTTCAATGGGCTACACTGTGAGTCAACCCAACCACCGAATTTAGGTCTCTTTAACTATGCAAATTATTTACCTCATAGATCTATTATTATTCATTTATCGATTTTATTTGGTGGTATATACTTGTACTTTTGAGCATCCTCGTGTGGTTATTTGTGGCTCATTTGCCTATAAAATTAGGTTTTATTATAAAATTAAAACTAATTGCACATTTGATGCTGTCCTAATATTATTCCGTCGAGGAATAGGGCTGCAGCAGTACTTTTCTATGTCCTATCTTTAGCTACTGCTTGGACATGTTCCAGGAGATTCACATCCTTCTAAGGTCCGCCTCTTTTGGTAATAATTGGTCAACCAGGGCTTCTTCAATCCGTAGGCTGTCATCGGTACACCACTTGTGCAGCATTCCCCTCCTTTATTCGCAAAATATACCCAACCCAGAGCCACCACCGTAAAACTATTTCTTTGTATGCCGGGAGTCGATAGCATATTTAATATGGATTATTTGATGTACAATTTGTCTTATACAATCATTACGCCCATTCTGTCTTTGTCAACTACGTCTAGGCGCGGCCTGTAGAAAACTGTTTTTAAAATGATGCCAATCAGTTTAAACGAGCCTAGAATACGTCAATCTTTATCAACGATGCTGCTGATACCTTTGGTATCCTTACAGTTGTTGAGAATAAGTTAGTACTTTTTTGATTTCAAAGATTCTATCACATACATACATATAGTTAAAGCTTATAAAATTATATTAGCTGTTACCTATCACATTGATCTATTTGATCAATGTGCCGTTGATCAAATAGTTACAGCATCATCGAAACTTATTAGATTTTTTAATATTTAAATACATCAGAGTTACAGCGGTAAAAAGCCTATCCAACATTGCTGTTAGGTTTTGTTTGGACCATAATGCGTGTTTAACATCGGAGTCATCAAGATTAATTTATATTGGAACTATCCAATTGCTGCGGGGCAATTGCTAACGGTCTAATGGACGACACATAAACCGGTGGAACAATCGATTTGCACCACTTGGCAATGCTAATTTCGAAATTGACCTATTTATGTTACATTAAGCTTATTAATCGAATTAAATATGTTTCGATTTTGACTGAAATCATTTTGGTTTAAAGCTATTTTAATCATTTTAATAGTTAAAAATCAGCAGGGGCTACTATTGAAATATTGTTTACGATATACTCGTAAGTTTACAAGAAACTACGACAGTTTGTATTATTGAAATTTATTAATTTTTACATCTGTAAGTTAACTTTATCTGTCTGACAGTTTGTTTTACAGCGAAAAGGCTAGCTAGCTGAAAAACGCTTAAGTATATTACACAATAAATGTGTTGCTTACAAATTCAGTAATTTAAAATCTTATATTCTCCAAAAAGCAGAAGCGGGGCGGATCTCTGGATGGCCTATAAAATGTTTCACAACTTAACAGTATTTACTTTTACACATCCCAAAGTAGGCGAGACGAAAGAAGTAATAAACTGATATGTTTGTTCCATTAAACTTCACACGTCGAATACGAGTGGCTATCAAACCTTCGTCTCGATAGCATTATTCGCGGTCCCTTAAGTTTTTCTATGAAAACTTTTTATAGTGCGGTCGCATTACCATGTGAACGTTTACGGCTCACATTCCGCCGATAAAACTCGGTTGGCCAGGGATGCGGGCTTAACTCCTGTAAGGGTATGCTTAACTCGACGCGATAATAAGTTTTAGAATTCGAGAAGGTTCTGTGCTTGCTATTTGAATAAAAGTTCTTCTCGATAGGCTTTCTCTCCTAAAAACCTTATAATAGGCTGTAAAATTGTTTTGATCATTATAATTATGTAGCAACTTGGTTATTATTGTTTATTATTCAGGAAAAGCTATGTGTTTATTGAAGAAAAGCTTGTGTGCTATTTTAAATTTACTTTAGGTATATAAGGTATGTTTTAATTTTTTTCAGTGGAACCCTAATTCTTTTTCTAAAATAAAAGTAGCCCATGTTACTCTCTATAACATCAGCCGTTTTCCAATGAAAGTCCCGTCAAAATCAGTCCAGCCGTTTCAGAGATTATCCGGAACAAACAGACAGACAAACAAAAATGAAAAAATATGTTTTTCTTATAAGTACCGTATATAATTTCATATGCATTAAGTAAAACTGTTATTTTAACATTACAAACAGACACTTCAATTTTATTTAACTATATAGACATTAGATAATAATAATGATTCTTCAGTAATATTTGTTTTCTAACTTTATATGAAAATCTGCTTTTGGAAAGTTATTTATTGAGTTTAAATACTAAGTATAAAAACTCATTTTTATTATGAAACACCACTATCGCAATAGCACTGAAAGTTTTATATTGTAGTAATTTAAACAGTGTAGCGGTATAATGTGTAGTTTTATGTATGTATGTATGTTTATATGTATGTATTAAATAGCTAATTTCTAAAAGCTTCCATTATAAAAGTTTTCTCATAAATTTAGTATAAACTAAACGAATTTGGCAATATTCGTAAGAGCCATTACCACGAAACGTTTAGAATAATTTATCAAATAGTAATGCTATATTACATGTGACAAAATAAGTTTACAACTAAACTTATTTCTCGTATCAATAAAGTATGTGTCACTGAATGCATTGTGATGAAATCCATACTAATATTATAAATGTGAAAGTGTGTTTGTTTGTTTGATTGTTTGTTTGTTTGTTTGTTTGTTTGTTTGTTTGTTTGTTTGTTTGTTTGTTTGTTGTTTGACGTCTTCTTTGTGAAAACGGGTACGTATTTTGTTGTAGAGATAGTTGGAGGGCTGGAGAGTGACATAGGCTACTTTTTACCGCGTGAGATTATCTCTTTCCCACGGGAAAACACGTTATAATACAATCCAAAAAAAATTATGATCAGAATTACTTGAAACTTGGTACCTATTACCATTTATATAACTATAATATAACTTGAAATGAAATAGGGCGTGAATGTTTGTATGAAACTACCTTTTAGCTAACCTTTTACTTTTAGGGATTTTTTGTAGTTTTAGCGCGAGCGAAGTCGCGGGTTTTGCTAGTATAAAATAATTGTAAGAAAACATTTTTTAAAACAAGCTTTGATATACATTCTCTAAAAAGAAGAAAATAAATTTTAAATTAAATCAAATCCAACAATTTATATCAGCATTGAAATAAAAGTTTGTTTTAATTAAGTTTTTTTTGCAATTATTTTTTTTTTAATTATTCGTATTCTTCTTAGCAAATCCATTCATTTTAAATACATATCAGGGGGGTGCATAAAAAAATCGTAGTCTGCCATCTTTGGGAGCCATATTATATTTAGAATGAAGTCACTTAGCTAACCATGCATATAAATCCAAACTTAACGTATAAGCAAAATTTCAGCTCAATCGGTTGAGAGGATTGACTGCTTTAAAATTCAGTTGCAAGTTTTGACCCGAACAAACATACTAACACGGAAAGTTAAATAAAAGCTAGTAATTAACGGACAAGCTATATAAAGTTTTATACATAATAAAATATGTAATGTTTATTTAAATATACCAATAGATATTTGTTTATCAACTTTTTCTATAAAACTATTATTTTGAATAAAACTATCATTTTTGGTTTCCAACGTTTCCAATTTACAGCAATCATGGTCACGAGAGAGAAGATCAGAAAAGATAGCTTTATTTAAAATGACAAATATCCGTGTACATCTAAAAAAACTATAAATAATTATATTACATACATAATTATAAAATACTTGATTACTAAGTGCAGAAACAAAATTCTTTAGCCCTAAAACAATGAAATGGCTTAAGCTCTACAGGCATTATTACTATCGTCTCTCATACATATATGTATGTAATATGTATATAAAAAATAAATCTTTAAATTGTAGATTTTTATTTCATACTTGCTTGCTTCCCAATATAAACTTTCATCCCCATTTTCACCCCTTTAAGGTGTGATTTCAGAGGTAAAAAGTATCCTATGTCCTTCCTAATATATCAAACTATCTTCTTATCAAATTTCATTTAAATCGGCTCAGTAGATCCAGATATTACCCCCTACAACGTCACAAACTCACAAACTTTATCTCTTTATAATATTAGTATAGATTATTTATTACTGTAAAATATTTACTTATTTTTATATATAGGTGATATATAATATGATGATTTCGAGTGAGCACAAATGCCAAGAAAACCTGTTCAAAAATATCTGAGATATGAAATTCCAATAATTTTTGATGGCGCATAAAAACTTCTAGCGGCTAATATATCAAAGGCGTTAATGTTGACTGGGAAAAAATCGTGATTTAGGTCGATAAATAATTCGGAGGCGGGTCACATCTAAATCACGGGACGGTGTGTCGTCAGCACTATCTCAGTGCGCCACCTGGCCTCCACGAGATGTATATTTCTTTTTGTTGTTTGTAAACGAGTTTTTCACGTACTCGTCTTCGTACCGACGTTTGCTAGCACCTGTGCCTATTCTACGTCTTCCATATTTATTGTGCCCATTTTGTGTACAGTCAGAAGCGATAATGGCTATTTTGTATTCATGTAAATGTTTTTTTTTTTTTTTTTTATATTAAATGAATTCTTATTATAACTAATAGCTAGCGATCTATCTCTTAGAGACGATTTTTTAGGTTTTTAAATATTGTTTTTTTTCTCGTCTGGACCAGACGTTTCTTATAATTTCGAACTGAAACTAATTCTCATTTTTTTCTTAGTATGTAGTTATAATTACTGTTTTTCTTTGAAGTGGTCTAAATGGTTATTCTAATGCATAAGTTTTGTCGTAATATAATGCTTTTATTATATTACATGGAATTTATACGTATATAAGTTTTACGTTCAGCCTGCACTATATTGGAACGTACGTACGTACGTCGTACGTGCGACCTCATCGCTATACGTATTTGTGTTTTTGTATGACCTATACAATTTTTTCCTCATAAGCATCGAACTAATCTCTGGCATAGAACACAAGTGTAGTATTTTAATATAAAAATGGTGTGTACGTTTCTAAAAATATACAAGCAATTTTGCTCTTTAAAAACGTTAATGCCTCAGATATTTTATAGCTCCGACTGTACAATAGTGCGCAGTTGGGAACTTATCGCGCGTAATGTTACGTTATTTTTTTCAACGACTATTCGCTTGATGTTTTTATTATAAAGACGTGTCGGGACTTGGGAAGGGAAATATTTACGGATGTTAAAGAAATGTGTCCTCGTGATGTATGACTCGTTTGCGTTCGAACGGTGTTTTGTATTTGTACGCTTTACTTGTTATAATGTTAGTTTTTATTGCGTAAGGTGTAAACGTTTAGAATAGCTTTAATTGATACTTAAATTATGGATTGAAATGATATAAACTTTATTCAAATAGATTTATTATAAGCTTTTTTGAACTTTTGAACTAATTTCAAAATATTTTTTCTGCGAAATAGGTGAACATAGATGATACTGGTGAATCTGTAATCGACGGTCTCTCTTTTTTACTTAATGTCAGACGCATAGCCTTTTGTATCGTAGCTGGGCACAGGGCTCTTTTCAACGCGAGGGGAATAAAGCCATAGTTCACCACGTTGGCTACATGCAGGTTGGCAGACTTCACGTATCTGTCGAACCTTGTTAGATTCTCTCAAATATCGCTTCTTCACAATTTTTTCTACACCATATTAAAATAAAAAGCATTAATCATGTTGTTGATGAATTATCTAAGCATACCTCAAAGATAACAGACCTGAGCTTGAACCCACTTCACTTAAATCTGTTTCCTTTTCACGCTTAAACTGTTGAACAGATTTCGATTAAATTTGGCAAGGACATAAATTACATCCTGGGGACGGACGTAGGCGTTAGCCTCAAAGGTATTTGATCTCCGTCATATTTGCGCGAACGAAGCCACGGTTTAAAACTAGTACTAGGTACATACATATATTAAATCTTAATTAAAAAGATTTTATACTGGCCTTCTTTGGCTGCTTTTATTTAAATATTTTATCCCGGAAGCTTCTGCTTCGATCTTCGCGCGGGCTAATTTTTGTATTTGTTTATTCAAATGTTTGTTTTGGAATGTTCGCGTAAAACCAAAAAAATAAAATGTTGATGTACAACCGTCCATATTGAATTAACTTCTGCCGGACGGTAGAGTGTCTCGGAAATTGCCGCACTCGGGTTGTTGATAAAAAATTAGCGTATGGAAATCCCACGCGTAAACATATTTATTGAATTTTGATGGTACGACAGAGCCAGGCCTTATTTTTTTACCATATTTTTGATAGAGATGCGAGTAAGTGAAAGTAAAGTGAATGCGACATATATTTTTTATTGAACACTTTCGTTACTTACATATTATGTTATTTGTAAGGGAAAGAGAACCTAATTAGGTTATCTTATTAAATGAGCAATTCTTGTATAATATTTATATGTATAAATATATTTCGTGTATTCAAAAACGCAATTTTTATAACTTTTCCAAAAAAACACGATTTTGCAAAAAAAAAATACGCCGAGCGAAACTCGGTCGCCCAGGTTCTGACTGAAAATATAGTAGGGCTTAGAAAACTTTTAAAATAAAAGGCATACTTACTCTACGGATTTTTAAAGTCAAAAAACATGTAAGTAATTAAAAACCAAAACAAAATAATAATTCTTAGTTACAACACAACAATGCTTGCTGTTCTTCAAAATATTCCGCCCACTCTTCAATCTGTACTACTAAGTTTTGAAGATATTCCCAAGGATTTTGAGCGGAAGCTAATTTATTTCGTTTCGCGCTTTGCGAATTGGAAATTTGGCGTTGTGGCCTCGTTATCGTTTTCATTTCGGTAAGTACACCCGAGTAGTTAGTGCTGAGTGCGGTGCGAAGTGTATTGTAAATAAATGAACTCACTGCTTGTGCCCAAGAGCTTATTTTGTGCTATTTGTAGGACCACGGCTCCTATTGTGTTATTTTCATTAGTCACTATTTCCATTTTTATTTAATATGAAATGCTAATCGCCTCTCACACATACTCACGTTTACGCTGTGTTTAAGTTAAATGTTTGTAAAGCTGTTCAATGTTCATTTCTAGAAATATTATAGTATTTTACATATTTGTTAAAGAGTCCTTTTTATTAAAAGTTTTGAATTAAAAATTGTTCGTCAATATGTAAATAATAAATATCAACTTCCACAGTAGAAAGCGTCAACTCCAAACGAGTTTTGCTGGATGTGTGTATTATGTGCTTGTTATATAATAAACAAGTTTTAAGAACGACTTTACGATACGTTATGAAGTAAGGAATTTACTATCGTATAGTAATACAATGTAATTGTATGTACCTGTTTATTGAATGCCTCGTCTGCTGGTCATATATATACAACTTCAGACCTAAATTCGAGTCCCAGATGGGGTCGTGATTAGATTCCAAAGATTTTAAATCCTGTTTACATATGAATTTTGATATCATAATTTAATATTATTATGTAATATGCATACTAATATTATAAATGTGAAAGTGTGTTTGTTTGTTTGTTTGTCTTTCTTTCACGTCGAAACGGCTCGGTGGAATGGCGTGACTTTTTGTGTGGAGATAGTTGGAGGGGTTGAGAGTAACATAGGCTATTTTTTACTACGGGACATTATCTCTTTTCCACGGGAAAACACGTTAAAATACAATCCAAAAAATATATTTATGATCAAAATTACTTGAAACTTAGTATAAATGTTCTTCAATACAATTAATTAGATACGTGTTTTAGCATTTTTCGAAATTCATCCCATATGGAGGTAAAATAACGGATGAAAGTTTGTATGAAACCTACCATTTTAGAGATTTTTTTGTAGTTTTAGCGCGGGCGAAGCCGCGGGTTCTGCTAGTTGTTTATAATTTAGACGTTTCCATGGCTTTTATATTTAGGGGCATCACACAATTTATGTGTAAGACTTGAAGTATGCTTTAGTTAGAAAATTATAGTTTAAGCGAATCCCATAACTTACGTCTATCATTTATCTGACATTTTGACTTCTGGTTAGATCAGTTATCAGGCTGCGCACAAGGCGTATCGGATAAGTTATGATTTATTACAAAATAGAGTCTGTACACTGTAAGTAGTTTTGCTATATATAGTAAGTGTATGTATGTACTGTTAGTAATGAATTTTAAATAAGACTACAGAGATTCAGCAATTCCTCTTTACTTCGATCACTTAACAGGAATCCTTACAAAATGGCAATTACAACTATTTATACATCATTTCCCCACCGTTGGGTGTAAGGTGGCGGCATCTGTCTTCTACGTATAACATTTCCCAACGGTGGATGACAATACTCTTAAAACATTAATATTACAAATACAACTAAACGATATCATTATTAATATTATAAAATTGTAAATAATACATTATAAATAATCAATATCAAATTAATATAATAAAATATAAAATTATAACTAACAAATTATGAAGAATCAATATGATCCTTAAATAATAAACAATAATAGTCAATTGAGCAACTATAACTAACACTCGGCCTTTCCTGATTTACAGATTACGACCTCGTAATTTTACAACATACGGAAAAATTAAAGCACAAGTATATTTTACTTAATTGGTTTTTTTTCATTCCTATTTTAACAATTATTATTATAATCTATTGTCGGCTAAACACAGTAGCAATGATAGAAAATATTTTACTTAATTGTTTTTTTTTTCATTCCTATTTTTAACAATTATTATTATTATTATTATTATTTATTGTCGGCTAAATACAGTAGCAATGATAGAAAATAAAATTAATAGTGTTAACACTTATGATTAAACCAGTCGGCCGTCTTGATATTTAGATTACGCCCTCGTAATGGCTGTACACATATTATGCTCATATTGACATGCACATTGGATGCTTTTATGTTTTTCTTTTTATATATTTTATACTGTCAACACAATCCGACACCAAGATTGTCATCTTACTACTACCGGACACACCAGGCTAGTACTTTCTACATATGTGACTAACGGACACACCAAGATAAGACCATTACATACCACCGGACACACCAGGCGAATATATTCATATGTAACAAACGGACACACCAAGATTGTCACCCAAATAACTACTAGTGGACACACCAGTCTAGTCATTTGTATACGACTATCGAACACATCAATATAGTCGCTAAATAAAACAACGTGTAAACAATTTCTAATTTTACACAACTAATAAAAACATTCAATAATTACTAAACATTCATGTGTGCATCTCAATTAATCAAAATTAAATTTAAATAATACCTCTATAAAATATGTAATATATATATTTTTTAAATACATTAACATCGAAATTAAATTGAATAATTAAACTTCATATAATTTTAATAACTACACCTCTATAAAACATTTTTTTTTTCAACATTAAATTTAAATAATAAGCTTCACATAATTCTAATCAGTACACCTCTATTTTTTATCACATTAACTGAAAATAACTTTAATATTTTTAAGCCAAATCAATTAATAATTTTTATCACTCATCGTCACAAAGTGATTAGACTAAGAATTTTTCATTTTTACCTAGCTTTTTATTATACTTTCTACCTCTTTTATTTAAAGATATACTCTCTATAACGATAATTATCATACACTTTTACAATCTTATATGAACTCGGCATATTTATCGTTTTCCACTAGTTAAAACATTTTTTTAATTATTCTTTTTCGAACCTGAACAATATCACCAATTTTATATTTTTAAACTAGAAAGTAGATTCTTGTCATACCGTTCTTTACATTTATGAGATAAGTTTTTTAATTATATACTAGTTTGGGCTTGAGCTCGCATAAATCTGGGGGCTGGGAAGGTATACCAAAAAGAAAATATTCCAAACCGCCGCTTAAAGCCATATGCCAGCCACTTTAGTGCAACTATTTATACCTTTTTCTCCCAATCATTATCATGTTTAAACGATTAAAGACTAAAATTGTGCGATCAAAACGTTCGACTTGCTCGAGGACAGGCAACATATTTTAATTTGCTTAGAAATAGTTTAATTTTTAAATTCATGACTAGTGAAAGCCTTACTATGGCAATTCGCGTATAAGAAAATCTATAAATAAAACCACGTTGTATGTCTGAAGGCTTTTTTTGAAATTGGCACGATAGACACAATCCAAGATATTTCGTTATAAAACTCCTAAGCTTTTCAAACCAGTACTGGCGCTGCACTAACTCAATAACTATTTTCGCTCATGTGATCATTGTCATCCTAAAATATTTTAGTACTTCTCCAACGTACAAATTTTGGTATAATAATTTAATACTGATCTGCTATCTTTTTATGTAGATTATAGTCTTAATATATAGATCTCTTTGTATTCTAGTTTTTTTTAATATTTACAATTATGTTTTGTATCTTTAAATCATCCTTCTGAACAGTTACTATCCAATTTTCTTCACTAATATGTTGCATAGTTAGGGCATTACGACTTAATGCATCCACGCGGTGCATTAATACACCCGGCCGATAATGTACTTTGAAATCAAAACTTTGTAATTCTAGCCACCATCGCCCTATCTTTGGCAACATATCTTTTTTTTGTCCATGTACTACCTACTTAAAACTTGATAACAAAAAAAAATACTTTCTTAGATTTACGCGAATATTAGACATTTTAAATAAAACTATCTTTTCGGATTATTTCACGGATAAATTTAGATTTTTCGTTCCCGAGGTTTCGAATGCATTACAGCAATCATTGTCACGGGCGAGCCGGTTATAGTCGTCTCAAACACATTTGTTACAGACAGTGCCTACCCACTATTTTACAAAAATGATTTAAAAAAAAAGTTCAAAAAAAATGGCACTAAAGTACCTTATTATATATGTGGATTTTTATTTCTAAACATTTAAAAAAATAATAATTAATAAGTATTATAATTAATTATAGCATTATTATTTATTTCATTTTAGCTGTTAATACTATAATATTGCAATTTTTTTTAACTTTATTAATTACTAATGTTATTTAGTGTTGTTATTATTATATTATGTATAACCATAAAGAATATTAAAAAATATATATATTAAAAGTACAAACTATTAGAATATTATTTATCCAAACTGTGATTTAAAAATGTAGATATAATCTAATTAACTATAATCAACATATTATTATTTTTATTTTTACTTTATATTTTAAATTATGTTGTTTCAAATTTTTGTTAATTTTGTATTTTTTTTTCAATTACCACAATTATTCCATAATATTATAAATGCTATGTACACTTGTTATTGATATGCATGTCAGATTCTTTTTTTTTTCACTTTAATTATTGTAATGAATTGTTTAACATGTGTATTATAAGTGTGCTTGATAATAAATAAATAAATTCAATTTAGATTGCTATTATTTAAAGTTAAAATTATAAGCAACACTATTGCTACCTTTATAGACGAAAATACTAATCAGAATTAGTGTTATTATTGGGATATCCCACACAGTATAAACTAACTACATCTACTGGTCTGTTATATTTGTTTTTGTTGTTAAATTTTATAATGTTTATTACAGGATTCCAAGATGATGGTAGTATCCAGCTATCTTCCCTATGGAAGTTGATATTAACAGATAAACACGAAATTTTCTTATAGGTACTTAAAACAACGGCCATTGCTTCCATGCTCATACGAATGATATTTTTGTTCTACAACCGTATTTTGATTACGAAAATAAGCAATGGGTTTTAATTCCCCGTTTAATTGTTTTTGAAACAATATATCGCCAACGCCATGACTTGACACGTCTGTATGTAATTCGGTCTCAAATTCAGGATTGAATATTGCAAGGAATGGCTCCGATACTAAAACAGTTTAGATGTCATCAAATGATTTTTATTGCTCATGGGGGATGAGCAGTGGCATAGTTTATTAGATTTTAGCAACATTTAAAGGGTGTATCCTATTAGCAAAATATATACTAAATTTTCGAAAATAACTAGCCAAGCCTATGAAAAGTCTTAAATCATGAAGATTCGTAGGTTTTGCATATTCATTAAGTGCTTTGACTTTTTCAGGGGATGGACGAATCTAACCACTAGTTACGACATGTCCTAGATACTCAACTCGTTTTTTTAAATGAACATTTATTCCGACGTAAAACTATCTTTAAATCACATTCTCCTACCCTTGTATGATCACCAAAACCATGGCTAAATGTTGTAACAAATTATCGAAATTAATGATATTATAGTCTTAGTGTCAAGATTTATTTTAGGCAAACCACGACCTATACAATTTGTGGAATAGAGCATGAGTGACTAATATTGTAAATTTATTACATTTATACCTATTATAATCAATATTTCCGTGATTTTTGTAATTTGTTCAGGAATATCTACTTCTTTATCCAAAGATCCATGTTCCGAACGTTGTATGTGTATACTGTCTGTGTCTAAGTCCTGCTTTTATTTATTAGTTTCTTAAGGATCATTACCAACTATTAAAACAGACGTGTTAACACTAACTCTATCTATATTCAATTTTAATAAGCTTTCACCTTTTGGCGCTAGAACTTGACCTGCATGCCCTTTTATCTAGTATAATTACACTGATATTATACGATAAGTTAATTTTATTTGCATCAGATAATTTCATAGTATTACAAGCACTACCCAAAACGATGTACGCGCTTAATTCAATACAGTTTGCAATGACAGTCTTATGATATTTACGACCTATATCCATAGGATGAATGTGAAATAGTTTTGATTTTTCCTCTTCCGATTTATAATATATTTTTTTTTGGACAGTAGCACATCACCATCTAGTTCCATGGTAAGCTAAGAGGCTTGTGTTATGGATACCAGATAGTTATTATACTACACATATGTAATTTTTATATATAAACACGCATGACTGGAGTACAAACATTCATGTTAGTCAAACTAATGAATGCCCCCAGTGGGACTCGAACCCGCGACCGCTGGCTACAGCAAGTAGCGTTACTACAAACTGAGCCAAAAGTGTCGTCATTTGTTTTTATGTTCATTGGTTTTATGTTTGATATCTTGGGGGTATCTACATTTTTTTTACCTATGACAATCCGAACGCTCGTGACCTACTTTCGACAATGATTACATTTTTTTTTTTTATAATCGATAACTATCCACTGTATGACCTAATTTATCACGTAACCTAAAATTAAACGTAACGTAAACTATCTTCACATCTGGTTGAAACGTGACCTCTACGACCACATAAGTTTTTGTTAATAAGATAATTTTCTGATCGGGACGCTAAGGGGTCAACAGCGGTGTCTGTTAAATAACACAAAAGGAACGTGTATCTCTATAACCTGCATCATAAGCTCCGGCCTTTAACAAAGGGTCTCCTAATGTACACCTATATGATTACACCACATGTCACATTATCATTTAAACTTCAAGATTCACATATTGCTAATTTCTTATAATAAAGATCTAATACCTGTTCTTCTCGAGTAGTATCGATGAATTCATGTAGCTTTGCAGCGAGTCCACGATTAGCGGAAACGTAGTCCACAAGTAGTTTTTCTAGTCTTGCCAGATGTGTGTAGTCTCTTGATGTCCAAACCATAGTAACGCGTTGCCTTCCAGGTTGCTGGTCATGTGGTAGATTAATGTTTTTTTTTCCATCCCATCCGTATATTTTCGCCAGAGACTCCAACCGATGTAACCATGCATAAACAGATAAAATATTAGTACATGTATCAAATTTAGCGACATTGTTCGAGGTTTACTATAAATCTTGTAATATTTTGGCAATCTATAAGAAAAAGGTGCACAGTTTTGTGGTACAGTAGATGGGGTTTGGGGCTTATTTAATTCCTTGACTTCGTTTATTGCTCCTGAGGGTATTTGTTCAGTAATTCTGATCGGATCATAATAATGTTATATAAATGATGATAATGTACATGAATGTTAATCACAAGTTTGTATCGGATTTGAGATTTGAGGCAATGTATATGAATTATTGAGGGTAGTTTGCTGGGGTTTAAGTAGTACAAAAATATCAACAATTTGATTACCTGCTGTAATTCTGACGTCCTAATAATTATTCTCCTTGCGACGGAGCACTATTTACTAATTCTGTAGGATTTTCACACGGAGGCGCTGTTAAGTTGCGGATTAATTATTTTTCCAATATTTGCTCCAACCGGCTTAGCCGTTGTTTGATTGAACCGCGTCGTGTGTTTAGAGTTTTAGTTTGCCTTTTTGGTGGTGGCGAAGCCCTTATTTCGTCCTCGGAGTCGCTTGATATAATTCTTGATAGGATATGCTGACGGTCTATACTGGCACGTGGTAATAACAAAGTTAAATTCGGAACACTTCTGACTGTTAGTAATGAATTTTAAATAAGACTACAGAGATTCAGCAATTCCTCTTTACTTCGATCACTTAACAGGAATCCTTACAAAATGGCAATTACAACTATTTATACATCATTTCCCCACCGTTGGGTGTAAGGTGGCGGCATCTGTCTTCTACGTATAACATTTCCCAACGGTGGATGACAATACTCTTAAAACATTAATATTACAAATACAACTAAACGATATCATTATTAATATTATAAAATTGTAAATAATACATTATAAATAATCAATATCAAATTAATATAATAAAATATAAAATTATAACTAACAAATTATGAAGAATCAATA
The DNA here is from genome assembly GCA_921882275.1 of Brenthis ino. Taxonomy (NCBI): domain Eukaryota; kingdom Metazoa; phylum Arthropoda; class Insecta; order Lepidoptera; family Nymphalidae; genus Brenthis; species Brenthis ino. The sequence continues at coordinate 21,529,945 of OV170232.1, read as the reverse complement.
TGATCCTTAAATAATAAACAATAATAGTCAATTGAGCAACTATAACTAACAGTACCTACAGTATGAATTATGTAATGTGTATGTACGTTTGAGATTAGGATTTCTCTCGTCCGGGACGTCTTTGACTTCGTCCACTAGCGAAGCTATGAACATTTTTGGTATTAGACATTGTCATATATACGCATAATACCTATGTACTACAATTAATGATATCTATATTAATATTATAAAGAGAAAGGATTTGTATTTTTTTATTTGTAACGAATAAACTCAAAAATTACTGGACCGATTTACATGAAATTTTGTAAGAACTAAGAATATAGTTTGGGACCCTGGAAATGACATAGGATAGTTTTTATCCCATAAATCATGTCTAAAGGGGGTGGAAATGGGGATGAAAGTTTGTATGGGCAATCAACCTAGGGACGAACCCGAGCTCTAGTAAACTATAAAGCTAGAATTTTATTTCTTTTTCATTCTTAGAGACTAGTGCATGTACATAATTGAATGATCTCAACTCACACACTGTTGACCTTTATTACAGCTGAAATATTTTCGCGTCCCCGTTAGATAATATTATGTAACAATGAAAAATAGCATTTCTAAAGCAAAATATTAGCAACATATAAAACATAAAGATGTATTTTTGTAATTATGGCCAGCACAATGCGAGAATAACGCGTAACATATACACTAAAATATACCTACAACAGAATTAAAAAGTTTTAAAGTAAAAACTTTTTGAACTCAGTTATACTGAACAACATCTCTATTTAATATGGGTTTAAATTTATAAATAAAATTAACATAACAGTAGTATTACATCCAGAAGCATTTCTGAATCGCTATCGAAATTGGAAACTGGAAACGGATCGCCACCCGTGTGCATAAACTATTCGATTTTAATTGGAATTATATTGCATCATAGTTATTTGTACTGGTGTAGTTCAAAACAAACGATACTTTCAAAATCCCGTTTTAAGAATGATTATATGTAGTGGTTATACCGGTGGTAACGCGCTTGCTTGGGAAACCGAATGAAGCGGGTTCAAGTCCCGGTCTCGTAACTCTGAAATTTTCTTGTGCGAATCATATTTTCTAACATAATTACCACTTGTCTTACACTGAAAAACATCGTGAGGAAAACTGCATGTCTGCGAGAACCTAGTAAGTTTACAAAAGACATGTGAAGTCCGTCAACCCGCACTTGGCTAGGGCTGTGGCCTGTGGCCTGATTGATCCCTCTTGTATTAAATCGAGGTCCGTGCCCAGCAGTAGTGGGAAGTAAATAAGGGCTGAATATAAAATCCAAAGAGAAAGAGTTCTTATATATATAGAAGATTTTAATTGTACTTTTACATTCGGATATGGAGACTGCCATATATATATTATTATTTATTATGTATGGTAAATTCTAAATTTTATATCATATTCATAGGTCAATGCCATTACCATGCTAAGACATAAATATAGGTATATGCTATTTAAAAGTTAAAGTATTCTACAAATTCTGTACAAATAATATATTATTTTTATTTATTCAAGTTTTTAAGTTATTAATGCACCTATACTCTTATATTAATTTGTCATCTTTGTATAGTATAGTATAAGGAGAGGTCGTTTGAGAATGTTTCAGAGCGTTCTTAATGCTCCGAATATTAAGCTGCACGTAATCTGCGGGCTTCTCCGACGGGTTGTTAGTAGCAGGTGAGGATTATAGGTTGCTCGGTCGGCGACTTGCTACTTTACTCATTTGCCAGTAGACTACGGTGTATTAAGTTGAGCTTCTTAGGTTTTACTTGTAGTTTTGTTTTAATATCATTTATTTGTTTTATAATTTATTTATTTGGGTTTTAAAAAATACTAAAAGACAGTTGCATCTACCGCGAATCGAACCCAGGCCGCCCGCGTGGCAGGCGAGCATTCTACCACTGAACCACCGATGCTTGTGGTTAATAAACAGAAAAGGCCTATCAACGTACAAAATCAATTTTGAAATAATTATTCAAACATTAGGAATGAAAAATCTATAGGTACATATAATAAAATTGTAACTAAGCCGAAACTGTGCATTAAATATTTTTTAGAAAATCTTATTGAAATAAACATTATTATCGATACAGAGGCCGAATATATAGTTTTTAGAATTTTTGTTTGTCTATCTTTTTTTTATTGTGTGTCTGTCTATCTGCCGGTTACCGCATCACAGAAAAACCACTAGAGGGATTTTGATGAAATTTGGTAGGTATAGTGATGGCTGGATATCCGGGTCAACATATAGGATACTTTTTACCCTGGGAAAATATCTAATTTCTAAGAAAAAATACAAAAACTGTAACATAAGAGTATACTAATATGTAAAACCTAAGAATTTGGTTTTTGGTCATCTGAACGCGGATGGAGCGGCGGAGCAATGCTAGTAATATATATATATATATTTCAGACTAAAATAGAATCGGTTCACAATCAGCAAAAATAACACACGTTACCCAACGTCTTAACTTCAATGTGTAAAGTAATTACAATTTTTGTTCATATATAAAACGGTAAGCATTAATTTACTTTTATAATTATGTTTCCTCAATAAATTAATTGACAAACGTTATATTTGTTTACTATAAAACAAATTTAATTAAAATAATTTTAATACCTAGCATTGCCCGCGGCTCCGCCCGCGTTAAGATGGCAAAAAAAATATCTTAGGTTTAACATATTAGTATACCCTTACAATGCAGTTTTTGTATTTTTTCTCAGAAATGAGATATTTTTTCGCAATAAAAACTATCCTATATGTTGACCCGGATAACCAGCTATCATCATACCAAATTTCATCAAAATCTGTCCAGTGGTTTTCTCGTGATGCGGTAACAGACAGACACACAGATAGTCAGACAAAAATTCTAAAAACTATAGATTCGGACTCTGTATCGATAATAATGTCTATTTCAATTAGATTTTTCAAAAAATATTTAATGTACAGATTCGACTTAGTTACAATTTTATTATATGTATAGATGTTTCGTTCTTATAAAAAAAAATTTATTAATTCACTACCAAACCAAGTCGTTAGTAAGCCATTAAAAATAAATATAGCGGTGCGAAATAAAAACCACTCGGCACTTTTATTTTGAGCGAATGAAACGCGTTAAATGCTCTTTTATTTCCGTTTGCACCGAATACCGATCGGATTCTAGCCATACAATGCTATAACTTTTTTGTAGCACCTGGTTTTTATCCGATTACGGAAAAAAGGAGGATTATGCTTTCAGCTTTATGTGTACGGTAGATCTATCTATCCGTCTTGTAGGTCCCTATCAAAGCGGTTTTTCGATTTTGTCATAGAATTATTATGAAATAAAATTGTTTTAGTCATTATAATTTTAAAATAAATATGTTAACTGCAGTGTAATTACAACTTTATGGTTCATACTGTATATGAATAAGGATTTAGTATGATTTAGTAATATTTAGTATAAAATTGTGCAAGCATTTTTCTATGGCACCAGTAATTCATCCGTCGGCTAATGCCGAGAGCCCTTCTTGTGAGGACCGCCTTTGAAAATATCCCTCTCATGGCCTCTTTGCTGGCAAAAAGTAAATGGCGTTGTGCAGTCAGACGTCCAACTGAAAAGGTGCATTCACGCGAGCAAGTATCATTTTGTAACAATTTCTCCCGATAGCTAGCTAGTCAAGTGATAAAATGTTTGAAAATTTTAGAAATAACTCGTAACATATAATTTTGGCACATTATTAGTTTTCAATTTCATCCTCAAACAAAATAGATAAAGTTGATTATCAAAGGCAGTGCTGCTTTAATCGTGTTAAAAGTTCCATTGCACAGTGCATGCATATTTTAATTTTTTCGATAGTCTATACCGAGCTCTAGTGTTGACGTAGTTTTTAAGCATGAAATATACATGCAACTTGTTTAACTTTCAACATAAAACATTTTTTATGGGCGTATGGCGGCGCCCCACACCACTAATGTGAGATAGAAACTCGGCTGTGGTAATTTTGCAACGTATTTTGTTTTTTTTTTATTACATACTAGCGACTCACCCTCGCTTCGCTTCGGATTCGTCCCTAAACAAAAACAAATCTATCCCACGGGAACCGTAAATTTTTCCGGAATAATAAATAGCCTATAGCCTTCCTCAATAAACGGGCTATGTAATGCAAAAAGAATTTTCCAAAGCGGATTAGTAGTTCCTGAGATTAGCGCGTTCAAACAAACTAACAAACTACCTCTTTATAATAAGTTATAGTTTAAGTATAGATTACAATTCGTTAAGGTAATACCTAAATACCACTGCTTACCATGTTATTTATATAAGAACTAGCGATAAAACCTTCGTTTCGCTTGGGTCCTTCATTGTAGTAGTAACAAACATACATACAAATATTCCCTCCACGACCGCGAACACCCCGGTGTTACAGTTTACAATAGATTTCTTAGAAATTTCATTAATTTCTTAGAAATTTACTTGGAGGTGATATGAAAATTCGCATTCATAAGTAATAGCTAGCTGTTGCAGCAGTAAAGGATTATTTAAATCTATTTATCATAAATAATTGTTCGCTTTATTTTGTCACCGCTTTCTACTTTTACTTCTATAAAAATCTGTCAAAAACGTAATTTATAAAAAGGTTTTAATCAAAAATATAAAAATATAAAAAGGATGTGTGTGTATATGTGTGTGCGTACATCTACCTACTATTACGTGTATGGTACAAAGATAGCTTGTTTTGAATTCCGCTTTTGGCCATTGTCAAAATTTGTTGGTTAGGGTCATATTTCCTAAAACATAACAAAAAGCTCCACGTAATACTGATATTATTTTCAAAAGCTATTCAACGGACGTATACAAAACAATTACCAAATTAAAAAGTAGTTCGTATTTATTCAGCTTTCGTTACATTTTATTATACAAATGCAAAGCTTAAATAATGCCACGTTGGGTTGTGACGATAAAGTGAGTTGGCGATTTAAAAATATTTATAAAAACCTATCTTGTCTTTCCATTGCTTTGTCTTTTGCATAGCTCAGCGACTGATGCGGGTGAAACGGCTTTTATGTACGAAACTAAAAAAGAATTTTTAGGGTCCCATTATCAAAATATGGAACCCTTTATCAAAAAAATTAATACCTGGAAATATTTTGGGTTCTGTGTTTCATTAGATAATTCTCTAAATGATTTATTATACATAGTAATCTAATGTTAAGATATTATTAGATTGGTAAAGTTAAAGAATAATTGTGGAGAACAAAGTGAAGGGGAAACCTATTGTTTGTACTTAGCTCCGTTTTCATCAGTACTTAAAGAAAATATTTATTTGGTTTTATTAGATTTGCTTAATAATGTTTAGTCTCGTTTGTACGGCTGGAGAGATTTCTTATAAATACTCAAGAAACTTTACGTATACGTACAATAAAGTAGGTAGTGTCCGCGGAAAATTTTCGGTGTCGGCGAATAATTTAATATTAATATTTCAATAAACCTGTAACTTATTGCCTTAAAATTCTACCAGTAATTCAAAAAAATAATAATGCCTAAGTACCGAGAAAAATTGCCAATAAAAACCGGCAAGATAGATTTTAACCACGCTTTCTTCTAAGATACCTACAGAGATGGTCGTTCTGAAATCCATCTACAGCTACAGTTTTACACTACTATTATAAAAAGCTTTGTATTTTTGTATGCTTGTAACGAAAAATTAAAAATTACTGGATCGATTTTGATGAAATTTGGTAAAGAAGATAGATTGAGATCCTGGGGAGGACATAGTTTTTTTTTCCGGAAATCATCCCTTAAGGAAGTGAAAATGAGAATGAAAGTTTATATGGGGAATCAACCTAGGGACGAACCCGAGCGAAGCAAGGGTCAGTTGCTAGTGTCATATATTTTTATTTCGAAAAAAAAAGATGTTACAAAATCAAACATTCCCCAATTCAAATCTTAGATTTTATAATTGTGGTCCAATGATGATTCTTATTTTTTAGCTGTCATTCAGCATTCGTGGCAATTTTTCATCATTTATTTACGTTCCGAGAGCATAGCGTGTACGTACAGTGCGCCACGTCGTCGTGTTTGCAACTGTAAGCTTTCGAGCCTAAACTGTAAGGTTTCCAATAATATACTGGTTCGTTTTATGTTGTCGGTTGTACGTTTTGTTTTGTGAATGCAAAGTTCTGTCTGACAAAACAAGGGGGAAAATACTTTCTGTACGTAACTTATTCACGCTGTGCCCACTATGCGAGATGAGGGTACGAAAATACTGCCTTCAAGTGTCATCAACAAGATGAAAAAATACGCTTCGTTAGTTATCTGCAGTGGATGAGGTGCATGAGGTGGAAAATTGCACGGCTTTTCATAATTTGTTAAATATTAAAATGTTAATTTTGGTTTGTCTTACTGTATGTATATAATATACCTATATATAATTCATAATTTTGTTGCTTAGATCTTAATTCTTTTACTTATATTGTGTATATTGATTTAGCTATTTTAAATGTTAGAACCGTTTTGCAATTTTTTGCTATATGTTCCAAGTAATAGACCTACGCTAATATACTAGTGTTGATATATACGTTACCGTTTTACGTTAACTATAGTTGACGCATATTATATATATTATGTAAAGTCAAAAGTTTAAGCTCAGTAAATGAAGTTTAATTATTTATATCAATACATATAATAAGCGTGTGACTGATCGCTGTCTGTACATGGAAGTTATTTGAGAAAAATTATTATTTGGGGTCTTTATTAGTACAATAGAATACAAAACAATGATTTTTATATTTTTTGTCTGTTTGTCTGTGCGCGGTATTCTCAGAAACGGCTTAACCGATTTGGGTGCGGTTTTCACTTATGTATAGTGGTAAGCTTCGCTTACCATTTAGTATTTGTTTTTTTTTTCATCGGTTCATAAATATAAAAGTTAAGTCAATTAAAAAGTTAAATCACTTAAGGACGAACGCGAGCGAAGCGACGGTGAGTCGCTAGTTTTGTTTAATACGACTTTATATTAATTCTAAACGAAACTAATAAATACAGAATGAAAAGCGTCAAGAATTTATTTAATTTTATAATTATTAAGTTTTCTTACTCTAATCTTTTATAGAATAAACTATGAATGCAGCCTTTTCTATATTGAAGTGACGTAAAAAGTAATGGCCTCTATGGAAACCGTATTATATGACTAGTTCAAGCCACGCGAAAGTGGGCTGTGGCGCCTTTAAAAAGGTATGAAATAGGTTAACTCGTTAAACATAATTTTATTTTTTATTTCGGAAATGAATGACAACGCGCACAAGTAAATTAGGAAAATTTGCTTGCTTTCCATAGTGCGGTGACTCATTAACTCCCATCTGAATATCCTGGTAAAGTTGAAGTTTGAAATATGTACGAGTACATGAGAAAATTATTTATATATAAGTAATATAATCTAAGCTTGTATTTTCCATCTCTTTCGTCTGTTTAAAAGCCAAATGACACGAATTGTATGAAATGACTGTTGGGATGCTACTACTCTTAATGGCTTATAAAACAAGATGAATAAATAATATTAGTCCCGCTGAGTTTCTTTCGCCAGTTCTTCTCAGGTCTGAGGCTTCATTCCGAACTGGTAGTAGACTCATGACGTTCGGTAAAAAATTGTAATAATTTAAAGCTGAATAAAATATTTTGAATTTGAATGGCAGCACTAAGAAAGAAAAACTAAGCAGCTAATTCATCGACCTTTTCAGGCATGTTGAATCCGTGATCTTCGTCATACGAAGTACTGTATGTCTAGGCTACGTGTCGTAGGCCAGCTCAACGGTAGTCATTGTTTTCGTTTTATATTATATATATATATATATATACATTATATATATATATATATATATATATATATATATATATATATATATATATATATATATATATATATATATATATATATAGGTATGACCTTAACTTACTATTTCAAATGGACTAGTTTACACCAAATGGCATGAAAACAACGCCATTGAAGCAGGAACACATGAAAACAAAAACAGGGAAAACAATAAATACCCTTTATAGAACGATTAGATGGTGATAATGTACTTATATTATCAAATTCTAACTAATCTACTTTTTATCTACTAACATACCGGCTATTTATATAGGAAAATTTTCGAAACCGGTGGGTGGATACTATTTATTACATGATGACTCGCGCCGTCAGGGAGTCATGCTTAGCAACAAGACATTACATAATATATTTATGTATATACATATACATATGTAAAGTATCTACTACTCGATCGGTGGACGCCTCATTCTTTTTCAACCGACTTCAAAAAGGAGGAGGTTCTCAATTCGACTGTATGTTTTTTTTATGTTGTTACCTCAGAACTCCGTCATTTATTAACCGATTTGGACAATTTTTGTTTTGTTTGAAAGGGTGTACTTCCAGATTGGTCCCATTTAAATTTCAAAAAAAATACCACCCCTAAGGGTGGAAAAACAACTAATGATGAATTTAACCTACTTCTAATTGTCATATTGACTTGAAACTTTGCAAGTATTTCTATTTCCGTTGATAGTACAGTGGTTCGGTGTTGTTGACCTGATCTGATGGCAAGGCCAGAAGGTGGATAGGTGGAACTCTTCAACGGCTAATAGTAGATACTTTGAGTTTGGGCTTATTTTGTTTGATTTGACAAGCCTAACACGTTAGAATCCTTACTTTGCTACTACTGTCTACACTAAAAAGGGAAAAATAAAAACTTTTTAACAAAAAAATAAAAACCGACTTCAAACAAAAGCACTAAATAGTAACAAATAACTGATTGGTAGTTTTCATTTACTATACATACCTAATCAAATATTTTTGAAGTCGGTGTGCTTTGGCTAAGTAATTAAAGCCTACCTATTAAATACATACCTAATCAAATATTTTTTAAATCGCTGCCAGCCCATACAAAGCTAAGCACACCGACTTCGAAAATATTAGATTAGGTATGTATAGTAAATGAAAACTACCAATCAGTTATTTGTTACTTTTTAGTGCTTTTGTTTGAAGTCGGTTTTTATTTTTTTGTTAAAAAGTTTTTATTCAGGCGAAATATATTTTTTTACAATAAAAAATATAAACAAACACGACCCAGGGGGGTTGTCACCAAAAATTTGCTCCAGGCAATTTTTGATTGGATAGTGGACAGAGATTTTTTTTTAATCTTTTACCATTGATCACCACCACCAAAAAGCGAAGTCGCTTAGGCTACATTTTTTCAGATTTTATTTATAAAATTAAGTCGGTACCAGCTATGTACTTAAAATTCATAACACTATTACACGTATTAAAAACATTTCAATGGCCAAATTCATACGATATTTGATGGAGATTGAAACGTGTATTTGTGAAAAAAATGTATTTATTGTAAGGAGATCATCTAGCTCTTTTCCGCTTGATCTAAGTTATTGAATGTAAAAATGAAATTTAAACTGTACATAACTAAAATTACACTTCAATATTATACAATAGAAATAGTAATAAATGGAATAATATTTATTTATCGTAAGATAAAAGACACATTTTCTATACCGATAACCTGCGATATCCAAAGTCAATGAACCTTAAACAGCTTCCGTTGTTTACTTATTTATGTAGTAAATATGTGTAAAATGTTTGTTTTCTTTTATATGTTTATGTGTTTGTTATATCACAATATTATTTTAGAGTACTTTAGGACTCTCGCGATTTTCCAAAAAATATTCAATGTACAGATTCGACTCAGAATTTTATTATATGTATACATGTAAATTCAAAAGCTAAATTAATAAGATAATAAACTGGAAAATATTTATTTGTTATTTGCTCCGAGGGATATAAAAATAAGTATTTTTTTTGTACATAAAAAAGAAATTCACCTTGGGAACGCTCGTGTTGAGTCTACACGAAAGAAAGTTTGGTTTTTATTTTGTTATGTGAAACAGTCAATCTCGATGCTAGGATTTGTTTCTACGCAACGGGGATAATACAAAGACACACCTACTTGGGCATTAAAACGATTTCTTTTTCATTATTTTCATATTTCTTTCTCCCAGTGTCTTGGAGTATGCAATCATTCAAAATTAAGCTTATGTTTTTGTTATTAGATACATAGGTGTATTAAAAAGTTAGTTTTATTATTTTTGTTTATGATTATATACCGTTTAAAAATACTATTTCGATACCTATCGATATTTATTGAATTAAATTAGAAGTTGACTAAGTGCTTATTAGCTTAGACGATTGCCCAAATCTACCATGTTAATTCTACATTCTACATACAAATATATGTAAATACAATCTTAGGTTCCACTCTACCATACTTAAAAATTAGCGTAAAAGTTAGCTATTACTAAGCAATATAAACTAAAGTATGCGAAAAATAAATTCGTTAAAGATAACCTTAACCGAATAATAACTGGAAAATTGTTTATACAAATATATATTAAATATACATACAATTTCATGTTAAATCTCTTTCAGGGTAGGCAAAGCAGATTGTCAAGCGCTACATCGACACTCCTGTTTCGTTCCCTTCAGTTCCTATCGATTTCTTCATACCCGCTCGTCGGGGGTTCCCAAAAATTTTACTTGACCTTCTTAATGTATCAAAACATTTGGTCTTGATAAGTCCTCCGAGGTCTCCCTATATTTCGTCTTCCATACAAATAAAAATATTAACTGCCAACATTTCTTTTATTATAATTGACATGACAGATTGAATATTACATTTAACAGTATAAAATAAAAAAAAATTAACATCGATAAGATTCCCAGGCGTATTCGAATACATTGAAATAGGCGATAAAGGTGTGATTGTACGACTTTGGCGATCGGAAACCACTTGAGCGACGTTTTGTTCAATATGTATTGGTTCTTCGAATACTTGTATATGACTCACTTGTCGAAGTATAATAGTTCTTATATCCATACTTCTATTCTAATATTATAAATGTGAAAGTGTGTTTATTTGTTTGTTTGTCCTTCTTTCACGTCGAAATTTTTTGTATGGAGATAGTTGTAATACAACTCAAAAAAATATTTATGACCAGAATTACTTGGCACTTGCACTTAATAAATGCTATTGAATACAATTAAATAAATACGTGTTTTAGCATTTTTCGAAATTCATCCCATATGGAGGTAAAATGGGGGATGAAAGTTTGTATGGAACCTACTTTTTTAGAGTTTTTTCGTAGTTTTAGCGCGAGCGAAGCGGCGGGTTGTCTTGTCTCTCCTCGCATATTTTACCTCTTACTAATATTATAAATGTGAAAGTTTAGATGGATGTTTGGACGTTTGTTACTCAACCCGTAACTTTTTATCCCAAAAAAAAAACGTACGGTTCCCGTGGGGTAGATTCATTTTTGTTTTTCTAGAGGCGAACTCAAGCGACGCGAGGGTGAACCGCTAGTTTACATAAAAATTGCTCCGCCCCTATACATAACAATTGCGCTAAAAATTATATACAGCCTAATAAACCTTTAAAAATAGGTTGTAATATTTTGTGTTCAAAAACATTTTTTAATTAGATTTAAAGGACTCTATACATTAAGAGCTTATACAGAATATTTAAGAGGTCTTCCCAAAACCATTCCAAAATATAACTTTTTTTGGGATAGTTTCTTTTCTATATCAATATTAATTATTTGCCGACTATGTTCTATGCTGTTTAATTTAATTATTAGTAAGCCATTGGCCAAATGCTTTTGTCTATTCCTTAGCCTAAGATTGAATCAAATCTCTTTGACACCCAACATTAGTGTAATATCGCTCGCTAAGATTTTATCATTCTTTAATGATAGCCTCATGTTGTCAATAGTTGGCGAATATTTTTATTTTTTATTTTTGTTGCTGACACTTGATGAATACAGCCGATTTCTTTCATCAAAGTTACAAAGGACCAAAAACCATCGGCACATCACTCTTATCTTTGTTTTGACAATCGTATAGAAGAAAGCTATCTTATTTTTAGGTGTATTATTTATTTGATATATCTAATTTTTGGTTTAGTTTAGTTTTTAATTTTTACTCGTGGCTTCGCTCTCGTGATATGAAAAGACCCTACATTTCAGTCCAGGATATAAGCTATATATGTATATTGTATATCCATTCTCAATTTCGCTCATAAATGTTAAACCATTACACCATTTCATCATTTATTTGGAAATCATTCGCATTTATGTGATTATAATTAGCTAGAATATTTGCTATATTTTTCATAGTTATTTTTAATGCATGCAATTCAATTCTTTTGTTTTGTGACTTCCAATATAGAAATGTAATGACGGAGTCCGCCAAAAAACGTCAAATTCTTTTGTATTTTTAAAGCCTTAGTTCTCTTCCCCTTAAAAGAGTAGAGATAGTACGAGTATAAAATTAGCTTATTTGTTTCTTTATTTTAATAAAAACCCTTAGCTATTTTTATTTATGAAATACTAGCGAGTAGCGACTCCCTTCGCTTCGCTCGGGTTCACCCCTAGGTACGTTTTAACGGTTAGTATGGAATAGATAGACTATACATATATTACATATACATAGGTACAAAATAAACAGTTATGAACTTTTAGGGGTTTTCCCTCTTTATTTTTTACATTTAAACCACCCCTGACGCACTCCCAACAAAACAAAAAAAGAATTATTCGCATCGGTCCAGCCGTTTTTGAGTTGGCGTGAAAGAAGGACAAACAAACACACTTTTACATTTATAATATTAGTGTGGATATAGATAATATAAATTGTTTTTTTTTAAAGAATTCAGATACCTAAAATGCTGTGCATCGATCATGTCTTTCATATATTACGGTATGGAACAGCGTGATTCATTAGCCCTAGATTGAATACCCGACCGAGATCAATATCTCGACGCCTCCGAGGAATATTGGAAGATAAATTTAAAAGAGATTTATATTTTAAATTTGCTTCAGTCTAAATCAATAGAATGTGTACTTTTAAAAAAAAGTGGTTATTATGATATATGCATGTACTCGTACATATGTATATATATAGGTTGCCTGTAAATTTGCTTCAGGCTATTTTTAATAAAAAAAAATTAATAGTGTTTTTTTTAAATACGAGGCCTCTTTTTCTCTGACAAATTAGTATCTATCTTGTAGAAAATTCCATCATACGTTTGGCGGCCTTTTTCGAACACATTATTTGATATCCAGGTATAAACAGGTAAGTTGAAGTAGTTAATAGCTCGTATCGTTTTCCGGAACGAACCAAGTATCAAAATGTAGAATATTGTGTGATATAGGGTTATTATACCTAAACATCTCCAGACTAGGGGTTTTTTAATAAAAAATTGCCTGGAAAATTTTTTTGGTGACAACCCCCCTGGGTCGTGTTTGTTAATATGTTTTATGGTTTAAAAAATATATTTCGCCTGTAAAAAGAAAGAGTAGTCCACCACATAGATCGGGATCTTACGCTGTACGAAAATATCACAAAAGCGCGGCTTCTCTATGTAAAATTTAAATTTTACGTGTCTAAGATCCAGACAGACTCCCGGGAGATTGAGATGTCGTCTTTACTATCACATTAGCGTGTAGAGCATATTCACTCTACTTTGCAATGGAATTGCATGTGCTATTTTATACGAGCTTATTTTCTAGTCGCATGAAAATAAAATGAACATTAGTTAGTAGCAATGTAGTAACATAACGGTTTATTTACGTCAATAATATATATATATATATATATATATATATATATATAAGTTTCACTACGAACATTTATGTTATTTTAAAATGGAAGATTTTATACGAAATTCATATGTGAGGGTTTCACACTAATCGTTCAAATCTCCTTCTGCGAAGAGAAAACTCCATTATTTTAATTATAAGAACTTATTTAAGGCTGAACTTATTGCAATCTATACATACTGTGCTGTGGTATGGTGGGTATGTCAGATTAAGAAAAGTTTAACAATATTGTTACGAATGATGCATTGGAAGCGACTCTCTAAATAGAATATTAGATCCGAAGAGATTTAATAAAATCTATTCGAACTCAATTGTATTCTTAATAATATTACCAAAAAAATTAATTATTATCATACCAATTTCATTCAAAGGGAATAAAAATAGACGATGAGAGGGGAATCCCTTTAATTCAGATCACGTTATAATCTTATAATACCTTTATATAATGAAATTCGCTAATGAAATCCATGCAATTGAAACAAATAAAGTATTACGCATTTAATAGCTTTCATCACGCAACGAGAAAGATTTATCCCGTCTCATTATATTTTGAGTACCTACGAGGCCGGCGTGTTCTTTTCCACCCCACCTAGGGATAAGGTAAATTACGCACCATGAATACGAATCGAAAAACAATCTATCAATAATCCTTATGAATATATTAGGCCTTGGTTAGCTACAGTTGAGAGGTTTTATTTTTAACTAGTCCTTGTCCGCGGCTTCGGTCGCGTGAATGGACAATGCGATAATATGGTACTACTGGTATTCTGTACTCAGCCTTTTTTAACGTCCCACTGCAGGGCACGGGCGTCCCTTCAGTACGAGGGGAATCAGGCCATAGTCCACCACGCTGGCCAAGTGCGGGTTGGCGGACTTCACTTGTCTTTTTGAAAACTTGCTAGGTTCTCTCAGATATGCAGGTTTCCTCACAATATTTTCCTTCACCGTTAAGACAAGTGGTAATCATGTTGGAAATGATTCGCACATGAAAATATCAAAGCTGCGAGTTTTCCCAAGCGAGCGCGTTACCACTGGGCTATCACTGTTTTATTAATGATAAAAAAAGCATAAGCATATTGTGTAACATACAAAAAACATACAACTGAACGCACAATCTCTTTTTTTTGAAATCGGTTGAAAAATCAAAGGTATACACCTAAAATCAAACAAAGTTCAATCCGTAGTATATCTAGTAAATCCGAGCCAACATCAGTTCCCGCGAGACAAGGGATATATCTGACGAGGGTCTAAATCGTAGATATTAATTTGTAAGCACATTAACTAACGTTCGTGCAGTGGCAACCCTAGCGGGACTCTACTAATTTGTTAGAACTAATATCACAAGGCCCACTGTACATTACGTCGAAATTAATTAAAGACGGCATGATTTGTCGTCGAAGTCTGGTTATTCTAATCCTTGGAAATCTCTGATATGTAAATGAAAATTGGTTTTGGTAGATATTCGTAAAGTAAGTTTTTTGCTTAGAATAAGTTGTTACAAAGCTTTGTTACCACGAAAAGTTACAAAGTACTAAAAAAATATCTACGAGTATGCTAATATTATAAAGACGCAGAGTTTGTTTGTTTGTTTGTTTCTTAGTTTGTTTCTTAGTTTGTTCGTTAGAACGCGCTAATCTCAGGAACTGCTACTACCCAAGGGAGCGGATCAGTATTATAGTATATAGTCTACCAATTCCACACTAACCGTTAAAACATTACCTAGAGGCGAACCCAAGCAAAGCGAGGGTGAGCCGCTAGTATAATATAATTTTCTATGTAATTTTAGTTACAAAATAATATATATCCATATTTTAAAAATAATAGGAAAAAAATGCAGGGTTTTAGATTAATGAATATTTTGCATCGAACTTTTTTGCGAAGCTTGTTGAAATGTAGGCTATATTTTATCTGAAACTCCGCGGGGAATAACTAGTTAATAACTAAAGCCGTTAATCTACCGGAAATATTTCATTGCAATAAATATACTCATTATGATACACATGTTACGTTATTCATAGTATTATAATTATTTATAGTACGCGTATAATTTAAAGCTGATTAGTTTATCGTTTAACATTAAAATTAATATAAAATTAACTAAAGAGTTTTAGGTATTATTAATTGTAGTTAATTGTTATAATAATAACTTCCGTACATGTTGTTTTAGTATTTTTGCTGTATACTTACTATGAGTTGAACTTCTCACCGGCTCTTCTCAGCAGAACTGCTTTCCGAGACGATGGTAGCTTCCTAACGGATCGAATACACCGATCTTTAAATTAATTGACGGTATACAAGTGCTTGGATAAGACTAATTGAATCAAGTTTAATTTCATTTCATCTACCTATACCTACTAATATTATAAATGTAAAAGTTTGTTAGTATGGATGTATGTATGATTGTTACTCTTTCATGCCAGAACCGCTGAACGGATCTGGATGAAATTTGGCGCAGAGCTAGATTATAGTTTGGAATAACACATTTTATTTATTTTATTTTATTTATTTTATTTTATTTATTTATCATTGGGAAACAAAACAGCGTATAGTTAATAAAATTTAGTTAAACACTTCTAAACAAAAATCTTAAGCCAATAAAGTTTCCACTAAAACCATAAACGAAGTGAATTTAAAATTATCAGGAATAAATTGAACAAAAAGCAAGAATACTAAACACATAGGCTACTTTTTATCCTGGAAAACTGTATGGTTCCCGTGGGATAGGTTTGTTTTTGGTTTTCTAGAGGCGAAACCGCGCGAAGCTAGGGTGAGCCGCTATTTTTTAATAATTTATAATTTTAAATAAAACTATCTTTCTTTCGTGACCATGATTGCTGTAAAGCATTCGAATCCCCGAAAAAATCCGAAAAAATAGTTTTATTTAAAATGTCAAATATTCGCGTAAATCTAAAAAAGTTTTAATATAAGACTTTTTTGTTTGTTTGTATGCGCTTATTTGTGGACTTAAGAGACAGATTTGAAAAGTTATTTTTAGCATATTTATTGAAACACGTTATAGGCATCACTTCACTCTACGGTCTTCAGGAACGGAATAACTATAAAATAGTAAAATTATAAGTAGCTCAAAATTGTACATTGAAGTTTGAACATTTTAAATAGCTTGTCTTATCTTCTATACATATAATAAAATTCTGAGTCGAATCTGTACATAAAATATTTTTTGGAAAATCATATTGAAATGGTAATTGTTATCTATAGGTATAGAGGCTGAATCTATAGTTTTTGGATTTTTTGTCTGTCTGTCTGTCTGGGAACGCATCACTAGAAAACCACTAGACAGATTTTGATGAAATTAAGTAGAATGATAGCCGGATAACCGTCCGGTCAACATATAGGAAACTTTTTACTCCGGGAAAATATTTTATCTCTGAGAAATCTATATTAAACGTTAAAACGTAAGTAAGTAAATTAATCAACAAACAGAAAGCTATTAGTACACATATATTGTAATAAAAAGTCCTCAGGACAGTGGTTTAATTATGAGCGTATAACACGTTTTTCGTTATATACTCAGTTAACAGCTGGATGTAGAGTTTAAGAAATTTGGTATTCAAGTAGAAAGTTCCATTAGTTCCGCTCAACTGACTTATAAAGTGTTCCAAGTTCGGTATGTATCTTTTACTCGGTTTAATTTAGCGAGCGCCTAATATTCGAAAAGTTCACCTACTGTCTTTGTATGGTTAAAACTTGGTATGATTCTTATTTCAATATTGAACAAGAGAAGATGAGTCAATATTATGTTGACTTTTTGTTTCAATTCAAATTACTTTTATAAAGGACTAGCAGAACCCGCGGCTCCGCTCGCGCTAAAACTGCAAAAAAACTCTAAAATGGTAGGCTTCATACAAACTTTCATCCGCTATTTTACCCACTTATGGGATGAATTTAGAATCACAGAAAACCACTGGAGGGATTTTGATGAAATTTGGTATGGTGATAGCTGGTTATTGGGGTCAACATATAGCATACTTTTTACCGCGGGAAAATACCTAATTTCTGAGAAAAATACAAAATTTGCATTGTAAGAATATAGTAATATGTAAAACCTAAAAATTTGCGTTTTGGTCATCTGAACGTGGACTGAGTCGCGGGTAATGCTAGTATACCTAATATATAGCCTATGCCCATCTGGAATGGTACCTTTCAAATGGTAAAATACTTTTTTAAATACGTATACTGTACATTATGTACACAAAATCATTATTCTCACTCTTTCTTTATAATTGTTGCATAGATTAAATGTACACTTCGACATATAAAATTTAGCTTAGCAATGTTTAATGTAATGCAACTAGTAAATGTTTTCTGGTTTTACCGAGAAATAACTGACATTTCAAAGAAAATGGCTAAAAATTGAGTGTTTTACTACAACTTGTATTTGCAATGAACATGATCTCATAATTTAGGTGCAAATAGTATTATTTTGATAGCAAGTTTAATCACGCTACATGTCGATAAAGCTCTATTGCATGAAATATACACGCAAAAGCATGTTGTTTTAGGCTATTAATACACTATCAATGGAATAGTTAAAGCAATCACATCAATTGCTCGCTAGTGACTAGAGTTTATAAATACGTTTTTGCCATAGTCTAATATTTTATGAAAATCATTATGTATGTATGTACATTGGCATAAAGGCCTATGTTATTTTCGGTTCATAAACTGTAATATATAATATGCAAAAAAATTATACTGTGTCAAAGAGAGATAAACCAATATAGAAATGCACTTTAGCAGTTATTGTATTATTTATTAGTCATCTATACTAATATTATAAAGAGGTAAAATTTGTGAGTTTGTAGATTGTGAGTTTGTTAGGTTGTAATCTCTGGATCTACTGAACCGATTTAGATGAAATTTGGTAAGAAGATAGTCTGAGACCCTGGGAACGACATAGGACACTTTTTATCCTTGAAATCATCCTTTAAGGGGGTGAAAATGGGGATGTAAGTTTGTATTGCGAATCAAACTAGGGAAGAACCCGAGCGAAGCGAGGGTGAGTCGCTAGTTTTATATAAAACTATCTTTTCGTATTATTTCGCGGGATTTATTTTTATTCTTAGTTCCCGACGTTTCGAATGCTTTACAGCAATCATGGAGAGTCTCTCCCGTGACCAAGATTGCTGTAAAGAATTCGAAACGTCGGGAACCAAAAATCAAAATAAATCCGCGAAATAATCCGAAAAGATAGTTTTATTTAAGCGTAGTGAATCAGTACGCATTATATTTTCCGCTAGTATGTATCTAACATATGTATATAGTAATATCATACAATGTGAAATTGGTACGATGTATTAATACGTTTAAAATTATGTTATGAATCCTACTCAGTATAAGAAGCAATTAAGAAATATCTGATGTTAGATTTTAAGAGGCTTTCCATTTGAACTTAATTTGAGTCTGTTACGAGCCTTATCATGTCATAGAGACTCACACGAACTGTGGTATACTTAAGTTTGACTCCTGACCTAGCGTGACCTACTTGTAAAGGTCAGATTTTATATCGAATTATGAAATTTAATTTTTTATTACATAAGCTTGCTTATTTTGCAATGAAAATGAAAACTGTCAAATAATCATTTTATTTTCGAAGAATTTCATTATATTTTATTTAAAATTGTAGGAGTGTATTATTAACATATTTAATATGTGTATTTATATACGACACGTTTGACTGTTTGTAGTGACCCTACTTCTGTGCCAGCGGTCGCGGGTTTGAATCCCGCTGAGGGTATTTATTTGTGTGATGAGTGGGATTGTTTGTACTTCAGTCAAGTGTTATATGTGTAGTGTAGCTAACCATGGAACTAGATGGTGCTGTGTGTTAATATCCCAACATATTTATTTATTTTTCTATATTAGTATAATAAGGGTTAGCTAATGTTTTTTTTCTATATTTTAATGATAAATTAAGCACTTTTTAATTATATCAGTGAGAAAACTTTGTTCTGTTAATTATGATAAAATTGCGAAAACACGACCTTAATACGTTCGTTAGTAACCGCAGTGGCGTACTAAAAGATATATAAAAAATGCCAAAGAACGCTAAGAAAATATAAATAGGGTATACATTTATAATTATTGTAGAGTATTTTTAAATATTTTCATAGACAGTATTTAGTTAGTGCACAAGTTGAGCGATGTTGAAAAATTAACAGGTCAGCGAGCGCCTATTTCTAGACGATTTTCGTTGACCTTGCATAAGCATTATTTCCCTAAGGATATGCAGAAAGTTGGCTTTAATATTAAAATTACATCCATATATTAAGTAAGCAGCCTTCTGAAAATTTTCTCCTTTCTTATTAAAGTAATTTATATGATATCACTTAATAATAATTAGTAATCGAGGCAAAATACACTCTGTTGATTTTATAATGTTACTGTATGTAAAACATTTATACATATAATTAAATTCTAACCGAGTCGAAGCTGTACATTAAATATTTTTTGGAATATCTTATTGAAATAGTCATTATTATCGATACAGAGGTCAAATCTGTATTTTTTAGATTTTTTATGTTTGTCTGTTTGTGAACGCATCACGAGGAAACCACTGAACAGATTTTGATGAAATTTGGTATGATGATAGCTGGTTATCTGGGTCAATACATAGGATACTTTTTAATGTGGGAAAATATCCCATCTCTGAGAAATCTATACTAAACGTTAGAACGTATAACTAACACAATGCTTATTTTGGCGTGACGATAAATAAAAAAAAATTAAAAACATCTGCCCATTTATAGTGCTTCGAAAATCTAAACACAATTTCTTTCAAAAGGAATTTGTCTGTTGAACCAGTAAAGGTGGCTAATAAACTCGAATTTCTCTCATACGTAAAATTCTTGCGTGCAGTCTTAAAATAAAAATACACGTGAGTCCGACCTTTTTAACAAAGCCACTAGAGCCTTTTTTATGGTTCATGGATTTCTAAACATACACTGGATTTTTTTTTAAACTATACTAGTAAATAATTTGCCTTTTAACTAATCGATTAACGTCATAAAAAAACATTGCCACAGTAGTTTTGGAGCTATGATGGAACATACGTAGATTTGTATATACATGGATTGTTAAAATCAGAACACACTAATTACTATACCTTGCTGTGGTCGGGTAAAAAGGTGCTTCGATTTCAACATCATTTTGATAATTATTTTATAAGTGATATGTTATTTAAAATTACACCTTATGTGGATACAAATATTTCATTTATTAAAAAGAATCATGTAATGTTCGTAATTGGCGAAGATATCGTGTAACGTACACCAAAAAAATATATTTAGTCCTAATATTGTCGTACATTCAAAGTATTATATTACTGATTACTCTTTTCTGTCTTGTTATTTTTAACCAACTTCAAAAAAATAGGTTATCAATTCGACATGTACCCATGTATGTAATATTATTGGAATATATTAATTATTAAGGCTTCCATATAATATTCATATCTTAAAGCGTTGTCTCAAAGAAATTGGCAAATAAAAGTGAAAATTGTATCATTGAAATTGCTTTTTTTCCTGAAAGAAAGGAAGAATTTTGAATGGTTAAAATTAAAATTTAAGATAATTCTTTATTAGAAAAGAAAAGCCGCAACAAAAAGCGAAATCTGTACAAAAACAAACTTTGAATCATTTCCTTGTTTCGTCTTACAAACGACTCAGCTTAATTAACTTATGTTTAAATTCCCCAAAGATTACAGTCGGGTTCGGTACTAAATGCAACTTGTTAAAGCTAAACACCCAGAAGCTTTTAACTTATTTAAGGTAATCAATCGGGCTAATGATTCTCAAATAGTAATTAAACAAAACTTATGTGATAAATTATGGCTTGATGAAAAGTTATATGTTTATCATATTACCGTTCATTTATCGCTTACTTTAATTTTTATGGTCTATGTCAGAATAAAAGAATAAAATAATATGTCCAGTTATATTATCTAAAAGCTTACAAATAAGTCAAGTAAAAAATCGGCAACAAAATGTTAGTCTAATTCTATATTTCGATTCGTTTTCATTATTATAATAAATTAATGTTTCTTACAATACTCGTTTATAACGAAAGTTGTTCGATACTAATCTTGAGAACGTCAAGAATAATAACTAAAAGTAAAAACTTGTAATGGCAGTGTTTCGTAAGTGGTGGGAAAGCTTTATTCTAGGAATCTTGATGTTAATTAATAATGTAGATGAAATCCTGCCAATTGACGTAGTAGTAGGGGAGCCCAAGAGGGGATTTTCTGTAGTTACTCGAGCGCGGCAGATTAACATAAACTTTATAGTCGATTTTTGCCTCTTCGGCTTGTGCAAATCGGCAGATTATTGAATTGGACACTTTTCAAGTATTTCTACCTTATCAAAACATTTTTTAAATATTTTAATCGGCTTCCCTAGACGCGCCCCTTTATATAGAAGACTTATATTACGGTGAAAGTACTCAATAGAGTGCAAGGTAACCTCTTTTATGTTAATCTGCCGCGCTCGAGTAACTACAGAAAATCCCCTCTTGGGCTCCCCTACTATAGATTCGTTTAGTTTGAATTGAATAATTGACAGCTTTAAGCCGTTTCAAGATCCGATAATTTCATTATCTCTAAATCTGACATTTTATCTTTCCTCATTTTTAGATATTCCACCTCCACTTACTTATTTGCCACTTTCAGATTTGACATAACTAGATAATTTTGCTTCATCTTGCTTTTTATTCATTTGACAAGGCCATTTCTTTTGAATATTAATTTGTCAAATTTTATAATAATGTAAGTAAGCAGATATTTGATATGAAAATTTAAAAATAGTAGACCCTGTTGAAGGTAATTTTTTTATTTTTTTGCATGCTACGTACAATCATTAAGTGTATATAGTACGAAATATAGAAGTTTATGTTATATCGAGGTGTTATAGGACTTTACAAATAATCACTACTAGGGCAATAAATAGTAAAAAATATATATTTAATTAGTGTATTATAAAGAATATATTGTGTTAGACATTTCTGTTTGTACATGATAAAATGAAAAATAAATATTTTATATATTTTCCTTGTAAATAAATATTCTGAAAACGCTCCGACGTAGCATGTAATGATGTAACGATGTTTATGCCGCGAGACATGCGTATTGATTATATATAGGTAATAGTATATTATGTATCTACTTCATGTGAAAATCGAATCTTCCACTTTTTGAATATATTTTCCTGATATAAAGCAATATTTTATAGTTGACACTTTTTATATAATAATAAGTTAATTTTATCCTTTTATTGTTACAGATTGGGGCCCTCAAAGGCTACTACCTTCTTTCGCATCATGAGGTGCACAAAAGATCGACAGAGCCAAGTCACAAACATCATCACAAATTAATTAACGAGCCCGAGGTAAATATGAGAAAAGACAAAATAAACCGATAAAATAACTTTTAATTTAAAGACCCACATTTCTGGGCAGTGGCCACCGCAAATATTTGCCAAAGTCATTACTGGCTCAACTCACACTGTTCGGCGAATTTTGTCTTGAAAGGCCACGATGTTCCGGACGAGAAGATATTGCGTAGCTTAACGATGTCCAGTCAAAATAGATTCGTTGATTGACCTCTTTCTGAAAGTTGGACGAGTTACAAACTAGGTAACTAGTTGTACAGTTTGTCCCAGGTGTATACATATTCGTCCACAACTTCGTCTTCGATTAAAACTACGAGTAGAGTGGATGCAACATGGACATTCGACGTAATTTTAGTCTTGTTCATATATATTATTAGACCAATTCGCTCAATAGCTTGATAAACTCAACATATGTAGGTCATCGAGCATCGTGACAAGGTCTGAGATGATCTTGGCCATAATCAAAAACGTTTATTTGCCGTATATTTTGATGTCTTATAGTCCGTTAGAGTAAAGGTCTTAAAAGATATCTTCCAAGACTTGTGGCAGACAGCTTCTGGGAGTGGTGGGGGAGCTCAGTAGTGTACTCGCGAAGCCAAGAAACGCACAGGAAGGTGGCCCGCTTCGGTGGGCGGTGGAAGGCGGCCTTCTTCGGTGGGCGGTGTACCATGCGTGTTGCTCCTGGTACTTCTCTGATAGCAGAGTGGACCGTGGAGCAACCCCATGGTTGTTGTGGTCTGCTTCGGCAGACCTGCCGTCGGGGCGTCGTAGTTGAATGCGTAAGCGATCCTGCGACGCCCCATTAAGACGGGGGAAGGTTTTGTTGGGTTTTAGTGGGTAGTACTGGCTTCGCCGGTGAGTCCCACACTTCGTGCGTAAATGCATTTCCCAACGTTAAAAAAAAAAAGACAGCTTCTGGGAAGTAATATCATGTCCCTGTTGCACTCCTTCCTGCAAGTCTTAAGTTTAAATCTATGTTTAAAAATAGAAATAAATGAATAATTGATTAAAGATTGTGTATGTATTCACCATGTTTTAAGATTAGTCATTATAAAATAATGTTTATTAAAGCAGGATTCTAAATCATTAATCTAGACATGTTATATTTTTTGAGGGTACAATTAATATTTAAAAATGGAATTTATTATTCAAAAAATAAAATTAACATTACGTTTAAGGCATACATAATGAAAATATGAAAATCGGCGTGAAGGAACGGTTAAAGTTATTTTGTACCAAAATAAGGATATATCTCATGAGATGTATGTACGTTATGAGACAAAAACATGACAGAATGAGGGTACGAGTTATTTGAAATGGCAAAAATATTAAGCGTGCGCAGGAAATTTTGTTAGAACTTAAAAAGATTAAAATAATAGAAACATTTTACCCTTTTAAGTGATTATGATACAGGTTTATAATAGCAGCTAAGGCTTTCAGTCTCGTTATATTTACGAGTCCCAGGGAAAAAAATTGAGACACGATACGGTCTCGTAATTCCGGGGAAAAAAGTAGACTTTCGAGACTATTCCAAAAATATATTTCATACTCATAGGCTAAGCATTTGGGCAGTCAATACTAGATATTTCAATAATGTTCTCCATTAATCATATTGTTACAAAGTCAAATTAACAATTATTATTTATGAGATTTTTTTTTCATTTTTACAGCAAGCAGTAAAAATCAAAGAAAGAGCATTTAATGGACTTTCAGACGAAAGAGAAACTGCTTACTTTTAAAAAAAAATCTCTCTGATTCTACGCTTGTAGAGGGCATAGATATTACTCGTAGATAGTTATAGCAATGGTTTAAGTAGGTATTTCCCTCCGTCGTCTTATCCCAAGTTTTACTTTACAGTGCTGCCACGTAACTTTGAATAAAAAAATACTGGTGGCTTAGTAGATTTTTGAATGATAATTGTTATTTTACTTAAGTCTCAAAAGTCTTGTTATTCCCGAGATTGGAGTTAGCAGTCTCTAGTCACAAAAATAGGAAAAAATCGTCTAGATTCGAAATTTTCGAGACCGTGACTCCCGGAATGAAAGCCCTAATAGCAGCATATTGAAATAAGATTTTATACCACCTTAGAATTAATGTAAAGTACATCTGTATTTTTAAAATTGTATATTGATAAAGTACCTCACTAACGAATAAAAATAAATTCTTTATTCTTCTATCCGAAATGCACGTATAAAAAGGAAATATCTCCCACTCACTGACTAATTATATTACGAATTCTTAAAAACTTCTAAAGCTTAGATCATGTTTATTCAGATGTATCTATTTGTGGAAATTTACAGTTAGGGGAGTAAAATGGGGATTGGGATGTTTAGATAGGGAATGAATTTTGTTTGAAGCTTCTATATTTGATGGAAAGCTGATGTAAAATTGAGTTCAGATATGGCTTTATAAAAATTTTGAGATTTAAAAAGACTTTTTATAACAATTTATAAAGATCATAATATGACCGAAGTTGTATACAACAACTGGTACCCAATACATAACATGTAGACTAAGAATCTATAAATATAATAAAAACGTGTTGCTGGTTGTTTGTAAGCCCACAAAACCATCTAAAAATCTTTTGTCTGTCTAATTATACCCGGTAGTACGCACGATTCGGTTGAAAGAGAATTTGGAACGAAGAGGGAAGCTTAAGGGCTTAAAAGGCAATAGGGTTTCCGTGCCATAGAAGATACAAGAGAAAAAAATGTACTAAATAACTTGATCAATATTAGCAATGCCGAATCATTAATATAATTATTATCATAACATCATCTGACGTCGATGCCTAAAACTGTTCGCCATTCCAACTAATTCCATTTGTCGTGTTATTATCACTGAATCTCTGAAACACATATAGATAAGTTATTACTTAGCTGAATTCGGATTATAGGCTTTCCCTTTGACACACAAACGCGTTTTCCAACAAAATAACATAGTAATCTGATCGTATATCAAATTGCAATGGGACATAGCTTAGTGTTAGCGAGATATTTGATAGCAGCAACAGCTAGAGCCTAATTGAAACATGTGTTAGACTGAGGTATGTCAGATTGATTGCAATCGTATACAATGTACGGTTTTGTAAATTAGCACTGATTTGTAATTATTTTAGTTGATGGGTTTTTAATTAAGTTTGTATGTATTGTATTCAGCCCTTTTTAACGTCCCACTGCTGGGCACGGGCCTCCCTCCAGTAGGAGGGGGATCAGGCCATAGTACACAACCCTGGCCAAGTGCGGGTTGGCGGATTTCACATGGCTTTTGAAAACTTGCTAGGTTCTCTCAGACATGCAGGTTTCCTCACGATGTTTTCCTTCTCCGTTGTGTATTATTAAATAACGGTGAGGAAAACAACGTTAATTAAGTATATTGATACTTAAATAGTTAGCGACTTTTAAGTCTCAAACGAAGAAGATTACAAGTTGATCACGTGAGGCAAACATTTTCCAATTTATTGGTTGTACAATGGATGTTTTTCTCGGTGATATATTGTTGCCACCCAACTTATCGGTTATTAATAGGAGAGTTTAGCTTGCTGTTGTAGTTTCACTCTGAAAGAAATGAAAAAGAATTCTTTATTGTATCGTTACAAAAAATATCTATTCATGTATATATTAAAATTCGGATAAGAAACTTTTTCATCTAGCGAGGGAGGCGTTGAGGAAAATAACTTATAAATATAGGCTCTGACCCGTGTCCCTCTGATAGGAAGGGATGACCGCGCAGTAAACTTTTTCATAACCTTTTAATAAAGAAACAATAGGTTTTCTGATTTGTTTGTTTCGCTTATGGAATAAGATGTTTTCTAGGCACGGACGGCGACTGATTTGTATGCAATATTTGAGGAGCAACCCTTACATATTAAAGTTGGAATATACGCTTGATCTTACAAGATAAATCTAACATTATTAGATACTGAAGTTAATTTGATTCGTCGTTAATATTAATGTCTTATAATATTTTTTTAGATTTGTGTTTAAAAGATAAATGGTTTCCGATATGCTGTTAGAGCTATTTTAAATTAAGTTGTTTACGTTAAGAGAACAACATAGGCATTAATACTTTCTTAGTATTAGGTGAATATTTGACATTTTAAATAAAACCATATTTTCGGATTTTTAAGCGGCTTTACTTTGATTTTTGGTTCTCTACGTTTCGAATGTTTTACAGCAATCATTGTCACGGGAGTAACTCAAATCTCTCAATCCCTCGGGGCAGAGAGGGAGACACTCGGTCAAAAATCCGAAAGCATTAAGTTCAAATTATTTAATACTTTAGTGATTTTGGCAGTCTATTATGTATTTAGTATATGAACTTAAAACATGTTTCGTTTCGTAAGATGAAAGGAAACTTTTAAAACTGTCTATATATAGAAAAAAAGATATCTACGTAAAATATTTGTAAACGAGGCATATTTGCTTGACGCCAAAATGTATATAATACGTGTGAAACGTGAGACTAACGCAAAACCCTCTAAAATAAGAATTTGTGTTGCTAAGCATATTAAGGCCTATCCTATATTGTCTTGTTATTTCGGTTCTATGTTAAACTCTTATAGCATTGAAAATTTGATGGTAAATTAGGTTTTTGAAGACACACAACCTTGCCGAGACGAAATTCACTAACATTTGCAATGTATGACAACTGTTTATAATATTTTATTTATAACTTTAACCTTTCGTAATCGTTCCTAAAACAAGTGTTGTCCTCTGTCATACTATAAAAATTTGGCGAAAATAAAGAAAATTTTATTCACAAACGTATATATATATATATATATATATATATATATATAATATGTCTGCCTGGGACAAATTTTACCGTCTGACCGGCAGAGTTCATGTTAAAAGCGACTGGAAGCCCAGCTAAATTCCGGAAAATCTTTTTGCCCACCTGTGGACGTCTCATCTGAGACGGTCTTTGATCCTCGCTTTTAGGGGACTGTATTATACATCGCTAGATTGTTTTAATGTCATCTTATTATCTGTATCAATATGCACTATATTATCGAATATAATTTTATATTTTATCATTTTCAAGGCGTATAATATTCAGTCTAGCGAGTACTAATACTAACACTAACTTTGTTTAAGCACAACGCATTAGAGCGTTGTGCTAACAAGATCGCTAATAAACTATTTGAGCTGTTTAATGCGCTATATATTGCATATTGACTGCCGGTTTATTAATTATAATAGGAATTCTTATGTGAAGCATCACAAAATTATTATGATATATATATTAATTTCAGCTCGCGTACCGAAATACTATGTGATAAAATTAAGTATAAAGGGTACTTAAAAATAAGTTTTTCAAGATTTACGCTATATATAAGTTTATTTCTAACAATCAAAATATGCACCCATGCTTTCGATGCATCTCTGCCAGTGCAGTGATAATTTTTCAATGTCCTGCTTGTAGAAGCCAGGTGTATGGGAGCCAACAAACTCTTCAAAGGCATTTTGTACTGCCTCTCGGGGATTGATTCTTTTCCTGCCAAGAAGTTGTCCAAATTTTGGAACTGACTGAATTTGAAAATAGAACTCTATCCTTTTAAAATAAAATCCATTTGAATTTAGAATTTATTGTCGGCAATTCATGAATTGCGTTTTAAATGGCCAGTAATGTAAAATAGCAACGTTATAGGTAAAGATCAATAAAGATTATAAAGAAGAATTATTAGTAGTTTTATTTTCAGGAATGAATCGGTTTCATAAGTTATTTTTGTCTATAAGTGTAAACATTCTCAATACTTATTATTCTCATATATGAGGGCATGTGAAACATTCGGAATAGTATAATTCGTAGATATATTATATGATCTACAACCAAAAGCAAGTATCTATTTCGAATCCTTTGATCATGTAAATAGAATATCTCGATATTGATTCCTAGTCTATCGGTTTGCCTTGAAGCATTGATGTGAGTGGATACTTAGATACAAACTTCTGTCTAGAAATACTTTTCTAACATGAATTATTTATACTTAAGAGAGAAATTGCATAAAAGCGTTATTATTTAAGCACCTATTGAAGGGACCCTTTCATTTCATATTAATCACTTAAGTCCTAAAAACGATATAACTATAAAGAAAGTTTGTTGAAAATTCGGCACAATGCCTTTAGTCAACTATGGGATGGAAGAATTTAGAAAATTTTCGAAATAACTAAATTTTATTAATATATACTTACTAGCTTTTTTTATCTATTTTTATTTAGGGATTTTCATCCTTTTAGGGCATGCCAGTACCATGGTATCTTAACGGTTAACCTAAGTACAACATCACAAAGCTTACTAGCTATGCCAGCACGGTAGGTTTCTTTGATCAAGTCAATTCTATCAAATAATCCAGAATATGAATTATCAAAGTTTCATTCAAATATTATATAAATTATTATTAAGTTTATAGAAATTCATATAAAGATATCTTAACATTGACCCAAAATTGAAAAATATGTCAGTGTACAAAAATCTAATAAATAAATAGTTTCGATTTATAAGTAATTTTCGTGCTCTTTTTATCCTTTGTTCATGGAAACTCTTTTTCCTGTGAAGAATATCCTATTCTCGTCTTTAGAACGCAAATATCTACACCAAATTTCTTGAAGATTATTTTCATGAATAGTCAATGGTATGGATATTAAAGTACAAAAGATTACAAAACAAAGTCACCCTCCGCGTCTGTCTATCTGTTTGAACGCGATAAGTTCAAAAACTACCGAACAAATTTTCGTACGGTTTTCACCAATGGATGGAGTGATTCATGAGGAAGGCTTAGGTGTATAATTATTTGGGTTTTGTGTTAATTGGCTTAAATATGACGATGACTGTTGAGGATTTCGGAAAAAAATATGCCGACTGGGAGCTTTACTGGCGTGCGCTGCGTAAACTTTTGCACGCAGCAAATGTTCTAATAAATTGAAAAACATAAAAATTACTACAAAAAAGTCCGTGATAGCATATGTCTTATCTTTTAAGGTGGACCAAAATAACCGTTTTTATTACGGAACTAGCATTCCTCGCGGCTCCGCCCGCGTTCAAGTGACCAAAAACCAAATTCTTAGGTTTTACATATTAGTATACTCTAACATTGCACTTTTTGTATTTTTTTCAGAAATGAGATATTTTCCCGTGATAAAAAAGTATCCTATATGTTGACCCGGATATCCAGCTATCACCATACCAAATTTCATCAAAATCCCTTCAGTGGTTTTTCTGTGATGCGGTAACAGACAGACAAAAATTCTAAAAACTATAGATTTACTATAGATTCGGCTTAGTTACAATTTTATTATATGTATAGATTATTATTCGCACCTACGGAAGCACCCTAAGTCGCTAGTTTACATATAAAATACTGTCTCCTGTGAGTATCTACCTTACCATTTGTCAGTATGACCTTCTCAATCATCAAGCCACATAATAGATATATCTGCATTCATCGGCTAAGTGGACTTCCTATTACGTCGTAATTAGAGGCTATGCGTTGGCTAATCGCGTTTGTAACTCGATCATCCCTAACTGACTGATGTATCGACAGTACGACATATGAGACAAGACTTTAGGAGGTAGGATAATAGTAGACGTTAGAGACAACACGTTTGACTCAGTTTGTGCCAGTGTAGTTTTGTATTAAATTTAATCAAAATCTGTCCAGTGGTTTTCTCGTGCTGCGTTCCCAAACAGACAAAAATTCTAAAAACTTATAGATTCGACCTCTGTGTCGATAATAATATCTATTTCAATAAGATTTTCCAAAAAATATTTAATGTACAGATTCGGCTTAGTTACAATTTTATTGTATGTATAGATTTATTTAGTTTAGTTATAGCCTATCAAAATAATAAACCACTATTCATTTAATAAGAAAGAGGCCATGTTTGTTGGAATAACAACATATTTCTAAGATAAAATCCATAAAGTAAAAATAAATAAATAGGAAGACGTTATATTTAGTGTGAAAAAACTTTGAACCTTACTCCATTGTTGTGCTATGGAACTTCGATACAAAACGTCTACTTGAACAGTTAAACGCGAACAAATTTTCTTTATAAATAAAATGCTTAGTATATAAACTTCTAAGGCGATCGAAGGAATTGTGCTGGTATTGAAACGACTTAAACTGTTTTTATGACGAATGTTTTCTTTATACTTGTTTTAATTTTGTTGTACTTCTCCTTCTGATGTTAGAATGAATTTACATAAAATAAAATTAAAAACAACGTTTTCGTTTCTGCTGTTGATAAATCTGGAATAAAACTACTTTTACCGACTTCTAAAAGGAGAAGTTATTCATATCAGTTGTATATATTTGTGTGTGTGTGTGTGTGCTCGCAATATGTACATATTGTAAATGCGAAAGTTTGCATGGATGTTTGTTACTCAATCACGCCAGAACGTCTGAACGGATTTAGATGAAATTGGGCACAGAGGTAGATTATAGTACAAAGATTACTTTTTATCCCGGAAAATTGTACGGGTCCCGTGGAATAGATTTGTTTTTGTTTTTCACTAGGTGCGAACCCAAGCGAATCAAGGGTGAGTTGGTAGTATTATAATCAATGAACTAAATAGGTGTAGGTACCTAATAAGGATGAGAAAATATCGTCTAAGTAAAAATATAACCAAATCTATACATATAATAAAATTGTAACTAAGTCGAATCTGTACATTAGATTTTTTTGGAAAATCTTTTTGAAATAAACGTTATTATCGATACAGAGGCCGAATCTATAGTTTTTAGAATTTTTGTCTGTCTGTCTGTCTGTCTGTCTGTTACCGCATCACAGAAAAACCACTGGAGGGATTTTGATGAAATTTGGTATGGGTGATAGCCGGTTATCCGGGTCAATATGTAGGATACTTTTTACCGCGGGAAAATATCTCATTTCTGAGAAAAAATACAAAAACTGCTATGTGAGAGCATACTAATATGTAAAACCTAAGAATTTGGTTTTTGGTCATCTGAACGCGGGCGAAGCCGCGGGCAATGTTAGTCATTAACAAATATAAAGTTGTCCACGTATGTTTTTCGCCACAGCCAAGTGGGCTCTAGAGCTAATAAAACTCCAAGGCGTGGCGCACGGGTCTTTCTCATGTTGATCAGCACCCTACATAATAAATGGCTCTCTATTAACCCCATTATGTAGCAAGTCTCTTAATGAACCGGTGCCTGACCTATTTTAATTTTTATCGTTTTAAGTCCCGTTATGACTGTACATAGATACTCTTTAAATATTATGACAAAACAATTATTTATTAGCTTAAAATGTACATCAACTTCAAAATTGTCTTAAAAGTTAGTTTTTTCTTTAGGGATGGTTTAGATTTTTCTTTTAAAATCATAAAACTCATGATTTACAATCGAAAATTCAGGATTTATAATTATTGTCAAAGATATCGCTTAACGTACGCAAAAATAGAGCTTTTTCTCCATTTTAAAGTACGTCAGAAATAAGAAAGTGTAGGTGAATTATAAAGCCAGTATGGTTATTATTGATGATCATTATAACGATTTAGTTAGATATTTGGATCTTAATTTATACAAACACTATTGAACTCACCCTCGCTTCGTTCGGGTTTGTCCCTAGGTACCTGCGTTTTTATTTTTTACGGTTAGTATGGAATAGATAGACTATATAATCTATATACTCGTACATAGGTATGATGAGTTTTATATCCTTTACTTGAGAAATGTTTGATTCCCCATACACTTCTACCCTCCTTTTCACCCCCTTAAGGGATGATTTCAAGGGTCAAAACTATCCTATATCCTTCTCAGGTTTTCAAACTATCTCCATATCAATTTTCATCGGTTCATACCGATTTAGATTGGTTTAGCCGTTTAGTCGTAAAAAGGTAACAAAGAAACAATTAACAAACAGAATTACTTTCGCATTTATAGTATTAGTATGGATATTATAGGTATAGGATTGCAATTCAGACTTAACTATCGGCTAAAAGTTTGGAGGATTTTAGGGATTTTTTAAAGTTTTTATAACGCTAAGTTTCTTATTATCTTACACACACACATACGAACGACACACGCGCACACGCATTTTTTTTATAATTTCTTATTGCTTTTTGTTTTCATTGCGTTTTTTCTCTGACTCCTGTAGAGGTTAACTGGTGGAATAATCCTCTTGCCTTGCTCCCGCTCAACACCCTAGGGAGCAGGGTGTAACTGAAAATCAGCGCTGCTTGAGATTTCGGTCTAGCAGCAATAGCTGAGTTATTACTCTTTGCCATAAGGTACTTTAAGCTTTACTGATTCTGTTAACTTCTTTTACTCTTTTTTATGGTAATAAATACTTTTTTATTTATTTATTGAAATATAATGTTTAGTACTCGTAGTTATTAATAATAATATGACTCTATTGTTCCACTTAAATCTAATAAGTGGACTATTGATCTGCTTTGAGACAAAGGATTCCCCAATAGATCCACTATTTGTTGACTCCCAACAAGAAAGATCCGAGCCGTATGACTTTTTTGCGTAAATCTGTTTAAACCCTTTCGGACGCGCCACAGACCTTCCCTTTATTAGTTTAGGACCCTATTACGTTACGGTGTATAAGCACAAAGAGGCTTTATTAAACCTCATACGTGCCTGCTCGTTTTTACTAACGGCGACCTTATGGTCTAAGCGTGATACGAGTTATTTCTGTTTATATAACTTAATTATTAGGCCTATTTGTATCTTAAAATTAATTTAAAGGTATATAATTGGGTAATTTATAAGAAAATTTAAATTTATTATAATTTTGTAATCGACTAGCGACTCACCCTCGCTTCGCTTGGGTTCGTCCCTAAGTAGGTTTTAACGGTTAGTATGGAATAGATAGAGTATAAGTTATATGATATATAGCCTATAGCCTTCTTGAATAAACGGGCTATCTAATGGAAAAATAATTTTTCAAATCGGATTAGTAGTTCCTGAGATTAGCGCGTTCAAACAAATAAACAATCTCTGTCTCTTTATAATATTAGTATAGATTATACACAATTTCTTTTTTTTATTTAGTTATTTAATTTTGCTCGCATGAGATGCAAGGCGATGATAAAAGATAATTTATGTCCGTCCAAATTGTGCGATCTAATTAATGGTTTTTAAGTGAAACAAACAGACAAACAGATAAACAGATTTACTCTTACATCTTACTAATATTATAAATGTTTAGATGTTTGGATGGACGTTTGTTACTCAATCACGCCAGAACGGCTGAACGAATCTGGATGAAATTTGGCACAGAGATAGATTATAGTCTGGAATAGCGCATCTAGGCTTATTTTTTATCCCGGAAAAATGAACGGATCTTGTGGGATAGTTTTGTTTTTCTAGAAAACGAAGCGCGGGTGAGCCTCTATTTCATAGTATAAATGTGGATACTTCGTAATAAATCTTAACGGTCTTTACAAACCAGGCACGTCTTAGACTTAAATTGTATAATAACTGTTAAAATTAAAACAATGCAGATTAAAAAAAAAACTGGTAAACTCTAGCTCCAGTAAAAAAAATCTATCATAGATCTTCTGAAGGGAAATATTAAAATAATAAACGTAGTTAGGTTTTTTGTCGCGACAACTATGTCAGTGTGTATTTACACAGCTGAACGTATGCGTACTAACAAGCGCCGTTAAAACAATATGGAAGCGGTGTTTGTTAGGAAAAAAGTGATTTTATCAACGTATACCCGGATTTGGGAAATATTTTCTGTTTGATATATCGCCGTGACGTTTTCAAGTATCTAATATTTTTCTCTGTCTCATATTTTTTCAAGTGTATAGGTATAAGATATTAAATTCCTCGAAATTGAAGACGTGGGTAATATATTTTGTAGGTAGGTGTAAGTTAAGTATTTATATGATCAAGGTTATTATAACTTTACAAAGGACACTACAAGTCGATGAATAACTAAGTAAGCTCTTAATAAAATTGCTTTAATGACACCTACACTATTATGGCATATTTTTAACGTTTGATTGATGCTGTGCATCTTCTTCTCAATCTTAAGATTTATAAGTTTTATTTTTTAAATCCATTTTTGTAATAGTTAACAATATTATTAAACGACTTCCAAAAAGGAGGAGGTTCTCAGTTCGTCGCATTCAACTACGACGCCCCGACGGCAGGTCTGCCGAAGCAGACCACAACAACCATGTGGTTGCTCCAAGGCCCACTATGTTATCAGAGAAGTACCAGGAGCAACCCGCATGGTACAACAACCGCCCCCCCCCCCCCCCCCCCCGTCGAATAGGGCCACCTCCCACCGCACTATTGACCCCTCCCACCACGACAAGGTGAACACACATACATTCGGTCAAAAGGTATACTTCCCAGGTGATCCCATATAAATTTTATCGCAATCGGTCGAATGGTTTTTAAAAACTTTACAAATTACCTGCTTATTACGTCTACACTAAAAATGGAAAAATAAAAGCTTTTAAAAAAGAACCGACTTCCAGGCGCTAAAATTTCAAAAATAACTAAACGAAGGTTTTCATTTAGGACCCAATCAGATATTTTCGAAGTCCATCGATCGATTATTATCAATTGATACTTGGTTTGTGTTCTATAGAAACTAAAAGATTTTAACACTATATTTCATTTAATATATAGATAACGAAGTGCAAAAGAGGACGGGAAAAGTATAACGATGCAGCGACGTTTTTATTCAATTACACTGGGACAAGACAAACACTGTCTTTGTGCCGTTCGTATGTGGTTATGGTATATCTAAAGCTTTTTCCTAAAGCTTTCCCGCCTGCTTAAATAATTATGTATACAATTATGTGCATTTACATTTTTATATGTGGTAATTGTATTATTGCGAAAGCGAATATATTATGTAATCTAGTTAAGAATTCCTTGTTGTTGTTGTAGGACTGTGATACTGGCTTCTTTGTCAAAGGTTTTTGGTTTGATTTCCAAACAAGATCATTGTTTATTGTCGAACATATGAAAAACTTATGCCAATTTGATGAGGAGGGCGAGACGTTAGTGTACGTAATTGAGTATAATACATTCTTAGATTTACGCGAATATTTAACATTTTAAATAAAATTATCTTTTGTGAGAGACACCGAGGCTCTCCCATGACCATGATTGTGGTGAAGTATTCGAAACAAGAATTATTAATAAATCTAAATAGATAGTTTTATTTTATTTGGTATAATAATTATATACAAGATTCCTTGTATATTACTATATAAAATATTTACCATTTAAAGTTATTTATGAATACAGTTCTTGCAATACAGCTTATGCGAGTGCAGAGCTAGGGAATTCATTATCATTTGTATGCATATAATTATGTCAATTAAGTTTTTTTTTACAGAATATTATTCCATTTCTTGCTGATTTGCATTACGTAAATTATGCAATAGAACAATCTTGCAAATATCAGATTTTAAACGTAACTGCAAGACTATACTAGACTGAATAGTACTCTAATTAAATATTTTATTTTTATTTTAGGTCTAAAAGTTAAAGTGAGTTAAATATGAATTTGTGCTTATGTGAAATGAATGTTTTCTACTTTATATTTAACTTATTATTAGGTAACGAACTGCGCTGAGCGCTGCGGTGGAGTTTTTATTGAGTTACATTGCGACAAGACAAATAATGGGTATGTCAGTCTCTCATATGCGATTGTGGTGTAGTCCCCGGCTTTACCCACTGTTTAGTTCAGACTTTAACATATTAAAAGCTTTTTGTATAAGTATGCATTAATTTATTATTGAATAGCGACTCACCCTCGCTTTGCTCAGGTTCATCCCCAGGGTACGTTTGACACTTAGTATGGAATATATTATGTTTTAACAGTTAATATAGCTATTCGGGGTGAAGAAAAATCCAACAAAACAAAGATCATAAAAATCGGTCCAGCAGTTCTCGAGTTATAAGTGTTGTAACAAAACCGGCTTTGTTTTAAATATATAGACTAGTTATACGCCTTCGTTCTCATCAGGCTCATTTTAAGTAACTTTTAGCAACAAAACATTCTTATTGATGATATTCTACGGGAATCGCTCGTATTCGATTAAAAAGATTGTCACTTTACGTTCAGAAAGTGTGTCCTCGCAAAATTTTGTTTAAAGAAACCAAGAAACATTTTTGCATATAAAATTATTAGTAAATTATACGATATAAATTATAGATTAAAGATACTTACGCCAATTTTCTGCTCTTCTGAAAGCTATGTTCCAACTGACCAGATTTTAATGATATTTATTTATTTTACAATTTAACTAAAATTTACAAAAAGTTACTGTCACGTTAAATGTTCTTGATAATAATATTCTATGTATACTTACTTTCTGGCCATACGTTTTACATGCCATACTATAATTTTATTTAGTTTACAATTTCATGAGTTTTAATTTTTTTACGTAGAACCGTAATTCTTTTACATAACATCGTCTATCCTGAGACCAGCCGGAACAAACAGATAGACAGACAAACAAACATTTTAATAATTGTTTTTTTTCTGTAGGTGTATATACTACCATAATATGCACTTATTAAAAAGCTGTTATTTTGACATTACAAACAGACACTACAATTTTATTTATATGTATAGATTTATAACGTACGCATTTTATTTCTCTATCATTTACAATGTTATAAAATATATGTCCATGTAGAAATAAATCGTCAGATGATAATTGCTTGCCTTTTCAATGTGTTGTATTCCTTTGGATAGAAATTACCCTATTGTGGCGGCACTCGCGAGAGCAATGTTCTGCGAACGGACGCGGTCATTCTCGTGTAAATACAGGGTTATTTTCTCTATAACTTCCTCAATAGAGTATAATGAAAATAGCGAATAGGCGTGTTGTTGGTATTTATAAAATGTAATTTAAATTCAGACTTTAATTAGTGACTTTTGATAACTAGTTCTATTGGTCTATCGATTCTCTGGTAAGATGTAAATACACGTATGTAGCTATATAAATGAGTAATATTCCATGATATTTTTTTTCAAGTTACTTGCATAAACCAGATTAATGCAAAAAATTATTTGAATGTCAAGGGATTTCGATATATTAAAATACTAGCGACTCGCGCTCGCTTCGGTCGGATTCGTCCTTAGGTACGTTTTAACTGTTAGTATGGAATAGATAGACTTTATATTATGTACATACATGTATTAGTATAAACACAAGTATGATGAGTTTTATATTCCTTACTTGAGAAATGATTGATTCCCGATATAAACTTTCATCCCCTTTTTCAATCAAATCTCCCCCTTAAGTGATAATATCCGGGATAAAAACTATCCTCAATCCTTCCTAGAGTCTCAAACTATCTTCATACCAAATTTCATCTAAATCGTTTCAGCGGATTTTTAGTTTATCCATTACAAACAAACTCAGAAACTTTACCTTTTTGTAATATTAGTGTAGATTTTACAATATATAGAATTGAAACACACTTTTTGAATCTGTATTTAATCACAACCTGTGATCGCCAGTTAAATGTTTCTTGTCATTTTCTACCATTTTACGCTTTTGTCTATATTATCGACAACGAACTTCACGCTATTTAATGTAATTTCCGGCAATTGTATAGAATCTAAGGAGACTGGTATCTAAGATTGTCTTGTCTAAACAACGAGGATGTCCCGTTTGCAACGCTTTGGGCGCTAAGAATTGGCCCATTGTTCATTGGCACCGCACGTACCGACCCGAGTGCCGCTAAAATTTTATTGTGAATGGAGATTTTTATTTTCTCTCTGCTGTATTTATTATTTGTAGAAAAATGATTTTAAATTTGATTTTCTTTGGGATGCTCCCATTTTATATTTATACCTATTGAATATAAATGGAGTATAATGCTTCGCTTCGAATTTTTGTCCTCAATGAGCAAGGGTCTACAGAGTACTAAATTGTTTAACGTATTCTGACTTATCTTCTGTAGTATCTGCAGTTTCGATCTTTTAATTTTTTTATCTATATAAACAAAAATGATATTTATATTATATATTTATAGACAATTATGTAGGTACTCGTAAATGCCAACTTTTTAAAGGTTGTTAAGGGGAATATAGTGGAAAAGTTTTTCCAAATTTTTTTTAAGGATCATTGGGAACTACGGAAATAGCTTATCTTTTAAACTTTTTGAATACACTTGAAGATTATAAGTACATACATTTAATATAGACATGCAACGTCTGTCAGGTCTATTAGTTCTAAATAAATGTATTTAATTTTATTTGTATATAATTTTACATACATACATTTATTTTTATCAGGTAAAATGGTTCGAGCAGCAACGTGAAAAGAGAAGAATCAAACGAGACTACAATCCGTATGATGGATCCTTATGGTCGCAAATTTCGCGACGTTTACCATCTCATCGGACGAGGCACAGAGCAATTAACCCTTCACCTTTCTTTCCAGACCCGTTGTATAAGGAACAATGGTATTTGGTAAGTAAACTTCATCTACATAATTCGTTGGCTCACTAGTACAAGGTTCTATGTTACAATTTTAGTACTTATTTAGTTTTTAATGCTACAAAGTTCTATGTGTCATTAGCTACAGTTTTGCAAAAACAAACCATTAGATAGCGGCACTATAACTACAAAATATTCAATTTTACATAGTTATATGTTGTTTTTTTTTACGATAACAAAATAACGAAGTTCTATGTAAAAATTATTAAACTTCATTAAAATTAACATAGAACCTTGTAATATGCCTTTTAATGTGCCAACGAATTATATCATGTATGGATATAGAGATTCCTTAGTTAGATTTAGTGAAATACCATTTCTGGGTTCATATAATGATATCTAGTCAGTTAAGACCTATATATGTATGCATTTATTATAGAAGAATATTGTATTTATCAGTAAAATGACATGATCAAGGAAATCTTGATTTGGATACTGCTACACTCTTTTTGGTTTTTATTTACTTTTTGTAATTAATATAAATAATTCTTGTTTAGTGGTTATTCAATTCTTACAATAATAAGAGTAATTTCGTATATAAACAGTCTGACAAAGACAAAAGTACGATGTTAAAGATAGCAACCCACCACCATCATCCCGCGGGTAAAAGAGAATTTAGTGTTAGGTCGTCACTATAAAAAATAAGCCCACACTACAAAGTACATATTATATAATTATATATATTTTTTAATCTGTGATAGGAAAATATATTAATTATCTTTTCAGTTGTTTTTGTAAAAATAAAAGATAATATTTAAAAAAAGACATAAAAAAAAATCTATTGGTTTGTAACATTTTAATAAACAACATGAGGTTTTTTTCCTTATATTTGATTCGTTATTTTTCAAGAGTTCCATGTAAACAGGTCTATTTTAGTTTTACCACTTGTGCATAGACTCTCGTTAAAGGTAGGTATTTCTCGTTTACTTTTGCAAATTTTCTGCTTTTTATTTTTAAATGTTTGTTAGTAACGTGACTAATTATTATTATGACTCAAAAATTGTATTAAAACAATCTTACGTTTAGCTTTTTCGACAGAATGGTGGCGCAAAAGATGGACTTGATATGAACGTAGCTCCAGCGTGGCAAAAAGGTTATACGGGTAAAGGGGTAGTAGTATCTATCCTCGACGATGGTATACAAACAAACCATCCTGATCTTGCGCAAAATTATGTAAGTAAAAATGTGGTGTGATTTAAAATTGCTATTAATCTATATATATAAAAGAAAGTCGTGTTAGTTACTTCGCTTATAACTCAAGAACGGCTGAACCGATTTAGCTGAAAATTGGCAGGGAGGTAGTTTAGAGCCAGGAGAAGGACATAGGATACTTTTTATCCCGTTCGACCGCGTTCCAATTTTTATGATATTTTAATTTTTGGATTTCTCTTAGTCCGGAATAGGTAAGTATTAAAACATATAATTAAAATGTGAGAAAGAAAGATTTTTTCTTTTTATATATCTATTTAAAACGTACCTAGCGACGAACCCGAGCGAAGCGAGGGTGAGCCGCTAGTAATAAATATAAAAGGCCTCTTTATTTACTTAATAAATATCATAATACAAATCTATAAATTATTAATAGATATTAATCACAAATAATCATTTCATTTTAAATCAAAAACATGCAAAATATTTTTAATTATTTATAAATAGTGCAAATAATATTTATATAGTTTTTTTTACATTTACGTTTGTGTAACTCAAATTCTCTAATTTATTAATAGATATTATCACAATTTATCAAATCATTTTTAAATGAAAACTTGGAATATATTTTTATTTTTTAATAAAGTGATGTAAATAATAAATAATTATTTAAATTGATTTGTTTTTTTTTAACACAGATTGTAGAGGCGTAAGAAAATGTAAAATTACTATTCTGTACAATAATAATTATGAAAATTCAAAAAATATAAATTTAAAACCTTTTGAAGAACTTAGAGTTATTATTTATTTTGTTTTAAATTTAATATACAATTAACAATAATAAATAAGATTTTTCTTCAATAGGATGCTCTTGCCTCTACCGATATTAATGGAAATGATGATGATCCTATGCCTCAAGATAATGGAGATAATAAACACGGAACACGTTGTGCTGGTGAAGTCGCAGCAGTTGCCTATAATCAATATTGTGGAGTCGGTATAGCATATAATGCTAGTATAGGAGGAGTTAGAATGTTAGACGGTGTTGTGAATGATGCTGTTGAAGCTAGAGCGTTGGGATTAAATCCCGACCATATCGATATATATAGCGCTTCGTGGGGACCAGAAGATGATGGTAAAACGGTTGATGGTCCAGGTCCGTTAGCTAGAAGGTTAGTAAATGCAATTTAAAAGTAATTTAATTATTAGTTATTATATGAGTTGTTTCTTTTATTTTATTTAAAAAAAATAACATTATTTACAGAGCATTCATTTACGGAGTAACAAGTGGTAGACGTGGTAAAGGTAGTATATTTGTTTGGGCATCAGGAAATGGCGGACGTCACACGGACTCGTGTAATTGTGATGGATATACAAACAGCATCTTTACGTTATCTATATCTAGTGCTACACAAGGAGGATATAAGCCCTGGTATTTAGAAGAATGTTCATCCACTTTAGCTTCTACGTACAGTTCTGGAACTCCTGGACACGATAAAAGTGTAGCTACCGTTGACATGGACGGTAGATTACGTGCAGATCATATATGCACAGTAGAACATACTGGGACTTCAGCGTCGGCGCCACTGGCGGCTGGAATCTGTGCACTAGCTTTAGAAGCTAATCCAAATTTGACCTGGAGAGATATGCAATATTTAGTAGTATTAACTTCAAGGCCACAACCATTAGAAAAGGAGACTGGATGGATTGTTAATGGCGTTAAAAGAAAAGTCAGTCATAAGTTTGGTTATGGTCTAATGGATGCTTCTGAAATGGTGAACTTAGCTGAACAGTGGGTATCTGTGCCTCCTCAACACATATGTAAATCTCAAGAAATTAATGAAGACAAAGCAATAGAATCTTCTTAC
The DNA here is from genome assembly GCA_921882275.1 of Brenthis ino. Taxonomy (NCBI): domain Eukaryota; kingdom Metazoa; phylum Arthropoda; class Insecta; order Lepidoptera; family Nymphalidae; genus Brenthis; species Brenthis ino. Next base: position 21,487,331 of record OV170232.1, on the reverse strand, counting down.
GGTTATACTTTGAGTGTACATATGGATGTAAATGGGTGCAGTGGCACAGTAAATGAAGTGCGATACCTTGAGCATGTGCAATGTAAGATATCATTAAGATTTTTCCCACGTGGAAATCTCCGTATTTTACTTACTTCACCTATGGGGACCACATCGTCACTTTTATTCGAAAGACCCCGTGATGTCATCAGTTCTAACTTTGATGACTGGCCATTCTTAAGTGTTCATTTCTGGGGTGAAAGAGCAGAAGGTAGATGGAGTTTACAAATCGTGAACGCAGGCAATAGACATGTTAACCAGCCTGGCATCCTTAAGAAATGGCAATTAATTTTCTATGGTACTTCAACCGATCCTGTTAGATTGAGGTCTAAAAAGCCAGGGGCTCTACCATATGCCTTCCCTACTGCCGCTGAAGGCTATGATGTCGGGGATTCTTTTTACAATACTGACGCGTTTACTAGTTACCAAAACTTTCCTTTATTCGCCGCTGGTTCAAACCCGGAAAAGGCGATAGCAAGTCTCGATGGACATAACATTCCTTCGCCGCATGGGGAGAATGTCCTCGCCGATAGTAACGATAAACGCGTCATGCATGAATGTGATCCCGAATGCGACACTCAAGGATGCTATGAAAAAGGACCAACTCAGTGCATTGCTTGTAAGAATTACAGATTAGATGATGCCTGCGTGTTGCGATGCCCACCGCGAAGCTATGCGAACCAGGGTGGAGTTTGTTTCCCTTGTCATGAGTCATGTGAAACGTGTGTAGGACCTGGACAAGACTCGTGTTTAACCTGTGCCCCTGCGCATTTGTTAGTGGCTGATTTAGGGTTATGTTTACAACAATGTCCTGATGGATATTGGGAGGATAGCGAGGCATCAACTTGTAGGCCTTGTGCCTCACATTGTTCTACATGCTCAGAACGAGATTTGTGTACTTCGTGTGAACACCACTTAGTTCTTTATAATGGAACATGTTCAGCCTCCTGTCCCCCGTCTACTTACGAAACTGATGATTACACCTGTGCTAAATGCCATCAAACTTGTGATACATGCTTTGGATCAGAAGCGACACAGTGTCTGACGTGTCACCCGTCGAATTACATTCTTGATAGCCGTTGTGTGAATGCTTGTCCGAGTGGCTACTACCCAGATAAAAAGCGAAAAGAATGTATGAAGTAAGTTTCGAACGATTTTTTTTTGTGCAATCGATCTAATATAAAACTATTTATAATTTAATAATGTAGAATAATAATGATCTAAAAAAATGCGCCACCTAAAAAATATTTCTCAGAACATACAGTAAGTAGTTTAGTAAAAATTAAAATATTAATAAAAATTATAACTTTTAGGTGTCCAGTCGGCTGTGCGACTTGCCTTACCTCCTTCTGTCTAACATGTAATTCTAACTGGGAATTGAATAAGAAGGGAAAATGTATAGTCGTGGGTAGTGATCGATGCGCTACCGGAGAGTTCTCAGATGGCGGACAATGCAGTCCGTGTCATGGCGACTGTGAGTCATGCTTCGGCGAAAATGAAGAAAGCTGTCTAACTTGTCCTACGCCTAATTTGCTGCAAAATCATAAGTAAGTGTGGATTTTAAATAATTTTATCGTACGACCAATATACTTGTATACGTCGATGACCTCATTTACTTTGTAAAGTTAGTACTACTAATGTTATATTTATATCTTAATATTTTTAAACAAATCAAGTAACAAATTTTAAATTTATTTCTATGGTTTATCTAGGTTTATTCTGATTTGTCCATTTTTTTATTATTTAATGTTTCGTGCAATAAAGATTGGCTTAAAAAGAATTTATTAAGAAGTGTTTTTCATATTAAATGTACCTACATAGGTACACATAATATAATAAAACTTTCTAAATTTACTATTCTAGAAACTTCAATAGATTTTGTGCTTGAATGTACTAAATACTGGCCTTTGTAAAATAGTGTCAATTTGAATATATATTGAGTTACTCTTGTGAAAACTATAAAAACGTATTAACTCATTAAGTTAAAATACCCTGTTTAAGCAAAATGCAGCTTCTAAGGCACCTGCGATCGTTAGCAGTAATCTTCTTTCTACGCTTTAATACACTGTACACATCGACCTTAATAACATGTCGTTAAATATTGCTTATCGGAGATCATTATCTTCTTACAATATCCTTTAAGATATCACCATTTTGATGACAATGTTCAAAATTTCTCATTTGTTATACGAGAATTATATACATGTTGAGTTTTCTGATTTTTACGACGTCGTTATGACTGATCTGATCATATCAATTTTATATTAGGTACTTTATTTTAGACTTGTGGCTTATGCTTGGTTCGTTCGGGTGCTTTTTATTAGTAGTCGCCTTTTTCATTTATAATATTACTAGCTATTTATCCTTGCTTAGCTAATATATAGTTGGATATACAGGATATACAGCGCCATCCTTTAGCAAAATTTAGCCTAAGTTACTCCTTATAACATCAGCTATCTGACAGTGAAAGTCCCGTCAAAATCAGTCCAGCCGTTTCGGAGATTAGCCGGAACAAACAGATAGCCGTCTGTCTAAAATTTTAAACATTAAAAAAAAAATCTTATAAGTACGATGTATACTTCCATATGCATTTAGTAAAACGCTATTATTTTGATATTACAAACAGACCCAATTTTATTTATTTGTATAAGATGTATAAGACAATAAAAATAAATATTTTCAATGCTTTTTTCCTATTTAGATGCGTAACAGAATGCAGCCGCGGTTACTACGCCGACGGCGGTCGCTGCACGCGGTGTATGCACGGGTGTGCAGATTGCGCGTCGCGTTTGAACTGCACCTCATGTACCGGTTCTTTGAGGCTACAGTCCGGTGCCTGCAGAACTACGTGTGCTGACGGGTAAGTATATTTTGTGTTACTATCAACCTATATGTCATTTGAATTTCACAGAAAGGATATAAATATTTTCCGATTTAATAAGAAATAGCATCATACAGGTAGCTAATTTTCAATATGCTTAAAAATTATTGTATATAGACAAACCTTCTAAGACCAACCTTTTTCCTATTAGCGAAACCCGTGTGACAATCCACTCAGTAGTTTTTGAAATTAGCCTTAACATAAACAACCTCAGAATAAGAACTATTGAAGAGTAGCATTGTCCATATATGTATATCATTGTATAGCTCGAGTATAAACTCGACAAAATCAAATGTATTAAATTTTACAATTAATATTAGAGACGTTAAAACTGCTATTATGCATAGTTCTGGAGTGGGCAATTGTTATAATAAACTTGAAATGCATAACAATATTTGCTTTCCCTGGAAGGAAATTGCATGCATAAAACGTTGAAGAAAATCTCTATATATTTTTACTGCCTGGCCGTCGGATATTCTCAAACTTTTTATATCAAGTTTTGAATGAAAATATTTTTCTTATTTCTAAATTAATTCATCTTTGACCCACTTTAGTGGGATATACATCATTGTTTTGTGAAATATTTAAAAATATATGCTTTAAAATTAATAATAGAGAAAAAGTCTCATAAAAGTAGCGGTTTGTTAATGTATTTTTGGGTAATCTGTTTTTATTATAGGGTAAAGTTTGTTAGATGAAGCAAATCTCTGAATGTACTCATCAGATACCAGTGATTTTTGAGCCCAGACAAAATTCGCATTTCGCAGAATTAGACTTTATATTTCGGTAAATCAAACGAATTCTGTGGGATATCGGATTCCCAAATTAAAAGTTTTACATTTTGTGAAGATAGTCGTTGTTATTTTATATTTATTACTAATTTTAACAATTAATTTTGAACTTAACATTCGAAAGTGCTGTTAAAAACAGTAGAAAAAAATAAAGTATGTAATATTTTTAGTCCCCTGCGATGAACAACGTTGCAATTCAGAATTGTAGCAATTTTGTATTAAGTATTGATTTAAACTCGAGTATGTAGAAAGACTAAAATGGAGTCTTAGCCAAAAAAGATGGGTATAATAAAAAAAAACTTTTTTACTATACACATGTTATGATGAGGATTTTTTTCCCGTAGGGAACGTAGTTTGGATTTATTTTATTTCAATAACGCAAGGTATAATTGCAGTGAGCTCAGTAAATATTAGTCGCAATTACATAAAAATATTTTATTAACACGTTCAAAATATTCTATTCGTTTTGGTAAATTAGGTATTACGAGATATTAGATTCGAGTGAATGTCCAATGATATGAATCTATAATCGAAATAAAATAGAATTTTTGATCTAAGCTAGTTTGTAGTGTTCTGTAATTAGGTACATAATATAAAAACTAAATGTTTTTCAAGACTGGGAGCCTCGATAATTATTATCAAAAATATGCTGCCATGTACTCAATTATATGAGTATAATATATGACCTGACCGATTTCGACCGAGATATTTTATAGGGCACAAGGATGAGCGTTAGAACAAAAACATTCTGTATATCATTTACTCTCAAAATCAGACGTATTTCTGACGGCACGAGGGTGCAACACCACCCAAATTCTAACCATGGGTACAATATTGACAATTTCTCGACAGAGAAATCTAATAACTATATTCTGTCCGACCCGGGACTCGAACCCGGGACCTCTACGTCTGCAACCGTATATGCTACTAGACCAACGAGGTATCAAATTAGTATATGATTAGAATAAAATTACTCATAACCAAATATAATAAAAGTGACATGCTCTCAGCCATGAAAAAAACCTACAATATACTCGTAAGACGTATGTATGTGGTATATTAATAAATACGTACCATCTCATTTTGATATAAACAACCGCGAAATAAGAAATTTCCGTTATGAAATTTTTAGATGAAGGATTTATTAGACTTTTGTTTTTGTTTGTTTAGCGATATCGTTACTGTTTGGTTACCTCTCCGATATTGTGCAAAGTAGAATTTTTGCGTAAAGCTCTCGGGACTGACAGACGGATTGGAAGCTGTGTTTGTTCCTTTAGCATTCTCTATTTCGTTCATTTCAATTTAGTTTTACTCACGATCGCGATACTGTACAGTTTTGAAATGTTGGCGAACCTAGAAATCACTTGGTTGATTGCTTCTTATTATATCATTTATTGCACTTAAAATATGATACAGAAAAAATAACAAAAATAAACATAGTTCACAAAGGTGGACTTATCTCTAAAAGAGATCTCTTCCAGTCAACCCCTGGATGTGGAAGAAGATGTCAGCGGGCAATATAGTGTAAAAAATATACTAAATATATACCATAAATAAAGGTAATAATAATCACACATAAATACATACATACATATATACATATACATATATTACTTATAAAAATATATAATACTATACATATATAATACCTAGTGTAAAGACTCTACTTATACATACATATGCATACTTAATATATAAAATATGATTGCTGATTGATACTGTCTACATTTGTGATAATAAATAATTTTTTAATTTACATTTAAAGATATGGATAGATGGGCTCTCATGGATGGTTTTGAGCAGTTGGTTCCATAGTACTGCGGCATGGCTTCTTAAACAAATATGGATAAATAACGTGATATATTTTTGTGTCAATTGTGTTCTATTTTGTGTCACATGTATAAAAATGTATTTGTCATCGTTATGAAAAAAATTGATATTTAATATTTACTTTACTGAGCTTTTTAATATTATACGAAGTTGTGTACATATTTGTTCACTTTGAGCTATCTCACAATTTTTAATCTACCTATAAATTAAATAGTAGATATAAATTAAAAAGAAGCCTTTTATGTACATTTGTATGGTTAAAATGTATGTATGTATAATTTATCCCGTTTTAGCATAAATAAACGCAATATTCGGTACTGATATACTCGTACAGATAAATTATCTTGATATTGGAGAAATTTACGGGCTATGTTATCTTTTTTTTCGTTCCAATATTTTTTCTTCTCTTTCTTTCACTGTAAAATAAAGCTTATTATTTTAATTACAATAGCTTGATGCATTTTTGTACAGATATTACGCAGATCGCGGTACGTGTTCAAAGTGTTACCTGTCGTGTCGCACATGTATAGGACCAAGGCGTGACCAATGCGCCTCGTGTCCCCAAGGGTGGAAATTAGCTGCAGGGGAGTGCCATCCTGAATGTCCACAAGGTAATAAAGATATATATCTATTTGAAAGTAGCTACTCGAGATATAGATATTTATTCATATTTTTCTATAACCACGTTTTGAATTTAATAAAACTTATTTTATTCATAACATAGTATAGTTTATTAGCTATATATAATTTCACCACGCTAGTATCTATTCGTAATTCAAAAATCTCTTTTAATATAATGAACGTATGGTGCAGTATAGTCATTGGATGCTACAATTTCATTCGCGGTGTCTTTTAATAATAAGCTAAACGGATAAAATGAAGTGAAATTTTACCAGATTCTATCCTTGTACGTCAAAATACGTCAAAAGTCAATAAGTCACGCTATCTACTACTACGTCACCTAGCGTGGAAATATGGAAAACGTGTTTTACTATACCAAGTGTATTGACTCCAAAATCACTTAAAACTTATAAATATTCTTTCTTTAGGTGTATATACAAGAATTTCTGATACTTCAAATTTATTCAATGTTTGTATTATTTTTTACCAGGTTTCTACCAAACTAGCGATGGTTGTCGCCACTGTCACCACTACTGCCGCGAATGCAACGACTCCGGCCCGTTACATTGCACCTCATGTCCCTCACGCTTCATGTTAGACGGCGGGCTATGTATGGAATGCTTAGGATCCCAGTACTTAGAAGCCAGCAGTGGGGCTTGTCGCTCCTGTGATAATACGTGTAGGACTTGCTCAGGACCTGGAAAATACAGCTGTTCAGGATGCTCAAGACCTTTGAGATTGGACCGGTGAGTATTTTATTATTAGTATAGATACGTTTACAATAAAATATCAAGATACATAGATAGATAAATACTTGCTGCCCACATAGAACTGGTAAATAACATAACAAAGGCGGTTTGCCGACTGTGGATAGAAGTTAAGACATAACTTTAGAATAACTGTTTTTTTTAATTGAGCTTTGCATGCTGAGACTACTATATGATTGACTCAGGATTCGAATCTTGATCATCCACTGAGTATTTCTGAAAGTCTTTCTAAGGTGATCAGGTATATTGTTTAGTTATGTAATTGCCTCAAAGAGCATTATTATGTTTCTCGAGTGTTGTTATGTAGGTAATCTTGTTTATTTGGTACGCTCTGCATAACTTACCCATAACCGTTCCCGTAACGCTGTCTATAAACGTAGCTTATATAAGCTAATGTATTTTTGGTAATAATAATTTTTTTATAAGATTTTATTTAACTTACAACGATTGTATATACGAGTATGTTTGTTCGGTAAAAATTTTGCAACTGCATTTCAAAGCAGCTATCCTCAACCGATTGGGGTGAAATTTTGCATACTTGCTTAGTTAAGGTGACAACGCATGGTTAGATAAGTGACGTCATTCTAAATCCAAGATGGCGAACTATGTTTTTTTATGCACCCCTATGATAAGGATATCAAATGAAAGGGTTTGCTGAGAAGAATACGAAAAAATGCCTAAAAAATAAAAATAAAACTTTAAATTAAATCAAACCCATTAATTACATTACATAATTTTTATGATATAAAAACTTTTTTTTTTGAAATTGTGTTTTTTTTTATTAATTTATTTGATATTTGCAAATCTATAAAAAAGGTCATAAGTCATATATTTTTATAATAAATTACAAATTGAATGAATGATTAGCATTCACTTAGAATACGAACGCTCGCTATTTTCTTCGAACTGCTCTAGCAATTTCTTCAAGATAACAAGTAAGTTGTACCTACATTGCGTTAAACGTAAGCCCCTACTAATTTATATGCAAACTATGGAGCGTGATGCGTCAGATTATTTACTGGAGTCGTTATAACTTGATACGTAAAATGTTTGAACTTATATGCAATTTGTTCTAAAATACTAGGCTAAGACCTAAACTTTGTCTCATAATTCGTTTATTAAAATAAGATTGAATATATAGTATATAAAAGACAAATCTGAGAAATAGAGGAAAATTTTAACACTATGTCTCCATTTTTATTTAAAGTTGCATATATTAAACTAGGTTTTATCAAAAAAAAAAATCTTATTTACATAGATGTATAGATCGATGTAAGGCTTGTGAACGTAACTAGCTCAATAGATTAGAAGTCCAGGTTTCACGCCCGTACGGGTATATTTTTAGATTGATTTTGCCAATCTTTTAAGGACAAAACACGATGTTATGTATCTAACAACATAATTTTAGGAAATTTTCCCATTCTATTCTCTGTAAGGGGTGAAGCGTAATAAGTCTTTCTAAATATTTATTATCGTAGTACGTAAATTGAGTGTTTGCTTAATTTAACTTCAACTTTTACGTGTTTGGTTAAAAATTACACGAACTAAATATCTTTATGATATAAAATATGTTAAGAATTAAGAAGATAATATAATTCATTGGATTTTGTTACGATATTTGATTAATATTTATTTTATTATAAAGTTGGAAATCAAGACAGTTTGATGCTTGTTTCTTGTACTATTCTCGTTATATTTTTAGCTCTTATATGTTGAATGTAACCTTAGACCTTCAGAAATTCTGGAAAGATAAACCTAATTGCAGGTTTTATTTCAGCTTTTTACACATAAAATATGTCATGACCTTTAACAATTTTCCCAATTATTACAATGTGTAGGTACAGTTATTTTGTAGTAGTTCTAACTTTTATTTAACTTTGAAACTCGTTATTATGAAATATGATCATAATAGGTTTTATAAGTAATAATTACTTTTTGACAAAATTAGAGACAAATCAGTACTTCTCTTATTTAAAGTTGGTAAAAATATTAAATAATCTTATCATACAACATTTTCACGTACTTTTCAGGCAACCCTAACAGTCCTTATACTTTATGTCTACAAGGTTATGTTAGCAGCCGAAACCTATTAAATTTTAGGGTTAATAGTACTTAACAACTTTAAAGTTCAATAGTGATGGGTCAAGTGACCTTAAAGTTAGCGGTTTCTGATGGCTTAACAGAAAGTTTTTTTAAGTAAACCGATGTAAAATTTAAAAGACGCGAATATTCAGCAAATTATGGTAAAAAATGTATGTATATATGTATGATTGGTTTGAGGAGACATTTTGTTTGTGCAAGACGTGTTTTTCTTTATTTGATCTATTTTGCAAATTAAAAAGTATATCGATTTTCTAGAAATTTACATTAGCCCAATCAGTAGAAAAAGAATCGTCGTGATTTTTATTTTATGTCTTGCGTTATGATAGATTACATATTGTTGAGTCATATCAGCTTTTATTTATATAACTTGAGAGCAAATCTGCAGTATATACATGTATATATATATATATATATATATATATATATATATATATATATATATTTTCTTGTATATTTGAGTCCTAAGAACTGAAACAAACCTCATCAAACAGTCTTAAAATTTACACGTATAGCTAAAATATTTTTTTATTTTGTTTTTTTTTATATTCCTATTAATATTATATGTATTTTTACATATTTTTTTATATTCTTTAGATTAAACAACCAATGCGTCCAGTGTTGTTCTGAACGCGGTGTATCTGTGAACTCAACGTCCACGCCAGATTGCTGCCATTGTCACCCAGACACAGGTAAATATGCAATGTTTTGTTATAACTTGGTTCATTATAAGATTTTATGTTCTTATATATTTTTTATACTTATTAAATATATCTACTATATTTGAAAACTGCATCGATGGTCTAGTGGCTAGGATGTACAGCTGCTGATCCGGAGGTACTGGGTTCGAGTCCCGGGTCGGGCTAAGTTTAGTTATTGAGTCTTTCTGTATAGTAAGCCTCAGTAATAGCCCGGAGTTGGGAAGTTGGCGGTGTTTCACCCCCGTGCCTCGGAGAGTACGTAAAGCCGTCGGTCCTGCGCCGACACTCTCACCAGTCGTGTCGAATAGTCGTCCCACCAGAGTACGGTCAGGAGAACATCAATCATCATTATTTGAAAACAAAATTTTAATTAAATGTTTAAAAAAATACAGTTTATATAAGTATTTAATGGAAAAAAATAAAGATTAAAGTTTATAAAAGTACCAAGCTGTCTATTTAATGGAAAAAAATTAAAGCTGCCTCATAGACTAATTATATTTTGTCTTAGTTTTATTCCAGTTATTTTATATTTATGAGTATAATAGAAAATAAGTCTGAGTCCTAAGCGTCCTTTAATTAAACCCGGATTATCATAAGTGATCGTGGATTAAATATAATTATACTTTGAGTCCAAAACTTCTACCTATTTGTACTATAATATATAAATATATAAAAATATTTGTCCGTTTGTCACATATTCATCTCTAAACTATTCATGTGATAGTCCGGGTAGGTGTTCTTAATACTACCTATACACGATGATAGGTGGCGTGTGAATTTTCTGATAAATTAAGATTTATTACTTACTTATTTGACACGTTTGGCTCAGTTTGTAGTGACCCTACTCGTTGTGCCAGAGGTCGCAAGTTCGAGTCCCCCTGGGTACATATCTTTGTGTGATGAGCACGAGCATTTGTACTCCAGTCATGGGTGTTTATATTTATAATATGTATGTAAATTAAAGTTATATGTATATGTGTAGTGTATCAACTATCTGGTATCCATAACACAAGCCTCGTAGCTTACCATGGAACCAGATAGTGCTGTGTGTTAATGTCCCAACATACATATATATTATTGAAATAGCGCAAAATGCAATGTCAAGTCGAGGAGGCAGTGCTAGTATTTGACCATTTTATATTAAAAGTATCATTTTTTTTATAGGGGAGTGTATAAATTCATCGGTAGCAGGCAAACGTCGTATCACCGAGTGGGGTACGCTGCAAACACCAAGTGAAAATTCGTCTTCTTCCATTGCACTCGTAGCCATAGTAGCGGCTCTAGCTATCACTGTACTAGCGGCTGGGTTGTTTGCGACACAGGTCAGTATTTCTTGTAGTGTTTATATTCTATGTGCATTAAGGTTTTGGCATTAGCAATTTATAAATATTATATTAATTTTAATATATCTTGGATCAAAAATATCTTTTATATTATAATCTTTCAGCACCCATTTGACCCGTTTAGGGGATGATTTGTAAAAATGTTCATCCTTAGTGCTCATGTTTTGTTATTATTATTTTTTTAATCTTTATTTGAAGGACTTGTTCACATAACAAGAAGCGAACATGTCGTCCTTGTAAATTTTTCACATGGACAAATCTTTTGTTATTATAAGGAAGTATGGCTGTACCACGTAATCAAGATTTTATCTTTATAATAAATGAAATATAAGGTCCTAGCATTGCCTGTGGCTCCGCCCGCGTTCAGATGGCGTTCAGATGATCAAAAACCAAATTCTTAGATTTTACATATAAGTATACTCTTACATTACAGTTTTTGTATTTTTTCTCAGAAATGAGACACTTTTCTGCGGTAAAAAGTATCCTATATGTTGACCCGAATAACCAGATATCACCATACCAAATTTAATCAAAATCGCTCCTGTGGTTTTTCTGTGATGCGGTAACAGACAGGCAGACAGACAGACAGACAGACAGACAGACAAACAGACAGACAAGAATTCTAAAAACGATAGATTCGGCCTCTGTATCGATAATAATGTTTATTTCAATGAGATTTTTCAAAAAAAATATTTAATGTACAAATTCGGCTTAGTTACAATTTTATTATACTCGTATGTATAGATTTGTAACTATTCACTTCGAAAAGTCAATTTCTATTCAATGTTTTGAGTGATGTAAAGCTTATTAGTGATGATTTCTCTAATGCTTAAGTTTTTTTTTCACTATGTTATCAAAATATAATTCCTTACAGGGACGAAGATCACAAAAATCTCGATCTGTATCGCGTACAAAAGGACCTCTCTACTCTCCGCTGGCGTGTACAGACGATGACGTCACAGTACTCGGCACACACACAAACTTCCCGGTGTACGAACAAACAGACAAACATACACAAGAAAGTGAACCTTTCCTAAAACATTCCACGTAGCACGCTGTGATGTAGACGTAAGTAAGCCAATTCAATTGTAGATAGAGTTCATTTTACTCATCTCAGTGTAAAGGTAGCGTGCTAACTAAAAATAGTTTGATAATTCAATATTAAATAACTCAAGTCAAAATATTGTCAAAGTCAAATGCTTCGGGCTTATCAATTTTTTTTTATTGAGCACACCACCTTTACGCTGGAGACCGAATTTTTGACAGTTTATGTCTACATAATATGTGACGTGATGTGTGTTATTTAACATTTTAGCGGTAATATAAAATCTTTTTCACGTCTTTTATTAAATAATAGTGGGTATAAGCATTTTTTAAATTAAATTGTTAAAAATCCGGTCTGTTATCACATACATACTAAGTACGATACAATTCTATGAGAATTGCAAAGTTTCATATTGATAGTTCAACTATTTTTGTACTTGTACTAAGTAAACTTGAACACCAACGTAATTTGAACTCTACATTGTCAAATGAATATAACGGTCCTAAGTATAGATATCGATTTTTGTTATTTCATAGAGTTGTTGAAATAAATAGAAACGATTGTGGAAGGAAGATTGTGAATAATAATATTATTGAATCAATTGTTTAGTTGAATATCGATTTAATAAAATCGATTGTTATATATTTCGATTATATGAAATTTAATGTATTTTTTTGTTATTTGAATTCTTATTTCAACAGATATAATAGAAATTCGAGTTGTTTGTATAACAATATTTATCAAATTTTAACGAAAATAATATTATTTGTTCATAATCAAATGGAAAGTGTTGTGTCGAGGACCACTCGTTTGTAAGATTATATTTGTAAATAGCTCAGGGGATTTAACTTAATTAGAAGAAATTATACAGAGATGGGTTTTAAAGGCTGAGATATTGTTTTTTTTTTAATTTTGTACAGATAACTTTAACAAAATTAAAAAAGAGTTCTAATGCTGAATGCTTAATGAGATATTTCAGTGCACTGTTCTATGTTATATTTTTATAATTTTTTTTTCAAGATTTTTATTTTTTATACATTTATATTGGGTTATATAGACGCTTATATATTTTTTAATTTATTTGTAGTATGCTTTTTTAAATGTGATATATTTTTTAATATGATTGATCGCCATAATTTTTGTACAAACTAAAATTTTTAAAGACCGTCATTCTCTGTTTTTTTTTTAACTCTTTTATGTAATACTCAATCGTTTAGATAACAAAATAAATATTAGAGTTTATGTAACCCAATGTACTTAGACTTCTTTGAATAGAAACACATCTTAATTTCCATTTCTATCAATATTTCAATTTTTATGTTTTTTTTTTATTTTTATTTTTTTACTTCTCCTGAGCTCTTAAATATCGTCACAAATCTATATAGGAATATGTAATTGTTCTATACGTCTAAATACCATATACCTTTACGATTAGATAGGTTTTAATTATGGAACAAAATGTTCTATCGGGCTACATGCCACTTGTGATATGTGAAAATTTATACTTACATTGTTTATCGTTACTTTATAAAAGCAATTGGATGAAAGCTTCATAAAAGCTCTTCAAAAGCTAAGTCGAATACTCGATAATATACAGAAATAGCCAAAAATGTAGAAAAACCTACAAAATATCTGTAAACTAAAGCGTTTTTAATACGACAATTTCTTTTTTATTGTATGATAAAATATATTTACTCACAAAATGATTTAGCGCCCAAAAAACTGAGGCCTCCAATACAATCAGGGCAGAGACCGGCCAAAGCTCTTTAATCCCGGTCAAGGATGAAGCCAAATAGACCCTTATTAACCGATGTTTACCGATCGTAAAACTAAATTTTGCCAACGTTAACATGTTAGGGCTGTAAATCTCAAAATTCTTAGAAAATCTGTTTTGTGTGTCCTCTCAGGGCTGAGGGGACAGTATACAATATAGGTTTTGACTCAAATCAATAGCTACGTGGCTTTCACAAAGACTTAGTAACAACTTACCAAATGGTATCAACCATTTGGTCTAAATATACAAGTTTTAATTGATATTAGAATACTCTCATCTTTGGTGTAAGTTTTAATTGATGTTCTTAAAAGCGGTTTGCAGTTGACATATTATTATCAGGAAAGAAAAGTGGTCGTGTTACTCAATATAATAACTAAGTATTTCGACATTTTTTTTTAAGATCTTTAGGACAATCACAATTTGGTCACGTCTCACTATATCCAATATACATTTAAGTAATCATAAACAATGTTAAGTATAAATTAAAAACGAAAACTTTATTAAAAATATATTTTTCCCCGTAACAGATAATAAAGCCATATTGATGCCGGAAATAAGTGGACTTTTTTCTAAAAATAAAATCAAATGTTCACTCTCATTCGTATTGTGTCACTCAATTTGATTTTATCATCGTTTATAAATAAGTAGAATGTAGGCTCAAAAGTTACCATAATATTGTACAATAAATAATTAATTCTAATGAATACTGGCAATACCACTATTTTTTTAATGACAATTTTTTTTTTAATATTCATAAACATAATTTTTTTTTTTAGTTTAAACCTTGTCATTTCTTGTCTTTATTTTTAAGTAGAATGACTTGATTACACTCATTTGATTGTTCGACGCCTATTGTAACTCTATCGTCGCACTGTGTGTTCGAAATTTTTAGTTTAATTTTGTTGGGCGTTTTCAAATAGAGCGTTCGTTAATTTTTAATAATTTTGTAGAGGGTTTTGGAAGATTTATTAAAATATTTATAAATCTCTTGTAAACACAAAATATGAACAGTATCTGGAGCAGAAATAAAATCATTATTTATTCGCAAATCCTCTTATAGCTCTTACGCTCTACTTGATCCCCCCTTGTGCTTGAAACATAATTAGAAAATTATACTTTACATAATATATCGATTTCTCTTTTTAGCGAAATTTTATTTTAATAATACAATAACTACGTAATAACAGACTAATTCAGACGTTACCATTAACATCACAAATGTAAATAAATAGTTAGATTGTTGAATTGTTAACATAAATTATATTATCAATATAAAGAGCACCTGACTGTAGCGTGTAGTCGTCCTTTTCTCTCCTTCTATAATAGAAAAGGACGGACTATTAACCCCTCGCTACTTGAAGCTGAATGTATGGAAGAGGCTTTATGGCGAATTCATTAAACTTGTATTTTGTCAATTATATCTATATATATGTATGTATTTTTTACTGGGGAATAAATAATTGTAATATTATAATCATGATTTTATGACGTAATATTCTCGTTTCTTTGTATCGATTTTATTTTTGTATATTATATTTTGTACTTAGTTTTAAATCTTGACGTCTAATTTGGTTCGTTCCCTTTCAACCCTATGCATAATTTGGATGTCTTTAACAAATTATTTTTATTGTTTTGATCTGTCTGTATAGTTTTATATATATATTTTTTTGTGAAAATATTTTTAATTAAAATTGTATTTTTTTATGAACTATTATTATGTGCAATTAATATTTATAATAAAATAAATTTTGTGTCAAGTCGTTGTTTTTTTTTCTATTGTGCCTATTATTTTTACATTTACAATTGCTTAGGACCAGAACGTGATATGGCCTATTTAAATTACACAATCGATTACAAATAAAACTTGTTGAGCTCAAATAAAACTTGTTTATATGTTAAAGTTACACAAAATTACAGACAACTTAATAACATTTTATCTAGTTATACCTACGCAATATAAGAGAATTCAAATTATTCAGTCTAACCACAATTTTATAGTAGCTGTGCATTTATGACTTCTACACTGTCACAATAACCAGATCAGTTTCTGTCACGGCAGCTAACCCTACAAAGACTTAGAGAGATCAGGTACAGGACGGTTGTACATGCTCTCTGAGATATGAGAGTTGTTATTCAACCCCAAATTTCCAAAATTAAAATGTTGTTAAATATTTCTTAACAAAAAACCCTAATAACTAAACTTGACCCGACCCGGGACTCGAACCTTCAAATCTTTTACCCCTAGATCAACGAGTCAATTAATACACATATAATAGAAATCTAAATATGAATATATCCTATTATAAAATACAAAGCAAATTTTACTTTCAAAATAATTGACAATATCCCAAATAACTACAATACGGTAATATAATATTCGGAAAATCAAAACCCTGTCGTCCCTATAGGACAGACCCTTATTATGTGGGCAATATCAGGGGCGTTATTTACATAGTATTGTACTGCGGCTGCATTACCATTTAGACAATCGGTGCCCAACCATTCGTACTAATACCTCGCTTTAATGGAATATAGACAGTATGTTGTTTTGGGACTATGGGTTTAGAATATATAACTTGCCATTCAAAATATTTACTTTGTTTTGTACTTGCATATTTTTAGTTAAAAATCAGTTTTTTTTTCTTTTTTGTATCAGATACTTCGTAGTTGAAAACAAACGGACAAGTGCGAGTCTGATTCACACCAAGGGTTCCGTAGTACCTACGAAATGTAGTGTGAAGTACCCTATAGTTTTTGATTCCCTTGACGGATCTTGACAGACGGACACACAAACAATAATGAAAATTCATTCATACATTTCATTCTTACAGTCTGCTGATAGGGCAATTCAACAATCGCAGTAAGAGAGCAGACTCGGGAAGCTTTACACCGCCAACTTCCAAACTTTAGGCCGCTACATCAAATTAACATTTTCAACAACTGTCCATATAGTGAAAAGAGCATGAAATTGAAGCGTAATTTTATATTTACCATCATTTCACATAATAAAATTTTTATTACGCATACTTCACTTCTTTAAATTCTAAAATAATAAGAGTTGATATCTTATATTTTACTAGCTTTCCCCGCGGCTCCGCCCGCGTACAGATGACCAAAAACCAAATTCTTAGGAAATGATTCTTAGGTTTTTTGCTTTTTGTATTTTTTCTCAGAAACGAGATATTTTTCCGCGGTAAAAAGTATCCTATATGTTGACCCAGATAAACAGCTATCCCCATACCAAATTTCATCGAAATCCCTCTAGTGGTTTTTCTGTGATGCGGTAACAAACAGACAGACAGACTGGCAAAAATTCTAAAAGCTATAAATTCGGCCTCTGTAATAATGTTTATTTCAATAAGATTTCCAAAAAAAAAATTAATGTACAGATTCGGCTTAGTTACAATTTTATTGTATTGTACTTATATTTCTGTGTTTGCTTATATACATTTCTACTCTGCACATGCCCGCGATAATAATTAATAAATAGTAAATATCCATAACGTAACGTCAAGTTACTATAGACTGAATGATATTCGTACCACGAAAGTCTATATTCGAGTCACCAATGTTCGACAGGTTTAATTTGAGTTTTTTAATGTATTACAGTAACGGGTACCGTAATTTTTAAGTATGTATGTGCGTCACATTACACTTTTTTATGTTATTTACTTAAGTTAAAACTTTAGAAAATGCAATGCATGCCTCCTGTTTTCATATAGTTGATTACTGGAGACTCAATGGCTAGATAAACCCTGTACTACCCACTAAATGCCAACGGAACCCTCCCCGTCTTTATGGGGCTCCTGAAGATCACTCAGACAGCGGGCGAAGACAGAAAGAGACATTAGTATAGTGTAATACTTTATATATATATATATATATATATTTCATTCGCTCAGTGCGGTTGAGTCTTAAATAAAAAAAATCAGTTTTCTATAAAAGTGTAGGTTTCTTGAAGAATATTTTTTGTATCGTCAAAGTTAATATATTCTTTTAGCGCAGAAGTAATAAAGTAATTTACTGAATATTAAGACCACAAAGACTACAGCGAGCACAAAAAGAGAATGCCTCATTGCTACGAAAAACTGGAGAAAAAAGGTGTTTGATTTTTTTAATCTTATTTTGTATAGTCCTAGCTTTCAATTCTTTGTTTAACATAGTAAAAGCCTGTGTTTTAATGAAAATACATATTATGATAACTTATTTTCAAAAGATAAATGTTCTTTGAGAATTTTATAAAATTATAATAATACTTTTTAATTTTATTACAACACTACACTTGCGCGTAGCTTCTTTTCGCTCATAATTATAGGTAGCGGGATGTTTGATTTATTTATAAACCTTCCCATATAAATAGGCTATTAACATAGTAAGTATTTTTTTCACTTTCAGAAAAAAAACATCAAAAGCATAACAGATATACATAGATGTCAATGCGAAAACTCCATATATCTATCTGTTGTTTTGTTGCAAGGTACAACAAAATAAACTAACAAGTAAATAATCGTTTATCAAACACGGTAGAAATAACCTAAAAACATCACATAAGCAAAGTTTAAAAAGATTATTATCCTCTAAGTTTTAGTTAAACAAAAACAAGAACGTATCAAGTGTTTGTTTGAACCGAATCTCATGAATCGATCTTGGTTGATAAACACAATTATTTCCAATGATTATTTTGCTTTGTTCGAAGTAAATAGAATATATTGTTAAAAGTTTCCATTAATACATGTTTTTTCTTCTTCGTTATTCCCTTTTATTGCAACTTGATCCCCGGCCATCATTATCATATAGACAGGGTTCAAAAGTAATATCGAAATGTTGTTCCTTTAGGCCCTTTCAAAACGTAAATTAGAAGCCTTGTTTTGTTCCTAACCACTGAACCGTCTACCTTTACAGCTGTGTATATTTAGAACAAATTTTTAAAAATGTTTTGAATTCATTCAGAGGTTAATTGCGAATTAAACCGTCCCCTTTATACTTTCTGTCGCTTAATGGCCGTTTGAATGGATAAAAACAATTAGGCACTTGCTACAGTTTTTTTTAATTATCCTAGATCTACTTTTCTTATTTAATGTAAATATTTTAAGTAATATTTTGTATAGAAAGTTATATAATTTGGCATTGTGTAAAATAAATTTATTATATTACTAACATTGCCCGCGGCTCCGCCCGCGTTCAGATGACCAAAAACCTAATTCTTAGGTTTTACATATTAGTATACTCACATAGCAGTTTTTGTATTTTTTCTCAGAAATGAGACATTTTCCCGTGGTAAAAAGTATCCTATATGTTGGCCCGGATAACCAGCTATCACCATACCAAATTTCATCAAAATCCCTCCTGTGGTTTTTCCATGATGCGGTAACAGACAGACAGACAAAAATTCTAAAAACTATAGATTCGGCATCTGTATCGATAATAATGTCTATTTCAATAAGGTTTTCCAAAAAATATTTAATCTACAGAGTCGCTTTGGTACAATTTTATCATAATTCGTTGGCTCACTATTACAAGGTTCTATGTTAATTTTAATGAAGTTTAGAAGTTATAATTTATAAGTTCACCCTTAGAAGTTGAATGTTTTGTTCAGTATTTATAAGAGACATTTGGTTTATAATCTGTTAATAAAAAAATAAGGACTATCTTTTTACAATTAGCGAACATATACCGTAACATACGTAACAGTGATGTGTCGGATCGATAAAAATGTATAGCCTATGTAATTACCTTCAAGCTATTTCATTGTTAAATTACATTTTTAATCTATTATTACAAAAGATCTTCTGTTCTACGGTTTCTTTTGCTAGTTTTTTTTTCATCATACTGGTAGGTATACATGTCACGTAAAACTTCCTAAGAGGGCACCGAGCTTTTTATTTTAGGGGGAAGGGGAAGGGGGGTATTGTGGCTAGGATGGACGGAACGCGGGCGTATTTAGGTACACATTTTGAAAACGTAAAATGTATATATTATAGAAAACGTCTAGTTTTATTATTCTTAATCCTTGAATTATTTACAGGTTTATTTCGTTTTTTAGAGATAATTTTGTTTTTTTTTCTATCGAGGAAACTACGAGTAATCGCGTTTCTAAAGTGTACGATTCATAGAATAAATCCTTAAATATCCTACATATTAATGGCATATTTAAAGTCTTAGTAATAGCAATATTACTAATATAATAATATACTAATTCCCAAGGAGAGTTGACGTCAGGCAGGCGGCCGGTCGTAAAACTTTTGCCAAATCCTTTCAGTAGTACAGAGGATGTACTGCGCCGACCCCAAGTAATTGGGAAATGGGCAGGGAGAAGAAGAAGAAGTAATAGCAATACAGCAAGGGATCAAACGAACGCAATCATTTCGTAATTGCCTCGTGGCGTAAAATATTTATCGGTCTGAACCGTTTTAGCAATAGTAACCCGATAAAGTTAAACTTGTATAGACGTTTACTTTGCACAGTTTAAACTTAACATTTTGTTAGTACACACATTAGTGGTCGTATATTCATTTACCAAAGAGACGTGCAATAAATTAAGACGCAAATTAGCAACATACAGTTTTCATTGAACATGATAGCTTTCAAAGCGGGTTAAATCCAGTTATTTTGTACGGATTTAGCTCATTTTAAACTATAATACGTTGTTTTATCTTGTTATTGCTTAGCAATTTAGTATAATATGTATATATATATATAATATGTATATGTATATATATATATATGTACTCACAGCTTTTCATCTCCTGACTCGATGGGATCAAATTGTTGTATTATTAATCGGATTTTATATTCACAAATTTTGTAATGGATACAACAATGACAACTAGGTTAAATTAATATTAATTTCCAAGATTTATTACGAGTATATAGTAAGAGAAACCAATTTGCCAGTCGATAGCGCTTTAAGACAAAAGAGGGGTGTTATAAGTTTAACGTGTGTATTTCGTATCTTTGTGTCTGTCTTTGGCATCGTAGCGCCTAAACGGATGAACCGATATTAATTTGTTTTTTTTTGTTCAAAGGTAATAAGATAGTGTTCCTAACTATAGGTCAAGTTTTTCAAGAGTTTCGAGTTTTCAGGCCATCAGCTCTCTTCTAAACTTTAAAAAGGAAACAACTTCCACAGATCTATTCCATTCGAAACTTGGTATCCTGTTTCTTCTATGACAACATTATGGTAACCTAGGTCTGGTGCTGCAGCGTCACCTGGAATCTGCAAGGTAATTAACTCTTTACTAAAATACTGCACAAATATCGTGATTAAGCTTGTTTGATTCGCTGTTTGTTTGATTTTTTAACTTAATTTCTTTTAAATTATACATTTTTACTTAAACACAAATATTTCTAATGTGTATTCAGCCCACTGCACTGCTAGGTAAGGGCTTTAGAGATAGATTCTATACGAGGAGGATCAGGCCATAGTCCACCATGCTGGCCAAGTGCAGTTTTCTGGACCCGACCTGTCTTTTAATTCTACTTTTACTAGTTAAGTTCAGACATGCATTTCCTTACGATGTTTTTTTTTTATCGTAAGACAAAAGGTAATTATGGTAAAAAAATGAGTCGCACTTGAGAATATTAAAAGCGCAAGACCAAGTGAGCACGTTACCACTGGGCTACCACTGCCTAATGTAATGTCTCAATTATATATTAATTTATAGGCCTAACTATTATAACATAAGAACCGGGTAATATAACTGTGGTTACATCGAAAATTGAATTATCGTCCTCTGAGACCGTTGACAGCGGTTCCCTTTTAGGGTAACCATCCAGTATAATATTAATATCGTGCTATTTATATTTATGTAATTTGTCTCCAAAACCTAGTTTTAGTCAGAGGTCGTAGGTTCGAATTCTGTATGGAGTAAGTTATTAATGTTCATAGATTATTATGTACGGTCCTTTTGATGTCCCACTGCTGGGCATCCTCAAGGCGGCTTGGCGGAAGTCACGGGTACTTCTAAAACTAGCGAAGTTTCCACAGACATGCAAGTTACCAGCGATGTTCGTCTACACCATATATAGCAAGCATTAGTAAGCAAAGTATAATGAAAATGTAAATTTACACACGAAAATCTCGTAGGTGCAAGACTTGGGGTCTGAACTTGCTTCACTTGATTTTTCATATAAGCGTGTTCCTATCGGGTTACCACGTCTCAATTTCGATTAATCACAAATTTTAGTGCTTTTTGTGGAAACGTGATCTTTGTCATCGGTTATCGGACATTTTACAATACACCCGCCACCCAGTTTTTCCTAATTTTGTAAATTATTTATTTCTTTATTTTAGAAACGTATTTATTTGATGAAATATTTTTTGCTCCACCTTATTAATTTAATAAAACATGTAAGATTAACAATTGTTTTATAAATCTGATTTAGATTGGCTAATTTATATTTCGTTCTAGTTTTACTGTACCTTGATATTTTGTTATACCATGGAAGAACTAAATATAGCAAGCAAGCCAAGCCGATATAAATAGCCACCAGCCTAATTTTTCAACCGCGAATTCTGCATAACTGGTTTAACTCGTCCTCGTTTAGAATATCTAGTATATATTGGGAAGACACTTTACTGTTTTGTTAGAAATTATACATAATATAAAGAAATTACATATTATTTTTAGTTGCAATATTTTTAAATTTTAGTTATTACAAGTCCCTAGCGAGTACGTACATATACTCGTAGCGTTGCCACAGTCTTTAGATCTTTTGAAGAGGAATCATTCCGTAATACATTGTTTTCATATAAGTCACATATCTTCATAATCATCGTCATATTTCAGTCAATTTACACAAAATCGTAATGAATTATACCTACACCTAAACCTTTCTCATTAATTACTTCTATTGGTGAAAACCATATGAAAATCCGTTTGATACTTTTCGAGTTTATCGCGCTCAGACAGACAGACAAGTAGATGTGGAGGAGGGACCTATATTTTATAATATGTAGTGACTACAGATATAAATTTCCCTTTGGAAGAAATAGCTATATATTAAGTAAATATATCTAAAATTCTTTATCTTTAACCATTTGACATTTATTGAGAGTTACAAATGCAATCATATAGTCGACATGTGAAAGAATGAGTGGAAGGAGGAAATTGGGATTGCTGGCTACAATTGCATTTACTGACGCTTGTGGCAATTCTAACTTAAAATGGAGAAATTGAAAAATATTTACTAAACTAACGACTTATCCTTGCTTCGATAGGTATATAACAAAGCCATACCATATTTAATTATTTATTTACTTGTTGTTGTTGTGTTTATTTTGTTGTATTTGCAGTATTCCATAGGAGTCAATTGTTGTAGCGGAAAAGAAAATATGTAGGTCTGACACTTCGTATCATAAAGTACCTATACATAAATTGATAAGATAAAGGAACTTTTAAAATTTATATTAGTACATAATATGTATACATATACATATTAAAGTTTTATCTGTAAATGTTCAGCATGATAGTATTTTGTTTAAAATGTTGCCAGTTTGACGTTATATAAAATAATCCTCATTCATGCATTGTTCTCATTATCATCGTATTGAGTTATTTCACTAAGAAGAAGA
The DNA here is from genome assembly GCA_921882275.1 of Brenthis ino. Taxonomy (NCBI): domain Eukaryota; kingdom Metazoa; phylum Arthropoda; class Insecta; order Lepidoptera; family Nymphalidae; genus Brenthis; species Brenthis ino. The sequence continues at coordinate 21,463,865 of OV170232.1, read as the reverse complement.
GAGTAATAAAATTAGTGTTTTTCTTAGTGCTGGTTTGATAACAGATATGTAAATAAATATAAATAAAATAAATATGTTAGGACATTAACACAGCAACATCTAGATCCGTGGTAAGCTACGAGGCTTGTGTTATGGATACTAGATAGTTGATATACTACACATACATACTTTAAATATATACATATTATAAATATAAACACAAATGACTGGAGTACAAAAAATCGTGCTCATCACACAAATGAATGCCCCCAGCGCGACTCCGAACCCGCGACCGCTGGCACAGCAAGTAGGCTCACTACAAACTGAGCCAAACGTGTCGTCAAACGTATAGATCTATATTGCAGACAATCATTATAACATTTACGCCATGAGTCTTATCTTATATAAACTTTTACCTTACATAAAAAAGTTCACACACTATCTTATTATTTAAAAAAATACTTTTATGTTTTCTTTTTGCTATCAAAAAAATATATATTTATACACTTAAAGGAAACTCGATACGTGAAGCTAATATAGGATGGATGGACGGACGGTCTTATTGAATTTATTTACATGTGAAAAGGCCCAGAACAAAAGGTAAGCAATATATCGTCCGATAAGGTGTCGATGTGGTTTTCCTGTGGGTTATTTGAAATATTAGGTGTTGGGTTACATTTTAGAAATTTTCATATTGAAGGTCTATTAAAAGGTTTTTTTTACACATGATACGGTTAAAATTTTGGTCTAAATACTATTTTTTTATCACTTAATTAAACGTTTTATTTTACTAAAATAAAATGGAGTTTTGTGTAATTTCGTAAAAATGGTTATTTAATAAGTGAGAGGTTATTTATTATCATTGTAAAAAGCGAGTAGAGCAGGCGAATTTTATCATGTATTATCTAATCACGTATATTATGTACACATGTAAGTACTAGCGGCTCTCCCTCGCTTCGCTCGGGTTTGCCTCTAGCAAAACACTAATAGAGATCTATCAGTTCCCGTGGGAACCGTTCATTTTTCCGGGATGAAAAGTAACCTATTGTTTGACCGGCAACATAAGGTATCAGAATGTTAAATTTTACTAAATTAGGTGCATAAGTTGTTGTGTACTAAGTTGTATAAAATACGATAGTTTTTTAACTATCCCACGGGAACTTTAATTTTCTGGGATGAAAAGTATCTAAGATGTTGACCGGGGATATAAGGTACCACCATGCAAAATTTCATTTAATTCGGAGATTAGCCCGTACAAACAGACAAATAGACAGAGAAACAAAAAATTTGAAAAAATCTGGATTTTTCTATTTGTCTTCTTACATCCCCCTGACTCGGTTTTTAGCATTTTTTTGCTACGTACAGACATTCGGCCTGTACTGTTTTATTATAGTATAGATTATTATCTATACTGTTGAGTAATTCTATTTCTTTCTAATAATTTATATTAATTTATTCAATAATATATTTAATTAGCCTTTAATTACTTTGTTTTATATTTTTTATTTTATTAAACAATCAATGCATGTTAATACATCAAAAAATAAATACAATTATATTGTGTTTAATTTATTATATAAATTATTTTTGTATTGCTGTTGTCATTTCTGTTGATAATCTAAATAAATAAATAAATAAATAAATATCTATATAATTTATGCATGTAACTTTCTCGTTGGTCTATTCTTGTTGATTTGGTCCAAATATACACATGCACATTTTTGTTAAGGAATTTTTAGTAGCAGCCTGGAGTGTTTTCGCAGCCACAGACCTCGGAGAGCATATGATGCCGTTGGCCCTTATATTTTTTTTAAATAATACATACATATTTTTAGATTTAATGTAAAATGCTTAAAAATAATACGTACATTTAGAATTAATATAATGACTCATCGTTCTTGCTATTTTTATAGGTAAGTGAAAACGCAGCAACGAACTATATTTTTAAAGCTAATTTTTATGCGCTTGAGAGTAACATAAACTGCTTTTTATCTAGATACATCTAAAAGTTCCCCCGAGATCAGTTTATTGCAAAAACCTATTCATATATTGTATGTTGATATTTAAATATAGTGTGAATTATCAAAACTTTAAAACGTGCAAAATATGTAGGTGTCTATAAGAAAATATTAAATCGCTACTTCACGTATGTAATTACTTCAAAAAGTTTTTATTTAAATAGAAAAAGACTTGTTTAATTATAATAAAAAAAAAAACATCGAAGCTTAAATAAAATATAAACGTACGTGACATACAATAATTCTATTATCGTTATCTGCTTTCAACTTTTCCAAGATCCAGCCGATAAGCGACACGACATACGCCAATTCATAATAAACGTACAAACAAAACAAAATATTTACGATAAACTAAATAAAAGCTTTATTTTAATTAAGCTTCTAAACTATTAACAGTAAAAAAATCATTGCTGTCGTTAAGAATTTTATTCGTATGTATTTTTTATTAACCTACATACCTATCTATACTAATATTATAAAGAGGTAAAGTCTGGATCTACTGAACCGATTTAGATGAAATTTGGTAAGAAGATAGTTTGAGACCCTAGGAAGGACATAGGATACTTTATATCCGAGAAATCATCCCTTAAGGGGGTGAAATTGGGGATGAAAGTTTGTATGGGAAACCCGAGCGAAGCGAGAGTGAGTCGCTAGTAGTCGCTAGTATATAAATAGACAAAGATAAAGCAGTTCAGTACCTTGTTTCTTGTTTGTCAATTTATTTTCTTTTTTTTTAGTTAGTACCTATTAATGTTATCAATATATTTTTTTGAAACAGTTTTTTTTATATAGATAGGTATTTTTTTTATATTTTCAAATTTTCAATAATGATTATGGTCGAATTTTGACCACTAGTTTGTTTACAATTAATCTATTTATGATCTTAGAGATCATTTTATTATTAATCAATTGTATGTAAAAACCATTTTCTGTTTTTCCCGAATTTCCCAATTTTCCAGGAAACTTCCAAATTTTGTTTATAGAAGATTAAAGACGAAAGTGGACAAAATTACTTTGGTGTATGTTTTAAGGTTGCACGTAACATACGACTAGCATTCACTAAAATTATATTTCTAATTTCTTTAAAACCTCAACAACAGAAAAATTTAACTTAAAAACAAACATTTTTTTATTCAAACAACAATCTGTAACTGTAAACTTATTTCCGTTAAACTGTAAATTGCTCATAACTCAATCGATACAATATTAAGCGACCATTATCTGTAGATAAAACATAAATAATTCTTATCTCCCTCGTAATTACGAATATTGAAGCCTTTTATTACATATACGACCTCGACTCTGAATAGTTTTTGTTGCATAGAAATAAGGATCATAATTGTACGAAATTATTTTCAATCTGATACTAATATTACTTTGCAATGTTATATTTAGTAGCGATCACATGCTTCTTGGTTTATTATTTAATCTTTTTTAGGGTTCCGTAACTAAAAATTTCAGTCAGATCCGTATTAAGTTAAGTGAAGCCTTTACAATCATTCAAAAATATCTAACTTTGTTACTGTAACAGATAAAAAACGGTAAAGGAAAATATCGTTAAGAAACCTGCATGTCTGAGAGAAACAAGTTTTCGAAAGACATGTGGAGTCCACCAACCCGCACTTGGTCTGAGTGGTGGACTATGACCAGATGCCCTTCACATTGAGGAGAGATTTGTGCCCAATAAGGGAAAATCAAATATAAGATATAGGATTATGTATTTACCATCTAAATATATTTTATTATGTAAAACATTATAAATAACAATTGTATAAGCTTTAGATATAAATAATAAATAATTCGATATCTAGAAGTTATTACTGTAATTTCATTAAAAAGCCATTAAAACCATCTGCATTGTATCGCGGAGTGGCACAAAGTTGCCAGACCCCAGACGAGTGATTAAAACTAAATGTTACTTGATATATTACTTTCATTGGTCTGCTAGTTCATTGGGGATTTGGATTATTGAATTTTTTAATAAATATTAATTTTCATCGTGTGACCGACGTATAGAGTATTTTCAATATAAAATTCATTTAAGAATAAACACTCCTTTCTATATTAACGACCTTTTTTTTTAACGTTGGGAAATGCATTTACGCACGACGCGTGGGACTCACCGGTGTAATACAGCCAGTACTACCCACTACAACCCAACAAAACCTTCCCCCGTCTTAATGGGGCGTCGCAGGATCGCTTACGCATTCAACTACGACGCCCCGACGGCAGGTCCGCCGAAGCAGACCACAACAACCATGGGGTTGCTCCAAGGTCCACTCTGCTATCAGAGAAGTACCAGGAGCAACCCGCAAGGTACACCGCCCCCCGAAGAGGGCCACCTCCCACCGCCCACCGAAGTGGGCAACCTCCCTGTACGTTTCTTAGCTTCGCGCCCGGTTGGATTGCCGGGCACTACTGAGCCCCCCTACCACGACAAGGTGAACGCACGTTGGGGGTGTTCTATATTAACGACCTAACTTAATATAAAAAAAATGTTAATTTTTAATGATCGAAAATAGGTACGAAATGCGTTAACATTTGCGCGAATATGATTTTTTCAAAAATTTTACTGAACGTTGGCAATACCAGTTGGCAGTAGCAGTGACAGGCACTCAACCAGTTATGATATAAGAGGGCTTAAACAAGATGACTTTGTAAAATGGACATTAATAGAAAGATCAAAAAAGGTTATGGATATTATATATTTAAGTTTTAAGTCTTAATTTTGTCATTTTCATCAATATTTCTGAGTATCCTATAGTCGAAATCAATAGCAGAAAGTCAGCTCATATAAGCTATTTTGACGACACGTTTGCCTCAGTTGGTAGTGACCGTAGTTGTTGTGCTAGCGGTCGCGGGTTCGAGTCCCGCTGGGGGCATTCATTTGTGTGATGAGCACGAATATTTGTACTCCAGTCATGGGTGTTTATATTTATAATATGTATGTATTTAAAGTTATATATGTCTAGTGTATCAACTATCTGGTATATAGATAACTAGATGGCGCGGTGTGTTAATGTCCCAATATTTATTATTATTATTACTTTTATCACGAGTCTTAAACCAAACCACGTTAAAACCGTTACAGGTAAGCAAACTCACATCAGTACAGTGAAGTGGTCACAAAGCAATCTACCCGTAGATCTTGTATACAATGTAAGTTTGTACAACAATTGTACAGCTCCAAAGGGATTTGCGACCCTATTAACCAGTTTAAGTTCTGTTAAAAGATTTATAAAAGAAAACCAGACGATAGTCGCTCCAGCTCTCTAACAGAATTGTTTAATTATTTACATGAGCGGAATTTTTTTAAGTCACTATTGTAACGTGTTGGGAGCAACGTCTTTATTTTCTTACTAGCAACTAAGTCTTGCTTCGCTTGGGTGCGTTGAATGGTTTGGGAACGTATAAAAAACAAACCTTTAAAGAAAGGTTCTTTTTTGCGCCAGGAACCTTCTCAGACTTTTACAAAATAATACGCCAGAGCTTCATCACAATTGGATCAATAGTTTAGGAATCATAGTGAACAAACATACGAACATTAATTTTTATTATATAATATACATAGATATAGATAACTTCTAAAAAGGCTTTATCGAATTCTTTGATTTAATTAATAAAAAAGAATAAACTTATATAGTCTTCTTATTATGATTTAAATTAAGATTAATGAAGAAAAAAAAAATGATGCAAAAAACTTTCATGCATTTAACTTTTCATATGTTTATTATATAATGAGTTGTATATGTATATCAATTGTATAAAAAAGTTAAAATATTACTAGGTTTAAAAGACTATTATACTACAGTTGAAAAGAACATATCGCATATAAAATGGGTTCTAAATGAATTTAATTTTCAAAGGTTCAAAATTAAAGCGGTTACAAGGGTTTAGGGTTGACGGTTGAAGCAAAAGGACAGAAACTAGGCAGCTAAAAGGGAAAATTGGTATCTTAAAATAATGTTACTGAAATTGGAATTCAATACTGTATAAAACTAACTAGGTTAATTAATATTGTTATTTGCTTTGAATGCGGCTTTGCTCGCCTGATCCGATGTTAAAATATAAGTAATGTAATTCTTAAAACTTACTTTTGGTCAAATTGTTCTAGTGCTAAGAGTGTATGAACATACAACGTATTGCTCCTTTTCAATATGTAATCAGATTTTTTTCTCTGTTTTACCTGTTATTTATATATAATAAAAGTGTAACTTATGGCTGTCTGTACATGGAAGATATTTGAGAAAAACTGTCATTTTGGGGTGTCTTTATTTACGCAATAGGACCCCAAAACAATGATTTTTAGATTTTTTGTCTGTTTGTCTGTGCGTTAACCGATTTGAATGCGGTTTTCACTAATATTTTGAGGTCAGCTTCACTAAACATTTAGTATTTGTTTTATTTCAATCGGTTCATAAATAAAAAAGTTAGGTCAACTTAAAGAATCACCTAGGGACGAACCCGAGCGAAGGAAGGGTAAGTTGCTAGTTCTAAATATAACGTGTCTGCTCCATTTTACGCGACATTGGCAAAGTAAATTTTGCCAACATGGCACTCCTAGAAGCCAATAAACGAATGAACATTTAATATGAATAAAAAAAATAATTACTGTTTGGACAATACATTTTATTAAATTTACTAAATAAGTTTAGTGTTCAAGTAGTATTTTTCTTTATAGTCTATAACGTACACATGACACGCTTTTATTCGGAATGGTTTAAAACTTATTATACATACTAGCATTACCCGCGGCTCCGCCTGCGTTTAGATGACCAAAAACCAAATTCATAGGTTTTACATATTAGTATACTCTTACATTACAGTTTTTGTACTTTTTCTCAGAAATGAGATATTTCGCCGCGGTAAAAAGTATCCTATATGTTGACCCGGATAACCAGCTGTCACCATACCAAATTTCATCAAAATCAGTAGTTTTTCTGTGATGCGGTAACAGACAGACAGACAAAAATTCTAAAAACTATAGATTCGGGCTCTGTATCGATAATAATGTCTATTTCAATAAGATTTTCCAAAAAATATTTAATGTACAGATTCGGCTTACTTACAATTTTATTATATGTATTGATATAATATTTTGAATTCAGACAACAACTTATACGATAAAAAAGTAAGCAAGTCCCACTGAAAGTCCTATCTCTAATAATACGCGATTAAACAGACACACAAAATGTCTATATATATTTTATATATTACATCGCCAAATGAACCATTGTAAAAATTACACGGCGCGAAAGGCCATAATCTTCTGAATTTAATTCAAATTAGCGTTCATAGAGTTGAGTCCCTTATCTTACTGTTTTGCTCTAAAAAATTGCTCCCAAAAGGCACGGAAAAGCTAACACTCATCTAAATTACGTTTAAACAACGGTTGACTTTTGTATTGTAAATTTTGCTGCAAAAAAGTTTTGTAAGAATTCTATATAAAATATATTTTTAATGTCTCAGTTTTATGTTATATCGACTTAAGTAATGTTTCACCATCACAGTGTCCGTTATAAATGACACGGCAGTAAGTTTAATTAAAATACATGGTGCCATTTCGTTGGTCTGTAATATTACTTTGAGAATATTGGATATTCTAAGCTTGACGACACGTTTGGCTCAGTTAGGTTATTGACCCTACTTGCTGTGCCAGCAGTCTCGGGTTCGAGTCCCACTGTGGACATTCTTTTGTGTGATGAGCACGAATGTTTGTACTCCAGTCATGGGTGCTTATATTTATAATATATATATGTACCTATTTAAAGTTATATATGTGTAGTGTATCACCTATCTGGTGTCTATACACAAGCCTCGTAGTTTACCATGGAGCTAGATGCTGTGTGTTAATGTCCTAACATATCTATTTATTTATTCTCTGATATTTTGTTAAAGGCTCTCATTCCTAAGGGGACACGGCCCCCCCCATACTAGTTAAGGCCCTGGATATTATTTAGTACATAAATTTATTGATATATATGCATACGTATATATGAAATAACTGTTGCTTTTTACTTTTTACGTTTTACTATTTAACCGACTTCCAAAAAGGAGGAGGTTATCAATTCGTCGTAATCTTTTTCTTTCTTTTTTTTTGTATTCAGCCCTTTTTAACGTCCCACTGCTGGGCACGGGCCTCGCTTCAATGCGAGGGGGATCAGGCCATAGTCCACCACGCTGGCTAAGTGCGGGTTGGTGGACTTCACATGTCTTTCGAAAAATTGCTAGGTTTTCTCAGACATACAGGTTTCCTCACGATGTTTTCCTTCACCGTAACGCAAGTGGTAATCATGTTAGAAATGATTCGCACATGAAAATATCAGAGGTGCGAGAACCGGGATTTGAACCCGTTTCACTCGGTTTCCCAAGCGAGCGCGTTACCACTGGGCTACCACTGCCTTATTTACTTTTTTTTATGTATGAACATAACAATGACTTCGAAAATATCTGATTAGGTATCTATTCTAAATGAAAACTCCCGTTAAGTTATTTTTTACATTTTAGTGCCTGGAAGTCGGTTTTTTTAAGTTTTTATTAATATAGGTACTTAAATAGTAAAAAGTAATTGTGAAAAAAAATATATAAGTCAACACAATTTGTAGGTAGTCAAAGGTTATTCATAAATTATAACGAGTTCTGAGTCTTCAAATTAAACGATCACGAATTAAATGAGGCTGATAAATGATTGGCACAATTAAATTTCAAATTTCTACTGTTCGGATTAATGAGAATTTTTTTAGCTTAAAGGCAATATTCTTCTTAGAATTTTAATAAATACTTTGACTTTTACGTAGCTTTCATTTTCGATTAATTTTGCTTTGATGACAATGTGTTAGTGCAATGCTGTTTGTGGGGAGTTAAATCTATCCTACTATAAATGCGAAAGTATGTAAGATGGTATGAATGGATGTATGTTTGTTACTCTTTCACGCCAGAACGGCTGAACGGAACTGGATAAAATTTGGCACAGAGATAGATTATGGTCTGGAATAACTCATAGGCTACTTTTTACCCCGGATAGATTTGTTTTTGTATTTTTATGAAATATTTTCTGGGAAAGGAATGTATATAATGGTAAATTCAAAAATCTATATCAAACAAATTCAAAACGTTCCGTACAATACCATCTGTAAAGCATTCATCATAATATATCTATAGACAATATGAAAAATCAAAATAACCTATTTGTCCAATATTGGATCGAATTTGCTCCGCTTTGAACTCTGCCTTAGTACAAAAAAAAATGTAAATAAGTAAGATTTTTTTTTGATAAATAAATTGCAATTTCACACCCTTTTAAACGTAAATTCTAATAAACTTTTTAACAGTATAACTCTCATTTAATTCAACATGCAGTCGTACAGTAACAAATTAAGAGCAAGTAAGTACAAGAAGCAAACTTCGGCCAAGAAATGCGAAGTCCCCATATAATTACAGCAGTTTAATTCTTAACTTCAGTGCGATAACTTGAACAATTCATAGTGGCACGTGAGTTTAAGAGTTGTAAAGTGGTGGATACACTTGTGATATATCAGACTGTGCATGGAAATACCACTATATTATATAATTAAGACATAACATCATTGTGTATTTGAGTATCTATTTCCAAAAATTATGTAACACTAGCGACTCACCCTCGCCCCGCTCGGGTTCATCCCTACTTACGTTTTTAGGTTTTGTTTAGATTTCTCAGAAATGAGATATTTTTACGCAGTAAAAAGTATCCTATATGTTGACCCGGATAACCAGCTATCGTCGTACATTTCATCAAAATCCCTCCAGTGGGTTTTCCGTGATGCGGTAACAGGCAGACAGATAGAAAAAAATTCTAAAAACTATAGATTCGGCCTCTGTATCGATAATAATGTCTATTTCAATAAGATTTCCCAAAATATATTTAATGTACGGATTCGGCTTAGTTACAATTTTATTATTTATCCAAGGGAAAATATATCATAGATAAATATTAGTAAAACTACATGCGTGCTCACCTAAGTTCTCAGTTGATTGAGGCGTTAAAGCATGTAAGTAACAAATACTAGATTTTTTTTTTCTATACCCCTAAATATTTTAGCTTTCACTCGACATTTTTACTTATTTTAAAGTAGCGGTAACAAAGAAATTTTATGAAATATTATTATTATTTTCTCCATTAACGTAGCAAATAATAATACAAGCGTGCAAAAATAAAATATTAATAAAAACCTATGGTAATAGGTACGTGTGCTACATAACCCGCATCTCACGTGACACACGTTCGTGAACTATGATAAACTATTCATTGTCCTTTCAGAACAATAGAAGCGTATCGTACTCGTAGATAAACACTTCCCTTATGAGAGTGACATGGGCTTATGTCAAAGCGATTAGCACTCGCAAACTGGATCTGATAAAACTATACAACGGTTAACTAATGAATAACAACCTGTTGGATTTCAGTTGTCTGTTTGTAATTATTTATTTGTATGACTTTATACAATAAAACTATATATATGTAGGAATTTACCTTTGCTTAGCTGCTATATGTATTTGTAATATCACTAGCGACTCACCCTCGTTTCGAACGGGTTCGTCCCTAGCTTGCTTCCTCATGCAAACGGTCATCCCCACTTTCACCCCCTCAAGGGATGATTTCCGGGATAAAAAGTATCCTATGTGCTTCCTAGGGTCTCAAACTATCTTCTTCCCAAATTTCATCTAAATCAGTTCAGTAGATCCAGAGATTACCTCCTACAACGTATAAACTCACAAACTCAACAACTTTATATCTTTATAATATTAGTATAGATTAGCGAGTTACCCTAATTTAAAAGGTAACCTAAGTTACTCCTAATAACATCAGCTATCTGCCAGTGAAAGTCCTGTCAAAATCAGTCCAGCCGTTTCGGAGATTAGCCGGAACAAGCAGACAGACAGACAATTTTTTTTAAAAGTTGTGTTTTTCTTATAAGTACCATAATATGGTCCGTATACAATTCAATATCCGAATCTGTACATTAAATATTTTTTAGAAAATCTTATTGAGATAAACATTATTATCGATACAGAGGCCGAATCTATAGTTTTTAGAATTTTTGTCTGTCTGTCTATCTGTCTGGGAACGCACCACGAGAAAACCACTGGACGGATTTTAATGAAATTTGGTATGGAGATATCTGGTTATCCGGGTCAACATATAAAATACTTTTTACTGCGGGAAAATATCTCATCTCTGAGAAATCTATACTAAATGTTTTTAACGTAACAAGGGACGCACCCGAGTGGGGCGAGGGTGTGTTGCTAGTAATAAAATAAATTTCGCTCCTAAAATATAAGTAACTAAAATGTAAATAAGTACATCGTATATAAAGGCTACATACGACATTCTTCCAAACTCAATGAAATTTAAATTTTAAGCAGCATATCCTCTAAACCTCTTTACCTTTTACAGATTCTTTGACATTTAATGCCGATGGTAAGACGCAAATACCTGCAGCTTGCACTGAATACTCTCGCATTCTTAAGATAAAGCTACAAACAGAATGTTCTTCAGAGAAAATACTCGCAAGAAGTTCATTCCAAGGTTAAAAGTATAATCAAATTGGCATTATGTATAAAGTAATAAGGTTTAAATTACAGTAAATTGACTGTAGGTTTAAAATTGTAAATGAATGCACAAGCAACCCGGCTCTTAAGGAGTATTAGAAGGGATCCGTGTAATATATTCATACCGCGTCCCAGAGTATTAAAGAAATAGATTTGTTTGTCTCATTGAAAGTTTTATATCAACATGTCTCATATAAATGCTTCACTAATAAATACTAATTGTATTAAAAATCTAGTGTTTCCTGTGATTTTTAATTTTCAGCTTTCATTTTTCACTATATTATTCGTGGATGGCAATCAAAATAATATTCGGCTTTGCTAAACACAACTATCTGCCTACAAAATAGTTTAAATAAATAAATTACGTTTTTACACAACTAAAAACACTTGCACGACCGTATTGTATTGGATTGATCAAAATGAATCATATTAGACCAAACTCGAATACTTGAAGTAGTAGCCATTAAATCAAATCAAAATATACTTTATTCAAAAAGACTTTTACAAGCTTTTATGAATCGTCAATTTTACATTTTGAATTTAAATTAAATGTCAGTGTAGTCAGTCCGTGAGGAGTCTACCACTGACTCGGAATGCAGTTTTCTGCTGAGAAGAACCGGCGAGAAACTCAACCGTTGCTGTTTTAAAATAATAATTGTGTACAATATTGTAATACAATAACTTAACAAATTTGGGTACAGTTTTCACTAATGTGTTGTCGCAAATTTAACTTAACATTTGATACTTGTTTTTTTTCCAGTCGGTTTATAAATAAAAAACTTATGTCATTCCAACGTATCGTAACGGTGAGTTGATAGTCTATAATAAAATATAATCTACAATTTTTTATATACATTCAAAGTCTGCTATCACTAAGCCTAAATACAAAGACCAATATTTTCTCTTCAAAAATGTCTCATTAAAACAAATGATGATTGCTAGAGATAAATCATAAGTAGTTACTATTCAGAATTTCCCTAAAATTAATTTCAACTGACAAAGGCTCTAAGATAAGATTGGTCGTTCTTCAAATGGCGTACTTTAAAAGTTTAATTACAAACAGTTACTTTTTATTGGGTGTCGACGTTATAACTGAAAGTGAAGTCTGAATTAAAACTTGTAGACAGATTTAAGGTATTGTGATTACTCTCGAGTGGCCAAAGTTTGAGTGAAGTTTGTGATAAAACATTTCTGATTAATTAAATGCGAAATCTTAAAGTTTCTGTAGAACATTTTTCATTACATCCTAAAGCGTTTAAGACTAAATTTTGTTCGCGGCTCGGCTCATGAAATTTAATGATTATAATGATTAAAAATTAAAAATTACACGCTTTTCGAACGAATCAAATGAGTCCTTTTTTTAATGTTGGTATATGCATTTACGCATACCACCTGCAGACATACAGGTACATGGGACTAACCAGCTAGAAAAGCCAGTACTACCCAATGAAACCCAACAAAACTTTCTTCTCCGTCACGATCGCTCAGGCATTCAACTACTACGACCCGAAGGCAGGTCTGCTGAAGCAGAACACAAAAACCATGGGGTTGCTCCAACAGTCCACTCTGCTATCAGAGAAGTACCAGGAGCAACCCACATAGCACACCGCCTATCGAAGTGGGCCATCTCCCTGTGCGTTTCTTGGCTTCGCGCCCGGCTACTTAATGAAATGATCCATAACTCAACGGTTTTACTGAAAAATAATAGACTAAAATTATTGCATGGTCATATATATTGACACACTCACAAGTTATATTGTAATATGACCACTAGAATTAATTTCATATCGATTTCAAACGTTTGATTGCATAGTTACAAGTGAAGTATACATAGCAAATGTACTTTAAGTTTACTGTACAATATATAAATATATATTATTGTATTAATAATATACAATTAGAGTAGTAGAGTAGAGTAGTATTTAGAATTTCATTTATAACCACTCGTATTAAATAATAAAAGCTAAATAACGACTATTTTTACTGTAATTTTTTTTATTCAAGATCAATTTAATAGGTATAAAATAAATTTTATATTTCGGTAAAAATATAACAAAAACGATTTCTAGTTTTTCTAAAGAATTTGTTTTTTTGCAAAGAAAGCTATTTCCTTTGTAAGTACTGTTCATCTAATATTTATTAATTATATCAATTTGAGAGCAAAATATCTGAAATGTTACAACCAATATCAATTTACGGGGACATCTTGGAAATGCCCATAATTTTAAAGTTCTCGTAATTTAATGGGAATACCTTTGATTTATACGGGAGAATGAGTTTTATTGAGCGGCAGTCAGTATCGTTAACAATTGTACGTACCGTGATTTGTACGGTAATGATGTAAAGAGGCAATAATTCGAGTGAGGAAATTTGGAGGTAACACTGAAATAGGTCACCATTTAGTACTGTTTTTAATATTCTATTAGTAAATTAAATGTGGAAGTTCGTGAAGATGATTCTTAATTAATTACGCGGAAATTGTTCGCATTTAGAAATTGGATGAAACTTTAACTCAAAGCTTGTTTTTGTTTTTCTTGGGGAATCCCATTCTGGAGATACTTGCCGTACTGTCAAAGGACAGGGGACTGTAAAACCCTTACATGCTAAAACCCACCGCGGAATCGTACCGCTTTCATCAATGGAGATAGCACAGGACTGGACTGCAGTGTAATTTTTTTTTTGATGAATGATTTTTTATTTCGTACTAGTGCGTTCTGGTAGTGTAAAAGCTTATTTTTTAAAACAAGTAATATCTTCTACCAATATTGCTGTTTGAATGTTTTAGTTTGTAAGATGTCTTTATCTAAGAACATGAGAAAATGAAGAAAATAGCTTGTAGCAACATTTTTTTTATAGTTAGTTCTTACATAATTTGTACATCATAAAATTTTCAGTACTTCAATTGTTGAAGTAAACTTTGTGGAAATATAACTATAAAACGAAATAGAGTAAAATTTTATATAAAGGATTTATGATCTATTCATATTTAAACTAGTAACTGAATTTACGACCAATGCTTTGATAGCAGGTGTATTATCTCTGCACAGTAACTTCGTTGATGATTTTATGATCAACGTAAGTATTGTTCATTATTTTACGATATCGAAGTATTATTTTATAACAAAATCTTTAGTTAAGGTATAATTTAGTTAAGTACAAAGCGGCAAATTGCTTCAATTTCGTTTGTAATACTGAAAAGTGCTGAAATTTCACCTAAATTGTAGCTTTGGGACATTTACAGCACATATTATGTTTATGACACAAAATAGCTTGTTACTATGAACTAGTGCATTTCACTGTTTATTCGTGTTGATAGTATTATGGTATAATTAGACTAAGGGGTTAGATAATATGGAATCGGACTACCATCTGTACATCTGTATAAATATTATAAATGTGAAAGTATGTGAGTATGTATGGGTGTTTGTTTCTCTTTCACGCCAGAACGGCTGAACGGATCTGGATGAAAGTTGACACAAAGACTATGTCTGGAATAACACAAAGGCTACTTTTTATCCCGGAAAAATATACGATTCTCGAGGGATAGATTTGTTTTTGTTGTTCTAGAGGCGAACCCGACCGAAGCGAGTGTGAGCCGCTAGTTATGTATACGAAAATTTGTATGTGTATGTTTGTTACTTTGTCACATTAAAATGGCTGGATGGATTTAGATGAAATTTAGTACACAGAGAGGCGTTAACCTGGAGTAACACGTAAACTACTGCTAGCTACTTATAGCCACAAGAACGTAAAGTCAAAGTGGAAAGATAAAATGGTATTCGCATTTATTTTTATGGACTTATATTTTTCAACGAATGTAGAATGTAACCTTGTCAAAGTAAACCAGGGTAGTTTATATTGAAAGATTTTAGTCGGAATAAAATTTATATGTCCAACTTTATCGGTGACAGAGTTTTGTTCCCAGATGGTCGGGCCTTTGGCTTTATTATGGAACTGTCTATTCTTCTATTTGACCTACTTTAACGAGCTGTATTTTGAATTCTTCTAGTTTATTACTCGTACTAGACAAATTTTTAATCTTAGTTTTGATTTTATAGTAGACTAGCGACTCACCCTCGCTTCGCTCGGTTTCGTCCCTAGCTTGATTCCCCATACGAACTTTCATCCTCTTTATCACCCCCTTAAGGGATGATTTCCGGGATAAAAAGTATTCTATGTCCTTTCCAGGGTCTCAGACTATCTTCAATTATATATTATTTTATATAATATATAGTTGAAGTAAGTAATATTATTAGAATATTATTACTTATATATAGGTAAACTGTTTCGAGATAAAGGAGTAACAAACACACACACAGACATTAATCACCGCTTTTTTGAATTTTTTTGAAGTAAATGAGCTCTTACAATTGGTTTCAGACGAGCGTGTCGCTTAACTCCAAATTATATACAAATGTATAAATAAATTTTAACAGGAAGTAATACCGCAGTATATATCTAGCACTATAAAAGAACATTTTCAAAGCAAAATATTAAATTCGATTCAGAGTGCGCGTCGCCGATTCTGTCGGTTTCGGGATGAGTCCTCGTAGAAAGAGATTTATTTCACACCCTCTCAGGGGGTTCCAGAACTGGACACATGTGATAAGTGTTTCTATGACTTCGTAAGCCGTGGCCAGTGTCGGCTAGTTCTATGTATGTACAATATGCCTTGCTTTACTTGGCTTCTTTTAATGTAATATTATGAAAGTTGAAATATTACTCGGTTTATTCTTATACAAGCATTGCCCGCGGCTCCGCCCACGTTCAGATGACCAAAAACCAATTTTTTAGGTTTTACATGTTAGTATGCAGTTTTTGTATTTTTTCTCAGAAATGGGATATTTTCCCGTGGTAAAAAGTATCCTATATGTTCCAGACAGACAGACAGACAGACAGACAGACAGACAGACGGACGGACGGACGGACAAAATTCTAAAAACTATAGATTCGGCCTTGTGTCGATAATAATGTCTATTTCAGTTAGATTTTCCAAAAATATTTAATGTACAGATTCGGCTTAGTTACAATTTTATTATATGTATAGATATAAAATTATGTACTTATATAATTTCATATGCATTTAATAAAAAGCTGTTACTTTGACATTACAAACAGACACTTCAATTATAATATATAATAAGCAATAATTATAATATTATTAAGATGTATTAATTATTTATCTAATACTTTCTTAGATTTACGCGAATATTTGACATTTTAAATAAAACTATCTTTTCGGATTATTTCGCGGATTTATTTTGGTTTTTTTTATAATAATAACATAATACAATAATAGCAACACTAAATAATATTAGTATTTAATAAAGTTTAAAAAAATTGTAATATTTATAACAATCCCAGCAAAAATTAAATAAATAATATTGATACATTTAATTATAATATTTATTAAAAACTTTAAAATGTTTAGAAATAAAAATCAACAAATATTGTAAGGTATTTTATTGCCATTTTTGAATTTTTGAAATCATTTTTGTAAAATAGTGGGTAGGCACTGTCTGTAACGAGTATGTGTTTGAGACGTCTATAACCTCAGTCTCTCCCGTGACCAAGATTGCTGTAAAGCATTCGAAACGTCGGGAACCAAAAATCAAAAAAAATCCGCGAAATAATCCGAAAAGATAGTTTTATTTTATAATACTTTCTTAGATTTACGCGAATACTTGACATTTTAAACAAAACTTTTCTTTTTGAATTCATTTTGTTAATTGTGGGTAGGCTGTCTGTAACAACTATATAATACCTTAGAGACATCTAACACCTCAGTCTCTCCCGTGACTATGATTGCTGTAAAGCAATCGAAACGTCGGGAACCAAAAATCAAAAAAAATCCACGAAATAATCCGAAAAGATAGTTTTATTTTAAATATTTATCTAATAGTGAACATTTGAAAAAGAATTTAAGTTAATGTAATATACTATTTTTTAATAGCATTATTATCTTTAATATACGATAGAAACTCCTTAGTTTCTCATTCATTCTACCATTTTTTCAGATAAGTCAATATTACACTAAAGTGTTTACTAGACGAAACGATAATTTAAAATTGAGCTAGAGTAACTGAAATTAAAGAATCGCTGCGTTCACTTCGACGTAGACTAATAGTGTAACAAAGCATTTCGTTTAACGTACTGTTCTAGCGAAATTGTTTTTGGTAGATTTATTTATGCTTTCTCTGCACTAAAATATTTCAATCTTCAAGCAGTATATTTAAGTTCAATCTTAACTTAATTGAGGTAGTGATGGCTTAGTAGTTAAACGCTTACTTGGAAAACCAAGTGAAGCGGGTTCAAATCCGGGGTCTTTCATTATTGATGTTTTAAGAAGTGAATCATTTATCGTACGTTAAGGCAGTGGTAGCTTAGTGGTAACGGGCATAGTTGGAAAGCTTAGTGAAGTGGGATCGAAGTTCGAATCTCGCACCTTGATATAAGCTTTAACACATACTTACAAAACATACTTGCCTACAGTGAAAAAAAACGTGTGTGTGTACTTATGTACGCACTTAAGAAGTTATACTTCTTTGGCGTAACAGAATAAAAATATCTAAAGATTTCATCCCGTATGTCACAACTCTCTGTTTGTAAAAGGAATGCAGCTAACTTCAATATGTCGCTTTTTGGCTGTCCATGTGCGCGTGCATCGTAAAAATTTTATTCTCATATTTTTTTTTCCAAACGTGCCAAAAGAAATAAAACTTGAAAAAAAAAAACATTTTAGCTTACTTGTGAGTCTAAGAGATGCTATATTTTTAAAAGGTAATAAAGTATGTGGAGTCCGCCGACCTGTTTTTGGTGTCGCCAACCCCTAGCTGGACAACGGCCTAATCCTCTTCGCATTGGAAACTTGTGCCCAGCTTTGATAGTTAAAATAGCTTGGCTATTATTATTATGTTAAATAATTTTTGCTACTTCAAATTATTATTTAAAAATTTATGAATCCCAACCCCTAATATATAATTTACAAGATAAAATAATATTGCTAACATTTTGCCTGAAAGCTTTAGAAAAAACATGATTCCAGTTACTTTGATACCATGCAGGATTAAAGCCAGTTTATGGCTAATTTAAGATTTTCTCACTTGGCAAAGAAGTTAAGCGTTCGTTTACCGGTGGGGGGATGACTGCAACTAATCACTCTTAAGCCAGACGGTATTTTTGCTTTTTAGGGGTTGTAGCGAAAGAAATTTACATATTATTGATAAATAGATACCCTATGTAGATAGTAGAATGTACAGTGTTTCGTTTAGTTAGTACCTACACATCGTGTATGTTGTTTCATTATTTTTTTATTTTTAAACTAAACAGTATGGAAATATGTTAGTGGAAAATATCTTTTTATTTAGTTTTAAATACACATAAAGTTGTTTTGAAAGATTTTAATGATTCTTTGCTTATATCGCTTCTTCCACATTTTTTACTTAATTATATACTAATTATTTAAATTATACTGAGTTCGAAAGCTGTGCTCTTAGATATATGTTATTATATTAATTACAATGAGATTATGTTTATTTTTGATAGTATACCTACTGAACTTAAAACATATACCTATGAGTAAACATTTGCTGTCACGTTAGTATTTTATCTTGCGACCGACTTAAATGGTTGAAGACCACTAAATTTTGTCGATTCTTTTGTAAAATAAAAAGGGTCATTAGAGTTTTTGTTCTCTGTACATCAAAGAGCTTAAGCTGTCGGTACTCCAACTGATCTCCTCTCGGTTACTATGTCTCTACTATACTCGGTATCTTACGGTGACCATACTTCACGTATGGGACTAGAGATTGCACATGTTTGTACTTTATATAGGTCCTCTTGTGACCTTAACCTTGTAACTGTGACCTTCCGTGGACTTGGCTAGTTTTGGTAAAATTAGTTGCTCTGATCAAAAGATCAGATCAGAGTCTAATAGCTAAAAGTTAGTAAATACTCCATCCCTACTAATATTATAAATGCGAACGTAACTGACTGTCCGTCCGTCTGTCTGTCTTTTAAGTGTGGAGATAGTTCGAGATTCTGGGAAGGATATAGGATAGTTTTTATCCCGGAAATCATCTCTTAAGGGACTGTAAAAGGGGGTAGAAGTTTATATAGGGAATCAACCATTTCTCAAGTAAAGGATATAAAGATAGATACTCATCATACCAATGTTTGTATAGTGTATCTTTTTTTTTTTTTATACCACGTCGGTGGCAATCAGGCATGCGGCCCGCCTGATGGTAAGCGGTTACCGCAGCCTATGGATTTAAATTTATTCATTTATTCTATTCCATACTAAGCGTCAAAACGTACCTAGTCGTCCCTAGGTTCTCGAGGGAAGCGAGGGTGAGTCGCTAGTACTATGTTTATTGGTAAATACAATGCAAGGATTCTAAGAACATATAGAATAGTAACAACCAAATAGACTTAATAGCACATGGTTTTTTTGTAGCCGATGATTCCTCCGGAATTAGGTCGGAGTCCTTTGTATTTCAATTTTTATTTTTGCCGAAACTACATTTTTATTAATAACTAGCATTGCCCGCGGCCCCGCCCGCGTTCGAATGACCAAAAACCAAATTCTTAGGTTTTACATATTAGTATACTCTTACAGTGCAGTTTTTGTATTTTTTCTCAGAAATGAGATATTTTCCCGCGGTAAAAAGTATCTTATATATTGACGCGGATAACAGCTATCATCATACCAAATTTCATCAAAATCTGTCCAGTGGTTTTCTAGTGATACGGTAACAGACAGACAGACAGACACAAAAATTCTAAAAACTATAGATTCGGCCTCTGTATCGATAATAATGACTATATCAATAAAATTTTCCAAAAAATATTTAATGCACAGATTCGACTAAGAATTTTATTATATGTACTCGTAGGTATAGATTTATTTTTATTTTTTATTTATTTTTATTTTATTTTATATGATTTATTACAATATGAGCGTCTTTACTTGCCCCAGTAATAATGTTAAATGTGTAACTAAAGTCAAAGTAATAACAGAACATAAAGCCAATCTGCGACATTATTAAAGCGATTCATAAAGAACAGTAATAGGCAACATCATAAAAAGGTTCATATTTAAAATCCCAGCCCGTCAGCTGACATGAAAGATTACCTTCAAACAAATCGTAGCGGATTTACCCTTTAACATATGATGTAAGTGACGACTCAACTTGGTGGAAAAATGAAATACGTTTTAATATTATATGCCATCTCTATTATATACATACAAATAAATAATATTAAAGTGTCTGTTTGTAATACCAAAATAATACATATGAAAGTATATACGGTACTTATATAAGAAACAAAAACATTTCTTAAGAGTTTTGTCTGTTTGTTTGATTCAGGCTAATGAATAGAGAATAATGGCGAAACGGCTGGACCGGTTTTGACGGGACTTTCATTGGCAGATAACTGATGCTATAAGGAACTTAAGCTTTTATCATAGAAAAAGAATTAGGGTTCCGCGCAAAAAAACCGATTCAAATAGGGAAGTGTATAATAAAATAACAATTAAATAATAATTTGTAATTTTAATTATATTTTTTATCATATAACTATTTTTATCTGTTTAAAACGTACCTACTTATATTCACTCGAGCGAAGCGAGGCCAGGGTAAAGTCTCTAGTTTATATGTAAGCTAGCGGCTCACCCGCTCTTCGCTCGGGTTCGTCGATAGTGAAAAATAAAAAATAAATCTATCCCACGGGAACCGTACATTTTTTGCGAGATAAAAAGCCCATGTGTTATTCCAGACTATAATCTATCTCTGTACCAAATTTCATTCAGATCCAAACATCCAAACGTTCGCATTTATGTATATAGTAAATAGCAAGATATAAGCGTTCTGTTTTAGTCATTTGGCTACGGAACACAGAGGGTTCCGTAGCATGAAGTATAAAAATGCTATGTTTTAATATTCTTAGTTAATTTTTTTTATTTTTTTATTAATTTTTACGTAGAAAGTTATATTAAATGTCCATTTACGATGTTCGTTTTATTAACAACATAAATAAGTTTGTATTTCATAGTATTATTGTGTGAACAAAGTTTATTTTGCGGCAGAATTGGTGAAACAGAAAACATACCCAATTCTCAAATCTGACTCAATGTGAAACACTTAAAATAATTTTGTTTGAAGTGTTTTGAAAGCTCTGTAATCTTATTATTTTTGTATGGAGTGCCACCTATCTATCTGTAAAATTTCTTCAATAGTCCAATGTATGTAGCTCCTATAGTGTTAGAGTACAATGGTTGTGGCATACGGACGGATATTATGAAATCATAATACCTAGTGCCTCTTTAGCCTATATTATGCGAATCCTACTACCTAATATAAATATAAACTTTAATAGTTATTATTTTGAATATATATTATAATATTAATAAAAAAATATATTTAAATTAAAAAAACCGGATAAGTGTGAGTCGGATTAGCACACGAAGGGTTCCGTACCAAGGTACAGAATATAACACTATGTAATAATTATTATTTTTCTTTGCGGCCATTTTGGAATTCACCATCTAGGTTTTTATTATTTGTTGTTATAACGGAAATAGACACTGAAAATTTCAAAACTTAATAAGACTTAGACTATAGTATTAGATTACTTAGTATAAGACTTAGCACACATCGGGTACGGAACCCTAACAAAAAACCAAACAAATTTTCATCTTAACGTTAGCAGAATCTTGATCAAAGTACGCGTTGAAGAGAAACTGTTCAATTCGCAGAACACATGTGCGTGTCAAACTGAATATGATGAATGAAGCCATCCACCTGCGCGCGAGAAAATTGAGTACGAGTCATGAACGAGCACAAAACGGCTTAACCTTGAATTTGATGAAAAGTAACGAAATTACTGTCATGTATTATTATATGTATATATACAGATAAATAAATCTAAAGTGTCTGTTATGTTAAAATAACAGCATTTTGCTATATGCATAGAAATTATATACGGTACTTATAAGAAGAAAACCATGTTTTTAAATTTTTCTCGGTTTGTCTGTTTGTTCCGGATAATCTCCGAAACGGCTAAACTGATTTTGATGGGACTTTCAGTGGTGGATAACTAGAGTTACTTAGGCTACTTTTATTTTTGACAAAGAATTAAAGAGTTAGGGTTCCTCTTAAAAAAGTTAAAATAATAATAATAAATAAATAAATATGTTGGGACATTATTACACAGCACCATCTAGTTTCATGGTAAGCTACGAGGCTTGTGTTATGAATAACAGATAGTTGATACACTACATACATATAACTTTAAATACATACATAATATAAATATAAACACCCATGACTGGAGTACAAACATTTGTGCTCATCACACAAATAAATGCCCCCAGCGGGACTTGAACCCGCGCCCGCTAGCACAGCGAGTAGGGTCACTACAAACTGAGCCAAACGCACTACTAAACTAAAATAATAAATCTAAAATCTTATTTTATATTCGATATCAAATGGGACGATTCTTTTATCTCGTTTTGCTATATAAAACAAATATTTTACAATATACATAAATAAACAAAAAGTAAATATTAATAAATAAACTTGCATAATAATTTAGAACTCAAAAAGTATAGACTTTATCGAATAATTTTTTTTGTTCGTTTTAGATCCCACACATTTCTCCGTATCATTTATCCATGTGATATACCATTTTTTTAGCACAATCGGTCAAAAAGCGTAGAAGTGAAGGCAGCGCCATCCGATAGCATAAAAAAATCGTATATGAAAATATTTAATCGCGTCAAGGCATTTGATGAAAACTTTCCGAGATATGCAGTTTTGCACACAAGTATCGTGAATGTTTTATATTTTCATTCATTTATGTATAAATAAAATTATATTGTATATTTAAGCGTTCTGTACAATATTTAATGTTTTAGATTTACATAAGTAAATGTTAATTTTATGATATCAATGAATGCTTACATTTGAGCAAACATATTTACTTATTAGGTAGAATCTGTTAAAGTTAGTACTGAAGCTGATGGCGAATAAACTCTTCTCTCAGCAATTACCTAAATAATTCGCAAAAAGACTTCTAAGAGTTTAGCTATTAGATGGAGTCGAATGTCTGAAGTTAAATTTAAGATGTTAGAAATAACAGATGTGGCATGTACGAAACTAAAAATAGTATTTTAGTACTCGTATCTTTGTATATATCTAATAGTTATATATAGGATAAAAAAATCATCTTACCAGGGAGGTAGTAGCAGGTTTGAATCTCACATTTGATTAGTATAAACACCTATGTATATTGTATAAATTATGTTATCTATAAGTACATAATATGTATGTTATAATATTTTATTTAATATAGGGAATATTAAGGTAAGGAGTATAATGCTAAGAATAAAACGTTTAAATTATATTTATTTTTATTTACATTTATTACTTTATGTAATTAAATTATTATTTTAAAACTTTTCATTTCCACAATATTTTTATTCTACGTACCAAGTTAAATTATGCTGAATGCTAACTACTGACGAGGTTTAATGTAAGTAAAGTTTTACTGTAAAAGTTATTAGTACTTATAATTAAATATGGTATTACTTACAATGATATAGAGAAATAAGGTTAACTTCTAAGGAATGAATTTCAACCTTTTCCTACTTATCGGGCTGCTATCATACATACAAAATTTTGTATGTGTGTATGTTTGTTACTTCCTCGCGTAAAAACGGCTGAACACGTTTTCTTTTTGCTTACTACATTCTGGCTTTGCATGGGCTTTAACTAAACATCTATTTCAATAACGTTTCAATACAAGTTAGATTTAGGCACGAATTGGCCTTAAGCAGAAATAGTGAAATGACATTAAAATGAGTCGCTTTGTTGTGACTTGTCAGTTACGTGACAGTGACAGCGAGTGACTTTTGGTTTTTTATTGTTTTAAATATATTCGTAATTTCTTATGTTTATATCTACTATAATGGTAATACCATTAATCGAATTAAATTAAAAAAATGCTGCCAATTTAATGTCAAATAATGTCAAACGTTTATAAACCTCTATAGTAGGTATTATTATTAAATAAAAGTATAGTTTTGGATCCATTTTGATTTTTGGTACCCGTTCACGGAAGAGACTGACTTAGTCTCTGAACCATGACTATAAATATGTTGCGACATCTGAAAAGCAAAATTTGAAAATATAGTTTTATCTATATAAATAAAAATGAATGTTGGTAGGCGCATAACTCAAGAATGTTGAGAATGAATGGCTGGACCAATTCAGCAAATATTTTTTCGTATATTCCTTAAGGTCCACGGAAGGTTTTCATATAGAGAAAAATAAAAAAATACGAAAAAAAATTAAAATTAAACCTAACCTAACGCTGGCTAATAACTATTTATATCTATTTAAAACGTACCTAGCGACGAACCCGAGCGAAGCGAAGGTGAGCTATTAGTTTATAAATATAAACATATACAAATATTAAATATAAATAAATATTTGCATGAATCTAAGAAATACTATAGAATAAATTAAAAAAAGAAACCAGTCGTGAGTCGTTAATATCGCGTCTTCTGTAGGATACCTTAAAAGTTGTAGCAAATTATAATTTGACTAATGTATGAAACGTGGCATAAGGTGTTGTTAGTAACAGTGAAAATGCATTAATATAAGAGAAGGCGGCTATAAAGGCGGTGAAATTAGGCGGCAAAGCCTTTGAAGTTAATGAGCGACAGATGTTAATTGGAAAATTTTCATAACTCACGTACGAAGGCGAGATTATGTTATATCAAGATTTAATTACTTTACCTCGATTTAGGACATGTATACCGTACATCGAAATAGACTTACTGGAATACGAATTTATTTGACTGCAGATCATGTCTTAGGTTCGAACCTAGATAGGGTTTCATGGAATTCATGGGATCACAGGGATTCTTGGGGATTTTCTGTCAAAAATATTGGATCCTGGAGTAAGAATGGCGATGATACACCTGTAGTTTGTAAACTGTGAATATTTGTCATTTATAGTTGCTAAAAAATAAAAACCATGATGGTATAGTGATGCATAATACCATTGCAACTTTTAATTGTAAATCAATTTTATTCTACTAATATTTTATATGTGATTATATTGAAATTTTATGAAAATTGTCAGACAGACGTTGACGTAAATTAGAATACTATCACATTAGTAATATCATAGGCAGTGGTAGCCCAGTGGTAAAGTGCTCGCTTGGGAAACCGAGTGAAGCGGGTTCAAATCCCGGGGCTCGCAACTCTGATATTTTCATGTGCGAATCATTTGAGCAAACCTACCTGCATGTTTGAAAAAACCTAGCAAGTTTTTTAAAAAAGACATGTGAAGTCCGCCAACCCGCTCTTGGTCAGCGTAGTGGACTATGGCCTGATCCCCCTCTTATTGAAGGGAGGCCCGTACCCAGCAGTGGAAAGTTAAAAAGGGCTGATTACATCCTATTAGTAGTAGATAATTCATCAAAATATTTCCGATATCTTATATCTTGTAGAGACAAATCCGTACTTTTAAAGACGGGTCTCATTAAAGTTAGAATGTAGAAGATAAGTAAAAAATCAAGCAACAAGTATCTTTCATAGCTGTTTATAGCAATTTTTTCACACAATTTTCGCAAATACACGAAATAACCACGTTTCATTCCACAGAATTCGAAATAAGACCGCACACAGCCATCCTTCATCAATAGACATCAAAATTCAGGTAGGCATTCGGGTCAGACAGCAAAAATTTTCACTGTGTTTTTTTTCCGAACATGCTTTCCGTCATTTATTCAGAGCACGTTGTACCGATTTTCCAGTTTCCGCGACGATCCAAATTCTTACACCCCACCCCTACACGTATGCTTTTTAGCAATCACGAGAATCCCTTACTATTGAAGAAATTATTTACTTAATATACTTATCTACTATATTCAGAGCACGTAAAGGATAAAAGATCAGACCTAAAACACTTCACTTTAACAAAATTACATCGGCCTATAGACGACGTATATCATTTATCATGCGAATGCGCACTGAGATAATTTAATGTAAGTGGCTTCGAATTAAGGCCCTATATAATGCTACAAGCTTTGCCCGTGCCTCCATACGCGTAGTCTAGCAATTGTTCCGCTGCAAATACTTTCTTATCAATTATCATATTTTCTTAGTTTTACGCGAACATTTGACATCTTTATACTCGTACATATATAAAAACAAAGTCGAGTCAGTTACACTATTTATAACTTAACTAGCATTGCCCGCGGCTCCGCCCGCGTTCAGATGACCAAAAACCAAGTTCTTATGTTTTACATATTATTATACTCTTACAATGCAGTTTTTATATTTTTTCTCAGAGATGAGATATTTTCCCGTGGTAAAAAGTATACTATATGTTGACTCGGATAACCAGCTATAATCATACCAAATTTCATCAAAATCTGTCCAGCGGTGATGTACAGGTTCGACGTAGTTAGAATTTTGTTATATGTATAGATATACAGATAAACACTGGACTGATTTTATTGATCTTTGATTTGTTAGATTTATCTCCGTCTAGAATAACAGAAAGACTATTAAAATATTGGAAAAATTCACGAGAAAACATTAAAATTTACATGACTAACGCTGGCTACGCTAGTTTTAAACAAAACGCTACGCTAGTTTTAAAAAATAGAAAATAAGTTTATTTAAAGTGACGAATCTTACATAATGAATAAGCTATACTTAAATACAAAAAAAAAACCGAATCAGTCAAAAAACCCTTCACCTACATACATATCTATAGAGAGAAAGTGTGTTTTTGATTTGTCCTTCTGTCACCCAGCATCGAAGCAAATGGCTTACCTAAGTTTTTACAAACAGATAGTTTACCTATAAGCTATTAACCTTTATAGAGGTTACTTTTAAGCCAACGTCAAAGGGCTTTATAAACCATGGAATTTTATGATTTTTATAAAATAAGTTAAAAAAAAATAGTTATTTTGTGAAATCCTTTAATGAGATATTTATTTAACCGAAATTAAAACATGGAATAAAAAGCATTTCAGATATCAAACCATAATACCGATAAAGCCGTATTTCATTCAGTGGGAACTATACTGCGTGAAACTTTTCAATTACACTTTATGAAAATGAAAATTTACACAATTCATATATTTGAATTTCTATTATTTTTTTATGCAATCTATTATTATCGTTTAACTGTTTGGATATTTTAACAATTACCTATATGTATACTAGCGACTCACCCTCGATTCGCTCGTCCCTAAATACCTTATATTATATTAAAGTAAAAAAATACTTCATACTAATAATTCTAATCCATACTAATATTATA
Organism: Brenthis ino; assembly: GCA_921882275.1. Classification (NCBI taxonomy): domain Eukaryota; kingdom Metazoa; phylum Arthropoda; class Insecta; order Lepidoptera; family Nymphalidae; genus Brenthis; species Brenthis ino. The sequence goes on along the minus strand of OV170232.1, from coordinate 21,435,933 downwards.
AATGCGAAAGTAACTCTATCTGTCTGTCTGACTGTTACCTTTTGATCCGCTGAACCGATTTAGACGAAATTTGGTATGGAGATAGTTTATGACCCCAGGAAGGACATAGGATAGTTTTTACCCCGAAAATCATTCCTTAAGGGAGTTTGTATGGGGAATCAATCATTTCTCAAGTAAGGGATATAAAACTCATCATATCTATGAATATATGATATATGTTCTATATGTTGCGCGTATTACAAACCCACGGTTTAAGACAATTTAGTTATGATGTTATTTATTATTCAGCGCCGTCTACCAGCGATCTCATAAGCCAAGGCATCTCCCAATTTATTTACTTACTCACCTTTGTTACTAGAAAATATAATGTAAATAGCATTAACATCATGCCGACGCTCGTTAGGGGCCTGTCGTAAAAAATAATAACCAACCATTATGTTACAGTAGATAATTATAAGACAACCTGTGATACTCCTCACAATAATTTATATTTCAAGTTATAGATTGTATCTTATAAAGATATTTTTTGAATTTATACTTCTTTTGGGACGTTTGGAAAAAATATGTGAGTAAAATTTTTACAATGTGCGCGTATACCGACAGCCAAAAACCGACATGATGAAGTTAGCCGATAACTGTTTGTTGTCATGGTAACCGTTGTTATTGTCTGTCAAATGATATATAATATTATTTTTGTTCTGTTACGCCACAGAAGTGTAACTTTTTACACGTTTCACGTTTTTTTATAGTATTTATTTAATAATAAGATGCAGGATATATTCAAATTTTAATATATATTAAAAAATGCTTTAAAAAACTTAATTCTTGAGTTATTTGTGTGGTAAATTAAGAAATAAGTGAAGAGTATGTACAATAAGTTTTGGTATAAATGAAAATGATCTTAGGAGAGCCAAAACTATAAAGCTTAGAACATCGAATAATTGAATATTTTTTACTTTTAAAATTCATGCAATTTTACTGTTTTATTAAAGTTGGACATTGTTCCATTCTGCAGAAAGACAAAAAACAAAGTGTTTTTTCAGTCCATTTTACGTTTCTCGTCTAATATTGTGGCTTCCTCTTCTACTACGAACATGCCATGCCGAATATGCCTTGATAGTATATACTCATAATTTACATTTATACTCGATAATCTTCTATAAATAAGTCTATGTACATTAAATATTTTTTGGAAAATCTTATGGAAATTGTCATTATTATCGATACATAGGCCGAATCTATAGTTTTAGAATTTTTGTCTATCTGTCTGAGAACACATCACGAGAAAACCACTGGACCGATTTTGATGTTGAAAATATTTCATCTCTAAGAAATCTATTCTAACCATTAAAACGTCTCTAGGGACGAACCCGAGACGAACGAACTACAATTATATTTCAAAACTAGCATTGCCCGCGGCTTCGCCCGCGTTCAGATGAACAAAAAACAAATTCTTAGGTTTTACATATTAGTATAGGTACTCTTACATTGCAGTTTTTGTATTTTTTCTCAGAAATGAGATATTTTCCCGCGGTAAAAAGTATCCTATATGTTGACCTGTCACGATACCAAATTTCAGCAAAATCCCTCCAGTGGTTTTTCTGTGATGTGGTAACAGACAGACTGAAAGACAGACAGACAGACAAAAATTCTAAAAACTATAGATTCGGCCTCTGTATCGATAATAATGTGTATTCCAAAAAATATTTACTGTACAGATTCGGCTTAGTTACAATTTTATTATATGTATAGATTAAAAATTATATAATTAAGAGCGAAGCCAAGAACTATAACTAGTACATTATAGACATGTTCAAGACAGCGGGATGATTTATTAAGCGGCGCGTGCACCCAAGATGCCGGCGATCGTTAAAATAAGTTACGAAATTACGTACCTGCCAAGAAGGAATTCATTAATGAAGAAAACTTTACTTATAAAATTTGCTTATTTACAGACAGGAAGACTAGTGTTTAAAATTCCGACTTGCTACTTCGACTATTTCCTTCCGGGTTCTTCTAAATTGAGTTACACATGGTTTTTCTATAAATCCTTACTAATATTATAAATGTGAAAATTTGTGAGGATGGATGGATGTTTGTTACTCTTTCACGCCAGAACGGTTGAACAGATATCTATGAAATTTGGCACAGAAATAGATTGTAGTCTGGAATAACACATAGGTTACTTTTTATCCCGGAAAAATGTACGGTCCCCGTGGGATAGATTTATCTTTGTCTAGGGACGAATCCGAAGCGAAGTGAGAGTGAGTCTGCTAGTGATCAATCAATAAATACTAATATGATAAAGTATTTGTTTGTACATTTATTTGAACGCGGTAATCTCTGAAATTAATAGTCCAATGCGAAAATTCTTGCAATTATTGCTTCATATAACTTTTTGACGGTATTTTGATGGTAGTTTTTATGATAAAGAGATTAAATGTGCGTTATGTATTTAGACGTGCCATTACATTTCTCTATAAACATTCATATATATTGCGACGTATCCCACTCTTGTCCTTATTACACTGTTCTTATTGGTAAAGGCATCAAGATGTAAAATACTTAATCTTTAAAAATAAAACGTATGCAATTTTCTGACTTATATATTATAAATATATTATTCGTACTCATTACACAAATGAAAGTCCTCAGAGGGACTCGAACCCGCGACCGCTGGCACAGCAAGTAGTGTCACTACAAACTGAGCCTAACGTATCGTCAAAAATGCATGAAAAAGATAAAGCAATTGATATTTTCAAATCTTTACTAATCCTAAATAATGATGATGACGATGTTCTCCTAGCCGATTCCGGATACGGCGGCCAATCTCAATGAGATTAGCCAACTGCGCAGGAGATATTATAGTGCTCAGGTGTACGCGCAGACACAAGTGCACTCTCTATTCCTATCACTCTCATACTCCGGTGGGACGACCACTCGACACGACCGGTGAGAGTTAAGGCGCAGGACCGACGGCTTTACGTGCTCTCCGAGGCACGGGGGTGAAACACCGCCAACTTCCCAACTCCGGGCTGTTACTGAGACTTACTATACAGGAAGACTCAATAACTAAACTTGGCCCGACCCGGGACTCGAACCCAGGACCTCCTCGTGTGCAGCCGTACATGCTAGCCACTACACCATCTCTCTTAAATAATATTAACATTATAAGTATGATCTCTCTGTTACCTTCTCATGCTTATGCCGCTGAACAGATTTCGATAAAATTTGTTAAAGACATAGATTGTACCCTGTAGACAGACAGGCTACTTTTGATCCCCGCCACGTGAACCACGCGAGTAAAACCGCGGGCAAAAACCTCTATGTATATATATATATATATATATATATATATATATATATATATATATATATATATATAAAACTGAAAATGTTTCTTTTTGTTACGTGATACGAATAAAAGACACGAGCTGAGTCGAGAGCAAAAATTAGTTTATAATAATTAAAAGTAAACAAAATTACCTATTATAGCTCCGTTCTTAGAATAATATTAAAAATATAATAGTTTGCTTCCCCATAGAAACTTTCATCCCCATTTTTACCCTCTGTCAAACTATCCTATGTCCTTTCCAGGGTTTTAAAGTATCTTTTTGCCAAATTTCAACTAAATCGGTTCAGTAGTTTCGGAACTTATTAAGTACAAACAAACAAACAAATAAATCTTTCATCTTTATAATAATATTATAAAGACGAAGATATACACAGTATATATTTTATAAATATCCTTGTACCATTACAAAATAGATTTTGCAAAGATTCATGGAAACAATTTGTTATGTTATTGGTTTAACTTATTTTCTTATCAGAGTAATATTGTGAGGATATATGAACATTTATAACATTTCTCAGTAATAATATCGTCAAAGTACTTTACTTAGAAGTTAGAAGTGTTGTGACAAACTACATTATTATATAATCAATAAAAATAATTTACTTTATACTATTGACTCACCCACGCTTCGCTCGGTTTCGTCCCTAGGTACGTTTTAACGGTTGGTATGGAATAGATTATCGATACCTTGATGTTTTATATTAAATGTAATAAACGATGTCCTCCTGGCCAATTTCGGTAACGGCGGCCAGTCTCATAGAGACTTACCTGCTTTAATCTACGCAGGAGATATTATAGTGCACAATAATTCGCGCAGACTCAAGTGCACTCTCTATTGCTGTCACTCTTATAATCAGATGAAAAGACAATTTGACATGACCGGAGAGAGATCAGTTCTGTGTACTCTCCGAGGCATGGGGGTGAACTCCGCCAACATCCCTTGCTGTTACTCACAATTTCTTAATAGAAAACTCCCTAACTAATTCGAACCCAGGACCTCCGGATCGCAGCCGGACATGCTAACCACGAAGACCACCGAAGCGGTTCTCAAATGTAAAATATTATATAATACCAGTATATACGCTTCTACTTATAAAAATAAATAAATTAAATCATTTTCTGTTAATTTAAAAGGGTTATTATAAGAAAATCTACAGTTTGTGGCGTACCTTGGTGATAGCCAAAGATTTTTAACATTGCCTCCATAAGAATTCTTTTTTTATGTACAAACACTAATATAATGAAAAATTGAAAAGAATTAGTTAATTTAGAAAGTTGTGAAGTGGAATATTTTGTAGAAAACTTCAAATTGTTTCTTCGTAAGGCATCTTTCATAAATCAATCACCCATCGTCTGACACAAAGTAGCTAATAATTTTAAGCTAACAAAGATCGATTGTCTACAACTTGTATACTTCCAATTGAATTTGAAAATTAATCTTATACTCAAAATGCTAAGAATTTTTTTTAATTACTTTAAAGTTTAAACTAACTATAGCAATCTAATTTATAAGCCTAATTCTGTGTTATACGTAAGGCTAAATTTTTATTTTATAACCGGTGTTTTATAGTTAACTATGTCCTTAACGCAGTACATAAATTCTTAAGGACACACCGTACCTTAGTTCATATTTTTCAATAATATATTTTTTAATAATATTAATATCCAATTTAGACGCCTATCACTGTGCTATACGTAAATATATTATGGCTAATTTTTTATTTTTATATTCGGATTTCTATAGCTATGTCCTCAACGGAGTACATTTATTATGTTCTTATGGCACCGTACCCTAATTAAAGGTTCAATTACTAACACCAAAACAGCATAGTAAGTTTTTCTAAGCCGCAGACTTAAGAAGCTTTTAGATAGCTATATTTTCGTATCTTGTTTTTTTTTTTACTTTTAACTTAAAAGCTACATAAACCTAAATTGACTTATGAGAAATTTATATGATAACCTTTATTCCTAATTAAAAACAGAATAATAAGTGAGGATATCGCGTAGCGTAACAAAAAATATAGAAACGTAGTCGTATAATATAGTCAAAAGTATAAACTATACTAAAATTATACTGAATGATCAAATATCAAGTATAAAAGCAAACGATAAGAAACCCACAGTTGTTGGTACTTGATATTAACTAGTCTACATCTTATTGGCCTGAATTTACCTATGATTACGTATGAAGTTGCCAAATTACCAGATTGATAGTTTATAGGTAGGATACGTTAGATAAGATCAGATTGTCACAGGGTAAATTAAGGCTAAGTTCTACAGATTATCATAACTTTATAAATGTCGTGTGTATGAAAGTCCTAAATTTTTGCTGCTATAGTAATAAATATGATTTATTTTGGTTACATATAAAACAATTAAGTACGTGAGCGAATACAACTTCGCTATTACATAAAAACTTTTTAACAAAAAAATAAAAACCGACTTCAAACAAAAGCACTAAAAAGTAAAAAATAACTGATTGGTAGTTTTCATTTACTATACATACCTAATCAAATATTTTCGAAGTCGGTGTGCTTTGCTTTGTATGGGCTGGCAACGATTTCGAAAATATTTGATTAGGTATGTAATTAATAGGTAGGCTTTAATTACTTAGCCAAAGCACACCGACTTCGAAAATATTTGATTAGGTATGTATAGTAAATGAAAACTACCAATCAGTTATTTTTTACTTTTTAGTGCTTTTGTTTGAAGTCGGTTTTTATTTTTTTGTTAAAAAGTTTTTATTTTTCCCTTTTTAGTGTAGACAGTAGTAGCAAAGTAAGGATTCTAACGTGTTAGGCTTGTCAAATCAAACAAAATAAGCCCAAACTCAAAGTATCTACTATTAGCCGTTGAAGAGTTCCACCTATCCACCTTCTGGTCTTGCCATCAGGTCAGGTCAACAACACCGAACCACTGTACTATCAATGGAAATATAAATACTTGCAAAGTTTCAAGTCAATATGACAATTAGAAGTAGGTTAAATTCATCATTAGTTGTTTTTCCACCCTTAGGGGTGGTATTTTTTTTTGAAATTTAAATGGGACCAATCTGGAAGTATACCCTTTTAAACAAAATAAAAATTGTCCAAATCGGTTAATAAATGACGGAGTTCTGAGGTAACAAACATAAAAAAAAACATACAGTCGAATTGAGAACCTCCTCCTTTTTGAAGTCGGTTGAAAATAACAGGTAGATATTTCATCTTTATTTATAAGTATAGATACTTAATTTACGTAGTACAAGTTCGTAACTCGTGTAACAGATTAATGTAGCGCACATAAGGCTTCAATTTATAGCTATTTTCATCAATATACGATGTCGGCGGAATGATTTATTTATGAGAATTATTGCGATCGTGTCGACGTGTCAGTTAATCTTCGTACAACAGTTCGCTAAAATAGATGGCACTTGAAATGCTTAATTGAAAATCCTTTGGACTTGTGCTTCTGTTTTAAACGACTTTCATAAAATTTTGTGCTAGTGTCACTATAGTGTTTATGCCATGAGATAGAGGAAACTGCTATGCATATCCTCTGCTCGTGCGGTCCACTCATGCACCGCAGAAGTATCTATCTAGGGCAGCATATTATGCAACCGGAAGAGATACAGATGCTCCCCGCTCAGAAAATCTGGAAGTTCCTGGAGTCAACAGGACTAAGCGGAGAACTTTGAACTCACTATAAAGGGAGCTACAATGGACTAAAACTGGTCGACGTAGCTGGGGCCGACCTCGGCACTACACCCAACATTAATAATAATAATAATACTATAGTGTTTCTGAAATAGGTATGATGATCGTCAAAATCATTTTCCATGATAAGATTTGTTATTGAAATTTCGCGGAGTGGTATAATAATAATTGGAACCATCTTACAACACAGTGATAGTTCCCAGCACGCTCAACAACTTCGCTCCCGCAATGAAAGGTTACTCGAAATCCCACTAAGCCATTTCAAATCTTATGGTGAGTCTTTCACCATTAAAACTGTAAGACTTTGGAATGAGCTTCCAATTGAAATAAGAATGTCGAAGTCGGTGAACATATTTAAAAAACGTCTCAAAAGACACTATCTATCATAGTAGGGTTATTCTGTCATTAGTGCCGTACTATGTAATTTGTTTATGCATATGTATTCATATATAGACATTATTTTATTATTATGTATATGTATGTTATGTATATATATATATATATATATATATATATATGGTAAAACTAATATTTTATATATGTAAATTTTTATGTATGTTTATTTATATTAGGTTTTAATGATTTGCACTTTATGCACCTTTCCGCTCACTTATTTTCTTATATCCTTTATTATCGGTTGCCTGTAAGAGATCACTTTTAGTGATAAGGCCGCCTTTGCACATCTCTTTAATTGTATAATTAATTCTTTTATGTTAATGTACTATATTCTTGTGCAATAAAGTGTTATAAAAAATACAACTGATCTAACACGCTCACAGTAAACATTTATCTAAAATCAACATTTTTCTCGCATTAAACATAAAAACAAAGAGTATGAATTTTAATTGTTTGAGATCAATCTCTCATATGCCATAAAAATTCCTCATAACCGCTATAAATGTACCCAAACAATACAGCTTTCATTGTTTCTGATTGCGGCAATATTAAACTTTACCGTATGAAATATCTGGCTGGCTTCCTCTTCCGGATTGAAATTATCACCAAAATTACAATCAACCTACCTTTGTTCAACTAGTTCGTAATATATTGTCTGTGTTGTAATCTGGCGGTCATAATGGTTTTTCTATACGTTACGTTTATTTGTCTATACTAATAGGTATACTAAAGAGGAAAATTTTTTTGTTTGTTTGTTTGTATTGAATAGGCTCCAAATTACTGAACCGATTCAGATGAAATTTGGTAAGAAGATAATTTGAGTCCCTGGGAAGGTTACTATATTAATGTAAATTTTTGTGGATAGTTGTTTTGTTACGTGCGCTCGTGAGGGAGGAATTTTGGTAAAAGAAAACATCATTACTAGAGATGGAGTTGTTAAAAATGATTCAGAAATACCGATATTATATAAAAAGGGACATATAAACATATATATTAAATTAAAATATGATTCATAATATTTTTACTCAATTTCAGTAGAGTGCTTAAAGCCAATTCCATTTTTTAATTATTTAAAAATAATATCAATAAAAAGTATTATTAATAATTAAGTTGAATTAATAGTACTAATAAAGAAATTATTTATTATATATTTACATTTAGAATCATAATTTAGTCATATTATTTAACAAAATCTAATTTATCTATCACTAGCGACTCACCCTCGCGTCTCTATGTAAAGATAAACTAAAAATAAAAATCTTACATCTCCCTAATATATTGTATCAAATCATCTACCTAATATATTGTAAATATCTCGTATCACGGTGTTTGTGGTCGCTCTCCTCCGAAACGGCTTGACTTTATAGATTTTTATTTATTTGGTAGATTAGGTCATAACGTATATTTTCACCCTCCTACCCCCACCCCCATTTTTATCGCAATTTTAGTATTTTTGTATGAATAATACTATATAAATACATAGCGATGAACCCGAGCGAAGCGAGGGTGAACTGCTGTATAACATAAAGCCAAGGAGTTTTTTGTAGATTGAACGCGGGCGTAGCCGCGGGTTCTGCTAGTATATATGTACATATTATAATTTCATGAATATAACTATTCAGTAAATACTTTGCAGCTACGTTCTAGGGTTAATATAAATTGTACGCACGTAAAGTTCACTACTCCTACAGTTTAGATGAGAATAAGTGTGGCTTATGTGAAGTTTAATTAAACCAGCTAAAGAAATGAGTATTTTGACGTCTCTATATAAAAATATATTATGTATGTCTCAAAGTTATTTTTGTAGTTTGTTTTGGGGCTTGTAATGGTTTTTAGTGTTTTTATAAAAAGCGTGATTTTTTAGTTTGTTACTCTTTATATAAAAATTGGCGTCAAAATAAATTATTTTTTCTTACATATTTGCTATTTTTGCTTCCACTTTAAATGGAGAAATAAAAACTTAAAAAAATGATGTAATGACAATGTAAAGCAAAACAAATCTATTTCAATACATGTAAATCTATACATATAATAAAATTCTAACTGAGTCTAAACTGTATATTAAATATTTTTTTTGGAAAATCTTATTAAAATAGTTATTATTATCGATACAGAGGCCTAATTTACAGTTTTTAGAATTTATGTCTGTTTGTATGTGTGTGATCTTATCACGAGAATACCACTGGACAGATTTTTATAAAATTTGGTATGTCGATAGCTGGTTATCCGGGTCACGTAATTATACATATATAGGTACAGGAAAAACTGTACTCTCTACTGCGATAGTATAAGGAAATTTCTATGAGATAGTAGTATAATAATGCAAACGATATGCCACAAAATCATTTCATGAATCCTTTGAAATATTTGTTATTTTAAACTGTCAAGGCAAAAGTTATCAAAACACGCAAGGGGTGTAGTACGGAGCTAACTAAAGCACGGGTAAAACATTAGCCAAATATGAAATATTATCCACTTTTAACATCTATTAAGTTATTAGAGTTATAAATTTTATAAACAATGAAATTTAATGTAGCTATGAAGTTGAAAGCAATAACAATCAAAAAGTTTTCTACAATTACTGCCACGGAAAGAACCTATTACGCTTTGATGAAATATGTAGATACTCGTACAATTAATTTGAGCTTGTCATATAAGTAATTGATATTTAACATATTCTTGTTGAACATTTATTGACTTCAGATGTTTTATTATTACTTCTTTTGGTAGGTTTGGAAAAAAATATGAGAGTAAGATTTTTACGATGCGCGCGCACACCGACAGCCAAAAAGCGACAGTTGCGTGAAATTACCTGAAAGTAATTTTTAAAAATATTTTTTTCTGATGCCCCCTAAAAGCTTATTTTAAATGAAAAAACGCCAGGACTGTTCAATTAAAAACAACACATGCCGCAAGACGATTTTTTTTTCGTAAAGTCATATTTTTTAGATATTTATTATTAAATATGCAATGTTACAATATTATTTTAATCAATAGATTAACTAACCGAATTAACCCATCGGTAAGATATGTAGCAGATTAATGTACACTATGTATATATTGACTCGTTAGAAATGAACTTAGATCGTTTTGGCCACGTGTTGTTTTTAATGAAAAAAACCTTTTATTAAAAACATCAGAGAAAATTAAATTTTAACGATCGTTTCCGTAGTAAATGCGACTTTCCACTTCATATATTATATCTATAAAAAGGCATTACGTCGAACACCTATTTTATTACTGCGGGAATGCAAAACAAATCAGTACGCACTTTCATGTTCATGGAAACATTTATGGAAATTTTATGGATAATGGATGTGTTTTTTAAAGCTTGTTGTTAAAGCTTTGGCGTATAAATATTTTTTTTTATATTAGAAACTACTTAACGTCATATTTAAAATGCAGTACCGACGTCGCGAACAAAAATCTATACATATAATAAAATTTTAACTATGCCAAATCTGTACATTAGATATTTTTTGGAAAATCTTATGGAAATAAACATTATTATCGATACAGAGGCCGAATCTATAGTTTTTAGAATTTTTGTCTATCTGTTACCGCATCACAGAAAAACTACTAAAGGGATTTTGATGAAATTTGGTACGGTGATAGCTGGTTATCCGGGTCAATATATAGGATACTTTGTAATGCGGCAAAATATCTTATTTCTGAGAAAAAATACAAAAACTGTAATGTAAGAGTGTACTAATATGTAAAACCTAAGAATTTGGTTTTTGGTCATCTGAACGCGGGCGGAGCCGCGGGCAATGCTAGTATAAAATAAAATGGTGACTAAATCCGAATATTTCATTTTAAATGTTGTTTGTTTGAACGCGTAAATTTCTAGATCTACTTACTTGCCCGATTTGAAAAATTGTGTTTACCTTTAATTATATAACAGAGGTAAGGCTTACAACACGATACTACCTACGGCATCTTAATAATTCAACAAAATTAAACGATAATAAATGATTTAATCACATAAGAACAATTAATATAAAATATTTCGAAATATTTTAGTTGTTGTTGCCTTTTAAGCCTTTAAACAACAAAAAAATATAATACATGAAGGATAAATTTAATATAATATATAAAATACAAAGTTATTTTTGACTCTTTAGCAGGCTCTATATTGATTTTTTACGTAAAAAATATTTATTGAATTTATACACCATTCCCGTCACCACTCTTATGCTCAAACTTGAAAGATTAGGTGTCAGGGGGTTACAATTGGATCTACTTCAGAATTACCTCACAAACCGTTCGCAGATAGTCAGGATCGATAACCACAATAGTGATGAGCTTCCCATCCATTACGGGGTCCCACAAGGAAGCATACTAGGTCCCACCCTATTTCTAGTTTTTATCAACGATTTATGTAATCTTAAAATCCCGAATGCTAAAGTTGTATCATATGCTGACGACACCGCTATAACTTTTATTGCAGATACCTGGTCCGATCTTGAGCATATGGCACAACTTGGAATAAACTTAGCCTTAAACTGGCTACGTTCCCACACACTGACTGTTAATATCTCAAAAACTAACTTTGTTACTTATTCGATCACTTCAGCCTCTCAACCAAATTTTCCATTATCCCTCAAAGCTCACACTTGCTATACACAAAAATCAACCTCTTGTCAATGTCCTAACATAACTTCAGTTAACTGTATAAAGTACCTAGGTATAATCATAGATAAGAATCTAAATTTTAAGGCCCATATTAACCTAATTACAGGCAGAGTCCGCAAACTAATATATATTTTTAAAACTCTAAGAAGTATTGCTAACCAAAATATTATACGAAATGTTTATTTTGCACTGTGTCTTTCTATTATTACATACTCCATTACTTCTTGGGGTGGAGTAGCTAAAACAACTTTAAAACCGCTAGAGGTCGCACATAAAGCGATATTGAAGGTAAGTACCTTCCGCCCAATTTTATTCCCAACCATACAGCTGTATAATGAATGCAACGTTCTTAACGTACGCCAGCATTTTATTCTACAAACGATTCTTCTGCAGCACCGAAAGACTCCCTACAGAAAAATTAACAAACGTCGCAAAGACAAAATCTGTGCACTTCCACGAGCACGCTCAGCATTCTGTAAGAGATTTTTCTATTATTTAGGGCCATCTTTATACAATAAGATTAATCAAAAATGTCCAATATTCGGCTTATCCTACTACAACTGCAAAAAAAGTGTTCGTTCTTTCCTACAAAACAAAACCTATAACGAAACAGAGAAATACCTAACTTAGACGTATAAACTCAAACACACACATGCACACACACACCCACACTCATACACACACACACATGCACACACACATTCACACACATACCACACACACACACACACACACACACACGCACACATATTCATCCATTTTCATTTTCATTTATTTACTCAGTTATCAAGTTAATGTTACTACTAACGATAGAACCTAGTATTGTAATTAGTTGATAGTATAAATGAAAACATATTGTACGGTACATAAATATACTGGTAAATATCCAAAGGGGAACGGGACTGTTACTCCTTAATACAGATTATTTTTATAACCTAGCAAGGAGTACAGTACTTCACCCAACCGTATGAAATTGATTTGTACAAGCCTTTACTGTAAAAAAAAAAAAATTACTATGTTCTATGTTCAATTTTCTTATTTATGAATAAAGTTATTATTATTATTATTATTATATTCAGTTGGTTACATATTATAATAATATTAACATAATTTTCTCCTGCTTAATTTTGGCTACGCCAGTTAATCTCACCGAGACTAGCCAACTGAGCAGAAGATAGATATTATACTCAGTGCACGAGTGTAAGCGTAGACACAGGTACACTCTTGAAAGTATTTTTTTTGACAGTAATTATATATAAATATGTTGGTACGTTACTGTGTTAACCACCATCTAGTAAGGATACCAGATATTAGATACACTACACATATTATAAAACTTTAAATATATACATATTATAAATTTAAACACCCATGACTGGAGTACAAACTTTCGTGCTCATCACACAAACAAATGACCCCGGCGGGACTCGAACCCGCGACCGCTGGCACAAGAAGTAGGGTCACTACGAACTGAACCAAACGTGTCGTCATCCTCTCTATTCCTTTCACTCTCAAACTCCGATGGGACGATACTTCGACACGGCAGGTGAGAGAGAGCGCCTAAGGGCTGAAAAACCCATCGATTTACGTGCTCTCCGAAGCAAGGGGGTGAAACATTGCCAGCTTCCCAACTGCGGGCTGTTATTAAAAATTTATTACCAGAAATAATCATAAAATAAACTGGGCCCGACCCGGGACTCGAACGATATCAAAGTCTTTTTATATGAATGTATATAGAAATAAAATAATTAATATTAAAAATACTATAAAATTGCTTGGTGAATCAAAATGGGGTATTTTTATGTAAATATGCGCATAATGTTACAATAGCATCTCAATCCTTACATTGCGAATCGGATCACGTGACCCGATGCACTCAGACGGAGCGGAATAAATACAGATAGATACCCGAGTAACGACCTATGATCATACTATTCATAAGTTTGGGTAGAAACCGGTGTTTTACTCTGGGTTTATCAGAAATAATATTAAAATGAAAAATAACTACCTATATCTTTATGTAAAACTAGCACTGCCCGCGGCTTCGCCCTCGTTCAGATGACCAAAAAGCAAATTCTTAGGTTTTTCATATTAGTATACTCTTACAATGCAGTTTTTGTATTTTTTCTCAGAAATGAGACCTCTTCCCGCGGTAAAAAGTATCCTATATGTTGACTCGGATAACCAGCTGTCACCATACCAAATTTCATCAAAATCCCTCCAGTGGTTTTTCTGTGATGCGGTAACAGACAGACAGCAAAAAATTCTAAAAACTATAGATTCGGCCTCTGTATCGATAATAATGTCTATTTCAATAAGATTTTAAAAAAAATATTCAATGTACAGATTCGGCTTAGTTACAATTTTATTATATGTATAGATTAGAGTACCATATAACAAGTGTCCATGGTTTCATAATGTATACAGAACATATATGTATAGGATTTAGTCAGAAGTATATATAGAAAGAATAATAAAAAATAAGCGTAAGAAGTTTTGTAAATATTTTGTTATCATGTGAAAATTACTAGATGGAATTTAATATAACTTAAGATTATAATTACTTGTGGACAGACGACAATGTTCCTAGTATTGATATATCTCATGCTTCAAAATTGGAATTATGTTATAATAATTTTCTTTACTTCTATTTTTATATGAATGACTTAAAACAAAAGACCATGGATTTTCAGCTTTTAACCGTGGTCTATATATTTAAAGGCATTATATTTAATTTAAAATTTTATGATATTAAATGAGTAATTCTTGTATAAAGATAAACTAGCGGCTCACCCTCGCTTCGCACGGGTTTACCTCTAGAAAGTCAATAATCAATCCCACGGGAAAAGTATTTTTTTCCGGGACAAAAGGTAGCCTATGTGTTTTTCTGATGTATTTAGCTATATTATTGTAAAGTTTCATTAAAATCCATTCAGTATTTTTTGCGTAAAAGAGTAATAAACATCCATACATCCATACATCCTGTGAGGATTTATACACTTTATACTTATAATGTATGAATTTATTATGTTGGTGTTTCGGAAACGGCTCTAACGATTTGGATTAAATTTTGTATTTAGATAAGGTTTTGCTTTGTGAGGTTATGTATATAGGTGTCTTTTATGAAAAAACGCAATTTTTATATATGTAACCCGAAAAACGCAGTGCGCAGCTCGGTCACCCAGGTACTGTATATTATGCCAGAATATCATAGGATAGGCAGTTTTTATAATAAGAGTACCCAAAGTGCTATATAGATTTTTAAACTCGATTATTATTAAAACTCACATCGTATCTAGTGCTTAAAATTCCAGGGAAAAGAACTTGTCTCCGGGGAATAGAAGATGAAAGTTTATATGAAAATTTTATTGGTATGCTGAAAGTCATGCACAGATTTATGGTAGTGGTACCTCTGAAGTAAAGTTTACGCGCGAATACACATACATGGCTTCTGTATAGATGGTTCATTAATATGGAAGCTTTCACACGACGAAGCGACCGTGCCGTGCGTTTTCGATGAACTTCAAAAAGCAGATACTCAATTCGGGTGTAATTTCTTGTATGTATGTATGTTAAGAAATATAAATAATTGTCAATTTGTGAACTGATTTTTATGATTATTGTTTTAATAAATACAATATTTTAGATGAACGTTTTAATCATGTAACTACTGTAGGATATCTCTAAAAAAACCAGCATCATATTTAAAATAACTAATTTATTTTCAATTATTTTTTTAATAAAAATCGATTCCAGGTACTAATATGTAAAAATAACTAAATAGGGGGTTTTATTTAGAATAGGTACCTAATCAGATATTTTTGAAGTCAGTGCCAGTCGATGTAAAGCAAATCTAATATACATATTTCGATACGTAAAGTACATCACAAATTGATGTATAATATTTTGACTATAACTACAGTTCATATAAAATCATATTTACGTATTAGATGTTCATATCTTAAAATATTGTCGGCTGGCACCGACTTGGAAAATATCTGATTAGGTATGTATTCTAAATGAAAACCCCCGTTTAGTTATTTTTTACATTTTAGTGCCAAGAAGTCGATTTTTTTTAAGTTTTTATTTATCCATTTTTAGTGTAGACATGATAAGCAGGTAATTTGTAAGAAGAAAGTTTTTTAATAACATATTCGGTTAAGCAATTTAATTAAAAAATAATTTATTATTGATTTTTTTTAAATCGCTCAACCGATTTCAATAAAATTTAAATGGGACCACCTGGAAAGTACAATACCCTTCGAAACAAAAAAAATAATGTCCAAACCGGTTCACGCGTCTTCGAGTTATCCGTGAACATACATAAAAAAAGAAAAAAAGATTCCGACGAATTGAGAACCTCCTCCTTTTTGGAAGTCGGTTAAAATACTTATTCTCAACAATTTCTCATTTTTTTGTTCCAGTTAAAAATCACGGAAAGCATCCACCCCTGTCCACTCCCCGACAACCAATCCCCTTATTTGTTTATTTATTCTTTCTATTTTTAATTTATTTTTTCGGCCTAACCATTTTCGTCATTTTAACTGCCTGATTTAAAAAGGTATCGTTAGTGTGGCCAGTATAATTAATTAAGGACTGTTTTATTATACATTAAGATAGCGAAACCTTACACTACTTCTTAATTGAAAGCCATATTTTAAGTAAACGGTAATAAAAGCTTCAAAACTTTGGTATTTTTCGGAGTACGTAAGATATGGAAGATGATATGATTTTTTTATAATATGGACTGCCTCAACAAGTTCCTAAAGATGTTATTCTGTGTTTATATGAATCACAAAAAGGTACATTTTGGTTTGAATTAATTCGGCTAAAGAAACATAAAATAATGCGATTTTTTGTCAATATAATAATAATGAGTTTATAGTAATTTTGCCTGTATTTAGCAAAGGTTAAATACACTAAAATTAGTTTAATTTATTTACAAAATGAATTTCGCTATATTTTTCACAATATTTTTGTGGATACATTTATACAACATTTAATCAACGATTTTCAGATCAATCAGATAGATGGTGATCTATCATCTATATAACAAAAAAATTGTCCTATGAATAGCCCGAATTTCTTTTTGTATAAAATGGGGTATCGGTTAGTACCGATATGTACTAATAGTATATGATGCAATAGTAGTATGTGATATAAGCTAGTATATAGGTCCCGTTCCGTTAAGGCAGTTGTAGTCCAGTGGTAACGCGCTCGCTTGGGAAACCGAGTGAAGCCGGTTCAAATACCGGGTCTCGCACCTCTGATATTTTCATGTATATAATTACCACTCGAAATTATCACTTGTTTTACGGTGAAGGAAAACATCGTGAGAAAACCTGCATGTCTGATAGAACCTAGCAAGTTTTTGAAAGACGTGTGAAGTCCGCCAACACGCACTTGACCAGCGTGGTGGACTATGGCCTGATCCTCCTCGTATTGAAGGAAGGCCCGGGCCCAGCAGTGGGACGTTAAAAAGGGCTGAATACAAACAATACATACGTAGGTCCCGTCTCTACTAACGCTTAGCGACAGTGCTCAGTGTGCAGGTAAAGCAGCTTTCTTTCAGCAAACGTGACGGGAACTACGAGTATATATCATGTGTACCTACTAATTAACTAAATATAGGTTAACTTATATCTTATAAGCTAAAAATATATGCAAGAAGATTTAAAATAGTCATTTATCGTTAAATCAGTTCATAACGAGATGCCAATTATGTCTGTACTCGTGATGCCGAGAAAAGTTGGCTCCCATTCGTCAAACAAAAATATCTTATACATACATTTTACACGAGGTATTTCAATTTTGAATGATAAATAAATATTACTGCTATTGTGGGTGGATTGTTATACTGCAATTCTTGAGATTCCATGGTTTTATTGTATAGATTTCGGGTCCTTCGCCATCTAATGCCGCGTTGAATGCTTATTTTAATTCCCTGTGGAGGCAGAAACTATACGTGTAAAATAGTATATTCAAATACTGAGCTAAGCAGATTGAGAGTCTTTACCCAACCAAATTAACTATATATATTCTTGCTATATTACTAAGCTTGTATAAAAGAGGTTATTACTGAACGCCTTTTGTATTATTATTTATAATAGTAACTAGCGACTCACCCTCGCTCCACTTGAGTTCTTCCCTTGTTGTGTTTTATTGTTTAGTATAAATTTATGAGAGATGTTTCCCCACAATAAAAAGTATCATATATGTTGACTCGGATAATTAGATATTATCATGCCTAATTTGATCAAAATCTGTCCAGTGGTTTTCTCATGATGCGTTCCCAGACAGATAGACAGACAAAAAATCTAACAACTATAGAGTCTAAATAAAATATTCCAAAAAATATTTAATGTACAGATTCAACTATCTTATACTTCAATTTTATTATATGTATAGATTATTATTTCTTATAATAATAATTTGCATTCCCATCACACTCAACACGTTTTATTGTAATAGAATGGGAAGCTCATCGTTGGTAGTACAACCTAAAACCTGTTATTGCATATTGTATAGTCTCAATACATTATTATACAAATTTCAAACAAAACATCAAATTTCAATAAAAACAATAACGCAATTATCACTTATTTACTGAAATGGGCAATAATTTTGTGTTTTGTGTAAAACGAGCTATTTTGCTTTACATAACACGTTCGCTTAATAACGTCCGCTCGAATGATGTTGCAGTAATAATGATAAATCATTATTACTAGTAAATGTTCCATTGTTTTGCTGTGTTTATATTTTAATGTTATTATAACAAATTAATTCATGCAAATGTTATTGTACGTTCCAAACTAAAGCAAACTCTCTAATTGACGACTAAATTGTCGTTACTATATTAATTGAGTGCTCTCAGGTGATTTTGTCTCTATGAAGAAGGGAAAATAAACTCGCTTGAACATAGAAAAGTATATGATAAAAACTTAAAAAAAAACTGACTTCCGGGCACTAAAATGTAAAAATTACTTTATTATTTTTTTAAAAACCGTTAACTGATTTCGACAAAATTTATATGGGCCCACCTGGGAAGTATAAAAAAAATTCCAATCGGTTCAAGCGTCTTCGAGTAATCGTTGAACATACATAAAAAAAGATTCCGATGAATTCAGAACCTTCTCCTTTTTGGAAGTCGGTTAAAAATTGAGATTTGTAAAATATAAATATAGCATAATAGGTTATTTAACTTAATGTTTACTTTAATAGAATAAAGCAGCTGTAGCCTCAAATAAAAGTCTTGAAAAAAGAAATGATATTGGTTTTCTTTATCATTTTGCATATTAGCCGATTTTCCGCGCTTTGTTCGGGTGCGTCGCTAGGTGAGTTTTGTTTTGTAATATATATATATATATATATATATATATATATATATATATATATATATATATATATATATATGTATATATACCGGTAGTGTCTCGTTTTAGCAAATCTTATTAGTAACGACAGCCAGGTCATCTCTCCATCTTTATACTAAACATGCAAATCTGTCATAATGTAGTACATGAAAAATTTAGAGCCTAATAGTTTTTCGGTGGTAGACGATCAAAGAGATAAAACAATAAATTTTCTACAATAAAATTGGCTAAACTATAATAAAAAATTTCAAATTTTTATTATGTACTCGTGCAAGCTTAAATGTGTCATTTTAACGTAGATACAGACAATTCTGAAAATATAAATATCATGTAATGAAATTAAAATAGAATTTGCTTTCTTATTACATACATAAATACGTCAAATTATAAAGACAAATTGCACAATTTGGTAAATTGTTGAAAATTTACTAAACAACAATGATCAACAGCCTGACTCCTTATTAAGTTATGCGTCAAAATTTATGTAACTTCACCCGTTTCCCTAAAATTACATTAAATATTTATTAGAACCATATTATAATATCAAAAGCTTTCGAAGGATTCCAGCTTTTATTTATTGCTTCATACTTAACAAGCAAAGTGAATCGGGTGTTGAAAAATAAAAGAGAAATGAGGACGATAAAATGAAGTTCTGAGAACACGTCTGTCTATCTGGACTTATTTCTTATTTGAAGAGAGCTTTTTAATGAACTTAATTAATTTATGATTTGATATCTTGTTTAAAAGTAAATTATATTTTTTTAATATTATGATTTTTTTAACTCACTTTAAAAAATTGATATTATTTATCTATCTATACATATAATAAAATTGTAACAAAGCCGAATATGTATATTAAATATTTTTTGGAAAATTGTATTGAAATAAGCATTATTATCAATAAAGAGGCCGAATCTACAGTTTTTAGAATTTTTGTCTGTCTATCTGTCTGTCTGTTACCGCATCAAGGAAAAACCACTGGAGGGATTTTGATGAAATTTGGTATGATGATAGCTGGTTATCCGGGTCAACATATAGGATACTTTTTACTGCGGGAAAATATCTCATCTCTGAGAAATCGATAGTAAACGTTAAACCGTAAGTAGTCATAGGTATAATTTCACGATAAATATTATCTGTATTCCAAATATATATTTGATATGAAAACTTTAATATACAATTTGGAAATTACGAAATCTAAAAATAAACTTTACACTCTTACATTGCAGTTTTTGTATTTTTTCTCAGAAATAAGATATTTTTCCGCGGTAAAAAGTATCCTATATGTTGACCCGGATAACCAGCTATCACCATACCAAATTTCATCAAAATCCCTCCAGTGGTTTTTCCATGATGCGGTAACAGATAGACAGACAGACAAAAATTCTAAAAACTATAGATAAGCCTCTGTATCAATAATAATGTCTATTTCAATAAGATTTTCCAAAAAATATTTAATGTACAGATTCGGCTTGGTTACAATTTTATTATATGTATAGATTATATTATTTTTCGTTTCAATGTGAGTGGAGTAGATTTTGTTGTACTTACTGTCTTTTCTTGTAGACAAATAGCGTAGCTATAAATATAAATAAATATAATTTATTATTAACATTATTATAGGCAATATATATAAAAGCCTCACAGCTGTTGCGGCAAATATGAATTATACGAAAATCGAGTTTTAGTAGCAAATAATTCGAAACGCGATGTAATTTAGACAAAATCTTTGTTTAACGACAAGGAACAGATGCTACTTGTTATTTACACAATATTATTTTCATTTATCTTAATCTTACTTATAATAAGTATAATAAATAGATCCCATCCTTCTACTCGTACATCTATACTTGAAATTGTAACTGATCTCTGTCTGTACAATTACGTGGAAGATATTTAAGAAAAACTATTATTGGGGGTATTTATTAACGTTACATACATATATAGAACCCAAAACCATGATTTGTAGGATTTTGTTGGTTTGTCTATGCGTCTGTGTGCGGTAATCTCAGAAACGGCTCATCAATTTGGATGCGGTTTTCACTAATATACTGTGATAAGCTTCACTTAACATACAGTATTTGTTCTATTTCAATCGGTTAATAAATAAAAAAGATATGTCAATTTAAAGAATCACCCAGAGACGAACCCGGGCAAAGCGTGGGTGAGTCGCTAGTTTTAAAATATGTTGATACTTTTTATATGAATATGGTATAATATGAACAACCAATAAATAAACCTTTATCAATGTACCTAAAACAGTTAAAACAATCTTCGCTATCACACTTTCAATAATAATTTATAATAATAGATGAAAAGTATTTCTAAGAAAACACTTCACAAAATAATATATTCGCCAAGTGTGTCGAGTGTAAAGGGCGATAAGAAACTTCGTACCATAATACGAGTATAACTTAATTTATACTAATTTAATTATGTAACTGAATTCTAAGCAAATTTAAATATATTTATGTAATATTAGAATATTAAATTATTACTAAACCATAATATTATAATATTTGATGAAATTTAAATCAAATTGATCATAATTACTTGCTTTCTAAATAGCAACATCAGCATTTCTCCCTCTTTAACCCACAAAGTATATCTTCTTAAACAATAACGTTGATCTTTAAAAAAAAAGATAAACCTATAAACGCAACGTGCGTTTTCTTACTAAATACTAATATTATAAATGTGAAAGATGTTTGGATGTTTGTTACTAAATAACGCCAGAACGGCTGAACGGATCTGGATGAAATTTGACACAGAGATGGATTATAGTCTGAAATAGCTCATAGGTTACTGTTTATTCCGGAAAAATGTACGGTTCCCGAGGGATAATTTGTTTTTGCTTTTTAGAGGTGAACCCGAGCGAAGCCAGGGTGAGCCGCTAGTATATCATAATATTATTAAATTATAATCAGTATAATATTTATGTAATACATAACAATACATATAGTATTATATTATAATATATAAGTATAACAATTATAATATTATTAAAAATATAATAAAATTTCCATAAAAGCAATAGATAAAAAATATTATAGTTTTACAAAACAACAAATTAATTTCCGAAATTGTTGTAAGAATTCGGAAGTTTTCATTGTTCCAAGATGTTTCCGTTATCTACTCTTAAGTTGGGGGCTTCATTAAAATACCTGAGTTATAGCGGCACGTCGACTGCAATTTGTCACTAAGATAAAACGCTACGTGCGATGAATTATCTTAAACAGTGTTCGTCTTTCTGAATAATTACAGTCACTTTTCTGCAATATAATAAAGTGGGCAGTTTGTTTTATATTTATTGAATAGTTTATTACTCGAGTTTTAGCTAGATTAAAAGAAAATGTCGGTTTGAAAGAAATATCTTCTTATAAAATGTATTCTGAAAGTAAACTTGGTGTAATCGTTTTATTCGATAATCTTCACGAAGATAAAGAAATTTTAGAACCTACTAGCGACTCACTCTCGCTCCACTCGGCTTCTTCCCTACTTACGTTTTATCATTTAGTATAGATTTTTCAGAAATGAGATATTTTCCCGCAGTTAAAAGTTACCTATATGCTGAACCGAATAACCGGCTATCATACCAAATTTCATCAAAATCCCTCCAGTAGTTTTTCAGTGGTGCGGTCACTGACAGACAGACAGACAAAAATTCTAAAATCTATAGATTCGGCCTTTATATCGATCGATAGTAAAGTCTATTACAATAAGATTTTCCAAAAAATATTTAATGTACAGATTTGGCTAAGTTACAATTTTATTATATGCTAAAAATAAAAAGTGTAAACATTGTATATGGAACTTTTATAATTCGTCAATGTCACGAAAAGTTTTTACATTCACTACTAACTGACTGACTAACTTATTCTACCACTTATCTCTAGTGTTACTTATTTTACAGACCAATCTCCTTCATGTTTTCTCCATTCTACGTGACATTGGCGAAGTAATCTGTGCTAAAATGGCACGCTTTGGAACTATTAACAAAAAAATTGAATTGAACTTATTCAATTGCATACATTAAAGTTGTTTAAAAACGCGTCTTTATATATATATATATATATATACTAAAATTCAATAAATCTTTATCAATATTATAAATAAAGAAGTAAGTTTCATATTCCAGCACGTTTTGATAAAAAGCTACCGTTTAACAAAACCTGAAGAAATGAGGTACATATACGAGTATAACTATGGAATAGAGCCTGCCTGTAATATGAGCTATTTTTAATGGTGTTTTATCAAATCCTTCCTATGGGTTCGTACCAATAAAATATGAGACATAAGGGACGGCTGAGGCGTGAGTGAGGCCTGAATAAAGGGTGCGCTCGCCAATTCTGTATACCTAATATGATATAAATATAGTTGTATAATAGATGAGAAATAAATATTTTTCGTTAGACAATGTAGTACTGCGATTTCTATATTACTTGAAGGTAATTGTTTAGCCATTAGATGTGTATTGTTTTAAAAACTTATATATAAAATCTATTGATTAAAAATAGTCATCCAAATCAAATTATATGTAACTAGCGACTCACCCTTGCTTCGCTCGGGTTCGTCCTTAGCTTGCATCCCAATACAAATTTTTCATCCCCATTTTTACACCCTTAAGGATTATTTCCCGGATAAAAAGTATTCTATGTCCTACCCAGGGTCTCAAACTATTTTCTTACCAAATTTCATCTAAATCGGTTCAGTAGATCCAGAGACCCTCTACGACGTCGCAAACTCACAATCTCACAAACTCACAAACTTTTTACCTCTAATAATATTAGTATACATTATTAATTATTATAGTATAGATTGGCGAAAATTAATAATCACACAATTTACAAATAAGAAAATACAGCTAAATTTAGTACTTCCTTCCTTTTGAAATCGGTTAAAATAATCATACCGTAGTAGAAATTGAAAAAAACAAGATGAATTCTTGTCAAGCAACCCGCAATTTTTGCAAAAATAATTTTAGACGCATAGAACTGAGTGAAAACTTTTGATATCCTAAGAGGCACTTGAATAAGTTGAAAATGTATTTCAAAATTTGTCTGCGACTGATATTTTAATGATATACTGAAGGATAAAAAAGAACTACGTACGTATGTATTAATGAAATATGATTTTTTTAACTTCACTTGTAAATTGTGACTATATCCATACTAATATTATAAATGTCAAAGTGTATATTTGTTTGTTTGTTTGTTTGTTTATTTGTTTGTTTGTTTGTCTGTTCCTATTTTATTCACGTCGAAACAGAGTTACGGATTAGCGTAATTTTTTGTGTGCAAATAGTAAGAGGGCTGGAGAGTGACATAAGCTACTTGTTACCGCGGAAGATTATCTCATTTCCACGGGAAAACACGTTACAATACAACCCAAAAAATATTTATGATCAGAATAACTTGAAACTTGGTAATGTACATGCATTTCTCAACAATAAAAAATGTTTTTTTTGGTATTTCTTATTGTATAGCCATTTATAAAGTCAGACGACCCATCACAGCTAAGAGAAAAAATGGAAGAAGTGCACAAAAAAATCACACTCCCTGTAAATAAATATAGTCGACGAACAAAAAGATAGCATCTAGTTACAAAGAAGTTCTTAATGTACAGTAAACAGAAAATTTAAAGCGTAACCGAACTACCCTTGCCGATAATTTAAAACTACCCTCCGATTACACAGAAGCTCCAGGACACTATGCAAATTATTTTATGGACCGCGAAACTCGATGCCCATGTTAGAGCTTATAATGCACTATCGAAACGCTTTAAGGGTTTATATGAAATACGTAGCACTCTTGCTTTTCTTCCTTCTTGTTTTAAACTTTTTAAAAGTATACTTACCTTAGTTTGTTTTCTAGTTTTATATACTACTTGCTTTGCTTCGGGTTCGTCCCTAAACAAAAACCAATCTATCCCACGGGAAATGGCTGAAAAGATTTTGATGATGATGAAAAATTATTATATGGATAGACTACAACTTAGAGTATAATATAGGCTACTGTTAGACACCTAGCGATGAATCCGAGAGAAGTAATAATAAGTCGCTTGTATACATAATATAATATGTAAATATGTTGTGTAAATATTCGTGCTCATCACACCAATGAATGCCGCTAACGGGTCTTGAACCCGTGACCGCTGGCACAGCAAGTAGGGCACTACAAACTTAGCCAAATGTGTCGTCAGACATTATAATTAATCTTCATAAGTTCTTTAATATAATACTATACTAATCGTAGTAATATTACTGACGTTACCGTACTTCCAATCAGATTTGACAGAGTTATGTTAACCACAGAAAATTGAATCATAAGTAAGCTTTAAAATCAAGAATTCTTTTCAATTATATATCAATTATAATTTTATATATCTAAAAAAACACTTTACAGCGTCGTTGGATAAATTTTCAAAAATAAACTTCTAATGAATAGAAAATGATGTAGGTGAAATGAAACTTAATAGAATTAATATAATAGCATTTCTTAGCTTAAGTTTTACTATCACAAACACTCATATTACACGTCCAAAATTTAACCTAACAAAGTGAAAGGTGTCCAAAGTACCGGTAATAGAGAACTTTCACATTTTCATGCAAATTATTGTTTAATTAGTTTGATTACGGTAGAACGGCCAATCTTACTTGCTTTGTCGTTTACAAACAAACTTTTTCACTAGGTTTAATATATAATGCTCTGTTTTGCTTACAGAAAATAAAGATTATATCTTTAAGTCCCACGGGAACCGTACATTTTTCCGGGATAAAAATTAGCCTACGTGTTGTTCTGATGTATAAACTATATTATTGTAAAGTTTTATTAAAATCCATTCAGTAGTTTTTGCGTGAAAGAGTAACAAACATGTATACATTTAGAGACCCATACATCCTCACAAACTTTTGCATTTATAATATTAAGTAGGATTACATGTCTATTGTTTATTAAAAATGCTATCATTTTACACGAAATACTCTTTGTTTATATATAATAACATAATATATATTTTAAATACAACTATCTTTTCGGATTTTATCGCGAATTTAAAATTATTATTCTTAATAAACTACATTTTTAACTTTTTTAAATTACACAATGATTTTGCTTTTAATTTTTAACATATTTTATTTAACATATTTTATTTAATACAAATATTATTAAAATTATTCACGACATATTCTAATATTTACTTATGGATTATTATTATATTTTCCGATTATTTTCTCACATTAAATGTCGTATTTTCTCACATAATTTCTCACAGTATATGAATCGTAGTGATAAAATACGCTTTTACGAGAAATAATTTTGTGCCATATCAGAAAATCTAAATAGACATATTCCCCATAACGACTACACAAAGGGACGTTAATCAAATAATGAAGGATAATAAAAACGTGGCGCAACCCTAGTAATAGGTTTAACGTCTATAACCTAATTTTGGTTAAATTAACTCGTTGGAAGATCGTCTGTAATAAAATGTCCATGTGTTGGTTTGGCAGTGTGGTAAAACACTTTCCAATATTTCTACCGACATCAAAAAAAGAAGTATTAAATTCGTTTAAATACGGAAATAAGTAAACTTGGGTTTTCTTTATAACATGGTGAAATACGTCTTACATGTTAAAAATATCTTCAATAATCTGACTCTGGTATCCATAACGCAAGCCTCGTGGTTTACCATGGAACTAGATGGTGCTGTGTGTTAATGTCCCAACATATTATTATATATTTATTTAATTCTAATTGTAACTTTTTTTATGTGCAAATGTTTCTTTTGGTCTTCAGAGACCTTTGTTTTTGACTCAGAAATCTATACAAAATGTTAAAACGTAACCCTTCCCATATGTATGTTGTATATATAAATAAGTATAGATGATGGGATTTTCTCACTTACTTCAAGTAAATTACCATTACAAAGTTGTTTGAAAGTAGTAATACAACTAGTTTCTTCAATAATTACTCTTCTTTTTAATATTCAAACTTTAACTGCCTTACTTTATTGTATCTAACACTAAGTGTAACATCTTTGAAAGTCCGCTATTCCAAGGGGAGTCTCGACACAGTTTGTAAAACGGTAAGATAAAAAATATTTTTTCCCTAAAAGTAATTAAGCTATACCATAAACCATAATTTTCGAAATTTAAATGTAACTTCCCATGAGAGATCACATGTAACAACTGGCGTATATTGTCACAGCGAAATTCAGAGTACTTTGAACTTTAAAGAAGTGACATTGGCGAAGTAATCTGTGCTTAACTGGTACGTTTTGAAGCCATTAACAAGAAAATTGAATTGAATTGAACTTTAAAGAAAACTTGTCTTTGGAGTCAGACAAAAATTCTAAATAAGGCAGCGTTAACACAAGTCCAGTTATATCATAAGCAAAAATTCAATATTTGGTTAAGATATCAACAAACACTATTATTACATTGGCAATCATAGCTTGCTATTCGAAACTAAAGTAGAACTCATCAGATTTAGTTTGAAACTTGGTAGGTAGCCAATACAATCCCATTGAAACTTTCTCGTTCCGGAAAAGCCTGCGAAACGCTTGCTATTTCTCGAATATACCTTTAAATAAAACAATTTCAAAGAGATTGATCATCAAATAAAAGTTGTTTTGGATTATAAAACACGGTTTAACCACGAAAACTGCCGATTTGTGACCAAAATATGTCAATTTTATTATTATTGTTACTAGCAACTCATTCATCAATCATCCTTCTTTTCGTCTCAATTCGTCCTTCTTTCAAGTCGAAACAGAGTAACGTGCTGGCATTATTTTTTGTGTGGAGATATTTGGAGGGTTGGAGAGTGACATAGGCCTTAAAGTAAAGTAAAAAGTAGCCTTTACTTTTTACTAGCACTTTTTACCGCGGGAGATTACCTCATTCCCACGGCAAAACACGTTATAATACAATCCAAAAAAATATTTATTATCAGCATTCCTTTAAACTTGTTTTTAATGCTCTTCAATACAATTATATAAATACATATTTTAGCATTTGTTGAAATTCATCCCATTAGGGAGGTAAAATAGGGGATGCAAGTGTGTATGAAATCTATCTTTTGGGGTATTTTTTAAATTCTAGCGCGAGCGAAGTCGCGGGTTCTGCTTTCAATAAATAATTTATAAAATTAACCATATTGTAGTAAGGGTACTTACTATACTAATAATATGCATTATATTATTGTATTTCTTTTATGTGACATGATAGATGCTATTGTTTGAATGAATGAATAGATGATATTATTTCAAAATAGGAAGATATTTTATATAAACATCTATCAAAATTTTACAATGAGTTTAGTTTTAAAAAAAACCATGGTTTTTATAGGATATTTTTTCCAAATGCTCTAAAATATTTAACAACCTTCATTTATAGTCTATGACGTGCATAGTATACAGTTACACTTTTTACTGTTACTGTGTAATTTGATTTTGAGTGCAGGGTTAGTGTTGTCACATTGGCACGAAAGTAATAAAAAAATTGAAAGCTTGAGAATGGACTAATATTCATCTGGCTAGTTTTTACTATACACTACAATAAGTTACATGCGAATTAATTGGAAATTTAAATTAAAGTTTATGTTACAGAAACAATCGCAGCGTCTTTCTAAATATATATAAAAACTTTTTAACAAAAAATAAAAACCCGACTTCCAGGCCCTAAAATGTAAAAAATAACTGAACGGAGGTTTTCATTTAGAATAGATACCTAATCAGATATTTTCGAAGACGAAGTTTTATTGTTCCATTTTTAGTGTAGACGTAATAAGCGGGTAATTTGTAAGAAGAAAGTTTTTTAATTACATATTCGATTAAGCAATTTATTTAAAAAATATATTTATTGGTAATTTTTTTTAAAACCGCTCGACCGATTTCGATAAAATTTATATGGGACCACCTGTGAAGTATACCGTTTGAAACAAAAAAAAAATCCAAATCGGTTTAGGCGTCTTCGAGTAATCGGTGAACATAGGTACATAAAAAAAAAGATTTCGACGAATTGAGAACTCTCCTTTTTGGAATTGGAAGTCGGTTAAAAAGGTCGTTAGGATCAAAGCTAAGTAAAAGTTAGTCGCTAGTACATGATAGAATAGAGCTTAAATTTTAGTTTTTTTTTAATTTGCCTATTAAAATAATACAGTTTGAATTTACATAGAAACTGACGAATATATTTATAACGTGTGTATATTTAAAATTTATATATGTGTAGTGTACCAACTATCTGGTATCCATGACACAAGCCTCGTGGCTTACCATGGAACCAGATGGTGCTGTGTGTTAATGTCCCAAAATATTTATTTATTTATTTATTTACCATTCGAAACAATATAAAATGCTTACGTAAGCATACCAACAGGCAAAAGCTAGTATAATTCATATTAGATCATAAGGATAGCACACTATATTACTCTACTCAACAAACATCTGATAAATCCACTTGTGTTAGTAATTACGCTACCTCATAGTTTAAAGGCAAACAGTCATACTGGAAAGGCAAACACAGGCAGTTCATCGTCCACTGAACTGTTTCTATAGAACACATATATACTCGTATATACGTATTATATCAAATGCAGTACAATATATGTAGGATGCTAAAGACCAAGGTTTTAAATAAACGATTTCCCACTAAACTCTTTGATGTTACGCGTTTCGAACGAGTCTAATATTGACCATGATATACGAGTTAAATTCGTTAAGGTATTTCATATTATTCAAATTAAAATATACTTTACTTTTGTTTAGTGGCTTCCAGGAGTGCCAGTTGGGCATAATTTACTTTGCCAATGTTGCGTAGAATGGGGAAAACACGTTATATTAAGAATGACCGGTAAAAGAGAGAAAAAACATCACTAGACAATTCACAACAACAACACACAACACTATATATATATATATATATATATATAAACGCTAAGAAAAAAAATAGTTGTTAGTACTAATAATAATCTAATTTTACTGTAGACAAAATACATTAATATTTTTTATGCCGAATTTTATATGAAAGTTTCGCGCGCTCATTTATCAAAAGTATCTACAACCTCGGCTCGCAAACCTGCACCCGCTCGTCGCTTCCGTTCACGTATTAGTCGTAGCACATTTGTTATTAGAGCATTCTGTTATAGTCCGTATGTGAATGGTAGTTAGAAAGAAGTTTGTGCCAGTACATAAGTTTACAGTAGACCATATGAGGTATGATTTCTAATAGCTGATTGTATTCAGCCCTTTTTAACGTTCCGCTGTTGGGCACGGGCCTGATTTTAATAGAGGGATCAGGCTATAGTCCACCACGCTGGCCAAGCGCAGGTTGGCGGACTTCACGTGTCTTTCGAAAACTTTCTATGTTCTCTCAGACATGCACTCACGATGTTTTCCTTCACCGTAAGACAAGTTGTAATCTATTGAAAAATTATTAGTAGATTCTGTTTATACTATTCTTTAGTCTGAGATATTGATACAAATGATGACAAAAGAAGTAGAACCGCGGGTAAAGGCTAGTATCAAATAAATTTATAGTAAACTTACTATAGTTGCTAGCGCTAATGCAATTTGAATAGATACTTGGTCACGTAAGCAGCTTCGAATTTGTTATATAAATATTTTATGCACACGCTCCCTAGTATCGTATGTTATCTAATGGTAGTAGCATAAGTCACGTAACGGGGAACAGTTCAATTCTATCATGTAAATATTGAATGCACAGCAAGTATATATAACGTACTTATGTTACAGATTTCGTGTTTTATGTTAATTATTTATGAGCTTCTAATTAATGAGTATAGTTATAAAGAAAATTAGAGATAAAAACTTTTTAACAAAAAATAAACACCGACTTCCAGGCACTAAAATGTAAAAAATAACTAAACGGAGGTTTTCATTTAGAATAGATACCTAATCAGATATTTTCGAAGTCGGTGCCAGCCGATGCAAAGCAAATCTAATATATTTCGATACGTAAAATACATAATATTTACCTATTAGATATTCATATCTTAAAATATTGTAGGCTGACACCGACTTCTAAAATATCTGATTAGTTTGATTCTAAATGAAAACCTCCGTTTAGTTATTTTTTACATTTTAGTGCCTGAAAGTCGGTTTTTATATTTTGGTAAAAAGTTTTTATTTTTCCATTTTTAGTGTAGACGTAATAAGCAGGTAATTTGTAAGAAGAAAGTTTTTTAATAACATATTCGATTAAACAATTTATTTAAAAAATATATTTATTGTTTTTTTTTAAACACTCAACCGATTTCGATAAAATTTATATGGGACCATTTGGGAAGTATAATACTACCTTTTGAAACAAAAAAAAATTTCAAATCAGTTCAGGCGTCTTCGAGTAATCGGTGAACATACATAAAAAAAAGGATTCCGACGAATTGAGAACCTCTTCCTGTTTGGAATTAGAAGTCGGTTAATAGATAACTGACCAACATATGTAGATATTATAATTCTAACAGCTCTTCGTAATATGCATTTAGCTATTTAGTAGCCGTAGTAATAAAAAATACATCGTTTTCGTTTAACTTTACGGGTTTATCCGGCGCATGCCAGGAACATTTCGAGTCGGTATAATTTTTTCGACATTTTCAACAATCATCGTACTATATAAGTACATATTTAACCAATTTACACAAAACGTTAATGAATTATACACCTAAATCTTCTCCATGAATCACTTGACCAAAATCGGATTTTCGTTTGTTTGTGGTTGTGTTTTGAGTTTATCGCATTTATATAGACAGACCGGGGGGTTTTTATTTTGCATTTATCTGGAATTACTTTGCGTAATATCACTAGACGTACAACAAAAACAGCACAATTGAGACCTTAGGTAATCTGAAATCGGTAAAAAATAAGTCCTCTGACCACATAAGTTATTTATGATAGGGTATGTATACAACTTCTCTATTTGAATCGGATATTATTAAATTGTTCTTTGGTTTAAATTTTTTTCGTGAGACCCTATTTTTTTTTCTAAAATAAAAGAAGTCTAAGTTACTCCTTATTATTCCAGCTATTTGCCAGTGAAAGTCCCGTCAAAATCGGTCCAGCCATTTCAGAGATTAGCCGGAACAAGCAAACAGACAGACAGACAAAAATTGTAAAAAATGTAGTTTTGGTATATGTATATACATCCATATATATATAGTAAAAAGCTATTATTTTGACATTACAAACCGACACTTCAATTTTATTTATATGTATAGGTGTACGTAAAGTATTAAAGATATAAACACGCCAGAAGTGCAATACTATAACATTTTCCATCGCATAATTAGGTACACTCATCACTCTTCACCAATTTTTATATTCTCATAAATAGCAGGCTATCGCGCATTCCACTCGCAAAAATTGTGCCAAATTACACAAATTGAGAAACAGCTTGCA
The DNA here is from genome assembly GCA_921882275.1 of Brenthis ino. Lineage (NCBI taxonomy): Eukaryota > Metazoa > Arthropoda > Insecta > Lepidoptera > Nymphalidae > Brenthis > Brenthis ino. The sequence continues at coordinate 21,403,063 of OV170232.1, read as the reverse complement.
CTCATAGCGGCATTTAAAAGTTTAACTCGTTTTCAGTTTCATTAACGGTTATACCTCACATTAACGGCGTAATTATGTGAGCAATTTGGCTCGACTCGACACGCTGACAGCTCTGTAGATGCGTGAAGTAAATTGTACTTCAGTTTTTGTTTTAGATGAAATGTGTATGTATAATGATGTAATGCTTCAGACCTTTCCCTCAGGAACTCTTGATTATATACGTATATAGAGGTGACTCGTAGGTTTTTAATTACGAATTTTAACTGTAACTATTTTAATATGCTTTTAAAAGGCAATGGAAGCCCAGTGGTAACGCGCTAGCTTGGGAAATCGAGTGAAGCGGGTTCAAATCCCGGGTCTCGCACCTCTGATATTTGCATGTGCGAATTATTTCTAACATGATTACCACTTGCGTTACGGTGAAGGAAAACATTGTGAGGAAATCTGCATGTCTGAGAGAACCTAGCAAGTTTTTGAAAGACATGTGAAGTCCGCCAACCCGCACTTGGCCAGCGTGGTGGACTATGGCCTGATCCCCCTCGTAGGTATTGAAGGGAGACCCGTGCCCAGCAATGGGACGTTAAAAAGGGCTGAATAAGAATAATAATAATGCTTTTAAAGTTGTATGCATTCTGTCATCTCTAACTTTTAAAATATGAAGTGGGAAGTTATGAAAAAGAAAATGTATGTATTAAGCTTTCAAAATACCTAAAGAAAATAATTTTGACGAAAATACTAAAAAGTCGTTTTTGAGATAAGGCTCTACGTATTCTGTCATAATGTATATATATATATATTTTTTCATAGAAATATTATGAAATATAAACTAATTTGTACTGGTAATAAAATTTATATATTGTTGATGGGTAAATATTTTATTTACCTTTTGAAATGTCAGATTACGTATGTAAAAATATAACATTTTAATGTTTCATACTTCCTAATTCTCACTGTGGGAAACAAACTCGCACTTTCATTACATCATATGATTCGTCAGGATATGGTAAAAATCTATTATACTAATATTATAAAGAGGTAAAGTTTGTGAGTTTGAGAGTTTGTGAGGTTGTAGGGAATAATATTTGGATGTATCGAACCGATTTAGATGAAATTTGGTAAGAAGATAGTTTAAGATCCTGGGAAGGACATAGAATACTTTTTATCCCGTAAAATTATCCCTTAAGGAGGTGAAAGTGGGGTTGAAAATTTGTATGGGGAAGCAAGCTAGAGACGAAGCCAAGCGAAGCGAGGGTGAGTCGCTGGTTCTAAATACATATTTGCAATAACAAAATTATTCCACCCATTTACTGATTTGATCTTTTATACTGATGTAAATGTTTTATCAAATATCACGCAAGCAGTATCGTTCATCGATGAAATCTAACAATATTTCGCAATGGTACTTATTGTGTTTGCCGTCAACAGCAATAATCCGTTCGATAAATATTACCAGTGTTGGGAATTTGAGTGGTTAAATGGGACACGTATTATAAGGCAATGATAACAACATGCATGCTCCAATTGAATGCTCTTGTAATGCTTTGTTTGTATATTCATTTTAGCTCCAGGAATTATTTTTCAATAGTTATTATCAATACTGAAATGATTTTGAAAAAAATTAGCGTATCCGGTGAATGTTTGAAGTTGAAAATTTCAAAAAGATATTATAAACTATTAATAGGTAGTATCTGCAGCCAAAGTACGTACATATCATATTTTTTCAGTGGCGATTTTAGAAATAAAATCTGAAAACTGTTAATATATGTATTAAACTCCTATTATTATATACTATAATACATACTAATTACAATTTTCTAAAATAATTACGCTGACTTCAAAAAACTTAAAAAAGACCGACTTTCAGGCACTAAAATGTAAAATAACTAAACGGTTTTCATTTAGAATAGTGCCTAATCAGATATTTTTGAAGTCGGCGCCATCCGATGTAAAGCAAATCTAAATATATTTCGATGCATAAAATACATATTTACCTATTAGATATTCATATCTTAAAATATTGTTCGCTGGCACTGACTTCGAAAATGTCTGATTAGGTATCTATTCTAAATGAAAACCCCGTTTAGTTATTTTTTACATTTTAGTGCCTGGAAATCGTTTTTTTTTTAGTTTTTATTTTTCCATTTTTAGTGTAGACGTAATAAGCAGGTAATTTGTAAGAAGAAAGTTTTTTCATAGCATATTCGATTATACAATTTATTTAAAAAATATACTTATTGTTGATTTTTTTTAAAACCGCTCGATCGATTTCGATAAAATTTATATGCGACCATGTGGAAAGTGTACCTTTTGAAACAAAAAAAAATTAAAATTGGTTCAGGCGTCTTCGAGTAATCGATGAACATAAATAAAAAAAAAGATTCCGACGAATTGAGAACCTCTTCCTTTTTGGAAGTCGGTTAAAAATCACATTAAAATTGATGCATTTTAGGGTAGCTTTTCTTTAAATTAAACGTTTAATGTATTATAACCTACTAGAAGCTTTGCTTGTAATAAGCGGGGCGGGGATCAAGGGTCACCTATGTCCCATCCCAGGATGTAATCTATGTACTTGTAAAACTTTATCGAAATCTGTTCAGCGTTTTAAGTGTGAAAAGATGATACACTGAATTACCTTCACATTTTTAATATATTTTATATGTTTAATTAATATGAATTCATTAAAAAATCACAAAAATCGACTTGCGATTGGAAAAGTCTCGTAACTTTAACACAAATAAAAATATATATTAAGCCCTTTTTAAAGGGCTTTAGCCTAAAATATATATAAATAAAAATATACACCAATGTAATTAATTATTTCTCAAGTCTTCCCAGAATAGAATTTTGCTAAAATATTCTACAGTGAAAAAGTTGTAAACACGTGACCAATTAGGTACAAGTACATGATTTCATTCAATGATATTATAACAATAATAAAAATTATTGAATATTCTGATTCGGTGAATAGTTTAAAGTTTTTACCCATCAATAATTATAATATAATACAGCAATGTGATCTGCGTTAGTCATAAATATTAATACGAGAAAAGAATAATTATCATTTTAATATTTACTTTAGTTAGTTATAGGTCATCTTAATAGTGTCAATTTATCATAAGTATAAAGTAATGAAGTTATCCACATCACAGCATGGTAGAGTGATCTAATTCATCGCCCACTGAGACAGGCTAACTTGAGGAATCTAAAGGAGTGTTATGTATAGCATAAAATTGTATTGGTTTCTAAGTTGTTAGTATTGTATATTTAAGAAAAATATTTGAGTGATGTTTAAGATGTAATAAAAGCCAAAAAACAGTTAAGTTTCAATCGATCACTGATCACTACGATCAAGTAGTTATGAAGTATTATATCTACATATATTATTATACTAGAGACTCCCCTCCCTACTTACGTTTTAATGTTTAGTATAGATTTCTCAGAGATGAGATATTTTCCAGTAGTAAAAATTATCCTATATGTTGACCCAGATAACCAGCTATCATCATACCAAATTTCATCAAAATCCCTCGAATGGTTTTTCCGTGATGCGGTAACAGACAGACAGACAGACAAAAATTCTAAAAACCATAGGTTCGGCCTCTGTATCGATAATAATGTCTATTTCAATAAGATTGTACAAAAAATATTTAATGTACAGATTCGGCTTAGTTACAATTTTATTATATGTGTAGATCTATGCATGTATAAATAAGCAAAGACAAAACAGTTAGGTATCTTTTTTCTTCTATTTGTCAAAAAAAATCTTCTTTTTTTGTTTACTAGGTATTGGCGAGCTTTAATGCTATTTAAAGCATACTTTAAAAAAACGATTCTGGTCGAATTTTAACTGGGCGAGCTTTATACTGGATAAATAAATACGAAAACGTAATCACAGGCTAGTAATATAAAATTAATAATTTATAAATACCATGACTTTTGTAGTATATTTCTATTATGTTGGGGAAAATAAGTCACTTCGAGCGAAACCTGGAAAACCACTTAAGCATGCCCCAGTGGGGTTCCATGGAACTTGTGAAAAATGTTCTAACAATAAAGAACAGTTTAACGAGAGATCCCATGCTGTTAAGATACGAGCTATTGAGTGTTTATATTTTCTCAGAAATGTTATTTTACTGCGAAATTATTGAAGAATAAAAAAAATTCTCTTTAACTATCGCTTTTAACAAATATAAAGATCTTAAAAATATCTTTTAGTTATTGAGGTATTTGTATGCCAATGATCTCTAAATTATAACAAAAATAACTTTCTTTTACGAAAGTTATTTTTGTTATAATTTCTGCAAAAAAAATTAATATGTTGGAAAATTAATACACAGCACCATCTAGTTCCATGGTAAGGTACGAGGCTTGTGTTATGGATACCAGATAGTTGATACACTACAAATATTATATAACTTTAATACATACATATTATAAATATAAACACCCATGACTGGAGTACATACAATCGTGCTCATCAAGAAATGAATGCCCCCAGCGGGACTCGAACCTGCGATTGCTGGCACAGCAGGTAGGGTCACTACAAATTGAGCACTACAAAGTGTCGTCAATATTTATATTATTACATACATACAGCGCTCTCTTAAGGCGAATTTTATTACTAAGAGTAGCGTATGTGCTTTACAGTACACAGCTTCTCAGTCCTGTTCATCCAAACTTTCAGGTTTACAAAAGTAATGGGATACTATTAACATAGAAAAATTCAAAAAGTTTACAAGAAAATATTGACTAAACTTTACTTAAATGGAGCAACAATCTTAAAGAATCTGATAGCAGTGAAAGAGGGCATTTATCTCCGGATACGAGCTTAAGGTTACAGATGAACACCCGCTGCTTAATATACGATGTTCTGGATCGTAATTCCGGTCCGATCCTACAAATTGTTGTAGGGTGAAGCGATAATTCGGGAACGCTATTTTAATTTTCTTTACTATTTTCTGATAATATATGGGGTAGAGAAATTTTGGGGTGTATAGTTTGAGTTACGGAGTTTTATGTTGGTTATTATTTTAATGGGTTTTCTGATTAAAGTTATTTTTCTTTTTTTAAGGTTATGTATATTCTGTCTGTAAACTTATTTTATTAGATTTTTTTGGAGTTAATATTTTATATAGTATATAAATGATACGAACACAAGTTCGTAGAGTTAGTTGAAACAGTGATGAATGTAGGTATCTTAATTAAAAGTGTTTTGATTTTGGGTGTGAATTTTAGAGAACAAACTAGAAATAAAAAAAAATTGCTTCCATAGACGGACGTAACATTTTTTTATTTAGCAAAACTATTTACCTGCTACCCTCTTAACGCACTTGAAATGTACTATTTTATGTTTTACGGGCATTGTACGCTTGTTTATCACTGAATTCTGAATAATTTACATAAAATCTTCACAAATATTACCAAACCAAAAGGAAGTTTGCTCCTCACTAAAATACTCTGTCCACTTACTGTTACACTAAATAAAGTCACAAAACTCGAAACAAAAGACAAAGATCAAAACATCAAAAAGTAAAAGCCAGTGTTTCACATTAAAATGTAATTTACACTCTTCAAAGAACCGTCAAGTTGTACTATCAGTGCTTCTTCAAATAAATCACTTCGTTGGCAATTACCGTTTCCTAAGAAACAGAAAGAGCCAGTCTTAGTCAAAATGATAAGGCCACGTCTGGAAGTTTGAGAGAGCTTGAAAGCAGGCCTCCAAGTGTCTAACTTGTTCAAATTGCGAATGTAGATAGACATTGTTCCAAATATTGTTTGATATTACTTATTCCTTTTTACGTTTCGTGAGTTGAAAACATTATGAGTGTCCACGTTAGGATCTTCAAAAAATTCACTTTTTGTATATACACAATTGTTATGATAATTATTACATATTATACAATAAAGTCACCTTGACATGTATGTCTCTCTGTCTGTCTGTCGGAACGCAATAAACTCCAAAACTACCAAATAGATTTTCATACGGTTTTGACCAATGGACGGATCGATTCATAACAAAGGTGAAAGGTGTATAATTCATTAAAGTTATGTAAAAATTGGATGAACTAAGACGATGATTGTTGAAGATGTCAGAAAAAATCGTGTCGACTTTTACTGGCGTGCGCTGCGGAAACTGATAAAGTTATAAGAAAAGAATGTATTACAGGATTATTTCTCTTAAAAAGTAGTAAGATGCACTCGAGCAAAGCGAGATTAAGTCAATAGTAATAAATATAAAATACATAGACATTATATCTAATATAGATGTAAATTTATATAACACACACATATATATATATCTAGATACTTCAATTTATAATATAGAGTTGTTCTAAAAAGGCGAATAAGAATCTTTTGAGGATAAGTTTTTATTTTATTGAAGTCTTAAATATTCTTGTTTATTAGTTTTTATCAATTCATTTAAATTTTGTTCTTTCTAATTGTAAATTGTATCAAAAATATTTAAAAGAGGAAAAATCATAAAATAAAACCTATATGCAAAACAACCTCCACGTTACAACACAATAAGTGAGCTACTTCAATAGTGATAATTGTATAGCGTTCGAAAATATTAAAACTTACAATTACAGTCACGTTTATTTAAGCTAATCAATTAATTGGTTGGTAGGAACCGATTCCTCGCTACAAATCTACCTTGCAGTTCGACACGAGAAATCCATTAATGCGCCCTTTTTGCCACTGTTCCGAGTGGATTGAACAACACCGCAATGGCCAAGCTCTTGCTCTTCTCCAAATTTTCGATTCTGTTCAGGAACAGCTTTCCATGTGATATTTAAAACTAAAAAAAATATTTTTGGTGACATATTCAAATACTGTGTTATATATTACAAGCTGTACGACACGATTTCACCCGCGTTAAATTTGTTTGATTAAAAACATCAGTTTTGCTATTATATACGGAAGGAAGTCTGTCGGATTTGTTGACATTTATGATTACTGCTCCGCTTCCTTGGGTAATAGCATGATGATATATAGCCTACAGTCTTCCTCAATAAACAGCCTATCTAATGCAAAAAGAATTTTTCAAATTGGATTAGTATTTCCTGAAATTAGCGCTTATAAACAAACAAACAAACTCTGCCTCTTTATAATATTAGTATAGATATTGAAAATATAGGTATTATACGTAATACTTACCCTTATATCTTAGTACTATGAATGCGAATGTATGTCCTGTATGTTTGTATTTTAAAAGAAAACATCAAAACGTTTACATGTAACATACCGTACCGTTAGCGTTACCGTGTACTGTTATGTTTACCTGCTGGTGGCTTTGCATACTAGATTAGATTTATTAATGTATTTTTTTGTGATTCTTTTAAAATAAAGTTGCTAGTGAACCTAATAAAGACAAAAAAATCTCAATATCGAATATATCCGGTTAGGAAGGAAGTTACAAGGTTACGAGGATAAGGTACCTCACTCTAGTTGGTCTTTATACTTTAATTAAGTTCATCAAGGCAACTATCAAAAAATTGCATTTCCCACTTATTTATATGTAAATTTGATTTTTTTTATACATTAACACACAGCGCCATCTAATTCCATGGTAAGCTACGAGGCTTGTGTTATCGATACCAGATAGTTGATACACTACACATATATAACTTTAAATACATACATATTATAAATGATATATAATGATATTATAATGATAAACTCATGACTGGAGTACAAACATTCATGCTCATCACACAAACGAATGCTACCAGCAGGACTCGAATCCGCGACCGCTGGCACAGCAAGTAAGGTCACTACCAACTGAGCCAAACGTGTCGTCAAAATTGAAATTAATATCTCATATATTTAAGCTATATTGAATTACAACGCCGTTCTTTCAAACATAAATATAAAATCCACTAAACTTGCATTTATTTCTGAGTGTAAATCAACAAGCCATACCCTATTTTACAAAGTTGGTACATAAATCAGCATTAATAATAAACTAAGCATATAATTGCCTAACATAATTGACTCAAGGTTGTCTTCTGATATGATCTCGATCACCATAACCTATAATCTTCGTATAATTGATGGCATAATTACATTGAAATGGAATAGTGACCCAAAATTATTGCTTGTAAATTGGCATCGTTAATATGTAGCTACTGAAGCAATTCACTCTATTTATATCTTATATATAATGTTTTATATATAATATTATTATATAATAAGCAGAAAAGCGTTAATCATAAGTACGTAGAAAAAATATTTTTGTTTGGGTTACGCAGAACGACTCGCCAAAGTTTCATCATAATCGAATTTATTAATGGTTTAGAAATGCAGAGTATAAATAAACATACAAAGAAAAATTTTGTTTTTATTTACACGAGTGTACGCAGAATGTTCCAAGTTTGACCATAATTATTATATTAAAAAAAAAGAAAATCAATTGACAAATAGAGGAGAATAAAAGTACCGAACTGTTTTGTGTTATATATATATATATATATATATATATATATATATATATATATATATATATATATATATATATATAGATTGCGTCTGTGGTACGTGGATAAAAAATAACCTATAGGCAATATTATAGGGTTAGCGCGACTACTAACTAGATTGTTTCTAGAGTAAAGATTTTTGTACGTTTGTATGTACATATCTAGTAACTTTTAACAATATACAATTATTTGTAATGGGACTAAAAGAAATGTCAAGCTGTGACGTCATTACCGCTGAGTGAAGTGACTTTCTCATTTATAACATGAGTAGAGCTGAGAGAGCAATACTAGTACATATATAATATGTATATAAAAAGGCATAAATAAGATTGTCGATATGTTGCATCATGACGATGACAGCCAGGTTCTTTTGAAAGCAGACAAAAACCAACCAAATTAGAATGATTAAAATCGATTCATTAGTTTCAAAGTTTATATTATATAACAAACAAACATTTCTTCGAAAAATAAATCTAGCTCCAACTTTTGAATCGTCAAAGTGCTAATTTTTTACTTCTAGCCGAATGATTAATATAAAACGTGACCTAAAAACAAAGACGAACATCTCCGACAATCTGTCAAAATTTAGATTGTTCCCACTAATAATTCAGTTGTTCATTCATCATTTTTGTTTAGAAGATAACCGAACAAAATGTTAATAAATCTAAATATTAAATAATTTTGCATATTAAAAAGAAGACGGTTATAAATCTGTCGCTTTTTCTTTAACAATGATATATAAATCTGTACGGAAGCTACAAGATCTCTTTAAGCGCACAAACCAATTCGGCAAGGTGTTGATAATGTAAGACCGTGGCTCAGGAAAAATCCAGCAATCTTGCTAACGTATTGCATGTGATCCCTCTCAACTGGGATCTACGGCAAATTGGTGTCAGTGACGTACTGTCCCATTGCACTGAAATAGAAAAAGCGGTATTAGCAAGTCTATTTTTGTATTTTTTAAATTATCTTGCAAAAGCTAACAATGTGTTAGATTTACGCGAATATTGGACATTTTAAATACTACTACAACTATTTTTTTTTAATTTTTTCGCGGATTTATTTTGATTTTTGGTACTAGATATAATAGATTTAAATAAATCGAGTAATATTTTATATTTAGCTCATATTTACTATATTTCGAAAAAACGTTGAATAATATAAATCAAACTTTTTTTTCGTTTTTCATGTGGCTTTTTCTCTTATTCCATGAATTTCCTTGGTAAAGTTAATGGTTTTGAAGTAATTTAATGAACGCGGAATGCAGTCAGTATCTAAGCGAAGTGCATGAAACTCAAACGCATAAAACCTTATCCAATTAGTCTCTTATACTTTAATTACTTTATAACTGATAATTTAATTTAGAGGTACTATATTTAGGTATTGTATAAGGAAGCTACCAGATAAAGTATAATTCTGCTGAAAACCAGAAGAGCAAGGCGAAATATCTCGTACGAAAATTATTATACTCGTACATCATGCTTTTGACGTTCACGTTCCACATTTTTCGCCGGTTCTTTTAATCAATGTGCGGTTTCGTCTTTAACAACTACTAGAATAAATATTTACTTAGAAACTCTATCTATACATATAATAAAATTGTAACTAAGTCGAATCTGTACATTAAATATTTTTTAGAAAATCTAATTGAAATAGACATTATTATCGATACAAAGGACGCATTTATAGGTTTTAGAATTTTCGTCTGTCTGTCTGTCTGTCTGGGAACGCATCACGAGAAAAACACTGGACAGATTTTAATGAAATTTGGTATGATGATAGATGGTTATCCGGGTCAACATATAGGATACTTTTTACCGCGGGAAAATATCTCATTTCTGAGAAAAAATACAAAAACTGCAATGTAAGAGTATACTAATATGTAAAACCTAAGAATTTGGTTTTTGGTTATCTGAACGCGGGCGGAGTTGCGGGCAATGCTAGTAACCTATAAGCTCAAGTGTTGTACCTGGAACTAATTAGACACCGAGATAGACATAAAGTTTTATTTACATTTCAAAAGAGAAACCTATGTTAAGTATGCCAGTTATTAACGATACCTAGTCAAAGGCTATTGTATAAGTATATAATACGAGGGTATTTAATAAAATATTTTCATAATGAAAATTATACTGGAAATATTTTTATATGTTCTCATAGAGTATAAGTTTTTTTCTTCTTTTATCGTACATATATACATATAATAAAAGTGTAACTGATCGCTGTCTGTACATAGAAGATATTTGAGTAAAACTTTTATTGAGGGTCTTTATTAATGTAATAGAACCAAAAACAATATTTTTTAGAAATTTTGTCTTTTTGTCTGTGCGTTTGTGCGCGCTAATCTCAGAAACGGCTTTACCAATTTGGGTGCGGTTTTCACTTATATATTGCGGTAAGTTTTACTTAACATTTAGTATGTTTTATATTAATCGGTTCATAAATAAAAAAGAAATGTTAATTTAAAAAAAAATCACCTACGGAAGGGTGAGTCGTCAGTATAAAATAAAATGTTACTAGATTTGAATATTTTTTGAAAAAAAAAACATGTTTTAAGGATCTGTCATGTAACTCAACCATTTTCTTTATTTTAAAGGATTTAAAATGCAGTTAATTTTATTTTGAAATGATCAAGTCAAATATCTTGTTCTTGCACAGCTTTGTAGTATAACTAGTAATTTATTTATACTAAAATGTCTATAAGTCATTTACTCAGCACTTGGTTTTTTGAAATTACTGTATTATTTATATGAACAAAATATAGTGATATGTACATAGTGCGATGATTTCAACAATGGTGCCAGTCAGACATAATGCCTCTATGAGATGGCACTCTTTTTTACAACCTTTTTACGACAACTTCCGAAAGAATATTGTCATAATATTGTACATTGCACTTCTCATAAGGATGCTGCTAAGTAACTACATTCTACTTTTACGAAGTAAGCAAATCAAAGTACTGTAGGCTCATAAAAATATTTTCATATGATTTCTGATATCTTATAATCTATACATATAATAAAATTGTAACTAAGCCGAATCTGTACATCGAATATTTTTTAGAAAATCTTATTAAAATAGATTTTATTATCGATACAGAGGCCGAATCCGTAGTTTTTAGAATTTTTTTCTGTCTGTCTGTCTGTCTTTCTGTGTGTCTGTCTGTTACCGCATCACGGGAAAACCACTGGATAGATTTTGATGAAATTTGGTATGATGATAGCTGGTTATCTGGGTCAACATATAGGATACTTTTTACTGCAGGAAAATATTTCATTTCTGAGAAAAATACAAAAACTGCAATGTTTTTGTTTTGAAACCGCGGGAAATGCTAGTGATAAAATGAATCTAATACAATATTCTATAGAAGCTAAGATAAGTAACATACTATGAAGTTCTGGGTTCTATTCTTGGGTTGGGCCAAAAATTATGAAATTTTTGGTGAAATACACAGTTTGAATTTTGAAGTTTGCGGTGTAGCGTACACCCGAGGGCTGAGTCTCTCAGATATGCACATTGCACACTTGTGCAATATAATTTCTCAGATTAGTTTAACTGAGATAGGGTGTTTTAACACACAATCATTTAGGAAAAAAATAATATAATTAATAGTAATTTGGTCAAAATTGTACATTTTTGATTAATCAGACTTCAAGATTTTTTGTCCTTTTTTGGGAGTTTTTTGTTATTTTAGCTGTTTTTGTTAACGATGACGTTCATAGTTGTTGAACTTAAGGACTTTAATATATATATTTTAATTAAATTCCGTAAAGCATTTTGTTAGTTAAATCAAAATCATACTTATTTACTCATTATTTTGACTTAACATACGGTAAAATATTAAAAAGCCTTTGTTTTACCACAAGAATGTCACATGCAATTTTACTTATTCTATTGTTGGTAGAAGTCTCTTCGGTGTGGGTCTATTATATTAATAATTTCAGTTTCATTCCTCTCTTTTTGTTGTAAGCGTTTTCACCCACGTCGTTTAATTTTGTACAATTACGGTTCACACGGAAGGTCTTACTTCACACTATGACCTTTAAGAATCAACTCTTAAAGTCATAGTGTGAAGTAAGGCCTTATATAACCTTCCTTAATAAGCAGATTATAAAACGCAAAATATTTTTTTTAAATAGGACCAGTAGCTCCAGAGATGAGTGTGTTCAAATAAACAAATGAACTTTTAAGCCAGTAATTTCTTTTATATTTGCGAAAATATTTGACAGTTTAGTTAAAATTATGTTTTCAAATTCAAATTCAAAATATTTTATTCAGCATTAAATTATTACAATTTTTTACTGAACGTTATGAGTCTACTACCAGTTCGGTTTTCAGATTTGTTGTTTTTGGTTTCAGTCTCTCCCGTCGCCATAATTGTGTAAAGCATTCGAGACGCCGAGAACCAAAAGCCAATTTATTTTGATTCGCGAAAAAAATCTCATCTTTATATATTGGTTAATATTACAGAAACCTACAAGAGAGACTAAGTTTCAATGTCCACCTAAATTGCTAAGATATAATTATATTACATTATCGTTACGTTATCATATCTTTGAATAATAAAAATAAATGAACTGTGGCAAATGCATTAAGTTTCAGAACCTTAGTTAGCAGCAAAAATATACCTCACAAGTTTCTTCACGTGGAACGAATAGACGAAATCTAGGAAAAGCTAAGCGGAACTAACATTTAAATGACACATTCACGTGAAAGCTTCTTTACGATTCCATCACAGAGGCTTTATTTCTCAAAATTAACCTTTTAACAGCGAAATGTCTCGAGATTTTATTGGGCGTATGAAAATTTTACTACAAGTGAGAGATTAAACCGTGTCACAATTTTGTTTGCATGGAGAGTGTCACCCGGAATGAAGTTAATACGCGTGATTGTCACCTGAAGTTTTCATGGCGCTTATCAGATTTATATGGAAGTTAGTACAGTATTTTGGTGTTGGCGAAAATATTTTTATTTTGACAAAACGATATTCTATGTATGATATGAGTATTCAGTTTTTATGTCAGTTTTGTCGCGTTATCTCCAGAACTACGGGTAAGATCTGTTTTTATTTTGCAATATAAAAATCACCTATTGATCTTATTGGATATCTAACATCGTTCTAAAACCCTTAGAATTAATATATAAATTATTATTAATAAAAAAAATAGAATCCAAATTTTTATAACTTATAGTAGATTTTTTATAGCATTATGTATAATTATTATTTACGTCAGCTTCGTATGTGTTGCGCTCTAGAAATTTTTCATATTATAGTATGACCTTTATAAAGCACCCATCAAGTAAAGGTGTATGTGAGATATACATAGCGGATGAGTTTTATACATTATATATATATATATATATATATATATATATATATATATATATATTATATATATATATATATATATATATATATATATATATAACATAGTATTTTTCTAATGAGTAAAGTTCTAAGCATGAAAATAAATAGGTATAGTATATACATGATTGTGGTACCTTTGATGTTTTTGTAATTAATATATCATTTTTATTTTATATTATAAAGGTGGTAGAAATACGCCCTATCTGAAGATAAGAGGTGATTGCATGGTAGGAAACAATGCAGGGATCATGTAGTCTGTGCGCAAGCATTTCCCCTTTTTACACTGTGACGGTTTTAGAGAGTAAGTGTCAAAGTCCCTATAGCCTATATATTAGCCTTCAATGGGTTATATGCTATAGTTATATAGCCATAGCATATAACCCATTGAAGGCTAAACCCCATTCATTTTGGATGGTTACATCCTAAAAAAGTAGAAAGGTTAAAAAGACCATATATTCTTGCATTCATGGGCCTTTACCCTTTTCCAAAAGAATATTAAAAAAATATTTAAATTCATTACGTTTTCCGTTATCAAGGATATTTTCCTTTTGAACTAAAGCAATGGAACTACTTTATATATTTTCCGTATATAGTTTTATTCTAGCGATTTACCCTGACTTCGCTCAAGTGCTTCCCTAGGTACTTCTTCAATAGATAAAAACAGTTATTGTGAATGTACCGAACTTTTTCATGAAATCGCATATTAGAATTTTGCTTAATTTTTTTTAGTTTTAAATTTTTCTGGAATTCTAAATATTTTCGGAATGAAGCATACCAGATGCACGAAATGTAGCCATACAAATTCTTCTATCTTGCAATGAAAATTCTATTACAATGGGTTAAGCCGTTACAAAGTTTACCGCGGACAAACAGAAAGACGGACAGACAAATATTTTAAAAGGGTTGTTTAGATACGGGTATCATAGAAATAACAAAGTACTTGACAAAACATATTTATTACCCGACTTCCAAAAAGGAGGAGTTTCTCAATTCGTCGGAATCTTTTTTTATGTATGTTCACCGATTACTCGAAGACGCCTGAACCGATTTGGAAATGTTTTTTTTTGTTTTAAAGGGTATCCTTCCCAGGTGGTCCCGTTTAAATTTTATCGAAATGGGTCAAGCGGTTTTTTAAAAAATCAAGAAATAAATTATTTTTTTAAAATAAATTGCTTAATCGAATATTTTATTAAAAAAATTTCTTCTTACAAATTATTACGTCTGCACTAAAAATGGAAAAATAAAAACATAAAAAAAAACTGATTAGGTATCTATTCTAAATGAAAACCCCCGTTTAGCTATATTTTAGTGCCTGGAAGTCACAGACAGATACTTCAATTTTATTTATATGTATAGATTATACTTCAAACGAGAATGTATTCACATTATGACCACTGCACTATATAGTTAAGTAAACAATACTTATAGAATCTCAAGGCGAGAGCACGTCTCACAATATTAAGGGATGCTTACGATAATTCAACAAATATGGTTTACTACGTGCTTGTCGAGATATTGATACTGCTCTTATATGCCAAGGGACGTTCTCAATGGTTATCAAGAAATAGATATACATACGTTTGTATACTATTGCTACAATTTGTATTATATCTTAATCTATATCACAGATCATATAACACTGTACTAGCATTTATAGGTATACATACGGAGTATAAATAGGCAGTGACAAAACAGTTTTTTTATATAGATAGGTAAATTCTATTATATATTATGTTTAATATTTTCAATAATGAGTATCGTCAAATTTCAACCACTTTCCTAACACTGGTATAAAAAATTATTCTTAGTTACAATTCTTTGTAAAAGTCTAAAATGTAAATGAATAGTTTTTGTATCTTGAGTTAAACGGAATTTAGTATACTTCACCCTAATTTATATCATTTATTGGAAAACGGGGGAAGGTGCCCGAGGTGACTATTTTTGTAATATTTATTTATTTTTTGTAAGAATACATTATCATGGATAATCACAATTTTGGTCGGAAATCTCTTGAAGTCGCCTCAATAATATTGGTAGATATGCCAAGCTGATTGCGCTTGATATTTGTTTAAGGACCAGAGACTACAGAAAGAGCAATCTCCTATTGTAAAGTTTCAAATAGCGAGGAAGATATCTACAGAAAAAATAAACGCTAAGGTTAGGTCGTTCGGGAGCGACTGGCTATATCAATTGTGGTCCAGAAGACGCGGTAGGGCCCATCGTTTTATGTCTGCCTGTCTGTCTGTCTGGATACGCATCACGAGAAAACTACTGGACAGATTTTGATGAAATTTAGACTGATGATAGCCGGGCATCTACTTTTTATTGCGGGAAAATATATATCTCAAATAAGAGCATAACAATTTATGTTTGACTAGCATTGCCTTCGGCTCCGCCCGCGTGCAGATGACCAAAAACCAAATTCTTAAGTTTTACATATTAGTATACTCTTAAATTGTAGTTTTTGTATTTTTTCTCAGAAATGAGACATTTTTCCGCGATAAAAAGTATCCTATATGTTGACCCGGATAACCAGCTGTCACCATACCAAATTTCATCAAAATCCCTCCAGTAGTTTTTCTGTGATGCGGTAACAGACAGACAGACAGACAGGCAAAAAGTCTAAAAACTATAGATTCGGTATTCGGCTCTGTATCGATAATAATGTCTATTTCAATAAGATTTTCCAAAAAATATTTAATGTACAGATTCGACTTAGTTACAATTTTATTATATGTATAGATAATTGTAATCTATTTGCCTTCATCATACCACATAACTTTGTTAGCATTCCAAACCTATTCTCTAAAACGAAACAAAATAATCATTCGCTGATAAAATTGGATCGCACCGAGAGAATTTCGGTATCGTTGCAGCAAAAAAAACCCTTGTTTATATACAATTTCAAGTAGTTCAGTTTCCAGCGTTATAAACTCGAAACTTTGTTATGAAAAAACGTCGATTGCAGGGTAGGTTCGTTCAAAATTTGGAGTCTTCCATTGGCTCGAGTAATATTTTGGAACTAATAGTCGCGTAGTCGTAAACTCAAAATTGTTTCCACAACAAAGTTTCTCTATTGTTCGCCGTTCCTATTGGAAATCGGTGGCCTGATTTAAATTTCATGGCGTATACGGAACAACGCCTCGTATTAGAAATAGCGTTTTTATTAGTAACCGATTGCAAGAGAAATATGGATGTTAAAGATTATGAATTTAAATGCATCATCCAGCTAACGTTATGTGAGGCTGAGTTTCAATTGGGATCAATAGGTACAATTTTGTATGAAAATAAGAGGCGGGTTTATAGTGGAGGCTATTTTTTTATCAAGTACTAGAGCATTGCCCGCGGCTCCGCCCGCGTTCAGATAACCAAAAACCAAATTCTTAGGTTTTACATATTAGTATACTTACTCTTACAGTGCAGTTTTTGTACTTTTTCTTAGAAATGAGATATTTTCCCGCGGTAAAAAGTATCCTATATATTGACCCGGATAACCAGCTATCATCATACAAAATTTCATCAAAATCTGTCCAGTGGTTTTCTCGTGATGCGGTAACAGACAGACAGACAGACAGATAGACAGACAAAAAATTCTAAAAACTATAGATTCGGACTCGGCATCGAAGACAATGTCTATTTCAATTAGATTTTCCAAAAAATATTTAATGTACAGATTCGACTTAGTTACAATTTTATTATATGTATAGATTCTTATGTTGTTGTACACCTTTAGTTAGGGGGTTTGTTGTTTTATTATTGTTCTTTGTCTATATTATATAACTAAATTAAACATCTTCTTTTATACAGAATATGTTAATTTTACTATTTTTTGCCTGTTCACTTTTCACTGTCGAATTGTTTATTATTATTTTTTTTCTATATTTCCATTTAGAGATTCTTGCATTGAAATTTCTTCAGTAATTTAAATAACAATAGTCTATATAACAAGTCTTTTGTTAGATTTATTTCATTTTTTTATTTAGAAGTAGGTCACCTTTTGTGTTATCGATTGGTTTGGAAAAACTGTACGATATCATAATACTAGTTGACCCGGCTGGAGGTTTTATTTTTTAATTTTAATTAAATATAAAATTTATAAATTAACCGCCATTATCACCACTTATTTCAGATAATCTAAGCAACTTCACCCAACTTCGTGTACTGCTCTGTTCTACAAAACCTGCAAAATCAAAAGGAGTACGATTAGTTTCTGCTAATAAAGAAGAAAAAAAACATAATCTTAAAGGTAGTATTAAAAATATAAATCAAATTAAAAATTGATATTCTCTAAATTTTATAAAATTAAAATCTATAATTATAATTACTCTTGATATTAAAATTAAAGATAAACTAACTTCCAAAATACATATGGAAAAAAATTAAAAGCGGGTCTGTTTTAATGTTTTTAAATGCATTTATTAACAGTTAAATCAACTGGGATGGATCTATACATATAATAAAATTGTAACTAAGCCGAATCTGTATATTAAATATTTTTTGAAAAATCTTATTGAAATAAACATTATTATCGATACAGATGCCGAATGTATAGTTTTTAGAATTTTTGTCTGTCTGTCTATCTGTTACCGCATCACAAAAAAACCACTGGAGGGATTTTGATGAAATTTGGTATGGTGATAGATGGTTATCCGGATCAACATATAGAATACTTTTTACCGCGGGAAAATGTCTCATTTCTGAGAAAAAATGCAAAAACTGCAATGTAAGAGTATACTAATCTGTAAAACCTAAAAAATTGGTTTTTGGTCATCTGAACGCAGGCGGAGGCGCGGGCATTACTTACTAGTCACTAATAATACGATGAAATATAGTAAAATAATCAGTGAATTGTGTTAAAACTTTTAATATTTTAAAGGAGACAAGTTTATTTCTGTGTACCGAAAGTTACTATCTCTTAACTTTACGAGCTCTGTAGTTTATTATATTGGCGTCTTCAGAGCTATAGTTCAAAAATATTGATATAAGTACTTTGGAAATAAAGGTATAACTTTACAATGCCGTTGAAGTGTGTCGTGTCGTGTGCCTTTAATAGAATTGTTTTGTGACACATATAGACGTTTATTTTAAGAGAAAAATATATATATTGAAAAGTTGAAGTTTTATGATTTTAAAATGTTAGCATATAAGGTTAGTATATAAGGAATAGAAATTCGTAAAATGCCCCCTCTGCTCAGCTACAACGAGAAATGGGGGGACGGAAAGCGTTGAAAAATAGTTTTTTTTTTTTCAATATCCGGCTTATTCGAAAAGTGTGTTTGTTTATTATTGTCTTTTTTAATATACATATTAACAGAGCCATGGATATGAATGAATTTATGCAAAACAAATATGTAGTTTATTAGTCGATCTTTTTCGTTCTCTATATTAAATACCTACGCACATATTAGCCACTTCTTGTGACTCTGTCTATATCTATATTTCTACAAAAGTATCATTACAAAAAATACATTTATATTAAGCGTTAATTAGCATTATATATGTAGATCTTATTAGCTCCATAGTAGCCCAAGCAGTATGGTCTTTAGGTCTATTTTTATATTTAAAAAAAAAATACTAAACTGCCCTATAGATGTCAAATAGCTTGGTTAAAGTAATACATTAACCATTTTAAACAAATTACATGAATTACTGTGTAAATAATCATTTGTATTTTAAAACAACTGTAAAATGAAAAACGTACTTAGTGATTTATTGTTCGAAAATGAGGTGAGAGTGCATTCACATTATTTCTGCTTTAAAAACTACCGTATAACGTTTGGTGGCTTATTGCGTTCGTAATGCTTGTTAGGTATCAGCTTGACTACATATCAGTGTGTGGTCCAATTTCAAAATATTAGATAGAAAATTTGACCTTTCCTTAATAAACTATTAAGAAAATTTTTAAGAGTTTTACCGTTTACGAAATTAGGATAAGTTGTCTAGTTTTTTTATCAGTATTTTCCTGCAGAAGCGTGGGAGGTGTAGCGTAAACATTTTAGGTAAAAAAATGGCCAAATATGTGGCAAGAAGAATTAATATTAACTTAGACAGTATTGAACGTTGTGCGTGAGCTTGTGCTATACATTGTGTTCATCTTTCCATTACAGGGTCTCTCAGTAGTCTAGCAGGCTGTCGGTTTCGTGGATGATTTCCGGGAGCAATCTCCTGGGGCCTAGTTTTTCTGCGCGTAGATGTTCCAGTTCACAGCTTTCAAGCAGAATGTGTGCTTGTGTTTTATCCTCTCGAAGGCAAGCTTTGCATAGAGGGCTGTTCGTGATACCTATATTAAAAAGATGTTTGTTGAGATGGCAGTGTCCTGTTATAAGTTCCACCATCATTTTTCGTTTAGTTCTGCCTAGGCGTGACAAAGGCCTTATATGACAGCTACGTAACTTTATCTTTGACCAGGTTCAAAAATGTGGCGGTTCGTTTGTGAAGCAGTCAGGAAAAATAGAAATAGTTTTCTCACAAATCACTTTATATCACAGATCTTACAATTATTACGTTTTTTTTGATCTATTCGCACTTGTTATTTAATTTAACAATTTTAACACTGCCATCCATTTGCACTGTAGTGCACTTCACACTAGCCTTAGGTACTCATTTGTGTACAATGTTTAAAGTATCTAATTTTTATGTATTTTTTTGTGGTACAAAAACATATAAATAAGTAAATATAAAACGCTCTGCTCTTGTAAAATAAATCCATCCTCATATATCCCCGAGGCGGCAATACTAGAGAATACCGTTTCGTATCGGTACCGAGTTTGTTGGCTGCAATTGTCGCGATGCTCCATCCATCTGCGCTCTAATATATAAATTCACTTCATTTATTTACTCGGTGAAAGCAAGCTAATTTATAGATGCAATGGCGTATTGGATTCGACATAAATTATCGAACAAAGACCTTAGACGTTTGTGTTATTATTTCTTTTACGAATTTTATTGTTATTAAAAGTAGATAGATTTATTTGTATGGCTCATACAATTCTTTATTACAATTAATTGTAAGATGTGTCTCGAAGGGGGGGGGGGCGGTGAGAGGGGGGGGGGTGTATCACTCCAATAGAAATTTCTCTCTTTACTGCAATAGAAACAGACCAGCTAATACAATGGCTGTGTATGCTATGTCACTTTATTTGTAAGCTTTGTAAGCACGATCAATGTATAGAATGGTAATACGATAGAATAAATTATATTACCATTACTATTGTCGTGAATATGAAAGTTAAGATTATATAAAATAACAAACGTCTGTGTATTTTTGGTATATTCTTACTTTGACTTTTTTTTGTACTTAGTTCTGATTTAGTTTCACACACTTGTACTAGCGATGCATAAAAGCTTGCTTTACACTGTATAGTAAAAATATAGTTACCAGTTCTTGAAATTTGGCACAGAGATAGATTATATTATAGACTGAAATAACACATAGGCTATTTTTATCCCGGAAAAATGTACGGTTCCCGTGGGATAGATTTGTTTTTGTTTTTCTAGAGGGGAACCCGAGCGAAGCGAGGGCGAGCCTCTAGTATTATTAAAACTAACAAATATAAGATCTTTTAAATCGTAATTTGAAATACGAAAAAAAAATACATGAAACGATAGAAAGAAAGAAATCTGGCGATGGCTAAATCTTATGCAGTCTGCATTTGGAAGCAGTTCGAACTTTAACTTGTTGTTTTTAGTTATCGCGATATCAGATATGTGAATTGTTTGGAAAAACCACATTTCCGTTTTAATTTTGTAAAAACATTATATTTATAGATTTAAAATCTTCTTTTACTATTGACACAGGTTTGGTTCAACTTGTAGTGACCCTACATCGAAAATGTACATCTTGTACCACCAAATTCTGTATTGTAAAAATGTAACCTTAATATATTAAATAAGCGATCCTAGTATATATGTAAATAAATTTATTTCGTGTATACTTTAACGATTTGGATCATATTTTGTCGTATTTACGTTTTTTACGTTTATTTTAGGTTTTCGTCGCCCATGTACTTAAAACATAATGCAACAAACAAAAGAGTTGAGAGTTCCTCATACCCAAGACACAGTTTAATGGCTCTATTATACAAAATAATTATATTCGCTTTAATCGTATTTTCAAGGAATTTTCCATATAAATACGCTTTCATTATGCATTGTAAGAGCACGTCACTATCAATTATCTCGAGGTAACGTAGTCTGTTCGTAAAAGGTTCTTTATAATGCAGCTTTTAATTCAGCAAATAGATAAAAGATAATATCTTCGAAGCGAAGGATGAGAATAAAGAAAATTATGAAAGACACGTTTTAAAAAGAACCTGTCAGGTGACAGCCGCAACGAGTCTCACTTTGTTAGATAAAGGCTATTCTGTGTGGTTAGTGTGGTATCTAGCGGGTGTACACCTTATGTTATTAAATAATTAAATTAAGTACATCGAAGAAATAAAAGCTGAGCTAAAATTTAAAGTTTTAAGTTTTAAAAATTATGACTTACTTGAAAATATCCATGTCTACACATAAATAAAACTAGCAATCTCCAATATCTTCATCCAACGTTTTTCAAAATTTTCGCAGTTTTTAAACTTTCGACTTATTTTTTCCGGCTTCAAAAAAAGACTAAACATATATGTTTTTTAAACTATATTAATAAATAATATCATATAAAAATCAAGGAACAATTATCCCTCAAAAGTGGATTAATTAGGTTTAAGGTGATTTTGAAATACGATGTCAGTCTCTCAATCGATTTTCTCTTTAGTAGCTACTGAAGAGTTTTCGTGTTATAAATAAAAAAAAAGCAATTTTTCATATACATATATGGATCAGTAAATTTTATTCATATATGTCATCTTCAAATTTTCATTAGGATTATAATTAAATTTCGATGCTAATGGCAAACACAAGTTAATATAAATGCTAGTATCCCCGCCGTTAAAACACACAAGGTGCCTCCAAAGAGGTATCAGGTGACTATACTCGTACTTTAGTTCAACGTCTCTACGGACTATGTGCATTAAAATGCGCTAATTCCTAGGGCGGGAAAAGACATCTTGCAAAGTAACAAGATTAAAAATTAAAAAGACTATACCGTAATGGATTTAGTAAGGAATATTATTCAAATGGATAGTTTTGAGAAAATTTTCTTTTCGAGCGGCTTTAAAAGTGAAAAATAAAATTATTGAATATATTAATCTAAGTTATTTATTACTAATGTATAATCTATAATAATATTACAAAGAGGTAAGGTTTGTGAATTGTGAGTTTATGACGTTGTAGGCGTAATCTCTGGATTTACTGAACCGATTTAGATGAAATTTGGTAAGAAGATAGTTTGAGACCCTGGGAAGGACATAGAATACTTTTTATGCCGGAAATCATCTCTTAAGGGGTGAAAATGTGGATGAACATTTATATTGGGAATCAAGCTAGGGACGAACCCGAACGAAGCGAGGGGTGAGTCACTAGTATTTAATAAGTCAGAAAAATATAAGTAAAGTGTAACCTACCAAACATATTAAGGATGTATACTCAGACTAGACGGAGCCCGCCAAAATAAATGTCAAAGTCAAAAATTGTAAAGTGTTTCGTTGTTTATGCTATATATATATATATATATATATATATATATATATATATATATATATACAAACAACAAAATGAGGTCTTGCAGATCGCTAGTTAAACTGTGACAGCAAATAATCTGTACATTCGCTTATAAAACCATTTGTAATGTTTGCGCAAGCGACATTTGTACATTTCTTAATAAATGTAACAATTCAGGTGGGCCTTTCTTTATAAATACAAAAAACCATGGGGTAGAGTGAAATATAAAATTATTTATTGCAATTTATACTTTACCATTCATAACATAAAGCTTAAATTTCTTCGCACACTGATCTCTGCAGATATATTACCTTAAAGTTTACGACGTAGATCTTATTACAACGGCGATAAGAGTGAGAATATATATGAAAAATTTATAATGCATTGTAAGCTGTTAACAGTGGTATGTAGTAAAAGTTGAAACGTGTTTAGTATCAAAACAATGACATTTTCGTCAGCCTCCAGTTTACGTTGTAAAGGAAAACACATAACCTGAGAAAACATCCGGATGATGGAAGTTGTTAGAGAGGAAATGCCTAATATAAACTAACGTAAATAGGAAGGAGGGTCGTTTAGTTAACAAGAAATAGAGAGCTATTATCATGAAAAAACACGTTATTTTTAGAATATTTCTTATCGTGCATGATTTAAAAAATATATGTGTGTAATTTTTAAGAAATGGAGAATATTATTGCTATTATTACCGTAGGATATTATGACGTAAAATATACGTGTGTATATCCATACTAATATTATAAATGTGAAAGTGAGTTTGTTTGTTTATCCTTCTTTCACGTCGAAACGGAGAGATGGATTGGAGTGACTCTTTATGTGGAGATAGTTGGAGGGCTGGAAAGTGACATAGCCGCGAGAATTATCTAATTCCCACGTGAAAACACGTTATAATACAATCAAAAAAAATATTTATGATCAGAATTACTTGAAACTTGGTATTCATGTTTTTCAGTAAAATTGAATAAATACATGCTTTAGTTATTTTCGAAATTCATTCTATAAGGGGCTAAAATATGGGAAGAAAGTTTGTATGAAACTACCTTTTTAGAGATTTTTTTGTAGTTTTAGCGCGAGCGAAACCACGGGTTCTGCTAGTTGACTATAAAATATAAGTGTGTGTACTGACTCGAATAAATGAAAATCTGACTATTTCGGTCCAGTTGGAGGACCTGGAAGCATCTAATTGCAACTCGGAATGTGACAGAAAAAATTCAAATCCTCGAGCTGTTTACTGTACAGTTTAGTCCGTTTATTGATGATGTTATGGTAAAGGTTGGAATCATGAAGGAGATGAACATGATGCTCTATGACATCAACACAGCCTCCAAAATTCCTCCTGAAATTTTAATAATAATAATGTCTTATTATTATTAAAATTTCAGCAACTTCTTTATTTAAAAGTTAGTTAAACGTTTATTTTTTAATCGCACTATAGAGGAAAGGTGGGAAAATATAATAACATTAAAATTGCAATTTTTCATTTACACTTCCTGTGCATGCCAGTTTCTTATATAATTACGCGGACGAACGCTGAATTTAAATATAGTTCAGAAATCATAAACACGCGAGGAAAGCGGTAATGGCACCAATTACACGCGGTCGTACAGGTAATTTCCCGCCGGAGACAACAATTCCTTTATACTACGTCAGCTAAAGCATTAATATGGCAGAATTTTTTGAAATTTTTATTGTGTCAACAATACCTCTTCATCATTCTGTGAAGCTTTTTAAAACCAAAACCTTTTCAATATACATGGTTTATATTTGGTAGAAAGTTTCAAATTTATGTAGTCACAGCTATTCTTCTAAAGCTTATATACCAATATTTAAAGTCATTTTATTTGTTAAATTTTAAGCTTTCCATTTGTATAATAAACTTTTAACAAACTAGAGATTTTGTAAGATGGCACAGTTTCATTATAATTAGAGCAATTAAAACCATAAGAAATGTAAGGCAAAAAAGATGCTTATAACTTTAACCTTTTATAGGTTATCTTTTGCATTATTTAGGGTTATAAAGTCTATATATGGTCGAAATACCAAGAAGCATATTACGCTAAGAATGTATGATTATCTTAATTATTATTTTTTTAATTTTATCATTTATTTCAGGCAATATTTACAAAAAGATCTTAAATATGTAAACAGAGGCCCATAATATATATACCTTAAAAGGTTTTTAAGACTTACCATACCTTTTTAGTCTGATCTTTTTTCTAACACGCTTTCTTAGATCGACTTGAATAAGGAACAGGAAAAAGTCTCATCATATATGTCTCTCAAGATCACGATTCTATGAGGCATTAGAAACGTCGGGAGCCAAAAATACAAAATACAAAAAAATATGAAACGATAGTTGTATTTCATATATAAAATATTCCCGTAATACTAAGAAACTCGGGTGTATATAATCAATTCGGGTGTATAATTGTATATACATATTATATATATATATATATATATATATATATATATATATATATACAAACATATTTTAATGATCGATATACTAATTAGTAAGTGCTTTTGCCGTAATATTTTCTCAGATTTAGGCAAATATTTGACATTTTTATTAAAACTATCTTTTCGGATTATTAACTCGAAACGCATTCGAAACGTCGGGAACCAAAAATCAACATAAATCCGCGAAATAATCCGAAAAGATAATTTTATTTAAAATGCTTTTGCCGTAATTTTAAAGTCGCTACTGAATTAGTTAAAAAGTAACAAATTAATACTCATTCTTGAAACAACCGTTATTTCCGTCATAAAGTAACAATATTTCAGGCACTTTTAATATCGTGGTAATATCTACTAAATAAGCCAGTTTAAAGTTTAAGCTTTAGCGGTAATTGCTGTTTTTACTATGCGACTTTTAACTTTTGTGATACTTTAAATTGACATAACTTTTTATTTATAATCCGATTAAAATAAAACAAGCACTAAATGTTAAGTGAAGTTAACCACAATACATAAGTGAAAACCTCATCTAAATCGCTTAAGCCGTTTCTAAGATCAGCGCGCACAAACGCACAGAAAACAGACAAAAATTCTAAAAATCATTGTTTTGGGTTTTTTCACGTTAATATCCAATCCAATAATAGTTTTTCTCTAATATATTCTATGTACAGACAGCTATCAGTTACATTTTTATTATATGTATAGATAGTTATGAGTCTATGCTAATGAACACTAATATTTTCTCTCTAAAAACACAAAAAGCTTTTTTTTTATTATGTGTAAATTAATCATTAACTAGAAACATGCAGAATGATGATAAAACTTATTTAAGGCATATAATATTTTTGTTTAAAAAAATCAAATATGCTGAAGCATCATTTACAATTAGTAAAGTTTAAGTGGACGTTACAATAAAATATATTGTCTGAATGATTTTCCATTGAATTTAAAAAAAAATCGTTTTATCTGGACTTATAAGCTAAAGTTATAATAATATCTATTTATAAGAAAAGGGTGTTGTGGCCGTGTCCGTCTCCTTTGCTTGACTTGGCGGGGATACTTCCGTGCCCCCAGATTTAAAGAATGTATTTTTATTTGCTTTCAAAAATTCTCAACTTCGAGCTGATACAGAGCTTTCAACATTAAGCCCAGTACGTAACATTTTGACAACACTGATTCACAACTCGAAACCAAAAATTCTTCATCTACAGCCGTAACATTCTTTAAACACTACACCAGAAACCGTGGTTTCAACTATCATGTGATAATTATCCTAATATTTGCTAAAGATTCTCAAACGATATTGCTTAAAATTACTAAAATTGTGTAGGATTTACAAAGTGTGGAAATCAACCTGGAAATGACAAAAACATTATTTAATAAATAAATATGTCATTCTTATTATTTTTCTATCAGCTTAATGTCAGCTTTTCTAAGCTCAGCGTGTAAGTATAGTAAGTGATTGCTCTTAAGGGTACTAGCAGCTTTTGAAATTATTTATAAATATTATGCCTTAGTGTACAGGTATAGTATGTGTAAGAACTGGACAAAAGTGGTCTCCTTCAAAACAGTTTATTAGACACTCTCAACATACAATGTATGTGTCTCATACAAGAAAGTCTTGTCACGAAAAACGAAAGTAAAAAAATATATTTTCACTTCCGGTTACTTCCTCAGAATTTTTAAAATAATTATTAGCTTTACAAAATAAGCACGCGAAGGAAGTTAATCGTTGCAATTACGTTCGGCATAAAGTCCATTAAAAGATAATAATTTAAATGTATACATATTTGGTTTATTCTTTTACAGCTGTGCTATAAACTAAGGCAAATAAAACTGTAATTGTCCATACATCAGTTTAAAGGGCTACCGCTTTGTATGACAGGCTATAGAGCTTAAGATATTAATTTGACATTTTAAATAAAATAATATAATGTAGTAGTAAGGAAATAGAAAAATGTGATTTTTAGGTTTTTTCGTGATTTTTTTCCTAATTTTTCTCTTCATAAGAACCTTCCCCGGACTTTAGCGAATATTTGTAAAAAAGGCTAATTATTAGGCTAATTATTAGTGCAGCCGTTATCGGGTTTTGCGCTTAGCAACATTCATTTTTATTTATATACCAGCATTGCCCGCGGCTCCGCCTGCGTTCAGATGATCAAAAACCAAATTCTTATGTTTTACATATTACTTTACTCTTCCATTGCAGTTTTTGTATTTTTTCTCAGAAATGAGACATTTTCCCACGGTAAAAAGTAGCCTATGTGTTGACCCGGATACTCAGCTATCACCATACCAAATTTCATCAAAATCCCTCCACTCGTTTTTCTGTGATGCGGTAACAGACAGACAAAAATTCTAAAAACTATAGATTCGGTCTCGGTATCGATAATAATGTTTATTTAAATAAGAATTTCCAAAAAATATTTAATGTACAGATTCGGCTAAGTTACAGTTTTATTATATGTATAGATAAGATGTCAAATATTCGCGTAAATCTAAGAAAGTATGACATTAATTTGATTTGGATTATTTGACTAGTCGATAGAAATCTTAGTTAAATATTTGCAAAGTTCAGAATATTACTCTTATCTCACCTATTAATATAGAAATTACCTTCCTTCAAGCAAATATAGTAATAATCGTACTAATACAATAAATACACTATTATATATTTATTTAGATAAAATGTTTATTACAATTTGTTTATTTAACTTTTCTTTCTATTTTAGTTTAGTTCGGTTTTAGTTTTTATATAAATATAATTTCTTTTATGTATTTTATTTACGTTATTAAACATCGTTTATCTCGCTTTGCCTTGCGCTATTGTACTCTTCCAGGACACTCTGCTCAGCTCTAACACTCGCGCATCTCCATACGTTGACTGGAAAAGATCTCTAAAGATAAGTTCACCTTTGCCATCTAGTTTTTTTAATGAAACATTTTTTTTATATTTTTTAGTACAATATAGAATATAATTATTACAATATATGTAATTAAGAAATACTGGCATGTTTTAAGCGATGTTACTACTTGATACTTAACGTGATCTTCACTTTATATGCGAGTGCTGAGGATAAGGAGTTCCATAACAATTTAACGATAGCTGTCGGCGGGGCACATATTTTTCTTGGGAATCACAGACAGACAATTTAATTTTAAATAATAATAAATAAATTAATATTTTATTTATATAATAAAATATTATATAAATAAAATTATTCTAATAATAAGGAGCTCAATATCACCCAAATGATAACTTCCATTTTAGAAGTGGAAAAAACAAAAATATTTGTACAATAACATGTAGATAAATATATAATAATAATAATATAAATAAACAAAAATATTATCAATAGATAATACTTATCTATATTTGCACGGAGCATTTCCTCTATTCATAACTCATCCCTAACATCGCTATTATAAGAAAAGAAACCTAGCTATTAGAATAGGAAGAGAATAAAATAAGATACAATGGTCAAACGTCACGCAATACCAGTTTTAATGTCATCGCAATATTATGCTGAATCCAACCGTGGCAACCAAGTATCCTAACAAACGGTACTCGAATGGCAAAAATAAATGTAATCGCGGTCTCACAATAATCATTTGAATAGAAATGTACTGATTTCGTAGCCAGCCTATGTAAACATTTTCTAGCTGAGATTGGCTTTTGAATCTGAATTAATCTAGTCACACCACCTATTTTTCTTTTCTATAAGTTTATTATGGCCTAATGTTGGTAGTACGTTTTTTTTACGATCGTAAAACACGTTACGTTTTATGTTGGTACTATAAAGTGATGTCTTGTTATATTTTTTCCCATGTTTTTTTTACAGTAGACATAAATGGTGGATAATTTGTGTGTCGCGTTTTTGTAGGTATCAACTGTATTTGCCTGCGGATTTGCTCGTATCAATTTCTATATAATTTGCAACAAATTTTCGTAAATTGGAAATCATTCCATAATTTTCATTATTATACATTTCGTAATTTTGTCTATACTAATATTATAGGGAAAAATAAAATTGTTTTTTTTTGTATGTTTCTTTGTTTGTAATGAATAAACTAAGAATCCGCTAAAACGATTTAGATGAAATTTGGTATGAAGATAGTTCGAGATCCTGAGGACTTTGGATAGTTTTTACCTCGACCTCAACCCTCATGGTGGTGAAAAGGCGGATTAAGGTTTGTATGGGGTATCAATCATTTCTCAAGTAAGGGATGTATATATATCTATTTCATATTAAACGTTTTAATTATAAATAATAATAATAAACAGTAATGTCATAAATAATACATATAAGAAGTAAAAGTGTGGAGGCGTTTTGTACTTTTTCATATTTTTATCAAATACTAGCGGCTCACACTCGCTTCGCTCGGCATCACCTCTAGGAAAACAAAAACGAATCTATCCCACGGGAACCGTACATTTTTCCGGGATAAACTACTATATCTATCTTTGTGCCAAATTTTATCCATTTATGTTCTGGCGTGAAAGAGGAAACAAAACATACATGCTCACAAACATTTACATTTATAATAATATTTACTATAGACTATATAGGTATTAATACGGATTTTATCTGTATATATTACTTTATGTAAGTAATAAGCGATCCCAGAACTGACAGTAAAGTACTTTGTTACTATGCAAGGCCAGCAAAAGCCATGAAATTTGTGAAATAAATTTAAAACTTCCAGCGTCAGTGCGTCCCCAGATTGTACTTAGCAATAGCTCAGGTAAACCTAGTTTAGCCTAAGTAACCTGGCCTCTTTCCAAAAATGAAATAAGTACATTAAATATAAATGTCCTCTCAGACAGCCTTCGTATGAATGGCCGTGTGGAAGGAAATTTTGGCGCATCTTCATGAAAACTGTTGCAATACTACTTTACTGACGCTAATGTTATCAAAAATATTTTTCTTGGTTAGATATTTTTGTCGCCATTTGCACAGCGATTTTATATTATATTTTACTATATTATTTATTTGAAGTTTGAAGAGTGAAGCGTTTTAAAAAAAATATTTATTGGCTCCATATTTATTTCTATATCATTATATAATTCCATAATCTGAGACAAATTATAAAAACTACCTTTATCGATACCAACCAACATAAATATTAAATTATATCGTGTAAAAGTTTCATTATGTATACTAACGCCAGCTTAGCTGTTATAAATGATTAATTAATCAGATTAACAAAGTCCTGTCAAATTCGTTATTTAACTTCGTTTAGTCTTTTATTGAACTCGTGGATAATATAGAAATACATGAATTATTAATTGAAATATATAGTTTTGATACTAAGTTAATTTATACAAGTTTTATTTGATATATTCCCATAAATACAGGGTTTTACTAGTATCCGTCACAAATATTTATTACTTAAATACCTACTAGCGAATTAATACTTTCTTAGCTTTACGCTAATATTTGACATCTACATATTATATATATATATATATATATATATATATATATATATATATATATATATAAATGAATCACCGAAATGTATGTACGCACATAACTTCCGATCGACTACACCAAATTGGATAATTCTTTTTTTTGTGTTTGTTATTGTCAGGACAAGCATTGTATAAGCGAAAATTAAAATATTTTTTTTTTTACTAAAATAAGATTTTTTTAAATCTCACGATATGAAACGTGAGTAAAATAGATTTTATCCTGGAAATCATCCTTTAAGGGGGTGAGAAAAGAGATGAAAGTTTGTATGGGGAAGCAAATAAAACTATCTTTTCGGATTACTTCGCGGATTTATTTTGATTTTTGGTTCCCGACGTTTCGAATGCTTTAGAACAATCATGGTCACGGGAGTATGATCACGGGAGAGACTCTATCTCCTAGCGAATTTGTATCGCTCGCTAGGTTCCTCACAGTATCACTTCAGGTCATACTCTATCTGTGTACTGCCTCGAAGGTCTAGTGGTTAGCATGTACGGTTGCAGGTCCCGAAATTCTGGGTTCGAGTCAGGTCGGACCAAGTTAAAAATTAGAAAAAGTGCGCCCGATTTGAGCTGTTTGACTTATTCCGTTAATTTATTTTTCTATCAAGTACAACTATTTGAGTTTTTATTACAACAACAAGAATTTGCTTAAGCTTATATGTATTCCTGATATTTGTTAATTTATTTGTTACTTTAAAATATATAGCGTGTTATATTTTATTTATTTATTTATGTACCAGAAAAAAAAACATAAAAGTTAAAACAAATACCATGTGTACAAAGGATGACTTATCTCTTTAAGAGATCTCTACCAGAAACCATCAAGCGTGAGAAAATATAAAAATGATAATGAGTAATTACTATAAATATTTAACTTATCCATAGGATAGACTAAAATATTACTGAAATTATTTTTAAAAATTTTTGTACTAAGGACCTGGAAGATCACTTAAACACAAAGAAACTGACGATTTTTTTTTATAAAAATGTACTCTTGGTCACATGACATAACGAATACCACAGTAAATAAACCAATTTACGATGTCAATATTACAAACAAAGGGGTCTTGTTACCTAATAAGTAATATATAAACCAAATACGATTGGCTGCAAAGCTTAACTCATCGTTGTTCCACTTAGTGGTTTTAATGAAATTTTAGTTTAAAACTTTTAAAGATAAGAGGGCTATAACTATCCTCTAGAGCTTACTCTTACGTGCTACGAAGTCGAGTATCAAGCATTAAAGTACTTTTTACACTGGATCTAAAATATATATTTAGAAAAAAATATATAGTACCTACTTAGACTTGAGATTACAGGGTATTTTTTATGTATATGTAATATTATCGAGTTATATAGGGTCTAAGCTTGTTTAAATATTCGAGTATATGAAGTGAAAGTGAACTCGAATTATGGACCTCTTAGACGAATTTATCACTTATCCCGTTATCCTATTATTAATATTATATTTGTGAAAGTTTAGATGGATGTTTGTTACTCTATTACGTCAGAACGGCTGAACAGATCTGGATGAAATTTGGCACAGAGGTAGATTATAGTCTCTATTAGCACATAGGTTACTTTTTATCCCTGCAAAATATATAGTTCAGGTGGGATAAATTTGTTTTTTTCTTCATTATGAATGAATCCGAGCGAAGCAAGGGTGAGTTGCTAGTTTATAAATAAATAATGACATATTCTAATCACGTGACACAACGACTAGTTGTCATTTCCATAAAGTCTTGTTTTCTGATATCGGCAATAACAGAATGTCATCTTCAGTCTTATCTTTATAATACTGGAAGGATTTCTGCTGCATTTTCGTTTAATATTTAGACAATAGATTCGGAATAAATATAATAAATAAATGGAATACCGAAAACATTCGTGCTCGTCACACAAATGAATGCCCCCAGCGGGACTCGAACCAACAGCAAGCAGGGTCACTACAAACCGAGCCCAACGTATCGTTTGATAATCTTATGGTAAATTTATTTAGAGCCCTTTTATCTATTCTGACATATATATATATAAAGCTGAAAACTGTTTGTATTTTACAAGCTCTTATTTACCTTGCAATGTTTGTGTGAATGTTTGTTCGGGGTCAAATCTTGCAACTGAATTTTAAAGCAGTTGTCCTCAACCGATTGAGCTGAAATTCACAAAAGTATACACGTTCAATTTGGATGACAATACATGGTTAGATAAGTGACGTCATTCTAAATCCAACATGGTGGACTCCCAACGATGGCGGACTATGTTTTTGTTATGCACCGCCATGATATCGATATCAAATGAAAGGGTTTGCTGAGAAGAATACGAATAAATAACTAAAAACTTAAAAAAAAAGTATGAATTAAATCAAACTTATTCATTACACAATTTATATGATATAAACGCTTGTTTTTAAAAATACGTTTTTAATATTAATTTATTATCGATATCAACTAACACAACGCGCTTATCTCATCTCTGTCATTTTTACTATAATCACTATAATATTCCTTTATCTCTAATTCTATTGTAAAATAATTTGAAAGTTTCTTTTTCTATTCAATAAAGCTAAAAGACAGCATAAGAAGAGAAAAGAATATTTTTACATCACTAGCTAAATAGTAAATCTACGATTATACAAATGTAGAATTTGGTGTTACCAATAAAGTCTCGCCCTATAATATTTATCCCAAGACGTTGCTGACCCACAATCCAAGTTGTAACTTAACTATGAGGGAGAAATAACTTATGTAGGGAGTGAGTATTGTAAGGACTTATATGGTACAAGTTAATCGAAGAGATATTTAAAAGTACTTGTTAAAATCTCTCTTTATAATTATGTAATCTATACTAATATTATAAATGTGAAAGTGTGTTTGTTTGTTGGTTTGTTTGTTTGTTTGTCCTTTTTCGTGTTGGAATGGAGTGACAGATTGACGTTTTTTTTGTGTGGAGATAGTTGGAGTGCTGGAGAGTGACATAAGCTACTTTTTACCGCGAATCACTGCCGCGGGAAAACAAATTATAATACAACCCAAAAAAAATAAGTATGATCTTAATTACATGAAACTTGATATTAATTCTCTTCAAGACAAGTATATAAATAAGTATATTAGCATTTTTCAAAATTCATCCCATAAGGAGGTAAAAGAGGGAATGAAAGTTTGCATGAAACCTACCTTTTTAAGAGTTTTTTTGTAGTTTTAGCGCGAGCGAAAAAATGGATTTTGCTAGTAGTAATATAATTTTTTATAAATAATATTTAGATAATTACACATTTGAAAGTTGTCTATAATATTTTTATTTAGTCCGCTATAACTTTTTACTTGGACCAAACATTTCACGTCCCAACGGACAGGTCTACCAGTCGAGCTACCAACTGCAGCTGGTTAATTAAATTCGGTCCAGCGCCCGACCGCTACATAAAACTATGTCGAATAGACTAGTTTAATAATATTATTACTTATTATTAACTTGAGGTTTCTCTTGCTCTTGGTTCTTGGGAGTAAACTTTGTAATAATTCGTTATAGGCTTCTCTTGATTTGAAAATTTCATTGTGGGGAATTTAACTGTCTGATACAATTATTGAGAACTTTAACTGGTTTTGTAATAAAATTAAACTAAAAAAACTTTTATATGCGTGTAGAAAGAAAGTATTTAAATAAAGTTATTTCTACGGTTCAATTTCAGACGAAAATTTTGTGATGTCAGCCACACAACACAGTGACGGATTGGCGTGATTTTTTGTGTGGAGATGCGTGTGGATTGCTGGAGAGTGGCATAGGCTACTTTTTACCGCGGGAGATTATCTCAACCCCGAGGGAAAATATGTTAAAGTACAACGCAAAAAAATATTTATGATCAGAATAATTACTTGAAACTTGTTACTAATGGTCTTCAATACAATTAAATAAATACGTGCTTTAGCATTTTTCGACATTCATCCCATAAAGGGATGAAATATGTGATGAAAATTTGTGTGAAACCTACCTTTTTAGAGTTTTTTTTGTAGTTTTAGCACGAGCAAAGCCGCGGGTTCTGCTAGTTTTATATAATCTATACATATAACAAAATTCTAATTGTGTCGAATCTGTGTTTATAAATCTTTTATATATTTTGTTGGAAAATCTTATTGAAATAGTCATTATTATCAATACAGAAGCCAAATCTATAGTTTTTAGAATTTTTCTCTGTCTGTCTTTCTATCTGTCTGTCTATCTGTGAACACATCACGAGAACCACTGGACAGATTTTGATGAAATTTATTATGATGATAGCTAGTTTTCCGAGTCAACATATAGGATACTTTTTACTGCAGGAAAATATCTCATCTATGAGAAATCTATACTAAACGTTAAGACGTAACTATGGACGAACTCGACCAGACCGAGAGTGAGTCGCTAGTATTATTATAAAAATATAAAATATTTTAATAGTAAGAAATATATGTTTATAACATTACATAAAATAAACGTTAATGTACATAATATAATATGTTATATTGTTACAATCTATGAGTTCTCTAGAGTTCGGAAATTAAACTACGTCTTTTGCGGTATAGATGTTTAATTACTTTTGGTTTACTGTATTTTTATTTTATCGGTTCACGAACAGACGCAGTACATGCACAGTTTTAGCTTTACTCAGTCTTACACTAATTACTTTTGCACTATGATTTTTTTCTGCTTTTCCTCACTTTTTTACTTCTTCGTACTTCTCTTTAATCTTCTTTTAGCTCCAAAGAACATTCTAGTATTCAAGAATTCGAATCTTTTCAAGTAATCTCTATTCCTATCTGGAAAATATTTAGTTTCTCTCTCACTCACGACAGTATACAATTAGCTGTTTTTAATGGCTTATAGTTGCGTTAACAGACGCAATCCATTCTGCCAGTGTCACGTTTTGTGAGGAAGACACGAATGAGATTGAGCGGTAATTTTGAAATTTGGTAACTTTATTGTGGAATTAAAACTATAAATGAATGATCGGTCTACAAGAGTAACCTATAACAATAGAAAAATAATTACGTCTTGACTTTAATTGTTGACAACTGTCTTATGATGTATTCAGCACCATCCGTAAAGGGGTTTCCCCACGAATAAAAAAAGGTGTATTCAGCATGCTTCAGATGTGTGACTTTTAATTATTATTATTACTGTAAAGACATTACACACTATCCAGGACTCGACAATATTTGGATTGCAATGAAAACAAAATCAGCAATTATTAACAATATTATCAAGTATCATTAAAATTGGTCGAATAAATAATAGTACTTGGGCGACTGGACTTTTTGATCAAAAAAACATTAAAAAAAACAAACTAAAAATTTGAGAAAATACAAAAAAAAAACAAAAGTAAAATCTTACCAAGATTTCCGACTGGGATACGAACCCAGACACCTGTGGTTGTCAAACTTGGACCTTGGCCGTTTGATCACGATTCTTATGTCCTAACGTGAGAATTAGTGACCATATTAAGCGTGGAATAATTCGTTTTCGAGATTTAGATTATATATATAATCTGTTATTATATAAATATTTTTCAACGAAGAAATGGCTTTTAAAAAAGCTGTAACAAGCCTAGTTATACCTTCGAGTACAATATGGTCGCTTATAAAATAGAGTTCACGTCGAGTATTCAACTAAATGAAAATTCAAGTAGAGCGCGTAAAGCTGTAGAATAATAGCACGGTCGCTAGAAATAAATCAAAAACGATTTGATTTATTTATTGCTTGTCGACAACTATCCTAATTGAAGTTCGATTAGTGAACCACACTACATCAACAGCCATAACTGCTGTCAGGTTAACGACCTATATGGAGACCAATATCAAATCGTGTTATATGTGTAGCACAAACAAAACCGTTCTTAATTGGATTCGACATTTACATCTATATTATAAGGAATGGCTTATATATTCGATAACAGTTGATTGTTATTTATACACGACAAAAGGGTCGATTTTAAAATATTTAATGTAAAATTTTGCCTTTAATAGCTCTTTCTTGCCTTTATAATCATATCCCCACTATACTTATATTACAAGCTAACTTACGTTTAAAAACCCATATTAAGATAAATTTTTGGCATGATATATTCTACCATTATTAATAATTCAAGTTCCGGATGAGTGAGAACATTGGAGTTTCAAAATTACAAAACCTATCAAATTATCTGCCTACCACATTTTCCCTTTACTTCCCTTTAACACTTAGATGATAACGAGTGAATACGCTCTTATTGTAAGCATACATATTACATATGTACATGTTTATAAATAAGCAAAGACTACACTCTAGTACCTTTTTCTCCTGTCTTTCTCAATAATTTTTTTTATTTACTAGCTACTGACGAGCGAGATGTTAAATAATAAAAAGTTTTTATTTTTCCCTTTTTAGTGTAGATAGTAGTAGCACAGTAAGAATTCTAACGTGTTAGGCTTGTCAAATCAAACAAAATAAGCCCAAACTCAAAGTATCTTCTATTAGCCGTTGAAGAGTTCCACCTATCCACCTTCTGGCCTTGCCATCAGATCAGGTCAACAACACCGAACCACTGTACTATCAACGGAAATAGAAATACTTGCAAAGTTTCAAGTCAATATGACAATTAGAAGTAGGTTAAATTCATCATTAGTTGTTTTTCCACCCTTAGGGGTGGTATTTTTTTTTGAAATTTAAATGGGACCAATCTGGAAGTATATCCTTTTAAACAAAACAAAAATTTTCCAAATCGGTTAATAAACGACGGAGTTCTGAGGTAACAAACATAAAAAAAAAAAAAAACATACAGTCGAATTGAGAACCTCCTCCTTTTTGAAGTCGGTTGAAAAAATAATTGGAAACAGTTTTTTTAATTATATAAATAGATAAATTCCATTTATATATGATTTTTATTTTTCAAATTTTCAACCTATTTACAATTAGTGCCTATTTTAAAACTGGTCCAATACTTTCCCATAATTTTAAGTATCAAACTTACTAATATTTGGTAAGGATGTTTTTCAATTAATCTCATACGTGTCAATGATCACAATCGATTATTGCTTCAATGGTTAAAGCAGAATGGGGATGAAATGTGAGCTATCAGCTATCACTAACAAAACCCGCTTTGATTACATTTTACACAAGTGAGGAAATTAAATCGTAGTGCGACCTTAGGCGGTAGTTACATGAGTAAATTTTTTTTTAAATAATTTAGTTTAAGTTATGTAAATATTCCCCCGTGTATTTTCTATAATGGCAGAGTAAGATGGGGAGGTTCTGTTAGGTTTTAGTGGGTAGTACTGGTTTTTCTAACCAATGACTCCCACATAACCACCTCTATGTATGCGGGTGGTATAAAAAGGTGGCATTGTGATTGATTGAAGCAATATGAGATAATAAATGAACAAATAAATAATTGAACGGATAGACAAACAGATTTCAATAAATATTTATATTATTTATTAGAGAGAATAATTACTATAGAGTTATAGAATTTATATTCAATTTTAATGATTTCCAATCGTATTTAAATACATACATATAATGTATCAAAGAAACAAATATTTAAGAAAATTGAAATTAAAGTAATATTATTTAACGTTCGTTGCCGATGTATAAGCACCTTAACATCGACATCAGCATGTTACTTTTCATGGTTTTGTGGTCTCTATATTGTGTGGACTGATTGATCATTGTTGTGGTCGACTGTTCATTTCTTTGGTGGACATGTTGCTTTATTTTGGTTTATTTTTCTATTCTACACTAGTTTAAATATTTTTTGTACATATAGACTTAGATGATTCGATAATGAAAATGAAGCAAATAAATTAAGTTTTAGATTAATTTTAAGGGTCAATATAAAATATTTCAAGAGAATAAAATTAAAAATAAACAAAAGAACTCGCTGAGATCATAGCAAATATATATTTAAAAATGCATAACATAATACTGTGTTACGACACATGTTTAATTAATTATGAGTAATCCATACTTAATATTATAAATGTGAAAGTGTGTTTGTTTGTTTGTTTGTTTGTTTGTTTGTTTGTTTGTTTGTTTGTTTGTCCTTCTTTCACGTCGAAACAGAGTTACGGATTGGCGTGATTTTTTGTGCGCATTGCGATTTTTTATGGGCATTGCGATTTTTTGGTCGACTGGAGAGTGACCATGTTAATTTGACGCATATCAATGTTTTTAACAGCTCATATTTTAACTCGCAAATTAAATGATATGTCGGTGAATTCAACCCCGGGTAAAGCTGTATGAAGTACTTAGTATTTGGACAAAGGAAAACTAAATTTTAAAGCTTGTAGGTGATAAAAAGTTAACCCTGTAATCATATTATAATTCGTATGACGCAAGCGCTTTATGAAAGCGTGCGGTTATGGTAAAAGGAATGAAGGTGCAAGAGTAATCAGTTAGGCGCTCGTTGAGCGGAATTATAAGTAAGGCGTCTTTAGATACTTGGGTATAGAGTAAAAATAGAAGAGGTTATACACATAATATTCCCATAATTTTGTCCCAATCTTTTATGATACTCGAAAAATAATCTATACATATAATAAAATTGTAACTAAGTCGAATCTGTACATTAAATATATTTTTTGGTAAATCTAATTGTAATAGACATTATTATCGATACAGAGTCCGAATCTATAGTTTTTAGAATTTTTGTCTGTCTGTCCGTCCGTCCGTCCGTCTGTCTATCTGTTACCGCATCACGAGAAAACCACTGGACATATTTTGATGAAATTTGGTATGATGATAGCAGGTTATCCGGGTCAACATATAGGGTACTTTTTACTGCGGGAAAATATCTCATTTCTGAGAAAAAATACAAAAACTGCATTGCAAGAGTATACATTGTAAGAATATGCTTTTTGGTCTTTTGATCGCGGGCGGAGCCGCGGGCAATGGCTTTAAATAAATATTCGAACAATAACCATTATTACACGTCGGCGTATGTCTAAACACTAAGCTATAAGTAGCGGATTGAATTTCAGCAAAATGTTTTCTACATACATTAGTAATTAATACTTTTTGCCCATTAGCTTATATGAACATTTGAATTTTGAAAAATTGAGTTTTTTTATAGGTACCGTATGTAAATTTCATATGCATTTAGTAAAAAGCTGTTATTTTGACATTACAAACAGACGCTTTAATTTAATTTGTTTGATAGATTATTGAACTCACAACAAGTAAACAATCAAAAATAATAATTTGATCAATACTGTTTATCAATAGAACAGAAGAATCGTGAATCACAAATCGCATAAAATTGAAATACGATATATACATACATATATTAAATCTTTTTTGTAGACAAATAAAATTTATTATAAGCTATACAAAAGTATTATACAAAAACTATTAGTGGCCATACTGTTTTCACTACTCTATACGACCCAATTCACGTTGTATGTGAGAAGACGAATGCGAGAGCACAATTGCTAATTCGCATAATTTGCCCCAGTCTAATCAACCGAGTGCTCCGACTCGCTTAAGCGTTCGTCCGTGCCAACATACCTTCTGTTTTTTATTGCGGTTTATGCTAAGTGCCACTGAAATGGTCGATTGAAATATATTGTCTAGACGCTTTTAACTTAAGATGTTATTTTGGGTTAAACTATGACATTTAGTACTTAATAGAAGCTGTAACGTCTGTGCATATGTTATTACTAGTGACTCACCCTCTCTTCGTTCGGGTTCATCCCTATTATGTAGTTTTACAATAATGTATGTAAGTCTGTCCGATGTTTAGACATTTATGATTACTGCTCCGCTCCCTTGGGTAGTAGTATGATGATATATAGTCTATAGGTCTATCTATAACATAGGGCTCTTCAAAAGCCGTGTCTTCAGGTCCCTTAAAGGCCGGCAACGCATTTGCAACTCCTTTTGTGTTGCAGATGTCCATGAGCGGCGATAGCCACTTACCATCAGGTGGATCGTTTGCTCGTTTGCCACTTTTTTCTATAAAAAAACCTTTCTCAATAAACGGGCTAGATAATGTAAAAAGAGTTTTTCAATTCAAGTTAGTAGTTTCTGAGATTAGCGCGTTCAAACAAAGAAATACCAAAACCAAGCAAACAAACAAAATCTGCATCTTTATAATATTATTAGCATAGATCTACAGATATTTAAATGGCATGATGTGTGTGTGTGAACGAGGATTTTATCTTGTTAAACAACATGTTGTGATGAGCCGAAGTAGTAGGAAAAGTAAATTCATATTTTTGTTAGTTTACTTGTCTGTTTGATGAAGTTTCAATATGGATTCAGTTATTATATTTAATATACCTA
The DNA here is from genome assembly GCA_921882275.1 of Brenthis ino. NCBI lineage: Eukaryota > Metazoa > Arthropoda > Insecta > Lepidoptera > Nymphalidae > Brenthis > Brenthis ino. The sequence goes on along the minus strand of OV170232.1, from coordinate 21,361,380 downwards.
CTTACTGTAAATAATTTAAGTATAAGGCAGCATTTCAAGTTACCTAATAGGTAAGTTGTTACCTGATAAATTCGTTTATTAATTAAAAGATGAAAGTCTAAATAAAACTATCTTTTCGGATTTTTTGGCGGATTTATTTGGATTTTTGGTTTCCAATGTTTCGAATGGTTTACAGCAATCATGGTCACGGGAGAGACTGAGGTGTTAGATATCTCAAAGGTATCTTATAGTTGTTACAGACAGCCTATCCACAAATAACAAAATGAATTCAAAAAATTGAAAAAATGGCACCAAAGTACCTTACAATATTTTTTTAATTTTAAACATTTTTATAATTTTAATTAGTCTTATAATTGAATATGGAATATTATTATTATAATTATTACAATTTTTGAGAAAAAAAATATAATTAGTTATTTATATTTAGTGTTGCCATTATTATATTTATAACCATAAAGAAATAAAATTTTAATTATTTTAGCCACATAATTGTTCTATGTGTTATTTAAAAAGTTAAACTTAATTAAGAATAATAATTTTGATTTAGTTTGCTATTATTTAAAAACAAATTACTAAGCAACACTATTACTACATACATTTACAAATGAAAAATGAAATATATTAATTTGAATTGCTGTCATTTTGATCCACACAGTAAGAACTTACTACATCTAACTGTCTATTATGTTTAGAGTTATTATTAGATTTTATTATATTAATAACAGGATCCCATGACGATGGTAGTGGATAGTATAAAAGTTTACTTAGTTTTTAGGGTTCCGTACCTCAAAAGTAAAAAAAAAACCCTTATAGGATCACTTCGTCGATTTCGTCTGGCTGACTCTATGTCAGTCAACACCCTTTTTCTCAGGAACGCGTGGAGGTATCTTGTTGAAATTAATATCAAATACTCAGGTCTGCAATCTCCTGGAGCTGTGAAACAAAAAACTTATAAGCAATCAAAAAATTATAGGCGTTTATGCCGCATATTTTGCCACTCGCTTTAAGTATAAAACCTATTAATACTTTGACTTCCCATTAACCTAAAACCATTTTTGGGAAGAAGCATGGGACATGCAAAGGGAATATTCCGAAAACCGTAAATTTATAGTTACATCACAAAAAAAAATATTTTAGATAAATATTTGCGATAAAATACTTTTTTATTTTAATGTCTCATGCTACAAAACTCTATGTGCGAGTCAGACTAGCACGTCGATAAAAACAAATGTGCTAATCTAGGATATAATCTATGTTTATTCCGAATTTTAATCAAAATCGTTACGCCATTATCGTTGGAAGAAGTAACAAACAAACACACACACATACGTACACACACACACACACATTCACTAGCGCACAAACTTCCGATACTTAACGATATTAGTGTGATCACATCTGGTCCTCTATCGAAAATCAACTACCTTTGTTCAAAATTCAATTCCTCGGGCTATCATCAATTAAACTACACGCAATCGAGTGAAAATTTTCTACTCACGATTTTCATTAAGTCCTCTTGAGGCTGTTTTATAAAATAAATCACGTGAATAGAAATAAGTCACTGAAAATGGATCGAAAAGTAATTGAAAATGTAGATTTTTCAACATCGCTGCGTTTTTAATCAATTTGAATTCATGAGTTTTTAAATATTCAGTATATTCGTAGATACTGATATTATATTATACGCTAGTATGTTTGCTCTGGCTTCACCCATATAGTGTAGGATCTTAACACCACGAGGTAAATTTCTAAGAAATTAATTAAATTTCTAAGAAATCTATTGTTAACTGACACGCCGGCGTGTCCGCGGTCGTGGAGGGATTAATTAAAAAATCTCAAATTATCCCATACAACTTATGCGCCAGCTATGGTAAGTAGGTTGTACTAAGCTTTTCCTGGCGTGTACGCAATATCTATACTAATATTATAAAGAGGTAAAGTTTGTGACTTTGTGAGTTTGTAAGATTGTGATCTTGTAGGGACTCTCTGGACATACCGAACCGATATAGATGAAATTTGATAAGAAGATAGTTTGAGACCCTGGGAAGGACATTGGATACGTTTTATCACGGAAATCATCCCTTAAAGGGGTGAAAATGGGTATGAAGCTTGTATAGGGAATCAAGCTAGGGACGAACCCGAGCGAAGCGAGGGTGAGTCGCTAGTCTTACATAAGTTTAGTGTAATAGCAGGCAATCAAATAGTTAAGAAACTTATTACAACTAGGCAATTTTCATGCATTTTATTGTCAATTTTACATAATATAATATTTTTAAGGAATAATATTTCTAATATGAGTTTATAAAATTTCCATGTCACAATGTTAGTTACCGTACTCCTCCGAAACGGCTTTACCGATTTTTACTAAATTTTATATGCGTATTCAGTAAGTCTGAGAATCGGCTACTATCTATTTTCCATACCCCTAAGTGATAAGGGTGGCACACGTTAGTTAAAATAGTTAAAATATATATAAGTTGACAATATTCAGGAAATGATAAAATAAAAATAAATTATTACTTTTTATGGATCGACCGATCTTTTGTTCCCTACTAATTACTAAATGGCAAAACCAATTTTAACGTTATATTCACACATACAAAATATATTTCTGACGGCATAATACTATTTTCCTTCCGTTAACTTTATATAGAATATACTAATATAGGCTTTAAGTAAGTTTATTGATTGAGACTCAAATTGGCTTTTAAGTTTTTATTGTCCTTTTTCATTCGTTTCTATTATATTTTTTAAATAAATTGTATGGATACTAGCATTGCCCGCGGCGCCGCCCGCGTTCAGATGACCAAAAACCAAATTCTTAGATTTTACATATTATTAGTATACTCTTACATTGCAGTTTTTGTATTTTTTCTCAGAAATGAGACATTTTCCCGCGGTAAAAAGTATCCTATATCTTAACCCGGATAACCAGCTATCATCATACCAAATTTCATCAAAATCCCTCCAGTGGTTTTTCCGTGATGCGGTAACAGACAGACAGACATACAAAAATTCTAAAAACTATAGATTCGGCCTCTGTATAATGCCTCTGGATAATGATGTCTATTTCAATAAGATTTGACAAAAAATATTTAATGTACAGGTTCGGCTTATTTACAATTTTATTATATGTATAGATTTAAAGGAAAACTTACTAATTTTTAAAATGTTTGTCTCAACTTGTATAATTTATTACTCACGGCCGGAGCACTAAGAGGAACAAAATAACAGCACTTTTAACGACGAACTTCATAATATCTAGAAATGGGACATCATAATAAAAGGAGCCAAAGTTTAAAACAATAAGTACTTATGTTTTTGTTTATAAGAAGACAGGTGGAAGTAAGAATTATAATAAATGAAAGAAGTATTAGTTTATAAATATCTATTTTTAGTTAATTTATTCTTTGAAATATTCATATAATAGTTTAGATACTTTTTAGTTCACTATTTATTCACTTCCGTAACATCCGTTTCATTCATTCATTTTGTTCAAAAAAACTTTTTAACAAAAAAATAAAAACCGACTTCAAACAAAAGCACTAAAAAGTAAAAAATAACTGATTGGCAGTTTTCATTTACTTACTATACATACCTTATCAAATATTTTCGAAGTCGGTGTGCTTTGCTTTGTATGGGCTGGCACCGATTTCGAACATATTTGATTAGGTATGTATTTAATAGGTAGGCTTTAATTACTTAGCCAAAGCACACCGACTTCGAAAATATTTGATTAGGTATGTATAGTAAATGAAAACTACCAATCAGTTATTTTTTACTTTTTAGTGCTTTTGTTTGAAGTCGGTTTTTATTTTTTTGTTAAAAAGTTTTTATTTTTCCCTTTTTAGTGTACACAGTAGTAGCAAAATAAGAATTCTAACGTGTTAGGCTTGTCAAATCAAACAAAATAAGCCCAAACTCAAAGTATCTACTATTAGCCGTTGAAGAGTTCCACCTATCCACCTTCTGGCCTTGCCATCAGATCAGGTCAACAACACCGAACCACTGTACTATCAACGGAAATAGAAATACTTGCAAAGTTTCAAGTCAATATGACAATTAGAAGTAGGTTAAATTCATCATTAGTTGTTTTTCCACCCTTAGGGGTGGTATTTTTTTGGGGACCAATCTGAAAGTATACCCTTTCAAACAAAACAAAAATTGTCCAAATCGGTTTATAAATGACGGAGTTCTGAGGTAACAAACATAAAAAAAAAAACATACAGTCGAATTGAGAACCTCCTCCTTTTTGAAGTCGGTTGAAAATATAAAGTTTATCCCAGAAATATGAAGCCTTCTCCACTTACTTTTTCAGAATATTGACTTTCCAATACATTTTAATTTATAATTTGGTAAAATTTCGCCTTCGGACCTATTGATGAGACATGAAAACCGAAGTATCGACGAAAAACAACTTAATATTCATTACGCATTAAATATTTATTAGATTATTATCTTTTATAGCTGACTCCCGAATAATTGACCTCTTGACATTATGGTTGCTTCTGAACTAAAGTCTTTAGCTTAATATATGACCTATTTGCAATGATATATTAAAATAAGAAGTTTACGATCTGAACTTGCCAAAATACTTTGCACTATATTGCAATATATAAATACTTACTTTATGGGACACGGCAAAAGAAATACATATACAAAAGAAGAAATAAAGAAATAGACGAGGCACAGGAGGCGGCCTTATCGCTATCGCGATCTCTTCCAGGCAACCTTATGGCGTAGGAGTAATTACGTGAAATGGTAGGCGGTACTTGCTGTACTTGCTACACATATATAATATATATTAACTGCCTCGGTGGTGTAGTGGCTAGCATGTACGGCTGCACACCCGGAGGTCCTGGGTTCGAGTCCCGGGTCGGGCCAAGTTTAGTTATTGAGTCTTTCTGTATAGAAAGTCTCAGTAACAGCCCGGAGTTGGGAAGTTGGCGGTGTTTCACCCCCGTGCCTCGGAGAGCACGTTAAGCCGTCGGTCCTGCGCCTTAACTCTCACTGGTCGTGTCGAGCAGTCGTCCCACCGGAGTATGAGAGTGATAGGAATAGAGAGTGCACTTGTGTCTGCGCGTACACTTGAGCACTATAATATCTCCTGCGCAGTTGGCTAATCTCAATGAGATTGGCCGCCGTGGCCGGAATCGGCTAGGAGAACATCATCATCATCATACATAATATCCTAAATACATAAATTTATATATACTTACAAATATACACTTACTTATAAATATACATACATAAATGTAGATCTGATAAAAATTATAAAAAGTATCTAGGTATACTAATATTGTAAAGAGGAAAGATTTTTTTGTTTGTTTGTACCGAATAAGCTCCGAAATTACTGAACCAATTTAGATGAAATTTGGAGATAGTTTGTGACCCTGTAAAGGACATACCTCGCTTGATACGCGAAATATCGGGGTTTCGTCTAGAGGTTAGGATAGGACAATTTCTATCCCGGGAATCATCCCTTAAAGGGGTGAAAATGGGAATAAAAATTTGTATGGAGAATCAACCTAGGGACGAACGCAAGCGAAGCGAGGGTGAGTAATAGATAAAGACAGAAATAGATAAGTAATACAATTTTAACTGTAACTAAAATCATATTATATCTTAATTAATTTTTATAAAATTTTGTTGTGTAAGTTCGTAATTCTTTCTCTCTTAAACGGCTTTATCGAATTTGATAGTTTTATGTGTGTTGTTATGGGATCATCAGGATGGTTCTTAATAATAGTTTTCCACTAATCTATTATTAACTAAGCCTAACTAATTTACACTTAATACTTAAGCTTCAAACACACACACGCCTAGTTCATCATCATCATTTGGATGGGCTAAAAAACTTGGCTATTGAATGAGACTACCGGACGTCCGCCTTCTCAAAAGTCTCAGATTGAATAATATCAATCAATAGGTGGACGGTGGCGAGCCTCTCACCAGACTAATAGATGGCCCCCAACAAAGCGGCATATTGCCTCGAGTGCAAATTCAGTGTGGTCATCTAAGGGTGTCAAGAGTTGTGCACTGTTTCGCGAGAGTGCTCGTGAGTGGATTTTCTTGTAATTATAGAGATTTAGCACTTCCACCCTTTCGAGCTCATGGCTCTCACGCTCCACTCTGGACGGCCAATGAAGGCAAGCTTGAGGGGAGAGACAGATGAGTTGTTTCCCTCGGGAGACCTCAGGTCCGCGGATTCACCACTCACTAACAGCTCACTACAAGCTGTCCTACAGGCTTATTATTATTATTATTATTCTTAGAGATACAAAACAAAGGCCAAAACGTGAATGTAAATTGATTGAATGAGTTTAAAGTGATGCAGACCATTAACTCAATTTCCGAAATATAATTTAAACAATATAATTAAGGTGAAAATATTTTGCTCTCCCAAATGAACATCAATTCATTCCATTACCAAAATTAACTTTATAAGCTGGTACTCACAGACTAATAAATTTTAATGAGCTAATTACAAAAGGATCTGAAAGTAATGATAGTATTTTAATAATGAATATTGTTTTATCGTTAAATTAAGTATTGATTTCGGCGTTCTCAAAAAAGTCTTAAAGCTTTCGAGCCGTATTTTTTTAATTTTATAGCATAATTACATTCTTGAAAGGAAATATTTTATTAATCCAAAGTAAATTTATTAAACCAAAGAAATCCAGGGAATCGAAGCGTCTATAACTTAAAAATTAAATCTGCAAATATTTTTAGCACACATTACCTATATAAGTACATATAAACGCTATTATTGGACGAAGTCTTGTTTTTCTAATCACCTAAACAACCGTTTATATTTTCAATAAATATTTTTCAACGATCAATTTTTATAAATATTGGTAATTTGAGATTGTAAGTATCCAATTATTATTGTTCCTTTAAAATTATTTAACATTTTTCATTTTCAGAAATGAAACGAAACAGTGGTTGGAAAATCATAAAATTAATGATTTTCGAGTTGAATTGAAAATTCGCGATTTCTATTGTACGCTATACATTTCATTCATTTTACAGACCAGCGGTGAATACGAAGCAGTAATTCATTTTACAGCTACAATTTTCTCTTTGGTTGTAAATCACGGTGTAGCAAAAGTGTAGGATCGAACGTGACTGATTCGGAACATGGGAATGCTTTTTCTTATCAAGCTTCATTGTGAGCAGGCCATTACTATTTATTATATACTAGGTCCTAACTATGACCTCTATATGTTGGTCCATTTAGTCTTCTCAACATGTCCATGCAATCCTCGTTCTAGCAGAATCCCCACTTTATTTGGTAGATGTGTCCTTACATGTACTCGACTAATTGAATAATTTTGTTAATTTAAATTATACTTTATTGATGTCTATTAAAATTTATCTTAACCCTTTCCAATTAATACTATATACTTCATTACACTTTCAGTAAAATGTATAGACTATGCTTTACCCCATGGTTCGCTTGCGTTTATTTATGTACATTTGTTCAACTTCTAAGGTAGACATGATATTACTTTGACCCTCCTTAATAAATAAGCTATAAAGAAAGAATTTGGCAAATCAGACTACATAGTAGATTCAGAAATTTGAGCGTTCAAACTAATAGAAAAAAAAATTGTATTAAATTTCTTTGCACACATTAGAGCGTAATATCTTGAGAACCGTATTTCTATGGAAAACTATATCTAAAGTGAATTCAGTGCATTCAATATTCCGAAAGAGACACTTAATATTACCATTAAAGCAAAGTGTCTATCTGCTATCTTTTGACGGTCAAACCGATGAACTAATTCAAATTGCATTCGACAGACGGTTACCTAATCTAAACTAAACTTTCCACGGACTAACGAACAGAACTTTCTAATAGAATTCACCTATTATTTGAAACCAGACTGTCGCAGACTATCTATAATTTCCATATGGTTTCTAAGTGTAAATATGAACTTGACATCATTTATTCATTTAACATAGACGTGGGCCTTTCAAATTCATATTCATACTACCGACTTATCCTTACTTTTCTTGAGTAAATACTAACTGTATACAAAGTTAATTTCATCCAAATCCGTCCCATAGTTTCAGCACGAACAAACATACACACAACAATACAAATATCGAAATTATAGTAGTAGAAACTAATACGTACGATAAATAGTGGAAACATAAATAGTAACTTTAAAATATATTAACGGTCTATTTGCCAATATATAAAATAAGGACGTTTCCTATAAAAAAAAAACACCAAAGAATTATAGATAGGATCAAATTTCGATGCCCTCTATTCAACGAGCTGTAAAGGAATAAGTCCCAAATGGAATTCTCAATATGCCACAAGAAAATATATACGGTGAAACGCGGCCAAGTAAATACGGATGTATGTTTGCGCAAAGAACTCTGCGGACCTGTGAGTATGGTACAATCAGACGTTTGCATTATGCATGAAACCATCCTGAGGCGACATATGCTTAGAAACTTCCAGTAGGTTATTAATATTTGTGCGGCAGCATTAAGCTCACTTTGACGTGAGGTGTACAGGCTGGCATGAAATTTTGATTAGGAAAAGTTGGATAATGAATTTGAGTCGTATACATGCTTCATACAAGACTATTCAGTTACTTGGTTAAAAGTTTGATGTTGCGGTATACTCGTCAAAATTACAAATTGAATGCTCCCAACTTCAGCTACTTTCTTTAATTAAAATGTCATAAGCTACATCATTAGTGTATACTAGTTTGAGCCCCCATTTCGTATGGATGTAATGAATATTATAATTAATCCTAATCTGACTTTTTATGGGATGAAATGTTTTTATTTTCGTTTAAACGTAGTTTTAAACTTGTCGTGACTTATAGTTCCGCTCGCGTCTAACTTTTATTTCAAAATTGACGAATTTTATAGAAGGGATTTCCGATTTTAAGCCGAATCTGTACATTAAATATTTTTTGGAAAATCTTATAGAAATAGACATTATTATCGATACAGAGGTCGAACTATAGTTTTTAGAATTTTTGTCTGTCTGTCTGTTACCGCATCACGGAAAAACCACTAAAGAGATTTTGATGAAATTTGGTATGATGATAGCTGATTATCCGGTTCAACATATAGGATACTTTTTACAGAGGGAAAATATCTCATCTCTGAGAAATCGATATAAGCGTTAAAAAGTAAGTGATATTATTATTACACTAAAGTTAGTTACTACGTTAGTGAGTACACTTACACTAAGTTAGTAATAGTAAGGTAGTAATTAAAAAAATACTTTATCCGTCTAGTATTGAATTAACACTTACCCTCGTTTGGGGCGTAGCAGTAGCCTACGACTTCTCCAACTTATAATAGTCCATCTGTATACTAAATTTTATACAAATCTGTTTAGTTATCTCAGCATAAAGGAGTAATAAACATACACGCACATATAAACTTACGTATTTTTAATAGTAGTCCGATTTGATAAGCACGTATATCTGAAATAGTTTCGACAAGTGTTAGGTAATCATAGATTGGTTTATTGTCCCGAGCGTCAAGCCAATCAATTATTGTACACGCGAACGCTTTTAGCTAATGCAATGGACAGACATATTTTTCAATAAAAACTTTTGGCGCTCAGTTTATAGAAAATTGTATAGCGAAATGGCGCTGACTTAAAGTGGATTAAATTTGAGATGAAATATGCGGTATACAAAAACGTTGTGGATTATATAGAGAGAAATTCGTGACAACTCGTATTTATTTATTTTAAAGTAGAAGTGCTGTGTAATTAATTCATTCAAAAATGTGTAACTAGATTAAGTTAAATTCTTCCTGGAAAAGGCTTAATGTTGCATTGGGTGCCAGGATTATTTTCATTCCCACTTTGTCGTGATCGCTTATTAGCGTCCGGCAATCCAGCCGGGCGTGAAGCCAAGTGACACACTGAGAGGTGACCTATTTCGGTGGGTTGTGTAGCATGCGGGTTAGTCTTGGACCTTCTATAATAGCAGAGTAGACCGAGAGAGCGACCCATGGTTCTTGTGATTTGTCTCGTCAGACCAGCCATGAGGGCCTCGTGGTAAGCGATCCCATGAAACCAGTGTATTTAAGCAATACGTATCCTAGCACAGCGAGGATATATGTATTGCTAGTTTAACATTTAACGTTTCAATTAATTACAGCACACAATTTCATTAAAAATCACTTATTATAATAAATCATGAAAACCAGTTAACAATTGTCCTGTATATTATACATATATCTACAGGGTATATATTATACACTTGCCTATATAAATACACACTCGAATAGAACACCTTTTTTTTTAAATCAGACACAAATGTTGCCTTATAATAAAAGTATATTTTAATATTAATAGGTTATTTATAGACACAACCTTATTTTGAATGTTAAAATTCAGAAAATAAAAATTTCGAAGAACCCAACTCAACATATAAAACTGTAAGAACGTCTCATTATCTTACATTCACTGGATGTTCCGCAAGGATGAGCTTTGCAAGACCTTTATATTATTTCCCCTAAAACGACTATTATAAAATGACTTATATAAGGATCTCAACAATTGGTGCAAGGAGGCATGCAAGCCAATTGGAGCGAAATCTTAAGGAATTTGAAATGAATTTCAACAATGAGTATGTCGAGACTGAGTATTTAACCTCCTTTTTCAATTTAAATGTAAAAAGTATAATATGTCAGTCTGAATTAAGAAAGAAATTTACTTTAAAATAGTCGCTCTTTGATACATCTAGCTCTTTGTTCAATGATTCATATCAAAGGAAAATATCGGTCTTTTGTACCGCTATAAAGATATTGCAAGGGTTTTTTGTGTTATCTAATATTTCTAAATCGAGTCGTATATTATTTCAGCCATTGTGATGCTGCATCTTGATGTGAGACTGTTAGAATTTCGAATAGGTAACGTTTAAAATTTTAATAATGTGACAGGTGTGTATAATTTTATTTAGAATTTGCTATAAATAGTTATTAGCTACTTAATTAAATTAATCAATGTAAGTTTTGATAGAAATTAGGAAGATAGATATTTGCAGGAAAGGCTCCAACAAAAAGTGCATATTTGTGCACAAGAATTCTTGCCATTTCCATCTTATGTATAAAATTTTTGACATACTTGCCCTATTGGCACACGTTTTATCATAACATTTATGTACTAATATCCTAAATTATATAAAAATCCAAATCAACATTTAAATATACAGAATAATTTTATAAATACTCTAGTCGCATACACTTAAAAAAATCTAATAATATTGATATTAATTAAATAATATTTCATCTAAACCGATAATATGAAGGTAGAGAAAACGGGTATAGTAAATTTACACCAAACATTCAGTCGAATACGACTCGTGTTTGACAAAGTGCCATAGCCGCAGGACATCCGTGTTTACTTCCCAACGTCTTACTGAACGTTACTAGCAGTAAATATAGGAAATCTTATCGGAAGTGTGCTTCTGTTCATTGACCACAGCAAACTATATATACCTTTGTTTGTTTATTTATATCTTACTTAATAAAATACCTGAATAATTTACACAGAAATATAATATTATTATAAACCCAGCTGTCCTCGGGTGTCCCTTAGATTTTGTTTATAATATTATATATGACTACTATGCTATGGCAGATCCCCCTCCAATTGAAGGGAGTGGGACGTTAAAAGGGACTGAATACATTCATACATACAGTATTATATACAGCGCCATCTTGTGGCAAATTTTATTACTAACAGTAGCATATGTGTTACCTCAGCCAATATATATTAGTATTAAAAAATATAATATAATGCATATTTAAAAAAAACACTGAAAAGATTACTAAAAATATAAAAGAAATTAACTCATGCTTGATAATTTTAAATTAAATTTACGCCATTTTAATAATTCTCCATAAATTTTTTACACCTGACGAATACCCTAAATAATCCAAAACAAATAGCATACTTAACAAAATCCGCAAATAAATTATTTACGGCGTGACATTCTTAGAAACGGTTCGCGATAAGCCTAAGCAAATTGTGAAATTCACTACAAAATTCCGCTCCGTATTAGATTCGCATTCTTATGCTCGTAGAGCGTTGTGCGAATACAAAAGCAGGGCACTTCTGAAACTGTTTGAGAATTTCTAGATGTCTATATGAAATATATAAATTGGAACCCTCGACTACAATGGAGTGCAACAAACTTGGTACAAAGTAGTTGTCCGCAGTTAGGCCATTGTTGCAGACTTGCTAAGTAATTATATAATGACATATAATTTCCTTTACATCATCACACTGTGACATATTTGAGAAGTTTATTGGTAATTAGTTCTTGATTAACAAATATTTTGTATTCTGTAGTACTACAGTTGTTTTAATGCTTTCGCCTAAAAATTGTGATTTATGACCATTCACAAACACACGCACCTTTATGTTTTTTCCCTGGCGTGCACCATATGCCGTTATTTACGGAACTTTCTTTTTTATTTTGGATACTGTATCATTACTCAATCCTAAAAAAGTAGAAAAAATATTTTAAGTTAAGTCTTAGTTTGCTAACTCGGTTAGACAAGCGCATTATAAATTAAAAGTATCAACACTCTTTATACCTGCTATCAAAAATATTGATTGGAACAAAATCAAAAAATATTATCATATTTCTAAATGAATTCCTTTTAATTTATACATATTTTGAGATGTCGGGGACCGCAGGTTACTTAGGAAATTTATAAACATTCAAATAAAACTGTTACATACCGGACATATCTGCCACACGTTCCGTGACTTTATTTACGTAAATAATTGTGTGTTTTGCTGCTTTTTCACCTTGGCAGAATTGTTTAATATTAAATATTATTTCCCTTGTCGAACTGCGTAAAATTTTACCCCTTTTCGACATGATTTAAAATAAAAATCACAATAAACACGAAATAAAGTTCGACATTTGACAGATGGCTAGATTGGGTAGCCATATAAAAATCATAATGTTAGTTCCATTTTATGCTACGACGGTTCTATTTCCGCACAGACTAGCGGAATATTGTTGAAACCTTTTTAGATTATTCCAAGCATTTCCAAAACATTATAGAATAATAATCATGATTATTATAATAAAAAATTGATGATGATGTTCTCCTAGCCGATTCCGGTCACGGCGGCCAATCTCATTGAGACTAGCCTACTGCGCAGAAGATATTATAGTGCACAAGTGTACGCGCAGACACAAGTGTACTCTCTATTCCTGTCACTCTCATACTCTGGTGGGACGACTGTTCGACACAACCAGTGAAAGTTAAGGCGCAGGACCGACAGCTTTACGCGCTCTCCGAGGAACGTAAAGCCATATTATAAAACATAAATAAAAAATTATAAAACAAAAAAAACATAAAAGAGAGACAAAAAAGTTGTGTCAAATAGGATAGATAGATTGTGTGCAGACATGACGAACGAACACTCGAATAAGCATTAAGATGTTTGTCTGTCTGTTATATATGGAGCTTTTATAAGTACAGTGACACCGCTAGTTTCTATCCCTGAAAATAAACGGGAATCCGCATTTGAGTTTTACTGATAATATAAAGGTAGTATTTATCGTATACATAGTTTTATCTATGAAGTATATTCAACATCATAGCTATTTCCAACTTCATTCCCAAATTTTATTCACCAAAGATAATCAGATTGACCGATCAAATAAAGCGAGTAAACATTGAACGGGAAAGCTATCGTATTCATGATTAGATGGGTAATTAATTTTGCCCAGTGATTGATGTCCGCTTTAATGACGCGCCGAATTCATTACATATCTACAATTCAACTAGAAAGATATGTTCTAGAAAGTACGAGTAAATACTATTAAAGAAAATACAAATAAATACTGTACGATATCTCAGGAAAAGTCAGCATCATGTTTCAAAACTTATATATTTTAACTAGATTTAATTACAATTTATTAGGGAACGCTTATTCTCAACATTAACTCATTTCCTTTTTCCAGTTAAAAATCACGGATAGTATTCACCCATGGCAACTCTCCGACCGCCAATCGCCTGTCGTTTTTCTATTTTAAATTCTATTTCTTTTTTTTCGGCCTGCCGATTTCGTAATTTTTAACTGCCAGATTTATTTAAAAGGTATCTGTAATTTGTGCATTCGCGTCGTCAGTGTAGCCAGTATAATCAATTAATGACTGTTTTATTATAAACTAGCGACTCACCCTCGCTTCGCTCGGGTTCGTTCCTAGCTTAATTCCCCATACAAACTTTTATCCCTATTTTCACCCTCTTAAGGAATGATGTCCGGGATAAAAAGTACCCTATGTCCTTCCCAGGGTCTCAAACTATCTTCTTACCAAATTTCATCTGCATCGGTTCAGTAGTTCTAGAGATCACCCCCTACAACGTCACAAACTCACAAACCTTACCTCTTTATAATATTAGTATAGATTAAAATAGCGAAACCTTTACAAGACTAAGAAGCGTATTTTGGTTTTACTGTTTTAGTCACAATATATAGGATTTGGGATGCTGACTAGCTTTTAACAGAGATTTAAAAAGATTATCATCACTTTTGTACACCCATTAATATTATAAATGTTTATGTTAATGTATAAGATAAATGTATATGTTTGGATGGATGCTTGCACAGATCATATAATACTTTATTAGTATGTTTGTTACTCAGTCATGCCAGAGCGGCTGAACGGATTTGGATAAAATTTGGCACAGAGAAAGATTGTAGTCTGGAATAGCACATAGGTTACTTGTATTCCAAAAAAATGTACGGTTCCCGTAGGATAGTTTCCTTTTTTGTTTTTCACAGAGCAAGGGATCGACTTCCTATTCTACACTAACCGTTAAAACGTACCTAGGGACGAAACCGAGTGAAGCGAGGGTGAGTCGCTAGTATGTTAATAAGTTTACCCTATGTCTTTTTATCCAGATCTACGATCTCTATTTTCTTTCGCTTTTTTTGCTTCGTCTGTCCATTACTTTTATTAGTATGCTCGTCGGGTATACAACATTTAAGACATTTTCATTACAACAGGTTATACGAGACAATACAAGACAAATTTCATTACAACAAGTTCAGTACATCAAAAGTTAAAGATTCAGACATTTTTTATGATGTTACATTGATAAGGGAACGGCATATTATGGCTCTTTTTGCGGTTTCGCTCGCACATTGTAACAAACTTTTTCTGGTTTTATTTATAACTAGCATTGCCCGCGGCTCCGCCCGCGTTCAGATAAAAACCAAAAACTAAATTCTTAGGTTTTACATATTAGTACACTCTTACAATGCAGTTTTTGTATTTTTTCTCAAAAATGAGATATTTTCCCGCGATAAAAAGTATTCTATATGTTGACCTGGATAACCAGCTATCAGCATACCAAATTTCATCAAAATCCCTCCAGTGGTTTTTCTGTGATGCGGTAACAGACAGACAGACAAAAATTCTAAAAACTATAGATTCGGCCTCTGTATCGATAATAATGTTTATTTCAATAAGATTTTCCAAAAAATATTTAATGTACAGTTTCGGCTTAGTTACAATTTTATTATATGTATAGACTGTGTAATCTAAATTTGGAAGTCAAATTCATCCTACTTTTACTTGTTGACTGTACTTGTTGTTTACACTTTCTTTATGTGAAAGGATGTAAATTTGATTATTATAGAACTAAAACAAAAGATCTCATATGTATAAAATTTAGCTCTTTTACTCCCTAAAGGACTTAATATTTTTTGAAAACAATATTCGATACTGGTTTCGTTATATAATCTCTATGCATGCAGTGTATACATCAATATTTTACTGACTAACATATTTTACTGTTTACTTTGTCACCAGATGCGGGTTCAATTCTCGACGGGGGTATTTGTGTTATTCGTACATATACTCGTATTAATACACCAACGTTTGAATAAGCGAGATATGTATCTAGAAAACGGAGAGTGGAATTATAGAGTGGAGCAACAGAAAATATTAAATCAGTAACTCCAATCTAGTTTTTAATTATTTTTTTTTTGCTAGCTTTAACGAATGTAAAATCACAGATTTTATACATTTTAAACATTTATTCATGCTTCGATTTGATGGTAATCAATAGGCAGCTTCAATAATATCAGGTTTAATTCTACTAAAATTGAAAGCGGGTTACATTTAGCCATTTACTATTAACTATTCATTCAATTTGTTTCACATAATCCGATATTTGAGCGATTTAGCAATATTTACATTTACAGTGATATGATACACGAGGTGATTTCATATAAGATGGTCTTTTTAAACAAATACCTTAACAAATATTTATTCAAAGCAGTTCATTTTTTATAAGTACTTATTTTATCAGTTTATACTTGATAAATAGTTCAAATAACTCGATCTAGAGAAAATCACCTGATAAGAGGGTCTTGCCAAAACACATGTAAATAATACTTACTAATATTAAAATTCTGGTCGTATGTACAAACCTAAAGGAAAGAAATGTGTGGCTATTTATTATGTATCTTTACTTTGTTAATGTGAAAATTAGAATTACTTACTTTTTAAATAAAAACGATAGAAGATTTTGGACGTACATTTATATTATTCTAATATAAGTCAAATGTTAAAGAATTATCCCGTAAAAGCTGGGAGTAATCGTAATAAACAAAAAGGATGGCGCCAACAAAACGAGGAAATAAATTTTCAAGAGGAAGAAAGGTATAATGATGGTACAATAGAGTATAAATATTTATAAATTACCGTATAGTAATAAAAACCAAATGCTTTCTTCAACTTAATTTCTTTATAATATACGAGTACTTAATAACAAAAAAAACTTATAAAATCATAACAAAATTGGAAAAAATACGCACCTGTTCAGTCAAACTTAAAAAGTTCTTCGGAAAACAGCAAATTTATTCGTGTTTCTCACAAATGGTTTGAGGATCGAGGAATATCGGTATGTTTGCTTGTAAACTAAAGCGGATGTCTTTAGAGCTCTCGTTAGAAAGGTCTTTTGCTGGTGCAAAATCTTTTTATTTTAGGATTACACTTCTCTTTGACTTTGGCCGTGCTTTGACCATTATGTACAATTTTTTATGCGATGCTGCTTGAGTTTAAAGTCAAATTGTAATAGTTTCTAAGATAAAATTTTCAGTAACAAGCTTTATTATATGTACAAACATTTTTTTTTTTATTATAAACTCTTTCATCGAACCAAACGACAAAATAGAATTCAATTCAAATTAGCAAAGCAAAACACTGCGATGCTAGAAGATATAAAAAAACAAATTGGACGACAAAGTTAGTGAGACAAAAAACACATAATAGGCGATGAAGTGAATTATGATCAGGCATTATTATCTTACATGGCTGTGTAATGAAGGAGTGGTTATAGTCATAAAAAATTAATCAAGAAGACGTAGATAAAATGATTGTTGGAATAAAACGAAGGGATTATTATATAGGTCGAATGATTTCTTATTAATGCTCGTAAATGCGGTGTATCCTTTTGTAAAACGCATGAGCAAAAACTAAAGCACTCACACGTGGGGTAGTTAATGTAAAAGGTTTCTTATCTTATAAGATACTAGCGACTCACCTTTGCTTCGCTCGGGTTCGTCCCTAGGTGATTCCCTATACAAAATTTTATCCCCATTTTCACCCCCTTAACGGATGATTTCCGGGATAAAAAGTATCCTATATCCTTTCCAGGATCTCAATCTATCTTCTTACCAAATTTCATCTAAATCGGTTTAATAGATCCAGCGATTACCTCTTACAACGTCACAAACTCACAAACTTTACCTCTTTAAAATATTAGTTTAGATATAGATTGGAAGAACATAGGTTATATTCAGAAGTCATAACAAGAAGAATATTTGCAAGTTCCTTATGAACATACACTGCACTGATTAATTATTGTTACGCTACCTTGGCATTTAAATGTATATAATAATACATATTTATATAACAATATTTACTTATAATGAAAAAATATATTATACAAAATATAGTAACAGAATGTGGACAACGAATAACTTATCTTTTTAAGAGATCACTTCCAGAAACCTTTCAGGTTTGAGAAAATAAGTTAGTTTAGTGCAGTGTAGGTACAGTATAGGTATTTATTAATGGTGTAAACTATTAATCTAATATTTTTGTACCAATATATTAAAAATATGTAAATATCTTATGTTTTAATCCAAATTTCCTATAAAATGGCAACCCCAGAAGTACATATGTATTCATATGTATAATACTACGTGACGTAGTGTAAAGGCAATATACGTGAAGCGTGCAACAAATCGCTCTCTAGTACATAGTTCAGATCTATCAGCTGATTCCTGAAATAAATTCACAGCACAAAAATAATGTTAGGTCGGTCACGTACTACAAATAAACATCTCTTAACGGCTTTGCGAGTACGCTTAATGCTTTAAACCACCGCTTACTGTCGTCCTGGACAGTTTAGTAGGAATTCTTTGCCAGTCAACCTAATAAGTTGTACATAGGAATTGATATTGACCATTTAGCCTATTACTTTATTGCCGGGACAGAATTGTGTGACGTGAGTATAGCTGTTTACGGCCTAGTAAAATAGCTTATCACACACTTTATAGGCTTTATAGGCAGAATAGTAGGAAGTAATAGAGTATCTCAATACTCCAATCTCTATTTTTTCTATCTCTTTATTAGACCACTAGGCTAGCTTGCTTCGCACTACAAACTTTCATTCCCATTTTCACCCCCTGAAGAGATGACTTCCGGGATACAAAGTATCTTATTAGTAATCTTTTCCAGGGTCTTAAACTATCTTCTTACCAAATTTCATCTAAATCGGTTCAGTAGATCCAGAGATTACCCTCTACAACATCACAAACTCACAAACCTTACCTGTTAATAATATTAGTATAGATATAGATTGTAAAGATGAATACATGCTTGGATGGGATTTAATGATTGTAAGTTTGTGTTCTGGATTTACATATAGGTATAGAACACTCTTTGTCATCACAATACATTTTCGTAAAGTAATTGTTAAACTTAAGTAATATTTTAATATTGAATTCTTTCTTTGATTCTGAACTCTGAACCAATAGATGGTGTTTGATGAACATAATACATTTTTATATTAGTCTATTAGAAAAATGTTCAGGCTATTAATAAATTAGAGAGGGAACTTACTACCTAGGTTTTAGGGTTAAAAAGCTTTTAGTGCTTAAAATTCAAAATTAACTACGGAAGTCTGTAAATACAATACTTAAAATATTATTATTTCTTAAGCAAAATTTAATCTAAGACTTACATTTAATCCAATGACCATTTATTATTTCTTGGAACAATCTTATTTACTTAGACTTCGTCGTTTCTATTGTTGTTTTTAAGCTTGGATTCTTCTTATAGAACTGCTTTTGTAGTATATTATACAATACATACATATATTACTCGCTCAGGTTCGTTCCAGTACATTTTAACGAATAGTATGGAATAGATAGACTATATAATATTATATACATATACATATATATATATATATACACATACATATTACATAGATATGATACCTATCAAAGGTATGATGAGTTCTTGTTGGTCGTTTTTAACGTGTTTTCCTGTGGGAATGAGATAATTTCCTGCGGTAAAAAGTAGCCTATGTAACTCCCCAGCCATCGAACTATCTCCACACAAAAATCACGCCAATCCGTCACTTTATTTCAATGTGAAAGAAGGACAAAGAAAAACCAAACAAACAAATAAATAAATATATATATATATATATAAATTTAATTTGTTACTTATAATCATAGAGGAAGTATTTAAACGTACAGTGTAACATTATACCCTTGAAGTTTCTCAAATTGAATGGATTTGGCCCCTAAATTCAAAGGCTCAACCTAATTTCCAAACAAATTGGCGTTTGAAGGTAACCTCTGTTTGCATTCCCTACCCACAAGTCCACAAGTTTGCCTTTATTAGAATATTTAGGAGAATCTTTAGGCTCTAATAAACTGAATGGCCAGGTTGCTTTATCACAATCTATAACAATGAAGTACCGGAAGATACCTTAATTTTACTTAAGATCAACGCGCTAAGTTTCTTAGGCTCGTACTCAAAGTACTGTTATGTTATGTTTGAAACAGGATATTTACTATGTTTGTTATTTAATTTTTAATTCCCGATATTTCTCCACTTTCGAAACCTGTGAATTGAATACCGCCTTTGAATTCCCTCTTTCTAACACGTTTTAGATGTTCTTTACCAGTACTACTCTCACTGAGAACTCAATTATTACTATATTTTGTCCGCGACACAACTCACTGTATGTGCTCGCGAATTTTTCGTTTCACTTTTAAGGGGTTGACACACAACCATTATTATCCAGGTTCTTGATAGTTGAAATCCATCTTCCCAGTTGTTATACTGTATAAAATTATAAAAATAAAGTCAGTGACCATGATATTAGCAGTAATATGGACATACTCGTATCTTTCATATTATATTATGTAGCTTTTATTACAATTTACTCGTAGTCTTATTTGTTAGGTTTACGAACATTTCTTATAAAATCGTCAACAGTAATAAATAAATTCATAACGCGAATAAAAAATACGATAGCTATAGCAATATTTTTCTCCAAGATTTATATCATACCATAATATGTTCAATATTTATTAGCAACTACCTCTTCAAAGCCCGTTTTAGGATCAACGTAGTTTCATAATTCATAAGATACATACGCAATGTAATCCACTACAATCTTTATAAAATGTTTTAGCTAAAAATAAAAGATTCCTTAGAATATTTCTGATTTCGATTCGTCTGTAACAAATACTCGACACATTTATCGTCAGCTGATGCTAGACTTTGCGTTTACATTGTGACATTTCCATACTTACTTCGCTGACTTTAGTATAGATGTGAATATTGACGATTCTAAGGTTGTAAATATTTAAATAAAGTACAAATTTGATAATAAAAACTAAAAAAAGTGTCTGTGTGTTAGCTTTGACGCACGACTGGATTTTACTGCAAGAAACAGAATGTTTGATAAATAAAAGTATTTTATAGTATTACTAAAATTAAATTAGTAATATTATATACAATAATATTGTATAAATAATTATTAATATAATTAATATATTATACTGAATTATATTTTAAAAATTTCAAAATTCATATTGTTTTTTTTTCGTAATCTTCTCAGCAAACCCTTTCATATGATATCCATATCACGGGGGTGCATAAAAAAACAGGCTTTGGAATCTGGAAATTTGAATTTGGAAAAAGGCAATCTTTGGAAGTCCGCCATATTTACAATGACGTAAAACGTTATTTTTTTGAGTTAACACTTTTATTAATTTCCATACTAATGGCCTATTAACGAAACTTGATTCTTAAGGAGTAAACTCCAATAATATTGCATAAACATACAATTAATAGTTCTTAAAATCAACATGTTTACCAAAAAGATATGACATCTAAAGGGCAGTCACGTGACTGTGGACGTGATGAGGTCACATCGCGTCTACTGTAAGGGAATGAACGATCTGTAAAATGAATTTCTATAATGAACAACTTCACCCTACAGCCTATGGCATCTGCAACGACCTACAGACTTATAATCATACTACATAATCTCTTACTATGTGAAAAATACGTACAAAACTTCTAAAGTGTCAATCCTAAATTGAATATTGATAAGGCATTCAAACTAAACCAAGGATAGAAGTTAAAACTCTTGTTGAACTCAAACACGTTTTGCATATCGTACCTGCTAGTTTTAATTAATTCAATAGTATTAGGGGCTTTTCACCCGATTGCCCATAGCACTAGATCGTAATGGACTGCCCACGCCGTTGGAAGCTTTAGTTCCCATATAGCTATGTAGGTGGATACAACACTAACTATACCACTTATTTTAAAGTGAAATTTAATATGTTAGTAACTTTTGTATCTTAAAATACTCTACGCTACAGATATTTACTGACCTCAAACAGGAAGTTTGAATATTTAAGTAAACTGATTTGAATGATTATCTTTTAAAAAATTAAAAATTTCACCAAAATGCCTGAGATTTTGAGTTCATTTTGATGGCAATTATATTTAAAACTAGCATTGCCCGCGGCTCCGCCCGCGTTCAGATGACCGAAAACCAAATTCTTTGGTTTTACATTTTAGTACACTCTTACAATAAAGTTTTTGTATTTTTTCTCAGAAATGAAATATCTTCCTGCGGTAAAAAGTATCCTATATGTTGACCCGGATAGCCAGCTATCACCATACCAAATTTCATCAAAATTTGTCCAGTTATTTTCTCGTGATGCGGTAACAGACAGACAGACAAAAATTCTAAAAACTATAGATTCGGACTCTGTGTCGATAATAATGTCTATTTCAATTAGATTTTCCAAAAAATAATTAATGTACAGATTCGACTTAGTCACAATTTTATTATATGTATAGATAAAACTATCAATTTATATTAAACTTTAGTCTCTCTCGTGACTGAATTTCCGTAAAGCATTCAAAACGTCGGAAACCAATCAAAATAATTCCTATAGTATATTAAAATATAAAATATTTAATTGAACTCGCTTAATGTTTCTTCATTACACTAGTGATGTCACCAATCGACCGTGTCCATGCAATTACTTACAGCCATTAGATGTGGTTACCGATACACACAATCAATAATTATAACTAGGTATTGGCCTGAGGTTTCTCTTGCACGGTTATTTATGTTTATTGTTTAACTAGCATTGCCTGCGGCTTCGCCCGCGTTCAGATGACCAAAAACCAAATTCTTAGGTTTTACATATTAGTATACTCTTATATTGCAGTTTTTGTTTTTTTTTTCTCAGAAATGAGATATTTTCCCGCGGTGAAAAGTATCCTATACGTTGATCCGGATAATCAACTAACATCATACCAAATTTCATCAAAACCTGTCCAGTGGTTTTCTCGTGATGCGGTAACAGACAGACAGACAGACAAAAATTCTAAAAACTAAAAAACCTAAAAAATATAATATAAATGTGTTGGGACATTATCACACAGCACCATCTAGTTCCATAGTAAGCTACGAAGCTTGTGTTATGGATGCCCAGATAATTGATACACTACATATATATAACTTTAAATATATACATATTATAAATATAAACACTCATGACTGGAGTACAAACATTCGTGCTCATCACACAAATAATTGCCCCCAGCGGGATTCGAACCCGCAACCGCTGGCATAGCAAGTAGGGTTACTACACACTGAGCCAAACGTGTCGTCAAATTCATTACTCATTGTCAAAGTCATTACTCGTAATACATAGGTGACAATAAAATAAAATTATAATAACTATAACTATGGATATTTTTTATATTGAAGCTTTTAAAGTTATCTTGTTTTTGCCCTTTTTTATTCGAATGGTAAGCGATTTATAAATAATTATAGAATAAAAGATATCCTATGTCCGTCCCTATGTTGTAATTAATTTCCAAGCCACTAAGCTATCTGTTTAGCGGTTTTTTGTAAAAAGTAACAAACAGACTGATAAAGTATATATATACTTTCACATTTATAATATAAGTTGGTCTAGAAACACACTATACATATATAAAATTATGGTCACATCTTTAACATACCACGTAAAGCTAAGCATGCTTTATTAATCATGTTAATTAAGACAATGGGAAACTGAGTTTGTTCATGTTGCTTTTATGGGCCCAATCAATCGTGATGGGATTTAGCAAGTTGGCTTATGGTATTAGAAAGCCCAATTTCTATTTTAATCTTGATCTATCAAGTGTAAGACGCTGAATAATAAAGTAAACGACTTAATATAACTTTTACAAATAAAAACTCATTTCGTATTTTTATTTTTTTTTATTTTTAATAATATAGATTTTTCATTATTTCAGATAAAAAATTATCTTGGGTTCGTCCCTAGGTACGTTTTTACGGTTAGTATAAACTACAAATATTTGAATTTGTCGGGTTTTTCTAAACTGTAAAATGCAATATGCATGTGTTATACATATAAACCCCTTCTCTTGAATTCTCTATCTATTGTTAAAAACTGCAATAAAATCCAATCCATAAAATGAGTAGTTTAAAAGATCTAAGCGAACAGACAGCGGAAGCGACTTCGTTTTTAACCCCCGATGCAAAAAAGGGTGTTATAAGTTTGGCGTCGATGTCTGTCTGTGTGTGTGTCTATTTGTGGCATCGTAGCTCTCAAACGGATGGACCGATTTCAATGCAATTTTTTTCATTTGAAAGCCAGTTTCCTTGCGGTGGTTCTTAGCTATGTTTGGTTAATATCGGTTCAGCAGTGTAAGAGTATCAGCAATTACATTTATAATAAAGTCTATAAAAGCGAATCTCGAATATAATAGGTACGTACGACGACAAAAGTCATGATAAAGTTAAATAATGTTTTATAAACAAAGTTCAAATATGACATACTCGCGGGAACTTTAAGCTTTAAATTTAAACTAATTCAAACATACTATAGAGGGAAAAGTTTTGCATATATGAAATAAAAATAGCATAGAAAGATACTTATTTATTAAAATATTACTATTTTTTCATATTTACTGTAACTCTTAACTTCATAAAGGTTAATTGTTAGCAAACACTTTTTCAGTTTAGTTTGTGTTTCATTATATTTTGTACCTGCGATGAGTGTACGAATGCACATCTGGAGGTTCTGGATTCTAGTCCTGGGTCTTAAATTTCTGAAAAAAGAAATGTTTGAAAAATCTATATTATTTAAAATAAAAATTAAACGTCTTTCTGTTTAATAAGCTTTAGTAACAGCCCAGAGATAGGAAGTTGGCGGTCTTGCGCCTTAACTCTCACTGGTCGTGTCGAGTAGTCGTCCCACCAGAGTATGAAAGTAACAGGAATTTAAAGGCTTATGTATTTGTTAATGAATTAGTCAAATAAATATTTTTTATAAATTTTAAGTTAAAGTTTTTTTATCTTTGGTATTAACAATTTATACATGATTTAATATTCATGGGCGCCCAAACGAATAATGAATTTATTAAGTACTATTTGCACGATTTTACCGAATGCAATTGTCCACGTGCAATGACAGGGGCATCGCTTGTGGCCATTGGTACTCTCAGGTTCTCTCTTTGAATGTAAATGAAAAAGTATTTTTATAACAATATAGGATTATTTGACACTTGACTTGAATTTTTAGATTATTATCTTGGAGAAAAGTACTTGATCACACTAAAATGACTCAACAGATTTTGATGAAAATTGCACAGTCCACAGATAGACTATTACGTGAAGTAGCACATAGACTACTGTGTGTAATATATTACAAGCACAAAAGTACAGAATCTGTATATAATATTATAAGCACAAAAGCCACATAGGGACGCACCCGAGCAAAGCAAAGGTGAGCATAGATATGTATATCGTATTCGGTACACATATTCTAGCACACATATATCGTATTTAGCACTTTTTTACCTCCCATCGCAGGGCACGGGCTTCCCTTATACATAAATCTATACATATAATAAAATTGTAACTAAGCCGAATCTATACATTAAATATTTTTTGGAAAATCTCATTGAAATACACATTATTATCGCCGAATCTATAGTTTTTGGAATTTTTATCTGTCTGTCTGTCTGTATGTCTGTTACCACATCACGAGAAAACCACTGGAGAGATTTTGATGAAATTTGGTGTGATGATAGCTGGTTATCCTATAAAATATCTCATTTCTGAGAAAAAATACAAAAACTGCATTGTAAGAGTATACTAATATGCAAAACCTAAGAATTTGGTTTTTGGTCATCTGAACGCGGGCGGAGCCGCGGGCAATGCTAGTATATAATAATCATCAAAGACTTACGGCCGACAATATTTTAAGATGTAAATATCTAATATTTTACGTACCGAAATATATTAGGTTTGTTTTGCATCAGCTGGCACCGGCTTCGAAAATATCTGATTAGGTATTTATTCTAAATGAAAACCCCCGTTTAGTTATTTTTTCATTTTAGTGCCTGGAAGTCAGGGTTTTTTTTAAGTTTTTTACCGTTTAACAGATTATGTATGTATTTTTTATTTGTTAAAGATATAGTTATTAATTGACTTTCTGATATAAATAAATGAAAAAAAAAATTAAAGCATCTCTGCAAAATCCTTAAAAAGATAACTTATTTCAACAATACACAACTTAAGCGAGTTTCGAGTTTCATTAGATTTTGTTTGAAGTTCAAACTTGCAGGTAATTTCCACTTTCACTTCAATTCATGATGTTTCCACTTAGTAAGCAATTTTGCTTCTTTAAAAATAACTTAGTATTGTGCATAATGAACGCTTAACCTTCCTGCACAAATTATGTATAAATCTTTAAATGAAACCAAAATTAATTAATATACTGATTGAATAAATAGGTGATAGTAACTACATACTGTGTGCTTACTACTATTACATAAATCACTTAAAATAAATATTTTTTAACTTTAATCGACGCCTAAAATAATGATGTGTTTAATGTGTGATGAATTTAAAAAACTTTAAGTTCGACTTTACAACAACATTACAAGAACATTACTTAGAGAGGTTGCCACTGGTCCAATCAGCATCATTTTTTCTTGATTTAAAGCAGATTATTTGATGACTTCCTTCTCCTTGAAAACTTTATTATCCACGATTATATCAACTTTATTCAAGATTACCTCATTCATTACAGTATCAGCGCAGTGAGGCGATCTTATTTTATTTTAATTCAATAATTTAAACATGTTAAGAATCTTTGTAACAAATATCGGCACTACTATTATATTCGCTAAAACCATCCCATTTCTTTGATTAAAGTCGTATAAGACAAAGAAATATGACCGGTGGACACCATCTCTAGATAGATGTTCAATATTGCGATACTTTGGTAATTATTTCACATCAGTCATTCTCATAATAGCTTAGAGAAAGTTGGATCCGTCTGTTAATTGTCAATTTATAGCAAAGATATTATCGAAGTGTTGCAGTAAAAGCCTTCCTATGTCTAACTACTAAGTTGTCCAGAAGTAAACGTCCGCTGCAGGTAGAACTTTGTACTCAAACTTTCCAGCTTCCTTGTAACTTGAATAAATGGCTTGAAATGGAATTGAGGACAGTGATGAAAATATTCTTAAGACCAGTTTTATCTTAGCTTAATCAAGATTTGAATTTTTCAAAAATATTGGTGGAGAGAAGTTGTTTCATATGCTTTTACACATGTTAACTATTGTGGATATTTTTTACCCTATTTTATTTGTATTTTGCAGAGATTCTACTTACAAATATAAATTATCTAAATTTACACATATCATCTATCATATACTATAATATTATCATAAATAAACATATAATATGTACTAGTCCACGTAGTAAAGCAGATATTATTATTATCAACACGTTTTTTATTATTAAGAATCAATAATTTTATTAATAAAAAGAAATGCCAAAGTAAAATAGTATTAGGGAATAAAAACGAATAACACAAAAAATACTTGTAACTTATA
This sequence comes from Brenthis ino, assembly GCA_921882275.1. Classification (NCBI taxonomy): domain Eukaryota; kingdom Metazoa; phylum Arthropoda; class Insecta; order Lepidoptera; family Nymphalidae; genus Brenthis; species Brenthis ino. Next base: position 21,333,865 of record OV170232.1, on the reverse strand, counting down.
ATCGAAAATTGGAAATTTTACCAATACACGTAATTAGCACAGTACGAAAAAATGACTACTAAATTTTTGTAGGGAATATTGAGAGAAAAAGTCAAAATTCTATACAAACTTAAAAGTTTTTCAAATATATTGAAAGCAGAATCTATCACCATTCATATCTATGATTTTGCTATAACACTTCATTTGAGAACGGACTCAAACAGATAGCTCGATAAACTACGTTTTGCAGTAAAATGTCTTCGTCCGGCGCTCGACAGGGGTATCCGTTACGCGATTTATAAGGGAAATTTTTATAGGAAAATGTGCATAAAACTGTTCTGTATCGGGTATTGCTACAGGAAATTTATTGTTTCCTTTGTCTCCCAGTAAATGTTACCACGAATCTTACGCTAACCTTTTACTTAGTGTTTTTAAAATGAAGAGGCTTTTTAGTGATTTCAAGTATTTGTAAAAGTGGATTATTTTCAAGTAATAGTCCCTGATGACAGATTCTCTATCTTTCAATATACGGGAACCTTAGGAATAAAGTTTCTTAACGCAGCTTGAGGTAGGAGGTGATAGGTACTCCCCCCCCTCCCCCCGTCCCCAACGTGCTTTCACCTTGTCGTGGTCGGGGAGGTGGTCCACTTCAGTGGATGGTGTACCATGCGGGTTGCTCCTGGTACATCTGTGATAGCAGAGTGTACTGTGGATCAACCCCATGGTTATTATGGTCTGCTTCGGCAGACTTACCGTCAGGGCGCCGTAGTTGTGTGCGTAAGCGATCCTGCGATGCCCCATTAAGACGGGGGAAGATTTTGTTGGGTTTTAGTGGGTACTGCCTTTTCGAGCCGGTGAGTCCCACATAACCAGCCATCTGTATGCGTGCTACAGGCGCATACAGGTGGTATGCGTTAATGCAATTCCCAACATAAAAAAAGGTAAGTTTAAATTTAAACGACTTACCCCCAAACTCCCCACCGCAGTATTGCCCGGCAATCCAACCGGGCTCGAAGCCAAGAAACCAAAAAAATTAAAACCAAATAGTTACATAACTGTGTATTGTTTCACTTTACATTTCATTTACCTTCTCTAAAAACCTCCTTATCTAAAAACGATTCAATAGACCCAAGCTTAGAAGGGTCCTCTATACGTACGCTCTACATAATGCGGCGTTACATTATATAGAGACTTATACAAAATACTAGCACCCTATAAGGTCAACCAAATATGATTATTAATATATAATATATATTTTATAAAACAATAAAATTTCAGAACAAAGGTCGGACAAATAATAACAGTTGAGAGGTTTTGTAAAATACCTGTCAATATAAACAGTTTCAATTGGCAATTTAATTATAATGTACATGAAATATATTCGATAACTATAAAATGTTTAATATAAGCAGATTTCAGGACAAATTTTATTCATAATAAAATACTGTTATTTGATCGGAATTTAGTATTACCTGCATAAATGATGCATACCTGTGGCGGGCTTGTTCGAAATATGAAGGAATAGATAGGAATTTTATATCGCGTATATTTAAATGGCATTTTTGCTTGCTTCTATAAAGTATTTTAAGTATTAATCGTTTTTAATATTGGTATTCTTAAAAATAATACCAATAAACGATATAATTTTTGCTTATAAAGTATAATTATGAACGCGAAAATATAGTTCTTCGTCTTTACACAGCGTCAGGATTAGAAGTCATTTTTTTTATGCTAAGAAATAGTTTATCAGATGGATTCCCTCCAAAAAGTCTTCACCTTGTTGGTGTTGCTCATTAGTGTCTGGCAATCGAGCTGGGCATGGAGCCAAGAAACTTGGGAGGTGGTCCACCTCAGTGAGCGTTATACCATACCAATTGCTCGTGGTAGCACAGTGGTTGGTCCCATGGATGTTGGTCCCATGGATATTGGTACCATAGTTGTTGTGGTCTACCTCGGCAGGCCAGCAGTCAGGCCTTCGTGGTTGAGTGCGTAAGTGATTCTGCGACGTCTCCTATGACGGAGAAGGAGATTATGTTGGGTTTTAGTGGGTAATACTGGGTAAGTACGTACCGGAAGTTTCAAGGCGATGAGTCCCACATAGCTACATGTGTGTACGCAGATGGTATGCGTAAATGTATTTCTCTAAGTTAATATAAAAAGGCGTCTAATGCAGTACCACTAGTACGTTACGAGCACACTACCCATGCTAATCATATTGAAAAATATAATCCAAAAACAATTATAAATGCGAATGTATGTACAAGTAATCTGCGTGTGTGTATGTTTGTTACACGCGGCAACTGCTGGATTTGGATGAAATTTAGGTTAAGTTCAGTTGACTAAAAATTTTGAGTTAAGTGTTGAGTATTCAATAAAATTGAAGTAAAATTTCAAATTTTGACTGTAAAACAAAGTAACGACTATTTCAATTGTTTGCTTTTTATAAAAGTGACATATTAGCATCCTATCATGTCAAATGAAATTGTTATTCAATATCGAATATTTTGTATAATATCGAAGCAACTTTTTTCAACTAAAACTTGCTGTAAAGTCAGTTCAATAAGAAAATATTCCAATCCTGTGGACTTAGATGCGATGATATTGCTACTAGCTAGGATTTCGGGATCGGAAATCTAAGCAGTTCACTTACACTATGGATGTTTTGTTGCTTTTGCTTACATTTTGAATATAGAAAAAAAACTTTTTTTTAGAGCTGAATAAAAAGAAAAAAAGAGAAAAAATTGGTGAAAAAGAGATGGATCTTTTATTAAATTCACATACAACGATTACAATTTCCATCTAACATTAAATTAAAATAGATTAAATGTTATTTTCATGGTGTTATCTTTATTTACTATAAACCATCTGTAACGTACTATTAATTTGGCGTAAGAACTTTTAACCCTCGTCATACTAAATGAATTTGAAAATCATTTCATTAATTAACATCATTTTAATAAATCCAAAATTGAAACGTCAAGTACAAGCTTCATCTCAATTTACAATTACTGTGAAATTTAAAAGTAGGCCCATTTTATCCCGGTCCTTTGATAACTTTTTCGAATATAATTAAATGAGATATTTCCTCGCAACGCTACACCGTGGGCCTTATTTATTGTTTTATTTTTATTAATATAGAAATGAAAGAAAAAATAAAATATATAAATATTTAATTGCAAATATATGAATAAGTTATGACCTTTTATTTCTTCGTAAAACCTTTTTTTCTATTTTTATTTAGGGACTTTTTAGTAACACAACTAAGTGTCTGTCCCATCGTTCCAAAAATACATTTGTACCAAATACCGAACTTACTAATTATACTAATGAAAACTTATAATTTTTTTACTAACTTTAACTTAAATGGATATATCGTTTTGGCTATCTCTGAATCAGAAATCATCAAATCAAAATATACTTTATTCAAATAGACTTTTACAAGCACTTTTGAATCGTCAATTTTACATTTTAAATTTAAATTAAATATGAGCGTAGGCAGTCTGTGAGGAATCTACAAACCTACTCGTGCTACTAACATATACTACTTATAGACAGTGCGCTTTAAAAAACTCCAACATCATTCCAACAAACATTAAAACGGCGTATCAACTCCTGCCAGTGTTACGGACACGTTCCCGCAAAAGCTCATACTTTGATTACCTATGCAGAGTTCTTAATGCGAATTTTCTCGTGCTTATGTACACGATTTTAATACTTCATTGCTATTACGTATGTATGTAAACGAGAGTCATTAAGTTGTTCAAAGTCCAGCCACTAGTTTCACTATCCACTTGCACTTTACATCAAATTTCAGGTCTTAGTTGCTCTTCTTATTTGACTTTTGATCTTTTAACTTAATATTACATGTGTTAACATTGAATATATAACAGCTATGATCATTTCTTTCTAAGAATTGGTTTGTCTTTCTTCAACACACAGCACCATCTAGTCTATAATAAGCTAAGGCTACCCGCGGCTTTGCTCGCGTACAACCTTCTAATCGCTAACAACATTCACAGGAACACTAGCTGGACTAATCTTAAAATTACCTGAAAATTTCATCAAAATCGGTCCAGCTGTTTTGGAGTCCATAGAAAGCATGTCTACACACATCGATGTTTATTTTATTTAATCAACAATTTGAATTTATTTATTGCTCGGAAAATGGAGTCATTTATGAAAATAATACATACATATAATTATAAACACTCATGACTAGAGTACAAATATTCATGCTCATCACACAAATGAATGCCTCCAGCGGGACTCGAACCCGCCACTGCTGGCACAACAAGTAGAGTCACTACAAACTGAGCCAAACGTGTCGTCGATCTATGACAACTATTTTGAAGATTATTATTCTAAACTACTTTATTCTAACTGTTTGTACATCACTGGAATATAATAGGAGGGACTTAATAGGGTGTTTTTATTGAGTACATAAGTCCAAATTTAGAACATAATTAAAAATTATCCTTTTAGTTGCTAGGGGTCTAATTAATGCGAAACAGGAGTTGTGGGCTAAATAGAAATATATACGCGGCAGTGCCACTAACATAGCCCATTTAATATATAAAGCCAGAAATTATGAAATAAACAGAGTAAACAACTACTGTGTAAATTACAAAGTTACATCTGGTCTACGAACTATACGCTACATCGATAACATGGAAGATATTTGAGAAAAACTATTGTTAGGATCTTTATTAGCGTAATAGAATCCAAAACAATGATTTTTAGATTTTTTGTCTGTTTCTCTGTGCGTTTGTGCGCGCTAATCTCAGAAACGGCTTAACCGATTTGGGTTTGATGTGGATTATTCGGTCAAAAATAACCTTTTCCTGAAAATTTGTTACTCCATACTGGTGTTCAATAAAAAAATATTAGCCATTCTTTTATACGAACTATAACACTGATGAACCCCACTGGGGTTGGTTAGTTGGGGTAGGGGCTTGCATAAACGAAAAGTAGTGTTATTGATTCAAAGAGAGAAAGAAGGTCTTTTTAGAATTTAGTTGAAAATTAATGTATTTGTTATAACAATGGAGTGATAACAAGCAACTAATCTGATTACTCGTGACGAGTTGTTTGAATGAATTCGTTATAGTGGCATAATTAAATTTTGTTAAAATGTTTAGAAATATCTCAAAAATTATAACAAATATCAATATTATATTGAGAGTTTTTATTTAGAAGTTATTTATTTTATATTTAAATAATACAATGTTGACTCCTGTTTTTGGTTCTTTTACTCGGGGTCGCAACTCTACTCTTCATGTCAAGTCAAGGTCAAGTCAACACGGCTTAGAAAAAATTATTAAAAGTTCTTTTTTTGTCCTTTTTTATTTTTATAGCTCTAATTATTCTTCTTATGTGTTGGTATTTTATACTTACTATTTACAAAAATTAAAAACATTAGGTATATAAATGGTTCAACAACATTTAAATTAATATTAAAAAAGTGTACTTTAGATATTATGACACATATTTTTATATATGTACTATACAACATACAATATGTAACACAGGGTCAAGGACCTCAATACCTATAGATTTAATCTATGAGTACGTTCAGCGGTTTTTAGTGGTGCCAAAGTTATATTGAATTTTAAAAAAAGTTTGTAATTTAAAATGCCACAGATTAGACTTATTTTTACAACAGCCGAAGAATCGACTATATGGTAGTAGTTTTTTTTTTCTAAAGTAGTCTAATTAATAGTGCTAAATAATATTTTGTCAAAATCCTATAAAAGTCCAAAAAAACCATAAACAACTTCGGTAAATTAATTTTCTTGTTTAACTTTCAGTCTTAAAAAAGTTTTTTACTAGTGTTTTCTTTTAAACTATTTTAAAAACTGCACTAATTTATGATTTCCCTTTTTTTTAATAATTTTATTTTTAACAAGATTCGTTTTTAATTTTCACAAAATCAACAACAAAAGAACTTAAAAAACTTATGGCTGAAGAAAAATCTTAAACACCCAATATGACTTTTAAACGGACTTCTCAGCGCTAAGTCACGTTGCCAGCGAATGTAGGTTAAAAGTTAATTAAAACTGTTTTAAACTTTTTTAATCAGCTACAAGTTTTTTCCAGCAGCTGATGTAATCTTCTTTAAAAGTATGTTATTAATGCCTTAATGAATAAGTCTTTGTTTCAACTTACTCATATAAATTAGTGTCTATGGTACTCTCATTCACTAAAATATGTTATTTAGTATAGTGATGTTATGACACGGAAAACGAAATTAGAGAGCAAGGAATTGTTATAAATGTATAATATACTAGCGACTCACCCTTGCTCCGCTCGGGTTCGTCCCTAGTTACGTTTTATTTTCTCAGAACTCTAAGCCATTAAAAAAAATAGATTTCTCAGAGATGAAATATTTTCTGTATATTGAGTAAAATAACCAGCTACCACCATACCTAATTTCATCAAAATCTATTCAGTGGTTTTCTCGTCATGCGTTCCCAGAGAGACAAACAGACAGAAAGACAGACAGACAGACAAACAAACATTATAAAAACTGTAGATTCGGCCTCGGTATTGATAAAAATGACTATTTCAATAAAATTTTCCAGAAAATATTTAATGTACAGATATGATTCAGTTAGAATTTTATTATAAGTATAGATTTGTTGATAAACAGAGGTGTATGCTACATCGACTCTCGTTTATTTAGGGCTAATCTTTTAACATCGTATAACCGAACCAATTTTTATTTTTATAATTCCACATTATATTGCTAAACATAAGATGCTTAGAAAGTGTTTATAGTTTCGTTTTGGAATTTCTAAACTCTAATACAAAAAAAAACATATATGACCCTAGAAACAACTTTCCAATCCCACGTTTATGTGACATAAAATATATATTTAACAAAATAAATGTCTAAGTCCATATGGACAAAGGACAACTTATCTCTTTAAAAGATCTTTTAGAAACCCTTCATTTATGAGAAATGCTACTGGTATAAAAGTGAAAGTGTGTACGTATGTGTATATGTTGCTTTTTCACGTTAAAACAGCTGGACGGATATGGATAAAATTTAATACATAGATAGATTATAAAACAATTTTTTTTGGGACACAGCACCATCTAGTTCCATAGTAAGCTACGAGGCTTGTTTTGTGGATACCAAATAGATGATACAACAGCAAGTAGGGTCACTACAAAGTGAGCCAAACGTGTCGTCATTTATGATCTAGATATATATGCATTATGTATGGATGGATATGTATATAGTTTGCACTGTGAACACATATTAACTAATATTCGTAACAAAATTTGCTAAAAGATTGCGCTACCTGTATATAATATCTATACATATAAACTGTAGAGGTCGAATGTCTGTACATACACCGAGTCAGAGGGATGTAAGACGAGAAATAGAACAAATCCAGATTTTTTATTTTTTTTTTGTTTCTTTGTCTGTTTGTCTTAAATTGAATATTTCCCGTGGGATAAATTTGTTTTGTTTGTCTAGAGGCGAACCCGAGCGAGGCGAGGGTGGGCCGCTAGTTATAAATACAAGAGGCACCTCTTGTTATTTATATACACTTAAGTTCTAAGTGCAAATAAAGACAAGATTGTGCATAACTAAACATTTAAACCAATAAACGTATTTATATATAAAATGTAATTAGTACATAGTAATTACGTGGCAGCCACTGGTGATTCGGAGGAAATCTTGGCTTGGCTTCCGCAATTAAAGCCGGCCTTAGTCGTGGCCGGTGGCTCGATCCAATTATAGAAATTTGTTCAGAGTTGTAAGAGACTAGCGTTTGTTTCGTGATTTACTTGTTATTGTGGAAAGAAATTGTGTATATTTTTTTTACTTCTACTCAAGTTAAATGCACGTTTCCACTTATTTCTGATGAAGTTTAAGTCTTTATTTTTACCTTTTTATTGTCACTAATTTTCAATATTGCGAGTATATAATAGGGAATTCATTTTTCTATACATAAATGTATATATATGTATATTAAATTCTGATTCGAACTTGCTGTACATATAAATTTTTTTTTGGAAAATCTTATTGAAATAGTCATTATTATCGATACAGAGAACGATCAACGAATAGTTTTTAGATTTTTTGTCTGTCTATCGAGAAAACCACTGGACAGATTTTGATGAAATTTGCATGATGATGGGCATCCGGGTCAAAATATAGGATTCATTTTACTGCGGGAAAATATCTCATCTCTGAGAAATCTATACTAAACGTTAAAACCTAACTATATTATACAGAATTCATTTTTACGAGTTCATTTACTATGTTCGTATGTCTTTTAGTTTTTCAGGATCTATATTCGTTATTATTATTTTTGAATCGAAACTTATAAGTTTGTATAGATTAAATAAAGCACTTTGAAAGAAAACATTTTTGTTAATTATAATATTATTATAATTAAATTTGTGTATTTAATTATACCATAATTAAAACCATAATAAACAACTTGACGTATCATTTTAATGAAATATATATATATATTACATTGCTTCGTCTGCTGAGAAGAGCCAGCAAAAAACTTAACAGTTGCTCTTTTAAATATCTAGTTATATTTTATTTATTTTAGTAACTTTATTTTATAATATTATAGATAGCTCGCATATGAGTTTGATATTTCAATTCCATATATTTCCAAATTCTTCTGCTTTATATATTAGTATACATAGTATGCTGTAAGAATTTTTTTAAAAGATTTAATAGATTGCCATTAAATCCACTTAAAACGCTATCGCTTATAACAATCACACTTGCCATCTACACCAACGTTTGCATGTTTCGATGTCGTTAAAAACTGTCTTTAACATTAAATTACACTACCTATAATTATTAGATACGTAATAAAGCCTAAAAACACTTGCTGTAAGTTAATTATATGTTATTATAATCTTATACCTTTTTGTCACACGATACGATTTAACATATAGACGACGCCATAAATAATAATTGAAAAACCGTAAATACGAATAATTAAAAAAAAAACATAAATAAATTATCAATTATTTAAGTACCAAAAAATATTTAATATTTAAAAGATGAATGACAAATTTTCCAAAGATATTCGTTATTCCATTAGAGTATAACACGGTGAGTAATTTTATAATTAAGGGATAGCCCTTGAGGTATAAAATACTGGCTATTCATAAAAAACATGAAAATCGATTAACAATTCGTAAAGGCATGGCGTAATGTACACAAAAAAGCATACAACCTCCTTTCTCAATATACTTAATTAGACGGGTAAATTAATTTTAATGGGACTTTTTGATCGACTTCAAAAAACATGTAAATGCCATTTTACCTTAATATAAAAACTTAAAAAAAACCGACTTCCATGCACGTTTTCAATATCTGATTAGGTATCTATTCTAAATGAAAACCCCCGTTTTGTTATTTTTACATTTTAATGCCTGGAAGTCGGTTTTCATTTTTTGTAGAAAAGTTTTATTTTTCCATTTTTAGTATAGACGTAATAAGCAGGTAATTTGTACGAAGAAACTTTTTTTATAACATATTCGATTAAACAATTTATTTAAAAAAATATATTTATTGTAGATTTTTTTAAAAACCACTCAATCGATTTCGTTAAAATTTATATGAGACCACCTGAAAAGTATACCCTTTGAAACAAAAAAATCCAAATCGGTTCAGGCGTCTTCAAGTAATCAGTGAACATACATAAAAAAAAAGATTCCTACGAATTGAGAACCTCCCCCTTTTTGAAAGTCGGTTAATGAAGGAGCATACTTGAGTATACAAAAAATACGTAAATGCCACTTTATAATATATTCTTATATATAAAAAATATTTTATAATATATAAGCTTTAAAGCTCGTAAAAGATTTTCTGTTACACTTCATTAAAAATTTGCTGAAGGAATCCGTTACTAATTTCATTTGTCTTGACATCGATTTCGTAAGATTCAATCTGAAAAAGTAGAGCTAAAAGTTCTTATTATACTGCTCTTTGTCTCATCTTCGTATCTGCTGAGAAAAATCCGAACGCTTAATGAACTCTTGTAAAACGTAAGTGGTTGTAGAGTGGTGCTATTTCAATTATCCTGCAACTATTCCAGATTGGTTTCTAATACCGATCTAAGTCTAGATATTGTCTGACTTTTGTGTTCTTATGAGAAAACTAACGAATGTTTCTTATACATACATCGGTATTGATATATTTAATATTTAAATACGAAAGATTGTATGTGTGTTTGTTACTCCTACGCCGAAACGGCTGGTCGGATATGGATGGAATTTAGTGTGCAGATAGATTATCACTTCTACTATCTCTTGTTGGAGCACATATGGCACATATGAACGCATTCAAGCAAAGCGAGGGTGAGTCACTAATTTATACTAATATTATAAATAGGTAAAGTTTGTAAGTTTGTTAATTTGTGACGTTGTAAGGGGTAATCTCTGGGATCTACTATACCGATTTCGATTAAATTTGATAAAAAGGTAGATTGACACCCTGGGTAGGACTTGGATATTTTTTATCGCGGAAATCATCCCTTAATGGGATGAAAATGGGGATGAAAGTTTGTATCGGGAAGCAACCTAGGGACAACGCCGAGCGAAGCGAGAGTAAGTCGCTAGTTTGTAATAAATTTGATTTTTGATTGACTTATTATACATCTTATAATTACTGTTTCTAAATAAATTTATAATTTGCTACATTTTTTTGAAGATGAGATAATTCACCTCTTTACGAAAGATCTTAAATTGATTAAAATAATATTTATACAAACAAAATCTGCTCGTTTGGAAATGTAATAATATAAAATACGAAATATATGTTACTTTGGCACCTCTCGGGTTTCTGATGTCAGCGCGATGCGGCGACGGTATAAATCTCTTATTACTCTCAGCTATGTTCACGATTCGTGATGAAAGATTTTGACATCACGTACAGTTTTGAAATGAAATTGAAGACAGAGAAATTGCGTGGCTTAAGAGTTTCCACTATGATTTTTCTTTGTATGATTTCTTTTTGCATTACACTCTAATACTATACACTATATAAAAACAGAAAGTGGCTAATGAGTATATTATTCGGCCTAAAACTATCATTGTTCAAAAAGTCGAGCAAAAAGTTTCTAATATACTGCTTTTTGTCTTATATTCGTATCTGGTGAGATAAATTAATAAAAAAACTCTTCTTTATATTAAATTAAGATTTTTTTATTTTGTGCAATAATAGCATATAAGTATGTATGAATGTATGTATGTATATATGTATGTATGTATGTATGTATCTATTTATCTATGAGTATTTATATATAGTAAACGTGTTAAAGCAAGTACACCGGCTACCGTTTTTATGAACATTTACTCCTCCACCTCAAGGTTGCCTGGAAGAGATCGCTTCCAGCGATAAGGCCGCCTGCTGTGCATCTTTTCTTTGTGTTGTTTTTTTTATTTTATATTTTTTTTTGGTGTACAATAAAGAATATTATTATTATTATTACTCTCATACAAATCACTTTGTTCATCGTACTAAAAAGTAACCAATAATACGGTCTTTAAACAATTTTTATGCAATAAAATCATAATCTTATTCGGAAATAATAAAAAGCACACGCTATTATATAAAACTAAAGAGTTTTTTGTGTGTTGTTTAGAAGGCTATTTTATTTTGTTAATTACAGAGCAAATGAAGAAAGTAGTCAAATATTATTAATAACATTAGATTATCAAGTATTAAGTATGTTCATTTAGTTTAACAAAAACATGAAAATATAATCAATTTTTAAGTTCATAAAGCTACTAATTTTCTTGTAATTATGTATATATATAGTATACTTTAGTATACTATTAAATATACAGTATAGTAGTAAATATAGTGTAGAGAATTGTTATGTTAAAAAAAAATATATTTTTAAATAAGAAAAATATTGTACCATAGTGGATAATGCACGAAAAGCTACGCCTTTCAACTTTTTGGCACAAAGACGTCTGTCGGCGTCTAAATTCTAAATCTTGCCACCATTATTAAGGCTTTAGTTAAAAGACTAAGATAAAATAAAAACATGTATGTATGGAAAAACAAATATATGTTGAATTCTTTTCATCTTTGAAGAAGGCTTATTATATGAAATTAAATTACTACACTTATTTATATTTTAATTTCCCATGTAATTATATTTATAAGTAATATACTTGGATACATTTGGCGACGACATGTTTGGCTCAGTTTGTAGTAACCCTACTTGCTGTGCCAGCGGTTATGGGTTCGAGTCCCACTAGGCACATTAATTTGTGTGATGAGCACGAATGTTTGTACTCCAGTCATGGATGTTTATATTTATAATATGATATTAAAGTTTTATATGTGTAGTGTATCAACTATCTGGTATCTATAACACAAGCCTCATAGCTTACCATGGAACTAGATGGTGCTGTGTGTTTACTGACAATATTTTTATAAAATAAAATATTTATATTATAAAGAGGCATAGTTGGTTTTTTTGTTCGTTTGAACGAGCTAATCTCAGGAACTACTAATCCGATTCTTTTGCATTAGATAGCCCGTTTATTGAGAAATACTATAGGCTGTATATCATCCCGTAAAACTTGTACGGTTCCCGTGGGATAGATTTTTTTGTCTAGGGACAAACCCGAAGTGAAGCGTGGGTGAGCCGCTAGTGTTACATAAAATGGAGTGTCATGGTCACTGGTATGGTATACTAACGTTTATACTAGACGTGGTTGTAAGAAAATATCGGGAACTCAATAAAAAAAGGAAAAAACAGCAATTTCGACCTCTTGGCCAATCGCTCTGAGACTAGCCAAGTGCACAGGCTATATTATAGCGCACAAGTGTACGCGCAGACATATTTGTACTCTCTATTCCTTTCACTCTCAAACTCCGGTGGGACGATAATTCGACTGGTAAGAGATCAGGCGCACGACCGATGACTTTACGTGCTCTCCGAGGCACGGGGGTGAAACACCGACAACTATTTAACTTTCTTAACAATATACTCAATAACTAAACTTGGTCTGACTCGGGATTCGAATCCAGAACCTCTATCTCACGACACCACCAAGACAGTTAAGAGATAAATAATTTAGCAACACCTATTAAATCTAACTCTGAAATATATTGACATACTTATTTAAAGGTATTTTAAACTCAGATGCCAATTATATTATCAATACAAATAAACCCATCAAATATACATAAAATATTATATATATTTTTATATTATAATATCTACTAGTTCTTCTTTGAAAGCACTTGAAAAATATTATCTCTACAGAGGAAAACTTGTCGCTAATGGAGGCATTTTGATATACTGCGTCGTAGAAAGAAAATCAGCAAACAACGAAAAGATAAATGTGCCGTCGTCCTGTCAGTCTGTTGCGGCACTGTACAGCGATCATGTGTTTTCTGAAGAATGTATTTTTAAAATAGATTATCTTATTTAGTACTAAGTTATACCCGCGGCTTCACTTTGTTAGAATAGTAAGAAATTGCCTTATATTTCACTATATACTCGTAGACTCGGTTTGAATTTTTTAGATGTGATTGGTTCCCGAGATAATTGCGTTCAAATAAACCAACAAACGATCAAACTAACAAATAATAATAATCTTTTTAACTTTATAATATTAGTGAAGTATAAAATAAAGGTTTAATTGTATTTATCTATACATATAATAAAATTGTAACTAAGCCGAATCTGTACATTAAATATTAATATTTTTTATCTGTCTATCTGTCTGTCTGTGACCGCATTACGGAAAAACCACTGGAAAGGTTTTGATGGTATGATGGTAGCTGGTTATCCGGGTCAACATATAGGATACTTTTTACTGCGGGAAAATATCTCACCTCTGAGAAATCTATACTAAACGTAACTAGGGACGAACCCGAGCGGAGCAAGGGTGAGTCGCTAGTGTAATATAAATATCTCAATACTCATCATTCATTCACTAGGATTTCCAACTATTATTATGCGCAATTAATTAATTATTCGCTGCACTTCCCCGGAGGTTCGATGTTTATGAAGATCATTATACTCGTACGCGGTACAATGGTTCGAATTCTAATTCAAAATTGAGTTTAGTACTCTTACTTACTACTTACAAGAATAGGTACAATGTTATTTCAATTGTAGGTAGGTCTTAGATGTGGAAGTTCTATTTATTTAATTATATATAATACATATAAATTATAATAATAATTTTTGGAAAATCTTATTGAAATTCTCATTATTATCGATACAGAGACCGAATCTATAGTTTTTAGAATTTTTATTTGTTGTCTGTCTGTAACCGTATCACGAGAAAACCACTAGACAGATTTTGATGAAATTTGGTATGATGATAGCTGGTTATCCGGGTCATTTTGAAAATCTCCAATTACATAAAAATTAAGTATCTTCTTACAGTATCCAGCTGTTTCATCGTAAAGGAGTAACAATCATACAAACATACAAACTTTCGCAATTATAATAGTATTTCGATATTTCATGCGATCGCCAAAGAGGTATACATTAAACAATATCCTAAAATCTATCTTAAGAGTCACAGCATACTGCAGACTTTCTATCGGATAGTTTAGTAGGGCCGTAGATAACATGAAAATTTATGATAATGTCGCCCGATACCGAACTGTTAAAATGTGCGCACTTACATGTTACGTCAGTTACAAACGAAGATGTATGGCATTTAAAATCCTTCTCTCAGGGATATGACACACTGTATAGTGCACAGCTTGAACATGGTTGTCATTAGAAAAGATGAAGATAAATAAATATGTTGGAACACTAACACGCAGCACCATCTATTTCCGTGGAAAGGTACGAGGCCTGTGTTATGGACACCAGATAGTCGATACATTACACATATAAATCATTTTAAATACATATATGTTATAAACATAGACACCCATAACTGGAGTAGAAGTATTCGTGCTCACACACAAATGAATGCCCCCAACGGCACTCGAACCCGCGACCATTGGCACAGCAATTAGGGTCACTACATACTGAGCCAAACGTGTCGTCTAAAAAATAGAAGAAAGTAATTTCCAAAAGACATACTGTTAAGTCCACTAGCTCGCACTTTTCAGCGTTGTTGTTTTTTCATATTTAAGGGAGATCCGTGCCCAGGAGTGGGATTTTAAGGGCTGAATGTTTTTTTTATTATTATAAAAAAATGTTATGAGGAATATCATGGGATAAATGCACATAATAAATTTTACGTTGTTTTAATAATTTTAATTAAACCATTTTTAACTCTCTTCTAAAGCTAATTTGTCACAAAAATTAAATTCTAAATGTACCCTTTTATAGAGAATTATTTAATGATTTTATAATTATCAAATTAATTTACTCAGAATCGACACCACTAATTACAGTGCTTAGTCTTTATTAGCGTCATTACAATGGGACGTGGTACTTGTTACGTATTCAATGAAATTCAAATTCTATTTCATATATAATTCTATTTAAATCTAGTATATAAATAAAATATTTTTAATCTATACATGTACTCGTAATAAAATTCTTACTGAGTTAAATCTGTATATTAAATATTTTTTGAAAAGTCTTATTGAAATAGTCATTATTATCGATGCAGGGCCGAATCTATAGTTTTTAGAATTTTTGTCTGTCCGTCTGGGAACGCATCACAAGAAACCACTGGACAGATTTTGATTAAATTTGATACGATGATAGCTGGTTATCCGGGTCAACATTTAAGATATTTTTTACTGCAGGAAAATATTTTATCTTTGAGAAATCTATACTAATCGATAAGACGTAGGGACGAACCCGAGCAGAGCGAGGTTGAATCGCTATATATAAAATAACACCATTTTGGCACGATTATTTCATCGGTAGATTTCTTGAGTCGAATATCGCAAGCTATTGCTGTATGAATATTTATATGAATCGTAACAATATTCCTTCTGTCAGTTGAAAAATACAACGTAAAAACTTCGTTTATCTTAAAAGATTGATGTTAGCATTATTTGCGATTACATTTGTTTTTCTTTTTGTATTTACTAGAAAATTGGATAACACTTAGTGCAAAATATTAAAACACAGCGTGTGTTGTCTTACTATTCCTATTAAGCAAATTAAACTATAATATAGTGTATCTAATAATATGCGTTGTTGCATCGGATAGGTAATAAATAAACTTGCTAGCTATTTATTTGTTTGTGTCTGTAAAAGATAATTGATGTAACTTATTAATAAATTATATATATATTCTGATTCAATTTATATACAATTTAATTTATATAATATTCCCATAATTTTTGTATTTATTGTAATTATATTATTATGCTTTTGTTAGTGTGTGTATAATAATATATATATATATATATATATATATATATATATATTGTGGCGGACGTGAGGAGAAAATAATAAAGCTTTAATATTAAGCGTTTATTGAAGTGCGTATTGCACTTGCGAGACCAAGCGAGAGACTGTACAAACGATACATATTCGATCTATAATCTAATGTAATATCTATACTTATATATTATGCCCGTTACAAATCATATTACCTCATGTTACAATAGGTACATATATATATATATATATATATATATATATATAATCATAAAATGAGATTACCAGTGAGTGAAAAATGAGAAAAAAACGGAGTTTCATAAAGAAAAAATTATAATAGAACATTCAAAAAATTTTTTAATGATTGCTTATTATCTTAATTAAGGAAATGAATATATTAAGTATACATTTCCATTTAATCACCACGTTTTACCAAAATACTCGTACCGAAATTCATTAAACTAAATTTACCCAAATAATGATTACTAAACACAATATTCATGTAAACATACATATATTTTCAGTTAAATTGCTTACAGCAGCCAGAATTTTCAGCAGTGTGGCTTCCAGTATGTTTTATTTGACCAAGAGCTAAGCAATTCTGTTAAAAGTTGGCAAACAAAACGGCTTAGAAACAACGTTAAAAAGGAGAGTCGTAAAGAAGGCGCTTTTCACCAACCGACTAAGATGCCTCGGGAGATACGATTCAACGTTTTCTATACAAGTTTTAATATCTTAGCTATTTTTGAGGAAAGATAGTTTATACTTTTGCTATGCTATTTGTTATAGTGCTGAGTTTTTTTAGGTTTATTTGAAATGTGGATATTTAATAATAATATGAATTATTTGGTTATGAAAAGATAAATTGATTTGTGGTTTTATAATAACTTACACCTCCTTCAGTTACAGTAGACTTTTTGAAGAAGAATAATATTCTATAAGTATTTAATAATATGAGAAAAAATAACGTGACATGCCATCCATACTTAATATTATAAATATGAAAGTGTGTTTGTTTGTTTGTTTGTTTGTTTGTTTGTTTGTTTGTTTGTTTGTTTATTTGTTTGTTTGTTTGTCCTTTTTTCACATACGACACGAAACGGAGTGACGGATTAGCGTGATTTTTTTATGGAGATAGTTGGAAGGCGGGAGAGTGAAATAGGCCATTTTTTGCCGCGGGAGATTATGTCATTCCCATTCATTCATTCGTATTTGAATAACATACTTTTCTTAAGTGATTGAAGCTTTCATTACGTACGTGTATTTAAATCGAACCCGCACTAAAAGCTACAAAATATATTTATTTCTTAGTCGTATTATATAAAGAAACTTAAGCAATCTTACTACCAACGCGACGTCGGGATAACATCCCGTCATAACACATTGTTGAAGGTGCACGACACTACACCGAAATGACCGTATGTGGTATAAATGTAAAACTTTACTGGCACTAAAATATCTCCTTACAGCACATATTTGCATGAGTTTTTGTAAAAATCTTTCAAAAGTTTAAGGTTATATATATAAATTACACATTAAATATTTTTAGAAATTCATATCCATACTAATATTATAAATATGAGAGTGTGTTTGTATGTTTGTCTTTCTTTCACGTCGAAACGGCTTGGCGGATTAGCGTGGTTTTTGTGTGGATAGTTGAAGGGATGGAGAGTGACATGGCTACATTTTACCGTGAGAGATTATCTCTTTCCAATGGGAAAACACGTTATTGTGCAAGCTTAAAAGAATATTTATGATCAGAATTACTTGAAACTTGGACGTAATGCTCTTCAATACAATTTATTAAATACGTATTTAAGCATTTTTCGAAATTCATCCCACAAGAGAGTCAAATAGCGGATGAAAGTTTGTATGAAACCTTATATTTTATGAGTTTTTTCCATTTAACGGCTTATGAGTTTTTTGTAGTCTTAGGGCGAGCGAAGCCGCCAGTTCTGTTAGTAATATTATAAATGTAAAAGTAACATCGTCTGTTGCCTTTTCACTCTTAAATCACTGAACTGATTTAGATAAAAATTTGTAACGACATTGATCAAAACCTTGAATCGGGCATAGCTTGGACCTAGACTAGGACCTAAATGCATTATATGTACAACATAAAAAAATACAGTCCCGCTTATCACGCGAGTGAACCTACAGGCAAAAACTAGTGTTATATTAATCACTTTGTGATGTACCTATGTATTTATTAGAAATAGCATTGATTTGCTTTGCATCGGCTGACACCGACTTCGAAAATAGCTGATTAGATATCAATAGTAAATGAAAACTCCCGTTTAGTTGTTATTTACTTTTAGTGTCTGGAAGTATTTTTTTTAAAATTTTCTGTTTCTTTCGGCTTAAATGAATTGAAAATATAGATTAACGGTTATGGGGCATGTTAGTTCTACACTTGTGGTCGCGGGATCGTTGTATAATTGACACGTGTATACTTGTTAAGGGGCAAAAACCTTAATTAAGGATATTAAATATCTCCAGGCTTCAGGTGTAATTTCACTGAAATCCATCGAGCTGTTACAGAGTAAGGGCCTATCCACACTATAGTGCCAATCATGGTCCGACATCGGTCTAGTAAAGTATTTTTATACAAGAAACGTTGCTGGTGTGTTACTCGACCGATAGTGTTATTACACTCATTGTTTCCTGTAGAAAAATACTTTACCAAATCGGTATCGGATTGAGAACTAATCGTGATCGTCTCTATAGTGTGTATCGGGCCTAAATAAGATATACTTAACCGGTCATTCACTTATTCACTCAACCCAATCGGAAACTTTAGCATATTTACGTTATTCGTGTGAATAACAAAGTTATTATAAAACCTTATAACGTTTTTACATAGAAATCTTATTTAAAGTTGTGAATGATTATTTTTCTTCCAATATAAATGAATCTTACAAATAGCCTAAAGAAAAAAATCTTCTTCATATATTACATTGAGGTATTCAATTTTTTTTTATATTCAAGTATTTTTTTTTTATTATTCGTACCAAATTTTAAAATTTTGTTAAAGAATCTCTTCATAAATGGACGACTCTAATCCATTTCGTAAAGTTTTCACCCTTTCCTCTCAAGTTCTTTTGTGATACTTTATGACTCCCTCCGGCTGGGTAATGATTTCCGGATAAATTCCAGCCAAACCGAAATATTTCTTAACATACTGTATAAGATGAATATATATCCTTACAACGTATGAAACCGAATTTTAGTTAATAAATAATTTGCTTATTGAATTTTGCGAAGATATTGAAACTTTCTTATTATAATTTAAAACTTTTGAACGGCAAAGAACAAGAAACACTACAATAAACATGATTTATACGGTTTTTATTATGGTCTGTTTTTCTGTAGAGTTCCCATTTGAGTTTTCATTTATTAGAAATAGGGAATTTTAACGATATAGCAAAAAAAAATTAAGCTTTTAGGTTTTCTTTATTTACAAGAGCCATGGTGCCCTTGTGTTTTGTCAAATTTCATTATTCTAGGTCAACAAAAAGATGTAAATACCATAGATGTTTTTGCGCGCGTCAAATATGTATGTATGTATATAGCCATATTATTTGTGCATTGATAAGAAGTTTGATTTTTTGCAAAGCATAGGAATAGTATTTGTTGATAGTATTTACTTACAATTTTATACCTTCTAGGTAAGTAAGAAAAAGGGTCCTAACAGACGGACAATGAAGTGATTCTTATTAGTCTTACTCTGAAAGTTATTTTAAGAATGACACCCTAAGCCAAAACATGTGTAGATAATTATTAATGCCTGACAAAATGCCTAAATAGTTCTTAAAGGTTAAATTATAAAAGTATTAGAAAACTTATTAAAAAGCTACTAACGAGCTTATAAAATATCATTGAAAAAAGTTTTCTCAGTAATATCTAATCAACTGTATCTAGATATGAAACCGATTTAATGAACGAATAACCGATGAATACCCATTCGGATGTGAATGTACTCGTATCGATACGGTTTCTGTTCACTTCAACGATTCAATGCTTTTTTTGTTTCGGTTAGAATGTTTTTTTGATTAAATAACTTGATTTTGATCATATTTGCTAGATTCATTAGAAATTTTAATATTTCGCTTATAGCTTTTACAGTTAATATAAGAGAGGGTGAGCCGCTAGTTTATACCAGCCACTTACCCTCGCTTCACTCGGGTTCGTCCCAGTTATTAGCCAACGTTAGCCATATCAATTTTAATTACTTTTTTCATGAATGTTTCTAATGTTTTAATAGTTATTCTGCTATTTGGGGCGGAGACAACAAATCAAAAACCATGAAAATCGGCCTAGCAGTTCTCGAGTTATTATAAGTGTTGTAACAAACCGACTTTGTTTAATCTGTACACCTATATAAAAGGCAAAAGTGATTGACTGATGTATCAACGCACTGGCCAAACCCTTACGGTTAGAAAATTTTTTCAAAATTCAACCCTCAAGGGAGTGAAATAGGAGATAAAAGTTTGTATGAAAGTTTTTATTCCTTGGACATATTTGCATAAAATTTCGTATGAATTGAGTACGGCAAAAATAATGAATAAGCGTTTTCTAAAATTCAACCCCTGAGAGGGTAAAATAGGGGATGAGAGTTTTTATGAAACCCACTTTTTAGAGTTTTTTTGTAGTTTAAGCGCAAGCGAAGCCGTGGGTTTTGCTAGTTACCGATAAAACCACTTGGTAAAATAACTTCATACAATATAAGTACCGATATTAACATCTTTTAAATAAAATTATAACTTCTGATTCTTACGCCGATTTATTTTTATTTCTAGTTCCTAGCGTTTTGAGCTTGCAGATATTACAAACAGACATAACTTTCACATTTATAATATTAAGTACGATTTGTTATTTGCTTTATATACATATATTTCATGAGAGTTCACCATTTGTGTGTCTTATGCCCGATTTTACCAACAACCTATAAGCTACCACCTACATATGGGATCCCTAGCTTAAAAGTCCCCTAAACTAGCCCCTAAATTAAATTACGTTTTACGATCGTCTTTAAGCCCATATTTCGAGCACCTAAATATAGGGGGCCTTTTAATATTTAGGTGACCCCTAACTGTCGGTGAAACAGAAACTGACCCCTAACAGCCCCCCAACCATGCTTAGGGGATCCCTTAAACTTAGGTGATGTTGGTGAAATCGGGCATTAATAGTGCATTACTTAAAAAACAGTTAATGAAATGCAAGTTTGTTGTAAAACATCTCATGACTAGGTAAATACTCATTAGTGACCGCACTAAATGCTATTCAATGTTAAGCTTGGCTTAAACGGTGTACTGGTTTCGAGAGTACGGAAGTTAAAGCTTGTTAGGTTTCGTATCGTTTGTAGGAGCTTTACAGCTTTACACATGTTAAGAGTTACAAACTTATAGTCATCCGTCATATTTTTAATTACAAAATGATCTGTTATACCATATATTCACCGACTTAATCAAAAAGGAGGAGGTTCTCAATTCGTCTGTATGTTTTTTTTATGTCTGTTACCTCAGAACTCCGTCATTTATTAACCGATTTAGACAATTTTTAGTCGGTGCCAGCCGATACATAGCAAAGCACCGACTTCGGAAATATTTGATTAAGCATGTACTATAGTAAATGAAAACTACAATTCAGATATTTTTTACTTGTTAGTACTTTTTTGAATCTGTTTTTTATTTTTTTGTTGAAAAGTTTTTATGTAATATGGTAGCACAGAACAATTCGTGACCAATCTCCTTCGTGTCTTCTCCATTCCATGTGACATTTGAGAAGAAATCTGTTCTCAAATGGCGTGGTTTGAGTCGATTAACAAGAAAATGGAATTGAATTGAGATAACATAATATAGGTATGTTCCTACCTAAATTATTGGCTATATGGTGCATACATTATAGTACATCCGGGAGAGTTGCCTATAATTTAAAAAAACGATCAATATTAATTATAGTCAGGGATCCCAGGTCTATTTTTACAAGTGATTAGTATCAAACTAATTTTTCGTGAGTAGCTTTATTTTTTAACTATTTCTCTTACAAAAATTCTTGATTTTATTTTACAAATTAACACCAAAATAATAATTACTTATAAGTAACATGTCTTGGTGTAAAAACTTACACACTGACATTAACTGTCAACTGACGTATTATGGACGCGTTCCGAATCACGGAAAATTAATTAATTTAATTTTTAAATTTAGTAGGCCTCTCTCCCTTATAGGAGTCTCTCCCGGACTTACCCTATATAGAATGCATTTTGGGATAGCATAATTTATGTATAAATTGTATCAAAATGAGACATTCTAACTCCTTATATGTAAGACTTTCTTAGATTTACGCGAATGTTTGAATAATATATTACATTTTTAATAAAACTATATTTTTGGATTTTGTTCCGCGGATTTATTTTGATTTTTGGTTCCCGACGTTTTGAATGCTTTACAGCAATCATGGTCACGGGAGAGATTAAGGTTTTAGATATCTCAAAGGCTGTCTTTATGTGTTGATAGTATTATATTAAATATTTAATTTCTCAACCCGCAATTAGTTGCCAAAGTTTCATCAGACTATTGTTTGAAATAAGATATAAACGTGTAGACTAAACATTTTTTATAAAATAACATCTTTATATTCAGATAACTTACATTTTAGGTTAAAACTAATTTTTATCGAAAAGAAGACAAATGTAACTGACGTTGATATCGAAAATGAAACATATATAACTAAAAGTTATGAGTACTGTGCCTTATCTTCTATAGGTACATATAATAAAATTCTGAGTCGAATCTGTACACTAAATATTTTTTGGAAAATCTTATTGAAATATTCATTATTATCGATATAGAGGCCGAATCGATAGGTTGTTATTGGGGTCAACATACTGGATACTTTTTACTGTGGGAAAATATCTTATCTCTGAGAAATCTATACTAAACGTTAAAACGTAACTAGGGACGAACCCGAGCAGAGCAGGCTGAGTCGCTAGTTCCTATATCAAGATAGATCACGTAGTGCCATTTCCATATAAAATGTTCTGAACTAGATGATGCATTGTCATCAAACTTTCAAATACTTTACACAATAACAATTTAATACTGTGTATAATATACTAAATATATTATGAAACGAATTACAAAAACAGTCTAATAAAATAAGATCAAATATTATATATTAAAACACAAAACTAAGCGAAACCGTCCGTTTTCCCAAGTATAATTTCTGGATAAATTTCAACTCGCAAGCTCGAACTTCCCGCTTTGAATGTGACACGTTTCAAAATTCCAAAATGGTTATTTTAAAGTTGGAAATATTAAAATAAAGAGGAAATTAAATAGCTATCGCTGAAGAATTCCAATATCTGTTCTGTTAGTTCGAATATGCGAAAGTTTCAGTTTGAAACACCATCTAGGTAGGTTTTTGAAATCTATAGGCAAGTAATAAGCTGCTCAATTGATATAGCAATATGATAAAAGTTTTGTCTGTAAGAATTTATATTCATTAATTCGATCAGATAGACTTAAAAATTTTAATATTAAAATATCCAACGTAATAATAATTAAGTAAGACTATCTTAACAGAAAAACTCAGTAGGTAATTAAAGTTGGTCCGACCCGGGATTCGAACCTAGGACCTCCGAAACGACACGCTAACCAATAGACCACCGAGGCAGTTATCCAGCATACTTATTCATACTTAAACGCATGTGTTTTTATTTTGTTTATATTAATTGCGCAGTAAATTAACAGAAATATCGCATTAGACGCGTAAACCGTGTAGCCGAAGTACTGGATTTTCTAAAGTCAGTGAAAGCAAAAGTTAAAAAAAATTATACTAACTTCTATACAAGTAAATAAGCTCCATTAAAATAAATTTAGTCATCCTCAATTGATGCACAGTGAAAAAGACAAAAATGCTTCATCTCTTACATTCCAAGCTGTATATTTAGGATATATATATATATATATATATATATATATATATATATATATATATATATATATATATATATATATATATATTTGTATATCCTAAATTTACAGCGTTGACATAATTATCCATTTTATATTACCTATATAGACTAGATTTAACAATTTTCCTTTTTATTAAAATCTATGAAGATTTAAAGTTACTACCGGAATACTAAATAAAAGTTTGTTTTTTTGTCAAATTACATTAAAATTTGGTTTCCCTTTTAATTTTATTATATTTAAGTGACGAAAGTCCATTAAACGGCTTTAGTTTGAAGATGAATGAAAGCAAGCACTTATTCGAGACTTAAAAATTCTCAAAGAGCAGAAACTCGCAGAGGTATCACAAAGATCGCTTAAGTTCGGGCGAACGTTCATTGTTATGCAAATTTATACAGTCTGCAAAAGTGGAACTACACAAATAATGTTTAGTTATAGAACTAACAATCTGTAATGAAAGCTTTAAGGAATTTCATGCACCTGCAACGTTTGGGTAAAGTGAGTATTTTAATCGTTCCTTAAGAAACATGGTTCAAAGTCTTGATTTCAAACAAACTTTTAAACTTTTTAAGAGCTAAGTTTACTGCATTCCACTCAAATTTCAAAAATTGTTGGTGAAAGCGTACAAAGTTAAATAATTTTAGTATGAAAAAGTTGTGATTTTTACTCATAATAACTGAAATATGTGTTTGAAGAAAATATTACAGTTAAATTATTAGATTTTAGATTTTTTCATTTAAGATAAGCTGAACTGTTGAATGTGAAACTTGTAAATAATATAGTTTGAATCAGTCGCAAATAACTTGCTACTATTCTTCGTTATCTCTGGCTAGAATTAAATGAAATACATAAAGACAAACCTATAAAAAATAAACAAAATATTTTTGCGCGTATTAGCCTCATCTTACTCTATTAATGAGACTTATTTTTTTTGGCGTTAATGATTGTAATGCTATATAAGTACTCAAGTGGTTATTATAATTTTAAGTTTTTTCGATATATAATAATTGTTCTAAAGAAATATATAAACATAAATTAGTTATAAAAAAATATGAGTACGTATAACCGTTACGCGCGGTTGATGTAAAACTTCTTTGGTAAATATCGCAGTTAAATTAAAACAAAACAATAAATATATTTATAGAATATCATATACTTACGAAAAAAATATAATATTATACACTTGTCCGACAATAACAACGGTTACCATGGGAACATGGCAATGTATTCTATTTCATTCTCTCGCTGACTTAATTCTGTATAATTATGTGTTTGTCTCTTTTTAGTGTCGCATTACTGTTTCATCGAGTTTTAAATCACAACGATTCTAAAGAAGTTTTACTTCAATAAAAAAAAATACATATTATCACATCGTTTTTTCTCTTTTAAATTATCTGTTAGATCGTTATTAATTATTTAGAAAAACAAACTCATGACAACAACGAAGAAAAAATTTCTAGAAGTTGCGTGATGTGCCTTCGAATTACCTGAAATAGCTTTCCGAGCTTCATATAAATTTCATAAACTTGGAGAACAATGGACTGGCCAGCAAGGCGCGTTTGAATTTTAGAAGAAAACAACCGGAAATCACAATAATTTGATAAAAAGAAAAAGATGAATTAGATCTAAATGCTTAATGGAGCAGCCAATTTGGTCTTCGCAATATCTACAAATGTGAGAATTCATCCCGAATACTGAAAATATTGCCGTAATTTCCATTTTATCGCGTTTAGCTTGAAACTTTTTCTTACACTTATACACATATTTTAAGTGCTTTCTCGCACTTATTTCACAACTTTATAAAATAGTAAAAAAACTTAACAGTACAGTTATTTCTTTATGAAATAATCGTAACGACTCTACCATCGAGTCTATATAAGTATAGACTAGATAGATAAGTTGCTCTTTTGCTGCATAAAAGGAAACAGTATAATAACAAATTATCATTTGTTTTTATGTTGTTTTCTTTATATTTCATTAGACTTAATGAATAGTGCTCAATTTGCTTCTTTCTATCTGATATATATGTATACTTGAAAATATGATCTCTGCAGCAGGCTTGTTTTAGTCGAAAAATTGTAATAATTAAAAATTGTAATATTACCCTATTCTATGTATATCTGTCTGTAATAAGTATATAACATCTTTGAGACGTCTAAAACCTTAGTCTCTCCCGTGACCATGATTTCTGTAAAGCATTTGGAGCGTCGGAAACCAAAAATCAAAATAAATCCGCGAAATAATCCGAAAAGATAGTTTTATTTAAAATGTCAAATATTAAAAAAAAGCAGATAAATGTAAACAGTTTTAATTAACAAATTTTAATTTAAGATCTAACAATTAATTTGAATATACAAAAATAACAACTGTTTGTTTAGAGTTTTAAGTTTTCACTTCTGTCGGCTGTCCTCATGACTGCTTTTTAAATTCTTAATACATTCCATCGCAGTTCCCGGTGCAGTCATCAATCTCGTTCGCACATGTTTATAGCGAGCACTTCACACACTTACCTAATATCAACTAACATCTAGCAAATATATCATGCTAGAAACCAAGATATGTGCAAGTTGATATTTATGACAAATTTGTAGAGCGATAAAACACGGGCCTTTACAAAATATTATTTTGAAGTCAATTTCTTACAAAATAATATAAGTTAAATATATATAAAGATTCATACGGGGAATAATGTATATAATATAATAATTTAATATTTTTTTAATAATAAATAATTATTTTCTTTGGTTTTATTTATATGAATTTTATTATATATACATATAATAAAATTCGCAGTCGAATCTGTACATTAAATATTTTTTTGGAAAATCTTGACGAAGGAATTCAAATAGTTTTATATATACAGAGGTCGCATCTATAGTTTTTAGGATGTTTGTCTGTCTCTCTGTATGTCTGAAATCCTAAAAATTAAATAGGGAACCAAAAATAATATTGATAATATTGAATATATGTTTAGTTGAGATTTCATTTTTACATCATATATTAGGACTGTATTTTTAACAGAATTTCAAAAAGGAGGAGGTTCTCAATTCGTTGGAATCTTTTTTGTTATCTAGTTTATTTAGAAATTTCATTAAATTGGATATATTAACAACATTTTCCACAATTTTTCAGTTTAAATTCGTTCACCACCATGAAAATAATTAGAAAGCTCAAACAATATATAATAAAACAAAATTCTACTTACTACGAGTATTTGGGTACAGAGAACTCTCAGAGGTAAAACTTAAGATCAAATACCCCTAGTCTGAAGTCACAACGCCTAGACTTGACAGGCGTCTTTATGATAATGTGTTGGTAGACATTCTCTTGAGATTCATTGAGTATTTGAATTATAGCGAGATAACTTAATGTTTGTCATCCAATTAACTAACATAATATTTTCTATTGCAAAATTTTATAATTTTGCTTTTTCTAACATTTCAATGTTAGGAAAAGTTAAAATATTTATAAATAAATATATATAAGTTTTACTAAAATTAATGGCCTTTAAACTTAGCTTCATATCAACCGATATTAATTTTTAAAAGCAGGCAATCTTCCAGATAATATATCGTGATAATATTTAAAAGTTTTACGACTCAGTCGGGATGTTGCTCGTTAGAATTCGGAAAATTACGCCAAAATTAATTTAACTATTCCGTGATGAATTTCGATATGACATAAATTTCAAGATAAACTATAGTTTTAGCATTTGTTTCATTCTACCTTTAGATCTCATAGCACTACTTTCATAGTGATATTATTTCAAAAAACATGCAGACGAACAAAGAACCTCCATTTTTTAAAAGTCGGTTAAAAGTAATTACTATTTGAATGATGTGACATGTCTATGTCATAACATAGAGAGTATGCTTCTCCTTTAAGGATCCTGCTGTCTGTATACGTCATGCTTGCAATTTTTTATCATATTTTATTTAAGATGGTAAAAACTTGAAGATACCTACTATAAAATAGAGTAACTGAAATTCGTTCACTTTAAAGACATTGTGATCTACAAAAAATAAATTAACAGACGATTTTTTTTTAATTAATTTTTAGTGTAGACGTAATAATCAGGTAATTTGTAAGAACAAAGTTTTTTAATAACATAAATTGTTTAATCGAATAACAATTTATTTAAAGAAAAATATTTATTGTTGATTTTTTTAAAAACCGCTCGACCGATTTCGATAAAATTTATATGGGACCACCTGGGAAGTATACCCTTAGAACAAAAAAAATTCCAAATCGGTTCAGGCGTCTTCGAGTAATCGATGAACATACATAAAAAAAAAGATTCCGACGAATTGAGAACCTCCTCCTTTTTGGAATTTAGGTATTTTCTTCTTTTAATGTTAACCTTTTAAGCTTTTACTACTATTGATTTAATATTATACAGATTTTGATTTTTTTAAAGCTCTCTATAGCTACTAAATTAAAAAAAAGTAAATGGGTTGTGGAGAAAAAGATACTGAATTATTTTATCTTTGCCAATTTATATATTGATGTTTAATTTTGTAATATTAAGAAAAAAATATACATGTAACGATATATCTAGCCTACTTTTTGTGACAAAATATTTCAAGTTACTGGAACAAACACAAAGGAACTCGATGCCCTTTGCGTGTCGGTACATCAAATTACCTACGATCTTTTCCATAAAATTAGGTCCTTCTAGACAATCTTCAGAAACCTCACATATTAAGTTTGAATTGTATATAACTGTATCAGACTATTCTTTCAGTAAAAAAAAAACAAAATTACAAAATGTATGTATGTATATATTTTTTATAAATAGTGTTCGCCTAGCGGTCGAAATTCGATTATAATCATTATTGAAATTTGAGGAAAACATACATATATGCATTAGAATTTACATATCTATATAAAAAAACCTGTTTAACTTTCATTTTCAACTTTTTTTATTTTTTGGATTTTTTTCTTTATTTGTACTGTACTGCTTTTTGCCAAATTTCGTGATTGTAGATCAACGGGAACTACCATATACGTTTTTGACCAAAAACGTATAGGGTACTTCCGGTTGACCTAGAATTGTCAATTTTGGTTAAAAGCAAGGTCTTGCGGTACAAGTAAAGGTAAAATTCCGAATATAAAAAAAGTTGAAAATTAAGGTCAATTTTGATTCTTCTTCTTCTGGAAGAATCTTGATTTTTATGCACCTAATAGGGACTATAGACCTCAGTATCGGTGTTGACATACGGACAGACGGACAAGAGAGTAATCTTATAAGATTCCTTTTTTTACGATTCCTTTTTTACCTTTTGAGGTACGGAACCCTAAAAACGAACTACTTCAATTTTTTTTAATTAAAGTTCAACATCAAGTTTTTTTTAATTAAAATTTAATAAAAGTTCGATTTTTTACAAATTTGTACGGAACCTTCGGTGGGCGAGTCCGACTCGCACTTGTCCATAATTTTTTTATAGGTAATAGGTACTAAAGCTCGTCAATAGTAACTAAACAAAAAAAAAAAGAAAATCGGTTGACAAACACAGGTGAAAAAGATACTGAACTCTTTTGTCCTTGCCTATTTACTTTATATAATATGTAGATACATAATATGTAGATTATAATATGTAGATATATTTCAGCGGATTTTTCTCCCATATTTTGTTTTAATTCAGCTATAGATTTTGACCAAAGCTTTTACTCGTAGAAATTAAATCAAACAAGTTTCGATAGAAAGCAAAAATACAATATGTAATTAATTCGTGAGTGAAGTAAATAGGTAGTAGATTCGACACGGACTGACTACAATGGCATTTAATTTAAACTAGCGGCTCACCCTCCCTTCAATCAAAAATCATGGAAATCGGTCCAGCAGTTCTCGAGTTATAAGTGTTCTAACAAAAGCGACTTTGTTTTATGTGTATATGTATAGATATAAATTGTAAAATTGACGATTCAACAGTGCTTGTAAAAGTCTATTTGAATAAAGTACCTATTTGATTTGCATAACTATTACTAACATAATCATTTCTTTCGTTGATAGGATGATTTATTAGAAATCAAAAAATATTATTTATGTGTAGTTCTTAAGTTTTACTTTCTAATACAGTTAATACAAAATAAAACAACAACAAGTTTATCATACGACTAAAAATGGAATATCAAAGAGGATATATCATAAGCGGAATTTGAACAAGTCAATACTGATCTTTCATATATCGGTTCAATGAACGTAAAGCTTATAGTAAGTAAACCTTTGTAGATTTTGCTTTAGATCGTGCTGAATATTTACCATTTACAAATGAAAATATTTCATTTTTACTAACTATAACTAGATTCTACACGCATGTTATGATGGTAAAAATTTATACTATCATTATAAAGAGACAGAGTTCGTTTGTTTGACTGTTTGTTTGAACGCGCTAATCTCAGAAACAACTAATCCGATTTGAAAGTTTCTGTTTGCATTAAATTTCATTGAGAAAGGCTATATATATCATCGTGCATCATATATATATATATATCTATGCAAGGGAGCAGAGTAAACGCGAAGTTTAAACGCGTGCGAAGCTACGGTTACGAGTAGTATAAATATATAGCTAATGTTGCGTAGAAATACTGAAACTTTCTTTTTCAAAGTTTTTTTGTAATAGCGCATTAGTTCAAAAAAAATGGAGAACCAAACACAAGAGTATCTCAAAAATAGCTAAAATTAAAAACTTAAAATCCCGCTTCAAATATACTAGTACACACTATCATCGAACTCATTAAAAAATTAGCTCCATTCCAATAGTTTTACTACCAGCTACTAGCACTAAGCTATACCAAAATGTTAAATATTCTTTGTGAAATGGGTCTGGAGAAAACAGAAGTAAAGATTTTCGATTCAGACATCACAAATGTAAATAAATAATTTAAAGAACAGAAAGAAACAGATATTGTATATAATACGTAGAAACTTTTGGGAGCCTTTAAAAATTTACGCTACCACAAGACCGGAGAGGACACGTTAGCTCTAACTGAATTTAAAACTTTATTTGTCCACGCCACCTACATTTATAGTCACAAACAGCGCTATAACTTAGCATTGTCTAGAGAATTTATCGCAAACTTGGAAAAACACAATTACTATTCATAGCCATTTTAACTTTACTCATATTGTAATAATTTAAGTTTTTTCATAATAAAATACCATAAGGAATACGCTTTTAATCTAAAAATATAGTGTTTTTGTTATCAAAATAAAAAAATAATTCGTTATTCATAGGTTTTTCTCAAGCTTCAATCAGGCTAAAATAAATATAAGTACATATAAATTAACGAATATTCGAGTTTTAGCGAAGTAAATAGTGCTGACTGTAATAACACAATGACCCCATGAGGATATTTTTAACACCAAATAATGCTTGCCACAACCCCGCCTTATGTTAGATGCAGATGTAGCCATGAATGTGGTAAAGAACGTTAGCTTCGTAAAAGCCTATTTGCTCTTGTCTTGAGAATGCCAGTGAGTCAAAAATACCGATGTGTTCAGAATATTCTAGTTCCTTGCTGTATTTCAACTGAACTGCGGATTTGTCCTAATGAATGAAAACCTGTCTTGCATCTGGTATCTGATGATGTTTGGCATGAAAAAATTCGTTTGATTACAACTAAACCGGAGTTATATGTTTCTTATTATATAGTATTTACTGATTCAGTTGTCTACTGGCTAGTATGTTTGGCTGTAGATCCGGAAGTCCTGGGTTCGAGTCCCAGGTCCGGCGAAGTTTCACGACTGAGTTTTTCTGTTAAAATATTTTCAATAGGTGCCCGGAGCCGTTGAGTAAAGCCGTTGATCATGCTCTCTCTCAACTCTCACCGGTCGTGTCGAAATGTCGTCCTATCGGACTTTGAGAGTACTTGTAAAACGGAATAGAGTGTGCACTATAATATCTTCTGGGACACCTTAGTGCGATTCGCCGCCATAGCCGAAATCGTTCAGGAGAACATCATTATGAACTAGCTCGCGCCATGAGTGTGGCTGAATGAAAATTCAAAATGTCCTACTAAATAATCTAATAACGGTACTAACGGACACCTCCAGTTCTGCGGCCACATATTTTCTAGCCACTAGACCACCGAGGCATTTAGGTAATTACATACTACATATGAATTCATTAAACAATTTAGCAGTATTAAGCTTTTTAGCTAAAAAGGCAATGTTAACTTTATTTTGGATGATTTCATTTCGCTAAAGCCCAAAATACTAATCGACCGTCATATACAACTTTTCTAATAAAGTAACGTTTCACTTAATTCGCTTGATTAAATGAAATAAAAAATAGCCAATCTCCGGACCATAAATTAGTATTTATGTTTTAACTTCTTAGTAATAGTTTTTTGCGTAAAAGAAAAATATTACGTTTTCTCATTTTTCTTGGATTTTGTTTGTTATATACCTACTCAATAAATAATTTCTTAATATTTTTTTATATTTACGCGAATATTTGACATTTGAATTGAACCTACTTTTTCGGATTCTGTCGTGATTTTATTTTGATTTTCTGTTTGAGGTAGTAAACATCGTCTTTAGATACTACTAGCATTGTCCGCGGCTCCGCCCGCGTTCAGATGACCAAAAACCAAATTCTTAGGTTTTACATATTAGTATACTCTTACATTGCAGTTTTTGTATTTTATCTTAAAAATGAGATATTTTCCCGCTGTAAAAAGTATCCTATATGATGACCCGGATAACCAGCTATTACCATACTAGATTTCATCAAAATCGCTCCAGTGGTTTTTCTGTGATGCGGTAACAGATAGGCAGACAGACAGACAATTTTTTTTTAAACTATGGATTCGGCCTCTCTATCGATAATAATGTTTATTTCAATAAGATTTACCAAAAAATATTTAATGTACAGATTCGGCTCAGTTACAATTTTATTATATGTATAGATAGATGACTTGAAATGTCAAAAATTTTAATCTCACCCGTAACGATGTTGGCTTACATTCGAAACATCAGTAACAAAAAAAAATATAAATAAACCCGCCACAGATAATCAAAATAAATAATTCTCTTTGGCGAAACGTATTGAGAAAACCTCAATTTCAATAATTGTTACGAAAGTTTATAAATATAAAGCACAATAACAATTCACTGCACTTTTAACTTTACACGTACGTCATAATGTGTAGTGAAATATTCATACATGCAGGAACTAGGCACGAACTTCTCTAAAGTAACTGGCAATTTGTACTGGGAATTTGAATTAATACCCGTATCAGCTGTAGTATAATTGCTAGTGCTGTAACAAATATGTTAAGCAAACTGTTTTTAGCTCCCAAAGTTTGTATGCGATAACTATTGTTTTATGATACAATGTTACGTTTTAGCGCTAAAGGTTAATTGGTAAATGTTTTGTTTTTATTATTTTTACTATTTAATATTACTACGAAAGGCATATATGTAAGAATATCTTTTTTAAAGTTGAGAAATAGCATATGACATTAGGATTATGCGGAGACTTACCAGCTAGAAAATCCACCCAAAACCCAACAGAATCTTCTCCTTATTATGAGTGTCGCAGGATCGCTTAGTACACACTTCCATGAAGCCCCAACCAGATCCCCTCCCATGCAATAAAACTAGCTGCCCCCTGACTATGTACCCATGGTATGTACTTCGGCTAGATTATAGTTGGGATTCAACGTATTTTTTTTAAATTTCCTCTAATCCTAAACAAACAACAATCAAAGTGTCGTCCTCATCCCCGACAGAGTCATCAATCTCCCCGAAGCTCCTCCACTACCACGACAATTTGAAAACATATTTGGGGAGGAGATAAGAAAGAGAAACGTAACTGACTGAATAAAAACTTACAGTTATATTGTTTAGCCTATGGATATGTTTGGGCATACAATTTTTGAGTCAATGAAGCACTCTTCCTAGGAGTTTTTTTTTAAATGACGGAAGAAAAGTGGAATACTTTGTGTGATAAATATGTTTAAAGATGTTTTTTTTCCACTAGCATTGCTGGCATTAGCTACATCAGGTACAGAATTAGATCTCTGTCGTAGTATCATAGCGAGACTGCCACTGACATTACAACAATGACTATAGAAAACAGAAATAATAATAATAATACACTTCTAAGTATTTGATATTGCTAATAATGTTGAGAATTTAATATCTTTATGAACTATAATTGAAAATGTAACAAGATACTGTTGATGGTCAATGTCTTCAAACGTCTTTCAACTACTATAGGGGAATAGGTTTGTTTTATTAATACCTGTTTCTACCTACAACTTTGCAGCCAAATTATCGATATACTAAGCTAATAAGATCGTAGACAAATCCATAACATTTTTACACATCGTTCTGCTCACAGAACAATATTGGCTATGACAAATTTTCCAAAATCGTTTTATCGTATAACTGGATTTGTCACAATAAATGTATTATTACTACATATGTTTTTTTAGAAATAACTAGCGTCTTCTCGCGGCTTTACTCGTGTGGTTTATTTATGTACTAGCATTGTCCGCGGCTCCACCCGTTTTCAAATGACCGAAAACCAAATTCTTAGGTTTTACATATTAGTATACTCTGCCATTGCAGTTTTTGTATTTTTTCTCAGAAATGAGACATTTTCCCGCGGTAAAAAGAATCCTATATGTTGACCCGGATAACCAGCTCGGCTTAGTAACAATTTATTTATATGTACTATAGATAATTGCCTCGCTATTAAGTTTCATGTTTTCCCTTTTTTACTCTTAGGATGATCCCTAGATGATTTAGAAATATTTATTGTTTTTGAAATATCTATTCAATTTTAAACACCATGTTATTTTTTAGCTATGTAGCTTTTAAGTTAAAAAAGTTATGAAAACTATGCAAAATTTTCAAATGGCTGTCCTGAAAATCTTGTCTAATGCAATATTCGGCTTGGTTTTACGGTGTGAAGTATCTCTTGAATATCTCTTGAAAATATGTTATAATTATTGGCGATACTTCTATTTCTAAAAAATCTTCATTAGAGAAAAAATAACTTTAAAAGAGGCGATATGTGATTAGACCTAGAATCTACATATATAAAATTCAAATCTTGAGCTGTCTTTATAGTAAAGTTTTTAATATACAGTGCCATAAAAAGCTTATAAAAGTTTAAGCGTCTGTCCTACCGCCATTCAATTCGATTAGGGCAGAGGGCTGTGTCATTGAATTTTATGAGCTTAGCTTTCGTAATAGAGTTTATTTCACAATCTACTGCTTACTTAATGTACCTATTTTCTTCTTACAAATTGTTTATGATATTTGTATTAAGCCTCATTCAAATATGTATGTATGTATTCATGTATTCAAAGTAAATAAATATAATAAAAATAAAAGTAGCAGACAAGTGAACGCAATTTTTTATAATAATACAATTTATTGCAGTAATTTTCGCGTTTTTCCATGTTTTACTTTTTTTTAACGTTGAGAAATGCATTTACGCACGAGGTATGGGACTCACCGGCAAAGCCAGTAGGTACTACCCACTAAAACCCAACAAAACCTTCCCCCGTCTTAATGGGGCGTCGCAGGATCCCTTACGTGAATGCGTACTACGACGCCCCGACGGCAGGTCTGCCGAAGCAGACCACCACAACCATGGGATTGCTCCAAGGTCCACTCTGCTATCAGAGAAGTACCAGGAGCAACCCGCATGGTACACCGCCCACCGAAGAGGGCCACCTCTCACCACCCACCGAAGTGGGCCACCTCCCTGTGCGTTTCTTACCCGGTTGGGTTGCCGGGCACTACTGAGCCCCCCCCCCACCACGACAAGGTGAACGCACGTTGGGGGGGTTCCATGTTTTACCTACCATAACCCCTATGAATTCGTTTAATTCCTCTAAAATTAAAATTCTTACAATTCTCTAACTGGAGCTTTACTGAAGATAATATTTTTAAAAGATATATCACATGTAAGCAGTTATATTTTTTTTGTTGGTCTAATATTACACAATTTTAAACTAAAATTTTAGACTAAAATAAAAAAAAACATTTGGATGACTATAGAAAAATATATAGTAATAGCTATATACATCTATAACAATATTATATAAAACTGAAGAGTTCATCTTTTATTTGTATGAAGTAATTAATCTTTGAAACTACCAGTTCTATTTTAAATATTATTTTTTGTATGGCGCAGAGTATACACAAACAAACTACACACGCGGAACTGCGGGTAAAAGTCATTTATTTATAAAATACGTCCATTTATAACTTTATATTATTATCATGAACTCATAATTTCCGCTGCTATGGTTTAGCAGACCATGAACACTGCTGGTAGGCTAAAATCACGCCAGCAACATTTAATACGGAAAATTCTTTATTCAATGGAAAATCGGTAATTGAAATTATACTGTTATAAGCTTTGTTCTGAGGATATTATTATTTATACTAGCATTGCCCGCGGCCCCGCTCGCGTACAGATTACCAAAAACCAAATTCTTAGGTTTTACATATTAGTATACTCTTACAATGCAGTTTTTGTATTTCTTTTCTCAGAAATGAAATATTATCCTGCGGTAAAAAGTGACCTTCCAGTGGTTTTTCCGTGATGCGGTAACAGACAGACAAATATTCCAAAAACTATAGATTCGGTCTCTATATCAATAATAGTGTCTATATCAATAAGATTTTCCAAAAAATATTTAATGTACAGACTCGGCTTAGTTACAATTTTATTATATGTATAGATATAATGTTTTTTACCCTTGACGCCCCTATGACATAAACCAAAGCTAGTGTTTGAACAATAATAATTATTGTCCATAAGTGTAATGTCGTACACTGAAAGTACCTAGTACGGGTAGTAAATGGGGATGTGTGTGAGTCACACATAGAAATAAATACAATGATACATTCACCAAGCAGAAATCGAACACGAGACATTTTCCCCTTTAGGATTTGCTCGTCCTGTAAAGCACGCTGTATCCAAAAGGGTTGTCAAACACTTCACTCATCACAATCTTCATCAAGTAGGCACTTCGTACAGAAATAGCTCTTAATAAAATGGAAATTCTGAAATTTTAATAAAAATTCAAAAACAATAAGCTTTCATTATTAAAAAGGGCAAAATCGAAGATCAACAAGTTTTGAAACTGCCCTCAATAAATACGGTAACAATTAAAAAGGCGCACCTCTTCATAAAAGAACTCTAACTAATTAAAAAAAAAACTTGTTACGAAAAGAAAAACTGGGACGGCAAAGTTGGTGAATTAATTTAATAAAATTCAAGTTTTTTGTCAATGCTATTTTTCTTTTAAATACCTTTTCAAAGTTTATCGGTGAAATATTTAATTGCTATTCTAAAAGTTCAATATCTTCGTTTGAAAGTCAGACTAAGGATATATATACGATATTAGGCAGTGGTAGCCCAGTGGTAACGCGCTCGCTTGAGAAACCGAGTGAAGCGGGTTCAAATCCCGGGTCTCGCACCTCTGATATTTTCATGTGCGAATCATTTCTAACATGATTACCACTTGCCTTACGGTGAAGGAAAACATCGTGAGGAAATCTGCATGTCTGAGAGAACTTAGCAAGTTTTCTAAAGACATGTGAAGTCCGCCAACCCGCACTTGGCCAGCGTGGTGGACTATGGCCTGATTCCCCTCGTACTGAAGGGAGGCCCGTGCCCAGCAGTGGGACGATAAAAAGGGCTGAATACACTAAGGATATAGATAGAGAGTTATAGAACTAAACATGAACCCAAATAAAAATGTTTTAAAATAATATTATATAATGTTTTTTTATTCCGTATTATTATTTAATAACTGCCTCGGTGGTGTAGTGGCTAGCATGTACGGCTGCACATCGGAGGTCCTGGGTTCAAGTCCCGGGTCGGGCCAAATTTAGTTATTGAGTCTCTCTGTATAGTAAGCCTCAGTAACAGCCTGGAGTTGGGAAGTTGGCGGTGTTTCACCCCCGTGCCTCGGAGAGCACGTAAAGCCGTCGGTCCTGCGCCTTAACTCTCACTGGTCGTGTCGAGTGGTCGTCCCACCGGAGTATGAGAGTGACAGGAATAGAGAGTGCACTTGTGTCTGCGCGTACACTTGTGCACTATAATATCTCCTGCACAGCTGGCTAGTCTCAATAAGATTGGCCGCCGTGGCCGGAATCGGTCAGGAGAACATCATTATTTAATACTAGCGGCTCACCCTCGCTTTGCTCGGGTTCATCGCTAGGTACGTTTTAAATAGATATAAATAGTTATTAGACAGCGTTAGCCATATATATTTTTTTTCGTTAATTTTTCATTGTCTCTATTTATTAAAACCTTCCGTTGACCTTAAGGAACATACGACAAAAAAATTGCCGAATTGGTCTAGCCATTCTTGAGTTATGCGCTTACCAACATTCATTTTTATTTATATAAAAAGATTATAAACGTGAAAGTATGTGAGTATGGATGCTTGTGACTCTTTCACGCTAGAACGGCTGAGCAGATCTGGATGAAATTTGGCACAGAGATAGATTATAGTCTGGAATAGTACATAGGCTATTTATCCTGGAAAAATGTACGGTTCCTGTGGGATAGGTTTGTTATTGTTTTAGAGCAGCCAGTAGTAAATAAGTAGCCATATATATACTGAGTTAATAAAGGTATTAATATATTCAAAATATTATATTAATAATTTTAAAACATGAAAGAATCTTCACGATTTCGAACTTTCATAGAATTTCGTCTATTGACGTATATCTATCTCTCTTTATGCTATAGTAATTCTTTCCTATAAGTACTAGTTTGCTTTAATTTATCTACAATCACCAAAAATAAAATGCTGGAGGAAATGGTAATTTTCATCTTATTTTCTTATGTTAACTTAAATAACAATCAATAATAATTTAATACCCTTAATGTCCTGTTTCTGGATACGAACGTCCTCTATACAGAAGCCAGCTTTTTTTACTGGAACATTTGCAATAAAATAACTATTTTGCGCATAGAGGTCAAGTACGAAGGCAACATATTTTGCAAACAGCGATATACATATAAAAGCGAGCTATGGCTCCATGGGTGGATAACATTAAAAATGGCTTAGCACTGCCCGACAAAATATAGCCAACAATTTGGGTCACGAGAAAAATTCAAAAGTATTTTGGTAAACAAATATATCTTTCAGAGCAGACTATATTTTATGCTATCTATAACTAAACAAAACAAATTATTTTGTCAAGGCTGTCTATATGTACAGAGTATAATATTATTATACTACTAGCAGAACCTGCGGCTACACAAAAACCTATTCTCATACCTACCAAATATACAAAAAAATATATTATTAAAATCGGTCGAGCCGTTTCAGAAGAGTGCGATAGTTAAACACCGTGACACGAGATTTTTATATATTAGATAATCACATATTTCTACTATTAGTTAAAGTAGACTGATTTAAAAACATTTTAAAAATATTCATTTACTTAACACACAAAAACAAATCTATTCCACGGGAATCGTATAACTTTCCGGGATAATAAGTAGGCTATGTATTCTTTTGATATATGACCTATAATTTTTTAAAGTTTCATTAAAATCCATTCAGTAGTTTTTGCATAAAAGAGTAACAAACATCCGTACATCTATACATCCTCATAAACTTTCGCATAATATAAGTGGGATTCGGATTGATTTGTATGAAATGTATATGATTAAAATGAATAAAGAATGTGATGACGGGTTTAATATAAATGAAAAAATTGAACGCGTGTAACTTTTAGGTACGCGCGGTTGAAGTAAAACTTCATTGGTGCTATGGCAGATATCGCAATAATTTTTATAAAATTATTAATAAAAAACGTTAGTGTGTACTTAAGAACGCACGTAAGAAGTTATACTTCTTTGGCGTAACAGAACAAAAATAGCTAAAGATTTCATCACGTATGTCACAACTCTCTGTTTGTAAAAGGAAGGATAAATTTTAATAAAAATAATTAAATAACGCATATTAGGCATATTATAATTATATATTTATAGAATATCATTTAAGGAAAGAATGTAATATTACATACCATTTGTCAGACAATAGCAACGGTTACCATGGCAACAAACGTTCGCCTCGCCCGATCACACTTTTCGTAACGTTCTCGTTACGTATTCACTAGCTTACTCCCCAAGTTAAGCGTGTGTAAAGAAGTTTTATTACAAAAAAAATCTACTAAAATTGTAGGTCAAATTATTGCATATAGGAGTCAAAGCAATAAAAAAAAGTTATAAAAAAGTATCTTTCTAAAGAATCAGGAATTCATATTCTTTCTTCTTAGATGATTGTGCTCTAACAATAACAGCGATCGATTGTCCGTCCAGGTGATTAATTTGCCTTTGTACTCTTTGTACGGTTACACAATGAAAGTCTTCAAAACTGTATTGACTTTTAGTCTTTGAGGCCTTCTTTTGTGGTACTAACGAGGTTCCTACCTCCGACAATATCGCACGAGTTTGAACTGAAATTTTGTCTCGATTTCCAATACGTCTTGCTTTCATTACCATCACCACTTGGGCTAGTTCCATCGAGTTCTCAATTTTGTTACTTTTTCTTCAATATTTGCAATATTTTTTAGGAAATATAAAGAATTGTTAATATTTCAGGCTATTAATTTATTATTACTGAGATAAAATATAGGGTGTTATTTTCGACCAAGAAACATTAAAATCGGTTCAGTAGTTTCAGAGTTTATCGATTATAAACAAATAAATAAATCATTTCCTATGTATAATAATTTTTTAGGTGTTAAGTAAATATTTGATCTTTCAGGTTTTCTCGGATTTAGGTATGTTGATTTTTAGTTCTTGACGTTTGGAATGCTTTTGTTTTCTTGTTTATAATATTACTAGCAGAACCTGAAGAGAAAAAAAATCAAAAAAGGTAGATTTCATACAAACTTTCATACTTATATAATAATAATTATATTATTATGGAACAAATAATAATTATATAATGAATACATATAATATTATACTAAATTATGGAACGCGATAATTTAAAAAGTTAAAAACTTTCATCCTAAATTAAAGAAAAATGCTAATACACGTATTTATTTAATTGTATTGAAGAGCATTAATACCAAGTTTCAAGTAATGAAATAATCTTCCAAGCCAAAAAAAATAGCTTACGTTACTCTCGAGCTCTTGAACTATCTCCACACAAAAAATCACGCCAGTCTGTCACTTCCTTTCGACGTGAAAAAGGACAGACAAACAAACAAACACATTTTCACATTTATAATATTAGGTATGGATACGGATTAAAGCATATAAAAAAATATTACATGATATTATTATATATAAAGATGATATTATTATATATTATATATAAAGATAAATATTGTTTCATAAATTGTAATACAACAAAAGCTTGAATTAACTTGTGCTTTGAAATATTATGAAAGTTATGAAGGAAAGTTCAAAAATTAAGATTATAAATTCAGCCGCGGCTTGGTAATGGTCTAAGTCCTCAATCATTGGCATCTGTTGAACATTATGCCTAAATTGTAAATTGTGATTGCGCGATGTAAACAGAAAATATTGCTAACGGTTCGCGAGAAATTATAAAGTTTTAATTTAATATTATCCAGTTCAGCGGCCGCTCCACGCTACTTTCTTGGAGGACTCCTTTAACTTCCTAGATTCAATTTTGACTGCCAAAACATTCAGTTTTTGTTGTAAACAAAAACTTTTATTAAAATCCAGAATAAGTATTTCTTTGTGTTGTATTTTTTTTAATAAATGATACATTCTTTTATATTACACCACTAAATACTGATGTAGCGTAGTGTGACGTGTCAAGTCCATATGATAGTGCCTACTTTGAAGAAAATCACGTCTTCAATTTCTCATAATAAAAGGACGCCTTTTTAAATAAATTAAGTTTTATTTCTAATTTATTTGTATGATTTGCACACTACTATTATAAATGCGAAAGTTGTATGTTTGTTTTGTATGTATGTATAATGTATATGTATGTTTCTTACTCTTTCACAATAAAACTGGATTGATTTTGGTCAAATTTAGTACACAGTCATACGATAATCTGGAAGAAGCCATAAACTTTTAGAAATAAAATCAGTCAAACATGATCGTTTGAGAAAAGATGTGCGAAGCGTGTGTAAGTCACTAGTCCATACTAATATTATTAATGTGTAAGTGTGTGTGTGTTTGTTAGTCCTTCTTTCACGTCGAAGCAGAGATTGGCGTGATTTTTTGTGTGGATATAGTTGGAGGTCTGGAGAGGGACATAGACTACTTTTTACCGCAGAAGATTATCTCATTCTTACGGGAAAACACGTTATAATACAATGCTAAAATTATTCATAATCAGAATTACTTGAAACTTGGTATTAATGCTATTCAATACAATTAAATAAACACGTGTTTTAGGATTTTTCGAAATTCGTCCCACAAGTGGGTAAAATAGGGTATAAAAGTTTGTATGAAACCTACCTTTTTCGAGTTTTTTTTATAGTTTTAGCGCGAGCAAAGCCGCGGGTTTTGCTAGTATTTAATATTTTTCTTAATGTATTCGTTTTAATTTATTAAAATTCATATTTATTTCATCAGAAAAAGTACACCAACTTTTAAATCACTTTAAAAGCAATTATTGTACTCACTTCAAACTTTACTCTTAGGGGCGGTCTTTTTCTTGAAATTTATATCGGACTTCTGTTGAGATATGGAGGACTCAAAATATGTATATGACTCATTATTCACCAGAATTATGCTACGTTTTTTTATAACGTTTTTATTTTTAACTAACTTTTATAATAATGACATCTTGATCGCTCAGTGAGACTAGCTATCTGAGCAGGAGATAATATAGTGTACAAGTGTGTACCCAGATCCAAGTACACTCTACACTCTCCTTTCTTTTTTCTTAAAGTACGATCAGGCGGCCAGGTACTATTTAGGTCCGACCCGGGACTCAAACCTAGACCTCTTGATCTGCAGTCGTACGACGTACATGCCACTAGATTCACAAACTCACCTCCGGGCTTTACTAAGAATTTGTTAATAGAAAAATCAATAACTATACTTAGCCTGACATGGGATTCGAACCCAGGACCTCTAGTTTAGGCAGCGTATATGCTAGCCACTAAACTAATGACCCATATGAATACCAAAATGTTTTTAGTCAAGTGTGTGATACACAATGTTGTGCCTAAGTTACTTTCTACACCATCCATCACCACAAAATTGCGGTCGCTGGTAGAAACGTTTTGTAGGACACGATATCACGTTAGACCGCTAAGACCACATTGTGCAATCGGCATGGAAAAAGTAAAATCTAAAAAACAGATAGGTAGATAGTGGTAACCGATAGACCTTCAAAATATTAATACAATAAATTATTTGGTAAATAGAAGCATTATTTCAAATTTTAGTTCCCTTAATTTATCAATAACTATATTATCTTACATTAATAAATAAAAAGAACACATCTCTTCATATATATTTTTCATCGCGCAAGCTTTACAAAATTTAACCCTTTTGTTTTCACCCGCACGCGCGCAAAAAAAAATCACAACTACCCTTCAATACCGAAAACAATGTAGCTCAAGTGGCTTAGGCTAATAACTTTTTATATAATATGGAGCACGTACTTGTAAAATACGGAGCTTCAAGCGTTTGAAGTGTTTAGTTTACGATAACTCAAGCTATAAACAAAGCATTTGAGATTTAGAGATAAGAAAAAGGCCTCTCAAATTACTGCAATTATTTATAAATTCTTTGCATTTATTTTAAACACTAATTAATATTCTAAAATATGATTATAATAACAAATCGTTAAGCGCAATAAAAAGATAGGCTTCACTAGTCAAATATTTCTAATATAAACAAATTAAATACCCCGTCTGTGTAGCCATCTTTTAAAGCACGGTAGGTACCTATTTTTTTATGTCAATAATACGAATTTTTTTTAAATTTGTTTTTAAATTAAATGCTTAGTAGAAATAATAACAGTAATAGGCTACGAATATAATATATTATATAAAACGTAAATATACAATGTTTATAATAAAGTTAACAAAAATATCGACGAGAATGACGCCATTTTGCCTGGCAAAATGGCGGCGATGTTTGTTAAAATAACAAATTTCTATACAAAATCTTATTCAACTGTCCTTTAAAAGCAATTAAAGCTGTTCATTACTTACCCAGTCATAATGTAAATCCATTTTATGATCACTTTCACTTCACTACACAATACACATTTACACAAAGCACTCGCGAACAATGCGCACGGGTCGTGCGCAGTCGAGCGTTTCAACGGAATTATATATGTAGCAATATACTCTATGAACGGAACTGAGGGGCCGACTTTGGCCGATTATATCTCGATATAGGTGTATTTTATAAACGTCGTCTAAGGTCTCATGCTATCCTTATTTCTTTAAGTACATTTTGTGCAAGTGAGAGCAGAATAGGAATAGTCTATGGCTTTAATTATAGTAAAATGAGTCGTATGGCGGTAGAAATAGAATCGTGCTTAATAAGCAGGCGACACAGAGCCGGCATTGACAGTTCGCATGCTTAATAAGCAGGCGCAACAAACGGGGGGATAACACAAAACAAGACATATTTTCAAAAATGATTCCTTTTTTTTTGCATAACAGCACTGTTTTTCCATAATAGGTATCAAGTTATATAAAAATGGTAATAAATTAAACCCTCTATGACCAGT
This sequence comes from Brenthis ino, assembly GCA_921882275.1. Classification (NCBI taxonomy): domain Eukaryota; kingdom Metazoa; phylum Arthropoda; class Insecta; order Lepidoptera; family Nymphalidae; genus Brenthis; species Brenthis ino. Next base: position 21,288,891 of record OV170232.1, on the reverse strand, counting down.
ATACGTTAAAAATATCCTACAAATTTTAAAAATATACAATTCCTTAGATATTTGTTAACTTTTGTGCATTTAGTCTTGTATGATTGGTTAATTATAATAATTAGTTATTGAAGTTAAAGTAATGAGCTTTAAATTGCAAAAGTATCTATTTTTTGTTATTTTTGTTATAACATCATTTTGTTATTTTAAAATATATTACTATCATACAGCGTGTCTGTTGAGCACATGTTACTTTGTAGTCATCATACGAATGATAGATTTTGATAGATTAGATTTTGTATTTTTAATTACTTAAAACGTTCAAAATGATTGAATTACCTATTATGACAATGAACCTATTATGTTAAGGGCTGAATAACACTTTTATTAAAGTCCCACTGCTGGGCACGGGCCACCCCTTAATACGAGGGGATTCAGGCCATAGTCCACCACGCTGGTCAAGTGCGGGTTGGCGGGTTTCACATGTCTTTCGAAATCATTGCGTGTTGGCGGACTGTAGATTTCTTTCGAAAACTAGCTAGGTTGTCACGCTGGTTTCCTTGGGATGCTTACCTGCACCGTAAAACAAGTGGTAATCATGTTGGAAATAATTCACACATGAAAATATTGCACAAATAAATAAATTATAATAGGTACGATACCCGAGATTTTAAACCCGCTTCACTCGGTTTCCCAAGCGAACACGTTACCACTGGACTACCATGATTATAAAAAAATATATTTTACTTAATTTATTCTAGTAAGACAATAAAAAAATCCAATTACGATGCGGCTCTTCTAATTTTAGCTATCTCCGTACAAAACTTCTTATAAAGCAATTTTAAAGTCTGCTAAGACCTATACGTGAATTTGTGAAATTATTCGTTTAAATTTTACTTACAGAACTAATTATCATAAATTTCAAGATAGAAACAAATTGAATGTTATTCATAGTAAGTTACGCTTTCCAAAGCTTAGATATTATAATAGCATTAAGACGTAATCGGTCCCAAAATTATTTATTGAACGTTAGAAATAAACAGCTATCAGTTATCGTACACCAATAACGTTGGTATACCGAAACGTCGAAACAAGATGTTTTTATTGCGTATTATCCGATCGCTATTAATCACCAAGACATTGACCCATCTCTTATCTGCGACCCTCACGTCACGACCGCGCCCACTTACGTACAATCCTGCTAGATTTCTAAATAAAAACAAGTTTGTTATCCATCGTATGTGAAAATATATTATTATATAGCTTAGCTTATGTGAGTTCTATTCCCATAAAAATATCTTGAAAATCTTAAACCGACAAACCGACCGACCGACGTTAAAAAGACGAGCACTCACTTCACAAAGCGAATATCTAATTTATTTAGTTTGTGTATTTGTGCGTTTACACAAATGGGTAACGATATTTTTTTCGTTACATAGAATAATAAAATTAACTGGAAATAAAAATATCTTAAAGTTCCCTACTAATAGTTAAAAAATTTAATAGAAAATCTGATAGGTTACTCATTTAGTGTAAAACCAAGCTTATCGGGATGGCAACAATTATATCTATAAATACATTGAAGACCTTAGTAACCTATAAATACATTAAAACATATATTTCAACAGTTTTGTAAAAAAAGGGATTTTTTTTTTATAAAATGTTTATTGAAATGGAGTTTAGATATTAAACAAAAATAGCAAAAGTGAGGTTAGATACTTTGGTTTAGTTATAGGTTACTTGTTTAAGTCCGTTATTTAAACAAACTAAGGACTTCATGAAGCGATTTACTTTAAAGAAAACAAATGAAGTTTAGCAAAGTTAGTTCTTGCTATTAACTAATTTCAGTAACGAATATTCAAAAGGATACTTTTTTTATTAAGTACTAATAGCCCAAATGCCTGAACAGCATTAGTAGATATTTTACCAAGCATTAATTACTTATTTAAAAGTTCTATTTTAAATTTAAACTATTAGGTTTACAAAAAATCCCATTCAATGTTAGCCCTTCGCGAATAATATTTTAATAACCAGACAATAAATTTGGAACTTTTGAGGTTACAAAAATATTTAATGTGGAATTTATTAAAACTCATAAATTACATTTATGTATGTGACCTTTGCACTTTCAATTGTTTTGTATTGTTAAATATTCCATGGTTAGCTATATATAGCTATGGCATATTAAAAATATATCTATGAGATCAGACATGACAGAGGTTTTTAAACTTTTTTTCTCGTAGACCACCTTCAAAATTTTACTGATTGCGGTGGACCTCATGCTATTTGTACCATGATATTACCAACTAAAGATTAACTAAAAATCTAACGATGGAAATTTGCGTCACGGCTGAGTTCCTACTCTAAATTCAGAGTGGTAAAAAAAAGTATTTTTTAACTTATAGTAAAAAAATAGTAGTTTTAATTATTAAAACGTTATGATTACAGACTTAATAGAATATTAAAATTAAATATTAATAAAGTACCGTAACTTTAACAATGCAAATTAACAATTAAAAAAATTGTAATAAATAAAACCAAAAATTAGCAATATTATTTTTTTGCGTTATCTACGAGTATTAGGATTGCATGAGAACCGTAACTCCTTAAAAAAATTGCTAAAAAAATCTGAAAATTAGAATCTTAAAGCTTCAAAATGTTCTTTTCAAAGTCTCAGTAGACTATTTTTCACCGAAATCCAGCCTGTCGAACTTTCGAACGTTTTCAACCAGAAAGTAGCGGGAAGTTTCAGGGCCTGCAGGGTCAACCATTTACTTTTTTTATTGAGTCTAGTATATTATCTGCATACATTCATAGGTAAAGCCAAGCCTACATTTTTGTTTACTATCGAAACCAGATAAATGTTTGTGGATCTCCACTTACAACTAGTGAACCCCCCTTTTTATTTCTCGCTGTCGAGTTTCCCGTGGACCCTTGGGGTCCACCTGAATCACTTTGGGAATTACTAGTCTAAACAAACATAAATTGTACATACGAATTTGCTTCGTAGCTTTGTATGCAGCGTCTTATACGAACGTCTTTATTCAATACGAATAAAACGTACATTTTATTTTTATTACAATTATGGTAATTTAATAATCTATTTTATTATGATATACTAGCATCTCACCCTCACTTCGCTCGAAAGAAAAACAAAAACAAATGTAGGTACCACACGGGAAACGTATATTTTTCCCGTATAAAAAGTAGCCTATGTGTTATTCTGATGTATGAGCTATATTATTGTAAAGGTTCATTGAAATCCATTTAGTAGTTTTTGCGTAAAATAGTAAAAACCATCCACACAATATGATACATCTATATATCCAGACATCCATACATTCTCACAAACTTTCGCATTTATAATATTAGTAGAATGAAAAAATTGATTCATGAATAAAGTAGTTTTATATACTTAATCAATAGTGTATTTTAATTGTCTATTCTTAACGAAGACAATTTTCTCGAAGGTTTTAATATAACATTTCAATGCTTATTTCGTCATTGTCTATATATATGTAAATTGGAATAGCTTCTTATCAGTGTAAAAACAATTCATTATAAATTAATTATTCAATAATTAAATAAATGTACTGAGAATAGATCTGATGAAAAATAAAACGTGCGTTTGTACATATGTACGCACGTAGGAAGTTAAACTTCTTTGGTGTAACAGAACAAAAATATGTAAAAATTTCATCCCGTATGTCACAACTCTCTGTTTGGAAAAGGAATTATTAAATTAATAAAATAATTAAATAAGGCTGGCTAACTTCATTATGATCCCTTCATCTAACTTCATCATGTCGCTTTTTGGCTGGCGGTGTGCGCGCGCATCATAAAAATTTTACTCTCATAATTTTTTCCAGATGCGCCAAAAGAAGTATAACTTCAAAAAACTGTACATTTTATTATGGCCGTTACTATTATTTACATGAGATTTAATACATACCGTTATTTACTAAAAAAAAATTTTTGTTTCGTGGCTTCCAAGAGTGCTATTTGGGCACAAATTACTTCGCCAATGTAGCGTAGAATGGAAATGTCAAATGACACATTATAAAAAGGCAACACATAACAAAAAATTTCATTTGGCAAATGGCATTAATGTCATTTAATTGACGTTTCATTCGTAAACATAGGTGACTTAAATTTTTATTTTGATTTCATAAACTGAAAGTGATAACATAGTTTGATTACGGCGTTCACTGAACTAAGAATGTAAGTCTAAATATTTTCTAGCAAAGAATTCCTCACAATGTGTTACATCAGATTTGTAGGTTATCTTGAGGTCAACAAATTAATGTGAGACTTCGCTTTTACTACACCAACACACACCTATTTCCGATCTGTCTATTATTTCAAAATACGGCACGTTATATTAATATTAGTAAATTATGTTATAATATTGCGAAAATCGATATTACTCAATGAAATCTTAATTAAAATAACCTAAAAGTCATATTCATAATGGTAATTTTTGTCTAAACAAATTCATTCCAATGATATTGGTCTTGCATAAGTATTATTCAATTTTTCAAGGTTGTTTGTACTTAGAATTTAAACATATTATTTAATATTGCAAATAATTCATAACAAATTAACAATCGCTTTATTATGAATTTCTTCAAACATACACAATCCATGTTTAAATGATGATCAATGAATAGATGTTTTAAATGACCTGACAGTAATTCAACCATCTATGCAAAGGTATTGTTAACTACATACTTTGTGCTTGAACAATTTTTTTTTGTTTGTCTTGTACAAGTATTGAAAATGAATATTAAAAAATGACAAACTGTAAATAAATATGTGCTTTTGTCTCTCCTTTTGCCTACTGGTTACTTAGTTACTTACTGTAAAATTAAAAATATGAAAAATAAAGTTAGTATATACTTAACAAGTTTTATTTTTAATTTCAGTTTATTGCATATGTGATACCAAATAAGTAGGTTAATTTATCATAGGTAATTAATTTTTTTTAAGAATTACCTGTGGATAATACCAGGAGTAATTACTTGATACTAAATTTATTCCATAACCTTTAATTACAACTGACAATTTGTGCCCTTAACAGCTAAAAAGCAGGCTTAACTCAATATTTATAGATTAACGGTATTAAGTTTGTTTTTTTATGTTTTATTCCTTGTTAGTAAATCATTATCTTGTTTCACATTTGAACTAATGACCTATGTACGTCAACAGTAGGCGATGAGGCAAAGCATATGTTCTCGTATAGTCAGTTCACTACTGAATACCAAAATGAGAAGTCTCACATACTTTGATTCCATGGGTGTGCCCAGGTAAAAAAATAATACCTCGGTTTTTCTTTTGTGTCAATAAACTTAGGTGTTTTTAGCTTTTTACTGCTTAGGTTTTTAGTTTTTGTTGTGCTTACATATTTTTTATTTACATGTTTTATTATATTTAGTGTTAATTTGTTTGTTGTTTGAAACAGAATAATGGCACAAATCCTTGATGGCAAAGGCTTAGCGAAAGAGATCCAAGGAGAATTGAAGATTAAAATTTCTGATTGGGTTAAGATGGGTTATAGATCTCCGTCTATATGCTGTATAATTGTTGGTGATGATCCGGCCAGCCATACTTATGTGAAATATAAAATTCAAGCCGCGACAGAAGTTGGTATTGCTGCACAGACTATAAAATATCAAGAGACATTAACAGAAAATGAATTACTAACAGAAATTGAAACTTTAAATAACAATAAGGATGTTGACGGTATATTAGTGCAATTACCGTTACCTAACGGGATGGATGAGAGGAAAGTGTGTAATGCAATTGCTCCAGAAAAAGATGTGGATGGCTTTCATATAACGAATGTGGGGCAACTGTGTCTGGATATGCCAACAATTGTACCGGCCACTGCCCTTGCCGTTATAGAAATGCTTAAAAGGTGAGATTAATTATTTATTTTTACTTAATACTATTTCAATTTTTATTGTGCTATTAAAGTAAAACTGTCTTTTACTGGAATTAAATTAACTTATTTCCATCTTTATAATATAATAACTTATATCCATATATCTTGTGTCGAATTTCATTACATTTCTTTAGCAGTATTTTTGTAATATAAAGATTAAATGCAAAGGACGTACTTTTACATCTATACTAATATTATAAATGTGAAAGTGTGTTTGTTTGTTTTTTGTCCTTCTTTCACGTTGAAACGGAGTGACGGATTGGCGTGAATTTTTGTGTGCAGATAGTTGGAGGGCTGGAGAGTGACATAGGCTACTTTTTATGGCGGAGATTATCTAATTCCCAAGGGAAAACACGTTATAATAGAATCCAATAAAATACATTTTATTCAGATCCGTTTAGCCGTTCTGGCGTGATTGAGTAACAAACCTCCATCCATCCTTACGAACTTTCATATCTATACTAATATTATAAAAAGGTAAAGTTTGTGAGATTGTGAATTTGTGACATTGTAGGGGGTAATCTCTGAATCTACTGAACCGATTTAGATAAAATTTGGTAAGAAGATAGTTTGAGACCCCGGGAAGGGCACATAGGATACTTTTTATCCCGGAAATCATCCTTTAAGGGATTCAAAATGGGGGTGAGATTTTGTATGGGTAATCAAGCTAGGGACGAACCCGAGCGAAGCGAGGGTGAGTCGCTAGTTTACCAACATTAGTATGGATTTATGTAACAAAAGTATGATGTAATAGGAAATAAGTTAAGATAAAAATTGGAACAGTGTTGCTTATTTGCTATCAAGACTGATAAACTATTCGCGTCATAAGTTTTTTTTGTAATTGATTCATTTATAGTAAACACTTTATTTTTATCTTTATTAAAGTGTCGTCATTTACAATTCCTGAGATAATGATAAGGGGGAAATATCATATAGTTTTGTGTATTACGTATGTGTTATCGTCATATAACTGGTAGCGCATTGGTAGCATGCACGCTTTGGAAACTAAGTGAAGCGGTTTCAAACCCGAGTTGAAAACGTGCGTAAGATAATTTTACACCTTAAACTAACATTAAAATAGATTTTGAGACTGTCATTTTTATTTTTCGGGATTTTTCGGGTGCGCCTCTTGAAAAACAAAACTAAATCCCACGGGAACCGTAGTTTTCCGGGAAAAAAGCCTATGTGCTATTCCAGATTATAATCTATCTCTGTGCCAAATTTCATCCAGATCCGTTCAGCCGTTCTGTCGTGATTGAGTAACAAACATCCATTTAAACTTTTACATTTATAATATTAGTAAGATCGAGATCATTTTTAAGACTGAATTAACCCATAATGTTCTATCTAGGTTCAAAATCCAGACATATGGACGTAACGCGGTGGTAGTGGGACGGTCTAAGAACGTAGGTATGCCGATAGCCATGATGTTACACAGTGACAAGAATCATGACAGCGGCTTAGGAATGGACGCAACAGTGACAATATGTCATAGATACACGCCTCCCGAGCAGTTAGAGATACATTGCCGTAATGCCGATATCATCGTGTCGGCTACCGGTATGTTTTTTTTTTATCTATAAGGACTTTTATCAAGGTGTTTTTGAAGTTATACTTCTTTTGGGACCGACAGCCAAAAAGCGACATGATGAAGTTAGCTGCATTCCTTTTACAAACAGAGTTGTCACATAATATCTTTAGCTATTGTTGTTCTGTCACGCTAAAGAAGTGTAACTTCTTACGTGCGTACATAAGTACACCACACACGTTTTTTCATCTATAAGGACTTATACCTAGGTGTTTTTTTTTATATTATGAGCTTGATTATGTAATTTTTGCTATTTTTAAACTATTTTTAATTTTTATTGTATAATTTAAAATATTGGTAACTTAATTAAGATTTTTACGTATCACTGCGTAAAATATTTAAGTTAGAAACTTTATATTTCGATGATACAGAATATTATTTTTTTCATTTATAACTATTTTTCAATGATTTTGAAACAATCGTCATTATTTTAAATACATACGCTTTTTAATTATAATCTAAGTACTCGTATATTTCTTATTGCGGGAAGACATTATGGTAAAAGATTGTTTGTAAAAATGATTTTATATTTTTTTACTTTTTAATCTTCTTAGGTGTACCGAAGCTTATAAAAGCGAATATGATCAAGCCTGGCGCTACAGTGATAGACGTTGGGATCACACGGATAACAGATGAGGAAGGAAAAACGAAATTGGTCGGAGACGTCGATTATGAGGGTAAGTTATTAAAATTACATAAATATATACATATTTATATGCAATTGCAATTATTTAGTAGATATAACCTGTTTTTTTAATATGGTAATACTTGATATATTATGTATTCAAGATAATATTTCTTGAAAATTCAATTTCAAAAGGTTAAACAATACATACAGACATTATAGTTATATGTAAATGTTATTTTCCAATTTAACTTATCTTTTTTATCTATTTTATTTTTCTATAATGGCTTATAGATTCAGCTTATATCTTATATATGTTATTAATTTACATATAAATGCATCTTTTACAATGTTCAAATATTGAAACACAGTAACAATTTAAGTACACCGCCTACCGTTTTCATACACTCTCATTTACCTGGTAGTTGGTTGCCTGGAACAGATCACTTTAGCAATAAGGCCGCCTACTGTGCATCTTATTTGTCTATTTTTAATTACTGTCTGTATTTTCAGTTAGGTGTACAATAAAGAGGATTATTATTATTAAAATATTTAAAGTTTAAAGCAAGTATTATATAAAACAAGAAAACAATTTAAATTACTTAAACCCAAGAGGGGTTTAAGTAATTTTATTGTTAAATTATTCGAAAGATACCTTATAACAAAAAATTATTTGTCCTCTCAGAGGTAGTCAAAGTGGCAGGTGCAATAACTCCAGTACCGGGAGGCGTAGGGCCAATGACGGTGGCAATGCTAATGCATAACACTTTCCAAGCCGCACAGAGGCATCAAGATCTAAACTAAGTTATATATTTATTTATATTATATTAAAGGCGTATCTGATTGCTTAATCTATGATACTTTCGTATTTTTTACATAATTATTATTGGTATTGTTTATTACTAATGTTGTTGAATGACATTTTTGTTTTTGACATGTTATGATGAATGTAATTTTAATTTTCAATATAAATAGAGATTTGTTTTGATCAGGGCTCGGTTTTAAAAAACGGTTAATTTCGTTAATGCAATGGTTAAATCATCGTTCGTTCAAATAATCGGTTGATAAAAACGAACGGTTTTATACGAAATAATGATAGTTAAAGGTTATTCTTGCAGAAAGATTAAGCGTAAGTTTTGATACTGAAATAAAACGGTTGATTCCAGAAACGTATATATTCTTATACTAAACAATTTGGAAAGATTCGCCAAATATAAACGCACAAAAATCATCATTTTAGCCGATTAAAGAACATAACCGAAACCTTTCGGTTTGTTTAAACCAAGATTAGTTTAAAAATTGAACAGGTTTTCGAGCCCTGATTTTAATATGAGTTTTGTTAGGTCATGTTTTTCACATATTGCTATTATTGTACTTTTCCTATTTGGTGCTTCTAGTAATTAATCTGTGACTGTTTATTTGTCGTCGGCGTAAATCGTTAACCTACTAAGTCCGTTTTTGAGCAATTTAACTTTTTATGCCGGTCAAAAAGCTCAGACGATTACCTGCATTGTGTTAATGGCGACTGGCGAATGGCGACGATATCCAACCACTGTGAACCAACGGTATTTTAAGAATTTTGATATCTAAAAATGAAGTTATATAATTCAGTTTTTTCTTCATCCTGTAAACTACGCCGGAATACACTTAGTAGGGTAACGAATTAGCCCGACGATTTATTAATATATTTATTAATTTTGTCAAAGATTCATGTTTTTATAGATACGGCATAAATTGTGTTTTTTTTTAATATATTTTTTTTGGAATCTCTATTTTTAGTATTATTCAGAATGACAAACAAGCACATGCTAATTCCTCAATTAAAAAACCATAGTGCCTTTATTTATTAAGTAGCATCGATTAAAAAAGTACTAGATATATAATCAGCGACAAAAAATTTCCTCACCGAATGAGCGCGGTTCTAATTTTTTTTGTGAAAACATCTTTAAGCATAGCATTGAAGGTTCAATTTACATTGTTGTATATTTATTTCAACTCGAATAATTATCTGAACACAATTGGTGACAGTTTTAAAAGGACTTTTGTATGGTATTTTGTATCTAGTACTTTTTTGATCGATGTTAAGTAGGTATAAGAAATGACAAGTATTATACAAATTATGAATATTAAGGAGTATCTAATTTAATAGATATGGTATCTATAGTGAAGTAATTAAAACGTAAAAGGCAAAACGACATGTTTATTTGAATAAATGTGGTATTCTAAAATCGATTTGTCGAAATTTTATTATTTGTTTTAATCGATTGTTTATCACCTCCAGGTAAATTTCTAAGAACTTAATTAAAATTCTAAGAAATTTATTGTTAACTGACACGCCGGCGTGTCCGCAGTCCTGAAGGGAATATATAAAATTATTGATTTTTAATTCGATTTTGCTATATTGAATGTATTAGGTAAAATTGAATTTCCAAAAAAAATCGATTTTCTAATAATTACATTCCATTCGTATGTTGAAATACATTTATTTTATTTAGCTATATTCATATGTTCTGGTTACATATGCTTCATATAGATGTAGTTTATAATTTATATTTTTATTATGAATTTGTAATAAAGGAATATTAAAAGAATTGACTGTTTTATTTTTAAAACCAAACCAAATTGTTCTTATTTTAAATCCAGTATTAACATATTTTAAGTCAGATAAAGAGAGAGAGAGAGAGAGAAAGAGAAGGCGACTAAAAGACTAAAAGTTCTAAAACCTCTAATTCTAGATGACGAAACTTGATAAATTTAAAACCAGACTAACGTCAATACAAACGTTTTTCTATAACAGTAAAACCCATGACCGCAACACAATATGAGTATCTACTGATAAGTATGAATATATTATATATTTAGAAATTATTAACATTAAAAAACGATATTTTATACAAACTTTATTTAAATGTTTTTTTCTTCTTTAAAAAACATCTTTAATAAAGCTAAAGTGGTCTAATTGTAAAGTATTAATAGTAAATTGGAGAAATAAAAAAATTGACTATAGAAATGCTATTAGTGAATTTAACTTGCGCAGAAGTGCGCTAGCGAGAACAGGTGTAGGCAGAGAATAAACATATTTTTGAAAGTTGAAACATAAAATAGACCAAATTTCGATTTAAAATGTTTAAAAAATATGTATATATGGATTTCAACAACAGCGCTAGCTACCGGAGGGCTGGAGGAACATCGCATTGCCATTTTTTTAACAAAATCGGTTAAGACGTTTAGGAGGAGAAGAACTACAAACACTCATGTCGTAATTTTATATATGTACCTACCTACTACCTATATTTTGTTTTTAAACGACAGTAGATACAGAAATGTAAGTAATTGTTTTGATATGCCATCCTTTTCCACCATTTTTTCTACATACCTAACTATCTGAGTATATTTTACTTTATTTTTGCAATCACAATTTCATCTAACCTGCCATACTGCGTTTTATGTATTGCGATATATATCAGCTAAGCTGACTGTACTCTTGTGACAGTTCGGATTGCAAATGCATTCAGAGGTTTTCATATTTTTTTTTACAAATATTACATCTATATTGATTATATCTATATATTTAATAATCTATTCTCATATTATAAAGAGGTAAAGTTTGTGAGATTGTGAGTAATAATAGGGGATAATCTCTGGATCTACTGAACCGATCTAAATAAAATTTGGTAAGAAGATAGATTGAGATCTTGGGAAGGACATAGAATACTTTTTATCCCGGAAATCATCCTTTAAGGGATTCAAAATGGGGGTGAGAGTTTGTATGGGGAATTAAGCTAGGGACGAACCCGAGCGAAGCGAGGGTGAGTCGCTAGTAATATAATAACGCTGAAGTGGTTGTCTATTACCCGGCTGCGGCTAAGCTCAAAGCATGGGCTATGTGTTTGACCTGTATGTATGCACATATGTATGTATGTCCGACCCTATGTTCCCTCGTATTTACTAAACGAGTTAACCGATTTTAATTATTCACACGTCGTTAGATTCGTCTTGATAACGCGAGTATTATAGGCTGTATCGATATTAATAAAAAGCAAAATAGTGGATTTCAGTCAAATTGTTTTGTTCATTTGAACGCGGTAATGGAGTTAAGTACCATTGTTATTTAATTTTTTTATTTATTATGGAAGATTTATAGGCTATCTATGTCACACAATGATCTTAGACCTTTAGCGCTGAAAATCTATTTTTATAATGATGACACATATGGTGAAGACAAAAATAGACACGTTATCTTATAATATGTATGCATAAATTAATATTTTCTTAATATATAGTATGCTATTTTTAATTTAATCAAAATTGTAAATAAGTAAATAAGAAATGAACACACAGAACCATCTCGTTCCATGTTAAGCTACGAGACCTCTATTAGGATACCAGATAGTTGATACACTACACATATAAGACTTTAAATACATACATATTATAAATATACCCATGACTGGAGCACAAACATTCGTGCTCATCACACAAATGCACGTAGCGGCTAGCGGGATACGAACCCGCGACCGCTGGCACAGCGAGTAGGATCATTACAAACTGAGCCAAACGTGTCGAATGATTGATAAGTACCACATTTGCTTTGGTCATAAATTAATAAATTTACTAAATGGAACATTTTTAGTTTCATTGAAAAGGCCGAACAGATCAGCAATTATTTACATTAAATGGATACATAATTTAGTACGCAAATAACAAAATACGTATTTTATTTAAATAAATCAACAGGTGCTGTTTGATTTTAAACATTTAATTAATTGTTTTATTTTCAAGTAATTAAATGAATTTTAACATAAAAATTGAATTAATTGTACAAAAACCTAACATGTCACCTCTTATCTATTTAAGGCCCGAATTTTCTTTACTTTAAATATGACCTCCCTTAAAGTTAGGCTGTTGAATAAAATAATAAACACTAAAGTCAGATAGCAATCGGTAAAGATATGAGATGTAAAATACATAAAAAATGTATGGCCTAAAAATCATATGAACAGGCAAATTTATGTTTAAAACTTTAGTTTTGAGAAAGCAAGGAATAGTTTTTATCTGGTTGTCTTATATCAACGATGACCTGAAGAGAGCACAAGTAGACGTCTAAACGACCCAAAGGCTTTAGATAAGTTGACATTTTACAATCGTTTAGGGATGGAAATCTAATAAAATATACGGTATTGATATATTTGGATTTCTGAAATTACTTTCCAGTTTATTATTGTAATACAGTTTTTCTAATTCCTTTAAATAAATGCATTAAAGACTAATATTAAAACAAGACACAAAAAGCCTAATGAAAAAACTTGTTTTTGAAGTCCGCTAAATATAGTATACAAATTATATCTTATAATATTAAATGAGCAATTTTTTTATATCCATACTAATATTATAAATGTGAAAGTGTGTTTGTTTGTTTGTTTGTCTTTCTTTCACGTCGAAACGGAGTGACGGATTGACGTGGTTTTTTGCGAGCCACAGGTTCTGCTAGTAATATATAGATTTATTTTGTGTATTTTAGAAACGGATCTAACGATTTGGATAAAATGTTGTATATTTAGATAAGGTTTTGCTTTTTAGGTTATCTATATATAAGTGTATTTTCTGAAAAACCGCAATTTTTGTATCTTTTCCAAAAAACACCGAGCGAAGCTCTGTCGCCTAGATGCTACTTAAGCTATCACAAACAGATATTTTTTTAATTAAAATCTTATTTGCTCTTAGTTAAGGTTAAAAGCTCATTATCCATTTATTTCAATTTTGTCAATAGAGTCTGCGAAGCTACTGGCATTAATGTAATAATATTTACATATGCTTTTCCGTGCCATATGCTGCCCCAATAAATATGTATTGTTATGGAAATTGGAAAGAAATTGGAGTAGGGAATAAATAAATGTGTTTTATTCATTATTATATTTTCATATTTTAAACGTTTTACTTATCTAAGAATATTTGGTATATATTTTCCATATTAAGTTATTTAATGACTTATAATATAGCTAAATACAGAATCCTTTTTTAGGGTTTTAACAAATTACCTACTTATTAGTATCTACTTGTATATGAATATATGATTACCACTCGCTTTACGGTTCAGGAAAAAGAGAACCGAACTAATTTTCGTCTTACATTATTATAATACGTCTTATGTTATAAAGAACGTCAATCCGCACGTGACCAGCTTTGTAGACTATGGTCTGATCTACCTGGCATTGAAGGGACGCCCGTGCTTAACAGCGAAACTTTAAAAATGCTGAGTTATTATAAATATCATGAGAAAGAAAAAGCTCATAACTTCAACACAACTTTTATTTTTTTACTTAATACAATTCAAATATTTATGGTAATAATTAAGTAGTAGTTTGAAATGGCGAAAGAATTTAAAATTCAGTTGATTCAATCGAAGAAAAACATTTCCAAATACTGTTCTCTAACATTATATGAAATATTTTGTAACAAGACAAAAAATTCTTACTAAATACAGGAAAAGCCGAAAAATAAACATACTGTATATAAATCCAGAAGTAATAGAAGATCTTATTAGAGTCAAGCCCACGTATAATTGAAGGGTCGGTACGTGGTCGCATTTCCTAACAAAATAATTACGTTATTTTGCCTCGAATTGTCCTTACGGTCCCGTACGCTTTAGCGTTTTTACGACTACCCTAAAACTGCCATACCTTTGAGTTAACATGCAAAAATCAACCAAATTTCATACAAAATAAACTTTAAATTTGTTTATTAAATAGATTTTATAGCCTAAATTATGTTATCATAGGGCTTCAACTTACTTAATTATCATAGTTAAAACTATTATCGTATAGGCTAAGTTAAAATTCATTTTAATTTTGTTAATGTATTAATAGTTAAATTTAACTTATTCATGTTATTGTTATACCTTCGTAAAATTTAGCTTTAGCTTTTCCAAAATAATGGCTTATTATTAATTTATGGTATAAAATGAATTGCATAAAACTTGTTTATAGCTCCGGGCTTATAAACGAAACAAAATGTTAAAATTTTTATTTAGTTCACATATGTAAGTAGGGTTTTTTAGAATTACGATCTATTTTGAACGAATTTAACTCGCGTGATATGAGTTTTTTTTTATTTTGCATTATTGTTATACTGTGTGTGAAGCTTGCCTTATTATGTACGTAGTTGCAATTTAAATCCCAAAATTATATCACTTGTTTTAAATAAAACTGTCGTTTCGGATTTTTTCGTGGATTTATTTTTAAATAAATTCCTGTGACCTGTAAAGCATTCGAAACGTCGGGAACCAACAATTAAAATATATCCGCAAAAATTCCGCAAAGATATTTTTGTTTAAATCTAGCGACTACAGCGACTACTTACGTTTTATCATTTAGTATAGATATCTCAGAGATAAGATATTTTCCTGCAGTAAAAAGTATCCTATATGTTGACCCGGATAACCAACTATCATCATACCAAATTTCATCAAAATTCCTCCAGTGGATTTTCAGTGGTGCGGTCACAGACAGCCGGACAGACAAAAATTCTAAAAACTATAGATTGGGTCTCTGTATCGATAATTATGTATATTTCAATAAAATTTTCCAAAAAATATTTAATGTACAGATTTGGCTTAGCATTTTATACAGGTAGGTATGTCAAATATTCGCGTAAATCTAAGAAAGTATTAATATCACTCGATTTATATGTCAAAGCATAAAACCTCATTACAATTTAACCATTATTTACTAACGCAAAAGGCTTATTAAAAGAGAAAAACAATATTATACTCAATTTGATTATTATTATGTTAAAGGATAAAAGAAAGTTGTATTAACAATGTTGCTCTGCTTTAATAGTGCATCTGTGATTCTTCGGGGTTCAATAAAACGTTTCGGTAATGATACATTTTATTTGATTTTATCTGTTATTGGCATATCAGCGCTTTCTATTTCATTCACTCTCAAACTCCTGTGGGACGACAATTCGACACGATGCGACGGCGAGAGATCAGGTGTAGCTTTACGTGCTCCGAGGCACGGTCGTGTAACACGGCCAACATCCCAACTCCGGGGTGTTATTGAGTATTTCTTAACAGCAATACTCAATAGCTAAACTTGGCTGGACTCGGGACTCGAACTCAGGACCTCCGAATCTGTAAATGTACATGCCAGCCATTAGACTACGACAATTATTTTTTTGTACGAGTATTTAATAATACATAAGTGTCACATTGGGATCCTATGTATAAAATCATTTATTGATTGGTAGCATTTCTTAAGTTATATATTATGTAAGGAATATTTTGTAATTTGTAATACTTATTTACAAGAAAAATGTATTAAAAAAATATTTATTTTTCCAAAAACAAAAAAAGAAAACAAAATAAAAGCTCGCCAATAACGCTATATATTTGCAAATTTTTATCAACAGATCGTATGGAGCTATATGACAGTTCAAACATTAACTAATGAAACATCGCTCCATAAAAGTCAACAAAAACGAAATTTAAATTTACATAACGGTCATATTATTAATTGATCGTCTAGCGGCCTCGGATGAATACCTCTATTTATGTGCAAAAATGCATTATAAAGAACCATCAAGTAATTAAGTGTTTTATTCAACCCTTTTTTTAACGTCCTACTACTGGGCATGGGCCTCCCTTCAATAAAAATCTTTCCTGCTAAAAGCTTATGTATGTATAAAGCCAAGCACTAATCCATACTAATATTTTAAATATGAAACTAACCCTGTCTGTCTGTCTCTGACCTTTTCACACTTAAACTGTTGAACATATTGGGATCATGGAAGTGAAGCTGCAGGCAAAACTTAATCTATACAAATAAATAAAATTAAAGCGTCTGTTTGTAACGTCAAAATAATAGCTTTTTACTAAATGCATATGAAAGTATTTCCTCGTAATATGATACGTACTTATAAGAATAAAACAATTTTTATTTTTTTTGTCTGTCTGTCTATTTGTTCCGGCTAATCCCCGAAACGTCTGGACCAATTATGACTGAACTTTCACTAGTAGATACCAGATATTATAAGGAGTAACTTAAGCTACTTTTATTTTTAAAAAACAATTAGGGTTCCGCAAAAAAAACGAACAATGAAGAATAAAATCCGATAACACTCGAGCGAAACAAGATCAAGTCGCTAGTATTATATAAAATGATTATATAGTTCCATGAAGTATTAAAATTAATGACATACTAACGTTTTAGACATCACAATTCACAATATAAACTAGAAGGTGCTAAAATAGACCAGCATCCATCAAGCCATTATATTCTAGACTGGAGTAATCCCAGTCTCATCGCTAGTAGTCCGACGCGACGTAAATATAATATCTCCGGTGAAACACGTAAAGTTTTAGAGCTGTGTTATACTGAAAACGATTACAAATATTAAAAAGTTTTAAGAAACACGCTTTTTTTTGTTTTCACGTTAATTCAAGTTTTCAGCATAGAACAAGTTTGTCTAGGTGTAGAATATTTTTAATGTGCAAAAGTGGTGTAAGAGGAATGGAGAAGATAAGTGAAGCAAAGGTAAAAGGATGGGGATAGAGGAGATATAGTTGGAAAAAATGCAACAGTATGGGATTGCTACTTTAAGTAGGTATTCTGGATAGTTTCTTACAAAGCAAAAATTTTAAGCCAAGCCATTAAGTAAAATGCTACTACGTTATACCTAGCCATATTATAAAGAAATTACAATTATAACGATAGCTACTATTATCAGTCGCCTCGATTCATATATCATCATTATGGAGATATTGTGTATAAAAAAACAGCCAATTTATGAAATGGCGGCGTTTTACGAAAAGCCTAGGCACATAAGACACGTTCAGACAACGATCAGACTTCAACGTATAAAACATATTTTTATAGGTAACGAGCGACTCACCCTCGCTCCGCTCGGGTTCTTCCCTAGTTACGTTTTTACGTTTTATTATAAATTTATCAAAGATGAGATATTTTCCGGCAGTAAAAGCTATCCTATATGTTGACCCGGATAATCAGCTATCATCGTACCAAATTTCATCAAAATTTGTATAGTGGTTTTCTCCTGATGCGGTCACAGACAGACAGACAAAAACTCTAACTATGGATACAGCCTCTGTATCTATAATAATAACTATTTCAATAAGATTTTCCAAAAAAATATTTAATGTACAGATTCGACCCAGAATTTTTTTATACGTAGAGAAGAATCGCGATGAATTAGTGTTCATATGAAGGGGCATAACCGTCGCAGCATGCATAGACAGGAAGATTGATTGCTTCTTTCGTGTAAACCTTAGCGCTTTTAGCTAAACAAATATTTGCTATAATGTGCATAAGTTCGAGCCGCTCTATAAACTAGGGCGTTTCATTTTCAAAATAAAATTATTATATTTAAAGAATATTTTTATAAACGAGTATTTAATACAGAAAAAATCTTTTTTACTACATGTTACGTTGATGTGATGTTCTCCTAGCCGATTCCGGCTACGGCGGCCAATTTCATTGAAATTAGCCAACTGCGCAGGAGATATTATAGTGCCCAAGTGTACGCGCAGACACAGGTGCACTCTCTATTCCTATCACTCTCATACTCCGGTGGGACGACCACTCGACACGACCGGTGAGAGTTAAAGCGCAGGACCGACGGCTTTACGTGCTCTCCGAGGCACGGGGGTGAAACACCACCAACTTCCCAACTCCGGGTTGTTACTGAGGCTTACTATACAGAAAGACTCAATAACTAAACTTGGCCCGACCCGGAACTCGAACCCAGGACCTCCGGGTGTGCAGCTGTACATGCTAGCCATTACACCACCGAGGCAGTTAAAACACGTTACGTTATACTAGGTATGATAAAAAACAATGCTTGATAAAGTATATTTTTAATATAGGAAGGTATCAATACGATAATGAATAAAAAGTCCTCTAAACCTGCCAGGTTACCTGTACAATGTACATACTCGTACAAAATGTCACTGTTAGTGCAGTCGTTAACTAAGCCGAATCTATACATTAAATATTTTTTGGAAAATCTTATTGAAATAAACATTATTATCGATACAGAGGCCGAATCTATAGTTTTTTAACCGCATCACAGAAAAACCACTGGAGGGATTTTGATAAAATTTGGTATGGTGATAGCTGGTTATCCGGGTCAACGTATAGGATACTTTTTATCGCGAGAAAATATCTCATTTCTGAGAAAAAATACAAAAACTGCAATGTAAGTGTATACTAATATGTAAAACCTAAGAATTTGGTTTTTGGTCATCTGAACGCCGGCGGAGCCGTGGGCAATGCTAGTATTATTATAAGTTACTTTATTGCTCCCTTACAATTATTTATAAAGTAAAATACTCCATATATTAAATTTAAATGTACGAAATTAAATAACTTAGTAGGTTAACTTCATATTACGGTCGTGTTGGCTAATGTGCGGAAATGGGGTGCATACGAAATAAGAATAGCACAGCCCTTGCAATTTTCTCTTTACCGCAAACCACTTCATCGGTTTTAAAAGCAAAATGTGTCTGTGTTTTTACTCATTTAAAATGCAAAAGCGCCATATGCTATTGCCACAAATAAATAATGCAAATGATACACGTATAACCTCAAATTTTAACTGCTAGGAGAGAGAATTCTAATGATATTTCCTTTTTAGAGCTGCTATGGAAAAAATAACTAGTTATTGTTCAGCCCTTAAAGGGTTATCAATGACAATAATGTATTATATTACAAAATTACTAAAGAACAAGGTTTTTAAGGGTATAAAATCCATAATGATAGATATCATGGTATTATTATAGTGTAAGCGTTAGTAAAATAGCTTTATAAGCTTAACAGTATGATGCCATACTAACTTCAACATTCTAATTATTAAATAACACTGGCGACTTACCTCTATTAACTCGAGGGCGTCCCTAAGCTTGAATGGTTTAGAAACGCATCACTACATAGTATAAAACAAAGTCGCTTTCTCTGTCCTTATGTATGCTTAAATCTTTAGGATTTTGATGCGGTTTTTTTAATAGATAGAGTGATTCAAGAGGAAGGTTTATATGTATATTACATTCATATTATAGCACAGAAACGCCGAGAAATTCAAAGATTTGTATTTCTTATTAACCGTTAAAATGCATCTAGGTCTAGTCAAAGATAAACGTCCAAAGAAAAATTCTTTTCTTGCAAGGTTCCTACCTTTGCGGTCGTATACAACATAACCTGCCAGAGTTTCACCACAATCGGGTCAATTGTTTAGGACGGCATAAAGGACAAACATACGAAAATTCATTTCTATTTATATAGAGGATATATAGAAGATGTATTATAATGGAAAAAGTTTTTGTCGTTTTTTCCTTTTTAAATATAACACTGATTAAATTATCTTTGCACACACGACAATTTATGTCCGTGCATCAAAGCTTTCCCATAGGATATTACAAAATCACTACTAAATAAATAAATAATAAATAAATATGTTGGGACATTCACACACATCACCATCTAGTTCCATGGTAAGCTATGTGGCTTGTGTTATGGATACCAGATAGTTGATACACTACACATATATAACTTTAAATACATACATACATATTATAAATACCCATGATTGGAGTACAAACATTCGTGCTCATCACACAAATGAATGCCCCCAGCGGGACTCGAACTCGCAACCACTGGCACAGCAAGTAGGGTCACTAGAAACTGAGCCAAACGAGTCATAAATTAATTACCATAAACTATAGAATTGCAAATATAGAACTTATAAACGAGCGCATTCGTATGGAACAATCAAAACCAGATGTTCTAGGCATAAAATACATGTCATTGAAATACAGCTTCCTTCCTCGTGACTCCCAATGAAATTATTGCAAGCAATGTTACTTGACACAAGGAACTGGCAGCGACGTAATGCAATATGCCTCGCTGATCGGACAGTGGACTCAAGAGGAGATTAGACAGGTTCAATTTATAGAGATAGCTCTCCAGTCTCACGACTTGATATTGAATTTTATATATGAGTTTTCTATATATGTGAGTTTATCCAATTGGTATATCTGGAATACTGGATAGGTGATATCGGTCTTGTATTATATATGCAACAGTTAGTATGTATGGTGGAATCGATTTAGATAAAATTTAGTGCATACAACTAACTACACAGTTAGATATTATTAGTTTGTCTAGATATAGTATATTTTTACTGTACAAAGATGGCAAAAGAGACATGGAGAATATAAAAAAGCAAAGATAAAAGAAAGGGGATAGATGAGGTACGTATAGTTAGATGTATGGGATCTCTTCAAATGATCAATGTTCAAGAAGTATACATATAGGCTTCTTTTAGGCATGCATTGTATTTATGCATTTATGTATGTATGTATGTGTGTATGTATGTATGTATGTATGTATGTATGTATGTATGTATGTATGTATGTATGTATGTATGTATGTATGTATGTATGTATGTATGTATATATGTATGTATGTATGTATTTATTTATTTATATCTGTATTTAGGATATGCAATTGAGTGTAGTAAGTACACCGCCTACCATTTCATATAATTTCTCTTACGCCCTATGGTTGCCTGGAAGAGATCGCTTATAGCGATAAGGCCGCCTGCTGTGCATCATCTATTGTTTATATCTTCTTTTTGTATATTTATTTGTGGTGTACAATAAAGCACCTATCATCATCTATCATCATCATCATGTAGAGACGCACCTAAGCAAAGTAAGGGTAGAACACGAGAGTTCCTATATTTTTATTCCCAATTACCAGTTCTTTTCATTCATAATTAATCATTGAATTATGTTCAATAAGCGACAATATTATAGTTGAAATTATTTCATAATGAAAATGTCTGCAAGGGTCATCAATTGCTCAATATTAACTTTGTAAAAGGCTACATATTTCAATTGTCCGTAGCCATTGTCGATTGTTGTCGATACGATTAATTAATCTGTTTATTGGCAGTCACAATGTAGTTATTTGTTGCTTCGAAACAAAATGTGCTTCGTTAAACAGGACTTTCGAGTGCTTTTAATACGAAATGTATCTCATTGAGATGAGTCTGCATAATTATAAATTAACCGAGTACCGTAGAAGCAGATATCCAAATTAAGAACTTATAGTGACAACGTGTTTATTTGTCAATGCAATTTCAGCTGTTTAAAAGTCTGAGGCTTGCGTGCTCTCTGTAAAAAGATGAAAATAGGGTTTTTATGCAATGAGAATGAAAGTGGGAAAAGGAGGGTTATGTGTTTAATCTGTATGTATGTTTGTATGTATGTATGTTGATATGGCTTAACCAGTGTTAATGATTCATAAGTCGTTATAAAATATATTAATAAACACGACATAGGGTTGTCACCAAAAATTTATTATTAAATTACGATGCTTACGACTTAGAATTATACAATTACACTACTGTCTTAAACAAGAAATCTTTCATAAACATATTAAGTACTTACCCAAGTTTTACATCCCCAAGGGCGTCCCCCTAGTTTATATGCTTTTAATATTTTTGGCTACACTATGGAATGGCTATGAAATCCCTTAAAAGTTTGTTTCTCAAATCACACTCTACGAGCAACAGAAATTTAAAAATATTCTAAATTTTTTCTAGTCTTACAACACTTAATTTTCAAGAAAAAATTACAACATTTTGATTTCATTCATTTTTATATCAAAAATTAAATTGAATATCATTAATATCATGTAATTGATTATCATTATTTGAGTTCTATAAAATTTTATTATCTATAGGGTATAATATTAAAAATAAGACGTAACTAGTACCTATATTGAATTCTGTAACTTATGATAAGTACACTCTATTTATTTAGGTTTTCAACAACATTTTGTATGAGTTTAAAAATTCTTTTTCAGAGTATACTATTATAGTTTCGTTATTCTCTTAATACTTATAATGTAGAAATATTCAATAGGTACCACGTATTTTCAGCTTAATTTGAAATCATTGCAAAAAATATACAAACCAGGCATTACCAAAGGTTCATAACATTCAACATTTTTGCTTTTACTCTTTTGCTGGCTTTTCAATACATGGTAGTTTTTAATCTCTCGTATGAAGATTTTTCTCGTGCAGTTGGATTTTTAAATAAACAATGGGGGAATCATTCACTCATTTTCATATTGGCATACATGATTTCAGAACGCCGATAGTAATTAGATTGGTAAAATTATACATTTATATTTATTTTGTATCTAAACATATAATAAACAAGCATTGCCCGCGGCTCCGCCCGCGTTCAGGTGACCAAAAACCAAATTCTTAACTTTTACATATTAGTATACTCTTGCATTGCAGTTTTTGTATTTTTTCTCAAAAGTGAGATATTTTTCCGCGGTAAAGAGTATCCTATACGTTAACCCGGATAACCAGCTATCAGCATACCAAATTTCATCAAAATCCCTCCAGTGGTTTTTCCGTGATACGGTAACAGACAGACAGACAAAAATTCTAAAAACCCTCTGTATCGATAATAATGTCTATTTCAATAAGATTTTCCAAAGAATATTTATTGTACAGATTCGGCTTAGTTACAATTTTATTATATGTATAGATTAGAACAAAGCGATATCTGTACAGTGTACATGAATTAATAAACTAAATATTTTTTACAACAATGACCGTATACGTATTGTCTACAGAATGTAGATCCTAACACAATAGTAGTTGAAATATTTGTGTTTTTATTTGTTTACTTTTCACGCAAAAAGCACTGAACGGATTTTAACTAAATTTTGGGTAGCGATTATAATTTATTACACTTGGGCCAACATTTAGCATAAATTTTATTCCAAGAAAATTTCTCTTTCCCACGGCAAAACTTAAATGGGTTCGCCGAGCTGGCCTTCATACAAATATTTTTATGGCTTATTACGTAAAACTATATTTAATAATTTAGTGTGGTAACATTTCTCATTTCTATAGGCAATGCAAAGTTTAGTTCAAGAGCAAGCAACTATAGTGTATATACTACGTAGTATAAAACAAATTCGTTCTCTGCCTGTGTCTGTTTCTCCGCTTACTTTAACTTGTGGTTTAGAACCATACAACAGACTTTCATACGGTTTCGATAAACGGAGGTTTGTATATATAATTTGTAAATATTTTCTACAAAATAACTGAACTATGACAGTGTTTTATCATAAAGTCTGTTTTAGTATGCTAACGTGGTTAAAATCGGCTAAACCTTAAACCTCAAAATAACTTCAAAAAAAAAGGTCTTAAAAAGCCAAAAAAGCCCAAGTCAAGCGAAGCTTTTTCTTTTTAACGTTGGGAAATGCATTTACGCACGAGGTGTGGGACTCACCGGCAAAGCCAGTACTACCCACTAAAACCCAACAAAACCGTCCCCCGTCTTAATGGGGCGTCGCAGGATCGCTTACGCATTCAACTACGACGCCCCGACGGCAGGTCTGCCGAAGCAGACCACCACAACCATGGGGTTGCTCCAAGGTCCACTCTGCTATCAGAGAAGTACCAGAAGCAATCCGCATGGTACACCGCCCACCAAAGTGGGCCACCTCCCTGTGCGTTTCTTAGCTTCGCGCCCGGCTGTATTGTCGGGCACTACTGAGCCCCCCCACCACGACCAGGTGAACGCACGTTGGGGGGGAAGTCAAGCGAAGCTAGGGTAAGTCGCTTAAGATAACTTTTCCGATATCTATCCATCCTTGCATTATCAATATGCACCAGTATATACTAGTTTATGTATGTATATTGATAATACGAGGATGTCGTATCAAACTACTTGTTTTAATCACTTTTATAATAGAATTGGAATTCCTTCTACGACACGTTTGGCTCAGTTTGTAGTGACCCTACTTGCTGTGCCAGCGGTCGCGGGTTCAAGTCCCGCTAGGGTATCCATTGTGTGATGAGCACGAATGTTTGTACTCCAGTTACGGATGTTTATATTTATAATATGGATGTTTATATTTATAATATGTATTTAAAGTTATATATGTGTAAAGTATCAATTATCTGGTATCCATAACATAAGCCTCGTAGCTTACCATGGAACTAGATGGTGCTGAGTGTTAATGTCCCAATATATTTATTTATACATATTTATTTATTTATAATTCATAATTTTTAGAAAAAATAAATGTGTCGTAGAAATTTATGAATGTTATTATGTTGGAAAAACAGGTAAAATGGGAGGTGAAACATATAAATTTCCTACACGCACTCAAATTCAGGCCTTGAAGTCTTAAACTTAAACGTAAGTAGTTATAACACAAACTCGTCTACTGGCCGAGGCTAGTAAAAAATAAATTAAGAACATGTACGAAATACTAAATTCTAAAAAAAGATTGCTTTAAACTATCTAAGATGACAGATTCAAGAACTTGCTTTACAGCTAAGACGTAAGCACTTGTAGAGTACCTGCTCTCTTGGTCCCGGTGTTTACACTAATTGCCGTAGACAGGTGCCACTCTGATTCTGCGAGATAAACTAAACCTGCATTTGTTTAAGCGGAACAAAATAGGTTTCTGGGTTTGTTAGTACATATGTTAAGTGGGTTTTATTTAGTTTTAAAGAACGGTATATAAGGTTTTAGAAAGTTGACATTTTGGATAGACTAAAACAGTTTGCTTATAAATATGCT
Source organism: Brenthis ino (assembly GCA_921882275.1). Classification (NCBI taxonomy): domain Eukaryota; kingdom Metazoa; phylum Arthropoda; class Insecta; order Lepidoptera; family Nymphalidae; genus Brenthis; species Brenthis ino. The sequence continues at coordinate 21,263,114 of OV170232.1, read as the reverse complement.
ATTAATTCTTAAATGTCCTTTTTAACCTATTTTGAAAGAAACCCTTATCTTTACATAGAATAAAATTCTAACTGAGCTGAATCTGTATATTAAATATTTTTTGGAAAATCTTATTGAAATAGACATTATTATCGATACAGAGGCCGAATGTATAGTTTTGAGAATTTTTGTCTGTCTGTCTGTGTGTTACCGCATCACAGAAAAACCACTGGAGGGATTTTAATGAAATTTAGTATGGTGATAGCTGGTTATCCGGGTCAACATATAGGGTACTTTTTACCGCGGGAAAATATCTCATTTCTAAGAAAAAATCCAGAAACTGCATTGTAAGAGTATACTAATATGTAAAACCTAAGAATTTGCTTTTTGGTCATCTAAATGCGGGCGGAGCCGCGGGCAATGCTAGTAAATATATAAAATGCGATTGAAAGTATATATTATGTAATAATTGTTTGTTTTGTCGAATTGTTGTCCCACTGTACTCGAAAAATGGAGGAACAGAGATAGCTTTAGTGCTCTTGCACACACGCACTGTACTATAATATTTCCTACATAGATGCCTAGTCTCAGTTAGATGGCCAGTTGTGGCAAAAATCTTTCGGACGACTATATACATATGTATATTTAACGAAAGACTGCAATATGTTATACTTCAGCACTACATTGTATAGGATTAAATCCAAAAGTTTCTACTAAGTCTTGAAATTAAGTCTAATAGCAATAATTTAAAGGTGCTTTCCTGAAACGCAAACCTCTTAATTGCCAGAATTGCACTGAAACTTGCAAGAAGTGCTGAAAGCGAACGTTATTAAAACCAAATTATTTAGTCACTTAGTTCAATTTAACTAACTCTTTTGAATCAAATATATCTCAGCAGAAATCAGCATTTTCCGTTTTAAAATATTTGTAGTCATATATCTCTACGAAACGATTTAATTTACCCATATTTTGGAACTGCCCCCGGAAAAAAAATACTCTATTATTTTTACGAAGAATGTACGAATGTATTTATATGTATATAATATGTTAATTTCATTGGCACGTTCCATAGTTTATTTACAATATTTCCCTAATAAGATTTTATGGGATCGGTGCTACCTACCACAAGGCAAACAAAAATGATGAATCCATTTAGATGAGGATATGAGGCATCAATAGTTTTGCTGTAATCATAATCTTACTAATATATAATTGCGAAAGTTTGATTGGACGGATGTTTGTTACTCAATCAAGCTAGAACGGCTGAACGCATTTGGATTAAATTTGGTACAGTGATAGATTATAGTCTGGATTAGCACATAGGATACTTTTTATCCCGGAAAAATGTATGGTTTGTTTTTTTTTTCACTAGAGACAAACCCGAGCTAAGCAAGGGTTAGCCGGTAGTAATATCTAGATAATTTTTTTATACTGTTTAATCGTTGTTTGTAAGCCAAATCTGTCCTTTCCTAAAATATAGGTACATGAAAAACACAGTACATATTTCCTTTTCTTGAAGACGTTTAAAAATATTACCGCAATTTATGTTATAATAAAATTTAATCAATAATAGTTTTAAGTGACCCACTGTGAATTTAAATAAATTAATGTAATAAATTATACAACAAACTGATTGATATACAGTTATAAGTAAATTTTACACCATCGCGAGTGCAAAGTTAATTAATGTTGGATCTCATTATTTATTAATAGTAAATTAACAATATATTAATCATAACAATTTATAACTTTAAATTTTTCATTATTATAATAGTAAATGAAAATTGATGCTTATAGCTTTTTGACTGTGGACAATATTTTAAATGAAAATAGAAATTAGTGTTTTTAGTCAAAATCTATACATATAATAAAATTGTATCTAAGTCGAATCTGTACATTAAATATTTTTTGAAAAATCTAATCGAAATATACATTATTATCGATACAGAGACCGAATCTATAGTTTTTAGAATTTTTGTCTGTCTGTCTGTCTGTTACCGCATCACGAGAAAACCACTGGACAGATTTTGATGAAATTTGGTATGGTGATAGCTGGTTATCCGGGTTAACATATAGGATACTTTTTACCGCGAGAAAATATCTCATTTCTGAGAAAAAATACAAAAAACTGCATTGTAAGAGTATACTAATATGTAAAACCTAAGAATTTGGTTTTTGGTCATCTGAACGCGGGTGGAGCCGCGGGCAAGGCTAGTATTGCATAAGATTAGACCTTCGAAATACCCTATAGGCTATCCATCTGTACGATCGTCCTCATATACTCCTATATGAAGATAAACTAATAAAATAACAATTACAGTATACTGTTCAATGAACTATAACAAAGCTTTTTCAAAGCTTGGATAAAATGAGCTTTCAAACTTTTTCCAATCCACTGGCATCTTAGTATTGTTAATCCCAGTCAATTTGAGGTAGAATTATGCAGGCCCAAAGTTAAACAAAGCGTAAAATTAAGTCACTAATTTCTCGTGACAAATAGACTAAAATCTATGACCCTTCGATTAAAGGCAATTGGTACCGATAACCGTTAACTTGATCAGCTTATCTTTTACAAACGATCTTGGAGGGTTCGCCTGCGAATTGGGTAAATTGTTGAGTATAAACACATATTTATCGAAGATCAGTTTAGTTTGCAGTTAAATTATCTTAGTCTATACATATAATAAAATTGTAACTAAACCGAATCTTTACATTAAATATTTTTTGGAAAATCTTATTAAAATAGACATTATTTTCGATACAGATGCCTAATCAATAGTTTTTAGAATTTTTGTCTGTCTGTTAACGCATCACACAAAAACCACTGGAGGGATTTTGAAGAAATTTGGTTTTTTAAATAAAACTATCTTATCGGATTTTTTCGCGGATTTATTTGGATTTTTGGTTCCCGACGTTTCGAATGCTTTAGAGCAATCATGATCACGGGAGAGACTGGGGTGTTAGATGTCTCGAAGGTATAGTTGTTACAGACAGCCTACCCACAAATAATACAATGAAAATTGCACCAATTACTTTACAATATTTTTTAACTATAAACATTTTTATAATTAAATATGGAATATTATTTATTTAATTTTTGCTGTTATTATTATAATTATTACAATTTTAAAAATATTAATTAGTAATCTATATTTAGTGTTGCCATTATTATATTTATAACCAATAGAATAAACCAAAAGAAAAAATATAAAATATAATATTATTTATTTAAGCCATATAATTGTTCTATGTGTAATTTAAAAAAGTTAAAATTAATTAAGGATAATAATTTTAATTTTGTTTGCTATTATTTAAAAAGACAAATAGAATAAGACAATTACTAAGCAACACTATTACTCATTTCTAAAAGTATATAGTCCACGTGAAAGAAGGCCAAACAAACATACACATTTTCACATTTATAATATTAATATAAGTATAATATATTAATATAATTTATAAGTATGGTTGTGTAATAAAATAATAATTCAACCCTATTTACACCCAACTCAGGCCATAGTCCACCACGCTTGCCGGATACGGTTCAGTGGACATCACATGTCTTTCTTAAACAGTCAGTCAGTCAGGTACTTTTGATTGTTGACGATGATGTATTCTTTCGCTAAAAGAAAATTATTCACGCATGAGAATTTTAGATGTGAGATCTGAAATTTGAACCTAGATTTTTCTAGTATAATTTAACTATCATATATTTTAACCAGCGACTCACCCTCGCTTTGCTTCGGTTCGTTCCTATTTACGTTTTAATGTTTAGTATAGATTTCTCAGATATGAGATATTTTTCCGTAGTAAAAAGTAACCTGGATAACCAGCTATTATCATACCAAATTTCATCAAAATCTGTCCAGTTTTTTTTCTCGTGATGCGGTCACAGACAGACAGACAAAAAATTAAAAAAACTGTAGCTTCGTCCTCTGTATCGATATTAATGACTATTTCAATTAAATATACAGATCAGACTTTTAGAATTCTATTGTAAGTATAGATAATATTTTTATTCTGTCTCATTGTATTTTATTATTTTATACTTTGTTACCGATTTCTTTAAATAAACTCTTCTTATAACCATCTCTATTTCAAAACCAACCAATAAACTTTTATATTAATAATATTATTAAATTCAACATTTATATGATACAAAAATACTGTTTGGTATCGAAAAGCTCGCTTGCGAAAATTGTAATCGTAGAGTGAGCGGATATATAGTTGCTTCACGAACTAAGATTGCGCAAATGTCTTTAAGAGGAAAGTTTTCCGATTCATTGCAACTTCGGCACCTCGTTCTGTTAAAACTTATGTATTACTTTATATAAGTCGATAAGGTACGAGTATATATGTGGCAATACTAGTTCGAGATTTCAAAGAAGCTTAGGTAATCGGTGCACTTATTGGTTTATTGTTAATTATTTTTGTTTACATCTTCTATACAGATAAATAAAATTGAAGTGTCTGTTTGTAAATGTCAAAATAACAGCTTTTTACTAAATGCCTATGGAATTATATTATACGGTATTTGTAAGAAAAAAACATTTTTTATAATTTTTGTCTGCCTGTCCGTTTGTTCCAGCTAATCTCCGAAACGGCTGGGCCGATTTTGACGGGACTTTCACTGGCAGATAGTTGATCTTATAAGGAGTAGCTTAGGCTACTTTTATTTCAGTATAAGAATTAGGGTTCCGCAGAAAAAAAAATACCTAGGACGAAAACGAGCGAAGCGATGGTGATTCGCTAGTCTTATATAGATAATAAGCGTAAAAAGTGTTTTAAAATGGATTGTTTATTGTTGATTTGAAAAAAAAATTTTGCATTAGAAAACCCGTTTACTGAAATGGCTATAGGATATAATATATCATATAACCGGTAAAGCCTACCGCTAATTTAAATATAAATACGTTAAGCAGGATCTAGCCTTTATTGTCTTTAGTCCAGGATAAGCTATCATTGTTTTGAAGACAAAAACAATAATTAATAAGAACCTTTATTGACACTCATCATGTAATTCGTACCAAAATATGTATATTTTCGTAATTACGCACAAACAAAACTACGTACGAGTACATATATTACTTATTACACAAAATAAAACTCAGTAGGTATTCATGATAATATATATTTCCTTTTGATATTAACAACATTGTTTTCGATATATAAATCAAAACATGGTGAATACACCGTTTACTTTCCACAATATATCTATTGAGCCTACTCTTCATTTTTCAACACTTACAAGTACGTTAACGTCTTCTTTCCATTTTTTTGTACGAAAACATCAATCTAATAGTAAACCCATTTGGCTCAAACCCAAGAAAAAACAATAAAACTATAGCCTTTGGAAAAATATAGGAAAGTTTGAAAATTCATTTAGACTGCCATACTGGTGTTTGTCTTACGCTGAGCTTCTATTTGGATTGGAGATTTTATTATGACGACATTCTTCTAAGCTTATATGAAGAGACAAATAACTATTTTTAAAGAAATAAAGTGACAAGAATTGTTGGAAGCAATATTCTACTCTGCTTTTTGTTTATGGTTGAACTTTTTTTAATTAAGTAGCTGACCCAAAGACGTTTTCTTATCCCATTTTATTTATTTTTTAATATTATTTGGACTATTCTTAAATTATTTATCATTCTCAAGTGATGCAATTAACAACAAACAGCAGTTCAGTTTTATTATACACATAGATTATCAAAAGAAATTCATACACTTGAAAATATTCGTTATGTACGGTAAAAGGATAAATATTAAATATTGTAACTACAATATAAGAAAGTTTGTTAATGTAAAAAAATATTAGAATACACCAGTATTCAACGAATTGAAGTCCAACATTATAATTTGTATGGAGTTTACTAATAAAATTCAATTAGTCAAAACAGACAAACAGACTGACGGACAGATAGACAGACAGACAAACAGATAGACAGACGGACTACGAAGTGATACTATAAGAGTTCGTATTTTCTTTTGACGTTCGGAACCCAAAAAAATTAATTGAATTCATTATCTCTTCAAATCTCTTCAAATTCTGCTTGAATTCTCTGAAAAAAGGGAAAATTCTGAAAAGTAAAATTACTCGTATTTTAATAGGAAATGGGTTAAAAGGATCTGATTTGATATTTTACCAAGTTTTATAAATAGTCACAACCTTATAGTATAATTAGTAAAGGCTTTTAACTAGCTCTTTTTGGCTTAATTCACGGTGAGTGTTAAAGAAAAAAGGTCTTAAAGTTTAAAAAATAAAGTCTAAATTGGAAAAACAAGTTATTTGCCATCTATGCTTTAATTTTCAGGCTGGGGTTGTTATATCCATAAAGCAAAGAGATAACTAGAAGAAGTATGAACGGATGTTTTCTGATCATGATGTTATTATAATATAGATATATAATAGATAACAAATATGAATATTATAAAGAGACTGAGTTTATTTGTTTGTTTGAACGCGCTAATCTCGGGAACTACGGATCTGATTTAAAAAAATCTTTTTGCATTAGATAGCCCGTTTATTGATGGAAGCTATAGGCTATACATATATCATCATGTTACTACCCAAGGGAGCGGGGCAGTAATCATAAATGTCTACAAATCGGACAGACTTCCATACATTATTGTACATATGCTGTCTAACATAAAGCCAAAGAGTTTTTTTTAGATTGAACGCGGGTGAAACCGCGGGTTCTGCTAGTGTTATAAATTCAATTTATACACAGTTCCTTTAAAGTTAATATTTTATTTAATACTATTTTTCATGTTTTTATTAAAAAAAGTGGTTCAGCAGTTCTAAAATTATTCTTTGTATTATTTATCTCTTTATAATATTATAAAATAATTGTAATTGATAATTATTTTGGTAATGTCAAAGAAATAGACCAACAAAAGTTAAAGTGATACGTCCCACTAGCTGTAGAGACATCGAACACGCTTCCTTCTAAGCCAGATGTGATTTTTTTAAAACAGCTTAAGATAATTCGAACTTTCCCCTCATCCAATTTTCAATCTGCGCCTTCTAGCAACGTTTTTATTAATCTCAAGACTAAAAACAAAGTACTTTAAATGAAAATACTGCTTGATTGCAAAGATTATACAATATATAAAAATATCAATATCATCAATATTATGCAACTAATCTATATAATTGCTTCTTAGAGGTTTCATATTAGTTCTATCTAGCATCAACAAACTCTTTTCGTTCAAAGTTAACGAATAAATAATTATTATTTGAATTTATTATAAATAGGTACGTTTTAAATAGATATAAATAGTTATTAGCCAGCTTTAGCCATATAAATTTTTATTTTTTATATTAATAATATTGACAAATATTGACATTAATATTTATACGATACTAACGTCACTCAATTGTTTTGCCTTCCCGAAACCTCTCCACTAATACTTAAACTTTATGGTATGGTATTAAAGTTCAAATTGACTTTTAAGTATTATTACGAATCTTTTGTATGGGAGTATAGAAAAGTGTTGTTTTTAGAATTTTTCAAGCAACTTTTTAAATTTTTCTTTCCGTAAGAACCATCCTCGTACTTCAAGGAATATTCTAAAAAAAGAATTAGCAAAATCGTTTCAGCTGCTCTCGAGATTTGCGCTTAGCAACACATTCAGCGATTCATTTTTATATTATAGATTATGATATTTAACAAATTTAATTACTATTTAAATTAAACGATGACACTTTTAAAGCCTGATCTAAGGTTACATCAGCCTAATACAATTTCTCGCTCCAGCAGTGACCGCGTCCCTCGGTCTCAAAACAATTAGTACGGCGACATTCATTTTTGTGTCACTCCTAATCCCTATTTTGCTTGACATAACCCAAGTTAAAAAGCCATAATATATTCTTTATATAGCGGAATGTATCACATATTCTATTGGGATTATTTTTTTATTTATTTGAATTTTCAACAGAAACTACCATATATCAAATAAATAAATAAAAATAATCGTAAATTGTATTTTTACTTGTAACAAAACATAGCATTCTATAAAATGTAAATCTGAAAGTTTCACAATCATTGAAGGCGTTATATCTAGACATTAAATAAAGGTTTAAAGACAAAGTAATTTAAATTAAAGCATATACATTATAGATAATAGTGGAGTGTAGCGGGTTCAAATCTCGATCTCGCACACCTGATATTTTTATGTGCGAATCGTTTCTAACATGATTACCACTTAGAGTGACGGAAAACATAGTGTAGGAAACCTGACAATGTATAAGAGAAACTAGCAAATCCTCGAAAGACTTATGAAGTACTATACCTTACGCACTTAGCCAGCGTAATGGACTATGGCCTGATCTCTATTGAAGGGAGGCCCTTGCCCAGCAGTGGGACGTTAAAAAGTGCTAAATACATACATAATAAACATTAATAAAATTACAAAACTAATATGTAAAAATAATAAAACTATAATCTATCTCTGTGTAAAATTTCATCCAGATCCGTTCAGTCGTTCTGGCGTGATAGAGTAACAAACATCCATACAATCATCCAAACAACTAATCTGGAGCGAAGCAGTATTCATAGATGTCAACAAATCCGGCAGATTTTAATATTTACATTATTGTAAAACTGATATTTATAATCAAACAAATTTATATAGGAAAAAATATATAAATAGGCAAAGGCAAAAGAGTTCTAGCACCTTTTTCTCCTCTGTTTGTCAATCGATTGTCTTTATTTTCTTCAGTAGCTATTGACAAGCTTTAGTATCATTAATAAAAAAAAATTTTTTCAATATTTTTGGTTGAATTTGACCACTGGGCGAAACCTAATTTGTTCAAATATTTAAATTTCTTAATGATCTTCACGATTTATATTAACTTAAACTTATTATTACCTTCCAAAAATTTCCGCAATTTTTTTCTAATAAAATTTCTTAGGTAATTCTGTTTATGACGAACTTTAGAGGAAAGTTTTTTGCATTTTTTGTTTATTCTTTCACGTTTTTGTATCCAATCGGTGTTCTTAAGAAGTTTCAAGCGAACGTTTCTTAAATTGTTTCTATTCACTAAGGGAGCTTTTAAAAGCTTTAAAAATATGTTAATTTTATATAATTTATAAACAAAGTAAATAAAAACAACTTTTTGTAGAATACGCCATATATAATTCTTATCGATGCTTAAAATTTAAGTCGTCTAGCTCTTTAAAACATCGTATCGTTTAATAAAGCTACATTTTATCGACTTACTTTATTTTCGTTAAGCACTGACGAAAGAAACACAATGAATAGTATCGAAAATCTAGTATACAGCCCCTTTTTGAACGCATCACTGCTGGGCGCGGGCATCCCTCCAATTCGACGAGGATTAGGTCATAGTCCAGTACGACAGCCAAAGGCGGGTTGGCAGACAACATATGTTTTTCGAAAAGTTACTACGTTCTCTCAGACATGTAGGTTTCCTCACGATGTTTTCCTTCACTCTAAGACAAGTGGTAATCATGTTGAAAATGATTTGCACATGAAATCATAAGATGTGCGAGAACACGGATTTGAACCCGCTTCACTCGATTTCTCAAGCGATTAACCACTGGGCTACCACTGCCAACTAATTAGCCTAGCCCGTATTCGATATCACTTTAGTTCAAGAATTTCTGACATATGCCGTACACTATATTTCATTATACCTAAAACATTTTATATAAATTAGATAAATTTCCACCTGGAAATTTATGCAAAAGTGCCCCAAGCAGGCATGCATATACACTCAAAAAGCACCCTCTTTCTTTAGCAGTTGAGTAATAAAACTAAATAGACTATAGTTATTACAACCTAATCGACTCGTGTATATATTATTATTTAGTCCCTATTATATTTGCCAATTTAACCCTCCAACGTCAACTTTAATGATAGGAATTATCCGATACCCAAATAATAGGGACTTTTGCAAATACTGTATAGTTCAGTGATAAAACTCAGTAAATTTACAGCCGTAGTCATAATAATTAAACTTGTGTCCTTTGGGAACCTAAATTTAATTACATGTTTGACTCTGACTACGTTTTGAGGTCGGACAATAGGGGTGCGCCCATATTTGTTGATGTGTAAAGACGATTGCTAATGGGTATACCGATATACCACATATCTTATTTGTTATATTCATATATATGTACTCGTATATAAGAGCTTATGTAAAATAGCTTATCATCAAAATTGCTTATTTGAGGTAGATATTAATGTACTCGTAGAAGGAAGGTTAGTGCCCAGCAGTGGGATGTTAAAAAGGGCTGAATACATACATACATACATTAAAGTAGTATAAAATAAAAATTACATAAGTATATAAACATATAGGATTATATTTAAAACTTCATTTGTATATGTAAAAATATTAATAAATTGTTACCCTGGGTTACCTAAGAAGGAAATAAACATATCAGTGTTGACTTAATAAAAAAAATATTGAAATAGAAGACGTAAAACTAATAGTGAAGTAGCAAGATACTATTATATAAGAGGAAAATGTTACTTTCTGCATTTCCGTAATTGTAGTCTACACTAGCAGAACCTGCGGCTTCGCTCGCGCTAAAACTACAAAAAAAAAATTAGGTATCATAAAAACTTTCATCTCCCCATATTGGGATGATTTTCGAAACATGCTAAAACACATATTTATTTAATTGTATTGAAGAGCATTAATGCCAAGTTTGAAATCGGTTAATAGATAACTTGTAAATGACAAAATGGATTTTATTAAGACTTTATTTATTTTAAATATTCTACAGATTTGTTTTAAAAATAACAAAACAACTTAAAACATAACTTTCTACGTTCCATGCCTATAAATATGGTTTAAAACAATCGTATTTATTATACATTTATATTAAAAAAATTACATGCAGTTATTAATAGCACAATATTATTAAAACTGTTTGAGATGTATTAATATAATAGCTCAAAATATTTACTTTGAGCAAGCATTATTTTATCAAAAGTGTTTAAATCAATCTGTTTGTCAGAAACGAACTAGCGTGATTTAGTCTATACTAATATCTCTATAGATAGACGGCTTTTCTATAGTAGAAGATATATCTTTTACAATAAAATAGAAGATCACGTTTATGGCAATTCTTTAAGGCAGTGAAGTGAATCAAAGAAAAAATGTTAAAATGTCCTAAATACCTCTATATATATATATATATATATATATATATGTTTTTATCGATAATAAGCTTGTTATTTATAGGGCGTGAGTTTTTGTATAAGAAAGTAAAATATATATATATATGTTTTTATCGATAATAAGCTTGTTATTTATAGGGCGTGAGTTTTTGTATAAGAAAGTAACCTTTTAAATGTAAAAGGCAAGGTTATGGGCCTAATCTGGCGAAGGTCATATTAAATTATAACAGTACGCCATAAAACCAATGAAATCACGAATGGTTTCCGATGTGTACAAATGAAATATTTCTACTATATTATATAAGCTATAATATTTTTGTTATATAATTTAATTATTTCTTAGTCTTTAAATGGAAAATGTTAGTGATGTAATATATAAAACAAAGTCGGGTTTGTTACAACACTTGAACTCGAGAATGGCTTGACCGATTTTTGTGATCTTTATTGTGTTGGATTTGTCTTCACGCGGAATAGCAGAATAACTATTAAAATATCGAAAAAAGTCACGAAAAAAAATTGAAAAAGAAAATTTATTCCATACTAAGCGTCAAAACGTATCTAGGGATGAACCTAAGCGAAGCGAGGGTGAGTCGCTAGTGTTTTTCATAAAGCTTGACATGTGAATTAAATCATGTAACCTTAACTATACTGCCTCTTTTATCTTACGACTAACTTACACGACAGTAAACCCGAATCTTGCATTAGAGTTTAAGTAAACAATCAATTCAAAACAGTTTGAGAAATTCTTAGTAGCAATCCAGAATAAGGAATATGGCAGAAAGATATGTAAAGCCTTTGGTTCTGAGCCTTCTGGTGATGTCATCATATCAGTGAAAAAGCATAAAGTACATATTTATTAGCACTCCCTCATTTATATACTGAGAACTGTTGCATTACTAATAGATCAAAATTGAACAAAAAAATTTGAATTTGAATCTGTGTAATGTATATATTAAAAACTAGCGACTCACCCCCGCTTCGCATGTGTTCGTCCCTAGGTGAGAAATTGATATAACTTTTTTATTTATGAACGGATTGAAATAAAACAATACTAAATGTTAAGTGAAACTTACCACAATACATTATTGAAAACCGCATCCAAATCGGTTTAGCTGTTTCTGAGATTAGAATGCACAAACGCACACACACAAAAATTCTAAAAATATTTTTTTTGGGTTTTATTGCGTTAATAAAGACCCCCAATAACAGTTTTTCTCAAATATTTTCCATGTACAGACAGCGATCAGTTATACTTTTATTATATGTATAGATTGAATATAGTGTACTTCTAAATTGTAGAGAAAACTTGCACACTATTATAACACATTATTCTGTTAAAGTGGTGTTTTAGACATTTTCTCTAATACCTGACGCTGCATACTCTTGAGATAATATTAAATATGTATGTGACCGAGGTAAATATTAATGAGACGGTCGTAATTTTTATAGACACTGTAATAAAAAAAATACGATATTTTATAAAATCACTGGAATTATTTACCTGACTTAAATTTTTGTTATATTTTATAGCAAAAAATAAGCTTACGTATGTTTTATAATATTTTTCCATGAAGTATAACTTTGCACTTGCGTTTAAAGTTGGAAAGTATAAAACTTAGAAAGCTTTAGAATTTCCCTTTCCTAAGATCGTACTCTCTCTTTCACTTCCACTTAGGAGTAGACTGAACTTTTCGTTTTTTGCCTTCGCTTGAACACTTCGGGTCTAAGGCTTCTTTAATCTTGGCTCCACTTCGCTTGCCTTATTAATGCTTACCTTGCTGTCTTGGGTCTAAAGATGTATTACGCTGTAGTACTATGAAAGGGAAAATTATGTTAAGTTATGAGGATATTAATATTCATAATTATAATATGATATGACAGTGGTAGCCCAGTGGTAATGCGCTCGCTTGGGAAACCGAGTGAAGCGGGTTCAAATCACGGGTCTCGCACTTCTGATATTTTCAAGTGCGAATCATTTCTTACTTGATTACCACTTGCCTACGGTGAAGGAAAACATCGTGAGGAAACCTGCATGTCTGAAAGAACCTAGCAAGTTTTTGAAAGACATGTGAAGTCCGCCAACCCGCACTTGGCCAGCGTGGTGGACTATGGCCTGATCCTCCTCGTATTGAAGGGAGGCCCGTGCTCAGTAGTGGGACGTTAAAAAGGACTGAGTATACATTTTAATCATCATTTTATTCCTTATTGTATTTAAATGAAATTAAACTAAATCAATTATTGGATAAAATATAACTTATTTCAATTTAGATAAATCTTCATAATAGCAAGTTTATTTAACACTAGCTACTCACCCTCGCTTCGCTCGTGTTCGCCCGTAGAAAAACAAAAACAAATCTATCCCACGGGAACCGTACATTAGTCTGATGTATGAGCTATATTATTATAAAGTTCCATTAAAATCCAACCATTACTTTTTGCGTGGGAGAGTAACAAACATTCATACATCCATACATCCTAACAAACTTTCGCATTTATATTATTAGTAGAGATTATTTGTATTATACACTAAACATATCTAGTATACCAAATTCTTAAAAGATACATTTGATATTTCGATAGTTTTGAGCGTATTATAAATTTTGTTATAATATCGTTTTTTTACCTTAGTTTATCGTATATACTCTAAAGAAACACGAATGACTCTACCATACATTACAATGGTAATATAAATAATTCTCCGATTGCGTCTGGCACAAGCTATTTATTCACAAAATTGAATGAAGGGGCGTGCCAACCAAATAATTTATCAACAAAATGTGTTACATTACATTGCTTCTGTAAAAAATTACACTGCCTGGTCGGGGCGGGTGTTTTTTTATGTAAATTTACTCTCAATTCAATCATTTGAAGAATCGGTGGACTCGGTTTACATATAATTTTGTTCTAAATTTATTGTTTTGTCTTACAATAAATTGCCATCGTTTAACTTATTTTAGGAGAAAGTGTCAAATCAAACATTGTGTGTTAGAATGTCAAAAATTGTATTTGGTACATTAAGTATAATGAAAAAATGAAGATAAGTGCTTAGAAAATTATAGGTGTAGTGTTTTATTATATATTAATTATTATGTATTTATTAAAAGAAGTATGTATAAGTTACTATTATTGTCTTATAAGAAATGTCTTCCATATCTTATTAGTCTTCTTCTATTTACAGGAATTCTTCATAAATGATTGTGTGTACATATATTGCTAAGAGGAATATTTATTTGAGTATCTTAACTATTATGAAATATTAAATTTGTATACAATTTTAATAAAACTTGAAATTGAACGCAATACGATCTTCTGTACGCGCGATGGATCTCTTCGTCATTCGGACAAACATTCATTATACTATAGATATCTCATAAACTCTTTATATTTTTTCTAGAATATTCCGGATCATAAAGAAGTCTCAACAAGGTTTCAGTGTCTTATATACTTATAGAACTACTAATTTACACACAGAAAGCAATTTAGACTAAGTTCGTATAAACATAAATACTAAAGCATGTACTATATTTAGTTAAGAGTAAGTACTAATGTAATATGATCTGTACCATTCATTATTGACAGACCAACAACCGATCTGCATTATTGACGTAATGAGAGACGTAACTACTGTATACGGGTGAGTGCATAAATTAATTTGCTTCGGTTCACGGGTCGTATATCTTGCCTGAGTGACCATGTCGTTTATATGGATGGATAAAGCATTCTGTTATGCTTTAAATATTCCATGGGACATAATAGTGTGTTCAGCTTTAAAGTTTTAAGTTAAGGTTTCCTTAAGTTCGGTATTAAGGTAGCAGTGGTGAAGAATGAAATTTTAGCAGAGCTAAGCCGTTCCAAAAATATAAAAATATATCATTGTTATATACGTATTAATGCAGAAAGAAATTTAGCCATTATATATATATATATATATATATATATATATATATATATATATATATTTCAAAAGAACATTTATACATTTAAAAATGAAATGTATGTAAAATTATAGCAAAATAATGTTAAGGTAAGACGTCTTGTATGGACCTTTCGCCACTGTAAGGTAGTTATGAAGAAGAATTACACACACATACAAATACATACACACGCACACATACACAAATACGCGCACGGACACATATGTACATACGAGTATGTATCTATTTATACTAATATTATAAAAAGGTAAAGTTTGTGACGTTGTAGGGGGTAATCTCTGGATCTACTGAACACATTTAGATGAAATTTGGTAAAAAGAAAGCTTGAGACCCTGGGAAGGATATAGGATACTTTTTATCCCGAAAATCATTTTATCCCGGGAATCAAGTATTGGGAAGCAAGCCAGAGACGAACCCGAGCGAAGCGAGGGTGAGTCGCTAGTATAATATATAGACGGAGCCGCAGAAAATGCTAGTCAATAATATATTTTTACTTGTTTTATACTTAAGCTCTTTACATATAAGTTACATATAAGTATGTTACATATAAGAGAAACTGAACCAAAGTACCACAATCTTTAATTAGCCACATTCTAATCTATCTGGGAACAACTCTAATTGCATTCCCCCAACACCCAACTACTGAACTGCGTGGAATTTAGTAACTTTAGTCTATAATTAATTAATAACAAAGGGAATTTCACTTTGACCTACTTTGAAAAATTGAGGGTTTAGATGTGAAATGTTTGTTTTATGGATGTGTCCATAATTTCAATAAGTACGTAAAAATTTATTGATATTGAAAAATGTTTATTTCATTACGTTATTATTATGTTGTTGGTGTGTAAACCCTATTTCATTTCTAAATAATTTTCATCTTACAAATAATCTGAAGCTTCATCAAAATCGATTTATATAGCTGAATAGTTATAAAAAAAAAATAAAAAAAAAATGTTAGAATATATCTTTTACAATAAAATATTTAAATTAGAAGTGTTTCATTATAATATCTAAGCTCTTTTCAAAACAATTAATATTATAAAATCTATACATACTTTCTAAGAGAAGACTAGTTAACTACAATAGTAGGTAATAGTAAGTTAATAAAGCAATAAACACTTTATTCTTACTTCAATAGCTGCGTAAGAAAACAGTTAAATGATCGAAATTGTAAAACTATTTGAAGAGTTCGAAATTTTTAGTGACGTGAAACCATTTATACATATTTCAATAGATTTTTATTGTACAGTTTGCGATAACTTCCAAATATTCTATTTTTTTTTTTAATCGGTTCACTTGACACACGTTTTGAGCTTGATCTTCCCCTGCAATGTAATTCCACATACAATGGGGTTCACTGTAGGTGGTTACAAACTAAATGAAAATACTCTCGCAAACAGAACTCGAGGTAGAAACTATTGGTGAAAAACATAATATTTACCAGTAAATTAAAATAGTGAAAATATTTCTAAAAGCGACAAACAAATAAATAATATGATTTTATAACAATTCTGGTAACGTCTATAATTTAGTAACTTTTTGTAATAGACTCGGACTAAGGAATAATATAGACAGAGTGTAGTAGAACTAAACATGAAACGAAATTACCCACTTCTGGGCATCGTCCCACTGCTGGGCGTGGGTCTTCCTTTAATACTAGGGAGATCAGGCCATAGTCCACCACGTTGTCTAAGTGCGGGCTAGCGAACACGTCTTTCGAAAACTTGCTAGGTTCTCTCAAACGTGCAGGTTTTCTCACGATGTTTTTCTTCACCGTAAGACAAAAGTCAATAATTATGTTGTAAATGATTCGCACTTGAAAATATCAGAGGTACGAGAACCACACCTCTGATATTTCATGTCCGAATCACTTGAACTCGCTTCACTCAGTTTCCACTGCCTTATGAAGCCAAACAATAATGTTTTAAAATTATTTACACCAATGAGAATTTATATACTTTATATACCAATGATAATTGCTAAAAAAGATACCTTACGGATTTTACAAACGAAAAAATTTAAATAAGCTAATAATACGCTATCTCTTTTTCAAGAAAAAAAGAAGTAATACTTAAAAACAAAAAAAATATTATTCATATGTTATTCTCAAAAGTTGTATATTAATTTTACTAATACACTAGCGGCACACCCTCGCTTCGTTCAGGTTCGTCTCTGGGTTGATTTCCCATAAAAACTTTCATCCCCATTTTTACCCCCCCCTAAGGGATGATTACCGGGATGAAAAGTATCTTATGTTCTTTCCAAGGTCTAAAACTATCTTCTTACCTAATTTCATTTAAATTGGTTTAGAAGATCCAGAGATTACCTCCTAACAACCTCACAAACTCACAGACTTTACCTCTTTATAATATTTGTATAGATATATAAAATATCACATATTCTTTAAAGAAAAAAATCGATCTGTATGACATGCTTTTGCATTTAATGTATTTGTATTATAATTCAGATTTTTTGAATATTCCAACATGGGACATGGTATTATTGGTAGAAAGCAATGAGGAACACCACATTCTGACTAAATACGGGACAACAGACTTTAGGTGTCTTTCGAAAACTAGTTCGGTTCTCTACATCATTCAGGTTTCCTACTGATATTTTCTTCCACCGTATTACCAATTGGTAATCTCATGAAAAATAAATTGTCAAATGAAAATTAAGGGAACGTATTATCGTTGGGCTACCGTAGAGCTATATTATCAGGGTTTAGGCAGGCATTTTTTCCGACACCTCCAACAAATATCGTTATATTTTAGCCAATGTATACATAAACTTAAATTATATACTAAAACCTTCCTCTTGAATCACTCTATCTATTAAAAAACCGCATTAAAATCCGTTGCGTAGTTTCAAAGATCTAAGCATACATACGGAGAGACAAACAGCGGGAAGCGACTTTGTTTTATACTATGTAGTGATATTAGTAAAATAGAAAACAAAATAGAGACATTATCATTTTTGCTTCTCTATTCACTTCCCTTGGTTCTAAGCCACACCAAAATTACCTGAATATAATATTTAGATGTCCAATATTAGTCGGATAGTCGTTACTGCTTTCATACTGCTTTTGCACACAAAAATAGTACATTAACATAAAAAAATACAATTAAAGAGATGTGCAAAAACGGCCTTATCACTAAAAGTGATTTCGTGCAACCGATAGAAAAGGATATAAGAAAATATGTAAGTGAGAAGAGCGGAAAGGTGCATAAAGTGCAAATCATTAAAACTTAATATAAATAAACATACATATACATAATAATAAAATAATGTCTATATATGTATTTATATATATATATATATATATATATTTATATGTTCCGTTAAATTCTAAATACTTATATTAACAAAAAAAACAGTTTTGCTATTCAATAAATACAATTTTAACAAGAATAGCTGTAACAAGTTACGTTCCATTATCTCAGTTATGGAGACGAATCATTGCTTAATTGGAATAATCGGAAACAAATCAGATGAACAAAACATAAAAACGTCTCACACTGAATAGGCGAGGGATAGGAAATTAAGATACCTTCTGTTCCATTTTATTTCATAGACATTTGCACTCCAACAAAACACGTAGCGTGCAGCGAAAAATGCACCGGCAGCTTTGTTCGAAAGAATTGAATTAAAAACGGCAGCGGGAAAATTTTCTGTTTTTCACGGCACGCGCGACTGCCCGCAAATGGACAATTAGCCGCCGAGGCACTGAAATAAAAAGTTTACTCCAGTTTTCAGTGAAAACATTGTAATTTCTGACGTTTGCCCCAAGCTACTTAATTATGCTGTAACCCTTAACTTTTATGTCATACATTTATGGCATTGCCCGCGGCTCCGCCCGCGTTTAGATTACCAAAAACCAATTCCTTAGGTTTTATATAATATTAGTATACTCTTACATTGCAGTTTTTGTATTTTTTCTCAGAAATGAGATAATTTCCTGCGGTAAAAAGTATCCCATATTTCATCAAAATCCCTCCAGTGGTTTTTCTGAAAAACCAAACAGACAGGCATACAAAAATTCTAAAAACTATAGATTCGGCCTCCGTATCGATAATAATGTTTATTTCAATAAGATTTTCCAAAAAATATTTAATGTACGGATTCGGCTTAGTTACAATTTTATTATATGTATAGATTTAGATTTTAGTTGGATCTTACGATTTATATATACACTGACATAAATAAATATGTCGGGATATTAACACTCAGCACTATCTAGTTCCATGGTAAGCTACAAGGCTTGTGTAATGGATACCAGATAGTTGATACACTATTATAAATATACATAGTACCACAGCTTGGACCATACGCGTAGATTTCGCGGTATTTCTAAGATACGTATTAGTTTTTAATTATTTACATACTGACCTATTTATAATACATCCAAGCGACCACATATAACAAAATGTCTGCAATATCCAAAGTTTACCCAACAAATAGGGACTTATCCTTTCTGAATAAAAGAAAAGGCATTTCGAGCAACTTTAGTACACGTGTTTTGAAATATTCTCAGAATTTCACTTACAAGGTCTTATTTAATAACAAACTTCCCACTAAATTCAATGCGAGTAACTTTCTTACTTAAAATCATATTCAGGTACGCCATCGCTACACCTTTTTCTTTTTGTATAGAAAGCCGAGGGAAGCGGAAAAATTTCAAAATAAATTATTAAAAATGCGAGAGTTTGAGCGTCACCCAAAATTTTCAGGCGGCAGTAAACAACTAGCATTGCGGAGATGACTCCCCGTCTACAGATTTGGAAGCTGTAATATTTCGTTGATGCCGCAAATACAAGGATTTTCTTTTACACCACTTTGTTTTTATAAGCCAAGACAGTCTCTTTTGTCGTTTGGACTGAATTATTCAAATATTTCATACAATTACTTAAGGACGAATTCTTGTGCTTTTTTACTTATATATTTAATTTTTACAAATTAAATATACATTATTTAAAGAAATAATATTTTTAATATATCTTTAGAAAAGGCCATTTTCAGATTGATGATTTTTCAGATTAGCTAAATTTAGCATTGCTAATTAGATATCATTATAACATTATTATACAAATTTTAAACTAGATTTTGTATGATGGTAATGAAACAGATTTCAAAAATTATTTACTAAAAACTCACTAACTCTTAGTAATTCATTATTCACACGAGCGATGCCGCGGTCTAATACGAGTACAATATGTGTATAAAAATATACATATACCATATGTATACATATACTATAATAGAATATACATAATAATATATAAGATAATAATAGGTAAGATTTATAAATTATATTATTCTAAGAATAAATAAAATAATTATTCTGGACGTACTTATACTAATTACTCAATTAATTTTCGTAATTTCAACGCAATTATTCTAATAACATTCTGTTACAAAGTAATTAAAATATACATACATAGATATATCACAGTGTAATAACCTACGTTTCAACCTTGGAACTTATGACGATTATAATTCTGAATCAATACAACGATTTAAAACTTTATAAGTATGTAAAATTTGAATGATAAAACAATAATTTTGTACAATAAAGCTGATTTAAGAAACCAGGAGCTGGATAGTGAAACTACGAGTTCGAGTGATATAGTAAATCTATATATAAATAGGCAAAGACTAAATAAAGGTTTAGTAGCTTTTTCTCATATGTTTGTCAACCAATTTTCTTTTTTCTTATTTGGTAGCTATTGACAAGCTTTAGTGTCTTCAATAAGAAAAATTTGGAAACACTTTTTTTATATAGATAGGTAAAGACAAAACAGTTCAGTATTATTAGTTATAAATTTTCAATGATGATTTTGGTCGCACCATTTGGCAAACATTGGTAAATGAAATTACTGATTATCAAGATTTAATTATAAATGTTTACTTCTCCATTTATTCTAACACTAGCGACTCACACTCGCTTCGCTCGGGTTCGTTGCTTCCCAATACAAACTTTCATCCCCATTTTCACGCCCTTAAGGGATGATTTCCGGGATATAAAGCATCCTATGTCCTTTCCAGGGCCTCAAACTATCTTCTTACGAAATTTTATCTAAATCGGTTCAGTAGATCCAGAGATTACCCTCTACAACGTCACAAACAAACAAACTCACAAACTTTATCTCTTTATAAGATTAGTATAGATATACTAATTTGCCTCTTTATAATAAAATATTATTCATGTTTCAATTAATATTCAAAATATACGTAAATATATGATATAGCGTCCTTTACAGAGGAAAACTTGAATCCGTTTAAGGCGAATACCTACTTTACATATAAAAGACGAAAGGAGATGAAGCGAAAATTTATTTTTCAGCAACATTTTACGTAGAAAGCGGTAAATAAAGTTTGTTTATAAAATTTCGTTTACTTAACCCGCCGCTAACGCCACTTTGCTTCCAATTTTAGCTACTCTAGATAAAAATAATGTAACACCGAATTATTTAGTTTTTTCATAGAATATATATTAGAATTTGATAAGCTTTGAATTTTGTTACACAGATTTATTTATGACTTGTTTTTATGTTCAGTTCGAGCTTCTGTATCATTTAGTCTACACTCTACAGCCTAACGTAAGCACTTTTCAGCCGGAAGACATTAAATGCTTATAGACGGACATAGGTCTCTTGCAATGATTTTTATATGAGATCACATAACTATATAGAGATATTTATAGTTAGTTATATCCCATAACTATATATAATGAAAAGGATTGCCGTAACTAAAATTGGTTAGGAGAATATTATCAATCTTATAAAAATTCTATACTCATATTATAAAGAGGTAAAGTTTGTGAGTTTATGACGTTTTAGGGGGTAAACTTTGAATCTACTAAACCGATTTAGATAGAATTTGGTAAGAAGATAGTTTCAGACCCTGGTAAGGACATAGGATACTATTTATCTCGGAAGTTATCCGTTAAGGGGGTGAAAATGGGGATGAAAGTTTGTATGGGGAATCAACCTAGGAACGAACCCAAGCGTAGCGAGGGTGAGTCTCTAGTATTCTATAAAAAAATATTTACATGTGTTTTTTCATCATATTAGAAACTTTATAAGTTTTATGCCCGCAGCTCCATTCATGTATTAAGAAAGTTTGATCAACGATCAACAAAAAAATAAGCTATAAAATAGTTTATAAACTCGCTATATCGAGTTTCACTCAAATCTGTTAAGTCGTTACAGCGTGAAAAAGTACCCATTCTCATATACACATAAAATTTAACTATACGTATATTTTTTAGTACAATAAGATTTAATATAAATATTTGTATTCAAAAGTGAGAGAAGCTTTAATTTTATTAGAACTAAGTAACTTAATTTTTCTTGTGCATTTTCACTAAAGCGAGATGCTACGGTATTTCACTGTTTCTTAAAGATAACAAAGTTTAGCTCGACTAAATTATTTTAAGGTTGCTTCAGTCATAACAATAACGATATATAATAACTTTTTAAATATTTTGACGACACGTTGGCTCAGTTTGTAGCGACCCCACTTGCTGTGCCAGTGGTCGCGGGTTCGAGTCCCGCTGGGGGCATTCATTTGTGTGATGAGCACGAATGTTTGAACTCTAGTCATGGGTGTTTATATTTATATTATGTATGTATTTAAAGTTATATATGTGTAGTTTATCAACTATCTGGTATCCATAACACAGGCCTCGTAGCTTACCATGGAACTAGATGGTGCTGTGTGCTAATGTCTCAACATATTTATATTTTAAATAAAAGAGATTCATTTACTGTTAAAACTTGCTATGATATATATGCATTCTATATCAAAAATGTAATAAAATGTGTTACATTTTATTAAGCCCTAATTATCTTATTGACTCGATTGGTGCCTGTGGTTTTCGGAGCCTAAATCGGGGCAATAATAGTCATTGGGGAAAGACTGGGTTTTCTTATGAAAAAAATCTCAGTAAAAGCCTGAAGTAGGGATGTAGACGGTGTTATACCTTTATGCCTCATAAAACTATCGGAGACCTAATAAAGATACCAGTGACGACAAAATGTCGACTTAAAGTACTTTGAGGGTGACGCAACTATCTATTCGATTTCGTCATCGATGCACATGTTTTTCTCATACTATTCACCTAAGTGGAAATAGTTTTATACCCTGGACTGACACACGGGCTATTTATTATCGATATATTACCAGTAACCACGCTAGCAGAATCGGCAGCAAAAACTGGTGTACCATAAGCAATGCTAAATTCTATCACAATCACTCGAATAAACCTACCTGCAATACCTCTGTATAGTTACGGCAATCCTTTTTATTGACACTAGCCATCTGCTCGAGTTATGTCACAGTGCACAAGTGTATACTTAGATATAAGTGAACTCTTTATTCTTTACCGTTATTTCTGTTGGACAATTATACGACCGACTTCTAAGCTCTGGGATGTTACTTAGTATTTCGTCAAAATAAAACCAGTAATTATTTTGGCATGACTCTAGAATCGAACTCAGAATCTCATATTCCACAGACATACATAAAAGCCACAACACTAACGAGGCACTATAGTAGTAATGCTATACAGGGGGCACTATTTTTATATACCAGTATAAAAAAAACGGGCTTTGGATGCTTTTGAGCTGTGAAGATATAAAAATGATGAAATCAATAACCAAATTTTTGAATAAATACACAATATTTTTTTTTATTTTACGCTGCAAAATAATTTCAATGAGTACTGTTGCAAAGGGAACACGAACGAAATTATTTTAACAAGGCGATACGAGAACCCTCTTACTCTACTTACTTTTATGTTAAAAAATATACTACGATATAATATTTGCATCTCATTTCGGAATATTATAATTGTGCCACATTATGTGTTTTAGTTTTGTTATAGTTTATTTTTATTATAAACACATATTGGTGATTATAATCGATAAAATAAAAGATTATTATTATTAGCTCAAACCTACGTTAATATTATGAATACGAAAGTTTGTTTGTTTGTAACTCTTTTATATTGGATAAAATTATTTTGAATAAAATTTAGTAGCAGATAGAGTTTAGACTTTCACACATGGATTAACACTGGTGGCGCTGACTGCATATAAAATTATAAGCACAAAAGTCACCCAAGCGAAGCAACGGTACTTGACGGACGCGCGTATACTATACACGTTTCATGGTAAAACAGCGTCTTTTAAAAATACTTTCATATTGTCTATTCTATTAATATTTTTACATTTAAAATAATAAGAAAAATAAATTGGTTTTATTATCAAAATTCTATTTTTTCTTTATTTTACTTCATATTATGATATGTGTATGTTATTCATTAATTATGAATTCTAATATTAAAGTAGATATTTTACATGCCGTGCGTTCCGTGACGACCAACTTTTTTTTATAATAATTAAAAAAAAATGACATTTTTTTCTTTCATTATTATAAAAAAAATTATATATAATTTTAATTATAACATCTATCATCATCGTTGCTATATATTTTTTATTATGTACAAAAATATAATTTTTAAATAATTTTTGTATACACAAACTCAAGATGCGTGCGTGTTTTGTTTAAAAAACTACTTTATGTGGAGTGCGTAAGTTCGAATTTGTGTTTAAACAATTAAATTTAAACTTTAAATCTTTGAATTTTATTCTTTGGTTCAATTTAACATCACATCTCGACGCCTCTTTTTGAAGAGATATTTGTTAGGAAATGTGTATCTATGTTTTTATATATCATCATTAAACTATTTTCTATACATATAATAAAATTGTAACTGAGTCGAATATGTATATTAAATATTTTTTTGAAAAAAAATATTGAAATAGTTATTGTTATTATTATCGATACAGAGGCCGAATCTAAAGTTTTTAGAAATTTTGTCTGTCTGTCTGGAAACGTATCACGAGAATACCCCTGGACAGATTTTGATGAAATTTGGTGTGATAATAGCTGGCTATCCGGGTCAACATATATTACATAGGATACTTTTTACTGCGGGCTAATATGTCATCTCTGAGAAATCTAAAAACGTAAAACATAACTAGGGACGAACCCGAGGGGAGCGGGAGTGATTAGCTAGTTTTGAAATATTTCTTTGTGCAACTAATATAATGCAGACTGTCAGATCATTTCCGCAATTTGACAAACAAATAAAAAGGCTTGTCCTACCCACTTATGTCATACGATTGATATTACCACATATATTGCTATTCAGAATCGAATTTTCTCGTTCGCACAACGCCTATAGATTTGCATAACTTGAAAGGGTGTTATTGGAATAGAGAGTAGAGGAATTGTAGGTACACTTAAATAATATTTTACTATATTATGTATTATTTATAAAAAATATATATATTTATTAATACGAAATTTGTAAATAAAATTTTATTGAGAACTATGTATAATACGAGTATGTTACTCCAGGTACATCTCATCAGGTTTATGTCATCAGGTTTGTGTACTAAATTTCATTTCAGTGTAAATGCAATAAACGTACAAATTTTTTGCATCTCTATATTATATGAAAATCGATATGTGTATGTAAGCTATATATGGACTCCAAAAGGGCTAGAGTGATTTTGGTAAAATTTTCAGCCCAGAAGTTTGGACGCGGGAGAAGCTACTTAATCATAGTTTGGGTGCGTTTTTAAGTAAGTAATAACAGATGTAATATTCAAATGATTTAAATTAATATGTTTGAATATCTGCTTGACTTAAAGTTGTAAATCGAAGTGTGTTTCTCGACGATTTATTAACATTTAGGCAAAAGAAAACCGACTTGTAAACAGCGCCTCCGCGAAACTCCTCTAGCGAAACTGTCATCTATAATTTTAAAAGTTAAAGCAACTCACAATCACTATGAATATCTAAATTCTAAACCTCAGACTATAGAATTTTATAGGAGTTCATCTTCTTTATCCTTCTTTTTGTATGGAGATAGTTGGAAAGCTTAAGAATAATATAAGCAATTTTTGCTGCAGAAAAAGATGTAATTCAAGAAGAAACAATAAAACTCCATTAACGAATAATTTCGATTGATATGGTTTTATACGCTATGGTCCCGTTTACCCAGAGGCAAACCCAAACCAAGTGAAGAGTCACTAATAAATAGATTAAATAAAAACAACACTAGTTCTTTGTTAATGTATTAGAAGTTAAAATTGGTTGAAAGCTCAAATAACCTGAGGCCATCTCTATGCATCCCGTAGCTTGTACACAGTCATTTACATTGTTTTTAAATTTTTGGGACGGTATTGGAAACGAGATTTTATTACAGTCCAGTTTGCATTTAGACAGGTAGTTAATATTAAAATGGAGAAAGTAAAATTCTTGCAATGCGAAGAGTTTTTTTACTAATAGCTTACAAATAGCCATTTATAGTGCAATTTTAGTATTTTATACCATTTTTGTTATATTATTTAATATTATATTTGGATAATAATATGGATATTAAAACACTGTTTTAATACATCTCAAGTACCATATTATATATTTAAGTGTTTTTCCTGTGAGAATCGAATACACGACCCTAGCCGTACTAGACCATAATGTGATTGCAAAATGTTATTATATACAATATACATCCTTAACAAAAAAGGATGTCTATATCATTAATATTAATATATTAATTGCATTGCATTTAACAGACCTGAGTATTTGAGTTGTTCTTTAAATACGTAATGAACGAAACTTTTAATGAAAGCATCTTCCCATAAGTAGGGACTATATTATTATGAATACTCTGCATATTTAATAGCAGAATCGCACTTTAAATTTAACCAGCTTGTAAATATATACATTTAACTCGTTAGTGCCGTATTTGCGACCTTCTTCATAGTGATTTATACTAGTTACACATATTATGTTACAGTTCGCTACATTTTGCTACGACATGCTACGGTGCGCTACGAGGATTGTCTATGCAAGATGTAAGGTATAATAATAATGTAATGTATACAGAATATTAAAGATTCAGATATACATTTATTTGAGTGGCATACTCCTTTAAATATACGTAAAAATATATGAAATTGAGTTTTTGTTGGAATTATCCGAGATGTTCAAATCGTTTCTGAATGGATAGTCTTTAGCATGACATATATGTTGACAAAATACTCATGATTCACAAACGCTTGTTTTCAAATCATAATATTTGCATAAAATATCTTGAATTTTAAATAAGAAAGAAGAAATAAAAATACTGTCTTAAAGCAAACCCTAAGTAAGATACTTCACCTACTTGCAAACGTATGCAAAACACAGAAGCGCGACCTCGAAAAATAAGATGAGACAAAACAAAACATTTTAAATTCTCAAAGTTGCATCGTAAGAAATAAAGACTGCCCCTTAAAGAAGCAAGTACGGGCGGAATTTTAAACGCCGCCAACTGCACAGCGAGACAATTGAAACTATGCATTATGCATGGAAGCCGGCCCCGGGCTTCCGATACCGACTCACTAAATATTTGTGGTGAAAAATTATTTCTCTTATCTTAAGTTCTCTATCTGTTAAAATAGATAATTTTATGCTTATACAATTTAACATTCATACTTTTGCCCAAAGAATCGACATTGCCGTTCAGCGGGGGAATGCAGCTAGCATTCTTGCCACTATTCCACGCGGACATGACTTGTACAGTAATAATTAAGTGTACAGTTATTCTGTTTATATGATTAAATATAGTTTGTAATTTTATTGTAAATAATATTCATATTAATCTGTTATATCATAATTTACTACTTTATATAGTCGTCTAAAGAAGCTATCTAGACCGCAATATGGCCTTTAGATGCAGTTAGGAAACGGCTTTAGGGTTGACGGGTATAACTCTATTCTGCCCACGATGTGGCATTACAGTGCTTTAACTTCGAAACCATTCCACATAATAGTTGGTTAAATTGGTTAACAATTCTGTTAATATCAAAGGCAATTGCGTATACTGGGGATTTTTATACTTTGACTTTACCACTGAGTGAAGTGGGTTTTAATACTGCGTGAGCCAGTAGACTTAGAGAAGATGAAACTTTACAATCATTCACGGCACGCTAAATGAGAACAAAAAAATTATACGAAAAACTAGCGGCTTACCCTCCTTCACTCGGGCTTGTCCTTAGTGAAAAACAAGAACAAATCTATCCCACGAGAAACGTCCTTTTTTCCGGCATAAAAAGTAGCCTATGTGGTACTGCAGACTATAATCTATCTCTGTGCTAAATTTCATCCAGATCCGTTCAGCCGTTCTGGCGTGATTGAGTAATAAACATGCATCCAAACTTTCACATTTAGGTAGTAGTAAGATGAAATATTATGAGTATTTAATATTACACTAGCCTCGGTGGTCTAGTGGCTAGCGTGTACGGCTGCCGATCATGCGGTCCTGGGTTAGAGTCCCGTGTCGAGCTAAGTAATTACTAGGATTTTTTGTCCGAAATAATCAGTAGTAGCCCGAATTTGGGAAATCACGATGATTGAAATAGAGTGCCATGTCTCTTAAAGAACGTTAAGCTATTGGCCGTATGCCTTCTCTAACTAGAAGTGCCAGATTGTAGTTATATCGGAGTTTAGTATCTAAAGTATAGTGAGTGCACTTGCGCAGACACGCACACGTTTGGATATTAATATGTCCCGCATAGCTGGCTAGCCTCACAATCAGTGAGGTTGGCCGCTGTAAATTAAATTGGTTATGAGCACATGATATGTACCTATATGGATGATAACATGTCCCATACAATTTTTAGTTTCCTATTATTATTTATAAAAAGTTTCAACCGGTTTTAAACGCTTTAATAAAAACCTATGTCTTCTTTTTGTAGTAAATTAATTATAAAATACTTTCAAAATGTAAAATAATATAAAAGTACGAAAGAAATTGTCTTATACAGACGATTTTAAAAAAGTTCCGAGCTTTCACAAAAATTCAAAGGAACTTC
Organism: Brenthis ino; assembly: GCA_921882275.1. Taxonomy (NCBI): domain Eukaryota; kingdom Metazoa; phylum Arthropoda; class Insecta; order Lepidoptera; family Nymphalidae; genus Brenthis; species Brenthis ino. Next base: position 21,234,109 of record OV170232.1, on the reverse strand, counting down.
CGTAAACTTTTTCTTGACGTTCGCTTTAAAAAATGTTATACGATACAGTTTCTGCATTGCACACTATATAACAATTACAGGACATTTCTATTTTCTGTATGGGTGTAGATTTTACAAATAAAACTATTTTAAAAATAAATTCATACAAAAGCGTTAAAAATATATACGTAGGAACCACTATAATAATATTTTAAGACCATTTATCAGAAAAATATTCAAATACTTGTTGACGTATATAAATGTACCCATTCTATCAATAAAATATGAAATTGTCAAAGGCACGTTTTTATAATTCACAATCACTACTCTCGCGCTTATTGCCATAGTGCTCACTACGAAAAGGATTACACCAAAGTCCACCACACTGACCGAGTGCGTGTTGTCGAATATTCCTCTCAAATATAAGATTTCCTCATGACATTTTCTTTCGCAGTATTCGCAAGTGGTAATAATGTCCAAAATCTAAATATGAAAAAAAACCCGCATATTTTCTAAGTTGTAATTTTGTAAGACATGAAAGGAAAGGGATAGAGCACAAATTTTTAAACGAGCACAAATACTTTCTTATTCATCTTAGCTACTCATGATCTGTTTCTACACAAGCTAACTGTTAGATCCAAAAGCACTTTTCCATAATTTAAATAAATATTTGGGCCATACTAGAATCGTAATAACAAGCGCCAGCTCAGAAGAACTTCTTTTTATCTTATAAACGTGATAAATAAAATATAGCTTCCATAAATGTGTACACTAATAGCATTCTAAGGTACTTTCGTAAGTTGGAAACAAATCTCAGTAAAGGAAAGGCGTCACTTCTCTAATGGGAAACTTCACGACATCTGACATGGAATCCCGTAAGGTTACTTGTCTACGAAGTATAAAAGCATTTTAATATAATATAAAGGCAAAGTAAAACATATTTTCTATTTTTACTATACTTATAAACTGTTTTCTACACCTACAGCTACATTTGTTTTTCCAACTTAGTCACGTTTTTAATTCAAACCATATAAATCCCATTAAAAAAATATAGATTTGGCTTCTATTATATCAGAAATATTATCTTCTAAGCATATTTGTACGCCAATCCGCACTTGGCCAGCGTGGTGTACTATGGCCTGATCACCCTCGTATTGAAGGGAGGCCCGTGCCCAGCAGTGGGACGTTAAAAACGGGTTGAATACATAGTTTATTGAACAAATCAATATAAATTATCCATACAAATTTGTTTTCGTTAAAATAATTAAAATTAGTTTCTTCCGAAAAAAGTTTGTTTCTCATAATATACCTGTACCTTAGCATTATAATTTGTTTTTTTTATTAAGCGAATAACACAGCGGGCAAAGGCCAGTAAATTATATTAATACAAAGTGTCTATCTACATATATACTAGTATTTTTGCATTTATAATATTAACACATATACATAACAATAATAATGTCATCCCATTTTGATTATGACCGATTTCGGCCACGGCCGCTAATATCATTGAGGCTAGCCATCTGCGTAGGAGGTATTATAGTGCACAAGTATGCGTGCAGACACAAGAACACTCTCTATCCCTGTCACTCTCATACTCCGGTGGGACGACTGCTCGACATTACTGGTGAGAGTTATGGCGCAGGACCGGCTTTACGTGCTCTCCGAAGCACGGGGGTAAAACAGCGCCAACTTCCCAACTCTGGGCTGTTACTGAGACTTACTAAACAGAAAGACTCATATAGAAAAGTTTAAAAAAAAAACTTGAAATCATCCCCTTTTTTACTGAATTGGTCAAAAACTGCCGAAACATTTATTTCTCACCAAAATTATATAACGAATTTTTATGCCCTTAACTTAAGAAATGTTCAGTTCCGAATACAAACTTTCAACTACTATTTCTCCCCCTTTGTGTTTTAATTTTCCTATGTCCTTCTTCAAAGTCCCATCTATATCCCAAAATTCATCAAAATTGGTTCAGCAGTTTAGGCATGAAAACGTAACAGACAGACAGAATTTATAATATTAGTATGTATTATGAAATTTATAACCATAAAATCCTTAAGTTTAAAGCTATATGGTATGATAATGCAAACGTATCCATAGTTACATATTCCAATGTCATGGGACTGACAGAATTCGATCTAATCACAAGGACCTCTCAAGAAAAATCATTTATCTTAATTCTATATCAACAAAAGACATAAACGGGAAAACTTCTGTGATATTCCTTTAGCGTCGGCCTAATGCGGGGATGTCGAGCCAAGATTTCTTCTGTTATTTGTTCTATACGAAATTCCCAGTGGTGAAGAACAAAGATGATACCGTAATCTCAATCCATACAATTTCGGAATATTGAAATTCTTGAATTACGATTGTATGTTATTTACTAATGTCGAATTACCATGCTTTTTCCTGTAAGGAGAATGCGAAGAGAAAATGTATCTCTTCATACTAATAAATAAGAGGGTTGTGAGTTTTCACGTGAGTATCTTAGCCAGACTGACATTAACTATCGAAGTATTTACACTTCATCCGAGAATGAACCTGTGACTTCCAAACAGGTTAATTGTGACTATTGAAATTGACACAAGAAAAATGATTTGAACAAATCTTTTAATGTTCATAGAAAATGAAATCCCAAATCTTCAGAATTATATCATTTTTAAATAAATAAAGGGCTCTATCAGGATTAAGTAAATGAGATTTGATTCTAAAAAGATGTTATTGGAGAGGCAAAGTTTTTATTTAAATATAATTAAATCCACAATATACATTTCAAAATAAAGGCAGTATTTATCGTAGTAAAAGGTTACGTTTGCTATCTTTAGAATTCCAGTTATTTACTTGAATTTATCGATACAGAATAAGCTTGATTAATCCTATACATATAATAAAATGTTAACTGAGTCGAATCTGTACAATAAATATTTTTTGGAAAATCTTATTGAAATAGTCATTATTATCGATACAGAGACCGAATCTATAGTTTTTAGAATTCTTGTTTGTCTATCATCACGAAAAAAACACTGAACAGATTTTAAAGAAATTTGTTATGATAATAGCTGGTTATCCGGGTCAGCATATAGGATACTTTTTACTGCTGGAAAATATCTCATCTCTGAGAAATTTATACTAAATGTTAAAACGTAACTAGGGACGTACCCGAGCGGGGCGAAGTCGAGTCGCTAGTTAAATATATAAAGCGAAATGAGGAGTATAGAAAATTGACATTTTACACCACATTACTTATAGATCTTATAATATCTTCAGTACGTTTTGCAGATAAGCTAAAAGCTCGTGCTTCGTAATATCGACCACTCATCACTAACGTAACTTTTACTCAATTTCCTCCAAATATATGTAACATTATTACTGGTACAAACATACTTATTTACAAGTTTTTATTGTAGCGCTCGCATAAACTCGCGTTGAATGTATGAACATGCTTTTAGAATATTGGCATACGTGCTCGCGTTCCGTCGTAGAGCCACTTAGGTGTAAGGCACTATACACACTGTGAATATACTTGAAATATTTACCTTCATTTCTTATATAATAAATGTATATAAGAAATTTATGAAAATGTTATAATTTTGTTTTATTAGGTACGTTGTATTTCAAATTAAAATTTACATTGCTGGTGATAGCTTTTTATAATGTGAACCAAGCCTTATTAAATATTGAACTATCTATTGTATTACAATTAAATATTTCGCTGTAAATTACAGCACGGACTTTATATGATTGTAAAAACCTATTAGGAATATGTGTGTTCGTCTGATGAATGTGTGACGAAGAGGTTATGCATCCACTTCTTTGTCAAATTAAATACAGCAATGATAACAATTTATACTGATAATATATAAAATAATAAAAAACAACAAACAAATTTAAAAACCATCAATCTTCTTATCAACATTATCTTTCAGTGCGCTTTCATTTGAGACCACACTCGAGTATATTTGCAGACATCCGGTTATTCTGCCCCACTTTCACCCCTCACAACTTTTAAACGGCTCGACCGATTTTCTTCAAACATATCTAAGAATACTCGCATATAAGTCACCTTTAATATACAAAAAAATAAATTGAAATCTTTTCATCCGTTCGGGAGCTATGATGCCACAGACAGAAACGTCAAACTTATAACACCTCTCTGTTTGCGTCGGAGGTTAAAAAAGCAATTATTGTTAAAAGGAATCCTCGCATGGAATATTTAGTAATGTTACCCATCGTTAAGATAAAACTATATTTTGTTGTAACATGGCTAACGTTTCGAATGCTTTACAGCAACCATAGACAAATTTAAAAACCATCAATCTTCTTATCAACATTATCTTTCAGTGCGCTTTCATTTGAGACCCCACTCGAGTATATTTGCAGACATCCGGTTATTCTGCCCCACTTTCACCCCCCACAACTTTTAAACGGCTCAACCGATTTTCTTCAAACATATCTAAGAATACTTGCACATAAGTCACCTTTAATATACAAAAAACTAAATTGAAATCTCTTCATCCGTTCGGGAGCTATGATGCCACAGACAGAAACGTCAAACTTATAACACTTCTCTGTTTGCGTCGGAGGTTAAAAAAGCAATTATTGTTAAAAGGAATCCTCGCATGGAATATTTAGTAATGTTACCCGTCGTTAAGATAAAACTATATTTTGTTGTAACATGGCTAACGTTTCGAATGCTTTACAGCAATCATAGTCACGGGAGAGACATCTTAAATTTTATTATATAATTTGTTACAAACAGAACAATCTTAGTCTCTCCCGTGACCGTGATTACTGCAAAATATTTGAAACGTCGTGTCAGGACCTAAATATTAATATATGTATGTATATCCCCGAAAAAATCCGAAAAGATAGTTTCATTTAATATGTCAAATATTGGCGTAAATCTAAGAAAAGTATTAAATATTTTGTTTTATAAGTTTTTAAGTGGGAAAAAATTGAAACCATTTATTATATTATCTTTATTGAATGAATGCTTTGTTCTGTGGCTTTAAGAAGTGCCACTAAAGTACAACTTACTAAGTCTATATCGCGTAGAATGGAAAAGATATGATAAACATTGACTAATAGGAATAAAATATTTTACATTGAGATTTGATCACTTCTAAAATAACAGCAAATTATTTTATTACTTATTAAAATTTTAAAATTTCCTGCGCTATTATTTCGAACGGCTGAACGAATCTGGATGAAATTTGGGCACACAGATAGATTATAGTCTGGAATAGCACATAGGTTACTTTTTATCTCGGAAAAATGTACGGTTTAAGTGGGATAGATTTATTTTTGTTATTCACTAGGGACGAACCCGAGCGAAGTGCAACTCACCCTGAGTTGCTAGAATTATAAATGCGAAAGTTTGGATGGACGTTTGTTGCTCAATCATGACCGAACAGCTAAACGGATCTGGATGAAATTTAGCACAGAGATAGATTATAGTCTGGAATAGCATATAATTTTTTTTAATCCCGAAAAATTTACGGTTACCGAGGGATAGATTTATTTTTGCTCTCTACTAGGGACGAACTCGAACGAAGCCAAGGTAAGTAGTAGACTAGTATTAACATATTTTATACCAACTCTTGAAAGTGAAAACAAGATAATATTTTATATCGCTATGTATTAAATGAATATTATGATAAATATAAATGATGTTAGAATTTTCCTAACATCTTGTAAGAACACGACTGGGACTTCGAGCTTTAAGAAAAACTCAGAACAAGTTTTACAAAGTTCTAGTCGCGTACAAAGTGAAGTTATGGAAAGTTCGTTCACGCATAAAAATGTAATATCAATAAAGCTATTTAATTGAATTGTACCGTATTAATGACATGAAAGTGGTTATAATTATTAATAATTGAGCTTTTATAATTTTAACAATACATATGTTGATTTTATATTTTATTTTTAGATGTAACGTGGTTGAGGATTTATTTATTCATTACTTATACTAGCGACTCACTCTTGCTCCGCTCGGGTTCGTACCTACTTACGTTTTAAACTATTGTATAGATTTCTCAGAGATGAGATATTTCCCCGCAGTAAAAAGTAATATGTTGACCCGAATAACCAGCTATCATCCACCATCCACCAAATTCAAAAAAAAAGACAGACAGACAAACAAAAATTCTAAAAACTATAGATTCGGCCTGTGTATCGATAATAATGTCTATTTCAATAAGATTTACCAAAAAATATTTAATGCACAGATTCGTATTAGTTACAATTTTATTATAGATATGCAGATAGGCGGCAACCTTTTTGAGCCTATATGTTATTCTAGTTCATAATCTATCTGTGCACTAAATCTTATTGAAATCCGACCAGTCAATTCAGCTTGAAGGAGTAACAGTTATACAAATACAAAATTTCGCATAATTATATATTACAGTAGTGTGATCAAAGCTTGCTTGACTAATGTTTGTATGTATGTATCGTATTCAGCTCTTTTTTAACGTCCCATTGCTGGGCACGGGCCTCCCTTCAATACGAGGGATATCAGGCCATAGTCCACCACGCTGGCCAAGTGCGGGTTGGCGGACTTTACATGTTTTTCGAAAACTTGCTAAGTTCTCTAAAACATGCAGGTTTCCTCACGATGTCACGATGACAGGTGGTAATCATGTTAAAAATGATTTGCACATGAAAATATCAGAGGTGCGAGACCCGGGAGTTGAACCTGCTTCACTCGGTTTTCCAAGCGTGCTCGTCACAACTGGGCTACCACCGGATGATATATGATATCTTGGAAACTACTAATACGAGTTGAAAATCGTTAGTCTATAATAAATAGCTATTATGCCTGAAATAACTCACAATAAAATCATTATTATTTATTCACGATTTATTTGTTTTCAAATATATTATATACTTATGAGTACATTCGATATGACAAGAACGAATCAATTTTCAAGACCAAAAAGTTCTTAAACTTCCAAGTTTGAGAATTTCGCTTTTTAAAACTTTGCAGACAACTCACTATGATCTTATCTTCACAATATTTGTTCAAGTCATATAAAATATATTGAATAGGTAAGTGTTTTGTTCTAAAATAAATCTGTATCAGTATAAAAAATATTTAAATTATATATTACTAGTGACGCACCCTCGCTTTGCTCGGGTTCGGATTTCCGGTTAGTATAGAAGAGACTATATATATGTACATACTACATATATAAATACTAGGTATAGAAAAGTAAATAAATACTTAAAAAAATCAAAATGTTTATGTCTCTGACTTGAGAAATTTTGATATCATATACAAACTTCTACCCCCATTTTCACGCCTTTGAAGGATGATTTCCGGGATAAAAGCTATGCTATGTCCTTTCCAGGGTCTCAAACTATCTATATGCTGATTTTCATTTAAATTAGTTCAGCGGATTAAGAGTGAAAAAAATAACAGACAGACAGAGTTACTTTCTCATTTATAATATTAGTATGGATAAATCTTGAAAATAAAATTTAAATGTCTATTAGTGAAACTTACGCTTGAACAAGCATTAAAAAACATCTGCCTCTTTTATTCTTTATTCTTTTAAAATAGACTATTCATTCTTGATATACTTTAATTTAATTCAATATTTTTACCTCTAATATTTGATTATTTTTAGTAATTCACTGAGAAAATGATGAGAACTTATGTCTGAGACAGATTTCGTAATTGACATCGTAATATATTAAGTGACTATCACAAATCGACTACAACTTCATTAAAATTAAGTAACAGGAAAATAAGTATATTAATACCTAGCGACTCACCCTCGATTCGCTCGGGTTATCTCTAGCTTGATTCCCCATACAAACTTTCATCCCCATTTTCACTCCCTTAAGGGATGATTTCCGGGATAAAAAGTATTCTATGTCCTTTCCAGGGTCTCAAACTATTTTCTTACCAAATTTCATCTAAATCGGTTCAGTAGATCCAGATATTATCCCCTACAACGTCATAAGCTCACAAATCACAAACTCACAAACTTTACCTTTTAATATTAGTATGGATATGAAACATAAAGTTTATATTTGTATTCGCATTAAGACAAAAAATGTTTTATTTTGGTCTCTCGGTCGCAACGTTATCAGTCATCAGTCGGTCGACGGGATATGTCATTAATCTTCAAGACAATACTCGTTTTGTTGCCAAATGGTAAGTGTAGCATGCTCTCAGTGCTGAGTGCGCTTGAAACGGTATTTGTTATAACGCTCTTATGGATTTCTGATTTTCTTTAACGGGTATTGGTAAAGTATTATTTTATTTCAGTTGAACTTATATTTCAACTAGTAAACAACCTTAGTGGTTTTCTCGTGACGCTCTCCAAGATAGACAGACAAAAATTCTAAAAACTATAGATTTGTCCTCTGTATTGATAATAATGATTATGTCAATAAGATCTCCCAAAAAATATTTAATGTACAGATTCGACTCAGAATTTTATTATATTATGCATAGATATAGATTATATACTAATACGTGACAGCTAAAATATAATAGATACTAGCGGACCCGACAGACGTTGTCCTGTCTACACGTCTTTAATTTGAAAATTTCAAACTTTTTTTAATAATTTTTTTGATGAAAATTATTATTCAAATTGTGAATCTAAACCATTCCCAGATCCCCTTGAACACACACAAAAAATTTCATCAAAATCGGTCCAGTCGTTTGAGAGAAGTTCAGTGACATACACACTCACAGAAGAATTATATATATAAAGATAAGTATATAATTCTCCATGAATGGGGTAAGCATTAGCTTTGTTGTGTTATTAAGCGCTTTTGTCCACTAATTTCATCACACTATCACTATACTTCACTAGTGAACTAATCCCTTTTATACTTCTTATTATTACTTATATACGTCGTAGATGTATATATATATATATATATATATATATATATATATATATATATATATATATATATATATATATATATATATATAGACATATATTTTATGTCTTGGCAAGAGTGCTATTTTAATTTAAAAATGTTCCACAGTGTTAATTAAGAAACAATGTTATCTGTAACGAAATAATCCAGTACAATTTAAAATACAATCTAATATATTAGTTTTTTTATAAATAAAAGATAAAAAAATATTAATATTTAACTATTACATACGTGGAATGGAACAAATACTTAAATTTTTATTTGCTAACCGCTGATAAGATTTAGAGAAAGTTATCAAGAAAGTTTCTTCAAGATTTTCTTTTAGGTCAAACCTGAAGTTATTACAGAGTACTTTATAGAAGAGAAAATGTATTAAAAATGAATATTGCTTTATGTATATTTCCCACAGTTAGTGACTAATTAATATTGTGCTGCATTTTAGAATAACTAATGAATTAATTTAGAATCTCCGCGTTTATTATTCATATTTTGCCGTTTCAAACTTTGCAAATTCACTAACAAAATAATCTGTAGAAACAATACAATGGACAAAGGTTAGACTAATTGGCTTATAAGAACTTTGAAACGTCAGCTTCTAAGTAATTACCAAATATATATATATATATATATATATATATATATATATATATATATATATATATATATATACGTTGCCATATTTCAGTATTTGTATAAGAGTACTCTCTATTTTCTGCCTGTCTTGGTCCGATGAGATCAGAACAAAAATTCATGTTATATACTACTTCCATATCTGACATACAAAACATTCTCCTCCAATCTTCAATCTTTCTTTTTTTCTTTTGTGGGAAAACCCAAGGTTTTTTTTTCTTTGTACATTGGACTAAAAATAAAGTTTTCGTATGTACTATAAAATAATAAATCAAATTAATAAAGAAATCTACATGCATCTGTAACATTCAATTTTATTAATGTACACAGAGTAGAAGTATATAAGTATTTATAACTGCGTGTTATACTCTTTAAATCTATCATCGTTAAAAATCGTTATAATTAAAAAAAAACAAAAAATATTTTTGAATAGTCTAAAAATTGCTCAGCCACACTTTAGGTAACATCAGAACATGACATTATAATATATTTATTTGTTTTTATTTTACTATTGTAAAAAGTCCATTTCTACTATTCGCTATATATAATGTATCTTTTCAGTTAGTACTGTGAGTCAGATTCAAAAATAATCTAATATTAAGGGCTTTTACAATCTTTGAAACGACTGGACGGATTTGTATAGATAGTAAACTGATGTAATGTGTAGGCTACTACTAGGCATTTAAGGATGCACCCGGGTGAAGCCAGGGTCGCTAGTCCGCATTAATATTATAAATGTCAAAGTTTGTATGTATGGATGTTTGTTCTCTTTCACGCCAGAACGGCTGAACGGATCTGGATGAAATTTGGCACGGAGATAGTCTGGAATAACACATAGGCTACTGTTTATTCCGAAAAAATGTACGGTTCCCGTGGCATAGGTTTGATTTTGTATCCCGAATCCGAGCGAAGCGAGGGTAAGCCGCTAGTAGCATTATAAGCCCTTATTACTGCAATTTGAAGGATGTCTTATAACTGACAAGTTATAACGAGTTAAAATTTTACCTTTAAAAGAGATTTACCTATTATATAAAACACTAGCATTGCTCGCGGCTCCGCCCGCGTTTAGATGACCAAAAACCAAATTCTTAGGGTTTACATATTATTATACCTACTCTTAAGTTTTAGTATTTTTTCTTAGAAATGAGACATTTTCCCGCAGTAAAAAGTATCCTTTATGCTGACCCGGATTACCAGCTATAATCTTACCAAATATCATCAAAATCCCGCCAGTGGTTTTTCTGTGATGCGGTAACAGACAGACAGACAAAAATTTTAAAGACTATATATTCGGCCTCTGTATCGATAATAATGTTTATTTCAATAGGATTTTCCAAAAAATATTTAAGTACAGAATCGGCTCAGTTACAATTTTATTATATCTATAGATTATTTTTTGACATTTTGTTTATTGTTCATCTACACAGGTAAATCTCGCGACAAGCTTTGGTATCATATAAATTGTGTAATGTAATAATTTGATGGGTTTGATTTAATTTAAAGTTAATTTCCTTCTTTTTAGAGCATATAAATAAAAGCTTGTATTTAAAAATGTTTTTTTTTACAATTATTTTATTAAAGAAGATGAAACACTTTAAGTAAAAGAAGATGAAACAATAGAATAAAATTTAGAGTAAATTTTTAGGACTTAGCAGGTGCACATGGAATAAGATTTTTCTCGGGTAAGTATTCCTTGATAACATTTGGGGAAGTGTAAATAGGAATGTTAAAAACTAAAGTAGGTAGAGTGGAATGAACGTACAATATAATTGGTAAAGTTTTTTCACTATTTGCTAATATCTTTATCAGCTTTGAATACCTATATAACCAAAACAAACATAGTTATTACTTATAAATAATATAATAATAAATAAATATTATTTTATATAATATGCTGTACTAGTGGCTGCCTCTGTGATTTCTGTTAAGAAAGTCTCAGTAACAGCCCGAAGTTGGGAAGTTGGTGGTATTTGGCCGCCGGGGCCGATATCATCAGAAGGATTTATTTATTTATTTAAAACATTCTTTATATAGTGTAAAACTGTGTAGCATTTTTTTTATACCACGTCGGTGGCAATCAGGCATGCGGCCCGCCTGATGGTAAGCGGTTACCGCAGCCTATGGACGCCTGCAACACCAGGGGCATCACATGCACGTTGCCGACCCTTTAAGAACCTATTTACTCCCCTTTTGAAGGACCCCATACTGTAGCCCTCTGGAAAAACCTCGGCAGGGAGTTCATTTCACAGCGAGATGTTCCGTGGGAGAAAATTCCTCTGAAATCGAACTGTACGGGACCATTTGGGCTGCAATGTGTGAGCATGAACTCGCTGTCGATGGCGAGCGGTGCGTGCGATGATAGAAAGTGGCCGTGGGCATCATTTCGAACAATTCTTCGGAACACAACCCATTGTACAAACAAAGAGCATTGTACAGCATTTACCCGTAAAGATAATATACCTATTAGACCAATTCAACATTATTCCTGAGCAAGACTCAAATTCGCGACCTCCACGTTATTAACGATGCTAGGTTGCTTTTAATAGAATAATGATTTATCCTCATATCTTTATTTTATTATAGATATGATATATTTTTCTCAATTTCACGGTTGACTTCATGCACAAAGCCATTAATTACGTCAAACCGCAGTCCATTTCGGTCGTGTATCGATCAAGTGTATAAGTAAGATCTGTTTTTGTTCGGAATTCATTGTGTTAATTTCCCAAGAGCAGTACTATCAATCAACGTCAATGTCGCCTTTACCGGATTTGAGGTTCATTTTTAGCAATCTCAAAAACTATTTGGCTTTAAATCGTTACGTTTCATTTGATAAAAACACTGTGTTGGAAAATTTAAAATACTATTATCCTCCTTGTACTTGACTAGCGACTCACCCTCGCTTCGCTCAAGTTCATCCCTAGGTTACTTTCCCATCAAACTATGATCCCCATTTTCACCCTCTTAAGGGATAATTTCCAGTATTAAAACTACCTTTGCCCTTCCCGGGACCTCAAGCTATCTTTATACTAAATTTCATTTAAATCGGTTCAGTAGTTTTGGAGCTTATTCGGTACAAACAATAAACAGAAAATCTTTCCTCTTAATATTAGTATAGAAAAGGCTAAAAATTTTAAATTAGAAAAGGCTAAAAAAATTTAATATATTTTATTATAAATATATATTTTTTATAAAGTTGTAAATTACAATATTTTCTTCACATTGAAGAAGCCTGGAAGGTGATCACATCATTCTCAAGGTGCGTTATATTATATGTATAGCAAAATACATAATTATACAGTGAAATAAGTATTTTATTTCTGCTGAAAAATATTAGCGTACTAGAAATAATGGCTATAATATCTTAAAAAAAGATTTCGACGAAATGAGAACCTCCTTCTTTTTGAGGAAGTCGGTTGAAAGACACATAATTTTTGTTAAAGTTCGTATTCTATTTAATAATATAATAATAATTGAATTCTTGCAAAAATTATGAATGTGATAATATATTTGTCGGTAATGTCCATCTTTTATGCAACAATGGAGCAACATCTTACCTTATTTGTTTGCTTATTAATTTATACAACTGAGAAAATCTAAGGCCAAATTCAGAGAAATATTGCTTTCGAGTAATTCAAAAGATTTATTATATAGAAATATTTCAAAAAAATTATAATACATGCAAAAAAAGAAAATTTGGGATCAGACTTCATAAAATACGAAATTGTTTCTGAAGGAGAAGCAGTAATTACATCAAAAGAGGAAATGCCAGTAAACATAATGATAGAGATATGTGAAGGATATCAGAAGTACCGACTATGTTAAAACCTCTTGAGGAAATTACTGAAATGTTGAGTGGAATGATTGCTATACGATTGTGAACTTCGTAATAGTTATAGTTGATAGCTGCAATAATATTTTCGTGTTAAATTCAAAATGGCGTGACTTTTCCTACTTGTTATTGAGTTAAAAATAATTGTGTACAAAAATCAAAAGTTAATCTATTTTTGTTGTTTGTTTGTGTTTTAGTTTTAATGTTAGATCTAAAATTTGATTATATTTTTCAAGAAAGTAAGCTTTATATTCATATTTCGTAGAATTTTTGTATTAAATTGCTGATAATTGCTTGTATTTTAGATAGTAAACAATATTGATGAATTTCACAATATCGATATATAAATAGGCAAGGACAGTACAGTACGTTTCTGATCTGTTTGTCAACCAATTTTTTTTGTTTGTTTAGTTAGTAGCTTATTGACGAGTCTTATTGTTACCGATAAGAAAAAAGATACCGTTTTTTTATTTTTTTTTTTTTTTATACCACGTCGGTGGCAATCAGGCATGCGGCCCGCCTGATGGTAAGCGGTTACCGCAGCCTATGGACGCCTGCAACACCTTGGGCATCACATGCGCGTTGCCGACCCTTTAAAAACCTATTTACTCCCCTTTTGAAGGACCCCATACTGTAGCCCTCTGGGAAAACCTCGGCAGGGAGTTCATTCCACAGCGAGATGGTCCGTGGGAGAAAGTTCCTCTGAAACCGAACTGTACGGGACCATTTGGGCTGCAATGTGTGAGCATGAACTCCCTGTCGATGGCGAGCGGTGCGGTGATAGAAAGTGGCCGTGGGCATCATTTCGAACAATTCTTCGGAACACAACCCATTGTACAAACGATAGAGCACACATAGGGACGCAAAATCTCTTCTTAGACTTAGGGGCTCTATATCGCTTGTGAGTATTGTGTGTGTATGTGTATTCAGCCCTTTTTAACGTCCCACTGCTGGGCACGGGCCTCCCTTCAGTACGAGGGGAATCAAGCCATAGTCCACCACGCTGGCCAAGTGCGGGTTGGCGGACTTCACATGCCTTTCGAAAACTTGTTAGGTTCTCTTAGACATGCAGGTTTCCTCACGATGTTTTCCTTCACCATAAGGCAGGTGGTAATCATGTTAGAAATGATTCGCACATGAAAATATCAGAGGTGCGAGACCCGGGATTTGAACCCGCTTCACTCGGTTTCCCAAGCGAGCGCGTTACCACTGGGCTACCACTGCCTTGTGAGTATTGGATCGTCGACAATTCTCACAGCTCTCCTCTGAACCGAGTCAAAAGGCCCAAGCTGGTATGCCGGTGCTCCCGCCCAGAGATGCGAGCAGTACTCCATATGGGGACGGACTTGCGATTTATATAAAAGCAGTCTTTGTCCCGGCGTGAAGTACCGCTTCGCTCTATTAAGCACACCTAGCTTTTTGGATGCCAGCTTGACCTTGTCTTCCAGGTGACTTCGGAACTGGACGTCACTGGATATGTCGACACCAAGAATACCAATACTGTTGGAGATGGTTAGGGGTGTGTCCTGGAATTGAGGGGCCACAGTAAATGGGGTTTTCTTAGCGGTGAACGCACAAACTTGTGTCTTGGAGGGGTTAAATTGGACTAAATTGTCCCGACCCCAATCGGAGACTCTGGAAAGAATACTCTCGATTTGAGACACAAGTTGTTCCCGACTTTCTACCACAGCGGAGCGAGGGATGTTTGCACGGCCTGTGTAGAAAGCGTCTCCAGTGCTGTCGTCCGCATAGCAATGAATGCCATCAATAGACAGCAAGTCATTGATATGCAGAAGGAAAAGCGTTGGAGACAGCACAGAACCTTGCGGGACGCCAGCGTTTATATCTAGTTTTTCCGAGCAGCAGCCATCAACGACGACTCTGATGGATCGACCAGATAAAAAGCTGGCAACCCATTTGCACAAGCCCTCGGGTAGTCCGTAAGATGGCAACTTCGAGAGAAGACCCCGGTGCCAGACCCGATCGAACGCCTTTGCTATATCTAGGCTAACTGCCAACGCCTCACCTTGACTCTCGATGGCTGAAGCCCACCGGTGTGTCAGATACACTAGAAGGTCACCAGTCGAGCGACCGTGGCGAAAGCCGTATTGCCGGTCGCTGATCAAATCGTGTTCCTCTAGGTATCTGAGGAGCTTGGTATTAATAACACGCTCCATAACCTTGGAGAGAAGAGAGGTAATAGCGATAGGCCTGTAATTCGATGGGTCTGATCTATCGCCCTTTTTGGGCACCGGGTGCACATGGGCGGTCTTCCACAAAGACGGTACTTGCTTAGATTGGTAGGAAAGTGCGAAAAGTCGCGTTAGTACAGGGCACAACTCAGGAGCACACTGTTTGAGTACCACTGCTGGTATGCCGTCGGGCCCACTCGACTTATGAACATCAAGACTTAGCAGCTCCCGCCGGACTTCTCTTTGTGAGAAATTTATTTCCGGCATGGAGTGTCCACACCGTGGGATGGTTGGCGGTGCGGCGCTTTCATTGACCTTCAAAGTCGAGTTTGTGGCAAAGAGTGTACCTAGTAGATCGGCTTTCTCTTTGGCGCTATGGGCCAGGTTGCCGTCGGCATTTTGCAGTGGTGGTAAGGACGACAGACAAAAGTTCCCCTCGGCAGCTTTGGCGAGCGACCAGAAGGCTCGACTCCCGGAAGGGTAACTAGCCAGCTTTTCGCCAATTCTCCCGATGAACTCGAATAAAGCTCTGACAATTGTTTTTTTACTGGACCTCGAGACGGCATTTAGTTTGCGTTTCACATCAGAAAGATTTGGATCGCTATTACTCCGAGCCGTGATCCAATCCCTGAACGCGGCTTGCTTAATGTATCTAGCTTTCTTACAAGGCCGATTAAACCACGGTCGTTTCTTTTTCCCGGCAGCAACTAGCGAGTTTGGAATGAAACATTCCATACCCGCCAATATTGTCTCGGAGACAGCAGCTGCGCAGATGTCGGGATCTTCTGATGTGAAGCACAATTGCCTCCACGGGTACGATGCGAAGTACTCTCGCAATCCATCCCAATCTGCTGACTTATACTGCCACATGCGCCGCAAGCTAGTTGGCCGAGGTGGATCTGGGCGCGCGCATGGTGCAAGAGTCCGGATAAGGCAGTGGTCGGACGAGCCAAGTGGTGCATCTACTGAGATGGAATATCCATCCGGACGTTGAGTCAACAGAAGGTCCAGTATTGAGCTCGTATGGTCCTCAATATCTGGTATTCTTGTTGGAGAATGCACCAGTTGTGAGTAACCATAGGCCAGAGCAAATTCGTGAGCACACCTCCCCGCGTAGTCAGTGGACCGAGAACTGAGCCATTCAGTGTGGTGGGCGTTAAAGTCTCCTAAAATCACCAACTCCGTAGAGGGGTATTGCTCAAGAACTTTGTCCGTCGTCAATTGCAGGTGCTCGAAGAGTCTTTTTGTTTCCCTGTCACCGCTATGAGACCTGTATAGGCACGCATAAATACGGGTGTGGCCACCGTAGTCCACGCGCACCCACAATATCGAGAGGTCCCTGTCCTCTAAATGAAGGAGACGGCGACAGCAGATATCCTCCCGAACGAACATGCATACACCGGCACGTCTTAGAAACTTATGTTCTAGTTTGTAGCCGGGATAGTGCAAGTATGATGTGTCGGCCGGGCAAGATATTTGCGTCTCCGTGAGGAATAGTAAGGTCGGCTGCGCAGTCTCCAGATGGTGATGGACTGCGCTGAGGTTTGCATGGAGCCCCCTGATGTTGCAGAAGTCCACTTGTGTGGAGATGGGAGCCGCTGTGTAACACTTACTCTTTTTCCTTTTGTTCTTCATTTTCTTGGTGGGGGTGGTTTATAGGTTGTTGTGAGGATTATTTGTGTTGATAGGTAAAGGGGCAAATTTGCAATGCAGACCAGCCACAGGCTAGCATAGGTAGTACGGGTTGTCAGCGCAGCGTACGAGAGGGCCCCCAGTCCCCCCCCACTGCAACAGCCGGGTCCACCCCGGTCTCCTCCTCCGGCACGACTGCTACAGCAGGGATTTTACGCGGGTTGGCAGTTCAGCCTCCCAGGGCGGAGATTAGGTAATCCCTGGGTTCGGGAACTCTACTGACCCGCGGGCGGCCAGCGACGAACCGTTTCACTGGGTCTCACTGACCGCTGCGCCCACACACCGCGCCTACACCGGCCGATGACTGTGCCGTTTGCATCACCGGCCCCTCTCTATCAACACAATAAATCCTCTGGAGCTCTGGATACCTTACTCACCGCAGGAACACAACACCGTCATAGAGCAGTGTTATTTGGCTGCGATTTTCTGTAAGGCGGAGGTACTAGCCAGTCGGGCTGCTCCAATTCGAGTAGGGTATATACCCCACTGTGCCCTACCTCCTAAAAGAATAATATAATAATTTTATATGGAAAGGTAAATTCTATTTATGTATGTTTTCCTCAAATTTTCAATAATGATTATGGTTGAATTCCGATCACTGGAAGAACACTAGTTTTAATAATTTATTATAATGTACTTTTGTTGAGTTATTGAAAACACGACGTTGGACGTTTACGAGTAAGTTATTGTTACGAACTGAGTTATATGAGAATAGTTTATTTCTAAAGAAAAAAATGTATGTCAAAATGTCACCAATTGGACAACAGTTATAAAAAAACTGGAAGAAACTAAAATGCGACACGAGAAAGAGGCAAACACATAAATATATAAGATTAAGCCGGCGAGAGAATGAGATAGAATAGATTACACCTGTTATGACTAATTGTTGCCATGGTAACCGTTGTTACAGACTGACACATGATATATAATATAAATTATTGATTTGTTGTAATTTAATTACGATATTTGCCAAAGAAATTTTACTTCAACAGCGCGTAAAGGTTACACGCACCGCACATTTTTTTAATGTATGTTTGTTGCACACTGAATTGGCTAGATGAATGTTTACTACACAGATAGACAATATAATAACAGGATATACACGAGCGATGCGAAAATTTTCTTCTAATCAATATAACTTAAAATCTCAAAAAACACATTGTAAATAATACAATATTTAAGTAAAATAATTGAACGTGTTGAACACTTAAGCGCGACCATTTGGCAAGATGCCTAGCCAGAAACGCGGGTTTGTGATAATTGCTGATTCTAAGATTTTAGTTAGTAACTATTAAAAAGATATTACCCAGTTTCATTAGGACCGTTCGTGTATTAAAAGTTTAAATTTTAATTCTATTAGGTTAAATGTAAGGTAAATTAAATAAATGCCAGTTACACTGTGATTTAAAAGGCCACTTAGTTCTATTCAGATTTTATCGCATTCAGCACAATTTAAATCTAGATTTTACTAGAAGTTTGTGAGCCAACTGAATTTCCTGAAATGGGAATCAATTCAATAAATTCTTTTAGCATATTAACTTCGATATTCTTGAAAATAATGCAGTTAACTTATTTAACAATATCTTAGGGAACTATTTTTATTTAAGATATTTTTTCTATACTACTTGATTATTATTATTGGAAAAAATTATATATATATTAATTTCTTATAATTACAAATGCTTTTTTAAGCGGTGTAATTTTAATTCTATTAGTATATGAGTTTAAAGATAGAAATCTATACAGATAAATAAAATTGAAGTGTCTGTTTGTAATGTCAAAATAACAGCTTTTTACTAAATTCAAATGAAATTATACACGGTACTTATAAGAAAAACACAATTTTGTCCGATTTTTCTATATCTGTTTGTTCCGGCTAATCTCCGAAACGGTTGGACTGATTTTGATGGAACTTTTACTGGCAGATAGCTGATATTTTAGGGAATCATATAGGATACTTTTATTTTATTAGAATTCTGTTCGAAAAAAATAAAAATTACCTAGGGACGCAACCTACCGAAGCGAGGGTAAGTCCTAGCGAATTACCCTAAATAAATAAATAAATAAAATATATATATAAATAAAGAAAATAGGTATAGAAGGTACATAGAAAAATATTTTTACGAAGGTAATATAGGAGACATCAATATTATCATGAATTTGTGGAAAGGTCTTGGTACATAAAAATATTATTACGTTAGTATGTTACATAAAAAAAATATTTTTACAACATAATAATAAATCCAACTTTAATTTCTAATTTGTTAAACAATCTCCCAAAAAGTACCTTAAAAATCTAACAGCTAAATAAGTTAACAAGTATTTGACACTGCTTCACCTTCCTTCTTTAGGCATTCAAAATTCATAACTGGACAAACAAATCAAATCAACCCATTAATTTTGAAGAATTCAACAAGCCAACTTGAATAACGAAGTTACACCGTTCTGTCGTTTTGATTGAATGAAACTTGAACGATTTAATAAAAATTCAAATATTCCTGCTATTTAATTAAGCGCCCCTTATAAAGAAACTTTAAGTAAGTTCTCTTGATATTATAAAAGTATTGCCATTTTTGAAGGAATTTATTAATTTTTAATATTGATATTATAAGTACGTAATACTTTCTTATATTTACGCAAATATTTCATAATTTAAATTACTTACACATTTTTTTTTGGTTCCTTTTAGCTATTATACTGTTTTATATTATTATAATGGCAACAAAAAGTGAATATTTTTAAATTTTTATCTACTTATAGTAAAGTTGGTAGATCTCTTTTGTAATAACTTTTACTTTAGAAATGTCAAAAACCTTAGTCTCTCCCTTGAACGACTTTGGTGTAAAGAATTGAAAACCCCGCGATAGGAACCAAAATAAATGAAAATAAATCAAAGAAGAAATAATTTTATTTATCTTTTTTAGTTTATCTATAGGATACCTATGTAGTAAAATTCTGAGTCGAATCTGTACATTATTTATTTTTTTGAAAATGTTATTGTAATAGTCATTATTATCGATACAGGGGCCGAATTTATAGTTTTTAGAAATTGTGTCTGTTTGTCTGTCTGTCTATCTGTTTATATAGGAACGCATCACGAGAAAATCACTGGACAGATTTTGATGAAATTTGGTATGATGATAGCTGACTATCCGGGTCAACATATAGGATATTTTTACTGCTGGAAAATATCTCATCTCTGAGAACTACTACTATCTATACTACACGTTAAAACATAACTAGGGATGAAACTGAACGGACCGAGGGTTCGTCGCTAGTTGACTATATGAACTTACCTATATTATACAAGGTACTGAATTAAGCCGTTTTAACCTTTCATAATTCAAAATTCAATAAAAATAAAAGTCCATTTTGGTAAAAAATTGTTCCTAAAAAGTCTATTACTCTTTTAGCTTTTACTATTTTCACACTAAATATTATCTTTAGCATTTTTAAACCTACAAAAATATAAGCTATTAAGAAAATTAAAACCGTTTACGGAACTAAGAAAAGTGGTCTAGTTTTTTATTGGTCTTTTCCCGCCTTACGGCATATAATACCTGATATAGTAGCGCGGGAGAGTTAAGCTCTCAACACTTAGGTAACAAAAAAAAAACAAAATGCCGGACTTCTGGAAGCTTAAATAGAATTTAATTTACATGTTTAATAATCTAATGAATAATAGCTTAGTAATGAAAAGTTTGTTGATCTTTTGACGGTAAAATCGATTTGACCTGTCGCGATTGGAGACAAATAAAAAACTGAATGTTGTAACTGTTGGGAACACTAGTTTATTGTATAGATATGGATGGTTGTTAGTTAACCTGAGATATATAATTTTAAGCAATCGTCTTAGCGACGGCCAGGAGAGCGTCTGTGTTGCCATGATGGCGGAAACGGTACAGATTTACACAGATTATAAAACCATATAAATTAAGTGAGTGACGTTCGAAAACTTATGAAATCTAAATTATTTTATATTATATAAATTATTATTATGTTAATATTGTATATTAATAATAATTATACGCTACACCACCCCCCCACGGAGAAAGTAACCGCAGGCAAAAGAACATTTAAAGAGAATGTGTCTCACAAATTATAAAATAATTAACAAGGAAATGGAAGAAAAAATTTTATATTACAAATCCAAAATTTGTTTAAATCGTACCCTACGACCGGATCTAGTAACCATAGGAGATTTTAGCTCAGGTAGCGCTTGATTTGATGTGCTCGTCGTTGACTGAGATGATGTTGGAGCAGTTCCGATTTTGAGTTGTTCTTTGTGAGATTGGGCTGGAAGGTTCTGAATTTTCAAGGTAAGCAGGCTTCACTCTATCGAGGCTGACTACTACTTCCTTTCCTTTTTTATTTATTGTTATCGTCTTGTCTTTACGTCGAATAACTGGAAACGGACCAATATACGGCGGACTAAGAGAACTTCTGACAGAATCATCGCGAACGAAGACGTGTGATGCAGTTGTGAGCTCTTTAAATATAAATGTAGACGTGTTTGACCTCCCCAGATGTCGGGATGCTGCTTTAGGTCGCAACTTCGACATATCCAATCTTAAACGTGTAACAAAGTCGTTTGTGTCTTCTACGTTTGGATTTGATTTTGGGGCCACTACTAGTTCTCCAGGCAGACGCAAGGGTTCACCGTAGACCAGCTCTGCGGCTGATGTTTTTAAGTCTTCCTTTACTGCGCTACGCATGCCAAGTAGAACTAAAGGCAGTGCCCTGAGCCATGACTCACCATGACACATCAAGGCAGTCTTTATTTGTCGATGCATACGTTCAACCATACCGTTTGAACATGGATGGTAGCTAGTAGTCCTTATGCGTCGCGTCGAAATTAAATTCATTAAGCGGTGAAAAAGGTCTGATTCAAATTGGCGTCCTCGGTCCGTGGTGATGGTTGACGGTATCCCGAATCGAGATATCCAACCTGCTGTCAACGTTTCTGCTACTTCTTGTGCTGTTATAGATTTCATAGGCCATGCTTCAGGCCAGCGGGTGAATCTATCCACTGCTGTTAGACAATATCTAAACTCTTTGTTAAATGGAAGAGGTCCAATTATATCAATATGTATGTGACTAAAACGGTGAGGTGGGATATTAATATTTCCTAAAGGTGTTACAGTATGTCTGGTTATTTTACTGCGTTGACATGCAAGGCACGCGCGGGTCCACGCGTGACAATCCTTACTTATGCCAGGCCAAACGAATCGATCAGATATTAAACGAGTTGTCGATCGTGATCCGGGGTGGCTCAAATTGTGAAGCTGGTTAAAATATTGACGTCTTAAATTTGATGTAATAAATGGCCTAGGTTTTCCTGTTGATGTATCACATATCAAGGTTATTGCAGTTCCTGGTATTATGACTTTTTCTAATTTTAAGGATGTTGTGTTGTCCTGAAGCAATTTTTGCAGTTCATTATCAGACAATTGACTTTTCGCTAACTCATTAAAATCTTCATTAATATTAATAACTTCAATTCGTGACATTGTATCTGCTACTATGTTTTCTGTCCCTTGGATATATACTATGTCTGTAGTGAATTCTGAAATAAATGAGAGTTGATTCAGCTGTGACGGTGGTAGTTTCTCACGACGCTGTGAAAAGGCGTGCACAAGAGGCTTGTGATCTGTAAAAATCGTGACATGTTGTGCTTCCAAAATATGTCGAAAATGTTTGTACTGCTTCATATATTGCTAATAATTCTCTGTAGTAAGCTGGCCAAGTGGTTTGGCGAGCAGAAAGTTTTTTTGTGAAGAAAGCTAGCGGTTGCCAGTTGTTGTCGACCTTTTGTTGCAAGCAAGCTCCAACATGGATGCTGGATGCATCTGTGAAAAGTCCCAAATGGGCGTTTGGTACTGGATGAACAAGAAGAGTAACTTGTGATAGGCTTGCTTTGCATTTGTCGAATGCTTCTTCTAATTCGGGAGTCCACGGTACTGGTTTAGCTCCTTTTAAGTTAGTTTTTAGCTAATATATCTACAAGTGGTGCTTGGCACTTCTGCCGCGTTAGGTAAAAATTGTCTATAGAAATTTATCATTCCCATAAATCTTCTGAGCCCCTGTGCTGTTTTTAGGCAAAGGAAAATTTCTGAGGGCTTCAATTCTTTCAGGTGGTGGAATAGTTCCGGCTGATGAAATCCGATATCCTAGGAATGTGACTTCGTTTGCGGCCCAAACACATTTTTCTAAGTTTATAACCACCCCGTATGTAGCGAGACGCTTAAATAGTATGCGTAAATGTTGTGCGTGTTGTTCTTTGTCCTTAGAGAAAACTAAAATGTCGTCAACGTAAGGAAAAACAAAGTCCAGTCCATGAGTTACCTCGTCTATAAATCTCTGGAACGTCTGACCTGCGTTTCGTAATCCGAAGCTCATAAACGGAAATTCATAAAGACCGAAGGGTGTTGTTATCGCAGTCTTGCAGATGTCGTCAGGATGGACTGGGATTTGCTGGTAGGCCTTGACGAGATCTACTGTACTAAAAACTGTTGAACCTGCTAAATTGTACGAAAAATCGGCAATGTGCCTTACAGGATACCGATCTGGAACAGTGCGTGCATTCAATGCCCTGTAATCACCACAAGGTCTCCAGGATGCATCTTTTCTTTGGTGCCATGTGGAGTGGGGACGACCAAGCACTTTTTGATGGTCGGGTTATCCCAGCTTGCATCATTTCTGCGAACACTTTCTGAGCTGCACGAAGTTTTTGTGGTGCTAGGCGTCTTGGTTTGGATGATACAGGTGGACCATCTGTGGTTTTTATATAATGAACTGTATTATGTTTGATTTCTGTTTGTAGCCCAGGTGGTTTGATAATTTCAGGAAATTCTGAAATAATTTTAGAAAACGGACACTTTTCATCATTACTCACTAATTTTATACTTGATTGGGCATTGGTCAATATTTCTCCCGAAGAAGTGAGACCAGTATGTCCATCACGTAACAGCTTTTTATTGCAGTCTGGCAGTAAGTTATAGTGGGCTAGAAAATCTGCTCCTATGATTGGTAAGCTTACATCACAAATAACAAAGTTCCATCTGAAATCTCTTCGCAAGCCAAGGTCTAATGTCATAGGAATCAGTCCATAAGTCGGAATAACAGAGCCATTTGCTGCTCGAAGATTGTATTGCAAAGATTTAGGTTGCCCTATGACAAACTTATGTGGAAAACAGCACAAGTCCGAGCCAGTGTCCACTAAGAATCGGCGCTTGGTGTTCCTATCCTGGATGAAGAGGCGACTAGATAGGGAGTGGCAGTCGGTTGTCGCCATTACTGGCTGCCCTGGTTGTTTCCCGACTTCCAAGTGCAAGGTGTTATGCATTTTTTTGCATTAGCCTGGAATTTCCTGTGATAGTAACATAATTTTCCAAAACTGGGGCTTTGTGGACGTTTGTGTATGTCTGTGCATGCTCCTTGAGCGTGACCTCATTCTAAATTTTGCTGCAGCAGTCAATGCAGCAACTTGCTGAGTAAGTTCTTCCATGCGTTTATTTAATGATTCGAAGTCAGGGTTAATAGGTGCTGCAGTAACAGTTGTTGCTACCACTGACGGTGTGTGTTGAACCAATGTTATGTCCACGATTCTATCAGCAAGATCGGCAAGTTTATCCAAGGTAAGGTCAGCTTGTGCAGCTAAAATTGCTTGGACTTGATGTGGTAGTCGCCTTATCCACAATTGTTTTATAATGCCATCATCTTTGATATTAATCCCAGCCAATGATCTTAGATGCCTTAAAAATTGGCTTGGTTTTCGCTCGCCCAATTCTTCATTTCCTAATAACTGGCTAAGTCTATTTTCTTCAGATTGTGAAAGTCTTCTTATTAATTCATTTTTTAAAAAATTATATCTATCTTCTTTAGGTGGATTTGTAATTATATCTTCTACATCACCAGCTTGCTCTTGAGACAGCTGTCCAACAACATAATTGTATTTTGTATAATCAGCTGTAATACCTGCAATATCAAAATTAGCCTCTACCTGAGCGAACCATACAGCGGGACGATGCGGCCAGAAGGGTGGAAGCTTAACAGAAACTTTACAAATCTCTGAAGGGGTGGGTGGTGCAGCTTTACATTCCTCAGTACTCATTATGTTATTTTAAACTTAAATTTAAAAGATTAATAAAATCTCACCAAAAAAAAATAACAAAACAAAAAATATATATATATATATATATATATATATTATATTCTACTTACAAGGATTTTCCTTTTTAATATTTCTAATGGTAATGATTTTAGTTACACTAAAAATAATAGGTTTTTAATTTATAAAAGGTTATTAATTAAGTTTATTACTTTTATAAACTTTAGTGTCACAACAATAAAGAAATATATATATTTGAAATGAAATATATCATATTGTAGTTTGCAAAACAATAAGTATTAAGTTAATGTACTGTTTTCAATCATATTTGTATTACTTTACTTTATTTTATATACTTAACTTTAAAGAATATCAAGTAGTTTAGTTTTATATTAGTTATAATAGATTTAAGAAAAGTGAAAACCAAAGTAACATGTAGCATTCAAGTTAAAGAAAGAAAAAAAAATAAAACATACCATAATATCTGTTTTAACATAAAAGCATGCCATGCATTGAGAATGAAGCACAAGATTCACTAGTATTGCTATTTTAAAGTCCATTTCACCAGCGAGTCTTAAGTTGTATTTAATAACTATTATTCTAGAATTTTTGGAGTCCCATTTTTTTTTTTAAAGGAAAAAGAAAAGTCGTTAAAGACATAGGCAAGCACAGAAACACAAATTGCACCATGCACTATTGCTTGAAATACAGGAACTGGAACTGGTGTCCTGGTAGCAGGCAGCGTGGGGTACTCGGAAGGGTGCTCACAGCTATCGTAGTACACCACGTAATCCCTCCAGTGTATAGGGCGGAGTCCTAAGTCCTGACGCGTTGTCTGATCTGGGTTGCGACGCGTGATCTCACGCGTTCTCGATGTGAGCGGATTGCGAAGCCAAAGCGTGCGTAAGCGTGGAACGACTTTATTCCAAAACAAAATGGCGATGGCGTCGGTGCCACCTCTGCGAACAACTACGCAGATTGCACCCTGTTGAATCCCGTCGATCACGTCGGGGTCACCAATGTCGCGATTGGAGACAAATAAAAAACTGAATGTTGTAACTGTTGGGAACACTAGTTTATTGTATAGATATGGATGGTTGTTAGTTAACCTGAGATATATAATTTTAAGCAATCGTCTTAGCGACGGCCAGGAGAGCGTCTGTGTTGCCATGATGGCGGAAACGGTACAGATTTACACAGATTATAAAACCATATAAATTAAGTGAGTGACGTTCGAAAACTTATGAAATCTAAATTATTTTATATTATATAAATTATTATTATGTTAATATTGTATATTAATAATAATTATACGCTACAGACCTATAAGTAATATGCGAAGTTCGAATAAAGCGCTTCTATAGTAGATATAACAATTGTATGTTTAAAGTTATTTTTAAGTTATTATTTTAATCTTAGGGATGATTTTTATGTAAATTTATATGAGATCAAACTTGAATATCCGATTCATAAAAAAATATACGAAATTAAGTTTCGAAAACAACTCCACTTTCAATTGTAATATATCTAGTAAAACTTGTAAGTTTTGTGAAATCGTTTTAAACGTGTTTAATGGATTGGGTAATGTATTTTTATGTATTAGATGATATTTTATTAAATATTTTATTATCCATACATATAATAAAATTGTAACTAAGCCGAATCTGTACATTAAATTTTTTTTGGAAAATCTTATTGAAATAAACATTATTATCGATACAGAGGCCGAATCTATAATTTTTAGAATTTTTGTCTGTCTGTCTGTTATGGCATCACAAAAACCGCTGAAGGGATTTTGATGAAATTTGGTATGGTGATAGCTGGTTATTCGGGTCAACATATAGGATACTTTTTACCGCAGGAAAATATCTCATTTCTAAGAAAAAATATAAAAACTGCAATGTAAAACCTAATATGCAAAACTTAAATTAAAAAAATTGGTTTTTGGTCATCTGACCGCGGGCGGAGCCGCGGGCAATGCTAGTACTTTAATAAGAACCGATGGACGGTTTTCTATAATGTTTTTTTTAAACTCATTCCTTATCAAATCATTATTAATATTTAATTTCAACTAAACAAAAGAAAAGAGACACTAGCTATTGCCCCTTTTAAAACCCCAATATAAATCGGGAAGCTATTCTTATAAGCCATACAATAGACTAAATAGAAATCACGCAGGCAGAACCGAAAAAACAAACTAGTATTTAAATAAAAAAATAGAAAAAATATCGTTTAACTGTAATAGAGTATTTATAATGTATTTTAAGAGAAATAAAGATTGGAAGACATTACCGTTATGTATGTAAAATGTATTTAAGAACCGTCAAAATGACACAGATAAGCGGGTACGCCATTTATCTTCTGCACGACGTGTGTGAAATAGCGGCGGTAATCGAAACTCGTTTGTAGGATCCATCTACATATCCCCAGCATCCAGAAGCTTGCAATCATCTCTGGTATTTTTTAAGATGACTATTTCTATCTGTCGTTTTATCAGATTTTTGAGGTGGGCAAAATCGCGGTTATACTCTAGCTTCGCATTTTAAAATCCAAATTATAAAAATATTACATTACCTAAATATGTCAAAAACAATCAGGGACAACGTTGTATCACCTAGATATTTATATATTTTCCAATAACTTAGATACCTACCTATTTACTTGATAATTAGTAAAATTTTAGCTTAAAAGATAAAAAAATGCTTAATTATACGGGTATAATTTGAAAATACCTTCTAAAGTGTTTCTATGGACAGTAATGGTTACCACAATAGCTTTAGTAGAAGAAATTTTTAAATTTGTACCAACTCGATTTTTTTTTCGAAAAGATTCAATGCGATTTCGATGCACTGACGATATGTAGGATGCGGACAAGAGCTCCGATTACCGCTGGTTTCAGGAACAGGAAAATTGATAGGATAGTGATACATAAACTTTTCCATTCAAATTTTATTTAACAATTGTAAAACCTCATATGTTTTACGTATATTTTAAGTATATATGTATATAGTGTTGAGTCCCTAATAAAACTTCGAGATGTTCCTTGCCTATATTCTTATATTCAGTACTTTATTAACGTCAGTGAGTTACATAATTTATAATCATAATTTTCAATAGTACAAATTATTTCTTTTTAGTCACTACATGGTGGTACCGACATCTCTGTGCAAAAGCGCGGGAAAAGTGAAAACAAATGAATATCCGCGCCCTTTTTTATTTTTTTTTAAAACACATTCCTATCGAACAAGGTCACATAAGTAAATGCCTTATACATAAATCATTAAAAATAAATCAAATATATCATTTTCTATTAAAACACTCAATATATAAAAATGCAGCCTTACACTAGTAAAAACAATGCTGACGAATTTTGTTATGTACACTTGTACATATATCGTTAACTCACTATTACAGGGTTCTATGTTACAACTTTACTACTTATTTAGTTATTAATGCTACAAGGTTCTGTGTCATTAGCTACAGTTTTGCAAAAACAAACCACTAGATAGCGGCACTATAACTACAAAATATTCAATTTTACATAGTTCTATGTTGTTTTTTTTACGATAACAAAATAACGAAGTTCTATGTAAAAATTACTAAACTTCATTAAAATTAACATAGAACCTTGTAATAGTAAGCCAACGAATTATGTCATCAGAAGAAATTTTGCACGTAGTTATTGTTTCTACTTTTTTCCCCCTTAATACATTAATCGCTTCAGGCAACTTGTACTTAGACGACAAAGATAATCAACCTATATGGATATAATATGTATTATCATAATGCTTTCCTTTCAACGTCTACGTAACAGTATAATTTAGATGTTTTGAGTATATTATACTTTATCTTAAATCAAATTAATTTAATTAATATAATATTTAATTCATATAATATTTTCTATATATACTAGAATCGAACCTGGGTAGGCCAGATACGAGAATATACACTACTATACGCCAGCGATTCTATTATATTTAAGTGCTTAATGCTATCATATTTTCTTATATTTATGTACATCATCATAATCCATATAATATTATAAATGTGAAAGTGTGTTTTTTTGTTTGTCCTTATTTCACGTCAAAACGGATTGACTGATTGGCGTGATTTTTTGTGTGGAGATAGTTGGAGGGCTGGAGAGTGACATAGGCTACTTTTTACCGCGGGAGATTATCTCATTCCCACGGGAAAACACGTTATAATACAACCCAAAAAAATATTTATGATCAGAATTACTTGAAACTTGGTATTAATGCTCTTCAATACAATTAAATAAATATATGTTTTAGCATTTTTCGGAATTCAACCCATAAGGGGGTAAAATAGGGGATGAAAGTTTGTATGAAAACTACCTTTTTAGAGTTTTTTTCTTGTAGTTTTAACGTGAGCGAAGCCGCGGGTTCTGCTAGTATGGTAATAAATATCTTCTTTTATAATAATAATAAAATAAAAAAGTATCATCACATTTGAATACATCTATACATAGTATAAAACAAAGTCGCCATCGCTGTTTGTACGCGTACTATCTTTTAAACTATTCAACGGATTTTAATGCCGTTTACAGAGGAAGATTTATATGTACAATAAATGTATATTATAGTACAGAAAAGCCGAGAAATTCAAAGATTTGTATTGTGCGCTTACATTGCCTTCCCAGGGACGAACCTGAGCGAAGCGATGGTGAGTCGTTGGTATCTATTTATATTAAAGTAGAGATGTATAGTGAATAGTATACTATTATTTTGAAAAATATACAATTAACGTTTATAATCATACGCTTATATATATTAAGAATTAAGATACCACTCTAATAAAACATATAAAAATCTTTATATCCATAAACAACATCTAGCAACAGTATATCAAAATCTTTGATGATGAAAACTACGTGTAATTCAATTTCCTTTGCCTTTGAACAAAATTTTACGCTTCTATTTTTCGACACTATCTGGGTGAGCCCAGATATATATTTGGTAAGAGACGTATTTTAAATTGATTAACGAAAGTAAAATAAATAAAGTCCGCTTTTCCTGAAGTAACAGTGTAATATGTAAAACTTTAAGCCAGTTACGCATAAATTACTAAAGATTATTATATAATATATTCACCCCTTTTTAACGACCCACTGCTGAGCATGACCCTACGAGGGGGAACAGGCCACAGTCCACCACGCTGGCCAAGTGTGGATTGGCGGACGTCATGTCTTTCGAAAACTTGCTAAGTTCTCTCAGACATGCAGGTGTCCTCACGATGTTTACTTCACCGTAAGGATATATAAATAACATTATTATTTTATTTATGTTTTTTCTAATAGATAGACAAGTTCAGACAAGTGATGATTATGTTGAAAATTATTCGCATATCAAAGTATCAAAGGTGCAAATCCCAGGGTTTAGGCCCGCTTCACTTGGTATCCTAAGCAAGCGCGCTAACCGTAGTCTAAGGTTGTATACATAGTAAATTATGTAAATTTACTTTAATAATTAAATTATTATAGAAGAAAATTATTATAATTCTAAGTCCTCACTTATGACACACGTATCTGACACACTCATTTTGCTCAGAATCTCAGTAACTCAATGTATGCGTAGTTTTATCATCTGACGACAAGCATTAAGTGTAGCGAGATACTTATATGCCCATACATGCCACTTTCCGATCCATAAAGTATATTAATATAAAAAAATATATTTTGAGTTGCGATCGCTCAAATTAAATTTGTTTTTTTTTCGTAATTTGATCGCGGGCGAAGCCGGGGGTTCCGCTAGTATACAATATACATACATATTTTTTATATTATTTAAAGTAAAACCTATTATCAATATATATATATATTATATATATATATTATATATATATATATATATATATATATATATATAAACCGTATAGCTTTGCTTACTCATAACCAAATCGTTACAAGGATATAGAACAAAAAGATGTAGAAGACATATCAATAAAGTTATTTTAGCATTTGTAATCAGTTGTAAATAGGCAAAGATAAAAAAGATAAGAACCTTTTCCTCCTCTGTTTGTCAACCACTTCCTTTTTTGTGTTAAGTAGCTTTTGTTTGGAGAGCTTTAATGTTATCAAAGTAATAACTCATCCTTTTAGGATTCCACTGCTGTATATTACTCCCTTGATTCTATACGAGAAAAATGACCCATATCTATACATATAATAAAATTATAACTAAGTCGAATCTGTACATTAAATATTTTTTGGAAAATCTAATTGAAATAGACATTATTACAGAGTCCGAATATATAGTTTTTAGAATTTTTGTCTGTCTGTCTGTTACCGCATCACGAGAAAACCACTGGACAGATTTTGATGAAATTTGGTATGGTGATAGCTCGTTATCCGGGTCAATATATAGGATACTTTTTACCGCGGGAAAATATCTCATTTCTGAGAAAAAATACAAAAACTGCATTGTAAGAGTATACGAGTACTAATATGTAAAACCTAAGAATTTGGTTTTTGGTCATCTGAACGCGGGCGGAGCCGCGGGCAATGCTAATTTGTCATAAATAATATTTATTTTAATAATTTTAGCCATGAAATAATGACGTCCAATAATGAGCAACTATCGTATAACTTTGAACGAGGGTCTTGCGTTGATAGTTGATAGCTTTGTAATTTTTGTAGACTTCGCTTTATCTCAAATATAATGTTTAAAATTCAATTCGTAATTAAAAAAAAATAGAATTGCTACCTAAAAATATTTTAAATAAAGCTAGTAATGTGATTTACCCATTAACTCTTTCCTGAACAAAGTACATCGAATGACAATTCATGTCCTTTTAAAACTAACTATACCTAATTATTTTCACAAACAATATAAATACACTAATATTATAAATGCGAAAGTAACTCTGTTTGTTTGTTAGTTTATTTCTTTGCTTGCTATCTTTTCCCGACTACAATATAATATAACAACAATATACATATATATACAACACAACAATAAACAATATATATAATAGCTAAATCGTATTAGATGAAAATTGGTATGGATTTAGTTTTTACTCCGGAAACCATCCCTTAATAGAGTTTGGAGGTTGGAGTTTTGTATAGGGAATCAGTTATTTTTTAAGTAAGGGATATAAAACTCACCATACCTATGTATATATAGTCTACCTATTAAATATTATATTTATGTTATATTATAATAAGTAAAAATAAAATAAACTAGGAGCAATCTCATATCATCTCAACCACAACTCTCCATAAATATAAATACAAAATCGTATGTAATGCGGTTTTAATCGAACATATTAATTAGACCATGTTATTGCAACACTGTAACAAAAACATACGCAATTACAGTACAGGTGCTACAAATGAGCAAATAGCATTCTCATTTTAATTAAAATTTAAATAAAATAAAAATATATGGAGTGGAAACCGCGACAATCCAATACGATAATTGAGCTCTTTGAACTCACGCCCTTTGGCGTTCAACTTTCAATTAAACATGGTTTTACATCAATAATCGAGAAAAGATGTTATTATTAGCCTGTACCTACAAGTCTAATTAAAGTTCGTATACTGATGTATTGAAATTTAATAATAATATGGAAATACGATTCGTTTGAAATGACTATAAGAAATATCTTCCAGGATAGTAAAAGAGAGCGAAAGAAAAAGTTGAAAACGATGAAAAGATCTCGAAACAAAACGCAGTCTGCAACGAAACCCTAAAGTCGAAGAATATATTATATTTATGTATTCACATCTTTAATTTTCCTCAGCTGGGCACGGATCATCCTTCAATACAAGGGATATGGTCATAGTGGCACCATGCTGGCTCAGAGCGGGTTGTTCGATTTCACTCACGTCTTTCGAAAACTTATTAGGTTCTCTCAGATATGTAGATTTCCTCACAATGTTTTACTTTACCATCAGGTGATCATGTTTAAATGGTTTGTATATGACGATATGAGAGGCGCAAGACTTAAAACTTGAACCCGCTTCACTTGGTCCTTCAGAAGCCTTATCTATACCTACTCGTACATATCATAAAATTCTAATTCAGTCGAATCTGTACCTACATTAAAAATTTTTTTTGGGAAATCTTATTGAAATAGTCATTATTATCGATACAGAGGCCAAGTCTATAGTTTTTAGATTTTTTTGTTTATATCTGTCTGGGAGCACATGACGAAAAAACCACTGGACAGATTTTGATCAAATTTGGTATGATGATAGCTGGTTATCCGAGTCAATATATTATAGGATAGTTTTTATTGCGAGAAAATATTTTATTTTTGAAAAATATATAATAAACGTTAAAACGTATCTAGGTACGAATTCGAGCGAAGCGAGGGTGAGTCGCTAGTATTATTATATAATGAAGAGAATAGAAAAGAAATTGCAAAATAAATATATAAATTTTTGAAATCCTTTAAACTCTGATCGAATTTATATATAGCTTAAATAGGCTATGATAGGTAAAACAAAAACTTTTGTTGCCAAAAAGTATACATAAAGTTCTGTGTTGTTTCGGTCGAGCTACCTTTATACGCCATTCTGCTCGGGTGAGCGTGACACTTTAATAATCATATATAGTTTAAAGTCACAATTAATATAGTACTTTATTTTCCGCAGCCATTTACAGAGGAATAAATAGATTAAAGATCTCAAAGGTTTTAACGTTAAGTAAATATGCCAGCTATAATAATTAATAACTTTTTCCACAGCTTTGCACGCTCTTGTTTGTCTTATAGGTCACAAATGCCATGAGACATGGCCGCTGTGTTTATTGGATTTTGTTGTATGAGTAAGCAAAGCTATACGGTTTATATATACCTGGAGAATATGTTTTACCTTAAATTATAATATGAAAAATATGTATGTATATATTACTAATATACTAATATTGAAAATGTGAAAGTGTGTTTGTTTGTTTTTCTTTCACGTCTAAATGACATGGCGGACCGGTGTGATTTTTGTTTGAAGATAGTTGGAGAGCTGGAGAGTGACATAGGCTACTTTTTACCACGGGAGATCATGTCTTTCCCACGGGAAAACACGTTATAATACTATCCAAAAAAAATATTTATGATCAGAATTACTTACTTGAAACTCAGTATAAATGCTCTTCAATACAATTAATTAAATACGTGCTTTAGCATTTTTCTAAATGCATCCCATAAGGAGGTAAAATAGCAGATGAAAATTTGTAAAACCTATCATTTTAGTGTTATTTTTTGTAGTTTTAGCGCGAGTGAAGCCGCGGTTTCTACTTGTTATATATAATAAGGACGCTAAAACAGGAAAAAAAGTATTTTCCGCGTTGAATGTGAGAAATAATTGTCTTAACAAACATAACAATATACTACTGTGTCACCCAGATGAAATGATCATAGACATCTTTGACGCCAATTTTGTAACATATACAGCAAGTGTATACTGGAGTGAAGATCTGTAAGGCTAGAAGAAATGTATGCAGTTCACCAGCCATTATTTCCAGTGACACTAAAGTTCCCACAGGATGCCCCCGAAAGGTGATTGTGCTACCTGGAAAATAATATGCCCAACAGTGGGCGACATCTTGCTGCAAAAGAAGAACTAATATAATGGCATTGGCAACTAACTGACCCTATACAAAAAATAGTATTTATATTAGTTAAACTATTAATATGATTTTTTTATGAGCACAAAAAACACATTACAAAAATATCTAATACTTAATTTTAATAGAAGTTTTATTAACATAAAAACTTTTTAACAAAAAATAAAAACCGACTTCAAACAAAAGCACTAAAAAGTAAAAAATAACTGATTGGTAGTTTTCATTTACTATACATACCTAATCAAATATTTTCGAAGTCGGTGTGCTTTGCTTTGTATGAGCTGGCACCGATTTCGAAAATATTTGATTAGGTATGTACTTAATAGGTAGGCTTTAATTACTTAGCCAAAGCACACCGACTTCGAAAATATTTGATTAGGTATGTATAGTAAATGAAAACTACCAATTAGTTATTTTTTACTTTTTAGTGCTTTTGTTTGAAGTCGGTTTTTATTTTTTGTTAAAAAGTTTTTATTTTTCCCTTTTTAGTGTAGACAGTAGTAGCAAAGTAAGAATTCTAACGTGTTAGGCTTGTCAAATCAAACAAAACAAGCCCAAACTCTATAGTATCTACTATTAGCCGTTGAAGAGTTCCACCTATCCACCTTCTGGCCTTATCATCAGATCAGGTCAACAATATCGAACTACTGTACTATCAACGGAAATAGAAACACTTGCAAAGTTTCAAGTCAATATGACAATTAGAAGTAGGTTAAATTCATTATTAGCTATTTACCACCCTTAGGGGTGGTATTTTTTTTTGAAATTTAAATGGGACCAATCTGGAAGTATACACTTTCAAACAACACAAAAATTGTCCAAATCGGTTAATAAATGACGGAGTTCTGAGGTAACAAACATAAAAAAAAAAAAAAAAAAACAAAAAAAATACAGTCGAATTGAGAACCTCCTCCTTTTTGAAGTCGGTTGAAAAGGTTAAGATTTACTTAATAATCGTTAAAAGGTAAAGTGCAGTCAATAATAATTATATCTTGCTTTACTAAGCATGACGAAAACTTGCAAATTAATCTTAAGTTTCTAACATATTACTTATGAAAGTCACTAGTGAGGTTAGGTTATTCACTGGTTTTGGTCAAAAAGAGTGAATTTGTTGGTTAATTGAAATATATATATATATATATATATATATACTTGGGACATTAACACACAGCACCATGTAGTACAAACATTTGTGGTCATCACACGAATGAATAACCCCCGCGAAACTCGGACCCGCGACCGCTGTCACAGCTAGTAGGGTTACAAACTGAGTCAAACGTGTCGTGAAAATGGTAAAGTCCGGATGTAGGGTACATCTCTAAACCTGTAAGAGTATAAATATATAGCTCAATATTTACTATATAGTATCGAGTAAGAGTCGTACCAAAATGTAAAAGTGAAAGAAATAGAACGCATCTAAACTTGTACTAGACAATGAAATTAATTGCTATGATAATAAAAAATATATAAAATTATACAAAACAAT
Organism: Brenthis ino; assembly: GCA_921882275.1. Lineage (NCBI taxonomy): Eukaryota > Metazoa > Arthropoda > Insecta > Lepidoptera > Nymphalidae > Brenthis > Brenthis ino. The sequence goes on along the minus strand of OV170232.1, from coordinate 21,197,691 downwards.
AATACTAAACAAAATAAAACTTTATGGTGTCGAATTTAAGTTAGAAAACAACAACATTTTTGTTTTTAAAGTCTCATCATTAAATTTAAATAAGAATACTTACAAAAAATACACAAGCACTTTCAATACGAAATTTAGATTTTCCAAATCATAAATCCTCCGTATAAGTTATGAAATATTTGGAATATTAAATTACTACATAAGTCACTCGCGAGGTTAAGCCCATCGTTTAGATACGTTGGAAATGTAAATATTTTTTCCATTTTTTGTTCGAAGCAAAAAGTAAAATTGTCTGTGATACAGAATAAATTGTGAGTTAGAAACGTGAATGTAATTCGGATTTTTTTAAAACTATACTTACTTATAATATTTTAACACTTCGTTTATTTGTAAGCTGTGCTTATCATTAGATTATCATATCATTAGATATAAATAGCTATTAGCCAGCGTTCGCTATATAAATTTTTATTTTGTTTTCGTTAATTTTTCTGATGTTTTAATACTTATTATCCTATTCCAAAATAAAAGAAATCCAAAAAATCAAGTATCATAAAAATTGGTCCAGCCGTTCTTGAGTTATAAATGGTGTAACTAACACGGTTTTTTTTTATTATTTACCTAATTTTATATGTGTTTTCCTTATTAAAACTTTCCGTGTACGTTAAGGAACATACAAAAAAAATTAGCTGAATTGGTCGAGCCGTTCTCGAGTTTTGCGCTTAGCAACATTCATTTTTATTTAATTATATACATTAGACGAAAAAATACCTCAACATGGAAGTAGTATTATTTTTTGATATTATGGTTATGGTTACTGATAATTTTGATTAGTGAAGTAAAAAATATATAAAAATAATGATTGAAATATTACATTGTAATGATAAAAATATTGCTTAAAACATGCCTAATACTCTATCTATAACAAATAATAAAATTCTAACAAAGTTGAATCTGTACATTAATTTTTTTTTTAAATCTTATCGATCTACTCTTTATTATTGATACAGAGTCTAAATCTATAGCTTTTACAATTTTTTGTCTGTCTGTCGTATCGTGTGTAGGAACGCATCAACAGAAAACCACTGGACGGATTTTGAAGAAATTTGGTATGATGATAGCTGGTTATCCGGGTTAACATTTAGGATATTTTTTACTGCGGGAATATCTCATGTGTGAAAAATCTATACTAACCTTAAAACGTAGAGACGAACCCGAGCGGGGCAAGGGTGAGTCGCTAGTAAATTATAAAAACCTACTAAATACATGTGTCCAAACATTGATTCTTACAGTTCTCGATTTAGATCGATATCGAAAAGCAAGAAGTTTATCTATTCATAAACAGGCAGAAACACAACAGTTCAGTGTTAGTTTATATAAATGACGCTCAACTAGCATTGAACCCATTTATATTAACGTTGGTACTGATAGGAAATATTTCTTACTAGAGGCTCGCCCCCGCTTCGCTCGGGTTCGCCTCTAGGAAAACAAAAACTAACCTCTCCCAAGGGAACCGTAAATTTTTCCAGGATAAAAAGCCTATGTGTTATTCCAGACTATAATCTATCTTTGTGCCAAATTTCATCCAGTTCTGTTCAGCCGTTCTGGCGTGAAAGAGTAACAAACATCCATACTCACAAACTTTCACGTTTTATAATATTACTTATACGGACAAGAAGGGGAATGGAAGAAGCCAAATAGAAGGAATTAGGCTGCTATAATAATTACAACTTCATTACTTAAGACTAATAAAATATTTTTAACGCTATTTTTTTGCTGATTAATTTTCCTTCCTTCGGTGAAGGACGATATTTTATTTAATAGCTTTTAATTTTATCAGGCAGTATGCGAAAGCTAATAACCATATTATGAAGATTTTTACTCCTAAAATGAAATATTATCATATAATATCGATAGTTAATAATGAATTAACGTCCAACTTTTTAAAGCAATACAAAGTTATATAAAAATGAGCTAAAGATGACTTCGGAAAATTAGTAAGAAATATTTTGAAGCCACTAACAATTTATTTATTTCAATTTTGATACTTTAATTTAAATAAAGGCAGTGGTAGCCCAGTGGTAACGAGTTTGTTTCGGAAAAATTAAGTGGGTTTATATCCCATGTCTCGCACCTACAATATTTTCATATGCGAATCATTTTTAACTTCATTAGCACTTCCTTTACGGTGAAAGAAAATATTGCGCGGAAACCTGCATGTCTGAAAAAGCCTTATTAGTTTTCGAAAGATGTGACGTTCGCCAACTGGCATTTGGCAGTGGTGGACTATGGCGTGATCCCCCCATTTTAAAGGAAGACCCGTGCCCAGTAGATAGACGTTAATAAAGGGCTCAATTCATGAATACAACTTAAATTAATTCAACTGCTGTCATTTAAATTGAACTTATATTACCATATGTTTATTAGGTTAGCATTATCATATGCCGTGGCAAATGTAATTACATATTCTAAAGACAATAGAGTCATACGGTAATATATATTAGCTATAATTGCTACGGGTCTAACCTTTGATCTTGTCTAGGCAACATTTAATAATATTATAATTTAAACTACCATTGCCCGCCCGCGTTCAGATGACCAACAATCAAATTCTTAGGTTTTACATATTAGTACACTCTTACATTGCAGTTTTTGTATTTTTTCTCAGAAATGAGACATTTTCCTGCGGTAAAAAGTGTTGACCCGGATAACCAGCTATCACCATATTAAATTTCATCAAAATCCCCCCCAGTGGTTTATCTGTGATGCGGTAACAGACAGACAGACAAACTCTAAAAACTATAGATTCGGCCTCTGTATCGATAATAATGTTTATTTCAATAAGATTTTCCAAAAAAATATTTAATGTACAGATTCGGCTTAGTTACAATTTTATTATATGTATAGATTAAGTATTAGGCGATGGTATGGACATTAAAGGAGATATAATGAAAGTGAATGTAGTACTTATAAACGTAATTAAATAAAAAAACATCTAAAACCATTATTTTAGTGTCTCCGCTTTGAATTAAGTACGAATACAAAAATATTCTAAAACGAAAACAAATTTCAAACTAGCGAGTACCAGTAGAGCATTCTCAAATGCTAATAAAAAAGGTGAATTCGCTATCATGTTACGAAATATGTTCGCGGATTCAGTTATCGAGCTACATAAATGTTCTTACTAACAGCTCTACAGGAATCGAATCTTGGAACTTTCGGCAGCTTAATTGCAAATTAATTTTTAAATATGAAATTTTAACCCCGTATTTTCTATACTAATTTTCAAAAATATTTGCTGAGAAAACTGACCTAATACTATTTTATTATCTATATAGGCTACAAAAACATTACCGTCTACTATATTCGGAACACGTTTATGACGGCTTAGCGGCAGCCCGCATTAAAACCCGCTTAGCCCCAGATCACTGTCCCGACGGGACCTCGTGTTTTATGTTCATTTTAAACATTAGTTGAAGACCCCGTTGTTTACCGCTGATGGAATAAAAAGTTTTGTATTAAAGCTGTGTGTGAATTCAATTGGGAATTCGCTTCAATTGTACTAACAGATTAAAAATTATTAAAAAATCTATAGTATAGTCTGTAATTAAATATTATATGTTTTATATTATAGATATTATTATATTATACGTATATTTATCACACATATTTTTTATATCCGAGAATTTTCGGCAAGTTACGATATTTATGCAATTATACATACATATACATATATATATATATATATATATATATATATATATATATAATAAAAAACTTGGAAATCGACACGTATAATATGCTAAAATTACAGTTATTCAAAACTTCAATTAGTGCCGATAGTGAACGGTTATGGCGTATTTCTGAAATAACCCTAAAATTAAAAATTAAAAAAAAAACCAAAACAATAACCTATTTATTGAGGTTATTTTAATGAGCCTAAATATCATAGAATTACAGTATTATAGTAAAGAGTGAGTATATTGAAGATCCCAGGTGACGCTGCAGCATCAGACCTAGGTTACCATATCATTGCAATGCCATTAAAGTAACGGGATACCGAGTTTCAAATCAGTTAGATTTGTGGAAGTTGTTCTTGAAAAGAGAGATAGCCTGCAAGTGGCTCAAAGTATTTTCTAGGTTTATAGCTAAGAACGCTCTTTATATCAAATCACCCTTCAAACAAAAAAAACTAATTTAAAATCGGTTCATTCGTTTGGGCGTTATGATGATACAGACAGATACACGTTAAACTTGAAACTCCCTTCCTTTTGCGTTGGGCGTTAAAAACTGTTCTCCTTAAAATGATGTAGGTACCTATAACCTAAATATGTTTACAGGAGTATTTTAGAGCAGACCTATTCGGCAACACGTTTACGGCCTTTGCGGCAAAGCGACATCAAAAACCGCTTAGCGAGCCTAGAATACTACCTTGGAGAGGACCGTGTTTTATGTTACACATTAGTGCGAGTTTTGTTTAAATATTGATATATTAGCATGAATATGTTAGAAAAAATATTTTTATCTTCAATAATATGTTTTAGTAAATTTGATAATTTTTTAATAAAGATTTTATTAAAAATACCAGCATTGCCCGCGGCTCCGCCCGCGTTCAGATGACCAAAAACCAAATTCTTAGGTTATTCATATTAGTATACTCTTACATTGCAGTTTTTGTATTGTTTCTCAGAAATGAGATACTTTCCCGCGGTAAAAAGTATCGTATGTTGACCCGGACCAGCTATCACCATACCAAATTTCATCGAAATCCCTCCAGTGGTTTTTCTGTGATGCGGTAACAGACAGACAGACAAAAATTCTAAAAACTATAGATTCGGCCTCTGTATCGGTAATAATGTCTATTTCAATAAAATTTTCCAAAAAATATTTAATGTACAGATTCGGCTCAGTTACAATTTTATTATATGTATAGATTATAATAATAAAGTTTTAATTATAATAGTGTTCGCCTAGTGTGTTTTTTTATTTATATACTAGTGGGTAGGTTTTAACACAGTCTAATATACCGCTAATTTGTCACCGGTGCTAGTAAATATAGAAAATAATTTAGCTCCATATTTATCCACTAATCATTAATTGTGCCTATATTTTCATAATATTTAATTATAAAATACAATTTCTAACACTCATACGTAAATATTTACTAATATATTTTAAAATATTCTACGTATAGCAAAATCACAAGTATTCTCATTTTGTAACAAAATGTTTCATTTCTTTGTCACTGTCTGTGCTAAAATGAAATGAGAAACTCAGAAAAAGTACGTCCGAAGAGCGCTAGAGTGGCATTTGCATGATTGCTGCATATCAACTCGCGACTTTCATTATGAGAAAACAACGTAATTCGCAGAAAACGTAGGTAATATTTATAATATATAACTAGTGACTCACTTTTTTATATGTATATATATTCGCGATTTATATGTATATATATATATATATACAAAGGTATGATGAGTTGTTGTGGATTGTATTTTATAACCTGTTCTCTTGTATGAATGAGATAATCTCCCGCGGTAAAAATTAGCCTAAGTATGTTACTCCGGCCCTTCAACTATCTCCACGCAAAAAAATAACACCAATCTGTCACACTATTTTGAAGTGAAAGAAGGACAAACAAACAAACTCACTTTCACATCCTGATGATGTTCTCCTGACCGATTCCGGCCATGGCGGCCAATCTCATTGAGACTAGCCAACTGCGCAGGAGATATTATAGTGCACAAGTGTACGCGCAGACACAAGTACTCTCTCTATTCCTGTCACTCTCATACTCCGGTGGGACGACTGCTCGATACGACCGGTGAGAGTTAAGGCGCAGGACCGACGGCTTTACGTGCTCTCCGAGGCACGGGGGTGAAACACCGCCAACTTCCAAACTCCGGGCTGTTACTGAGACTTACTATACAGAAAGACTCAATAACTAAACTTGGCCCGACCCGAGACTCGAACCCAGGACCTCCGGGTGTGCAGCCGTACATGCTAGCCACGACACCACCGAGGCAGTTAAAGCTTTCACATCCTACTAATATTATAAACGTGAAGGTTTGTATGAATGTTTCAATGTATGTATGGATGTATGTTTGTTACTCTTTCACGCCAGAACGGCTGAACGGATCTGGATGATATTTGGCACAGAGATAGATTATAGCTTAGAATAACATATAGGCTACTTTTTATCTCGGAAAAATATACGGTTCCCGAGGGATAGATTTATTTTTGTTTTGCTAGAGGCGAACCCGAACGAAGCGAGGGTGAGCCACTCGTTTATAATATTATTATGGACTATCGAAAGATGTAAGCTGACAATCCTATATATGCAGCTTATATTCAAAATAATAAATTTCAACCTTAAGGGGCTTTGACAAGATGTCATTTTACAACTTTAAAATGTATAAATAGACAAACACACAACACTTCAATGCTTTTTTCTCCTTTGCTTGTCAATCAATGTTCTTTTTTTTTGATTAAGTTTTGTTGTGCTATCAATAAAAAATGTAAAATGAATTGAAAATTCATATACTGTTTTCCTCAAATTTTCATTACTGATTATGGCCGGATTTCGACAAATGCCAAACACTATTTTTATTTAAATTTATTTAATCATCATGATATAACATCATAATATATTGCCATTCCCAAATATTTTTAAATTTCTATTGTAACGATTGCAGAATGCCCATATCTCATACGACTCCAATTTCACATAACATAAGTTTACTTTAGAAACCTTCCTGGGCATGCGCACAATAGCTTTCGAAAGTTTCATCAAAATTTAAAAAAATGATAAAATATATTTTACAAACAGACGAACAAACATGTAAACTTAATATCATTTTTATTTAAAACATATTAATAGTTATTAGCCAGCGTTAGCCATATAAATTTTAATTTTTTTTGTTAATTTTTCTTTTTTTTTAAATCTTCCGTGTACACACAAGGAACAAACGAAAAAAAAATTTGCCGAATTGGTCCAGCCATTCTTGAGTTATGCGCTTACCAACATTCATTTTTATTTATATAGATATACTATTTTCATATAAAAGCTCTAGTTATTTATCATTTCTTAAACCTAGATTGGTTAAAGTCCTTCATTAAATAATCAATTACAGTAATAAGCATAAAATACAAGACAATCTCACTAACTGCAACATATAAGTAAAAATGTAAATACTAAAATTCACTTCAAAAATCCATTGTAAACAAAACTAAATGTAAACAACAGTGTAATCAAATCAGTGAAACCAATAAACGTATTATAAAATCTTTATAAAAGGTATATAGCATGTTAAAAGCTAATAGAATGACTGGTAAACTGCATTAAGGGGTCTGTGCAAACGTTGCAAATTAACAGGGGACTGATCAGATTTCCTGATCCAATGTACTTCGAAGACCATCGCAATGCCAATCAAGGGGTCAGCCCTCTGCCCTATAATTTGCTATTTGCGTGTTGAAAATTATATGTTTTCGATAGAAATTGAGCGGTCGACATGCCATTACATTTCTTGTTTTATATTCCTCTGGTCATTTACTACAGTTTATTTTGTTATCTTGACTTTTAAAGTTATATTTTTTTTATAAAATGATAAATTACTGTTTGTAAATTACTTACTGTAAAACTACTTATTTGTGTTCTGTATATATATTTTTTATGTTTATTATGTTCGTGCATAACTACTCGTACTTTGTGTTGTACTAATGATAATTTTTTTTTTCGTTTCGTCATTGTTTCAAAGTAATCTCATTTTAATTTCATTGGTATTGATCATTGGATTTCAATAAATAAAAAACCTGTTCTATAACTACGATAGATATCTTAGATATTAATTTAAGAATTATTAATTAATTTAAGAGTATATTTATAACTTGCTTTTGCCCGAAACACTTGTTAAACTATTTATTGACAGGAGTAATCTTGCGAATTTTCGAATTGCTACATCTCTTTTATATGATTTCTGCATACAATTTTTTACTTTAGGGGTTAAATTTTCAAAAATCCATTCTTAGCGAATGCCTATGCCAATATATGCTATAATAACAATCAGTGTGCCAAATTTCAACCTAAGTCGTTTAGCGGTTTGAACTACGCGTTGATAAGTCACGGTTTCCTTTACATTGCCTTACGGTAAAGGAAAACATCGAGAGAAAACCTGCATGTCTGAGAGAACCTAGCAACTTTTCAAGAGACATGTGAAAACCGCCAACCTACTCTTGACCAGCGTGGTGGGCTATGGCTTCATCGCTCTCGTACTGAAGAAAGACCTGAGTACAATACAGAATATTATACATCTATATAGACAAATAAAATTAAAGTGTCTGTTTGTAATGTCAAAATAACAGCGTTTTACGAAATGCATATGAAATTATATACGGCACTTATTCGTTAAGAAAAAACATTTTTTTTTAATTTTGTCTGTCTGTTTGTTTCGGATGATCTCCGAAACGGCTGGACTGATTTTGATGGGATTTTCATGGGTAGATAGCTGATGTTATGAGAAATAACTGAGGCTACTTTTATTTTAGAAAAAGAATTAGGGTTCCGCTCAAAAAAAATGTAAAATATAATATTACATAATGATATATATAATATTATTATGTTCATTTGTTTTTCGTGTTTCTTCTCAATCTTCTCTTAGCTCTGAACTGAACGCTCGATACACTTCCGCTCTTTTAATTTTGTGTTATGTTCCTCTCTCAGCCACGGCATTATATTGATATAAAATTAATTATTTCTTTACATTTCTACAGAAATTAATATATCTCTAATAATATGGAAAATAAATCAAAAGGAATGCAATCCGTCATATAAAATAAGTACAAAATGTGCACTAAGCTTCACTCCTTTCGCCTTTCTACGTTGTAAATGTACCTTTTACGACATAAAAGGCAGGCACTACGCACTGCCATAACAATAGTGATCAAGAAGCGTACTTAACGTACGTTGCTCGTGAAAAATATTGTCGAAAAATCTAAAAGTTTTCATGATGTAGTGTATTATATTGTTGTTAATAAAATCAATTTAGTAGGAATAATGCAACTAATATATAATGGTAATATGATATACACCTTATCTTTTATTATTAAATGAACAATTCTTGAATATATAAAAATTTATTTCGTGTCTCGAAAACGGCTTTAATGATTTAGATCAATGTTGTATTTAGAAAATGATTTGCTCTTTAAATAAAACTATCTTTTCGGATTATTTCGCGGATTTATTATGATTTTTGTGTTTGAGATGACTATAACCTTAGTCTCTCCCGTGACCATGATTGCTGTAAAGCATTCGAAATGTCGGGAACCAAAAATCCAAATAAATCCGCGAAATAATCCGAAAATATAGTTTTATTTAAAATGTCAAATATTCGCGTAAATCTAAGTATTAAATGATTTGCTAAAAACTTTGCCCATAAAGTAGTCTTTTCTGAAGAAAAAAACATATTTTCACAAAAAAAAAACATATTTTTGGCTAATAAGAGACTTTCTTTTAGCTGGTCTAGTGCTAACAATGTCATAAAGCGCCATTTTGTAAATTTTTCTAGTACTTACATTTTCGCCTGTTGGATGATAACCTACTGAACGAGCGAGCGCCTACGCCGAGCGAAACGCGATCGCCCAAGTACTTTCTTTAATAAGAGAATATTTGTATATTTATGACATTGTATATACAAAAATGTGTTTCTGTTGGTTTATTTGTGGGCTTAGAGGTTTTCTTAGTTTCACGGTATTAATGCAATGGCTCAGAGTTTTTCGTAGAATTTGTTTACACCTTTGTAAGTGGCAGTAATAGTTACTGCTCGACTAGTTACCGCGGGATCGTACAAATGAACACAAATCAAATTAACTTTAATCAACTAGCCTATACAGGTTCTTTTGAATTGTCAACTTAATTAAGAGAGAGTCAGTGTCTTTTGTAGGAGAAACAAACTAAAAACAGGTGGTAAACTTAACAGATGCTTTTTTAAACGTTGAGTAATTTTATTGATAAGCATTCACCTTTACATATTACATATTTTCATGTACAAACTCGCAATCTTGGACTGAGTAAATATGTTATTTAAACATTTATCATGAACTTTTAAAAGTTTCAAAAGGTAAATCTTGAATAAAATATAAGATAAAAATAGAGAAATAAGATTATTTTTCATTCATTTTTCCAAGTATCAAGTAACTACATATTACTTTCCATACCAATTCACATAGAATGATAAATTTCAATAAGATCTCATATCGATAACAATTTCAAAAACTTGAGCAATTTCCGTTTCGTTCTCATCTTTCATATTACAATTGTTAAAACTACTGCGTTGAGTGTAACCCGACAGACTAAGAAACTTGGCAGCCGCCCTAGAAATGTTAGCAGAAACCGGAAGCCAGCATTCATAAAAAGTTATGTTAATTCATAATATACTAACCTATTGTCAGCTAAATGTAAATTTTGATATTTTAATATTTTTTTTCGAAATTCCAATAGAATTATTTCATTTTATTTAAATATTCACATCACATTGAAGGACTGAGAACAATTTGAACTTCCGTGTCTTCTCCATTCTACACGACATTGGCAAAGTAAATTATGCCCAAATAGCACGCCTATAACCCACAGCACAAAGAATGTTGAACAATTTGAACTTAAAAATTATTATGATTTTTTTATCAGTTTATCAGGTTGTGTACAACAAGGCATATTGATAACTGCTTTAGCAAAGTGCGATTTTGTGACACGCTTCTATTAGTATAATAGAATTAATAGTATAACTTATAGGTAACTCTAACATAACGTAATCTTTGAAAGTCGATTTAAATTCTTCTTGTAGTTTTAAAATTTTGTACAAATGTGAATACTGGATGAATTGGATACAATAACAAAAGCAAGTTTTATTTCTCTTTATATAAAATTATTTCTTTTACATAAAATAATCTGTATCAATCTGAGCTTCAATTTAATCATTTTTTAAATGCCAAGATACATATACGAGTTCACAATTCTACATGTTTGTACATAAAACATATCCATTTCACATATTTTGACACCACGTTTGGCTCAGTTTGTAGAGACCTTATTTGCTGAGCCAGCGGTCGCGGGTTCGAGTCCCGTTGGGGGCATTCATTTCTGTCATGAGCAGGAATGTTTGTACTGCAGTCATAGGTGTTAATACTTATAATATGTATGTATTTAAAGTTATGTATTTGTAGTGTATCAGCTATCTGGTATCTGTAACACAAGCCTCGTATCTTACCATGGAACTAAATGGTGCTGTGTGTTAATGTTCCATTTTCCAACATAAAACAGCAGTTTGTAGCTACGGACTAAAAGAAACACTATAGGAGTTACAAAGAGTACTTAGTTTGTAATAACATTATTAGCTTCCTTCGTTTAGGCGACATACATCAGGACGTCTAACCCTCAGTCACATTTAACCTCACAATAGCTGAATAGTTGGTCGTAACTAAGATATTTCGAGTGTCATACAAACATACGTTGGACGTGAGCTGGCATAAGGTCGCTCGATACGACTCTTTGAAGGCATTAAGGATTTGGTCCAAGATTAAAACTAGATTTTTTTTACAATTTTAATCAATATTATTTTTATAGGACATCATTCATTTATATAATAACAATAAATTTATATTTATACATATAATAAAATTGTGAGTTGAATCTGTACATTAAATATTTTGTGGAAAATCTTATTGAAATAGTCATTATTATCGATACAGAGGCCGAATCTATAGCTTATAGATTTTTTGTCTATCTGTCTGGGAACGCATCACGAGTAAACCACTGGATTTTTATTATATTGGGTATTATGATAGCTGGTTATCCGGGTCAACATATAGGATACTTTTTACTGCGGGAAAATATATCATCTCTGAGAAATCTATACAATATAACCAAGGGCGAACCCGAGCGGAGAGAGAGTGAGTCGCTAAATTAGTTATATAATTATAACGATTATTTAGTATATTTCATAAGCTTTCCCTTCACCCTACTAAATACTTGTCATGGTTAACTTATATTTAATTACCTAAAGATTAATTTTGAAGAATATATTTAAAATTTCAACGAAGCAAAGTTTTTGTAGCAGATATCATAATTATTTTTCAAGCACTCGAAGTAAAACCGTTTTAAATTTCAAAATCTATCTCTTATACTTTGGACGGTACACAAACTTTTACGGAGGTAGTTACGTCGTAAAGCTCCTAGTGGCGCTCATAGCGCGTCAACGCGGACGTGATATGTCGCATTCATATGATAGATTTATGATGCCCAATAGTTATTGTGATGTCTTTGTTACTTTACCATTCATAACGATAAAATATAAACAAATATTCCATATTGAAGACTTTTATTTCGAAGCTCTTATATTCGGTTTTATTCGAAACGTAATATTGTATCTATAAAATACGTATAAATGTATATTGCGTACTTTTTTACAATCCGATTCATATATATGGAAACATATGAAAATTTCTGAGCTTTACAATTATATGAAGCAAGGCAGTTGAACAAGGAAATTAGGAATGGATATATATACATATATATATATATATATATATATATATATATACACACACACATCTATTCTATATATATTTGAAGGTATGTATGTATGTTTGTTTGTTTAAGTGTATATTTATATAATAATTGATGTTTGTAGATTGTACCTACACCTCACCTCATTATTATTACTTTTTAACTCGCGCTCGAGGGTTTCTGGTAGAGATCTCTGAAAGAGATTGTGGAATATAAAATAACATAAAACCTCGACAACAACTCTCGCAACTCGAACTCGAACTAAGCTAGCAATGTTAACTTAAAATTCAATCAATCAAAGTTGTTTGTTGGTATGTTCTCTTTTCACGCATCAACAAAGGAACGTGCACTTTGTTTTAAAAGAGCGATAGAATACGAAATACCTTTTAACTGAAATACTTCAGAAAATTGGAAAAATATTGCAGTTTACAAATAAAACATATCACTAGTAAAAAATAATAATTCCCAATATTTTATTCAGCATTAAATTATTACATTTTTTTACTGAACGTCATGAGTCTACTACCAGTTCGGAAAGAAGAAGCCTCAGACCTGAGAAGAACTGGCGAAAGAAACTCAGCTTATCTTATAGCATACAAAATACATAAACACAGATAGATTTGCCTAAAAATACATAGGATATATCTATCCTGTAGTGCTATTCAAAGTGCTTCTGCGAACACACTTCAAGTACCTATATTGTATGAAATATGTACATACATTCTACAATATACATACATCAAAGTATGAAATCCGCTACTTACATAATAGCATGTTTCATATATATATATATTATTATGCAATTAATATAAATAAATTCAATGCTTTGATTAACGTAACATAATTAGAATCCCTCAAAGTGCTCTAAACTACCTAAGCACTAACACTAACCCTAAAACAAACTTAGTGGCAATACTCTATTAACTTCATAGAGTAACTGAAGCCAAAGCGCAAAAGTTTCCTCAAACTTTGTCCAAGTTAAGCACCGACAACAAACGACAGGATGACCTTAGGTTATATTACTTTACGCTGATTGTGATGTTTAAAGGAACGATTTGTATGAAATTTGTTATTAGAATGATTGATATTATTATCTTTTTTCTTACAACGATTGCTTTTGTTAAATATTAAGTCACAAAGTGCACAATGTGACTATTAAAGTGTATCATTGATCAATTTATGAAATGGAGAACGGATTTTCTTTATTTTTACCGTTTAAAAGATTAAAAAAACTTAGATGTGAGAAGTCAGTGATTTCCGACTAAGCCTTACTTACTTTTACAAAAATCCTAAATAATACAATAACAGAACCCACTATTAGGCGAGTCTAACTCGCACTTAACCAATTTTAGTAAAATTTAGTTCATGCAAGCCTTAAATTAACTACTGTATCAAAAGTTTATTTAAATAATAATTTATAAGGTTTCATTTACCATCCTATAATTCATATTCTTAAATATTTTGTGGTAGCTACCAGATACATATAACTGTAAGCTTTAATATAAGGAATCGTAAAAAATTTCAATTTGGTACAACGATTCTTTTGATCTCTCAGACACAGTTTTTATGAGAGACTACTATTTTTATACCAATAAAATTTCCAGAAATCTCGTCTCAAAAACACGAATAAACAATCCTTTTAGAACAAAATATTCATAGAAAAAAAACAAAAAAATAACAAAGTTTATTTCATCGCACATCAGAGAAGGATATCGGGAATATGTTCAAACATTAGTTTCTATATCCAATATATAGTTCAGAATATGTCACTTTACAACGTGACGTGGCATGAAACATATGAAAATTGTTGAGAAATGAAACGTAGTCTGAATATCGATGCAAGATAAACCTTATTATAGGAAGCAAAGCGACATTATGTCGAAATATTGTCACAGCTAAAATAAATGGCATTATGGAATATAAATTTCGATGGTGAATGGTGAAATAACATACCTTAACCTTTCAAAGGGTTATCGTAAGAAGCTCACGTATATCGTATACGAGAATTTACGCTGGTATCGAATACTTTGAAAGTTGGTAACTTTTTTTTTTGAATGCAAGGTTAGTTTGGGTGAAAACGCACCGAATTCTATTTTTTTTAATTATGTTCATATTATATATTAATGTAATTATAATTTTCCTAAAGATTTACTCAAGTTTACCTCAGACTTAATGCTTTGCCTATTCATACATAGGTACTATTCTCTAAAGAAACCACTTAATGTATTGGGAGAAGTCTATGTCACTCACTGATCTCTTTATTATTGTATTATGTTTTACCTACCAATAAAACGCATATTAATTTACTTACCTTATTCGAAGCTTACGTATTGAGATAGGCATTACCGTTTCCGCCGTTTATATATCTATCCTTGTTTATCCGTCTACTGTCTCGCTCTCTACCGCAATACCACGGTAATGTCACATAGACGTATATTACCGTAGCATTATGTAAGCTTCGAATACCGGTCAAGTCAAATTAATAAGTAGTATAATACGACTATACATACTCGTATAATTAAAATCATAAATTTATAATATTATGTAGATATATATAGTTATATAGAAAAATCCATATATCGCTTGCTCGTTCTCATAAAATATATATGTAGGTTATAGCTTATCGTATTCGATGTCTATACACAGTAATACGGTTTATGACGCGTGTGGCGTTATCAAATTTGAGCGGAGACAACAAAATTGTGTTGATACGATGCTGCCAAATGAAATTTTCGATTTCCCGTACCTTACTATGGTATAAATCGTGATACTCGCTGGCGAGTGTTTGTTTATTAAAATGACATGATAAATGTCTTCGTAATTTAACTTATGTTTTAATTGTATTTAATGATAACACGATTTTTTTATATAAAATTAATACTACAAGTTTGTACTACTAGAAAAAAAACAGCAAAATTCAATAGGGAATCCTGAATTTGCTGGAACTGCATATGCGATAATATTAAATCTCAATTTGCAAAGATAATACAAATAATTTGTGCAAAAATATAAAATAATGATCAAAGTATCAAAATACATAATTAAGGTATAAAGTACACGTAAGTTTATTTTTTTAATGTTCTCTAACCTTCAGAAGAAAATATGTATGTAATTGTAAATATAAAAAATATATTTTGTGAGATAAAAAATATTAATAATTGGAATAAAACGTGATAAATATTATTTTTGAACCGACTTCCAAAAAGGACGAGGTTCTATATTCATCTGTATGTATTTTTTAACGTAAATAACGATTTCCCGGAGACGGTCACACCGATTTTGTTAGTTTAAATTGTATTCTATTAAGTTAGATCGAGGCGAAACCATAAAATTGACTTTGACATAGAATATTTAACTAAGAAGTACACCTACTTATAATGAATCATAAGCAATTATTCTCTTAGGGGAGGAAATTTTTCAAGTAAAACCATGAAATTTCAGAATCATGAGAATCCATTTACAATTGATGAAGATATCAGCGCGTACAAAACATTCATAAAAGAATTAAGTGCCTCCACCTTTATAAAGTATGTGTTATTTTTTGAAAAAGTAAATTCGTATTACTTACTAATACATACTAATATTATAAATGTGAAACTTACTGTATCTCTTAGCTTGTCATACTTAAATCACTAAACAGATTTTGATCAAATTTTTCAAGAACATAATATGTAGATTGCATTTTAATAAGCTGCCCTTATATCCTGCACGCTTATCACGCGAGCCAAGCCGTAGGTAAAAACTAGTATCTATAAACCTTGTACTACTGACTTTTAGTCTAACGCAAGTTTACAGCAGCTAACATTGGTAGCGAAAATAAAAAGATGGCAACTAAACGTAAGTGGGGTGGTTTTTACGTGGAGAATACAACGTTATGCTATCGAATGTTATGAATATTTTATTTTGAATGTTCTTTGATGTGACTTCATTTCTTGAACTGTGGTTATGTAATGGTCATGTGATATTTGTATTGCTAGTTTTTCTTCGCGGACTTGTTCGTGTGTTTTAGTAAGTACTAAGCATAATTTTAATGGGCAGTGCTTTTTTCATCTTTTTTCACAAACAAGCTTTAAAAAATTACTACTTTAAGCTCCTTAACTTTAAAAAAATACTAAATATTTCTGATTTAGATACCAGAATGCATTATTGTCGATATTACGTATATATATATATATATATATATATATATATATGTCATGCCAATAAGATAGTAATTACCATCACTAACTAATATAGGCTTTTTTCGTACAGTTCTATCCATCCAACGAAAATTTGTACTATACAAAAACAATGAAACTTATGAATATCAAAGGTACGTTTCAGCGGTTGGTATGGAATAGATAAACTATATTTTAGTATACACATAGGTAATTATATACATAGGTATGATGTGTTTTATATCACTTGCTTGAGAAATCATTGATTCCACATACAAACTTTCAACCTTCTTTTTCACTCCCTTGAAGGATGATTTCCGGGATAAAAACTATTCCCGGGGGCTCAAACTATCTTCATACTAAGTTTCATCTAAATCGATTTAGTGGATTTTTAGTTTATCCATTAGAAACAAACTCACAAACTTACAAACTTTACCTCTTTATTATATTAATATTACTGTAGATAGTTCCAAGATATTATCCTCTTGTAAATACAACAGAAATAAACCCTGATATATTTGAATTAATATAAATGGTGTTTAATTTATTAAAATGAAAGTTCTTTTTATAAAATAATATTTTATTTGTTTGTTTGTTCATTAGTGTTTTGTTAAAAAAAACCAATAACACTATAATATAACACATAGGCAGGCAAGGCAGTGGTAGCCCAGTGGTAACGTGCTCGCTTGGGAAACCGAGTGAAGCGGGTTCAAATCCCGGGTCTCGCACCTCTGATATTTTCATGTGCGAATGGCTGAATACAATACATACATAACACATAAGATGCAAAATTAAGTAAAACGCCAATTTGAATTTTCATTATTTATGCTTTCTTCTTACTTATTACATCTAGTTAGTTCAAGGTAATACAAGTAATAGAGGCTGGCTTGCCAAGTTGTAAATATTGGCCAAGAAAACATTATGTTTATGAGATAAGATAAGCCCCATTAGTACAAAACTAATTTATTATTACCTAGTAAGTGCCTACTGCTCTGCCTGTATAAAATATGCTAGTGTTTTCTCGCGGCTCTGCCCGCGTCGCTTAATTTTGTAGAATTACTCCATTCCCTAGAACGGAGCATAACGTATTAGCCTTATTTGTTATATCCTTTCTAAAAAACTTGTGTTATTTTGACATTTCAGAGAATTTGATAAATAGACACTTCAACTTAATTTATCTGTATGGAATTATGTCTGTATGTAATACATAATTCGGGATATTAACATTTCTATAAAAACTGTAAGTTTTCTTTGAAAAACCTTCTTTGACGTAATATCTTCTAATCTCATAAAAATACATGAAACATAAGCTTAATAAAAGAGAGCAAGTAGTACCTAGTAGTAAAAGAAAACACAGATTTTTTTGTCTGTCTGATTAAAAGAAGAATTAAAATAATATATACCTATGATATAGGTATATTATGTGCCTGCAGTTAGTAACCTAATAAAATAAAACATACAGCTGAATTGAGAACCTCGTCCTTTTTGAGAAAGTCGGTTGAAAATATATACAGATAATATAAAATCTCCTCTTTTTTGGAAGTCGGTTCAAAAATCGTATGGAAATGATCATAAAATTATTTAAATATTGTATGAACGAGTGCCAATAAGCTAACAGATGTTGTGTACTGTTAATATCAGAAGTCTATATTTGAACTATGGGTATTTACTAAGGATATATGTATTCAGCCCTATTTAACGTCCCACTGCTAGGCATGGGCTTCCATATAATATAATAAATGTGAGTTTTCTGAGCGAAACAAAGGTGAATCGCTAGTGTATACATATAATGCTACTTTTTAAATAAGGGAAATCGCGTTTTATGCAATTGATATAACAAATGTCTAATCTATACAGTATATATAATATAATAAAATTGTAACTAAGCCGAATTTGTACATTAAATATTTTTTGGAAAATCTGATTGAAACAGACATTATTATCGATACAGAGACCGAATCTATAGTTTTTAGAATTTTTGTCTGTCTGTTACCGTATCACAGAAAATCCACTGGAGGGATTTTGATGAAATTTGTTATGGTGATAGCTGGTTATCCGGGTCAACATATAGGATACTTTTTACCGCGGGAAAATATCTCATTTCTGAGAAAAGATACAAAAACTACAATGTAAGAGTATACTAATATGTATATGTTTTTGGTCATCTAAACGCGGGTGGAGTCGCGGAAAATGCTAGTATTTAAATAAAAGAAATAATGTAATTCTTTCAAACTAATTGAAGCCCCACGTTGCACTTAGTTAAATATTTTAATTGTAAAATTTATATTGAGTTAATTAGAAGAGTAGTTAAAAGATGGGAAGAGTATGTATAAATTAGATAGGGTACCGTATCTCAGAAACTAAAACATAAACCTTATGATATGATTATTCGTTTATCTGTCTGACTGTATTACTCAATCAAATCAAATCCACTGAAATAAACAAAATATTTAGGTGACAAAGAGAAAAATGTACAGCTTACATTCTAATTTTTAAGTTTATATTTTAAAAGCTCCATCTATTACTTTGAATTTACTCCGTCGATTGAATCAAAATATATATACATGTTATATATATATATATATATATATATATATATATATATATATATATATATATATAACAAATACACGTCGTTGTGTTTATCACATAGGAGCAAAAAAAAACTAATTATATAATTAAAATATAAATTATATATAAAAAAATAATAAAATAAAAATTAAAATATCTGATAACAATAAAATAAAACAGATAATTAATAATAATAGTTTTAAATTTAATTTCGGAATGCACCATGTGGATGCAAACAAGACAGTTAGTGCTACTATAAAAAACTGAAATAGTGCTCATTTATTATAGCCTAACTTCTACATTAGCCCGTTCCATTTGGCAACATCGACGCTAAAGGCATTTGCATGAATTTATTCGAATTATGAAAATATGACTCAAACCTAACGTAGCATGTTGTATTAAAAAATAGCTGAATTTTTTAAGAAATGTATACTGAAAGAAAACAATGAATTGTCTGTTACATCCTATTGCTAACACTTAGTAATAAAAAAACTATGATTAATATCTTTTTCGATTGGATTTTTATCATAGACTAGCGACTCACCCGCTTTGCTCAGGTTCATCCCTAATGAAAAACAAAACAAATCTATCGCACATGAACCATACATTTTTCCAGGATAAAAGTAGCCTATGTGCTATTCCAGAATATAATTTATCACTATGCCAAATTTCATCCAGATCCGTTCAGCCATTCTAGTGTGATTGAGTATCCATCCATCCACTTTGGCATTTATATATTAGTAAGATTGGCAGTAAACGCATAGACTAAACCAATGGTGTAGAAGCATGAAAGTTAAGAGTTCTTTATATAGCATAAAGGAAGTGTTATTATGAATGCATCCCCTAAAGGAATTGATTAGGGGATGAAAGTTTGTATGCCTCATCATCTTTGAATTTAGAATCATGGAAATTGGCCTCTTTTATATAGCACATATAAGCAGTATAAGCTTACCGTATGTATATAAGTCCTTGCACTGGACTTAAATGTCGAACGTCACAAATTATAATAATTTGTGAGTGTATTTTTGTTTGTCTTATCTATATAATATATATATAAAAGGCAAAAGTGATTGACTGATGTATCAACGCACAGGCCAAACCCTTAAGGCTAGAAAATTGAAATTTTACATACGTATGCCTCATATGACGAAGGCATCCCACTAAGGAGGGATTTTTCAAAATTCAATCGCCAAGGGGGTGAAATTGGGGTTAAAAGTTTGTATGATTCTTTTTATTTCATGGACATATTTGCATGAAATTTTTAATGAATTGAGTACGGCAAAAATAACGAGTTACGTATTTCAGCGTTTTCCAAAATTCAACCCCTATGAGGGTAAAATAGTGGAGTAAAGTTTCTATGACACCTACCTTTTTAGAGTTTTTTTTGTACTTTTAGCGCGAGCGAAGCAGTGGGTTCTGCTAGTTTTACTATAAAGACTCAATTAATTTGAAAATATAATTAAAAATAAATAAACACCTGTTTTTCCTTTTGTCAAATTATATTTTTGATTTCGTGAACAAAGAGAAAGGTTCAATTATACAAAGTCGTCGTGTAAGTATGTCACATTGTTTAAACGTTAGTATAAAATAAAAAAAAATGATTTCAGAATATCTTTAAAGACTTTACTGGGCCGTAGTGTTTTTAATTGATGATCGATGCTATCCAAAATAATGAACGTCTCTTTCCAGATATGATTTTCAACAGACATCATAACTCTATATATGCTTAATAATTTTTATTTTATAGAGAACTAGCATTGCCCGCGGCTCCGCCCGCGTTCAGATGACCAAAAACCTAATTCTTAGGTTTTACATATTAGTATACTCTTACAATGCAGTTTTTGTGTTTTTGTATTTTTTCTCAGAAATGAGATATTTTCACGCGGTAAAAAGTAGCCTATATGTTGACCCGGATAACCAGTTATCATCATACCAAATTTCATCAAAATCTGTCCAGTGGTTTTCTCGTGATGCGGTAACAGACAGACAGACAGACACAGAAAGAAAGACAGACAGACAGACAGACAAACATTCTAAAAACTATAGATTCGGACTCTGTATCGATAATAATGTCTATTTCAATTAGATTTCCCAAAAAATATTAAATGTACAGATTTGACTTAGAATTTTATTATAGGTATGTATAGACTTACTGACTACTGATATTCTTTTAAGTATTTTAATTAATACTGTGACCGTTAGTTCATTCTATAAACATTAGTGGGTTCGAATTAAATGGGGCAAATATTAAACTATGGGTAATTTTTATAATAAAAAAATAAGCGACAAAACATCATTTAGTAACTTGTAAATTGAATCTTATAATATTAAATGAGCAATTCTTGTATATTATTTATTTATATATAAATTTTGAGCGTGTCAGCTTCATTCGACATTTTTTAACCCCCGACGAAAAAAAGGGGTGTTATAAGTTTGACGTAGATGTCTGTCTATGTGTGTGTGTGTGTGTGTTGTTTTTGTATGTTTTACGAAAAAAAAGAGAGAGATAGCACTGAGAAAAAGAGATGTAAATAATTTAAATCAGGGTAGTTATGTTATAGAATTAAAAAAATAAATAAATTTGAGTGTCTATTATTGTAATCTATAATATAATAAAACGACACTATGTAATAAGCCTTAAAGCAAAATATACATTGAACTGCTCAAGTTATTTGTGAGCGCTCAAGATTTTCTTGGACGCTTGTCGTTTTTGCGATGGACGTTTATAACTTTCGCAATAAAATAAAACCACAAGACATTTTCTTTACAATTTTTTGCTGACATTGTAAGTGCATGAAATGAATGAAATATTTACAAAATTGAGGGTTTTTTATTAAATAAATACAATATGTATCCTTTTAAGATTTTTTTGTTTTCTTTTTATGATTTTATAATAAAATATTCATTCTATTTCAAATCAACAATAAAAAAATAAAAAATATTATTTTTTTCCTTTGGTAGAACTTCGTTTTATGATAAAAAAAACTTCCCACCAAATTTCATTGAAATTGAAAGGGGTCAATTTCAACCTTGTCGACTTGACATGGAATGATCCGTATAATTTTACATACTAAGTATATCTCTACAACACTCTGTGTAACAATATACTCCCATGCATATATGAAAAATTATAAGCAGTAATATATGTACATATTTTACTTAACACATTACTTACAATAATGTGTGTACATTAATTTTATTATCTTTAAATGAAATTATTTTATCCCATTTTATCTCACCATAAATATGGCGACAACTTATTATTTTAACTGACTTCCAAAACGAAGGAGGATCTATGTTCGTCTGTATTTTTTTTATTTAATAATTAATTTACAATTTCTTTTATTCGTCCTATTGAAGGACGAATAGACACTCCGATCAATTTAATATTATCAGTGACTTATATATAGATATACTAGCAGAACTCGTGGCTTCGCTCACGCTAAAGCTACTAAAAAATCTCTAAAAAGGTAGTTTCATACAAACTTTCATCTCCTATTGACTCTTTTATAGGATAAATTTCGATAACTGAAAACACGTATTTATTTAATTTTATATTATTATATAATTAATTTTATTATATTAGCATTATTACCAAGTTTTAAGTACTTCTGATTATTTTTTTTGATTGTACTATAACGTGTTTTCCCATGAGAATTAGATTATCTCCCGCAGTAAAAAGTGGCCTATGTCACTTTCCAGCCCTCCAACTATTTCCACACAAAAAATCACGCCAATCCGGCACTCCGTTTCGACGTGAAAGAAAGACAAACAAACAAACACACTTTTATAATATTAGTATGGGTATATACTGTACTTATTTACTATATTATATGAAATAGAATTGGTTGTCATATATTAAAATCTATAACATTTTTACCTCAAAATATTTAAGTCAAAAATATTAAAACGGAACATTTTATCAATTAAAGTAATAACAATTTAAATCCAAGTATGACATTTCGATACCAAAATTTCAACATAAAAACAACAACGATAAACAAAACTAAAGTACTCATCCTAAAATGACACCAACTTAATTTAAGCTTATTTCAAGCCTAAAGCCATGATTGATGGGTCTAGGACCCCTTTATAAAGGGTATTCATAATTTATCAAGGACAAATTGCTAACAACTCAGTAACAATTGGAGTTTTTAACGGACATCCGCAGCCATTTATCATACCAAGCCTTTCGTTCAAGCTTGTAATAGAATTTTATACATAGATAGCCATCAATCATTCGATATAAAATCATTTTGTCAAAAAATGCATAAGATGTGCTTTATCGTCTCTATTACTCGTGTACGTAAGTTTTATTTTACACGAAAAGCTTATTTTGGTTAAGTCATTCAAACATTTTGTTTGTGTCAGGAATTACGAAATTTTGTGATATAATGAATAAATGCTTCCACCATAAATTGAGTTTTATTTATTGACTAGCTCTACCTGCGGCCTCGCCCACGCTCAAACTCTAAAAGTTGTGATATAAACATCAGTTTTAAAATAATGTATGGAAATCTGTCTGATATGTTGACACTTATGATTACTGCTTCCGCTCCCTTGGGTAGTAGCATGATGGTATATAGCCTATAGCCTTCGTCGATAAACGGGCTATCTAATGCAAAAAGAACTTTTAAAATCGGATTAGTAGTTCCTGAGATTAGCGCATTCAAACAAACGAACAAACTCTACCTCTTTATAATATTAGTATAGATTTCTTCATCTTTTATAATTGTAATCACCATAATGTAGAAATTTTAAGAGACTGTTATAACAGTATAGTTAAAAATTATAATAATCAAACCCTTTATTGTACACTTAAAAAGAAAAGAATATAAAAAAATATAGAAAGTAGAGCTCTTTTGAAGATAAGATACAGCACAAACAGCGTAGGCTTAGTAATTTCGTAATTTTCGAATATGAAACACGGAAAATAATTTGTTTAAATTAACGAACGTAATTTATTTCACGAGGGCCATAAATTGAATTTTCAGGAAGGATTTTTTCTAATAAACATTTGTTAAAGCTTAGTCTATACAGATAAATAAAATTGAAGTGTCTGTTTGTAATGTCAAAATAATAGCGTTCTACTAAATGCATATGAAATTATATACGGTACTTATAATAAAAACACATTTTTTTAATTTTTGTTCGTCTCTCTGTTTGTCTGTCTGTTTGTTTCAGATAATCTCTGAAACAGCTGGACTGATTT
The DNA here is from genome assembly GCA_921882275.1 of Brenthis ino. Lineage (NCBI taxonomy): Eukaryota > Metazoa > Arthropoda > Insecta > Lepidoptera > Nymphalidae > Brenthis > Brenthis ino. The sequence goes on along the minus strand of OV170232.1, from coordinate 21,173,195 downwards.
TGACGGGACTTTAACTGGAAGATAGCTGATGTTATAGGAAGTAACATAGGCTACTTTTATTTTAGAAAAAGAATTAGGGTTCCGCTCAAAAAAATCAAAACGTAGCTACGACGAACCCGAGCGAAGCGAGGGTAAGTCGCTTCTTACTTACATTTATCATAATAGTGTCGTTGTATTTTTTGTGAATAAATTAATTTAAAAATTTTTAGATACTATAAGTGAAATAATGAAGTGAAATAATGAGTGAAATAATGTTTCTACAATAATCTCGAACTTAAAGTAACGATACCTGACTTTAAAATATTTAGTTGGTATTTTTTTATTTATATATAACAACAGTTGAGATATAGGTTGTTTATAAAAAATCAAGAAATATAAATATATGACCAAAAAATATTTGGGTGATAAGGTTTTTAACTGACTCCTCCTTTTTTGAAGTCGGTTAAAAATTACAGCGACATAACTACTGATAAATTTTAACGTACATGAATGTCATTTACATTATTAAATTTTACGCTCTCATTTCATACATACTTATTATGACTTTCGGTAATAATGAAATGTTAAAATTAAGTTTTTTCGCCGAAATACCAGAACAAAATTTCTGCCATCCAATTAAACATAAGCAATAAAACTTGTGTAACAGAAACTTTAACAACAAAAAACTAACTAAACTAAGATAAGGGCTGTTCTAATCTAATAACTATTTTAATCTAAAAGGGCGCCACAAAGTTTATATTAGAGCGAATAAAATAAAAAGAAATCGATGTTTCCGTGAAACAAGCTATTTACTAACAATTCAACTCGGACAACTCTTACAAAGCCCAATAGATCTGGGGAAAAGAAAAGTCTGATACAGATATAAAGCCAATAAAAGTTACAGCGGCATTCGTCGAACCAGACGAGTTGTGTCGTTACAAAACTTTTTGTTCCATTTTATTTCAACACAATAGTATTCGAGTTAAAATATGATATGGCCGATTATTTCTACACGCATCTCAAAGTTTCGACTCCACTGATTCTTTGGTTAAGAGTTTGGACGACGTTTTAACAGCTATTCCCAGTTATCGGTCTTGCCAAAGTTATTTCTGTATTGTACTTTATTTTATCCTGTCATATTTCTTTTATATTTTTACCAAACTATAAAATTATAGAGCAGAATTGCTAATATATATGTGGAATCGTGAAATTGATAAAAGGGTAATTTTAATCACAATCGTTTATAAACTTTTATGTCTCTTAATAAGTATCAACCCAAAATTTTGACATATTTATTTATTTATTTATTATTTTGTTTAATGGCTCCTAGGAGTGCCATTTGAGCACAATTTACTTCGCCAATGTAGCGTAGAGTGGAGAAGACACTTTATATATATATATATATATATATATATATATATATATATAATAACCGGTAAATAAGAGAAAAAACACCAAATCTGCTTATATGATTTTGACATTTCCTTATATTCTTTAACCATAAGGTTAAAAAAATTGACTATTACTTAAATTTTTTTTTTTATATAGAAAAAAGGGGCAAACGAGCAAACGATCCACCTGATGGTAAGTGGCTATCGTCGCTCATGGACATCTGCAACACAAGAGGAGTTGCGAATGCGTTGCCGGCCTTTAAGGGACCTATAGACATTACTCTTGAAGAGCCCCATATTATAGCGCTCAGGGAATACCTCGGGAGGAAGATCATTCCACATCTTGCACGTGCGGGGTAAAAAAGATCGAGATGCACGTACATTTGTAGAATGCCAAGCATCTAAAATGTGTGGATGACATCCTACCCGACGGCGAAGGGTGCGATGATAGAAGCGCGACGGTGGCACCATGTCAAAAAGTTCATCAGAACACTCTCCATTGTATAGACGATAAAAGACACACAGAGAGCCAACATCTCTCCGAAGGCTTAGAGTATCTAAATCGTCTGTGAGTACGGGATCGTTGATAATACGAACTGCCCGGCGTTGGATAGAGTCAAATGGAAGAAGCTGGTATTGGGGGGCGCCGGCCCAGAGATGAAAACAGTACTCCATGAGAGGGCGAACCTGTGCTTTATAAAGCAAAAGTCGATGCCCTGACGTGAAATACTGTTTCGCTCTGTTAAGGACACCCATTTTTTTGGAAGCCAATTTGGCTTTTTCTTCCAGATGACATCTAAATTGGACGTCGCTCGATATTTCAACCCCTAGGATCCCGATACTCTTACAGATGTTAAGAGAAGTGTTCTGGAACTTTGGCGCTAAAATAAAAATAAAGTAAGTAATTGTAAATAATCCTCCCACATATATTTAGTTAGCTAAGTACCTCAAAAATAGATCAAAAGTAAAAATCATTTAAGCTTAAACAGATCGCTGTAATCCAATAAAAAACCCTATAAATTTCAGCCTTCTTATTTGACTAATAAATGGGCATTAAGTATGTATAATTAATTCATCCTAATCACCCAGATCATGGCAGGAAAGAGCTTTTCGTTGTGGATTATCCGTCGAAGTAGGATCAATACCACAATTTAGAACTCTAAGCGTATTAATTATATGCTTAAAATCGTTCACGTCCTTGTAATTGGATTCGGGTGTTAAAATTATATTGTACAAGATAATCGGCTAATTAGGCATTATTTAACTTAAGATTTACATTTTAAGTCAATCAGAATGATCTAACTGGTTTAAAATAGCAGATAGCTATAATTAAATATATCTGCAGTTGGTAATGATTCTATCATTACTACGTTCTAAATTATCCTTGAAATATTTAAGGGCGAATTTGTCTTGAAGAACCACTTTCTTTTATTACTGAAGTAAAATAACGGGATTTTCAAATTGATTATTACAATTATTTCCAATAGTTATTTTTACAATTGTTAAAAGTTGCAATGAAACATGTGGCTATAACACATTTTTTTTAATTGCACAACGTACATTAAACATCTTTAAAAGTTAAATATAATTGAATTAAAGAAATGTTTTGAATTAAAAAAATATGAGATGCAAATGCTCTAGTTTAAAACGTTTTTAGTTAGAAATCGAACCAGTAACATCTGTAAATATATTATTTTTTATAAACACACACAAATTGGCGTCTGAAATCCGCCATTTAGATTTTTTTATATCCATACCCTGTGACATTTGCGTTATCAATACGAATATAACGATGTATGAATCATCAATGTCAGTAAATTTGTTTAGTAGTTACAAGGAAACATAGGATCGGACATACATACATACATACAGGTCAAACACATAACCCTCTCTGGGGCTTCGCCACAGTAGAGTTAATAAGATTTCTCTCATCTTTATTTACAAGGGATTAACTACTTCATTACTTAAATAATATGTATGTATGTGTATCACATACCGTATGTATTAATATAGATAGAAAATTAATTATAACATATAAAATATCCCTTGAAATATTCATTTTACCATTTAATTATTCAGATTTAAAGTTTGATAGCAGCCCTCGGAAGTTAGACAAAAATATTTCGAGCTCAGACCCAACTCAAAATTGATAGCGAGACCCTTTCCCGGAATATGATGTATGAGAGTCGTATTATTTAACTACTTTAAGAGTTCCCTCAGGGGTCAATTCTAAGTCCAAACTTTTATATATTAGTTACTTATCCCATTTGTGATATATGATTTTGTATTAAAAGTTTAATAATACCTATAGTTATAGCAAAATATTTTTTATATAAATAATCGTTTTGTAACTACAACACTTTTAAGGAAGTTTTGTTATTTATTTTTGCTTAATAACCCATAATAATCACAGTACTTGTGAAATATGTATATTACAAATTTCAACTTCTACGTAAATAACGATAAATTAAAAGCAACGTTTCAAGCACTCATTTGTTAAAAGTGCAAATTTATGCTTAAATATATTATGATACTAACAACTCACCCTCGCTTCGCTCGGGTTTGTTCCTATTTCCATTTTAACGCTTAGGATAGATTTCTCAAAGATGAGATATTTTCTCGCAGTAAAAAGCATCCTATGTGTTGACCCGGTTAACCAGCTACCATCATACCCATCAAAATCCCTCCAGTGGGTTTTCCGTGATGCGGTAACAGTCAGACAGACAGACAAAAATTCTAAAAACTATAGATTCGGATTCTGTATCAATAATAATGTGTATTTTAATAAGATTTTCCAAAAAATATTTAATGTACAGATTCGGCTTAGTTACAATTTTATGATATGTATAGATATGAGTACATTACATAATATTTAAATGCTTTTTGATGTCAACTTTAAAAATATCTGATTATGTGCCTATTATTTATAAATAAAGAGTAGCATTCAGATTATTGCTTACTGTATAGTATAGTGCCTCGAAGTCTATTTTTCATTTTTTTTAAATATTTTATAAAAGGACACCATATGTAAAATAAAGAATTTCCAATTAATGAGCCCAGAACCTTCAAACATCACGTCATATTTTGAACTTATAGTATGTTTACGTCAGTACCACCCTTACTTTGCTCAGGCTTCACCCTATGCATCCTTTAATAGCTTCTTACAATGCACCAACAAACTATACAAATATTTTTAGTTTAAATATGAAGAAAAATAATACTTTAAAACATTTAACTTCTGACCACAGAAAGGAATACACCAGTAATGAATGCAGTTTAAAAGATCTCATTTAACAAACCCTTTTAGATTTTTTTAAATAAGTAGATGTTGAACTAACAAGATATTTCAAGATCTCACCGAGTATCATCAACGCTGTGCCCATCGAAGCTTTCATTAATTACAGACGGAACTTGCGTTCCAATTTAATTAATAGAGAATTGATATCCATCCTCAGATATACTAACTTACCCTCTCGTTAGTAATATAATATTTTGAATGATTTAGTAGTATTAATGGTCCCGTAATTATTGATGAATGTATCATTATTTTCGTTATATTCATACAGAATTTAACAATAGGATTCAAAATGGATATTTTGGAAGATGACGAATCTATTAACTTCTAAAGTTACTGGATGATATCAAACATGTTGATAAAAAAACGATTTTCAAAATTTCGTTCTTAATTTTTTTTATATATTTGTTCGTAGCAAGTAACTGTCTAGGGTCAAACCTACTACCCTCAATTTAGCACCATAAATATTAACCATGAGGTCATTATGGTTAATTACAGCAATTACGTATCCTCATATTTGGCGAAACGTACTTAAATAAAACACGGGTAGCATAAAACTATGCAAACGGAAGAAATTTTCACCACAAATGGCCAATTTAGCGCTATTTGGCAAAAATAATTGGCGAATAGCGGCTTTAAGCAGGTCCATGCGCTGTTTCAAAGATTAATTTGTAAATGGGCCCATCAGATTATAAAATTTTGGCAAAGTATTGTTAACGCTGCGGGCGAAAATTCGACCCATATTACAAAGTGAATCATTTAAAATTAAATACACTGCTTTTATGAAATTGGGCGTCAAAATGATTTTCGTTAAAAGGTTAAATAAAGTCAATCAAGTTAAAATATAGTCCTACATTGTTATATGTTTTAAAATGATTCGCCTTTTAAAAATGATTTGCCTTTTAGTTGGATATGAGCCTGCCTATAATTACGATAAGGAAGTAAATTTCAGGACTGTGCGAATATTTAATGTACATACGAGTATATATTGATAGAAAAATCTGTATATATATCTGTATATATATATTTATATATATATATATAAATATATATAAATATATATATATATATATATATATATATATAAATATATATATATATATATATATATATATGTATATATATATATAAATATATATATATATATATATATATATATATATATATATATATATATATAGACTCGGCTTGATTAAAAATGTACAACACGAAGTTAAATACAGTCACCGAACACACAGATTTTAATAATAATCTGTTATGGTGTACTGGTTTCTGAATCGCAAGATTATATGACATCACTATGCCGTCTGTAGCTTTAACTGATATTAAATTACCTTTAAGATACATATGTAACATTATAGAACATATTAAATAATCAATCATTTGTCTGCGTTTCAGACATATTATAATATGATTAGTGTCAAATTAACTCTTACAAAAATCTAATTATCCGAAAATCCTAAAAGCTAATCCCTCTCGAAATCGTCTCGCTAAATCACAACGTACTCGTATATATGAGCTGACTTGTAGGTACATTCGAGTGAGATTAAGCCAGAGTTATTAAACGAGACTAGAACTCAGTCTGTACCTAAGAACAAAATGTATTAGAAATTAACAAAGATTTTATTACATTATTATAAACACTGATACACAATACAATATTTCTAGTGCTTGAACGTAATCGATAAAATACATATATCGATGAACCAATGAATGACATTTTAGATATTGGTTAGCATAGTCATCATATTTTACATCTTTTAATTTAAAATATCTGTATGTATTATAATAAATTAAAATAAATGAATTATATTCTGATTTTTAATTCGACGGAATTCTGACATTTCAGAAGTGTTGTCAACTTTGAGACATTGTCACTAAAAACGGAAAGCATTTTAGCAAAATAAAGATTTTAGAAAAATTAAGACTTAAAAATTTATTGATAACTTTAAAATGGTAATTATTATTTTTTTATCAACATATTATTGAAGTTTCAATAGTTATTAAGGAAATTATTTTTCTATTACAGGAATCCCTGTCAAATAATCCATAGGTTGCAAGCCTTTTTTAGTAAAACCCCTTTGTTTGTAAAATGCTTTGTTTTACTCTGTTTTATTCATTTAACCATTAAAAATTTACATAATAGTTAGCGTGCATTGATTGCACAAAACAAAGACTATTTACAATGTCATACACATAGTTTATTTGATCTAATTCTGTTTCATATTTTTTGTTATTTTATATAAAAAAAATTCAAAGCAAAAAAGGTTTATGATATCTGAATTGTCAAAGAATAACAGCTGTTATATTTCCGTGGAATTAAAAATCAGAATTTAAAGAGGCAATAATAATGTGTCAAATAATAATTATTTTTTCATTTGATTTATATAAATACGGTGGCATTAATGGCAACATTCTGTTGGCCTATAATAATGTTAATGAACAAATGAATATCGGGTGTATATTCCATTAATATATAATAAATATTATTTGGTAAAGATTAAAAAAATATTACTTAAGCTAATTTAGTTAAATAAAGTGATTTTGTTGAATCTGTTATTGAACTATTTTAATTGGCAACTGATTGTCTCGGGTAGTTTATAAAAATGTGACACTGTCCTAATATTGCTCAGTTCTTAATAAACATTTGTGAAATTAGGAAAAAGAAAAAGTGATTGCAAATTGTGAAAAAGTGAGTGTTGGATCGTGAAAGTAAAATAATTAGTGCAAGTGGTAAAGTATTTTGTTACAAATCGCCAACCCAGAAGTTTAGTGCTAAAACATTATTGTTTGATTTTGTGTAATTTATGTGTTGAAATAAAATGATCTTTATTATTATTACAATGGAATAATATTCCAAAGTATATAAATGTGGTATAAAATAAAATAAAAATTTAAGTACACATACTAATTATAATTTTTGCATTTATATTTTTTCAGATTGTAGGATACTGTGATAAAAGTATTTTATGTTATTGTACTGTACAAATAACACAATTCGTTCAGTTATTTCGTCAAATATCGATATATTTTTCGACATTGTCAAGCACTAGTCGATGTCAAATGGACTCACTCGACAGTTTTGTCATTTGTTCTGAATGGTATAATCCAGCCATTTTATAATGGTTGTCAGATGTCAACAATACATAGAAATATCGACTATATTTAACATAGTTGGATAATATGATATTTTATTTTATATTTAATTAAATTTTGTGATAAATAACAATAAATGTAATAAAATAATGTATTGACAAGAGAAAAGAAATAGTGCTACTTCCGCCGTTATAGTTTTTACACCATTTAACAGAACATTTAGTCATTTTTGGGAGATTTTTTGTTGAAGAGTATGTGCTTGAGACTGACGCAAAAAACAAACGACCAAGGCTAAAGTCTCCTGGTTACTGATAAGACCGGTAAAGGTACGTCCGCTTATATGTCTAGTCCAGTGGTTAATTCGTTCATGAGTTAAACTTATGATAGCTTCCTCATAAACTGAATACATCTTTGACAGATATTTAAAATGTAATTAAAGCTATTTCAATAGATTTTAACCGACTTCTGACAAAGAGAAACTCGTTTCGATCTACGTTTTTTGCATACGTTATAAGATATATTTTTTTGGACTTTTTTTTTACTGAGAAACATTAGTTTTACGTAGGTAACATTATAAACGGTCAGCTAAAACTTATATAAAAAATACGGGTAGTACAGACTTTTTTACTGATTAGAAGTCTGAATAAGGATACTAGAAGTGGCTTTAAGTATAAGTTTATTTTACTGTCGTTTATTATGTTTTTTAATCAATTGAGTTGAATTAAAACGATGATGATTTTAATTTTAACTTTAAAAGTAATAAGTAATTTAGTATTAAATACATACATATATATATATATATATATATATTTAATTCGGTTCTTGATGTTTTATTTAGAATATTTATTGCCAAAATGTATTTAATTTCTAACGCTATCTGCTAATATAGCGAACATAAGGAGAAAACCTTCGAACAGTACCTTGCAGTAATCCATTTCAGGAAGATAAGTTTGATTTCATTTTTTTCATGTGAGATTTCCAAGATAAATGATTATACAAAACTAAGCCTAGGTATTTTTATTTATTTACTCTACTTATTATTTGGTTGTCTATTTTTAATTGAATGATTATTTTGAGGTTTTTTCAGAAAACACAATGTACTTTGTTTTTGAAGTATTTACAGTTAGGAGGTTTTTCTTAAAAGATGAATTTAACAGACCTAAGTCATTTTGAACATCATGAAAAAATTTTCAAGTGAATTTCCGAAGTAAAACAGGCAAGTATCATCGGCATAAAGGGTGAGATCCCTTTTTAAACTAATATGACAAATGCTATCCATACTAATATTATAAATATATGTTTGTTTATTTGTTTGTTTGTCCTTCTTTCACGTCAAAATGGAGAGACCGATTGTCGTAATTTTTTTTGTGTGGAGATAGTTGGAGGGCTGGAGAGTGACATAGGTTATCTTTTACCGTGGGAGATTATCTCATTCCCACGGGAAAACACATTATTATGCAATCCAAAAAATATTTATGATCAGAAATTACTTGAATTTAGTATTAATGCTCTTCAATAAAATTAAATAAATACGTATTTTAGTATTTTTCGAAATTAGGTTATTGATGGATTAGGATTGATAAGGGGGTAAAATAGGGGATGAAAGTTTGTATGAAACTACCTTTTTAGATATTTTTTTGTAGTTTTAGCGCGAACCAAGCCGCGGGTTCTGCTAGTTAATGTACATAATAAAAAGTAACTGACCCAAAATTGATCCTCGGGGAACGCCGAAATTATAGGTTTAGGACTACTTTGATGTGTACCAATTTTAGTTATTTAGAATCGGTTCGCAAGATATGAAAATATCAAAGGCTTTCCCTGTAATTCCAATGCCGTTTAATTTAGATAATAACAAGTCGTGAATAACAGTGGCAAATGATTTTTTACAGTCTATTTGTTTCCGGTCAATGGTCAATTTAAGTTTTATTATAAGATCTAATGTGGCTGAGGATGTATTTGATTTTGACCTCAAGCCGTATTGTTTTACATAATATAATATATTGTCATCTCTTAAAAATAATTCTAGACGCATGTAGAGAACTTTTTCAAATATTTTTGACAACACAGGTAAAATTGAAATAAGACGATAATCTGATGGGTCAGATCTATTGCTAGATTTAAAAATTGTAGTAACCATTACTTTAAAAAAATTTACCACGGCACGTGATTTTAGATGTCACACAGATCAGATCAAACTTTTATTTAGTATGTTTTTTCTTACCCTGCTTGCTGTTCCAGCAGTCGTGGGTTCTAGTCCCGCTGAGAGCATTCATTTGAGTGATGAGCACAAATGTTTGTATCTAGTCATGGTTATTTAAATTTATAGTAGGTATGTATGTATTTAAAGATATATAATATGTATGTATTATATATTAACATGTATATATTAATATGTGTGTATTATATCAACTATCTGGTATCCATAATACAAGCTTACCATGGAACTAGATGGTGCTGTGTGTTAATGTCTCAATATATCAAATATCAAATTTACTAAATAATGTTATCTAATTATATTAGGTATTTATAACTCTTTCAGTCCCTATTCAACATCCATAGCATTTATCTTTAACTATTTGTTCCGTGTTTCATACCTAGATGTCTAGCTGTGACGAAGTGTCATTACCACGGACGAGAGAGCCCTTGACATATTTTATATCATTTATGAAAAAAAATAAAAGAAAATTTTATAAAAGATACGTGTTTAAATAGGTGAAATTAAATGTATGAAACATTTTTGAAATTAAGCATAATAAAACCTCATTTCAAGCGAAAAAGATATTTTTTAAATCTAAAAGGAGGTTGCATGTCACATTACTAACAATTTTATTTGTATAATTAAAAGTTATTAGCGTATTAGAAGAGTGCAATGCTAAAATACTTTGTTAGTACGAAAGCTTTCTGCAAAATAACCTCGTTTTTATAAAAGCAATTTTAAAAACTATTTAGTTTTGTAAGCTCACGTACACCAAGTTCGTTTCCTAAAATCTGAGGTCAAGATTTACTCATAAATATAGCTAACAGAGTAGCAAAGTATGAAAAATCAATCTATGATGTAACTGTCGAATCGATCATAAACTTTGCGAGAGCTACTATCATGTAAGTGACTGTAAAATAATTTTAAATCATTCACTTAATCTAAGGTGCAGACCAAAGATGGAAAGTAAAACTTTCCAATGACTAAATGAAACTCTATCGAGTTTTGGTCATTTTTGTATCTTTATCGATTTATAATATATTATCTCAAAAAAGAACTCTAAGAATTATGCCTATAGATATAGCAAAAAGTAAAAAAAGATAGTAATACACGCCGAGTATGTTTCACAACTCCATGTTAGTTATTCCATCTAATAGAGCAACACGTCTTCGGTCCCATCTCCATATTACCTAGTAATAGTCGATATAAAAATCTGGGTTACACATTTTATGTTTGTTTATAAAGTTGATAAACAAACAATATGTATAAACAAATATAATTAATATGTTATGTTAGTCAGTAAAAATCGTGTTAACATATTACATGACCCAGAACCCTGATAAGTTATCATAAACAATCCTCATGCAGAAGTATACTTTTTAATCTCCGATTGAATTATTTAACTTAACAATCTTTTAAAATTGTAAGGAATTGTAAAATTTGTCATTTGGGGACTCCCTGAATCTCAAGACGCTTGTATAATTTCAACAGACCAATTACCTTGAGAGCGTTCGATCTATCATCAGGTACAAATTGAAGTAAAGCGCGAAACGAACTTCCCAAGGTTAGTAACACAAGAACTCTTAATAGATTAATCAACTTCCTTATAATGAATATTTAAATTTTCTCTCCCGCGGGTATATTTTGAATTGTTAATTCATTTTTTATCGAATCAATTCAATTGCAATTAGCAATTTGTCGGCCATTGTTTTCATAAATTTTAAATTTTAAGGTTTTATACTTATATATTATTTCTAATTTAGCAGTATTGTGCGTACTACACAATATCTATACTAATATTATAAAGAGATAAAGTTTGTGAGTTTGTGACGTTGTAAGTAATCTCTCTAGATCTACTGCGCCGATTTAGATGAAATTTGGTACAAAGATAGTCTGAGATCCTGGAAAGGACATAGGATACTTTTTATCCCGGAAATCATCCCTTTAAGGGTTGAAAATTGGGATGAAATTTTGTATGGGGAATCAAGTGAGGGACGAACCCGAGCGAAGCGAGTGTAAGTCGCTAGTTGTGTATAATTAAATAAGTGTTTATATACGATCAACCTTCGATAGTTTTAAAGGAGTACAATTCCACTTTGTGGTGACGTTATATATATAGATAATACTAGCGATTTACCCTCGCTTCGCTTAGGCTCTTATTGTGTACTTTAGGAGATAGACACATGCCATCTCGGACTTTTCTGTAGGACTTTTTAAGACAAAATTTTTTATACTATACTTAATTATAGCTTATACATTTTTATCATTTCAATCAGTCGAATATGCTACACCTCAATTGACTTTGTTCAATAACCTCACAATCCCTCAACGACCGTGGACACGCCGGCGTTACAGTTAACAATAGATTTCTTAGGAATTTAATTAATTTCTTAGAAATTTACCTGGCCTGGCCTGTTAATCAGTTTTAACTTCATTTGCATCCAAGTTCTCAAATATTATTATTTATATTAATGGTATTTTAATAATATATAAAAATTTATTATAATAGTATATAAAAATATATTTAAGCTAGAGTAATATTTTTGATTGTAAAGTAAAACTTATGAGCAAAGTCGGTAATAGCAAGTACTAATTAATAAAATACTTAAAGTCTATGTTAAACTATAAAAGCAGTGCAGTGAGAGCAAAGCAAACGCTAGTATGAATTTAGTTTACATTTAAACTAAATAGTAAAATATTGGAAACTATTATTGTAATTAATATGCTAATTAAAACATAAGGCTTATATCAAGATTATCGTACAAGCAACATGTTCAGTAATTTTGAATTTCGCTTTTCGTTACAGCGAGAATTAAATTCTAATTCTCAAATGTAATACACAGGTGTTTAAAGGAGAAGGAACAATTAACACACTGTTTACTTGTTTTGTTCAATCTTTATTAACGTCCCACTGCTCTGTCCTTCAATACGAGGGGGATCAAGCTATAATCCACCACGCTGGCCAACTGCGTGTTGGAGACTGCACGTTTCTTTCTAAAACTTGCTAGGTTGTTCCAGACTTGCAGGTTCCCTCATGATGTTTTCCTTCACCGTAAGACAAGTGGTAATCATATTGGAAATGATTCGCACATGAAAATATCAGAGATGCGAAATCCGAGATTTGAACCCGCTTCACTCGGTTTCCCAAGCGAGCTCGTTAACAGTGGGCTACCACTGCTAACTATTTACTTACGAGTATTTAAATCGAAATTAATATTGTTTAAAACAAACTTTAGTTTTTGTTTATCTTGATTACGTGTTTGAAATTTTTTATTATTAAATTTGGAAAGACATTGTAGTAAAACTCCTGTTTCTATTATTGGGATCGAAGGTACTTATTTTTGAACATATCCAAGCTGTTATTGTTTGATAATAATAGCTTATTAAGAGTTTTTTAATAATATCGTATACATTTCAATAAAAAAAAACTCTACATATTTATGAAAGCGGAATGATTAATTTTAAAGTAGATAAGAAGTTGAAGTACTTTTTAATATTATACATAGTTACTTTAAAAAGTAAATTTTATTATAAAAACATGATAACGGGGATGCGGTAAACGTAGCTTATATCCGATCCTAGAAAGCAATCTATGTCCTTGCCAAATTTTATTAAAACCTGTTCAGCGGTTTAAACGCGAAGAGGTAACAGACAGAGTTACTTTCACATTTATAATATTAATATGGATATGGATATTATTGTATAATCTATATATAATAATTCTGAGTCGAATCTGTATTTTTTGGAAAATCTTATTGAAATAGTCATTATTATCGATACAGAGGCCGAATCTATAGCTTTTAGAAGTTTTTCTGTCTGTCTGTCTGGAAACGCATCACGAGAAAATCACTGGACAGATTTTGATGAAATTTGCTATGATGATAGCTGATTATCCGGGTCAACATATACGATACTTTTTACTCTAGAAAATATCTCATCTCTGAGAAATCTTCATTAAACGTAACGTGTAATTATAATTTTAAAACAATTACTTGATGAACTGTAAAGCCGTATGTCGTTTTAATCCAAGCGGGCCAAACAACAGACTTTATCAGTCAACGCCTGTGGGAATAACACTCAGGTTTACACCATAATTCAGCTGTGCAAACTTCTCTTTAAAATTAATTAATGACTGCATTCCATTTACGCCACTTGAGTTTTGTAAAATCATTTTGTTTGTTCACCTGTGAGATTTGTTTGACGTTGCTTAGTTTGGTTTTTATTTAGGTACTAGCATTGCCCGCAGCTCCACTCGCGTTCAGATTAACAAAAACCAAATTCTTAGGTTTTACATATTAGTATACTCTTACAATGTAGTTTTTGTTTTTTTTTCTCAGAAATGAGATATTTTCCCACGGTAAAAAGTATCGTATATGTTGACCTTGATAACCAGCTATCACCATATTAAATTTCATGAAAATGCCTTCAGTAGTTTTCCGTGATGCGGTAACAGACAGTCAGACAAATATTCTAAGAACTATAGATTCGGCCTTTGTATCGATAATAATATCATTTTCATAGTCATGTGTATATCGAAATGAAATATTTGAAACACTTTCGAAATCATAGGTTTTTTTTGTTTCACTGAAGTTTTATTAAATCCTTTAATTTATCGAGATTAAATTGCATACATTATTAACTTAATATTAAAAAAAAACGAGATAGTGTAATTAGTATTTTAAGTGATTATTTTTTTTATTAAATAAATACATTTATGAAATTAAATTTAGTCGCATGTCTATACATATAATAAAATTCTAACTGAGCCGAATCTGTACATGAAATATTTTTTGGAAAATCTTATTGATATAGATATTATAATCGATACAGAGGCCGAAACTATAGTTTTTAAAATTTTTGTCTGTCTGCCTGTCTGTTACCGCATCACAGAAAAATCACTGGAGGGAATTTTATGAAATTTGGTATATAGTTAAATCAGAATAACGTATAGACTATTTCTTATCCCAGAAAAATGTATGGTACCCGTGGGATAGATTGGTGTTTGTTTTTCTAGAGGTTAGGCGAACCTGAGCGAAGCGAGGGTGAGCCGCTAGCTTAGAATAATAATATTTATAATCCAAATATTTTCTTTGTATGTTTGAAATCGGCCTAGATTTCAAACATACAAAGAAAATAGAACGGTAAAATGAAACAAAGAGGACTATGATATCATTTTATACAGTTTTGAATCTGGAAATATAGTTTCAATTCCTTAAATGCTATTGTTTCATTATTAAGGCGGTTTTTGGAGACTTGTACATAAAACTTTATAGGTTTGTCGCTCCAGTTGCAATTCTGTTCACTTTTTGTTTATTTTAATATACTAAGACTAGTCATATAATACGACAGAAGATATTAAAGTGCATAAGTGTCACTACTCTTTAAGTCTCTAATATGGGGACGATTATTCGACATAACTGGTAAGAGATCAGAGCCAAGACCACTGGCAGGGTCTTTACCCAGTGGACATGAATGTAACACTACCAACTCCCTAACTTTCTCCCGAACTGCTACTAAGAATTCCTTTACAAAAACGTTCAATAGCTTATCTTGACCTGTAAATTGACCTCAGGACCTCCAGACTTACAGTTTGTCACTAGGCAAACGAGACAGGCAAAAGAGGTGCCATAGGCTACTTTATATGATGATGTTCTCCTGACTGCGACTAGCCAACTGCGCAGGAGATATTATAATGCACAAGTGTACGCGCAGACACAAGTGCACACTTTATTCCTGTCACTCTCATACTTGATCACTCGACTCGACCAGTGAGAGTTAAGGCGCAGGACCGACGGCTTTACGTGCTCTCAGAGACACGGGGGTGAAACACCGCCAACTTCCCAATTCCGGGCTGTTACTGAGGCTTACTATACAGAAAAACTCAATAACTAATCTTGGCGCGACCTAGGACTCGAACCCAGGACTCGACCTCCGGGTGTGCAGCCGTACATGCTAGCCGCTACACCACCGAGGCAGTTACTACTTTATATATATATTGCGTAGTTGCGTCCATTGCTTGAGGATAAATAACTAGCAAGATTTACAGAACCGATATTGAAAAATCTGTTCAACGTTATTTCATCACCCGGAACACGTTACATTCTCCTAACATTTCAAAGAGGAATATTTTCATTCCGTACAAAGTTCAGCATAAAAATTTTACTTCGGTATTTTTATTGTTCATCTACCAAAGGATGGTGAAGCAAAAAATTCTATTGAGTCAACAGTGCCAAGATTTCCCATGAGTGCGGCTGACCAACGGCTTGCTGTGAAATGAGGTACATATAAGGTAAATGTTGTTACAAAAACTTTTTCACGATTTATAGCAACCGGATAACGTTGATTGGGTTATGTACCAAAACTCGTGTCTATCAGCCAATAAAATGAATAAAACTTTTATATAGAGCTGTAAAATGTTTGTTCAGTCGCTTTTATATTAGCAGGTTATCCTTTATTTTACAAGTTCAATGAGTAATTTTGTTTACGGTAGTGTATTACTTTTTATGTAGATAAAATGTCTCTAATCTACATATATTTTAAACGTAAACTCAATTTAACTTAGAAGTTTTCTTGTAAAACAAAATATAATTGGTACAATGTCAAGAAATAAAGCATTCGTGAGCTCACTACGTATGAAAAACACGTTCTGAATGAAATATCACAAACTTTCCACTTTAATGTTATCTCGGGAGAATGGAGGATAGTAAGCAAAATTTTGATGAAAAAATTCAAATTCTATTTCCGAGAATTCTGCCTAAAATGAAAAGTACTGGCAAGAAAATTACGTAGAACATCTAACAGCCACGACTTTGAAAACTTGTTTAATCTAACTTGTGGCGTTTTAGTCTATTTTTGTTATAGCAGCAAAGGGTTACCTTTATTCATTTTTATTATTTTTAAGTCATTTCAATTGTATTTTCTGCTGTAATAATACGATAAAAAAAGAAATTTTGTTGCAGTTAGAGTCAAATTCTAGATTCAGTTTTTGTCAGTTTGAGAAGTTGAAAATTTCATTGAATTATGTATTTTTGGTGTTTCTACTAAGATTTTTATAACTACTAAGAGTATTAATGATTACGATAATACAATAAAATAAAACATTGTAAGGAAACCTGTAAAACTAAACCAGTTTTCGAAAGAAGCGTGAAGTCTGTTATCCTGCACTTGCCCAACGGGATTAACTATGGACCCTCGTATTGAAGAGAGCAATGGTCGCTAACTTTAAAAAGGGGCTGAATTATCTGCAGATATCGTAGCCTACGTGTCAGTTTTTAGCTGTAACTGAGTGAAAATTTATCGAACCTTCAATTAATTTTATTTCAAATTTATAAAATTTGATATTATTTGTTTATTCACACTGTAGTTATATTTTAAGCATGTTAATAAGTGTAATATTTCTTTATTTTTTAGATGTAAGCAAGTGAATGGCTAAAGGGTAAAAGTAAATATTGAATTTAATTCATAATAAGATTATACAGATTCCATTTTAAAACCCATTAAAAACAATAAAGTATTTATACGTGAATATAGTCGTCTACTTACAAATACGTGTATAATAATATAGAGTTGACTGACAGCTTATCTTGTCAAAAATTTAAATTTTGAATTGCCTCTTGATATTTGCATGTCTGGGCTACTTTTTTATCTTTAAGTTATATATTCTTTTTTGTTTAAGTTTTTAACTCAATGATTTTTGAAAAAAAATATAGGAAAAATTTCCAGGGTTCGTATGTTCAAAAAAAACGGACTAGAAGAAAAAAAAGAACTTGACCAGGGAACACATTATTATGTAGATGGAAACAAACTGAAGACATGAAGGCACAAGATAAAATAATATGTTTTTAAAAATTTCATAGTTTTTACATAAATTGTACAAACATCAATCCATGTTAAAATAATTATAAATTAAAAATTTAAAAAAACCCTCTATGTAAATTAATGAAAAAACTGCATCGAAATCGGTCCATCCGTTTGAGAGCTACGATGCCACAGATAGACACACATACAGACAGACATCGACGTCAAACTTATAACACCCCTCTTTTTGCGTTGGGGGTTAAAAATTAAAATAGGAGATGATTAGAGATATAAAAATATACAATTACATAATATTCTTCAAAACTACCTTATAGTAAAGCGTTAAGTATAATTTAAAGAAAATTTAAAACAAAATTTACTACAAATATCTATGAAGTTACATCAATCGACTAACTTCTCTCGCTATAAAACTAAAATGTTCAAATTTAAGATAAAATATAGTATAAAAGCATTTTAAAGTACCACGATCCTGCACTCCTTAGAGGGTGTTTATCGTCGCATCACACTATGCTCCCTTTATAGCTCTTCAGGCTCAATTACACGTTTATCCCTGCATTTTACGTCATAATATTCACTTATTGTAAAATTTTAGATTTTATTTGATAAAATTTATTATTATGAAATATGTACGTTTTTGTTATAGAAGAAAAAAATTATAATTTGTATCACTATAATACGTTTTTTATGACTTTTAACAAAATTAATCAGAAAATACAATGTACTACTTAATAATAAATATAAAAATTTTAATATTTGTTATTTGCTTGTAATCAGCCCTTTTTTAACGTCTCACTACTGGGCACTGGCCTCCCTTCAGTACGAGAGGGATTAGGCCATAGTCCACCACGCTGGCCAAGTGCGGGTTGGCGGACTTCATATATCTTTCGAAAACTTGCTAAGTTCCCTTAGACGTGCAGGTTTCCTCACGATGTTTTCCTTCACCGTAAGACAAGTGGTAATCCTGCTAGAAATGATTCGCACATGAAAATATCAGAGGTGCGAGAGCCGGGATTTGAACCCGCATCACTCGGTTTCCCAAGCGAGCGCGTTACCACTGGGCTACTATTACCTACGCTTTTTCTTTGCTTAGATCATTTTAATATTATTTTAATTAATGCCCATTTTCAGTTAAAGAAACGCTTATAAATTTGTTAGGAATTTTAAAGATTAATTATACTGTAACAGCAAAATTAATATGAGCTTAGAAATCTAAGGAACGTCTTTTGATTCAAAACAAAGAGAATAATTAATTAAAATACCAGTTAACATTATTTTAGTCAAACAGAAATACGAAGGATTTATCATATAAACAGAAATTTAAAATATATTAAAATAAAATTGAAATATGTTCAAAGTAGTATATTAAATATTGTATGAAGGCCTTTTTAAAGTCTCATTGCTGGGACGGGCCTCCCTCTCAATAAGGGGAGGATGAGGCCATAATCCACCACGCTAGCCAAGTGCGGGTTGGCGGACTGCGCATGTTTTTCGAAAGCTTGCTAGGTTCATTCAAACATGCAAGTTTTTTCACTATGTTTTCTTTCACCGCTAAACAAGTGGTAATGATGTTGGAAATGATTCGCACATGAAAATATCAGAGGCTCGGGACTCTGGACTTGAACCCGCTTCACTCGATTTCCCAAGGAACCACGCTATCACTGGGCTATTAGTGCTTTTATTAAATATTACTTAAATTATGAAATATTATTTGCAGAATATTTCATATGTAATAGAAACTAAAAATATAAAGTAGTTTTTGAAATATTGTTTTTTTTCATCTTTTATTTTCTCATCTGCTTTTAAGAATAGATGAACAGATTATAGATGGATTTATTCTTAATTTATTTATTAAACATTAAACAGCCTTGAGCTTCCTATTCCTGCTTCTAAAGATATCTCCGTCGTTTTTAATATATGAGTTATGGTGGTCTATCAAACAATTCTATATATTTACCTATTATCATTATTGAAATTATCCCGTCACATTATCAAACGAAAGTAAATGGTACCAAATCTTACAATCACTTCAAATCCTAGAAATTTTCATCTTACATCTTTAAAATTTTAGCTTCATATTTAAGCTAAACTGTTGAACTGCAAATGCTACTAATACATTATTATATTATAAATATACCATTGTAAAACTTTTAGGACTGTTTTAGATATTAATTATATTTTTTATTTAAGATATGCGAAAAAGAGAATGAAAGAGAAACAATTTCAACATTAAAATCACAAATTAAATTTCATAACCTTCCAGAATTATTTGTTGGTAAGTATATTTACTTTTTATATCAAAAAATAAAAAAAGTACTCTAAATTTTTAATCACTATCTCTGAAGATGTGAATTCTGCTTGAGATTTTAAATATAACATTTTCTTTCAATCTTAACTTTTACTTTAATTTCAACTTTTGACTTTTTACTTTTGATATTTGGGACACAATTCAAATAGAATCCCAAAAAGATTTCCTAAAATTCAAAGATTCAGCACAGTCAGCTCTCACACGTGAGTCTGTAGAATATAGCTAGAAAAACAATAAATCAAACACTATAGAAATGCTAATATTTGCGTCAACCGCAAACCAACTCGTCTTGTTGGGAATTGAAAATGTGAACGAGGCACGATACAACATCCTGGCGTGACGCCAGACATGCAAATGTGTAAGTGATGCCCATAATATAGGTAACCTGTAGGGGAAAGTTTATCTACGTGACACAGTGGTCAGAATTTTCTTTGAGGGTATATATTCATATTTTTTATTTCCAATCAACTGTCCTTTCGAAGAGAAAATTTTGTAATGAAATAATAATGTCCTTCTGACCGATTCCGGCCACGGCGGCCAATCTCATTGAGACTAGCCAACTGCGCAGGAGATATTATAGTGCACAAGTGTACGCGCAGACACAACGTGCACTCTCTATTCCTGTTACTCTCATACTCTAGTGGGACGACTGCTCGACACGACCGGTGAGAGTTAAAACACAGGATCGACGGTTTTACGTGCTCTCTAAGGCACGGGGGTGAAACACCGCCGACTTCTCAACTCCGGGCTGTTACTGAGGCTTACTATACAGAAAGACTCAATAACTAAACTTGACCCGTCGGATTAAGGGATGAAAGCATTGTTCACGTAATCACGAACATATTTTTTTATTTAAATCCATTTTTTTCTAATTTTTTTTCTATTGGTAGTCGTATATACTATGATTTTATGTTTTAGGGAACAAAATGAAAATATTAACAACTTTACAAAATAATGTATTATAAAAAGTTAAGGTAATATTATGTTCAAGTAGGACCATTGTACACCGACTACCCCGAGATCTTTGGGCTGATTTGCATATTTTTTATGATAATAAGATCTGGAGATAAGCGACGGATCTTCTTAACAAATAAAAGTAAATTGATTGTGCTTTAAAATATAGGTAGCTACTAGCTACTGGAATAGGATTTATAAATAACATTATTGTTTGATACTTTATAATCTATTTTTTTCTATCTCTAACTTGTATTCAGCCCTTTTTAACGTCTCACTGCTGGGTACGGGCCGCCCTTCAATACGAGGGGCTATATCCACTAAGCTGGCCAAGTGCGGGTTAGTGGACTTTACATGTCTTTCGAAAACTTGCTAGGTTCTCTCAGACATACAGGTTTCCTCACGATGTTTTCTTTTACCACCAGGCAAACGGTAATCATGTTAGAAACGATTAGCACATGAAAATATCAAAGGTGCAAGACCCGGTATTTGAACCCGCTTCACTCGGTATCAAGCGAGCGCATTACCACTGGGCTACCAATGCCTTATGTCTCTAACTTAGTTTTTTTTGTTTTGTTTTGTTTTTATTTATGCTTTCAATCAGTTATTTTCCATAATACTAAACGATTTTTTATTAGAATTAGCTCCGTGAAAAAATATATCTTTATATATATAATTCTTCTGTGAGTGTGTATGTCACTGAACTTCTCTCAAACGACTGAACCGATTTTGATGAAATTTTTTGTGTGTGTTCAAGGGGATCTGGGAATGGTTTAGATTCATAATTTGAATAATAATTTTCATCAAAAAAATTATTAAAAAAAGTTTGAAATTTTTAAATTAAAGACGTGTAGACAACGTCTGTCGGGTCCGCAAGTCGATTAAATAAATTATTTATTGAAACTACCGTAGTGTGTCATGACTCCTATTACCTTTTAGAGGTGAACTCAAGCGAAGCGAGGGTGAGCCGCTAGTATATATATAATTCAGGTAGGTACAAAATTATGTTTCTTAATAAATACGATCATCAAAATATTTGTGATAAAGCTACTATATTCTGCAATCTAGAAAGTATTATCCATTAAAATCTTAAATCTCATTGCCATAAAAATAGAAATCGAGTTTAATAAAGAAGCCAGCAGTTTATTTAAGACGAAATTTTGTCGGTAATGGCCCAGTTGAGGTTTCAGAACAAGATGTCCGTACAATAGCTGTTCATCCATTGTTGCTTAGCCTTTTGTTCCTCTAAGTAGGGAAATGAAAGGGTTCCTTTAAGAATATACTGATAAATTTTAACTTAATTTCTTTAAATATGTTTTATTTAAAACTAAATATGATCCTATTCAAAAAACAGTCTTTATTCAAATAACACAATGGTAACAAATGCACACAGCCCTAACTCCTGAACTAGAAAACTGTGTTTAAGGAGGTAGTACCTTCCCATATCAGGCGTACATATTCAATGCATGAAATTTCACGTTATAATAAGGTAGTAAGTTAATATAAACAAAAAAGGAAGAAAAAAAATGAAAAAAAAAACTTACAAGACACAGAGAAAAAAAATATTGCATTGTTCAGGCGTTACTTGTTGTTTTTTTAATAATATTATTAGTTCTTGACCGGGGTGCCGCTCGCATGGTAACCTGGCGGACATTATACAATTATGTAGTCTTTCTTTATCAAACATCGAAATCTGTTCAGCTGTTTAAGCATGAAAATGTAACAGACAGACATAATGCTATTTTCACATTTATAATATTAGTATGGATGATCAATTGTATATATATATATATATATATATATATATATATATATATATCCAAAACATAATTAAGTTAAAAACTAAGCTAATAGAATTTCGGCTTAGTTAGGAATAGCTTGAGTTGATTTAGAAACTTAACGTTAACAAAATTATTGTTTTAGCATAACAGTATTATATTTAGCATCGTCAGGACGACAGATATTTCCTATACCTACAATCTGATTTGTAGTCTAGTTATAAATGCAAAAGTTAGTATGTATTTTGTATGTATGTAAGCTTATTGTTCCTTGACGTAGAAACGGCTGGATGGATTTTGATGAAATTTGGTGAACAGAAAGGCTATGGCCTGAAGACAAAATATGTGACTCTAGCTCATAGCTACTTTAAAGCATCTAATAAATATTATGTGAAGATTTTTACAGCAGTTCCGTATTCACTGAAAGTTTTACTAACTTCAGTTAACCTTGACTTGATTTTTAAACGTGAATAAAGCTAAATACTTTACAAGAGTTTCAATATACAGATATATTTCAATAGCAAGAAATGATACTTAAAAAGGTGTTTTGTGTACAATAAATATATATACCTATAATAAGTAAACGAAATAAAAGATGAATAAAAATGAATACTGACATGACCTGACTGTGATGAAACAGATATTATTTACTGTTATTAAGAAATATTTCTTAAAAACAACTAACTACAATAACTTTTTCTCTAATTTTCCTATAAAATTTAAAATGGTATTTATATAGTTATATTAACATTTAATATAGATTTCTCAGAGACAAGATGTTTTCCCGCAGTAAAAAGTATCCTATATGTTGACCCGGATAACCAGCTATCATTATACCAAATTTCATCAAAATCTGTTCAATGGTTTTCTCGTGATGCGTTTCCAGACAGAAAGACAGACAAACAGATAAAAATTCTAAAAACTATAGATTCGGCTTGTATATCGATAATAATGACTATTTCAATAAGATTTCCCAAAAAAATAGTTAATGTACAGATTCGACTCATTTACAATTATATGTAATAGACCTTTATTATTTTCCCCCAAGAAAACTAACACCGAAGTCTAAATATCTATAATGAAGTGTTAAATGGAATGTTAATAGCAATGGTAAAATATTCAACCACAAATTTAGAAATCATTTGCACTCGAGAGAAGAATAAGATTCTGAGCTCCCTAATTTAGGACATCGTAATATCTGACAGGCGGCTTTACTTTTAAAGCTTATCCAGACCTACCTCATTAATCAATGTCCAAAGCTGGGCCCTCAAAAATTCGACGTTCTTTGCGTTCTTTGTTCGGAATTTCACGTCAATATTCGAGTCAAGTTACTATGAAGAAATATTTGAATTTTACAGATTTTTAAAGTAAATAATGATGATGTTCTCCCGACCGATTCCGGCCACGGCGGCCAATCTCATTGAGACTAGCCAACTGCGCAGGAGATATTATAGTGCACAAGTGTACGCGCAGACACGAGTGCACTCTCTATTCCTGTCACTCTCTATTCCTGTCACTCTCATATTCCGGTGGGACGACTGCTCGACACGACCAGTGAGAGTTAAGGCGCAGAACCGACGGCTTTGCGTGCTCTCCGAGGCACGGGGGTGAAACACCGCCATCTCCCCAACTCCGGGCTGTTACTGAGGCTTACTTATACAGAAAGACTCAATAACTAAACTTGGCCTGACTCGGGGCTCGAACCCAGGACCTCCGGGTGTGCAGCCGTACATGCTAGCCACTACACCACGGAGGCAGTTAAAGTAAATAATATTAATATAGTAAAAAGACAGTGGTAGCCCAGTGGTAACGCGATCGCTTGGTAAACCGAGTGAAGCGGGTTCAAATCCCGGGTTTCGCACCTGTGATATTTTCATGTGCGAATCATTTCTAACATGATTACCACTTGCCTTACGGCGAAGGAAAAACATCGTGAAAAAAACCTGCATGTCTGAGAGAACCTAGCAAGTTTTCGAAAGACATGTGAAGTCCGCCAACCCGCACTTGGCCAGCGTGGTGGACTATGACCTGATCCCCCTCGTATAGAAAGGAGGCCCGTGCCCGGCAGCAGGAATTTAAAAAGTACTTATATATAAAATGACGTATAGGTATATGATATATATTGAACATTTTTTATAATATATTTATGTTACCCTTATTAGTTGCAATTTACTTTAAATAAAACTACATTTTCCATTTTTGTCAGGTATTTCCGTGACCATGTTTGCTATGAAGCATTCGAAATGTCCTCAGGGACCAAAAATCATAAACCGCTAGGAAATCCGAAGAAATAATTTAACTTAAAATGTCAAATATTCGCGTAAACCTAACCATGTATTATGTATTTTATTTTTATCTTAATAACTAGCGGCTCACCCTCGCTTCGCTCGGGTTCGTCGCTAGGTACGTTTTAAATAGATATAAATAGTTATTAGCCAGTGTTATTAGCCATATAAATATATTTTTTTCGTTAATTTTTCTGACGTTTTAATACTTAGGTATTAACCTATTCCGGAATGAGAGAAATCCAAAAATTCAAATATCATAAAAATTGGTCCAGCCGTTCTTGAGTCTTGTATACGGGAACGCAGTCGAACGGGCTAAAAAGTATCCTATGTCCGTCTCCTGGTTCTAAGCTACCTCCCCACCAAGTTTCAGCCAAATCGGTTCAGCCGTTCTTGAATTATAAATAGTGTAACTAACACGACTTTCTTTTATATATATACTAGATATAGTAAAAATTAATATGGAAATAGCTAATTTTCTTTAGAATAATAACAAATATTTATTATCTCGTGAAAATGAATATATAACTTGATTCCCAATAGTTCTACCGTCCTTAATATTCTCATATCGTTAACTATGCTGGCGGTGATTTATAATGAAAAAAAATAAGAAAATCGTTACATATATAAGTCACGTAATTTATTATATTTACTAAACATTGAAAGTTACAAGATAAGAGTTTCCCAAAAATCCAATTTTTTCAAATCGTCCCCATTCAATCTATAAAAAGAGCGAATGTTTTACCTTATCTTTGGTATTCTTAGGATACCATCGAACATTTCAAATTAAAATTCAATCCTCGATTTTCTAGCAAACATTTTCCTATTACAATATAATTTTATTATTATATGTATGTTTTTGTATCTATTGCCTAATACTTTCTTAGATTTTTCTTGATGCTGATTCTTCGCTGATTTATTTTGATTTTTGGTTCTCGACGTTTCGAATGCTTGTAATTGATGTTAGATAGTAATTTACAATAAATAAATAAGTAAAAGTATAAGATATAAGACAATAAAAAATTAAATTGGACTGTAAGTTTCACAGTATCTGATATAAAGTCACCATATTTTTATCATGCTCCAATAGGTCCGTAAACAACTTTAGAATTGAACAAATATACGAATTACGTTATAATATTTTCACCAACTGTGGACCTATTTTCATGGAATAATTTTAATAAAACCATACTGATGTTATAAAAATGAAAGTATTTCTGTCTGTTACGCTTAAATTACTGAAAATATTTTGATAAAATTTGGCAACAATATAGATCGTATCCTGGGGTGGACATAGGCTTCCTTTAATACCCAACCATGCTTACCATGCGAGCGAAGAGGGAAACTAAACTAGTAGCTTATATACCTCAAGAATAGTGGTCCACTGTACACTTTAATTATAAATGTCTGTCTTACAGATAGAATAATTATTTCTAAAGTGATTTTAGATTCGCTGTATTTTTAGTTTATACATACCTTATATATAGCTGGCATGTTTCTGATAATAAATCAATATTTTTGCGAAAACATTTTTCTAAACATTCTCATTCAATCAAATTCATCATCTTCATCATTCATTATTCAAAATCATTCCCAAAAAAATGTTGACTGCTTAAAAAATAATAAAATTTCCATATAAGTATCAATTTTTCTTCAAAGATAATTAATCAATGGTTTACTACCTATAAAGCTATCTTAAGGTTTATTCCAGTACTTACTAAATTTGAATTTAGCTTTTCAATTTATGTCTTCAGGGAGAGCCGTTCGAGCACGATTTACTACTTTGTGAAACTGATGAATAATCAAACAATTATCTATGAACAATAGCATCTGTCATCAAAGATTATTTGTCAATCAAGTTATTAATTCAACGTGAAGCTGTGAATATCGAAGCAATCCGGTCGGCAGTCAAATGGCCTGTTTTGTTTTAAACCGTCGTTATTCTCAACGGAGTCCATTGTTCGGACAAAGAACGGAGTCAAATTGGAAAGGATTATTCATTTCTCTTAGCTCCAAAGGATTTTAAAGTTCCAAATCTCTGTTTGATGATGCTAAATAAATTCGTCTGAAATACGTTGTAGGGAAAGTGATTTTGGGTAATGTTTTCCATTTTCATTATATCATATTTCTTTCAAGGAGATACTTACATAAAGTTTTGTAAGTTTTGATGCTGGAGGTGATCTCAATAATTATTCACACGATTTGAAATTTTATCTATATTTAGAATGAACCTTTAAGATAGTCAAGGGCGTATTCCAGTAAAGTAATAGAACTTTTCTTCGAGACCAATTTTGCAACGTAAGTTGATGAAAAAGATTAAAATAAATCGCGACTTGTGCGCAAAGCTATCTAGAGAGTATTAAGATTTTTTTTTGATTAACATAAAGTTAGACCATTTTAAGATTTATTACTTAATTAGTGTAAAATATCTATCTAAATCATATCACGGTCAATAGAAAAAATGTAATTTAGGCCAAATTACAATTTTGGTATACAGTATACCAAATCTATACATATAATAAAATTCTAACTAAACCGAATCTGTACATTAAATATTTTTTGGAAAATCTTATTGAAATAGACATTATTATCGATAAAGAGGCCGAATCTATAGTTTTTAGAATTTTTGGCTGTCTGTCTATCTGTCTGTCTGTCTGTTACCGCATCACAGAAAAACCACTGGAGGGATTTTGATGAAATTTAGTATGGTGATAGCTGGTTATCTGGGTCAACATATAGGATACTTTTTATGGCGGAAAAATATCTCATTTCTGAGAAAAAATACAAAAACTGCAATGTTAATATGTAAAACCTAAGAATTAGGTTTTTGGTCATCTGAACGCGGGCGGAGCCGCGGGCAATGCTAGTGTTCTATATAACACTATTACGTGAATAGATTAGCTGGAAGAGATTACCTCTGGAGATTTCTTAAGAATATATGATCATATACATTAAATGTTATACTTATCAGCTTATTATAATATGTAATGTCGAGACTACAGTATTACAAACTTATAAGAACCAACGCCTCTATAGTACATTACAAAGAAACCAAAACGTACCGCGTATTAAGTTGTCAGTCACCAACTCTGTTTGATTAAATAAAATTCTCTCATTTTGTAGGATTAGATCAATTTTCCTATATACATAATTTGTTCAACTGATAAAAATGCCCAAGAAAATGTAAAATGGGAAAACGTAAAAAGGTGTATAGCTTTACGATTTCAATTAAGATAGAACGATAGATCGTACGAATCGGAATATCAAAGGATTTAGCTCTTGA
The DNA here is from genome assembly GCA_921882275.1 of Brenthis ino. Lineage (NCBI taxonomy): Eukaryota > Metazoa > Arthropoda > Insecta > Lepidoptera > Nymphalidae > Brenthis > Brenthis ino. The sequence goes on along the minus strand of OV170232.1, from coordinate 21,144,814 downwards.
TGAAACGGAATTCTTTACGCTTAAAATGGTTCAGATGGACATATTTATCTTTAATTTGTAGAAAAAAATAATATTTTTCAAGTTCATCCATAGTTTTTTTATGAAGGACTGAAAGCGTTAGAAATGTAATAAAGTTACCAAATGTTTGTATCAATGCCCAAACTTTTATGTTATACTAGCGATTCACCCGCGCTCCGCTCGGGTTTGTCCCTAGTTACGTTTTAACGTTTAGTATAGATTTCTCAGACATGAGATATTTTCCCGCAGTAAAAAGTATCCTATAACACGGATAACTATCTATCATCATATCAAAGTTAATAAAAATCTGTCCAGTGGTTTTCTCGTGATGCGTTCACAGACAGACAGACAAAAATTCTAAAAACTATAGATTCGGCCTCCGTATCAACCATAATGACTATTTCAATGAGATTTGCCAAAAAATATTTAATCTACAGATTCAACTCAGTTAAAATTTTATTATATGTATAGATATGAATTGTATATACAATATACATATATATAACTAGTGATCCGGCCCGGATTTGCCATTGTAAAGTAAACAAAATAGATTTAAACGTCTTACTATTTCCTTATGTTAAGACAACAAATCCCAAATCATCCGATTCAACTTACGCGCCATCTATTTCTTGATTATTGCAAATATAGATATTCCATTACAATGGGATTGGAATAGAAAAGCACACTATACTGAAAAACATTTTTCACCATTGTAATAATATAATTGGATTACTATTGCATAATACGAATGTTTCTATGAGTGTATATATTGCAGAGGTATTGTAAAAGCAGTAAAATTATAATTTTACTAGTGAAATAGTAATTGCCCGGAGTCTTGTCACTCGTCTCCTTTTCTTACAATATTACGGGACGGTTTTTATAATTTATCTGCGACATATATACATAATAATAATAATAATGAACACTATTTTGCATAGTACGCGAGAAATATATAAAGAAGAGAAATATATATGCAAAAAAAGATGCACAATAGGCGGCCTTATCGCTTGTACAAATAAATATATACCTTAGTTTTTTAAGCTGAAATGGATAGATAGATTTGTATGAAATTCAGTACACAAATAGAACATGACCTGGAATAACACATCAGCTACTGTTAGATATCTAGACTTAGTATTAGAAAAAATAGCTTTTACTATTTTATTTATATACTCCCAGACCGGCGACATGACGCTGTGGTACACTTATAATTTTTTTCTTTAGCTTGGGGGTAGATGTAGTTTAAGGTAGCCATTTCTTAGGTTCATTCTCCGGAATCCCTCTTCGGATATGAAAATCGTTAATTTTGCAATAAAAACAGGGAAGGGAAAGTAATCGGGATAAAAACTATCCTATCTTTTAAGTTGGAACAAATCACAAATTAAAAAAAAATACTTTAAGATCGGATAAGTAGTTTCGGAGTTTATCGCGTTATGTAATACAAAAACACCGTGATACGGGAATATGAGGTATATATTGAGATATTCTATTCGCAATAATTATTTAAAAATATGTCTTAAACTCTTTTTTTAAAATAAAATTAGCCGATGTTACTCCCTATAACATCAGCTATCTTCCAGTGAAAGTCCCGTTAAAATCAGTTCATCCGTTTCAGTGATTATCCCGAACAAACAGACAGACAGACAAACAAAAATTAAAAAAAAAAGTGTTTTTCTTGTAAGTACCGTATATAATTTCATATGCATTTAGTAAAACGCTGTTATTTTTACATTACAAACAGACACTTCAATTTTATTTATCCGTATAGATTTTTCTCTTTATTAAAACTTTCGGTGTAGCTTAAGGAACATACGAAAAAAATTTAGCTGAATTGGTCGAGCCGTTCTTGAGTTTTGCGCTTAGCAACTTTCATTTTTATTTATATAGAATAAAAAGAAATCATCATAGATTCGTTTCTGTCTTATTGTAAGATTCGAAAAGGTCGCCTCTCTTACATCTGTTAACAAATTAAAACATATTTTTATAAGAAACGTGTCTAATAGTAATAGCATAATGAAATAAAATATTTTTTCCACTGTTTCCTTTATTTGTTTACAATTTGCTGTCAAATTGAAAAAGATTTATTAATTTCCCTTAGCTCTGAAGTCTTTTAAAATTTCGAATTTTCGTTTGATGCTTAATAAATTCTTTTGAAACACGTTATAAGGGAAATGATTTCGTGTAATATTTTACATTTTTATTAGGTTATCTTTCTTTAAAAAGTTTTAGATTATAAGAAAATAAAATTATTTCAGAAGCCCTTGCCCAGCCGTGGGACTTTTTTTTATTGTGTTCAGTGACAATCGAGCAGACAGACCATCTGATGGGAAACCGTACGTGACGCCCATAACACCTACGGTTCATGCATTTAGGTTTAATGTAACAAAAATGCAGAACCGCAGGTGCGTTGTCACTGTGAGGACTAAGATGATATGCCTCTTGTCTGTAATTGCGCTGGTTACCTTATCCTTCAAACCGGAACACAACAACGTAATCATTATTGCTTGGCGAAGAATTTATTAAAAAGGGCTGCTTTAATTAACGAAGAATATTAAGGACCTGACTGACCTGACCATACTTCATTACATAACTCACCTGTGATACATTTGTTGGTGTTTAAGCTTTAATGCAAAACAATTTTGACGACATGTTTGGCTCAGTTTGTAGTGACCCTACTTGCTGTGCCAGCAGTCGCGGGTTCGAGTCCTGCTTGAGGCATTCATTTGTGTGACGAGCACGAATGTCTGTACTTCAGTCATATGTATCTATATTTATAATATACATGTATTTAAAGTTATATCATTATTATTATATTATTACCGACCGTATTTTTGATTGTAAAGGTTCAATATATTGTTTCCAATATCATTCAATTCGTAAGATAGACCTTTTTTATTTATTAAGTTAATAAATTTTGAAATCAGTATAGTAATGCAAAAAATTTGTTAAAATTGTTGAAGATTAAGACAGCAGGTACCAGTTTTTACTTGTTGTAAAAAGTATTGTAACATAATCATTTTCTGTAGTGCTACGGGTAAATCACGTTTCTTAACCAAGCCTGTGTAGTTTTAAACGTAGGTAATAGGCAAGTTGATTATCCACTCAAGTAAATTGAATAGTAAAATACGTTTAGAGTGGTATAGTGTCTGACATTAGCTTTTAAACTAAGGCATACCTAGTTGTTTGATGATAAAACATGCCTTCTTTTGACGACACGTTTGAAGTTGGTGAAATAAATAATTAATTAAATAAATATGTTGGGAGGCCTGTGCTATGGATACCAAATAGTTGATACACTACACATATATAACTTTAATAAATATATTATAAAAATAAAAAACCCGACTGCATAAAAGTTAACTAAAAAGATGAAAACAAGTTCACGATGGAATACATATGTATAATTATGTAAATTTCAAACAAAAACAAATTTCAAATCTAAAAATTGATAATCGACTTAATAAAAATATAGTTATTTCCTGTGACAAGAAGTCTATTTAGATATAACTATTCCACTCTTATTTTTTTGTTTTTCGATTTACGATTCGTAGCTATAGTTCCCTAGAACCCTCTTCAATAAGTAGACTACTTTTATCAAGAATTTTTATAATCTGATTGCTAGTTCCAACTATTATCGCGTTCAAACAAACAAGTAAAAAAAGAGTTACAGAAAAGAAAGGTTGTGAAAATATCTAAGTTTGGATTTCAATGTTGTTCAATGATGTTTTCATTTAGGTGTTTTTGTTAGGTAAGCGAAATGATTTATGTATATAATAATTAATTGGTATAAAGAAACCACGTGCAGTACTAACACATAAAATATTTTGGTTTTGGCTTCCCATGTGACACTCGTTTTTTAATGATATTGTTACGTTCTATGTGACTTTGGGGATCGGAAATAAAGGATGTCTCTTATACTACGGATGTTTTAATACTTTTGTATGTCGTACAAGAGTGACTTATGGTGATTCACCAACACATGCAGTATACAGGGTCATTTTTGATTTACTGAAAACCATTTGGGAATATACTGTTTACATCATAACAACAACATCTGTAAGAAAATAAAAATAATATTTGATAAATTTTACAAAAATAAAAGTATTTTTATTGCTCCTTCTAAACGGTAATAGTCCAGCAATTAGCATAAAAAGCGCGTGACCAGTGGAGGGGGAGGGGTGGAGGGGGAGGGTGGAGGGGTGTAGGAAGTGGCCCTTACTCATTTAAACTTGGCCAGATGCTAGAACTTTACCGTTTAGAAGGTGCAATAAAAATATTTTTATTTTTGTATGAAAATAAAAATTTAAGAAATATAATTTTTTCTTGTTACAGATGTTGTTGTTATGATGTAAATAATACCTATATTCTCAAAAGGTTTTCAGTAAATTAAAAATGACCCTGTATATACAGTTCAGACTAAATTCAGTCTCTAAACGCTATATTTCACAACTGGTTACACTTTCACTACGACTACACTCCTCTTTACTTGACTTTTCCAATTTTTCTTATTTCTTCTCACTCTTCACTTAACTCTGAAATTCAACTGATCTCTCGACACACTGCTGGCCTTTTTATATGCATAATAAAGAACATTCTAGTATTCGAAACTTCAAAACCTTTCTAGTAATTTCGATTCCTTTCTGAAAAATGTTTTGTTTCTCTCTTACACACGGCAATTTATTATTCCTTCCTATAAATCCATTACATCTATTAAATACTTTAAAGTACATAGATTATACAAATAAGAACCGTTAAAAAAGTTTACCAAAATATCAATCTGTACTGTCGATAAAATATCGGTTTTATTAAAAATAAGGTTTTAGCTAAAATTATCTTAATTGAAATCATATTTCCACAGAAAAATCTTGTTTTACGGAAAATGTTTGAATGAAATATTAATAATGGGACTCACTCACTCTAAGAACGTTCAAAAAATTCTAATTTATTTTTACTTTTTTCTGGTTCTCGTAAATATACATAGATCTTTGTAAAGGTCTTCAGTATTTTCAAACAAAAAAAAAACAGTAAGTCAAACCAATGGACCCATTAATCTATACTAATATTATAAAGAGGTAAACTGTAAAATTTGTGAGATTATGAGTTTGTGACGTTGTAGGGGGTAATATCTCGATCTACTGAACCGATTTAGATGAAATTTGGTAAGATACTTTGAGACCCTGGGAAGGACATAGGATACTTTTTATCCTGGAAATCATCCCTTAAAGGGGTGAAAATGGGGATGAAAGTTTGTATTCTGAATCAAGCTAGTCATATATTATATACGAATGTCTCAATTTTAAGTACGTAATAGTACTTTTTCTTAGTTAATTTCATTTTTTATTTAATTCAATTTTTAGTTAATTTCATACTATTGACATATTCTGAAGTCCAAATAGGAGTAATCTCAGATAGAAAAAGCTTAAAATATTTTAGTCATAAACTTATATTTTAATCCTTTTTCAAACAATTATTGTATTTAGGACATAAGCTGCACAGTAAATCCAATTAAGTTGGGTGTGTTTTAGCCTAACTTCGCTAAATAAAGGTATATTCTCGTCGTTATAACTTGCTTGGCCCGTTGCCGGGTCCCTCGATTTAAGTCTGCAAAATCTTCCTTTATGAAACACTTTTTTATATTACCTTTCACTCAACTGGTAGCTAATTCGATTCCCATTTGGTGCTTATTTATGTCATATTAATATTATAAATAGCTACTAACGCTGGCTTCACTCGAGTCCGTCTCTACGTCTCTTGTATTTATAAATTTACTAGCAGAAACCGCGGCTTCACTCGCGCTAAAACTATTAAAAAAGTTTAAAAAGGTAAATTTCATACAAACATTCATCCTCTATTTTACCCCCTTATGGGATGATCATAAATATTTTTTGCATTGTATTGTAAGTGTTTTCCCGTGGGAATGAGAAGATCTCCCGCAATAAAATGTTGCCTATGTCACTCTCCAACTCTTCAACTATCTCCACACCAAAAATTTCACATTTATAATAATAGTATGGATATGGATATACAGGCATTGCCACCTTACGGCAAGTGTTATTACTAACGTACTCACCTGTGCTAGACTGGGTCCATAGTCTATCCGTGTCCTTAATATTGTTCAAATCAGCCGTTTTAGTGTCAAGAAGTAACATACATACATACATACATACAAACAAACAAACAAACAAACAAACAAACAAACAAACAAACAAACAAACTTTCGCATTATAATAGTAGGTGCCCCTACTATAGACAGGATTTAAAAAAATATATATCTTCAATGTTTAGGTCTCAATCAAGTCAATCGACCGGTAGATAGCTTCTCCTGTTCTGTACTTTACTTTTCATATCGATAATGCACTCCCGTGGAATAATAGTTCAATTTTATTGCTATTTAAAAAAAAACTATTCAGAACTTATCAAAAGATGAGATGGCACTGCCAAAATCGTTATTTTTCTGTGTGCTTTGCATGAGGTCTGCAAATCTGATATTTTGATATTAATACACAAATTTTACCTACTTTAAGTAAAACTTCCAGTTTGTTTTTTTTAAATTATAATTTATACGCTCATTTCTCTTACAGGATATACTGGCAACACAAAATACTAACATCCCCTTCTTCTACTCATATTAAGGCACATTTTGTCTCAATTCACCCTAGCCTGATCAAAAATCAAACTCACGACCAATGAGATAAAACTTTTGCAACGTTTCCACAAGGGCCAAATAAATTTAGTTGGCTTTTTATTAAATCTAAGATTTTTATTTGTATAGAATATATAACACCGTTTTCACTAACCCAAGCTTCACTACTAATATCTTTATAGCGACTATTCCATGTTTACGACCGCTGTCCGCGTTTATTGTAGCGGCTCACGCCATCTTTTTTTCGTATCATAACAACAATTTACTTTTACGTTTGTTTTATCATGCCAAAAGTAGTTTAATTTTTTATACGTGCAAACTTTTTTATTTAGGTATTTGGAATGTTTTTGAAGATTTTTGGGTTGTGATTAAATACAATTTTGTTAAAGCCAATGTTCAATATAACGTATTACGTTTTAACGCTTAGTATAGATTTCTCAGATATGAGATATTTTCCTGCAATAAAAAGTATTCTATATGTTGATGTTGAGAGATTTTCCAAAAAATATTTAATGTACAGTTTCGACTTAGAATTTTATTATATGTATAGACTAATGTTCATGATAATGGTCGAAATTCGACCATAATCATTATTGAAAATCTGAGGGAAACATAATATGTAAATAGAATTTAACTATCTACATAAAACAGTTACTATTTTGTGTTTTTATAGATAATAATAACAAAAAAAACGTGTGTGTGTGTACTTATGTATGTACAGAACAAAAATAGTTGTTACAACTTTCTGTTTGTAAAAGGAATGGCGCTAACTTCATCATGTCGCTTTTTGACCATCATTTTTTTTTTTGGTCATCGTAAAAATTTTACTCTCATATTTTTTTCTAAGCGTGCCAAAAGTAGATCATATTACTTCAAAAAAAATCGGTTGACAAACAGACGACAACGAAAGGTACTGAACTGCTTTGCCTTTGCCTATTTATACATATGTATCTATGTTATTATACAGTAGGTATTCGTATTGTCCCTTCTACCTTTTGTTATTTTCCTTTAACCCCTCATGTGGTAACACATAAGTGATTCTCATGGTATTATTGCAACTAAATAATAAGTAATGGCTGTAGCCTATATTATACGAGTACATCTTCACCTCTTTCATGACCATGTTTTCCCATAGCATTGGAAACGTGGTACCAACAAACAAAAAATAAAATCGCTTAAAAAACCAAAAAACTAGATTTGCCAAATTTTAACTATATAATACTAAGAAATCTTCTTCATCCATTTTTATCAGTTAACAGTTAGACGTTGCAATTTTAGTTAATACTTAATGCCACTTTTTAACGATATTCGTTTTCAATCTGTAACTTACATTTATATCAGGGGCCATGGTAATACTTCGCTAATAAGATTATTATTAGTCCTCGGTGGTGTAGTGGCTAGCATGTACGGCTGCACACCCGAAGGTCCTGGGTTCGAGTCCTGGGTCGGGCCAAGTTTAGTTATTGAGTCTTTCTGTAAAGTAAGCCTCAGTAACAGCCCGGAGTTGGGAAGATGGCGGAGTTTCACCCCCGTGCCTCGGAGAGCACGTAAAGCCGTCGGTCCTGTGCCTTAACTCTTACTGGTCGTGTCGAGCAGTCGTCCCACCGTAGTATGAGAGTGACAGGAATAGAGAGTGCACGTTGTGTCTGCGCGTACACTAGTCCACTATAATATCTCCTGCGCAGTTGGCTAGTCTCAATGAGATTGACCGCCGTAACCGGAATCGGCCAGGAGAACATCATTAATAAAAATATCGAATTTGGGATTATTTAAAATAATAATTATTAATTTTTCAATCATAACATTGTATTGCAGAAAAACAAAAAAAAATTGTTACAATATTTGGCAAAATTTTATTAAAAAACACTAACTATATCAAAACCACAATTATCATATACTTTTAAAATAAAATGAAGGGTTTGCTTTTAAGTTTTCTATTTATTTGCAAGTAAAACGAATGCTCTTCTTTGACAAGGGTCAAATATCGTTTCACATTTCATATATCCATACATTTTTGTTGAGTCGTCAATTTTGTGATGGTATCCTCCATATATTAAGCCTTAGAAGAAAATATTGAATAAAAGTGACAGATAATATAGTTTTATCTATTGAGTAATAAATTAAAAACTATTTTTTTTAATAAATACAAAACATAGTCATGATATATAGATATTTTTATGCTTAAAAGGTCCAACCTGCTTTAAAATTAGGTACCTACTATATAGGTATGTTAATCGCCAAAATGTTACTTTAAATGATTTTTCTTGATTGTGATTTTAAATCAAAAGTTAAAAAAAATCTTTTAAATCTAAATCTATTCATTAATAAAAACGTACCGGAATATATATACTTTATACATAAATGTATATACGAAATCAATTTGCTAAGCAAGAAAAAAAATAAAAATAAAAAAGTGTGTGTGTGTGTGTGTGTGTGCAATTCACACAATATGGTAGAAGTGAAACTTCAGAAAAGTAACCTACGAGAGAATGAAATTAATATAGAGTACCAACAGTAGGATAATTCGTAAGGTATTATTTTTCTAATATTTTTGCCAACTTTAAAAGTTATTTTATATTTTCTTTGACATAAACATATATTACATATTATTCAGTAATTAATTTTATCTCAAATAATTAAACAATATATATTAGGCACATTACAATCATATGTTTATAGAATATCATATACGGAAAGAATATAAAATTATATATTTGTCAGACAATAACAACAGTTACTATGACAACATGGCAATGTACTCTATCTCATTCTCTTGCCGGCCATCCCATATATTTATGTGTTTGTCCCGTTTTAGTGTCACATTTTCGTTTCATCGATTCGATTTCGATTTCGAGATTCTAAAGAAGTTTCACTTCAAAAAACTTAAAACAACAGTGCTAAAAATAATATAAACATAAAAAATAATATAAAGGCAACATCTCTCGAAAATATTTTACATACAAAAAGAGTAACTAGCTATAAATCAGATAATATTTTTTCGCAATAAATAATACCCAAAGCCATTTCCATTTTGTTACTATTTCAATGAATAACGAAACGAATTCGTAAAGGGTACATTTTAGTAATGAACCTCACGTCAAGGTATGATAAATTGACTCGAGGTGTCCAATCTTCGTGCGTGACATAGTAGTAAAACGTTTATTGACAGGTCGGGTACATGCCTAGCCTTATTAAATAATATCTAGAATACCGTAATATAACTTTAGGTATACGAGCACGTTAAATAAATAATAATTACTTTTATCCAAAATATTATATCGACAAAATCACCAAAAAATGATTATTTTATATGTACGTAGAAGTGGAATTTTTATTCGAATTTTAGTCTCCTTCAAGATTAGATTAGCATGAAAATTGATTTTTAACCGACTTCAAAAAAGGTGAAGGTTCTCAATTCATCGGAATCTTTAGTTTTTTTATGTATGTTCACTGATTACTCGAAGACGCCTGAATCGATTTGGATTTTTTTTTGTTTCTAAGGGTATACTTCCCAGGTGGTCCCATTTAAATGTTATCGAAACCGGTATAGCGTTTTTAAAAAAATCAACAATAAATATATTTTATAAATAAATTGCTTAATCGAATATGTTATTAATAAAAAACTTTCTTCTTACAACTTCTACTTCTGCAGGCACCGACTTCGAAAATATCTGATTAGGTATCTATTCTAAATGAAAACCCCCGTTTCGTTATTTTTTACATTTTAGTGCCTGGAAGTCAGTTTTATTAAAGTTTTTTAATATGACACAAAGCTTACAACCGATCTTAGAACTTCCTTTTTTTTTGAAATCGGTTTAAAATGAGGCATACTTTATTAAGAACGAAGCTCATAAATTCACCTGATAAAATTATATATCCAATTTCTACTTTATAGGATTCAGTACTCAAAGGGTCTAATTTGGACCCATTTGCTAAGCCTACGCTATTTATACGTCTTCCTGCCTTTAAGGCGGTTATATATCTTCTTTACCATATAAAGCAGCCAGAAGATTTTTTAACAAAATAGATATATTTTACCCCGAAAATCGTCCCTTAAGGAGGTGAAAAGGGGGATGAAAGTTTGTATGTGGAATCAATCATTTCTAAAGAGATATAAAACTCATCATACCTATGTATATATAGTCTATATATTCCATACTAACTGTCAAAATGTACCCAGAAGAATGAAGCAATGGTGAGTCGCTAGTCTTTTATAAACGGACAGATATGTAAACGTTTATGACTACAACGGTTTTTAGGTACAATTTGCGAAAACTTACTTACAATTGATGCTAGGTCAAAGTTCTTTGAATATTTTTTAATCAATTAGCTTTTAACTACTTCGAAATTAGAAGAAATCCTTACACCTTCGCCTATGTTATTTTTTTTGATATTTATATGAGATTTGAGGTGTTACATATGAATAAAATATTGACCACTTCACAGCATCCATTTTATCGAGCGGCAAAAAAAGTTTAAATTAAATAATACAGTTTATGTTTTTGCATTTTTGTTACAGAACCCTAAAAAGGAATCATTAGAATGAATCGTATCACAAAAAATTACACTTGATTCGAATGCCTCCTCGTCTTTGAAATTGGCCAAAAATACGAACTCACCGCTTTTCATCTTAAGATCACTGCCAGAAGTCCATAAAAATTTAAATTGAGTTCATTAAAAAGCAAATTGGAACAGAAGGAGTACCACCAATTTGCCCCAACTTCAAAAATAAGAGTTGTAAAATTTGTGACGAATAAACTCTTTTATAGGCGCGAAAGTTGTCGTTCCCGGTCGATGGCAATGAAATTCATTTTCACTAAGGGATGGTTGTTTTCTTAGCGATTATTTTGTATTCTTTCTTTAAAGAAATAGAAAAAAATATATAGTTCATAATAAATAACTTGATGTTTATATCTAAAAATATACGTGTATAAAAGTCATCTCACATGCCTTTGCGTTCGTTGATGATTGTGTTAAAAATATTATTTTCCCGTTGTTCATGATTTTACGTTTTTAATTGTGTTTGAAAATATTTGTGAAATTATTTATACTCGATATATATATATATATATATATATATATATATATATATATATATATATATATATATATATATATATATACACTCCGCGACAAAAGTATAACCCACCCCCCTAATTTTGTAATATCCAATGTAAGGACTAATTTATCTTGATATATTACTATTGCATTAATATTTTTTATTTGTATGTAGTATTATAATATGTGTTCAATTACATTCTAAGTTGTTTTCTTATATTACGGCGTGATTGTTAGTTTGATAGTGCGACAAAAGTATAACCCATAACTTACTTTGGCTTGAACAGCTTCATGTTTTAGACGTGTCAGTTCCTTTTTATACTTGTTCTGCGTTCCTCGTAAATTATTACGTACTAGAAAATTATTTCGATTGATATTTATTTATTTCTAAAATAAAAAGCCACGTGGGAAACGTTTCAAGGAAAGTGGAATTAATTTAGTTAGGAAATTGTATTCTAAAAATTGGTCGAAATTTAGAATTGCAAAATTTATCAATAGAAGTCATCGTGTTGTACGTAATTTTCTAAAAGATCCTGAAAATTATGGCAAAAGAAAGAGGACTGGTCGACCAAGGGCAACAACACCACCTGAAAGAAGGTCAATTCTGAGAGTAGTAAATTTGCAAAAGACCATGTTCAATGGAAGAAGAATTGGAAAAATGGTATTTTCACTGATGAAAAGAAGTTTAATTTAGATGAGCCTTATGGTTTTAATTACTATTTTCACGATTTAAGAAAAGAAAAATGTGTATTGATTTGACGACAAGCCGGGGGTGGTAGTGCAATGATATGGTGTGGAATGGGTTACTTAGGAAAAATGAATATAAAGTCCTGTACTGGAAAATTGAATAGTAAACGGTTCATAAACATAATTAATGAAGAGGTTACTTCTCATGTAATGCGAATTGCTGGTCCTAATTTTATATTTCAGCACGATAATGTCAGTATTCACCGTGCACAAATAGTTAAAAACTATTTTACTGAAACAAATAATCAAGTTCTTGAAGGCCCAGCTTATTCTCCTGGCTTAAATATAATTGAAAATTATTGGGGAAACTTATCACGAGCTGTCTATTGAGGATCAAAACAATTTACCACTGCTGAAGAGTTAAAAACGGTAATAATTGACGAATGGCAAAACATGAATCAAAACAATTTAAAAAGTTATATGACAGTTTACCAGATCGAATGATTGAAGTAATAAGTAAAAGTGGTGGATCTACAAAATGTTGATCGAAGTACTAAATATTAAATTGAATAAACAATCGCTCTTTGTTGCATTTCTCTTGAGTTTTATTTATATTTAATTTACCTGGGTTATACTTTTGTCGCACCGCAAAATTTATGTATCATCTGTATTTGGTTAATTTTGCATTTAACAAATAATACATTGGTTGTAAAATATACTTACCAATACCTAATTTTGTGTATTAGTAATCTATTAATATAACTATAATTTTATATTGGATATTACAAAATTAGGGGGTGGGTTATACTTTTGTCGCGGAGTGTATATATATCACATACACCTGAGCGAAACCAGGGAAGATCGTTAGTATAAGTTATTTATAGTTATTTATTTACTTTCTTCCTTTGATCGATATGAATTGGACGGTACTGTAAAATAATCATTCTCTGTATTTATTAGAAATCCAAGGTATTTTTCTTTAGAAAGAATATTGTTTGGAACATTTCTGAATTACCGAGCTGAAATATGAAAATCAAAGTTTTCCAAGCTGAAATGACGGAAAATAGCTTGTTGCTTTTAAAAATATTAACAGATGCCAATCTAGATCCGCTCTCAAAGAGACCATAATCTTCAAACGGTGCTAGGATGTGTTCGCGTTGCCTAAAATATTAAAAATTGAGTGTAATTGGTTCATAAATATTACTCTTAATAAGTTATACTATATGTATGTCTAGAAACCTGTCTGTTTGTCTGACTCTGAATATATAAATAAATAATAGTTTAATGATAGGTCAGACAGACCTGTCAGAGATTTGGACTTTGATTCCTGCTCATATATACAGATAAATAAAATTGAAGTGTCTGTTTGTAATGTCAAAATAACAGCTTATTACTTTTACTAAATGCATATGGAATTATATACGGTATTTATAAGAAAAACTCAATTTTTAAAATTTTTGTCTACTGTCCGTCTGTTTGTTCCGACTAATCTCCGAAATGGCTGGGCCGATTTTGACGGGACTTTCACTGGCAGGTAGTTGTTGTTATAAGGAGTAACTTAGGCTACTTTTACTTCAGTAAAAGAATTAGGGTTCCGCTCAAAAAAATTAAAATGTAAGTACCTGTGTAAAATGTTTGTGTTGACAAAATGCTGGTCCGATTCTGATTAACGAAAGCGACGTTCTAAGTCAGCTAATGGATGCATAATATTTAATAAATAATAATACGACTTGTACACTTGTACAGCAAATGTTATACTTTTTAAGAAAAGTTTTAAACTAGTTAATTCCAATGGTTTTGCTCGAGTTTGTAGTTCTATTTAATACAAAATTACTAAACATCCCACTTTGCATAGCAAAAAATAGAAAAGGGGATTTAAAAACACTCTTATGACTGTACTGTGTAGAACTCGTCAAAACGAATCAAATAACCCAAATTCGACGGTTGAACCAGTAGCCATTGAAGAGTTCCACTATCAGTACTTACACTAACTAACTTGTTGGTTCCATTCTGAGATCAACTTTACGATATCAAATTACAAAATTTTCAAATCAAAAGAACTAAAAATGACATTCAAGATTGTTGCGTTATATTTAAATTTTTACTTGTTCTATTAAAATTCGTTCGTAGATTTTCACGTGGTGAGCAATTAATCAGTCAAACAGATAAAAATTAAAACTGGTAGTGATTACTATAATATTTTAAATTACGCTGCCAACTTTTATCTCAGTAATAAACTTCAAAAATATTGTCTAAAGACGTGCGCCGTCATTTTTGACGGTTAACGACAGTGTGAACGTGCTTTAAGATAATAAAATTTAAAAGGGCAAACTTCGTCGGGTACGGGATGGAATGAAAAGTGATTTGCCTAATCCACTTCTCAATTTTCCAACCCACTGGGCCTCTGGATTTAAAGTCACTATCGACCAACCGAACTAACTCCGAATTGTTTGTTTATGTGCCGTATTACTAAATTCGAATTTGGCTAATATTATTAATTCGTATATACAAAATTTCTTGAATAAATACGTATAATTACTATATCAATGTAAAACGATTGCTTGGGAAGTTAAGTGAAGCGGCTCCAAATCCTGGGTCTCGTATCTCTGATATTTTCATGTGTGAAGTCCGCCAACTCGCACTTGGCTAACGGTCGCCTGTTTCCTTTACTATAGCTATTTTAAATAAATCTAGCTATATTATTAATATATTTTATTTTACTATTAAATCTGGTAACTTAAATTTCATTTCTTCATAACAAGTTTTAAACTTGATACCTTTTTATAAGCTCCAAGATAGCAGCCAACAATGGGCACAAATTAAAATAAATATAAAATAAAATTTACTGCTTAAACCGTTTTCGAAAAAGTTACATTTGGTGCAATCTTAATACTAAAATAACGGAAAAACAAATAAAATGTAAAAAATCCGAGTCGATACCTACACAGTTTATAGCATCAATACAGGAAGTCGGTTTGAACAGAAAAATCAATCTTATGACAACTAATCAGCAAACCATTTTCGACAAATTTAGGTTATATTTTTATTTGATTTGTGACAATTTCCCATTAATTTGTTGCTGTGATATTATTACACTATTAACGAAATTTTCTATTAACTTAAAAATAATATTATATTACTCGTGATTTCCTCACGGCATCTTATGGATGTTTCTGCGCAGAATAGTGTATACTGCACACGGGTATGCGTAAACACAAGGGCACTCTATATTCCTTTGACTCTTAAATTGTGGTAGGATAAAGACAATTTAGCGAACTATGAGTTTTCTGGTGCAGGTCAGCAGCTTTACGCGTTTCTGAGGTGCGGGGTTGTAAGGCCACCTATCCCTCCACTGGAGTCTGCTGATAAAAAATATTTGTTAGTAAAATGCAGTAAATGTACTTTCCCCAACTTGGGTTTCTAACTTAGAATATCCGGATTTGCAACTGAACATGCTAACCACTAGACTAATCAGTAATACTTTCTTATAAGACTTTCTCTAAAATAGACCAATTAGTACAATAAAATGGCTTAGAGTAGCTTTAGTTCTTGACTAACGCCAAGCTTTTATAATATTACTAGCAGAACCCGCGACTTCGCTCGCGCTAAAACTATAAAAAAACTCTAAAATGGGAGGTTTCATACAAACTTTCATCCGCTATTTTACCCCCTTATGGGATGAATTTTGAAAAATGCTAAAACACATATTTAATTAATTGTATTGAAGAACATTTATACCAAGTTTCAAGTGATTCTGATCATAAATATTTTTTTGATTGTACTATAACATGTTTTCCCGTGGGAAAGAGATGATCTCCCACGGTAAAGAGGAGCTTATGTCACGCTCCAGTCCTCCAACTATCTACACACAAAAATCATGCCAATCCGCTAAGCCGTTTCGACGTGAAAGAAATACAAACAAACAAACAAACACACTTTCACATTTATAATATTAGTATGGATAATATAGCATAAGCGTATAATATATCGCACTCGTTAGAACAAACCAAATGGGTCCGAATATAAGCTTTACATTAGCCATTGGCAAGTTCCACTATCTATCTTCTGACTCCATCATCAAGTTTGTGATAGTTAATAGTGCAAAAATATTGTATTTCCATCCAAATTACATACGCTTTCAAAGTTCTACATTGTTTTGATGGTCAGAAATAGATTAAATTGGCTTCCAACGTAGTACAATACATTTACATAACTGAAACTAATAGGACACAAAACCAAAATCATACAAAACCGGTTACAAAAGATAGTTTTAATCAGAACAAATATTACATCAGCAAATATGAGTTGGATATCGCTTCAGATATCTCAATGTAATAACCAAAGGCCGCACTGTCGTTAGAATTTTTTATTAATTACTAACATAAAAATGATTAATGGAGGGCATCTAGAAACAATGTGGGGGGATTCCGTATTTATTGGACGACCCGAGTATTTGTCACTAAGAGATATAACAAGCTGCTCGTTCTTATATTTTTGACATTTTACTTTTGTACGCCGTTTAAATAACGGTCTGTAAACAATGTCCTGGGGTTTTAGAGAAGCTTGTTTTATGAATTCAATAAGTTATAGCAATATAATCATTTTTTATTGATCGTTAGGAAATTCTAATTATACGTTTACTTTTACAAGAAAAATCGATTTTATTATTTATGTGGTACGTTGATATGAATATTATCATAACAGATTGTCATGTAGAATAAATTACACCGATTGATATATGGACGGCTAATCTCTTTTTTTATTAATATAAAATAAATATTTGACAACATAAATATAATACTATGATTATTATCATTGTATTGATATGTAAATGTCAAACGTGTTTATCTTATTTTATTCGAAAATATTATTATTATTATTTTTTTTTTATCTATTTTTATTTAGGGACTTCTTAGCAACAAAGCTAAATGTCAGTCCCATCGTTCATCATCATCATTCCAGCAAACGTTAAAACGGCGCATCAACTCCTGTCTCCCATCCGCGTTACGAACACATTCCTAAAAAAAAATATATTATAAAATGTATTAATAATGTAGAAATTTATATTATTCATTTTGGACATAGCTTTATTCTACGTCTTTGGCAACAATATCTGTACGTAAATAGGCAAGGACAAAAAAGGTTACTTTTATCTCCTCAGTTTTGTTTGTCAATCGATTTTCTTTTTTTATTTGTATAGTAACTACAAAATACAGCTTATATACAAAATAAAGTATCGAACTTTACCGTTATACGTGTATAATACGTAGTATTTAATTTAGTAGTTATGGTACAATAAAATTTATTTTTAGCTCACTTAAGATCTCTATGTTTGCGTATAAATTTGAAATATAGGCATTTTTTAAAATATTTACTTGATCATTTTAAACAAAGAACTAACTTAAAGTTTTGACAAATGGTTGTCACAGCGGAAGTCGACGCTTAGTCCGTACAAACTACAATGAACCGCAGAATTACCGACGTTGTATATACGAATAATTTTGTTTATTGTCGGTGAAATTGTTCTTGTCTATTATATATATACAGAAATATTTGAATTAATTATCGTAATTAAAATTAGAAAGAGAAGAAAAATTTGTTGGAAATGAAATACTCGAGCTATAGTTTTGCATCTATTCGATCCTAAGGGCACTTTTGCCTATTGAATTATTTTAAAAATATTAAAAATAGATTTAGATCATTGATTAAATAGAATTTTAGAATACTGAGAAATCCATTTATTTGGGAGTGAGTGAGTTCGCCCTTAAGGGAGTGAAAGAGACAGATAAAAACTGACCGGAAATAAATTCTATAACTATTGCTATAAGTTTAATAAAACCTCTAAAGCATATTTAAAAAAAACCTAACTCACCATAACCATAATGTTTCTAGTAGAAATATCTCAAAACGCATTTGGTCATAAACAAAATTTAATATAACACGTACACTCTTATACTTCACATACATATGTGATTTGCTACAAAGCTGTTTTTTAAATAATAAAAAGGGACGAAAAGTAGAGTTTATTTGTACGCTCAGAATAAATCTCGGAGATTCATTTGTACAATTTTGTTTTTCAAATGGCCTTTACGTACAAACACAATATGAAATAAACATTAGAATTTCTCATGAAGATTGATGAGGGCCCTGTGATCCTTTTAACTGGCTTATCGAAAGGTTACATGTTTAGCCTTGGGTTGAATTAAAATGCAAAGTCAAGTTAAATTGTTTTATTTTATTAAAATTTTGGCTTAAACACGCCTTACGTTTATAGACTTATGTAGTAGCAGGGGCGGATCTACTTATATATTAGCTTTTTGGGCTGAAGCCCAGGGCCCCTAAGATATACGTAACGGGTCTCCTGGTAAAAATAATGGGCAATAATGTGAAATTATATTTTTTTTAATCTAAAATATAAAAAAATAATGCTATAAAAAACTGGATAAATAACACTGAGATCAGGTAAGACAATTAGTTTAGGCCCCCAAAAAGTGTTGGTCCAAGGCCCCCAAAATTTATGGTCCGCCTCTGTGTAGTAGGTAGGTACGTACTCGTATTACGTAAATTCTGCTAATATGTAAATTTTACTTTTAAATTAGTAGTTAAAGTTTGTAAACACAAAGAAAATTAATGGAAATTAGATATCAGTTCTTTATTATTTCTTAATTAAATGAAATAGATTTTTTTATATCTTCTCTCTTATTTAAAAATAAGTTCTAACATGTACAAAGATTTAATCAAGAGTAAATAAGTTGAAATGTAACCAAAAGCCTATAACATCTAATTTATCCCACTTTCCATAAAGTAAATCCGAAACTACTTACTATTAATAAACCGGAACAAATAACTTTAATATCGTTAATACAAACAGAGAAAAGGTTCTAACCTGTGACCTTTGCTGAGCTAATTAGGCATTTTACGTTTGTTGTGTACCAATGTGTACATTTTATGGCTTTAATAAGCATATATCCATATTACAAAATAAAATTATGTGAAAGTTAAGGCAATGTTAGCCCAGCGTTAGCGCGCTCGCTTAGGAAACCGAAGCGGGTTCAAATCCCAGGTCTCGCACCTGTGATATTTTCATGTGCAAATCATTCCAAAATGATAACCACATCTTACGGTGTAGAAAAACATCGAAGGGAAACCTGCATGTCTGAGAGAACCTAGCAAGTTTTCGAAAAACATGTCAACTGTGAAGTTCGCCAACCCAAATTTGGCCGGCATGGTGGTCTATGACCTGATCCCCCTAATATTGAAAGGAGGCCCGTGCCCAGCAGTGGGAATTTAAAAAAAGATCTGAAAAACGTTTAAAATGTGAAAGTTGTCGATTTAACTAAATTAATTAGATTCAATCATAGAATGTCTTTTATATCCACTCCGCTTATGCGAGCCGTAGGTAAAAATTAAAAATAATCTGAAGCATTAGAACATACTGAATGCAATAGTGTTACAATAGGTCGAATATGACTCACGCTGACTTCATAATATGCCCCATTCATCGAAATGCAAAGGAAATACAGGCTTATTTTCTCTATAGCGTTTGTTCCTTTCCAGAAGATGTATTTTCGGATGCGACAGTGTTTATCTCGTCGAGAGTAAGGGATTTATGGCTGGCACGAATGCTAAACTCGTAAAAATGACAATATTTTATGACGTAACTGTAATTTTTAAATCTAATATTAGTTCTAGCCCGCAATTCCGTTTACATGTTAAATATATGTATGTCGATGAAAATAGGGTAATTTAAAAATAACAGCTATCTCTGATCTAAATTTTGTTTAAATTTGTTAAACCTTTACACTGTTAAGAAGTAACAAACATACACGCATTTACAAATTTTGATTATATTGATAAAACATATTTGTTGATTACAGGTAGTGGTAACCCAATGATATAATTTGGAAAATCACACGAAGCCAGCTCAAATAACGGGTACCTCTGATATTATCATGTGCTATTCATTTTCAACATCATCAATTTACCAAAGGCATAATATGTATTCTGCCAACCCGCATTTGGCCAGCGTGGTGGGTTATGGCCTTATACAGGTCGCAATCTTTAATGCCACTGCGCTCGTGGCTCTTTTTAATATAGTGAAACTTTTTAATATAATAATTATACGAAAATTCTACATACTGTATAAAACATTCTGTACGACAGTGAGTATCGTGAGTTACGTATTATTGTCAGGAGCGGCAGTAATCTGTTTTTATTGTCGCACCGCTAATGCCCTCATTTTTAAGTGCTGTGCCATATTATTATATCCAGTAATGAATATTAAACGCCATATTCCATAATACAGGAAACGCTTTATTCGTAGGTACCTGTATGAAGTGGAAAATTGTATACGTAGAATTGATGTCGTTTTTAGACGTTTGTTATAGGCTTTTAAAGGGGTCTTTATTTTGAGGAAATTATATGAATCTCTATAGTATAGTTTTAAATTATTTCTTTGCTGATTACAACCATTGGACATAAAGGGCTCATGAAATTTCGATAGTGATATTAAAGTATTTTAAATTCGTCCCCAAGGAAGTTGTTAATGAGAAAAATGATTTTTTTTTGATAGTTAGCCAATTGAAAGTTACAGCTAAGTAAATTATGAGCAATAATGGTTATAGACTAGAATTCACCCCATTATGATGAGATGCTTTATAAAAAATATATATTTTTCGATAAGTAACAAATTAAAATATAAATTAAAAACAGGTTTAAAGGAATTCTGTGTGTCTTCGTATATCTTTCAATATCTTTCAATATTTGATGATACGTAATTCTATTAAAAATATAGTTCTTACTAATCAATAACTAAATTTCAAAATTAAAATTATTTAAGCTACTTATCCGTGAAGGATAACCAAACTCTGTGTATATATTTTTAAATTTTTTTTTCAGCACCTTCGGAAAAAATCGTGTGTGATTGTGATTCTATAAAAGTGACAATTTTTTCTTTTGAAATAAGAAGACCTAGACAGTAAACGAATACAATAATATCGTAATACTTTTCACATATTCTTAAAAAAATATTATCTATTTTTTATAATTTTAAGTTAAAATTTAAGTAACTGCCTCGGTGGTCTAGTACCACAGATCCGGACGTCCTGGGCTCGAGCCCTGGGTCGGGCCAAGTTCAGTCATGAAGTATTTCTGTCAAGAAATTCTCAGGAAAAAACAAACGTGTTCTTTGAGACACGGGGCTGTAACACCACTAACTTCCTAACTCCGTGCTACAACTCAGAATATCTTAACAGAGAAACTCAGTATTTAAGCTGAGCCCCAGGACTCGAACCTTCCTGCAACTGACATGCTAGCCACTACACCACCAAGGCAGTAACCATGGGTACCTGATCTACACAGTAGAGCGAAGCGAGAGCGATAGATAGAGATATAAATAAGTTGAACTCCACTGCTACTTATATTTTAAATGCGAAAGTTTTTGAATATATTTGAAAGTCTGGAAATCAATCACTTCAAACTTTTTATCCCACTGATTCAGTATAATCTATACATATAATAAATCGAAACTGTACATTAATTTTTTTTTAAATCTTATTGAAATTGTCATTATTATAGATACAGTTTTTAGAATTTTTGTCTGTCTATCTGTCTGTCTAAGACCGCATCGCGAGAAAACCACTAGATAGATTTTGATGACATTTGGTATGATGATAGCTGGTTATTCGTAATTCTCACCTCTGAGACCGATATATATATATATATATATATATATATATATATATATATATATATATACTAAATTTTATAACGTAATTCTAGGGACAAACCTGAGCCAAGCGAGGGTGTGTCGCTAGTAATAAATAATTTAGTTATTTTAACATTACACTGGTAAACACGGGTGACACTGATAAGCCACTGGTGGGATGGACTGTAATTTTAATGTGTTTGACAAACTTTTATTATTATAAAATGTTAATAACCAAAAATGTGATTTCTGTGCCATAGTACAACAAACAAACAATTAATCATAAATATTTAGATTATACAGTTGAAGAGATTCCTTATTGTTTAGTTTCTTTGAACGCACTTATATAATTCTTCGTATACTTTTTAGTTTCATATATTTAAGCTAAATTATAGTCCAACTATTAAGAACTATTAAGCTATGTTCCATTAGAGCAGAGCATTTAAACAATCTTCACGAGCGAAGCCGCGTAAACAATCTTGTATAATATAAATAGGTAGGTACTGGTTATTTGCAAGTGTTTACCGTTCGGCCATCTGTCACCAAAAGTTCGGTCTCAGGAGTCTTCATTTATCATTCCCCTCCATTTGCTCGGATCGAGGACTCACCTGTCAAAACTCTACGTTGTTTATGACGTACAATCTTTGAAGTTGGAATGGTTGTTTTGTATTTTTGCTAACTCTTGAAAAGTGTCTATATATATATATATATATATACTAGCGACTCACCCTCGCTTCGCTCGGGTTCGTCCCTAGTCCTAAAGTACAAATATTCGTGCTCATCACACAAACGAATGCCCCCAGCGGGACTCGAACCCGTGACCGTTGGCACAGTAAGTACGGTCACTACAAACTGAGCCAAATCTGTCATGTTCTGGTGAAGTTACTTTTTATACATTTTTAATTTAAAAAAATATAATATATATTTGTCAGTGTACAATCGAATTAAGTATGTCTTTATATGTAAAAATAAAAGAAATTAATTTCAAATTTAATATGTGTTAATAAAAACTATTTCTGCAAAACCTTTAGTAAATAATATAAAAACTCTTTTGAGTTAAACGTTAAATAATATAATAGAAATTGAGTGAAATAAAACAAACGAATGCTCGTCATAAAAACCATCAATATATTTACACTGTAATTATTTACATATGTACACAATGCCAACTAAATGCAGTATAAAGGATTTATTCTATATACACCGCGACACAATCCGTCGAATTTCATACACAAGGACAGTCAACTGCAGATATTGGCATATATTTTTGAGCTTTTAATTTCAGTACTTAACCAAGTAGTTGCAGCTTTTTCATTTAATTTAGCTTTGAATGCGATGACCTATAGTTTTTTTGTATATATAATGTCTATACCAATTTAAGTACAATACTGAAAAATATTTTATAAGGATCCCTACAGTTTAATATGATACTTATTTAATAAAAAACTATTCATTTCTGTATTAAAGACGCTTTTATGGACCTGTATTTGCAGTTCACTGTACTTTTCATATACAAATATTGTAGTGCTCTAATTTTTTTTCTTATAACACGAACAGTAGTAGTAAATATAAAACACCAGATACAATTTTCAAAGTAAAATATATCCAAACAAACTTATGTAGCCTTAATCTACAGATAAAATTGAGATCATATAACCGTAACAATGTAAGAAATTAGAAAGAAAGCAGTTTTAAAATAAACATAAACAACGCAATCTTTGGTACTTACTTTTACAAAACAATTTTACGTGGCCTCTGAAAATATTAGCTTTTTATATCCCTTTTATGTTCAAGTCAGAACATAATTAAAAAGATAATGAAATATTTCATAAATTACAATTTTTTATATAAGCACAGTTTCAGTAATAAAATTTCTGTGAGTTTACATTACATTTTTTTACAAATTGACGTTATACAGAATGATTGCTATTAAATATAATTAAAATATAATATAAAAGAAAAAAAATTGTTGTTTTTTTTTTATTACTATAACTCATTTAAATGATTAATAAATTTTATAATATTTAAATAAAATCGAATATGAAAAAGACCAAACTTTTCTCTAGTAAAGAGATGGGAAATTAACACAATCTTCAAATTATTTTATACAGAATGTAAGGACGCACAATTCGACCCAACATTTTTAGTAGTACCTATCTAAACAATAACAATATTACCTAACAAAGAATCGAATCTGCTAATTCCACTATATTCGGTGGTGTTCGAGTTAATATTAAAATAAGATGAAAATAATTTTATGTAGGTATGTGGTAACTATTAAGCCTAAAATATATCTCGTGCATGAATTTACACTACGAGTTTCAGTTATAGCTAAATTAATCCCCAAAATGAAAATCGATTTGTTGACGTTAGACGTCAGTTAGTGAGTTGTCTAAACATGAATATATGAACACTATTTGAACCAAATTTTTAACTTTTTCCATAGTGTAGACTCAGAGAAAATATATGAAAGACATACTGACAAATATATGAATTTTGTTTATTTCGTTAGGTTTATGAAACTCAAAAAATCAGTTCCATGTAACACTTGTGTAAATATCTCATTCATTTTAGATTTTCATAAGAACTTTTGAAAACTTTTTCTTATAAAAATGATGGATACCAAACACTAATCAAGATTTACAAATACATAATTATATGAGGATCGAATTTATTAAGCGAAATATCTAACTATCCATTTTACATTTGGTCGATTTGACCCACCATTGAAAAATAATTATGGCCTTTGAAACCGATATTTTATTATGTACATAATAAAACCTATAGAAACATCTACATATCAGTCTGCAGTGTAAATTAATTCTAACTGTATTGACTTAAAGTTTAAATTGCTATGTTGGTTCTGATAGAACGTTCGGAGATCGGACCTCGTTGGGTTTCACCCTCAATGCAGTGTGAGATAAACTCACCGAAGTATAATCTTCGTCTATCGATGTTAATTGCGAATAAACAGTTCTAGGGAATGGCGTTAGATGTTTGCGTCTTTTTGATCTTAGCTGAAAGAAAAAAATAATGTTAGTTACTGAAAAAACGGAATGTTTTTTATATTTATGGTTTCAAAAATGAATATTTTAAACGTCCTATATAAGGTACATTAGTCTAAATATACACCTTAGCTTTACGTTTCATGTAGGTGTTTATGTACTCGTGTTCATAAATCAAATTATAACTTATAAAATAACGAAAACCCCACTAAAATCTGTCTGTTTTAGAGTGACGAATACACAATATAACTACTATGTATAGTATATAATGACTAAATTCAAAAAATTCTTCGATACGATTAACATTTGAAACGTAATGCAATTTATATTTTGACCTCGTAGCTTTTTTATAAAGCTTAATATTAAACAATTATCATATTTGTTTGGAAATGTTGAATCGAAATGAATGTTGTTTGTAAAATTTATTTCAGACATTATCTAGGTATACATTATTATAATAGAATTGTAACTAAGCCGAATCTGTACCTTAAATATTTTTTGGAAAATCTTATTGAAATAGACATTATTATCGATACAGAGGCAGAATCTATAGTTTTTAGATTTTTGTCTGTCTGTCTGTCTGTTACCGCATCACGGTAAAACCACTAGAGGTATTTTGATGAAATTTGGTATAATGATAGCTGGTTATCCGGGTCAACATATAGGATACTTTTTACTGCGGAAAAATATTTAATCTCTGAGAAATCTACACTAAACGTTAAAACGTAACGTAGGAACGAACCCGAGCGGAGCGAGGTTGAGTCGCTACTCGCTAGTAATGAATATTTCAAT
Organism: Brenthis ino; assembly: GCA_921882275.1. Taxonomy (NCBI): domain Eukaryota; kingdom Metazoa; phylum Arthropoda; class Insecta; order Lepidoptera; family Nymphalidae; genus Brenthis; species Brenthis ino. The sequence goes on along the minus strand of OV170232.1, from coordinate 21,118,905 downwards.
ATCATACATTAATACCTCATTTATAATAATGTATAATAAATAATAACTTTAATTAAAATAACCAATTTTCAGTTCACGTTGTTACAAATAAAATTTTAATTTAACAGTAAATTATAACGTTTAATAATACGATAGTGAAAATTAAAGTAGAAAATCTATTAAAACGTTAATTACTAATATTACATACACTTTCCTTTAAGAATTGAATTGAATAATTGATAAGTATTATTAATTATTCATAAATATATTACGTTGTCCTCATTTTCATGTAATACGTACTAGGTTTTACTCAATATCTCGATTTCTGTACCTAACCCTTAGAGACCTTCTTGTTTAAATATAATAAATAAATAAATATGTTGGGACATTAACACACAGCACCACCTAGTTCCATGGTAAGCTACGAGGCTTGTGTTTTGGATACCAGATAGTTGATACACTACACATATACAACTTTAAATATATACATATTATAAATATAAATACCCATGACTGGAGTACAATCATTCGTGCTCATCACACGAATGAATGCCCCCAGTGGGACTCGAACCTGCGACCGCTGGCACAGCAAGTAGAGTCACTACAAACTGAGCCAAACATATCATCAATATACTCCGGAGTTTTAGGCGTTTTTCCGCTTTTTCACATAGAGTTTTTTTATAACTATTTAGTCGAATTCCTATAAAAAACATAACATATAGCCCACTATGCCTCGCTGATTTACGATATTTTATTAAGTATAGACTTGAATAGCAGGTATAATTCAATAATGTAATTAAAATAAGATTTGTTAATCCATTCTGATATTTTAAAAGTGAAAGTGACCTTAATTTTGCAAGGAAAAAAAGCTAAAAAAATATAATTAAAATGTCTCAACGAACAATAAAATGTCCAACAGAACTTACTAATATCCACAAACCCCATACACCACCACACATACCCCTTTTATCCCTCAATCCTGTCCGTAATATCCTGTCCATTTATAGGATAAAAGTTAACAAATTTTAACGGTATCATAGGGGATTTTTTATTATCACAACACAAGGATGATGCCGCGGTCAAACACTAGATTACAAGCAAACATAAAAAGTCAAATAGTTATTACATTCATTTAAGTTACTAGCGACTTACCCTCGCGCTGCTTGGGATCGTTCCTAGTTTCGTTTTAACGTTTAGTATAGATTTCTTATAGATGAGATATTTTCCCACAGTAAAAAGTATCCTATATGTTGACCCAGATAACTAGGTATCATCATAGCAAATTTCATTAAACTCTGTCCAATGGTTTTCTCGTGATGCGGTCACAGACAAACAGACAGATAGACAAAAATTCTAAAAACTATAGATTCAGCCTCTGTATCGATAATAATGACTATTTCAATAAGATTTTTAAAAAAAATATAGTTAATGTACAGATTCGACTCAGAATTTTATTATTTGCATAGATTGTACTTTATCAACTTACTCGTATGAATACTATAACGACGCATATCACTACGACGGTTGCGCCGGCACTCAGAAGGATTAATAAATCACGGTCGAGATTACTCGATTCCTTCGCGTGGTTCACAAAAAATGATGCTGTCATTCTAGCTCCGATGTTATCAGCTATACGACGTTTGCCCGCTGATGAACCGTTAAGACATCCACCTAAAACAAAAGTTATTTACAATGTCGTCGATTTCAGTAATACTGATAATCGCCTTGTGAAAGTCCATTTTATGTTAGGTTCTTTTGTTGAAGTAGCATGTATCTGTCTTTATTTATGGACAATATAAAATGTAAAAATATTTTTTCAAATTGAACTCGTAGTAACAGAGATTAAAACGTGTAGACAAACAAATTGTTCATTTTTTACATATTAGTATGAAATTGATGAATATATAGGTAGTCATTCAGTAATAACATCACGTTGCCGCTCTTAGAAGCGGAAATAGATTGTTTAATTTTCAGATATGGCTCATTATTTTCATCTTAAGCTCTACTTTTTGAAAAAATAAAAACATTGTAAAAAAAAACTTGTAAAAACACCCTTACAAATTTTAAAAAAATTGGAGAAATCGATAATTTGTACTTTGTAAACTACATTTTTTCCAATTATCATAGAAGAAGTGTACTTTATGGACCAATTTTTTATAAACTGATTACACCAATGTATTTTTCGGGAAAAAAATGAAAAAATGGTATCCTTGAGTTTTTAATTTGACGCTTATTATAATTTATACAATGTCGCCGTAAACATTCCAACTTTGCAATTTGACGAGTCGTGAAAAATAATAAAAGTTGGAATTCACGTAAAGTATACCAATGCTTTTATATATATTTTTTTGCTGTAGAATATATTTATGTTATTATTTTTTCGAATTTATCGATATTTTATTAGATTTCGATCGATTTTGGAGTTAAATTAATAGATTTTTTTCTAAAAAAATTGATTGTAAGGTAATTAAGAAAGAAATGGAATTCAAAATTGTTTATTGATTAGTAAAAAATATTTAATTAAAAATAACAAGTTGATATTAACAAAATTTAATCATGGTTTTTAAACCATAAAAAACATGTAAAAAATGAAATATAATAAAACTTACCCATATCCTTATCACAGTGGCAACAATCACTTGTTTGGTTCGTACTTAAGTAGACAGAAACCATACTCTCTGTACAACACGGCAGGCATTTATGATTCACCCTGCAATGAAAAAACCTTTAGCGAAACTCCGTCTAACATTTTTACGTTAATGCAAAAGAATTTTTAATTTGCGCTTCAAAGCGAATAATATCAGAAACTGTGAAAATATGTCAACAATATAAAATGTTAAAAATGATAATGCAGTCGGAATTATGATATCGTTTTATTCTATTTTAAAAATTATGTCCTTCATTCAGTAATACAGAATATTATAATATGAAGGATATTTAAAATACTGGTTAAGGATGATTATAATAAGTGCTTTTCTGCTTTTTTAGTGCAAATATTATAGATTTCTTTCTATTTAAATATAAAATATTTAATTATTACAACAATAAACTATCATTCAAATTATATGAATTAAAATATCATTATTCTTAAACGTACAGACATACTCGTATAAATGCTAATATATATTTATCGACTTCTTAGTATATCCTTATTCATACATTATACAAATTTTAAGAGAAAATCCTTAGGATACCTAAATCTATTTTAGGTTTAACATAAAACTAAATAATTCATAAACAGAAGCTAATTCTGCTCTAATTAAAAAAAGTCTAAAATAAAACATTAAAATTAGTGCTGCTGAAATTTTATACTGTAGAGCTTTGGACATTGTTAATCCAAATAATATCAAAGGAAAGACAGAGATAATAAATATAATGATAGAAATATTAAGCCATTTAATGAACTTAAATATTAAAGTGGCTATTTACAGCTTTACAATTATCCACTTAACGTCAACAAACGCCCGTAAACATAAATCAAAAGATCAATTAAAGTTAAATACTATAGTGGTAGGACAAAGTTAAAATCGAGCTTAATATGAGAATATGAGTCCACTATATAGATAAATGTCACGACCTTTGATATTCAGTGTACGTGTATTGCTATAATTAATGACATAATTTATCACAGTGGATTTTGCGGAATATTTTGTTTAATGTGTAATTTTAAATGTATTATGTATATTTTTTATCTTTGTTCGTCAGCTTGTAAATATTGATTTTTATTGTTGAATATGTACTAAAAAATATATTACATTCACTCACCTATCTAGTCGTAAGGGATGAGCGCAAGTTACACAACTAGTAGGTCCAGGTCCAGAGCAAGACCTACAAGAATCATGACACGGACGACATGTCCTTGTTCTAGGCTCATAATATTGAGAACTAAGGCACTCAACGCATAAGCCACTTTCTAGAGAAAAATGTGGCGGACATGACGTACATCTTTGGGGACCAGCACCATGACAGTCCTGGCAATAATGATGACACCGTCTACAACTGTCCCCCCATGGAAAAAAGTTTTGAGGACATTCTGGTCTACATTCCCCTGCTGCCAATCTCCATTCCACGGGACAAGATGCACATTGATCTCTTCTAGGACCAGTACAGGTTTCGCAAGATAAATAACATTTAGAACATATCCCTTCATCGGGATAGTATCCGGAAGCGCATGTAGCTCTACACGTTCCAGATTGCAAGCGTAAAGAAACGGCACACGATGTACAGTTCAACCTTGACACACAATTCGTACATGTGTGAGGGCATTGCGAGCAACTTCCAGCCGTCTGATAATACCCTTGTCCGCATTCCGCAACGCACCTAAAACGAAACTTTTGTTAGCGGAATTCTCGACACGGGTATATAAGGGTCTGCCTTAATAAAGAGCCCTCACCTCGATCCCTGCAATAACAGCGGACTTGAACAAGATAAACAGTCCCACTCATTTGGTCCGCTACATTTCTCACAAGTGGAATGACAATTTTTACACCGCCCTCCCTCGTAATATTCATCTGTAAATAAAGACTTTTTAAACAAAGGATTGTGACGGCGCGACGTAAAAGCTTCGGTATCTGTTAAATTGACATTTTTCAACTGTTGTTGACGCTCATGTAAAAATGCTTTGTGAGGCTTTGTGTGACATTTCATACTTTCTTTTGTAAAACATAAAGGAATATAACAACAAAGTACCAAAACTATGTGGACGTTTCCTACATTTTCTTACTTTTAAATTAATTTTAATATTATACATAAATAATAATGAGAAATATAATAATTAATGATAACGTGTTTAGTTCCACAACTAAATGCTCTTAATATTTGTATTTTCAAAATAAAGAATAATAAAAAACAACGTACTTGTATCGCATTTCTGGTTCCCATCTGGTTGGCAATTACCCCTTTTAGTTAGCGTCCATTTCTCTTTGCAAACAGAACAAACTGCATATGTGCAAATCGAACATCCAATGGCGCACCTAAAACAACATAAAATTCCTCCATTTAAAAATGGTAATGGTTGTGGATAAAACAAGCGTAAAGCTGAGTAACACTCACGGTATGCATTCTCTTTTTTGAATGTCTGCATAATACCCGGCGGGACATTTGGATACACAGCGCCCCTTGAACGCGTAATTGCCAATTCGACATGATACACACTCCGTTTCACTCGATCCACTGCAAGATTCACATGATTCATGGCACTGCATGCAACCTAAATTATCTTTTCTGTATGTACCCGACGGACAGGTCGCTAAGCAGGACCCATTACATAACACATAGCTATGTGCACATGAAGAACACATATCTGCTTTTTCTGAGCATGTATCACAATGCTCAGCACAGGGAAAACAGGCATTGGCGTCTTGATCCTCATAGTAGCCGTCGGGACATTGCTGTAGACACACAGCCAAATCGATAACGAGTAAGTGTGCCGGGGCACACGTAAGGCAAGAATCTTGTCCCGCTCCAGCACATGTTTCACATGATTCATGACATGGCCAGCATACGCCTCCTTGATTAACAAAACTTCTTGGAGGACATCTAGATACACACGAATTGTCTAAACGGTAATGTTTACACGCAACACATTGAGTTGGTCCCTTTCCGTAACAGCCTTGCGAATCGCATTCGGGATCGCACATTCTCTGTACTTGTTTATCATTAGCATCGGCTAATACATTTTTTCTTTGAGCCGATGGAATATTTTTAGGATAGTTTCGCCTGTCTGAAATGCCAAGTTCGATTTCGTTGAGAAATTGCGAATATTCAGACGCATCATAGACATCGTTAATGTGATAGGTTTTTTCTCCTTGTGGTACGTTATTAGAGTTGAAATAACTTTTATTTCTCAATCGCATAGGATTTGTCGATGTTCCGTAGAAAATAAGCTGCCATTTTTTCAATACGCCTAGTTGTGTAACGTGATTATTTCCTGCGTTTATTATTTGAAGTGTCCATCGACCCTCGGCATTTTCGCCCCAAAAATGTACGCTTAAAAATGGCCAGTCGTCAAAGTTTGAACTAGTCGCATCGTGCGTCCTTTCGAATAATAAGGTGGACGTAGTGCCCATAGGCGACGTAAGCAGTATTCGTAAATTACCTCTCGGAAAAAAACTCAGAGATATTTTACATTGAACATGTTCCAAAAACCTGACCTCATTCATTGTGCCACTACAGCCATTTACGTCCATATGAACGGATATAGTATAGCCGAAAGATGTTTCAATCGACCTGTCCTCGTTTATTTCTTGAGACTTACATATGTGTTGTGGCGGTACGTTTACCCACTGTTCCGCGAGCGAGACCATTTGACCTGCGTCCATTAGACCGTAACCAAATTTATGACTCACTTTCCGTTTCACACCGTTAACGATCCAACCTTCTTCCTTTTCTAAAGGTTGTGACCTCGATGTCATAACAATGAGATGTTGCATATCTCTCCAAGTTAATAAAGAGTTCGCTTCTAAAGCGAGGGCACAAATTCCTGCAGCTAATGGTGCGGAGGCAGATGTACCTGTATGGTCCACAGTACATATATGATCTGGCCGTAATTGAACATCCATGTCAACCGTCGCTACACTTTTATCCCTACCAGGTGTACCCGAACTATAAGTCGATGCTAATGTAGAGGAACATTCTTCTAAATACCAAGGCTTATAACCTCCTTGCGTAGCACTAGATATTGATATCGTAAATATGCTATTTGCATAACCATCACAATTACAGGAATCAGTATGCCTTCCGCCGTTTCCCGACGCCCATATAAAAATAGAACCTTTTCCCCCTCTGCCATTTGTGACACCATTTATAAAAGCCCTGAAACAAAAAGTCGTTTTTAATGAGCTCGCCTCTAGCCATTTCTTTTATCGTATTTAGACAATACCTTCTAGCTAAGGGGCCTGGTCCGTCGACAGTTTTCCCGTCGTCCTCGGGTCCCCAGGAAGCGCTATAGATGTCTATATGATGGGGGTTGAATCCGAGTGCTTTAGCTTCCACCGCGTCATTAACTAGGCCGTCTAACATTCTTACGCCCCCTATGCTAGCATTGTACGCAATGCCTACGCCGCAATATCGGTTGTAGGCGACCGCAGCGACTTCGCCGGCACAACGCGTGCCATGTTTATTATCGCCATTGTCCTGTGGCGTGGGATCTGTGTCGTTTCCATTTATGTCGGTCGATGCTGCCGGATCCTAGACATAAAAGTACAATATATTACAAGCTATATAGAATAACTAACTATTGTAGTACGGTACTAAATATAATTCAAAATCTTATCAGAAAGTAAAAGTTTATTACAACTGTATACTCCTTAGTAAATATTCGTGTATAGTAAATTACAAAACCACAATCTAGAGCACAGTTAAGTGGTAGTTGAACTTTGAACATAAATTAAGGTTACTTAATGCTACATAAATAATTCCAATTGTTAGCAGTAAATAGAACCATGGCCTTATATTGCGACGAAATCGATAGTGAAACCACAAATGTATCCTGAAATCCCTAGAAAGCAATGAAACTTAAGTAAGTAGGGGGGAAGTACCCCTCCCTATGAACATTATATAAATGAAGAAGCTAGTACTGTTCCAACGAACTAACTATCCCATAAAATTGGCTTCTATTTCTGAAGCGAGAGCAAATTTGTAAGGAAAATTACACTATTAAACTTTTCATGCTGGAATAAGCTAAAGAGTCATTTTTGTAACTTTTCAGCTTTGATAGAACAAATTTTTAAGTTAAAGCCGTTTATGCTTAAATAAGTGCATGTGTGCTTGCATTTTAAAACAGATATGTACATTAAATTGTTTGAACATTTTAAGTCAAAGTTTAATTTGAGCTATAACATAATGTATAAGCTTATAAATATTTTAAGTTCACATTACATTTTGTTTACTTGAAATTTCAAAACACTTTAAAAGATATTAATAATATATTAAATTAAAACTATTTACTTTACATAAACATTTTGTTGATAAAATACCTGAAGCCAATCAATAACAATAATAATTTCATTTTTTTAGCTCTAACTATCAATTAGTGAAAACTTAGTCAAAAAAAAAATTATATAAAGTAGTATATAAAGTATTAATCATATATATATATATATATATATATATATATATATAGATAGTGACTAATATATAGTTATTTTTCCACCTACTATATATAGTTTTTTTTTAATTTAGAGCAGGATAAAAGATTGTTAATTATTTGTAAGTTTTAATTTTCGATTATGTGACAGACCCGACTTGGGTAACGTAGGTTGAGAAAGCTAGTCTTCTCGTTAGGTCTTTTTTTATTTCAAACCCAGATATATGGGGATAAGATATATGTGAGGTGATATTACCTTATGTTATTTATGATTTGGTGACAATTTCGACATGTTTTTTTCTTATAATCAATAGCCGGACTAATAAAAATAATATTAGTCATACAGTTAATAGTAATAGAAAGTTACTGTATCAATAGGGTCAGCCGTTTTATAACTATATAGCAAAATAAGATAAATTGCCACTCGTACAAAAATATATATTTTTCTACATTTGAAGTATTCAATAAAATATATAATTACATAATTTTGTAGCAGATCCGGGTGGTTAGGCTGGATACCATCATCTAGTATTGTTATTACAACACCCTTCCCCGTAAAGCCTTTCCGCCATGCGGTCCCAACGTTCATGTCTAAGCCATCTGCGGCGCCTCCATTCTGTAAACCAGTCTCATTAGCAAGAAAATTAATTAGTATGACAATAAAGATGTTATTTCACTGCCACTGATGCTGTGGGCTGTTTGGAATCTACAAGTGTTGATAACGTACGTTTTACCTATGAAAGGAGATTGATTTCATAATTAACTTAAAGGTATATATAATAATAATTTGGGTGAACTCTTGAAGTATAATTTAACCTTACAACTAAACTGATGAAGATACCGCATCACACACAAAAATATCATCCATCGTAATATTGTCTTTTTTGAAGTAACTTAAATCTGCTGGAATTTGTTTGCATTCTAAGAAAAACTTGAAATATAAACTTCTTAAATAAAATATATAATATTTTAAACATTTTATTAAAATTAGAAGTTTCATGTTGAATATAATACACTACATATTATAAAAGTAAGAACATACTTAAAACAAATCGGATTATTGGATATTATAAATGCGTAAATTTGTATACATTATATATATGTATGTATGTATATTTTTTAACCATTTACGATAAAAAAGGCTGGAACAATTTGGATGAAATTTTAAACACAGATATAGCCTGGAGTAATACATATATGTATAAGCTGTTGGGCACACGCGATAGTCGCTAATAGGTATACCTACGAGTACATAATATGTCAAATTCGTACAACAAATCCTTTTTGGGGATTGAAAAATAAATCATATTGAAAAATAAGATACAAAGTAAAAGCATATATACTCAGAATGCCCTTGTACTGAAGTTCGTCTGAAGCCAGTCACTGTTGGATGTTCAAACACCTATACTATTGTGCTGCCCTCTGTTTACCCCCACCCTAGTCTTACTGCAGTAAACAAATTATTATGGAAGAATGCTACAGCACGAGTGTCAATATAGCATTTTAGTCGAACCAGTTTAAAACTGTAAAATGTATAAGCTTAGGTCGTGGATTCGATGCTCATTGAGGAAAATTTTATGTAGCCACAATTTTTGCTTATATACTTCATATTTTCATTCCAGTATATTTCAATAAAAATATTTTTTTCGGATTTTTTTTTATTTTGATTATTAATTGTTCAAACATGGTCTGGAGAAATAAAGGTTTTAGACGTACCAAAAGTCGTAGTTGTCTAATCATAGTCATTATTTATATTTATACCCAGTTGCTAAAATGTAATTTGCATAATTTACTCGTATTTACTGCCTCAAAATAATTTTATCCCATATAAACAAGCTCACGTACTCACTTTATAAAGAAGAAAATAAGACGTATAAAGAACTTGTATATATTAATCTTCTATACAAATTAATTCTTTATTCTTCTTAACTGTAAAGTTATTTCTCAGAAGTAGAGATATTTTACGATATTACAACTACTGCGTTCAGTTTAAAGAATCCGTTCTATTTCAAGATGCCACCCGCTTTAATTTCTTTGTCTGCTTAGGGTCGTTCGCCTTAAAATCATGTACAGTCAAGCACTGATTGTATCGTTTTATTGCCCTACTCTAAGAAATGAGATACGGTATTTTTTATTTAACTATGCTATACTGTGTAAGTATTTTATTGGTTTCTTGTTTTATTAGTCTTTTGGCTTCGAATGTACTTTTAAGAAAGTAAGTTTCTATAAACGATTGGTATTTAACCGACTTCCAAACAGGAGGAGGTTCTACGTTCGTCTGTATGTATTTTTTGAAATGTATTCGAAAATATCTGATTAGGTAACTATTTTAAAGGAATACCCGTTTAGTTATTTTTTACTTTTTGGTGCCTGAAAGTTGGTTTTTTTTTAGTTTTGTCTGTCTGTTACTGCATCACGAAAAAAAACACTGATTTTAATGATGACTTTACTGAACCACAGATTTTAATAAAATTTGGTATAATGATAGCTGGTTATCCGGGTCAATATATAGGATATTTTTTACTGCTGGAAAATATCTCATCTCTGAGCTAAACGTTGAAACGTAACTATGGACAAACCCGAGCGGATCGAGGAGGGTGAGTCGCTAGTTATATATGAATAGATAAAGAGAATACTTTTTTCTCTTCTGCTTGTCAACTGATTTTCTATTTATTATTTTAGTTTAGTATTGAGGAGATTTAGTGTTATCAATAAAAAAGATGATTAAAGTCGAATTTCAACCATTGAGCGAACACTAGTTCTTTTAATCTTGGCTTTCTGATAAAGTCCTTTAAGAACTTTACTTTTTATAATCAACTAGCAGAACCCACGGCTTCGCTCGTGCTAAAACTACAAAAAAAAAACTCTTAAAATTTTAGGTTTTATACAAACTTTCATCCGCTATGTTACACTCATATGGGATGTATTTCGAAAAATGCTAAAACATATAATTAATTGTATTGAAGAGCATTAATGCCAAATTTCAAGTAATTCTGATCATAAATATTCTTTTGGATTGTAAGTATTATAACGTGTTTTCCTGTGGGAGTGAGATAATCTCCCGCGGTAAAAAGTAGCCTATGTCACTCTCCAGCCCCCCAACTATCTCCACACAAAAAATCACACCAATCCGCCAAGCCATTTCGACGTAATAGAAAGACAAACAAACAAACACTCTTCACATTTATAATATTAGTATGGATATATTTGCAGACGCTTTATTGCACTACGTCTATATACATAAATATGTGCATACATATTTAAGTGTGAGTGAGTAATTTAATCCACGATCCATTACTTAGTTTAGGAGTTCTCGCACACTGTTGTCTTTGTATCGACCTCTAATTTTGTCAGGTTTATAATCAGTATAGAATGCTTGCAACGTCCTATTCAGTCGATAAAATTGATAAGAGTATACTTTTACGCGTATTATGGACTGTTATATTGTTACTTTAAATATTAATGTAAATTTTATTTATAATTTCTAAATTTAATTTATTGATCGTACATTAGGTTTAAATTCACACAATACTTGCTTATATTTACGCGGTTATAAAAATATTTAAAATTAAAATGAACAAATATTTTAAGGTATTTTTTTTAATTAATTTTGTAATTTTGTGAGTAGGCACTGTCTATACCAACTATATGTATAATGACTTTAAGACGTCTAAAACCTTAGTCTTGCTCGTGAAAATGATTTCTGACTTTTTTTTGAGAGTTTAGAAACTCTGCGTATGCCTATATTTATAATTGAACTAGAACCAGTCGTGTCGATTAATTTATCTATTATAAAATGTACTTACAATTAGCATATCTAATAATATTAATTACTAAAAATGCGAAACTAACTCTGTCTGTCTGTTACCTATACACGCTTAACTTGCTGTACCGATTTAGGTAAAATTGACCACTTTAGAACATGAAATGTTTTTATCCCGGAAATCATTTTTTAAAGGAGTTACAGTTGAGAGGAAGATTATATGTATGAATCATTTCCTAAGTAAATGATATAATATTTTATTTTATTTTTTAAAGTACCTACATACCTACTTTTCTATACCTATGTATAATACATATATAGTCTATCTATACTATACTACCTAACCTAACCTAACCGTTAAAACGTATCTAGGGACGAACCCAAGCGAAGCGATGTTGAGTCGCTAGTAAATAAACAAAGTGGGCTAAATAAACAATTGTCCGATAAAGTCTGCAGTGTGTGGAGGCTCTAAAGATTTATATTATTAATAGATATCTCCACTCTACAGCTTCTGTTAATACTGGCTACTGTTTGTGGCGGATGTATCCGCCTTTATTTGTATGAAGCCTACATTACGTACGCATGACCTGCTTTCAATACGCGGTCATTAAGTATTAACTCTTAAGTTTAGACAGTTATATGTACAATAAATAAATATTATTTAAATTGAATACCACATAGATATAGAATTACTTCAAAAGCAATTAATTACAAGTATTCCACCCCTGAAGATGGAAATGATACAAAAGGCAAAAAGGTCAGTTCAGTTCAGATGGATATCTGAACCACCCTTATCACATTCCTCATCAAAAAATCATGAAATTCGATTCGTAATTGGCGTAGATATCACGTACGAATTGTTCATTTGGTCACCATTTGTTTACAATTAAAGCTGTATTCCTGAAAAAAACTGGCAAAAATACTCAACCAAATTATTTTTTTATTTCTTTTTAAATAAAATTTTAAATTATTATAGTTCTTTGTATGTTTATTATTATTAGTCCGTCTTTCATGGAACAATTCAGCAACAATCCTAGCTTTTTAATTAGTATATATAAAAATCTGAGGGATCTGTTCAAAGTAATTTATGTACATAATTTAAGTAAATATCCTTGTTCGAGTAAATAAAAACTATTATAACCCGAAATTATTTCATTTTTATTCGAAGTCGGTTAAAAAGTACCATTGAAATATATCTAGCTGTCCTTAAGAAATGCGTGATCTAATACACATCGAACTATAATTAATTAATTATAACATAATACGACTTTATTAGATTTAAGTGAATATTTTACATTTAAAAAGACTCTTTTCAGAATTTTTTTAATTTAAATAGAATCGATATGGCATTCTTAGCAACGAAACTAAAAAAATTGAATTGAATATTAAAAATTTTAAAATTAAAAGAGGTAAGATTGCTGTAAGGCTTTAAAAAACGTCGGAAATCTGCGAAAAAATCCGAAAAAATAGTTTTATTTAATATATATATATATATATATATATATATATATATGTATATATATATATATATATATATATATATATATATCAGATAATTTAGATTTTACTAAATTCCCAAACAGTTTTGTTATACTGGACAAAATAACGTAATACATATTTAACCCTTGAATCATTTTACTATAATATATATAGATTAAAGCACCTAATCTGTTTAATAGTAGATATAATAAAACTACAATTTCCTGATATCATGTGATAATAACAATTCAGTCAATAAAACAACATTAATTTTCCATTTTGTCCCTATTTTGTAGTATAATGGATCCGTAATGTGTCATTATATTCAACTTAGTAGATAAATCTATACATATAATAAAATTGTAACTAATCTGAATCTGTACATTAAATATTTTTTGGAAAATCTTATTGAAATAAACATTATGATCGATACAGAGGTCGAATCTATAGTTTTTAGAATTTTTGTCTGTCTGTCTGTCTCTTACCGCATCACAGAAATTTTGATGAAATTTGGTATGGTGATAGCTGGTTATCCAGGTCAACATATAGGATACTTTTTACCGCGGGAAAATGTCTCATTTCTGAGAAAGAATACAAAAACTGCAGTGTAAGAGTATACTAATATGTAAAACCTAAGAATTTGGTTTTTGGTCATCTGAAGGGCGGAGCCGCGGACAATGCTAGTGAACTATAGTTGAATTACAATTATACCTGCGTTTCCTCGGGTTCGCCTCTAGAAAAACAAAAACAAATCTATCCCATGGGAACCGTACATTTTTCCGGGATAAAAAGTAGCGTATGTGCTATTCTGATGTATAGTTTCATTAAAATCCATTCAGTCGTTTTTGTTGTTTTGTATTTTTGTTGTGTTGTTCCATCTACAAACTTTCGCATTTATAATATTAGTAGGATTCTTGTAAGTCGTTCCTCTACACCGACTTCATAGTTTTAATTTCTCTTTAACACTGCTAAATTTTAAAATATAACCGCTCAAACTAATTTGTGTAAACTGACACACTGTATACAGAATGTATAGCGTTAAAAAAAAACTTAACACACTTTTTACCTCATATAGACGTTAATTGAAACGTATTTTTATGCGCATGCTATTTAATTGTAAGATTTGAAAATAATATGTGGGTAAAGAATATGTGGGTTCGTCAATTCTAACGTCTCTTAGCCTCAACCAAAAATGACAAAATTTGACTGAGTAAATATCTATTTAATTTGACAAAAAAACCTACTGCTCAGTAACTAAAACTGAATTATCTTGAATAAGTATATTTTTACTGAAATATCGTTCAAACTATCACTAATTACTTACATATGTTATATATATACATATTTTATACATATATATACATATTATATATATATATACACATATTTTAGCGTAGCGTTTTCACTTTGTGCGTTTTATACTGTCAGTACAAAATTCATAATGAATAAGTAATTTGGGTGCATACAACAAACTTACCAAATACCACTGCTCTTTAAATAATGGATCAGGAAACGAAGGCATGGACTGTCGTAAAACGTGTCTGGGACGGTGTTCCCGCTTCACTCTCCGAAGCTCGCGTTGCTGCATCACCCATCTTACCTGTTAAATAAAGATATAATTTTATAATACAGCATCTAGATAGAGTAACTTCAAATTTTTTAATTTAGTCATTTAATTTATTAAATGATGCTAAATAACGAAATATACTCGCTAAGCTCAAATGGATCCTTAAGCGAATAAAACTACTCCACGTGTTTCTTTAGTTTAGGTATAGTTTATCGGTAAATTTCATTAAATTTTATTCAGCCGTTTTGGCGTAAAGAAGTTTAAAAAAAAACACTTACACGTACAAACTTTAAATTATAATGATTGTTATATATAGCTTTACATAAGTTATTCGGGATCATTTATTAAAAAGAGAAATTCTAGTTTTGGATAAAAGCATGACGTCCTCTTCAACATCATATACTTTGTCTTATATAACAGAAACTTTTGAATTAACGAATTTTAGTGTTAAAACTGCATATTGCTAAAACAAATGAAAAAATATTTTAATTAAAATTTTTTTTAATTAAAACTACATACATATTATGTGGTCGTCCCCACATGTGGGAGTACCTACCTATGATCCCATTAGGGCTTGACCATAAGACCACCTCTACTAAAGAGTTTACAGACAGACAAAAATTCTAAAAACTATAGATTCGGCCTCTTTATCGATAATAATGTCTATTTCAATAAGATTTTCCAAAAAATATTTAATGTACAGATTTAGCTTAATGACAACTTTCTTACATGTACAGACTATCGCATTCTATTACCAATAGTGAATCTTTTCAATATTAAAAATGTAAAAGTATTCGGCAAACCAATATTACCCTTCTAAAAGAACAGGTAACAAAATACCGGTGTGACAGCCTTTTAATTTCGTGTTTTTAACATGGGATAGCCTGTAGCAAAATTTTATTAATGGACGCGGTCACTACTGTATTAATAATGAAAGAGGAAATGAGGTCAAAATTTAAAAATGCTTATCTATGGATTCTCATAACTTACATATATCGATATCTATCTATGGTTTTGTTTACTAGCGATAAAAATTTGACAGTTTTTATAAAGCTTATGTCAAATTTCTATCTCTAAAAAAAAACTCCGACGAATTGAGTACCTCCACCTTTTTGAAAGTCGGTTAAGAACAACTTTAGGTAGATAGATCATTGAAAACCATCGTTAATCTGGTTTCCGTTAATTGAGTTTGAGTTACGTAGTTGTAAACTAAATGTGCCAATTCAAAGACAGACAGACAGTCGACAGACTATTTTTAATATTTTTATAGCAATATTATTTCAAATATTTTAAAGTTTCCAATTCGCATAGAAATTGGTATAATTCATAGATCTTGATTACATTGAGATGTCACAGCATGTATTAAAAATATTATTCACAAACAAAAAAATAAAAGCAAAAATTTTTTGTCATACGCCTTTGAGCAAGTTTTATTTAATTTCAAGTCAAAGCGACTCATGCTATTGTATTTTATAAAACAGTGCTTCAAATGAACTCATTTGATTACGTTTTACATACATATAGTATTCTAGTTAGAATTAGTATAAAATATGTTATTCGACAAATTAAAAACTTTTGGTATTTTTAAAAGACAAAAATTCCGGACAAGTGCGAGTCGGACTCGGCCACCGAGGGTTCCGTACAAATTGTAGGAAATCTATAGTAGTATTTAATTATGATTAGTATTTAACTTTAATTTTCAACTTTTTTATTTTTTGGGTTTTTTTTCTTTATTTGTGATGTAAGACCTTGGTTTTTGCCAAATTTCGTGATTATAGGTCAACGGGAACTACCACATAGGTTTTCGACCCAAAACTTATAGGGTACTTCCGGTTGACCTAGAATTGTCAATTTTTGTTAAAAGCAAAGTCTTACAGCACAAGCAAAGGGAAAATTTCAAAAAATAAATAAAAGTTGAAAATTAAAGTTAAATAGATAATATAATATATATACTTAGTTACACCATTTACACCATTTATAACTCAAGAACGACACTGGACCGGCTTCTATGATCAATGATTTGTTGGATTTGTCTCTACCCCGAATAGCACAATAAAAAAAAATATATAGGAATTTTTTTTTATATGGTTTATGTTTGTTAGTTCTATTTATATCTATCTAAAGCGTACCTACTACCTAGGGACAAACCCAAGCGAAGCGAGGGTGAGTCGCTAATACTTAACTAAATACAAGTACTTATCTACCGACATATTATATCAATGATAAAAAAAGATGAAAGATTTTTTATTTTAAACGATTTATTTGAAGAATTAGCGACTTACACTCGCTTCGCTATGGTTCTCTAAGTGCCTCACAGTACCCAGAAAAAGTAAAAAACGTATACACATATAGACACACATAAAAACTTATGTATTTATAATAGTAGTCAATTATGAGTGAAGCTTATCATTAAACATATTTTTGTTGATATACGAAAATATTTTTTATTTATAGATATTTTTTTAATAAAAAAAATAATATTTTCCATTCCCTGTAATATATCCACATGTTTAATACTAATCAATTTATGCAACTCGCACTTGACCACAATTTTTAGTCACTTTTCATAGCTTAACACATAATCCAGCCTCTACTTTACTATATAAATTTTAAATACAAAATACGCAAACTGTTCCCATTGCTTTAGTGAAAATGGCTTTTAATTATATAGTTATAAACTAGCATTGCCCGCGGCTCCGCCCGCGTTCGGATGACCAAAAACCAAATTCTTAGGTTTAACATATTAGTATACTCTTACAGTTCAGTTTCTCTATTTTTTCTAAGAAATGAGACATTTTCCCGCAGTAAAAAGTCCTATCATATCCTATATGTTGACCCGGATAACCAGCTATCACCATAATAAATTTCATAAGAATCCCTCCAGTGGTTTTTTTGTGATGCGGTAACAGACAGACAGACAGACAGACAAAAATTCTAAAACTATATATTCGGCCTCTGTATCGATATTAATGTTAATTTCAATAAGATTTTCCAAAAAATATTTATTGTACAGATTCGGCTTAGTTACAATTTTATTATATGTATAGATAGATTACTTCGAGATAAGAAATACTCGTACATCTGTTTGTAAACGCTGCATTATGTAAAACACAACACGCAGTATGCGTGTGTTGTTTTCTTTAGCCCCGTTCATTTTATATTCATTATTATGTGATAAAATTACAAATTGTTAACATATTATGCTGTGAAATCTATAATAACATGTTAAGCGTGATAGTGGATCACGCTTTGTTTGTTTTCACGCTTTTTATTACAGGCTTCCTATTACAAATATACTTTATTTACTTTTACTTTCTTTATTTATTTATTTTTTACTTATTTACTAGAATTGGCACGATCAATCATAAAAAAATAAAACATCTCACTTTTCAGCTCTATAATATTAACATTCCAACCAAAACCATTTCTATCCTAAACAACTTCGTTCTATACCTTAGTACAGTTTTAATCCACAATATGTCAATTTTTAATCCATCTTACAAAATTTTATATCCATACATCTTGTTAACTCGCGGTTAACCGCAAGGCAATTGAAATATACAAGTTATATTCATTATTATGCACCTCTAATTTACCTAATTTCTAAGAAATTAATTAAAATTCTAAGAAATCTATTGTTAACTGACACCTCGGTGTGTCCGCGGTCGTGGAGAGATTATTAGTAGGTTTTGTTTTAAGGTTATATCATTCTATGTGGCCCTCGTGATAAATTTTAGTTAGCCGTCGGGCTTTGAATAGGATAATAAATTTATATGTAATACTAGCATTGCCCGCGGCTCCGCCCGCGTTCAGATGACCAAAAACCAAATTCTTAGGTTTTACAGATTAGTATACTCTTACAATGCAGTTTTTGCATTTTTTCTCAGAAATGAGATACTTTAACGTGGTAAAAAGTATCCCATATGTTGACCCGAATAACCAGCTATCATCATACCAAATTTAATCGAAATACCTCTAGTGGTTTTTCTGTGATGCGGTAACAGACAGACAGACAGACAAAGATTCTAAAAACTATAGATTCGGCCTCTGTATCAATAATTATGTCTATTTCAATAAGATTTTCCAAAAAATATTTTATGTACAGATTCGGATTAGTTACAATTTTATTATATGTATAGATTTAATAAAATATGAGGACAAAATGTGGGTAATCGTAAATAGATAATATGTACAAACTGGACTCGGATGATGATATAATTTGAATCTGACGACGTTTAAACAAGATCTATCTCAGAGATAGATTATAGTCTGGAATAATACATAGGCTACTTTTTATCCCGGAAAAATAGGTTTCCATGAGATACATTTATTTTTTATTAGGGACGAACCCGAGCGAAGCAAGAGTGAGTTGCTAGTATTATCATAAATAAATAACAAAAACAGATTAATAGATAAAAATTAAATTAAAACATTATAGCATTTAAATATCACATATAAAATTCATATTGCTTTATCAAAGCTAAACGTTTAAGGCTGGCGTAGAACATCTTAGACTACGATAACAAGAGCTTCACTATAAATACTTCAGATATTTGAGTTACCTGGTGGAATGTGCGGTGCTTTACATCGCTCGATTTAGTATACGCTACGAACGCTACATATAAATATTCTTAAGCAATAATATCGATAAGTAGGTTCTATTTATGCTGTAAAATTATATGTTTTTAATATAATGGGTTTATAGTTTTCACCCACGCCTCCCTTTATGGTAAGTTGGTCAATTAAAATATATAGGGATAATTAAGCCATAATATGTTAATCACACTATTAATATGAATGTAACATTTTGGTTGTGTGGAGTGGCAAAGGCTGGTGCTAGTAATAAAATAGCGTTGGGAAGTCAATAGTAATGTTATAATTATAAAAGGCAAATTCAAGATGTAAGCTATCTCCATTTATATTTACTCGCTAGCGACTCCCGTCTCTCTTCTCGGGTTCGCCCCTAGTTACGTTTTAACGGTTAGTATAGATTTATCAGAGAAGAAATAATTTCCCATAAAAAGAACCTAAATTTTGACCCGAATAACCAGCTATCATTACATCAAATTTCATCAAAATCTGTCCAGTGGTTTTCTCGTGATGCGTTCCCAGATAGACAGGCCGACAGACAGACAAGAGTTCTAAAAACTCCGTATCGATAATAATGACTATTTCAATAAGATATACCAAAAAATATTTAATGTACAGATTCGACTAAAATTAGAATTTTATTATATGTATACACAAATCGGTTAAGACATTACAGCGTGCAAAACATACACACTCACACACAAACTTTCGATATACATAATATTAGTGTGATCAAGTACGAGCTACTCCTTCATCTAATTGTAGAACATCAACACTTAACAAAACCTTAGCTTGAAATTAAAGCATTTAACATGGAACTCAATTAGCATCTTTTGATTTACTTAATTTATTTAAATGAAACTTAGCCATATTTTTAATTAAATGTTACTGTATTAAACTAATATGTAATCTAAGATCACGATCTATGTGGTGGACCCCTCACTCATTTACCAGACGAAATATAGTTTTAAACTATAAAACATAGTAACAAACACGATTCAGGAGGATTGTTACCAAAAATTAGCTCCAGGCTATTTTTAATTAAAAAGCCTTTAGTCTGGAGATATTTTGGTATGACATCCCTATATCATTAAATTTGTAATAAAATTATTTACATTTGATACTTGGTTGGTTCAGCAAAACGATTCAAGCATTTATCTACTTCATTTCATATTTATACCTGGATATTAAGTAATGTATTTGAAAAAGGTCGCCAACAGTATTTTATAAAGTCTTTTAGTTTCGATTGATACTAAGTTATCACAAGAAAAGAATTCTTGTACTTTTAATTTTTATTTCATTTTTATTTTTTATTTCATTTAACTCGAGCAAATTTTTGGTTACAACTACCCTGGGTCGTGTTTGTTAATATGTTTTATTGCTTAAAAAATATATTTCGCCTGGACAAAGAGTGAGGAGTCCATCACATACTCGTAAATCGGGATCTCCTTTTTTTTTTCTTTATTTTCGCTGGGGAAACCCATCATGGGGACCCTGCCGCCGTCATGGGCAGGGTACTGTGAGACTCCTACTCACTAAAACCCACAGCGGAACCCTTCGCCGCAGTGCAATGGGGCGTGCAGGATCGCTTTCGCACTCACTGCAACACCCCTGCGGAAAATCGGGATCTCCTACTGTAAGTTTTAATTAACTATTTATATTATAATCTATCATAGCTCGTAAATTTTGAATGATGCATGTTTAAACAGATATAAACAAAGAAACTAAGAACATAAATAAAATACACGAAACCCAATAAGTTTAGAGATCCGACTATTGATAATAAATGAATTTACAAAGCGTTTGTTCTTCTATTAAAATGTGCGACGAAATTATCTTTTGTTCGCTAAATTCAGAAGATCTTGTCTAAAATAATATTAGAGATTGATCAGCATTTCCTTTCCAGAAGCGATCGCCCAATACTGAATACATTTGTTGGTGTTTATTTTCCTTTGCGATTCAATTCATATTGGAGCGGCGGTAAATGGTTTATACTAGATTTATAAAGTATTTTATATGATTGTGTTGTATTTTTATAAAATGGCTGAATAAATTTAACTTATTTCAATATAGAAATTTAAAATTTAAGACATCAGAATGTCTTTAAAGTCAATTATTATCGGCTAGTATGGAAGGATTCTTTGATTTGTTTTGAACATATGGGTAACAACTAATTCATTTTGACTCAATATTGCAAAACATACGTATAGAATACTAGCATTGCCCCCGGCTTCGCCCGCGTTTAGATGACCAAAAACCAAATTCTTAGGTTTTACATATTAGTATACTCTTATATTGCAGTTTTTGTATTTTTTCTCAGAAATTACATATTTTCCCGCGGTAAAAAGTATCCTATATGTTGACCTTGATAACCAGCTAACACCATACCAAATTTCATTGAAATACCTCCAGTGGTTTTTCCGTGATGCGGTAACAGACAGACAGATAGACAAAAAATCTAAAAACTATAGATTCGACCTCTGTATCGATAATAATGTAGGTATGTCTACTTCAATAAGATTTTCCAAAAAATATTTAATGTACAGATTCGGCTAAGAATTTTATTATATGTATAGATACAGGCTCAGGTAAGCTCTCTAAAAAAATTTATATACATTCATTCTTATAATTAAAAATAAAACAATGTTTCTTTTGAATGAATTTGATATCTCAATATTTGAGTTTTTCTTTCATATGTTCCATCCTGTATATATTATCGTCATCAGTATAGTCAATATTTTCTTCACATATTATTCAGCTTATATAGTTGCAAATTAACACTGTGTTCAAGTCGTTGATTAACGTAGTAATTGAAGGTCAGATAAGAAATTCTCACTTCCAAAACTGCACCTCATTCTGAATTTATCCTCTTTGATTGGAATACGTAGTATTTGTTTGAAATATCGTATTATTTGCTTTGCTCGGGTGTGCAATATTTCTATATATACTTTTTTTGTTTGGTCCCTTTTACGTCGAACGAAGCGACGGATTGATGTGATTTTTTGTATGGAAAAAGTTAAAAAGTTGGAATGTCATAGGCCTTTTTTGCCGGAAAATATCAAATTCCCATGGAAAAATACGACATAAACCGGTAATGTAATTAAGAAAGCGTTTATAATAATAAATAAATATAAATATGTTCTCTGATATCTATCTAATAAATCTAATCTGGCAGTGGTAGCCCAGTGGTAATGCGCTTGTTTGGGAAACTGAGTGAAGCGGGTTCAAATCCCGGGTCTCGCACCTCTGATATTTTCATGTGCGAATCATTTCTAAGATGATTACCACTTGCATACGGTGAAGGAAAAACATCGTGAGGAAACCTGCATGTCTGAGAGAACCTAGCAAGTTTTCAAAAGACATGTGAAGTCCGCCAACCCGCACTTGGCCAGCGTGGTGGACTATGGCCTGATCCCCCTCGTATTGAAGGGAGGCCCGTGCCCAGCAGTGGGACGTTAAAAAAGGCCTGAATACTCGATAAATATGTTGGGAAATTAATACAGCACCATCTAGTTCCATGGTAAGCTACGAGGCTTGTGTTATGGATACCAGATAGTTGATACACTAATACTACGCATATATAACTTTAAATACATATAACATACAATATATTATAAATATAAACACCCATGACTAGAGTACAAACATTCGTGCTCATTACACAAATGAATGCCCCGAGCGGGATTCCAACCTGCGACCGCTGGCGCAGGAAGTAGGGTCACTACACACTGAGCTAAACGTGTTATGCTTCCTTCGAATGAGAAACTACTTATTAACATTAACATTTCCACAAATACAGATATAAATTGCTTTATAATATTATATTACTTATATTACTTTTAAGCTCGACACAGCTGTTAAAATTCAAGCGATAACGTTTAGCATAAATCTTTAATGAACAGCTTTAGCTTCTAAAGTACTTACTTTTTTTCGATTTTCAATTAATAGAAGTTTACCGTTTAAAAAGTTTATAGGGCACTTTATTTAACGCTAGAACACTGCTAATGTAGATGATGATAGAATTATGGTTTATTTAACGACACGTTTGGCTCAGTTTGTAATGACCCTACTTGCTGCGCCAGCGGTCGCGGGTTCGAGTCCCGCTGGAGGGCATTCATTTGTGTGATGAGCACGAATGTTTGTACTCCAGTCATGGATGTTTATATTTATAATGTGTATGTATTTAAAAAAAAAGTTATATATGTATAATGTATCAATAGGACGCCTCCAATCGGAGTGCGCAGGTGATAGTGATACATTATATCAACTATCTGGTATCCATAACACAAGCCTCGTAGCTTTAAAGTTATAAATATAAATATTTTATGGATTTGAATCTTTGAAGTAACAATGTCTGCCACACAGCATTTAATTTATTTAACTGTCCATTCCTGCAGAATATGCAAGGGTATAGTAAAAGAGTATTCTTGATAGAAGTTCAAATATTTTTATATTATGGAAACAGCAAGCCTCCATCGTTTTTTTTTTCAAAGTAGCAGGAAATGAAGAAACTAAAGTGTGGATAGAGGACCAATATAAATAAAAAAATATGAGAAAAATGGTGCCATTAAATATCAAGTTTGCAAGATATTTTGTAGAACGAGAACTGTGGAATCTATTGCTTTAATAAAACTAAAGCATATTATATATTACTAGATGTATTAATATGTAATTAGATCTTTATCTACAAATATTTCAGGAACGAAGTACTTAAAAAATGTAAGCAGTATGCTAATGTTGCTTACTTTTTTTCACTAAGCGTCCATCTTTATATACCAGTTTCATTGAACATCGCAATTGTAGTAAAATAAAAAAAATGGCGGGATATTGGCAATGCACAAATATTCTATTCCTTTCCATCTAGTTAAGTAAGAATAAAAAGCGAATTTCTTATTTTTTTAACGATATGTATAGTTCCAGACTTTGCAGGATTTTTAGTGTAACCGAGTTTTCCCGCAGTTACACTTATGTTGAACGTCGATAAAAATTAACCTATATCATCCCTTATTACATATTCATAACAATGTTCACAATGCTTTACAACAATCATGGTCACGGGAGAGACTTTCCGAAACGGCGGGAACCAAAAATCAAAATAAATCCACAAAGAAATCCAAAAATAGAGTAGATAAAAAATCGAATATTCGCGTATATTTAAGTAAGTATTATAGCAATTTTCATTCAACTCTGGCCGCTAGAGCATGAATATATATAATAATAAATAACTAAGTCACTGACAACTGTAACCCATCTTTAACCGACTTCCAAAAAAGAGGGGGTTCTCAATTCGTCGGAATCTTTTTTTTATGTATGTTTACCGATTACTCGAAAACGCCTGATCCGATTTGGATTTTTTTGTAGACTTCAAAAATATCTGATTAGGTATCTATTATAAATGAAAACCCCCGATTAGTTATTTTTTACATTTTAGTGCCAGGAAGTCGGTATTTTTTTGAAAAAGCTTTTAATTTAAAGTTTTTATAATATAAGTGTGATATAACATATCGATTTATATAAGTGAGTATACAATCGAAAAAGATTACTATAATATGAAATAAGAACAAGCTCAAGTTCGATTTCAACAAAATCCTTATACTCTCAGCAGGATTCCGGTTACGCGATTACAATCACTTTACCCGCTTCCTTTATTTTCCAATGAAATAAAAATATTTTCCTTTTTATGTATCCTAACTAGGTTATACAACAATAAAACACCCTATTCTCAATTTTGTTAGATTTAAGGTCCAGTTACTTATAATATTGTGGCTATAAACCATGTTTACTAATATGGAGAGTTCTTAACTTTTGTACAGATTTTATAATATAATAATAATTTGTTATTTAAAACATTAAAATTTAAATATTATGAGTATAGTATTAATAACAATATATTATGTAGAATTATAAGCAACAGGAACCTTGACTTTTATATATATATACAAATATTAGTATAATATTATAAAGAGGAAAAGTTTGTGAGTTTGTGACGTTGTAGGAGGTAATCTCTGGATCTACTGAACCGATTTGGATCAAATTTGATAAGAAGATAGTTTGAGACCCAGGAAAGGAGATAGAATACTTTTTATCCCGGAAATCATCCCGTAAGAGGGTGAAAATGGGGATTATAGTTCGTATGGGGAATCAAGCTAGGGACGAACCCGAGCGAATCAAGGGTGAGTCGCTAGTTTAAAATTAAAGAGACACAAATATATAAAATTAAATATTTTGTTTGTTTATTTGTTTTATCACGCTAATCTCTGGAATTTCCAGTCCAATTTGAAATTTGTTTTGCATCTTATAGATTATTTTAGAGGGATGGTTGTACGCTATGTAAAACGTTATCATTATTAGGGCAGATGTAGGAAGAAGGAATAAAGTATGCGAGAAACGCCTATAAATGTGGAACTTTTAGTTCGATTTGAAGAAATCTTTTTCTTTTTAAAATACTACTTGTAACTATATAGTTAAATCTTGAAACTTGAGTCGTATCGTCCTGAAACTTAAGAAGATAGAGCCTACAGATGGATAGAGGAATTTTTTACTACTGGCTATGTGAAAGTTCAAATTTTGATGAATTCTGTACGTTACAGGTGGTCAGGTTGTTTATTGGGTTTCTTAAAACTGATAGTTATTTATGAGTAAAAGTTATGTATTATTTTTGTGTGACATGACACTAAGTAACTTTGAGAATGAATAGAACAACTTAAAATTTTAGCGTGGTTCATCGTTTTTATTAATAACTAGCGACTCACCATCACTTCGCGTGGGTTCGTTTCTAGCTTGCTTCCTAATTCAAACTTTCATCCCCATTTTCAACGCCTTAAGGGATGGTTTCTGGGATAAAAAGTATCCAATGTCCTTTCCAGGGTCTGAAACTATCTTCTTACCAAATTTCATCTAAATCGGTTCAGTAAATCCAGAGATTACGCCCTACGAACTTTACCTCTTTATTATATTATATTAATGATGAGAAAAGATTGCTAATAAAATACGCCAATTAAAAATAACTAACCCACTAAAAATTTTCTTAAAATTTATATAGGAGTATAGTTTATTAGAGTGTATAATAAATGTTATTATATATGAGTATTATGTAGGTTATTAGAGTGTTCTAATGAAAATTTTGGTAAAAAATTAAATATACACTCGACTTGAGTACTTCCTAAATGAATTATTAGGCCCCATCCACACTACAGTGATCACAAAAATGTTCATGAAATGATACGACGGGAACTTGACTCTCACTGATAGTGTAAATGTACTCAATTGTTTTTTGTATAAAATTACTTTACTAAACCGATGTCGGGCCGAGAACGAACCGCGATGGACGGTATAGTGTAAATCAGGCCTTATAGTAACGAATTATAGAGAAAATTGTCAAAGTTTATGTCATGTCAAATAAGGTTGTTATTTTTGATAGCTCTAATATAATGCTACATAATAAAAGTATTTAATATGAATACGCACTTTATTGGGTTTTTATTTTCAAGCGGCGTAATATAAAACTGCTTTAAAAGAAAGATGTATTGACGAAGCGTCTTATAATATTCTTTCATGGTTTTTAGAGTTAGAAATATTTTCAGCTTATAAGGCTTAGTTTAATTTTAGTTACGTAGACTAATATTATGTGTATAATTTAAAAGGTAATATTATTAAAATATGTTAGGACATTAACACACAGCACCATCTAGTTCCATGGTAAGCTACGAGGCCTGTGTTATGAATACCAGATATTTGATACACTACATATATATAATTTTAAATACGTACATATTATAAATATAAACACCCATGACTGAAGTACAAACATTCGTACTCATCACACAAATGAATGCCTCCAGCGGGACTCGAACCCGCGACCGCTGGCACAGCAAGCAGGGTTACTACAAACTGAGCCAAACGAGCTGTCAGATTATTGTTACGTTAAAGTATTTTCGACTTACCTGAGGATCATTTTTCAGTCGATTTTCATAATCCTTGCTTGCGTTTACAGATCTCTTACTTAAATGTGGATGTGAAAATAAATAAAAATGCTTCAGGTCCCCAATCTGTAACAAAAGTATTTAATTTTGAATTAAAATTATATTAACTTCGTAACATACTAGCGGCTCACTCTAGCTTCACTCGAGTTCGCCTCTAGAAAAACAAAACCAAATTTATCCCACAGGAATTATTAATTAAAAAGAAATTTAGAGAATTTAAATTCCGACGCAAAGCAAATCTAATATATTTCGATACGTAAAATACATTTTATCTATTAGATATTTATATCTTAAAATATTGTCGGCTGGCACCGACTTCGAAAATATCTGATTAGGTCTATTCTAAATGAAAACCCCCGCTTAGTTATTTTTTACATTTTAGTGCCTGGAAGTCGGTTTTTTATAAGTTTTTATTTTTCCATTTTTAGGGCAGACGTAATAAGTAAGTAATTTTTAAGGAGAATTTTTTTTTAATAATATATTCAATTAAGCAATTTATTTAAAAAATAATTTATTGTTGATTTTTTTTTAAAACCGCTCGACCGAAACTTGAAATTTATATGGGACCACCTGGGAAGTACACCCTAACCCTTTGGAAAAAAAAACCAAATTGGTTCAGGCGTCTTCGAGTAATCGGTGAACATACATAAAAAAACCGACGAATTGAGAACCTGCTTCTTTTTGGAAGTTGGTTAAAAATTATTAGTGGGCATACTGTTTGACTAGCGATATTGTTAAGCCAAAGTTCACAAATAAAAAACACAAATTTAGTGTAGGTTTAACATGACTTAGATAAAAAACTTATGTTTTAAAATAAATATTAAAGAAAATATTATATTAATAGGTACTGTAATAAAGTATACCATTATGTACCTCATTTAGCCATTTTATTTGATTTTTTAATAAAATTTGCCATATAAGTATCACACAAAGCCGCCATATCTAAATACTTACGTATATCACTAAAAACAAACTACTACAAACTCATTAGCCCAACCTATAATGACTGTGTCGACCTAAATTAAGTTAGACCTCAAAATAAAACCTAAAAATGGAACCCTAGCATACCTTTTTACGTATATACAAATATCCGTAACCTATATAAGTACTCGTATCTAATTACCAAAAAAAAAGCTCTATATAAAAATATCTTTGAACCAGGTAGGCTTATAAAAAATGGTGCTACTATATTTTGTGTAATTACCGCGTAAAAGCTTACTTAATATCGTAGCCATTTATCTTGTTTTAGACGTTTTAATTCAAACTGTATGTAGTAAACAGGCTCTGCTTGGCACGGATGGCAAGGTTCAAAACATTTTTGGCTCGAATATACATTCAACATGAACTAACGTTGCAAGTTTGGCGAAATTGTCTAAATTGCGAATTGCAATCAAGGGGCAAAGCGATTTGTCAAAATATTCGAAAAAAAAAGCTCTTTAAATTCCGTTGAGTGCAAAATTTTTTATTTGGCTTCAATCTGCTAGAAGATTATTCGAGATTCTTTTAAATTCTGTTTATATGGGTACTCTATAGTACCTAAAGCATTTAAAATGTTATATAAACATAAATAAAGGTAAATTACTTGGCCATATATTACATAACTACATTTACAAGCAATAGATATATTCTACTGTAAAAGTACCTAACTTTGTATCAAAATAAAAAGAAAGCCATCGCCCAACACTCTGAATTGTAATTGTTGGCTAAATGTATGTATGTATGTATGTATTTAGCCCTTTTTGGCATCCCGCTGGTGGGCACGGGCCTTCCTTTCATATGAGCGAGGATCAGGCCATAGTCCACCATGCTGACCAAGTGCGGGTTGGCAGACTGACAGACATGTCTTTCGAAAACTTGCTAGGTTCTCTCAAATATGCTGATTTCCTCACAATGTTTTCCTTCACCGTAAGAAATCATGAAAATATCAGAGGTGTGAGGTCCGGGATTTCAACCCGCTTCCCTCGGTTTGGCGTGGCGAGCACGTTACCACTAGGCTACCACTGCCTATGCTTGTTAAATTGCCTCTATAAGGATCGTAATAAATACCTAATGTTCCTGAGCTAAGCAAGTTCAAACAAACTATTCATCTTTATAATTTAACCATACATTTATTGGTTAAAAAGAATAAAAGTTACTTTACCTATAAGTTAGCTTTACCAAAATCAACTTTTTACAATTTGTAATAATAAAAAATAAAATACACCACAATATGTCAAATTTATTGATTTATAAGTTAGAAAACACATAAAACATCAAATAGAACAGAGTTTCAGTCGCAATCGATGTAAGATGAGGAAAGATGGAAAAGGGCGGAATCCGTCCAACAAGGGAGAGTATTAAATATTTACATTTGGGCTAAAGTGGACGCTTCGGGTTGTTACGAGAGATTATACTTTTTGTTCATTTGTAAAACAAATGTTTTAACTTGGAGAAATAAGAACAAAAAAGATTGAATTATAAAATTTTTATCCACTATTTGCATAGTATTAGAACAGGGTTGGTGATAACCCATTTCTTTAACTAATATTTCAACGTTTTAACTATCTTTCTTTGTTGTATAGGTTTTATGGAATAAATTAACTAAATATTGTGTTGCCATACTTTTATCACAGATCATATAATACTATACTTGTACTTTTATCTATATTCTTCTAAAACTATTTTTTTCACTATAATAACTACTTATAATAATTTTTGAGACGTCTAAAGCGATTCGAAAGGTGAGGAACTAAAAATCTAAAAAATCTGCAGAAAAAAACCAATTCGATTGTTATTCATAATGGAGATTTTTATTCATATGGGAAAATGAAATTATTATATAAGACATTCTATAACGGTCTTTGTCTTAACCAGATTTGCAAAAAGCACTCATTTTGTGATGATATCTAAAATATTTGAACCACATGTCATAGTCTATTTGTGTTATGTATAACTCATCTGGGTTTTACTTTAGTGTTTGTACTATCTACAAATAATTATTCACGTCTGTATAAAATAACTTTTTAATACAGAAAAATTATTACAAAAATTAAATACCTACCTAGTATATAGAAAACTTAATCTTTTAACTTATAAAACAATTTTTAGAACCAAACACAATTTTTCAACAAGCTACCTCCTATTATGGTCCAAAATATGCAGGTTTTTAATTCTAGAACAGATGGATGGACAGACAAACAACATAGCTTAATAATTTAATCCTAACCTGACCCTCTAACAACCCAACAACCCAACCCTCTAAACGAGTATCATGTCTAAACAGTCCTTTATTTACTTGACATTTTACACAGCTGACATTCCTGAAACCGACAAACCAAAAAATTTATAAAATTAAACGCTTTGTTGAAAGTATCATAGAAAAATTATAATTTTTATATGATTTTATTAGCATTATTATAAGCAATTAATAAAATTGGTGAATAAAAAGTATATCATTTGAAATCTACTCAATTCAATTAGAAAGTAATTACTGATAACATTTATTACAAAACGTATAAGTGTTATGCCCTTAACGTGTTACAGAGGTCAGATGGCAATCAGTTCGTGTTAACCTGACAATTACGTTTTACGTAATCTAAATTACAAGTAATAAAACAGTACGAGGTTTGGAGGCGCTCCAATAAAATTCAATAAACAATGTAATTTATTATGTTATTTGATTTGATTTTTGCATTTATTTGACGTTACGTTTGGCTCAGTTTGTAGTGACCCTACTTGCTGTGCCAGCGTCCGTGGGTTTGAGTCCCGCTGGGGGCATTCATTTGTGTGATGAGCACGAATGTTTGTACTCTAGTCGTGGGTTATATTTATTGGTACATGGGTCATATTTATAATATGTAAGTATTTAATATGTGTAGTGTATCAACTATCTGGTATCCTTAACACAAGCCTCGTAACGCACATTATTTACTTATTTTTATTTATATTATTCCATCCTGCGAGTGAATGTATATAGATAGAGATTGAAATAACTTTTCCAGTTAGTTAGTAAGTCAGCAAAAATCTTTTTAGTTCTTTTCTTATTACCCGACTGCGGTGAAGCCCAATCGAGGACTATGTGTTTGACCTATATGTATGTATGTCCGAGCCTATGTACCCTCGTAATTACTAAACGGCTTAACCGATTTTAATGATTCATACGTCGCTAGATTCGAATTTATATGGCGCTAATCTAAAAGTTTAGCGAATCTAGTAATTATGACATTTTTGTCACACTGCCATTCATTATAAATGCAAAAGTTTGTATGTGTATATATTTGTTACTCCTCTATGCTGAATTAGACAGATTCTGCCAGAAATTTGTACACAGAATAAAGAATATGAAGTGGAGTAACACAGACTGTGTAATGTATAATACAAATTTCCAAAACGTTTCGCTACTTATGTGTATATACATAAGTTTGGTATGTTCCCTATGAACTCTAAAACGGCTGGAGAGATGTTGATGAAATTTTCAGGCAATCTTCAGCTTAACCTAGCGGGTGATTCTGTGAAGTTTGGTAGTGATCAGAAGTTTGAACGCGGGTTCTGCTAGTAATGTTATAAATACAAAAGGCATCCAGGGACGTATCCGAGCGAAGCAAGGGTAAGTTGCTAGTTTACTTTTAGATTTTAAGAAAGTTTTATAATTATAAGAAAGAAAGTTATGACTAATAGTCTTAGATGTTACAAAAATAACTTATTATCAATTTTCTTTGTTCGATTTTTTCCTATTTTTATCAAATATCATTTCCATTATACTTATAAATTTTATTCTCTTTGGTCAAACACTGCGGCCCTTTATTCTAGTACCTGCTTGTCACCAGTTTTGATATACTTTTATTGAATAGCTGTAACAAATTGTCTGTTATATGCAAAAAAATACTTGCGTTATACAAGAACCGAATCCTGTACCCATTGTAGCAATATAGGAAATCGTTAAGTATTTCGATTTCTAATGTAAAATAAACGATCGACGATGACGGACGTTATTGTATGCCCTAATTTCCATACTATTTCAGTGGCAAAAACGAAAATTATAGTAATTTAAATAAAGACCTACGATTGTTAGAAATAAACAAAATGTTCGTCCTAAGCACCCATTGTTATACCATGACCAAGTTTCTCGGAAAATTTAGCATAATTGTATAAGTACAGAATAAAAAGTTGAATAGAAGTCACACGTCCCAAAGTAATTAATTAAACGCGATAATTAAGTTTTTCATTCGTTCATAATTACGAAAAATTTACAAATATTATAAAGATGCAGACTTCGTTTGTTTGAATGCGCTAAGCTTAGGAACTACTAATCCGATTTTAAAAATTCTTTATGCATGCTATCTAAGCCTGTTTATTCAGGAAAG
The DNA here is from genome assembly GCA_921882275.1 of Brenthis ino. Classification (NCBI taxonomy): domain Eukaryota; kingdom Metazoa; phylum Arthropoda; class Insecta; order Lepidoptera; family Nymphalidae; genus Brenthis; species Brenthis ino. Next base: position 21,086,117 of record OV170232.1, on the reverse strand, counting down.
CTCTCATATACTACGAGTATATAGTCTATCTATCTATCCATACTTACCGTTAAAACGTACCTAGAGTAAACGTTAATCAATTTTAATTATAGTTTTGTAAGCAAAACATGTTATCTTTATAAGAAACAATTATTTGTTTCAGTTTAAATTTAATATTTCCATGAGACAAATTATATTTTCGATAAATTTTTAATATGAAAAATTAATATGAAATTTTGAATAATTTGAAAAATAACACTGAAATCCTATACTATTTCCGTATAAACTTTTGTTCAAAGGTATAAAAGCATTTTCATGACTGACTAAAATTACAGGCATAGAAATTGTAAGTAAGTTAGCCTTGTTTTATTAAATTGAAGCCAATAGTGCTTTCGTCTGTTTTAACTACCTTAGATTTTACAACACGATAAATAATTTAACATTTTTCCTATAACTTATTAACTTATAACTGTACAAAAAAGGAATTAGCAAAAATGAAATTATCGAAACAGAAGTATTCTAATTTGTTAATTTATGCAATACAAACATACAATTAGTTCTACTATTCTTATATCAACTTAAGGAAAAATTAATACTAATATTATAAATGTGAAAGTGAAATCGCTGAACAGATTTCGATGAAATTTTGCAAGGACATAGATTCCATCCTGGGACAGAGGCTACAATTGATTCTCGCCTCGCTTCTTACAAGAGCGAAGCCGCGGGCAAAAACTAGTACAATATATTTTATGTTGAATCGATCGTTTGTTTGTTTGTTTAAACGAACTAACATCTGGTTTGAAAAATTATTATTCACTTTTATAGCTTGTTTATTGAGAAATGTAAACCGTAAAAGTAGTAAATGATTTAACCGTTTGAACCAATTTTACATGAGTAAGCCACTCAAGCTTAGCCGCGGGTCAAATTCATCTACATAATATGTATAAATAGGCAAAGACAAAACACAACACCTTTCTTTCTATGTTTGTCAACCGATTTAATTTTTTTGTTTATATATTAGATAATATACATATGATGCATATTTGAACAATTACTATGAAACGCATACAATATACAATATTTATATATATATATATATATATATATATATATATATATATATAAATATTGTATATTGTATGCGTTTCATATATATATATATATATATATTTATATATTTTCACATATATATATATACAATTTAGGTATATTAGTTATGGCTTCAATATTTCTTTTGTGAGAGAGCAGAGGCTATCAAGTTTTTACATTACATTTACTGGAGTTCGGTAACCAATGTCTAAGCTAAATTTTTCATATGGCACATCTGTAGGTTCTGAATAAAAGAAAAAGATAGTCAGAATGCATAAATCACTTGGAAGAAGGCAAGCTCACTGTATTAAAGTGTGTTAAAAAACACGCACAGTGTTTCTCTTTGTTATCTGAAATTCATATTTTTTTATTAAGCGAAAAATACAATAACTCTAAATCTATACTTAGATATTATATAAACAAAACAAATGTTAGTTAATAATTAAAGTATAAGTAATGATCGCGATGAAATGTGTCAAGAATGCTAGCTTCATTCGCCCTCTGAATTGATATACCGATGCTATAAACTAAAAACGAACTATTTCAATAAGATTTTTCAAAAAATATTTTATGTACAGATTCGGCTTGGTTAGGTACAATTTTATTATATGTATAGATGTAGGCAGCAGAATAAAATTTACTTAAATATACACAAGTAATGAGAGCCCAGAGCCAAAGTAGAAGGATATCGACTCCAGTATTATATTAGACATCAAAAAAGGTCCTTACTTTATATATACACCTATAGAATATAATGTTACACGCATAAAATACTTATACCCTACACCAAAGTCTCATTGATAGGCAAAAGGCTTACCTACTTAACACAGATCACGTACCTTTTCGCTTTTTTGATAAAGATTAGTAAGCGGATACGTTTTATCAGCCAACCTTATTACAGCTCGTAGAAGTACAAAGCTATGAATCCTATTAGAAAGTTCTACATTTTGTAAGTTTTTTATTTGTGGTTCGAGTTTATTAGTTTTTGTTTAGAAAATTATTACCTTCTGATAATATAACTGTTCTTGTTCTTCGTGTTATAGAAATGACTAAACATTACATCGATCAGGTGCGTCATTACCTTACGGGATAGACATGTGTTATAGTGGAATTTTTTGTTAGCTTTTTTTAGACCTACAATTTTCTATTACATTGTTAGAATATATCGCTTAAGGTTCAACCAGCGTAAGCGATATAAATTTCTAAGGAGGATTCGACAGAACCAGTTACTGTGTTTTCCTGTGAGTATGAGAAATACTTCATGTAGTAAAAAGTATCCTAAATATTGACCCGAGTGATAAGTTATCACTACGTTTATAAACATACAAGCGATTCACCCTCGCTTCGCTCGGGTTCGTCCGTTTGACAAGCTAGATTCCCCATATAAACTTTCATCCCCATTTTCATCCTCTAAGGGATGGTTTCCGGGATAGAAAGTCCCATCCCATGACCTTCCCAGGGTCTCAAACTATGTTCTTACCAAATTTCATCTAAATCGGTTCAGTAGATCCAGAGATTACCCCCTACAACCTCACAAACTCACAATCTCACAAACTTTACCTCTTTACAATATTAGTATAGATTACATGTACAGAGTTTGCTTTGTAACTATTTTATTATATGGATATGTAATAATTCTGCACACTTATCGAACTTTACTTGGTTTCCCAACGTCCCAGACGTATCTATAGATAAATAGGCAAAAACAAAACAATTCAGTACCTTTTTGTCCGATGTTTATCAACCGATTTTTTATTGTTTAGTAGCTATGATGAGATTTACTACTTATTATCTATAAAAAAATAATATGGTCGAATTTCCTGCGCAACTGCGCAAACACTAAAGGAACGAATTCGCAACCTTTACGTAGATAATGCGACTAATGAAAAAGTGACATCTAATTTCGTTGTACGCATAACACAAATAACAAGATGTTTCTCTCTTCCCTTACGCTTTGTTTCAACCAAAACTCTTAAATATCTTACACTCCAAACATGATAATTGACATTAACATTCTTGTAAGACACTGACAGTAATGGAAACCTGTCACCAATATAATTATATATATGTATGTATGACTACTGCGTCCGCCAACCCACACTTGGCCAGCGTGGTGGAACATGGCCTGATCCCTCTCGTATGAAAGGAGACCCGTGCCCAGCAGTGGGATGTTAAAAAGGGCTGAATACATGTCTACTGCAGTCCCGCTGTCAGTAGAGAAATCACTAAGTTTATATCATATTTAACACAATTTCCCACATATATGGTTTGACTGAAAGAGATCTCTTATAGATACAGTAAGTCCACCTCTACCACATCACATTATTGTATTACTTGTTTAGACAATATAGAATATAAGTTATCCATATTAATATTATAAATATGAAAGTGTGTTTGTTTGTTTGTCCTTCTTTCACGTCGAAACGGAGTGACAGATTGGCGTGATTTTTTGTGTGGAGATAGTTGGAGGGCTGGAGAGTGACATAGGCTACTTTTACCATGGGAGATTATCTAATTCCCACGGGAAAACACGTCATAATGCAATCCAAAAAATATTAATGATCAGAATTACTTGAAACTTGTTATTAACACCTCCAGGTAAATTTCTAAGAAATTAATTAAAATTCTAAGAAATTTGTTATTAACTGACACGCCAGCGTGTCCGCGGTTGTGGAGGGATTAATGCTGTTCAATAAAATTAAATAAATTCGTGTGCATTTTCCGAAATTCATACTATAAGGTGGTAAAATATGGAATGAAAGTTTGTATGAAACTACATTTTTAGAAATTGTTTTGTAGGTTTAGCGCGAGCAAAGCCGCGGGTTCTGCTAGTTATATATACTTTTGTAAGAAAAATGATACTAAGAACTATGTTGATATAATATTTAAGCGACTCTTTGGTAAGCTACATAATATGTATATATGTATCAAGGCAAGTGCCATATGCAATGCTTCTCACGTAAAAAGTGCGAAGAAGATCGATTACTATGTAGGAACTACCTATGTTACACATATTATGTTTTAAAGCTATATTATACTACTACACTATACTTAACATAACGCAAAAAGCTTATGAAAATGACCTTTTACATTTTGTAGAATCTTGGTAAAGTGGAAATAAATAAGCGCAAATTAGAAGGATGCTGTAAAAACTTCGGAGAAAGACTTGGGAGAAGACGACATGATACAATAAATTAGATTTTTTTTCTTATTACTTAGAAATGTATAGTAACATCGTTCAAAGCTTTTTGTCTGCAGCTTTTTATACCATATTTGTATTTATGTGAGCTTTTTTATTTTACCATGATACATGGAAAATTTGAAAGATATAAAAAATATATACCTAGTTTCACTTTTGCATTATAGATACATACTTAAAGAAATCGATTCCGATTCAGAAAATATTATAAATTGTATTGTATTCTCTATACATTATAATTATAAAATTGTAACTAATCCGAATCTGTACAATAAATATTTTTGGGAAAATCTTATTTAAATTGAAATTATTATCTACACAGAGGCCGAATTTATAGTTTTTTGATTTTTTGTCTATCTGTCTGTTTGTTTGTGACCGAATCACGGAAAACCCACTGGAGGGATTTTGATGAAATTTGGTATGATGATAACTGGTTATCCGGGTCGACATATAGGATACTTTTTACCGCGGGAAAATATCTTATCTCTGAGAAATCTATACTAAACGTTAAAACGTAACTAGGGACGAACCCGAGCGAAGCGTGGGTACGTAGCTATTAATTTATATAATTTTGACTTAAAAGATACAACAAATTTAAAGACAAACTTAAAAATAATTTTTATCTTTAGAGTTGGAACATTTTCGATTAACTTAATATACTTATTAAAAAAATTATCATGAAAATGGAGTTTAGTTGAATAACTGCTTTTTTTAAGTCGTTAAAAATTAGGAAATAAAAACGGAACTTTAATCTGTACGTCATCAAACTCAAGACCATGCATGCCATCTGGCGACCGAACCCTAACTACACTTCGATGTGGAAAATTCAAATTGGAGTGAAGCAGAAAAACAATATTTTTCCCTACTTTGCATCATCCCGACATTCGCCAAAATGAGCGGTACGTATAAATTGTAGAATTTAAAAGGATTTCGGTATTTTAATCAAGTTTCCGTTTGTTGGAATTTTTTACTTAATAAAATTTACTAATATATCTCATGTTAAATATTAAGTGGCTATTAAAATTAGTATTAAAACTGCAGTTATTCAATATAATTTTATGTCTCCGCAGCATGTTTTTCATACGATATATTATATGTCTTTGAAAGTATAAGGTAGAAATTTCTGAAAAGAATGTAATAATACTTTTAATGAAATGAAATACTTTCCACGAAATTTTTAAAGAAGACACAATTACGTTGAGTAGTTTCAAAATTAATTTGGTTTCTCATAGTAACATACGTTTCTAATATGTAGTAACATATGATATTTTCTATTACCATTTTAGCATATCGTAAAATCTAAAGTAATTTTTATTACTCTTTTATACAATTTGCTTTGAAACTTCAAATATTATTACAGTTCAAATTAAATATGATCAAGTCTTGAGATCTAGTCTTGTAATATAAAATTTAAAATGAAAAAAGTTCCAAAACAATATTCAAATATTAAAAAATATATTAAAAATATAAAACGTTTACAAAAAATAAATTTTCATCATAATTCCAAACTAATCTAATCACTCTTCAAAGGCGGCTTTTGAAAGCTTTTGACGTAGATATGTACATAGGTATAACATTCTAAGCTCGAAACTCGTGTACTAACAGTGCAGTACAGGTATCGTAGCGAAGTATATAAACAATCCCGGTTAATCGATAGTACTTTGATCTAGTGCCTCTAAAGGTTTGCATCGTCTTACGTAAACATACGGGTAAACAAAACCTATGCGCTCATCGCTCAAATAAAAGGTATAAACTCGAGCTCTCTTTTATTTCGCTAGAAGTTTACATTTACTTAGACATTTATTTAATACTTCTTTATCCATATCTAAAACTTGTTAGGTTTTATTGTTTTAACTGTTAAAGTTAACTGTATTTTATTTTCACTCCTGTTTATAATGCACTAGCGACTCGCCCTAACTTCGCTCGGATTCGTCCCTAGGTTGATTCCACATACAAACTTCCATCCCCATTTTCATATCCTTAAGGGATGATTTCCGGAATAAAAAATATTCTATGTCCTTCCCAGAGTCTCAAACTATCTATTTACCAAATTTCATCTAAATTGGTCTAGTAGTTTTTGAGTTTATTCGTTACAAACATACAAAAATACAAATCTTTCCTTTTTATTATAAGTATAGATTACGTTCCACTGGGAACAGATTTCCTTTCAAACTTCCAAGAGTGGCAAAGATCACAGTCCATCACGGTAGCAAAATGCGAGTTTTCTAAGTAAACACTAATATTAGAACTATATTAAAAATATTAATTAAAGAAATATCTTTCCCGGTATATTTTAAAACCTTGATAAAAAAATAAGAATTGATTTGTTTTTGTCTTGAAGCGAGAATGAGCCGCTAGTACTTTATAATAACGACTTATTTAAAAATAATACGAAATAGTTTAGGCCTCAGTAAGTAAAAAATGTATCTATTCATAAAAAAAATATTTAAAATTTCTTAGCATGCTTTTGTAAAATCCACTGTTTTATCTTGTCAGCGAAATTGCGCCTCGAAAAATAAATCATTTTAACAAAAACCGTTTCGGTAATCCACCTGCAACCGCGAGCTCTGCAATGCGCGTACTGTTGATAAATTAAAAGGCGAAAATATTAAATTTTAACCATTTTCGATGATGAAAATAACACAAAAATATTTACATCTATATTCTCGTATACTATGAATTTATTAATTGTATTGCTAAGTTTGTTCAAGTATATCTGTTATTCAAAATGACAACGCTAAAAATAATGTATGAACGTTTCTAAGTTAGCTTTACCTCCGAAGTTCAGTGCGAGTCTAGCTTTTTTTCCATTAAACGGAACACCCGAAAGATGAGGCAAATGTATAATCAATTATACATTCATATCATAATCAACCAGAAATTGATTTAAATGAAAAATTAAACCATTCCGACTTTAAAAATAAAGTTATTTCAAAAATGGCTCGTTTTTGGCAAACTTATAAAACAACGTTTCAAAAATATACTCGTACTTATTCGATACATTAACAATGGAAGCATGAAATTTGGTTTACAAATAGCGAAAAAAATACAGCACTTACTCCTTTTTAAAATCGGTCTTAATATACATATAATAGCAAAAGGTCTCATTGATATTTGTTCATTTTAAATTAAGCTTTTCGGATTTTTTCTTTTTGAATCTTCTTCTTTATGAATGCTTTACAGCAATCATGGACACGGCAGAGACTGACGTGTTACATGTCTCAAAGGTATTATAATATTATAGTTGTTACAGACAGCCTACCCACAAATAACAAAATGAATTCAAAAAATTGAAAAATGGCACGGCATGTACCTACTACCTTACAATATATTTTTATTTTAAACATTTTAATAATTTCAATTACTTTTATAATTGAATATGGAGTATTATTTGTATAATTTTAGCAGTTATTATTATAATTATTAATTTTTTTTAGAAAAATATATTAATTAGCAATTTATATTTAGTGTTGCCATTGTTATATTTATAACAGAATAAAACAAATAAAGAAATAAAATATTAATTATTTAAGTCACATAATTGTTCTATGACTTCTATGTGTAATTTAAAAAGTTAAACTTAATTAAGAATAATGATTTTAATTTAGTTTGCTATTATTTAAAAAAACAAATTATTAAGCAACACTATTACTACATACATTTACAAATGAAAAAATGAAAAATATTAATTGGAAATGCTGTCATTTTGATCCACACAGTTCTAATATTTGTTCAGTCAAGATGTGATGTCCAAACAGACTAATTTGAAAGCATATATTGCGAATCGATTGAGATATTAGATCTAATTAGAATCTAATGAGATCATAGAATTTTCGATGTTCAGTAATACACAAATAATATACAATGAACAAACAGTAATAATTTACGCTAATATTTGACATTTTAAATGAAACTATCTTTTTTTTGTCGATGTAAACTAAAATCAAGACAAAATCCAAAAAGAAGCTATTTCTAATATATGAATTTTAAAACTAAGGAAATAAGGTTGATATTAGCAATTAGAACACATAGTTACATCGGCTTGTCGCGCACATAGTATGTTTTTACCCTGCGCTGGTTGTTTTTCTAAAAAACCTCCAACCACATACAGCCTGTACAGAGCAAGTCACTCAACAACAAATCAGCAAGTCATACTAATCCCTCCACGACCGCGGACACGCCGGCGTTACAGTGAACAATATATTTATCTAGTTGTTTTTTTTAAGCTAACATAGGTAAAGTATTTTGTATTACTAACTCTTAGAATAGATAAATTAATTGTATATGTGTTTTCGTATCATCTTTTTATGTGTAATTATGGGTTTTTGCCTGAAATAAAGATTTATTATTATTATTATTATATTTCTTAGAAATTTAATTAATTCCTTAGAAATTTAAAAACAACTACTAAATAATATTTTCTAGCATATATGTGTGGATAGTTTATAATATACGTATGTGAACAATACGTTTGCGAGATATATACATACATATATCGAGTATTATTTTCGTCATACTACGGTTTCCCTGAACATGCGTGACGATAAAGCTGAATAGTCCATTAGTATCAAACAAATGCTAACAAATGCTATTCTCATAGAAGTAAAGGAAACCTTTCTAATTATAAAATCCTTTGAACTTAATTCGAATAATACAACTAAAGTATTTTTTTATAATGAAACTAGCGACTCAACCTCGCTTCGCTCGGGTTCGTCTCTACTTACGTTTTAACGTTTATTATCGATTTCTCAGAGATGAGATATTTTCCCGCTGTAAAAAGTATTCTATATATTGCCCCGGATAACCAGCTATCATCATACCAAATTACATCAAATACCCTCCAGTGATTTTTCCGTGATGCGATAACAGACAGACAGACAAAAATTTTAAAAACTATAGATTCAGCCTGTGTATCGATAATAATGACTATTCCAATAAGATTTTCCAAAAAATATTTACTGTAAAGATTCGGCTTAGTTACAATATTGTTATATGTATAGATTAAGTAAATATATTTAAAGAGTTAATTCACGATTTCGTTGCAATGTGAAGTAAAAAGTTGTAAGTAATCTTCGAATTAACCATTGTATGAAATAAGCAGGAGTGTTAATATATCAGTTAAGTAGCATTTCCCCGAGGCTTCGTCCATGTATGGATAACAAGAAAAAAAGAAATAACGATCGATTGGAAGGTGTTAAAGTTAATGAGCTGTGTCGCCATCTAGTGATGAGGTACAACAAAATTGGATTGTATAAAAATCTTTTGTATATATTACGTAAATGTAGGTTGTGATTTTTAAGCTATCGGCGACGCACTATTAGAGATTTTCAGTTTTGCACGGAAACATATTTTATGATTTCATTAATAAATTATATTAATAAAAATATTTTTCATCTATACAGATAAATAAAATTGAAGTGTCTGTTTGTAATGTCAAAATAATAGCATTTTAATAAATGCATATGAAATTATATACGGTACTTATAAAATAATTATTTTTTATTTTTGTATGTCTGTCTGTCTGTTTGTTCCAGATAATCTCTGAAATGGCTGGACTGAATTTGACGGAACTTCCACTGGAAGATAGCTGATGTTACAGGGAGTAACATAGGCTACTTTTATTTTAGAAAAAGAATTAGGGTTTCACTCAAAAAAATTTAAACGTACCTAGGGATGAACTCGAGCGCTAGTTTATGCAAATTCGTAAAAATGGATCATCAAAGACATAAGTAGAAGCATTTTTAATTTTTTTCCAAGCATGTTTATATAAACTGTTTTAACGTTTTGCACAACATGCTGCAAAATAAGTATAGTTTCAAGCATTCTGTCTGTGTGACAGGATAATTTTTCTAAAATTAACCACATTTCAGCATCTTATTTGCATTTTACAATCGTTATAACCATGTTCAATTTGTCAAATATTCAAACAACCAAAGCATTTAACATAACCGATTCATGACACGCCATCGGTTCCCAATATAACTGTTCGATATACATAGCCATTTTTTTATGAAAGATTCGAGTAGAAAAAAATGTAAGTTATGCTGAAGCTTTGCCTTGAAGGGTCATAAAACACAAATAAAATTACTTCATTCGGCAGAAAAATTTCAAAGATTTTTGTGAATTTAATATAATAATAAAATACTTTTTATAGTAAATTTTCTTAATAATATATTTCTTATAAAATAAACCTTATAAAATTTAAGAAACGGCAAAATGACAATTTTATAAAGAGGTAAAGTTTGTGAGTTTGGGACGTTGTAGAGGGTAATCTCTGGATCTACTGAACTAATTTGTATGAAATTAAGATATTATTTAGAAGATAGTTTGAGGTCCTGGGAAGGACAAAGGATACTTTTTATCCCGGAAATCATCCCTTAAGGGGGTGAAAATGGGGATGAAATTTTGTATGGGGAAAAAAATCTAATCGGAGATCTCAGGAACTTCTGTCGAATTTTGGTCCTTTTATAAAATAATATATCTTTATAATACAATAATTAAGAAGAAAAATATGGATTAAAAAAAATCGAGTTTCGATTCGTTGTAAAAAAAGGGATTGAAACAATTTATTCGTTTCAGAATTAGATCAAACTTTCTTATGAATATAGATAAATCAATAAATGAATGATGATGAATATATTAAGAGTATAACAAGTATTATAATATTTCTGTACCCAAACCGTTGGCGTTAGGAAGGCTAGTTGTTATTCGGAACAGGTACGTGACAAGGGTGCTGTTGAAGCCAAAGCCGGGCTATAGAAGTATAATAATATAGCAACAATAGAAATTCCTGATCGTTTGTGGGAAATACATTTATAGAAAGTATATATCAGCTTATTTGTATGTAATAATTACTTGTTTAGTCAGTTACGATTGCGATTTTCCGTGTTTTATTTAACGGTATTTTTGAAATCATAGTTTTAATCTTAATTCTTACCATTTAATTACAACATAATCTGAGTCGAATCTGCACGTTGAATATTTAAAAAAAATCTTATTGAAATAGTAATTATTATCGATACAAAGGCAGAATCGATAGTTTTTAGGATTTTTGTTTGTCTGTCTGTCTGTCTGTAACCACTGGACAGATTTTGATGAAATTTAATATGATGATAGTTGGTTATTCGGGTCAACATATAAGATACTATTTACTGCTGGAAAATATCTCATCTCTGAGAAGTCCATACTAAACGTTAAAACGTAATTAGGGACGAACCCGAGCGAAGCGAGAGTGAGTCGCTAGTTCAATAATAATAATGTATACACAAATTGATTTTATCATTGTGTCAAACAGAAAGAAAGAAAGCATGCTGAATTTTTCGTGGTTATAGTACTAATATTATACTCGTACATATGTATGTATTATGTATACAATTAGTGATACAGGCTACCTTTTATCCTTTGCATAACATAATAAGTGGTCTATATTGTGGTTCATATCAAAGAAGATATTAGAAAATTGAGAAAATCTATGCGAACGGAAGTACGTCTGAGGGTCTATAAATTATTATATATAAATAAAACGTAACTCTTCCGGTTCCGTAATATATTAAGCTTATTTTAAACGTTGTATGTACGTATAGAGCAAAATAAAGTATATTATATACTATATTCATTATTGTACTTTTAAACTGAATTGATATAGTCGTAAAGCTGGCCGATTAAGTCTTATGGGACAGATGCATTGACATATTTGGCTTGCAAGTATTACTGTAGAGCTAAGCCACGCCACTCCTAAAGCTCGGTCAGCTTTGTTGGTGTACTAAAATATGGTATCCCTTCTTCCTACATATTATAACAGTCTTCCTGTATAACTAATCGTTATATTTCCCATGGATTCGTATTTAATCATAAATTTGAATATTATCATTATTGAAAATTGGAGGAAAGTATATTCGAATAGAATTTTCCTACCTATATTTAAATAAAACTGATTGTCGCCACATTTTTAATTGATAACACAAAATCTCGTCAATAGCTAAGGTACTAAACAAAAAAAAATCGGTTAACAAATACAGCAGAAAAGATACTGAACTGCCTGTCGTTGTCCATTTATAAACCTATAGATTCTAAGCAATATATCTTTAAGAAATTCTAGGATCAGTTTTTGCATAACGAAAAATTTAACTTTATAATACAATTTAGTTAATTTAACTTCACGATTTATACTTTACGAGGGAAATATATATTGCAACTATTACCATTTTCAACTGTTAGCTTGGAAATATAGTCTATTATATGATGATGTTCTCCTAGCCGATTCCGGCTACGGCGGCTTATCTCATTGAGACTAGCCAACTGCGCAGGAGATATTATAGTGCACAAGTGTACGCGCAGACACAACGTGCACTCTCTATTCCTGTCACTCTCGTACTAAGGCGCAGGACCGACGGCTTTACGTGCTCTCCGAGGCACGGGGGTGAAACACCGCCAACTTCCCAACTCCGGGCTGTTACTGAGCCTTACTATACCGAAAGACTCAATAACTAAACTTGGCCCGACCCGGGACTCAAACCCAGGACCTCCGAGTGTGCAGCCGTACATGCTAGCCACTACACCACCGAGGCAGTCTATTATATATGTAACTATTTACTCATATGACATGCTATCAAGAATTACCATTACTCGATGCACAAAAATAGCCATGGGTATCACCATACATAAATATCCAAATAAAAATGACTTTTAACCATAAAACCATAGAAGAAGCAGTATTTTTATGTAAAATATTATAAAATTTGTTATTCCGCAATGAAAACATTACTTCGCTCTCGAATAAGTTTTGAATTCAGATTACGTCGTCATTCTTGTTTTTTAATCTTAATAAAATCTTCAGCTTCGGGCTAAAAGTAACAGCGACTTACGTAGCATTTTTATATGAACGGCCTTATTTTTTAGTTACGGTCATTGCAATATAACATAATGTTCTGTTGAAAAGTACATAGTTCGATTTCCGACCTCTTCAAATATTCGTATTGAACTGGTTTTAATTTAATTCAAAGTATATGAGAAATTGTTTTGTAAAAAGCGATTCATTAGTTATGATGTCTATATAATTAACACGTACCTATGACTTGTTATATTTAAATAACGTAACGTAACTTGTATTTAGTACTTTTTAACGTCCCACTGCTGGGCACGGGCCTTCCTTCAATAGGAGGGGATCAGGCCATAGTCCACAACGCTGGCCAAGTGCGGGTTAACAATATAACTTAGCATGCCTAGATTATTTTACTTTTTAGAATTACGTGTACATCATCAGATGTTATAATGTATCTATGTATTGATATTAACTTTTTAGTCTTCAAAAATGCGAAACTTAAATTAAAGTCGTCGTTGTAATTTTTTTGAGCATCATCCACGGGAACATCTGAATTACCATTTTAATATAGATATAGATTTAAACTTGTTAATGCTATGTCTGCATTAGTTTCAACTAAAAGTGCCTTTTATATACAATTAGGTTAGATAATAGAAACTTTAGCTTTAAACCTTCATGTTAATTAAATTTTATAAAAACTACATTGCTAATATTTAGAATGGCTTAGTAAATTTAATTTTTACAAGCCTTAAGAGGATTCGGGTGAAGTCATAGGCACTTGTAAGTATCTAAATATATCCATACTAATATTATAAATGTGAAAGTGTGTTTGTTTGTTTGTCCTTATTTCACGGCGAAAGATAGTAACGGATTGGCGTGATTTTTTGTGTAGAGATAGTTGGAGGGCTGGAGAGTGTGTACTTTTTATCGCGGAAGATCACTTAATTCCCACGGAAAAACACGTTATATACAATACAAAAAATATTTAGTATCTGAATTACTTGAAACTTGGTATATATACTCTCAATAAAATTAAATAAATACGTGTCCTAGCATTTTTCAAAATTCATCCTATAAGGGGGTAAAATAGGGGATTAAAGTTTGTATGAAACTACCTTTTTAGATTTTTTTTTGTAGTTTTAGCGCGAGCGAAACCGCGGGTTCTGCTAGTATTATATAATCAAATATTGTTAAAAAAATGTAGCCTAAGTACTTCTAAATCGTTTAGATTAGAAATTTTGTAATAATATATCATCTGGATGACATTGCAATAATTTATTCTTTAATGCCAGACTGATAATGGACCCTGGAAATGCATAGTGGAAATTTTCAATGGCTACTATAAAAAAAATTGACGAATCCTATATTACAGTTGGTAAATTTTTTTTTTATTTCTTTAAGTTAATTACTCATAACTTAATGTTAATAGCAAGCAAGCGAAGCTGCGATTCTAACATATCATCCACATATAAATAATAAGTAATAATATTATTCCTTAGAAGGTCAACAAACAAAAGCCTTACGACAAAATCTTTTACTTACATATGTTGGGCTCTGTTAAACATTCACCGAGTACTGCTTGAGGCTATAATAATATCAGATATTTTTTGCTATAATACTAACAAAAATATTTGTAAAATAAAATATTATTTCATTGTATTAACATGATAAACTATACTTGCGAACATTTTTTTTAACTTATGGTCAATTGTTGATACAAAACTATAATGCCATAAAATACCTCGAAAAGACTAGGTTGAAAAGGTTCAATGAAATTTGCTATAATTACTATCTTTATTATAAACAAATGATTCTGTCTTACGATGAAAAAAAACATCGTAAAGAAACCTGCATGTCTGACAAAACTTAGCAAGTTTTCGAAAGCCATGTGAAATCAGCCAACCCGCACTCGGCTACCGTGGTGGACCGTGGCCTGATCCCCCTTGTAGTAAAGGTAGACCCATACCCAGCAATGGGATGTTAGAAAGTGCTAAATACATACAGACATACATATTATAAGAAGAAAAAGTAATTAAAAAAAAATCTTCTAAAATATACTACGAGCGCCTTCGCCATTATTTATAGAATTTTTTTCTATGCTATTGACGACCGTTTATAACATAGAGTTCTCTTTGGTTTTTTTTGGTCCAGCAATGTTTGGAATTTGGTGATATTACTATATAATAGAACTGAAGATCCAGCTCAGTGGCGTGCTATAGGAGAGGCCTATATCCATAAGTGGGACAAACGTATATAAGTTTTCTATTTTATATATAAAAAAGAAATTATATCTATTTTTTTTAACTTTTAACAAAATCTGAAGTCGCTGAGATAATTTAATTTATACCCGAACATTCGAGTTTACTTTCAAAGTTAATCTTAAGTTTAAATTAAGTTAACTGTACTATACCGTTCGAGATCGTATGAGGGTTGGTATAATAATTTAATAGAGGATCAAAATTGATAAAATAATTATGTTATATAATTTCATTTTGTTCTTAAACCCCGACGCCAAACAAAGAGTGTTAAATATTTATCTCATATATTTATCTGTAAAATCGCAGTTCCTAAACGAATGGCATGATTCGGATGATTTTTTTCTTATCTGTATTTTATGAAAGCCTTTTTATCTATTTATAAGATATAAAAAGTAATGAAAAGAATGATTTACAGATGTGAAAGTAAAAAAAACTGATATAGTATCTTTGAGTCACCATGACACATATAGCGATGACCATACATACACCTAACTACACCGGAAACTAGATAATACATTATAATACATTAGAAATAGAAGTTAACTTGTAGCCGACACGACAATTCCGGAAGTTGCTAAATTTCCATTAAAGAAACTTAGACAGTAAACTGTTTTTATCAAGACATAGTCGGTCTGATAACTTTATTAGTATTTGTTGAATTATTCAGTACAAAGCCTTGATGTTTTCATGAAAAAATGTATTTATTATAATTTGTAATTTATATGTAGCTGGCGAATATTAATGTCTTATTCTGTAGTAATTATGACTTTCTTTTTTATTACTAACATTTTATTACCTTCTATGTAATCAAATGTTACATGTATTCATATATATAAAAGTCGATGTGTGTATGTTCCCTATAGACTCCAAAACAGCTGGAGCGATTTTGATGAAATTTTCAGGCAATCTTCAGATTAGTCCAGCGGGTGATTGTGTGAAGTTATAGCGCCAGATTTAGTAGAAGATAAATTAGGGTATTTTTTAATTTAACGTTAAATTAATATGTGTTGGGGTACTAGCTTTTCTTTAAATATATTATTGACTTGCTTTCATCCGCTAACGTGGTACAAAATTAGAAAACTCATTAAGGAAACTATGCTCGTTTTTAACTGACATGCATTAAAACACAAAAATAATTATGATAATTCTAAGTATATACGATATACATACATACTCATATATATACATATATATATATATATATATATATATATATATATATATATATATATATATATATATATATATATATATGTATATATATTCTAACTTCTAAGTATAGAGTAAAGACGATATTTACAAAATACGTTGTAAGATTATTTTCTCTTTTGCCAGTCTAACTAGTCTCATTAATGATGAGTAGAAAGCTAAGGAGAAAGGGGTCAATTGTGAGTTAAGTACCACTCGATTTTTTAGGTCGAAGTGATACTAGCTGAAGCGAGGAAAAGTTATCGATTTGTTCCCTACTAATTCTATTTCTAAATCTTTGTAAAGAAGAATGTTCCTTTATTATGGAGTAATATCGAATAAAATAAAATGGTAAATAACTTGAAATAATGAAAATTTAAATAACTTGAAATAATACAAAAAATTTTTTTTCTTATACCATGAAAACCTATCTAAAATCACACCAATAATAAACAAACCAGCCGATAGGGGCAGTGGTAACTTAGTGGTAAGGCGCTCGCTTGGGAATTCGAGTGAAGCGCGTTCAAATATGGGTCTCGCATCTCTGATATTTTCATGTGCTAATTACATCCAAGTTTTTTTTTCATTGTCTAGTAGTAGTTGTGTAGTTTTCGAAAGACACGCAAAGTTCGCCAACCCGCACTTGGTGAGTGTGGTAGACTATGTCCTGATTCCCCTCGCGTTGAAGGAAGGCCCTTGCCCAGCAGTGAATCGTTAAAAAGGGCTATACATATATTTAAGCCAGCCGATTTAAAATATTACCAACAATTTGCTGTAGTTTTGCTCTATTTCTGAGGTCCCAGAAGTATTTCATTAAGTTCATTTCTAATTTTAGTACTCAGAAAGGCAAGTTCATGCTTTATCTGTGGATCTAGTCAATCCGATTGGAATGAAACCTGTAAAACTAAAAATCGTATTAAAATATATGTAGATACAAGTGGCAATTATAGTTACGACCTGGACTCGAGACTTATCTTTTTCTTATTGCATCGAAAAGAGCAACATGTAGATTTTTCTCTAAAACCGCTTAAAGTAGCATTGGAAAAAGTATTTAAGACTGAAAAGGTTTAGACATTACAAAATGGATGACTCACCTACATCGACAATGACGATTTGTCGACAATATAGTGCAACATAGATTCTTCTAGCTGAAGTGATAGGGAGAGGACACGACGTTCGTACAACGGATGGTTGATGAGGATGAAGAGCTATGTACCAAAAACAAAACCTGTACCAAAGACAAAGCGTGGGATCCCGTAATGTGTACCGACAAAATGGTGAACTTTTGGGAAATCTACTTAAAGCGCAGGGTGCAAAATCGCTTAACTAAGAACTGTTTTTGGTTGAAATGCGACGCAATTTTAGGATTTTTATAAGGATGTTAATACAGCATATGTTACATTTTTACATTTACCAGATAGCTAACTCATATTTCCGGGATGAATATGAATGAACTTTTACTTCAAAGAAAAAGTTTTTTAGAACAAAATTCACGATGCATCCGAGCTGGCAGTCAATTTGCGTAAAAACTAAGAACTTTGAAACTAGGCTATAATAACAAGTTCCTTATTACAAAAAAAAATCTTATTCGCCTAAAAGTAGTTTAGCTAAGAAGAAATAGTTTTGTATCGATTAAGTATAAGTAATAATTACTAATAAAATTATTTTTTTGCTAAAAAGAACTGCTCTATTTACCCGTTCTGCAAATATTTTAAAAATAAGACAGTAGTTCCTCATTCTCACATTTAGACTTATTTAATAACACGGCATATTAATTATCTATACTAATATTATAAATGTGAAAGTGTGTTTGTGTGTTTGTTTGTCCTTCTTTCACGTCGAAACAGTGTGACAAATAGGCGTAATTTTTTGTGTAGAGATAGTTGGAGGGCTGGAGAGTGATATAGGCTACTTTTTACTGCGAAAGATTATCTCATTCCCACAGGAAAATACGTTATAATACAACCCAAAAAAATATTTATGATCAGAATTACTTGAAACTTAGTATTTATGCTCTTCAATATAATTAAATAAATAAGTGTTTTAGCATTTTTTGAAATGTATGCTCTAAGGGGGTAAAATAGGGGATGAAAGTTTGTATGAGGTCTACCTTTATAGAGTTTTTTTTTACCTACCTACCTACCTACCTTCATAGTTTTAACGCGAGCGAAGCCGCGGGTTCTGCTAGTAATTTATAAATATAGTATATGCGTCTGATTTAAATAAAAGTAAAATATATTTTTTTAAAGTCTTTGTTGCTGTTGAATTAACCCTACATTAATATTTTTGATGTAATTTCTTTTTGATTAAGATATTAATTATTAAAAAGTGCAAATATAGGTGGGCAATTTAAAGTAGTTGAAACGCACGCCATTGGTCAGACCGAATGTGACGTCAAAGTATTATCTTAACAGAGCGATTAGCCATTTTGTCGCTACAAATTGAAGCGGCTATTTAAAGTTTCCGTATCGGTATGATATTTTTAAATTTTTGTTTTATATAAAGTTTTTTGGAGCTGGATATTTTTTACAATTATATAACGATGTTAGCTATTGTATAAAGATTACTCGTAAAAAAACGCATATTCCCTATTTTAAAAAGAACTCCCAACTTCCATCTCAGAAAAGTCCAGAGTCAAACTATAGTGGATCAATTTTTTATTCATACAAAAAATTTCACTGTAAGACAATTCATAAAGTAATCTAAAACTTCAGCATGATGAAAGTTGCTATAAAACTACAACTATCTCATAAGATTGACCAAGAATATCTACAAGATTTTTATTGGCGGGAGAAGTTTGAATGAGTCATTTATATGTGAGCGGCTCCCAACTTCAAAAGAAGTAAATTATGTAACTGCTATCCATTGGTCCAATATACTCTTTAGATTTATTGAACACTAGCTTTTATTGGCGTTATGGCGCAGTGGGATATGCGTTTATCTTGGCTATTTTGCACTCTGACTCATTGGTTCGATTCTTGTTCTAAGAAATATTTGTGTTAGGCAATAATTCGTATATAAATAATACTTCTAAAGAAGAAGAATTGGGTAGGGTTCTCCATATTCACTTTTTCTACCACATTATGTTTGTTGTTTATATGCTTACCAAATGAATAAAAAGGTTTCTATCACGTATATATCATCATTTATTAAATTAAAAAAAAAAAACAAAATTGACATTTCATTACTTTTAACTTATCAACATTGGTCTAGCTATTAATACATATTTTTTTAATCTTTTCAAATAATGTGCGCTATTTCGGACGTTGACACGGATTTGAAAATTTTATTCATATCTATTCTATACATATAATAAAAGTGTAACTGATCGCTTTCTGTACTTAGAAGATATTTGAAAAAAACTTATTTGTTTTCTTTATTAACGCAATAGAACCCAAAACAATATTTTTTAGATTTTTTGTGTTTGCCTGTGCGTTTGTGCGCGTTAATCTCAAAAACGGTTTAACCGATTTGAGTGTGGTTTTCACTAACATATTGTGGTAAGTTTCACTTAACATTTATTATTTGTTTTATTTCAATCGGTTCATAAATAAAAAAAATATGTTAAGTTAAAGTATCACCTACGGCTGAACTTGAGGGAAGCGAGGATGAGCCGCTAGTTATTAATAAAATTTTTATATAAATGGCAGATACGAACTGTGAGTAAAATTAATTTGATTATAAAATTAGTTTATTATTAAAGGTTATGTTATTATAATATTTAAATAACAAGATTACACAAATTTTTAACTACGGATAAGCCGGCGCTTACAATTAGTTTTCCAAACCTAAAACTAACGAATAGCCCGTATTTAAGTCTTAATTAGATTTTCATTGTCGATTTCGATGTCGAATAATGAATGTTATGTATAATAACATAATTTCGATATTTTATTTAATACAATCTGTGAACACACACCAACACTTGGCCAGCGTGGTGGACTATGGCTTGATCCTCCTCGTATTGAAGGGAGGCCCGTGCCCAGCAGTGGGACGTTAATATCACTAATATGTACAGAATAGTATGGATACGTAGTGTTAAGCTTGATGTTTTTTGACAATCTTTATTTTCACATTTTTGATATACCTATATGTTTATTGATATTTATCACTCGCCTCCTTTCCTTCCAAGACACTATGTAAATTTAAACAAACCATCGCTTCACGAAGTTACTGATTCAAATAAATTATAGAGTTGCTTAGGCTAATCAATTAATAAAAGAAACAAAAACGTGCGTGTGTTATATACGCATGTAAGAAATTATACTTCTTTGGCGTAACAAAAATAGCTAAAGATTTCATCCTGTGTGTTACAACTCTCTGTTTGTAAAAGGAATGCAGCTAGCTGCATCATGTCGCGTTTTGGCTGTCGGTGTGCGCCCGCATCGTAAAAATTTTACTCTCATATTATTTTCCAAACGCGACAAAAAGAATTATAACTTCAATAAACAATTTTTGCATAAGTAAAAATATTTATTAAGCTGATTTTAATTATACTTTTAATAATCCACAAAAGATTTTTTCTTTACATTATATTTAAATCCCTCAAATGCTTAAAATTGCCAGTAGGTTGGATTGTAGATATGTTAACCACTGCTGTGCTATTTCTTGTTAGTAATGTATAAATGTATGTGAATGTAAAAGTATATGTATCTAAAATGTATCTAGAGTGTAAGTACTAACATAGAATATAAGCACTTTGTATACTAACAAAATATGAGTCTTAGGGTACTTGAAATAAAATTATTATTATTATATATAAAATATAATAATAATAATAATTATATTATTATTAAAACCATGAGTAAAAAGCTTATATTATAACTGTTAAACATACTCGTAGTAGGTTATAGACATCCGTCTCCATTCGAACTCGGTCCGGTTACCAAGGCATTAGGAATTTTATAGGGCACAGGAAGCTATATATCTTGACTATCTACGATATATTGCCACTGCCCAGTTTACTATGTAGTTGTAATACATGGAATTAGTCAGGATTCCAGCCAAATATAGACTCCCTCGGCTGTTATCGTTCAAAATGGATTTTAAATCCTTGAAAATAAAATGAAAATGTTATAGTTAAGTATTTTGTTAGGGTCGTGTTGTTTTGCAATATTATTATTGATTTAAAAGAGTAGATGATACTTCAGCTAAAATATTACAAAATATTTGAATGTAACTCTGCTGAACAGATTTTGATAAAATTTGGCTAGGATATAAATTGCATCCTGGAGACGGATATAGGCTACGTTTGATCCCCGCTGCAGTTGCCACGCAAGCGAAACCAAGAGCTAAAACTAGTATTTTATATGTCCACGTAATGTTGTAATAGTGAGAAATCTTTTCAAAATTTTGAAAACATGCTAGGTTCTCTCAGACATGCAGATTTCCTTATGATATTTTCCTTCACCGTTAAGACTAGTGGTAGTCATGTTGAAAATGATTCGCACATGAAAATATCAGAGGTGCGAGACCCGGGATTTGAACCCGCTTCACTCGGTTTCCCAAGTGACCACTGGGCTACCACTGGCCTACCACTGCCTTCAAATAATGTAACCATTTGAATTGTATAGACAGAAAGTTGAATGAATTTCCTTTATAAATAAAAATTACATTAAAATTGCCTGTGTTTTCAGTACCTACTCATATAAAATAGAATAAAATAATAGATTTTTTAAAGTAATTAGTAAGGCTGGGCTTAAAAATTTGAAGGAAATCACAGTGTCATTGCTTATCAGACAACATATAAAAATTTAAATCTAATAACACATTTACGTTACTGTACACATATAAAAAATGTGTTAGAACATTGTTCATCGAAACGGGATGTTTTGAAAATTATCACACATTGAGCCCATTGGCTCCAGTTGTTTTTCATAGAAGGAAGATTATTTTTTTCAGTTTTTTTTCGTAAAATTTGTCTTTAGCATCCAATTGATAAATAAATAAAAGTGTTTTCAAAATTTTTGTGCTAGTTTGTATTTGGGTCCAAATGGGTTAAAAAAATATTAACAAATAACATTGTTATATATATTATTTATTTTTCATATTTTCCTGGTATTTTTCTTGCCAATATTTAACTTTGTATAGACTGAAAAATGAGTCCAGTTAAGGAGGTTAATTCTTAGTTTCTTTTGTAGCATTCTTCTTTATTAGCATTATAAAATAGCAAAGGCTACTTTACTGAACGTATCTTACCAACTCGCAGAGAAAAATAAAACTTTTTTTAGAGTCTCGGAAGAATTGACAAGTGCTAAAAGAAAAACAGCCAAACTAAAATATACTTTTTTATCTTTGTATTTAATGAAATTCTGAATTAGAATAATTCTGGAACGCTGAAATTGCCTGAAGGCGATCGCGTCATTCCCAAGACGTGTGACCTTTTGTAAAAATGTTAAACTGGAACATTTGTAAATGTGATTTATACAATTTATGATTTATTGTGTACATTCTAACAATAATATAATTATGTACCAATAAATGGACTGATGATAGAAATGGAAGGTGACCTTAGAAATTACAACCACTAACTTATGTAGGATAGAAAATTTTTAATTATATTAAAAAAATTCTTGCTTAGTTCGTCTCTAGGTTGCTTCCCCATACAAACTTTCATTCCCATTTTCACCCATTCAGGGATGATTTCCGGGATGAAAACTATCCTATGCTCTTTTCAAGGTCTCAAATTATCTTGTTACCAAACAACAAAATCGGTTCGTAGTTTCGGAGCTTATTCGGTAAAAACGAACAAACAAACAAAAAAAATCCTCTTTATAATATAGTTATTTACCATCACATAAAGCTTTTATTTCTTATAGCTGTGTCGATAAATAATACTCGTAAGTTTCTTTGAACATGCTTCTATTTAATATCGCTTTATTACGTATGTAACTACTATTATAAATGCAAGAGTTTGTATGTACATTATGTACATAATATGTGTGTGTACGAGTATGTCTATTACTTCTTTACACAGAAACGGCTGGACCGACTTGGATGAAGTTTAGTATATAGATAGCCTAAAGATAAAAATATGACCTGAAGCTATAAATAGGCTACGTACGGATGCACCCGAGTGAAGTGAGGATATATCGCTAGTTATTATAAAATAATAAAAAAATATTCCGCTACGCTTCCCGAATGTATGTTTATACTTGTTAATTGGTACGCCAAACGCACTTACAAAGTAGGCCACAAAAATATTTTCATAATATGTTACCCTAGTGCTTACTTATTACTTAAAATTTAAAATATTTAACAAAATCATAATTTACAGTTACTTTATGATTAAGTCATATTATAGTTTCATGTCTATATACGTACATGTATGTATGTATGTATGTATGTATGTATGTATGTGTGTATGTATGTATGTATATATGTATGTATGTATATCTGTTGAAATAAAACTCCAAAAACGTTAATAATTCATATGAATATCTATATTATTGTATATTATGAGTTAAATTACACGTTTTTGACTTTGACAAACCAAGAGGTAGCTACTCTAGTTGGGTATGATTTTTGTCAACTGAGGTTCAGGTTTCTTATTTTCTTCGGTTATACGTGCTTCATATTAATTAGAGAAAAAAATTTCTCTAAGAGTGAAAATACTCAAAAAGTGACTCGATATAATTTTATAGATAAAAGTTAAAGTTAAAACAGCCTTTTTTGGCAAAAGCTATATTTAGTGATATATCTTGATGATTTTAATTTATTTTACTGAATATTGAAATGAAAATAAATATTTTATCTCAATTGGTCTAACAAATCATAATAATAATCATACCATATATATATATATATATATATATATATATATATATATATATATATATATATATATATATATAATAAACCAATATTTCGCAAGAAAAGGCCCAATTTTTAATAAGCAGAAATAGATCCTACTACCTTCATCTCTAAAACTACTTTACGTCAAATATATACGATATATTTGCTATCAGTAAATAAAAGTTATATCATTATTTGTACGTCAACAATTCCGCATTGGTATATATATAAATAATCAGACGATCTGTCATTCTCAAATATTCAACTCTCTAGAGGCGGGTAACAAATTGGGAGCAGTTCTCGAAGCTCGATACGCAACCAATAAATTTCTCAAACTACAGCTAGGCAAAGTTCGGCAACAAAATGTTGTAAATAAAAATCACTTATTTATGAGACGCTAGTACGGGGTTTAAATTTAAAAAAAATATATAAAAGTAGGATTCAGATATATATGTATGTACATTTTATCGTCTATATATGACCTAAATTCAAGCTATTTTTCCGTATACGCGTAACGAAATACGTAAAGAAATACAATTTTTTTAACCAATCGCCTCAGTAAGAGGTTACTATTATTCCAGTAAGATATAACTAAGTATTCCAGTATAATAGAGGCAGTGGTAGCCCAGTGGTAACGCGCGCTTTGTAACCGAGTGGAGCGGATTCAATCCCGGATCGCGCACTTATGATATTTTCATGTGCAAATCACTTTCAACATGATTAGCACTTATCTTGCGGTGAAGGAAGACATCGTCAGGACACCTGCATGTTTAAGATAACCTAATAAGTTTTCGAAAGACATGTGTAGTCCGCTAACCCGCACTTGGCCAGCGTGGTGGACTATGGCTTGATCCTCCTCGTATTGAAGGGAGGCCCGTGCCCAGCAGTGGGACGTTAATATCACTAATATGTACAGAATAGTATGAATACGTAGTGTTAAGCTTGATGTTTTTTGACACATCTTCTTTATATAAATAGACAAAGACAAAATAGTTCAGTACCTATCTTTTGCTCCTCTGTTTGTCAACCGATTTTCTATTTTTTGTTTAGGCACTATCGAAGAGTTTTAGTGTTGTCAATAAAAAAAATTGAAACTAGAGTTTTTTATATAGATTAGTAAAGATGAAGCAGTTTAGTATTGTTATTTATAAATTTTCAATAATGATTGTGGTCGATTTCCTGGGCCCACATTAATTATTATAATGAGGAATCGTTAGATTACTCGTAGTACTAAGTGAGAAAGGAAATAGTATGTATGCATAATCTATACATATAATAAAATTAAAAAACAAACAACAGGTTACTTTTCATTCCGGAAAAATGAACGGTTCCCGTGGGAACTAATAGATCTCTATCAGTGTTTTTCTAGTCTGTAATAAAAATATTAGATTGTCATGACCCGGGATTGAACCTATGTTACTTGGTTTGTGCTTTCGCATTCACGCTACCAATGAACTACCACTGCTTATTTAAATATACAATTATTTTTATGTTATTTTCGTACTGAATCTCGTTCTTTCAAAGTACAAAGGACTGAGTACCGTATCTCCACATATTACACATATGTATATTTTATTTTATATTTTCAACCTACCAAAGGAAGCTTATTTAAAATGAGAGTATTAATTAACATAATTAGGTACTTTTCGTTTTTTGTAAAATATTTCTAGTAACTTTTTTTGTCTTTATTAAACAGGGCGAAACAATTATAACAAATATGTGCTTTATTTATATCAATTTCATTGTTATACTAATAATTCGACGTTGTTTTCATATAGTTTTATTGAAGTGTTATTATTATAAATAACTAGCGACTAACTCTAGGTATGATTTTTTCACAATTTCATAAGTTTTATTTTTTGCATAGAACTATATTTTTTTTCAAAAAGAAAAGAAACCTTAATTACTCTTTATAACATTAGCTATCTGGCAGTGAAAGTCCCGTCAAAATTGGTCCAGCCGTTTCGGAGATTAGCCGGCAAGATTACATTTTTTTTAAAACTTTACTAATTATATATTAATCTTATTTAGTGTTGCTATTATTACATTAATGAACATTAGTAATTAATAAAGTTTTAAAAAAATGTAGTAATTGAAATTATAACAGCAAAAATTAAATAAATAATATTTCGTTGTACGATTATAAAGCAGTGTCTTTCGAAAGCTTGCTAGGTTCTCTCAAATGCAGATTTTTTCCTTCACCGTAAGCGCACTTAAAAATAGCAAAGGCCGAGACCTGTGGTTTGAAACCGCTTCACTCGGTTTCACAAGCGAGACCATTACCACTGAGCTATCACTGCATTTGCCTTTACAATAATACGAGTATGGAAAAAATACACATTAATTTAGAACCTTTTCTAAAATAAATTTAAATCTAAAATAACATGTTCTATAAAGTACATTAAATTATGATAGCTAATAACTATAAGGCATTACAGTTATTACCATGCGCAGTCAAATTTCCCAAAGGAATACCACCTGAACGTAGTTTAAAACGATATCATTTCTTGAAAAGATCACTTTTTATTTTTAATGTTTTATACTGTGATTAACTTTAACATATCAAATATCAAAATGTGTGGGATAATTAGTTCTAAAATTAGTCCAATTTGTAATCTGTTATGTTCAGATACTTTTATCGATTATACAACTATTCGTAGCACCTTCACACTACCTTTACTCTGGTGTCCTAGCAGTATAGTAACACTAGCCTACATGTTTAGGTCTTCCATGTCATAGTCTGAGCCCTAAATTTTCTTCGTTTCAGGGTAACGGAGTAACAAACATAGACACACATATACATACACTTTCGGATTAAAAATAGTAGTTAAATTTTATTTATAAAAAATAAAACTTCTGCGGTCTCGCCTTAAGCTTAGACGTAATAATAAATTAAAAATTTAAGAAACACCCGACCATCTTGGACTGATTTTCATCAAACATAGCAAAGAACACTACCGACTTATTCACTTTTCAAACAAAATAAAACAAAATCAAAATCGGTTCATCCATTCGGGAGCTATAGTGTCACACACAGACACACACACACATAGACACGTCAAACTTATAACACCTCGTCGTATTTGCGACGGGGTTTTAAAAGAAGAAGAATAAGATAAGAAGATAAGTTTAGACGTATCTATTTCCGAAAGCTTCTTCATAATCAGATAAATCCATAGTAATATTATAAATGTGAATGTGTGTTTGTTTGTTTGTGTGTTTGTTTGTTTTTCTTTCACGTCAAAATGGATTGAGGGATTGACGTGATTTTTTGTGTGGAGAGAGTTGGAGGGTTGGACAGGGACATAGGCTACTTTTTACCGCGGGAGATAATCTCATTCCCACGGGAAAACACGTTATAATACCACCCAAAAAACATTTATGATCAGAATTATTTGAAACTTGGTATTAATGCTCTTCAATGCAATTAAATACAGACGTGTTTTAGCATTTTTCGAAATTTATCCGACAAGAGTGTAAATAGGGGATGAAAGTTTGTATGAAACCAACTTTTTTAGAGTTTATCTGTAGTTTTAGCGCGAGCGAAGCCGCGGGTTCTGCTAATAGTTTATAAGCATGTGTTTTACAAATATATGTAATTTACAAACTACTTTATAAGTCTAACATTGAACGTTATGATATTTATATTGCCAGTTTCTAGAAAGCTTTTTTTAATAAATAACGAGATATTTGCAAGAAGATAGAGCAATACCATCTCAAAGGGCTTAGGGCGTATGTAATTACATACATAACATATGTATGTATAAACTAAAAAAACCCTTCAAAGTAGATAGATGCCCATTGATGTTTAACTAAGTGAGGCTGAATGCTGTAAAAGAAAAAAGTAATAAGAAACATCCTATATAGAGTACAATTACGAGTATTATGAAGTGGGATGGACGTTTTTTGCAATAAATGGCTTTGTAAAAGTTATTTATTATTTGTGATTTTCATAAGCAAAGATATGAAACATTTTAAGAACACTTGATGTACAAAGATGAAAAGCCCATGATTGTCTCCTGTCTTTAAAGTATCTCTATGCAAAAAAATCTACCTTTCTGCGTTAAAGAAATACAAAATAACAAAAACTTTAGCATTTACAATATTAGTATATATTGTAAAGTTCAAATCTTACAAATGTGGTCAAATTAAATTCTATAATTAATAGTAGCAATTTCTTTGAACTTTTGCAATTATTAATATATTGTAAGATGGTAGACGCTTTCCTTAAAATACTTATAAAGCTTTTTACAAGGAAAAAGTGGTTTATAAGCGACTACACGAATTTAATAATGTTTATTTACAGAATGTTTAATTAACTAATTTGAAACAGTCACAGAAGGTTGTGAAGGTTCGATTCCTGGACAGCGCAAAAGTGAATAGAGAAAGGAGTACATATTAACCTGGAAGTCCAAATTAAAAATCGGGCGGTCACTATTTTCGATGTATAAATCGTTACTTTGTCGATACGTTTGGCTC
Source organism: Brenthis ino (assembly GCA_921882275.1). Lineage (NCBI taxonomy): Eukaryota > Metazoa > Arthropoda > Insecta > Lepidoptera > Nymphalidae > Brenthis > Brenthis ino. Next base: position 21,057,310 of record OV170232.1, on the reverse strand, counting down.
AGTTTGTACTGACCCTACTTGCTGTCCCAGCGGTCACGAGTTTGAGTCCCGCTGGGTTCATTCATTTGTGTGGTGAACACGAATGTTCGTACTTCAGTCATGGATGTTTATATTTATAATAAGTACATATTTAAAATTATATATGTAGTGTATCAACTATCTGGTATCCATAACACCAGCCTCGTAGCTTAGCATGGAACCAGATGGTCTTGTGTGTTAAAGTCCCGACATATTTATTTATTTAACCTTTTTATAATTTTCCACAAGTTTCATTACATATAAAGACTATATTATATACAACCTATCATCTCATTAAATTCTCTTTCTTTCTCTCTCTCTCTCATATGTTCAAAATAACCTGCAAATAAAAAAAATCTTCATATGAGTCAAATCTGTTCAAAAGGTAATAATTTCATTCTTAACAGTAATCTTGGCTTTAAGAATATTTTCCCTTTTACATTACAACTCGTACCTTTTGTTATATTCTGTGATGAGTTTTTTCATTTTCAAAGGTAATATAAAAATGAAAAATTAGAGAGTTTCATTAAAATCTATGTAGCTGAATATGTTATACAAAGACTAACATTTGCTTAGTATAAAGAAAGGCAAACCTTGACCGTAAAATGTCGTCTAACAGAGATGTTTCATTGTGAAAATTATATATAAATATGTTGGTACATTAACACACACGACCATCTAGTTCCATGGTAAGCTACGAGGTCTGTGTTATGGATACCAGATAGTTGATACAGTATACATAACATATATATATATATATATATATATATATATATATATATATATATATATATATATTACACTAGCACTGTTCGTGCAAAGCGCCTGAATAATTATTAAGGCAAAATTGCGTATTGTATAAAAATTCGTAGTGTGTCTACCCCACGTCTTGGGTATTTTTTTTGTAATAAATTATTAAATCTTTTGTAAGTACATCAAGAACACGTTTTTTATTTTACTCCTCTAAATACTGCCGAAATCTCGTACATGGTCCTTATTCGAACTTGGATGTGTGGAATTCAGCGAGTTATGATTATAATAAATAATAATAAATAACTAGCATTGCCCGCGGCTCTGCCTATGCACTCAAATTAAAGGAAGCTAAGCCGCTACTATTAAAATATTTTCATTAGAAATTCATAATTCAATAATAATTTATTAAGAATAAGATTTCCAATAAAAATTTGTTGCTTGCATTTAGACATGTATATAAAATAAATATTATGTTTATATAAATTAATGGCACACAATATATTACGTTAAACCACTTTCCTTTTTATCTTTACATCTAAAATAATACTGAATTTTTTATTCATGAAATCGTGGCACTTAGCTAAGTATAGAGCTAAAATTTTAAATTAATGTCTAATATGAAAATATTACTTTATCTGAACAAATTAAATGAAAATTTATTATAATCGCTTCTCTACACAAGTTAGTAAGTTACTATATTTTAGCATTTACCAAAAATATATAGATAAAAGAGTCAATGTACAAGGTTCGAACCACAAGCATGTTATTATTTAAGTAATCATAAAATTTACCTTGTTTGCTATAAAGTAAAGCAAAATGTACTGAAAAATCAAACAAAAACCGCGAGAAATTTTGAAAAAAATGTTTTTTTTAAATCCCACGGTAACCGTACATTTTTCCGGGATAAAAAGCTTATTTATTATTCCAGACTATAATCTATATCTTCGTCAAATTTCGTTAAAATCCGTTCAGCCGTTCTGGCGTGAAAGAGTAACAAAGATCCATACTCACAAACTTTCATATATATAATATTAACTAGCGACTCATCCTCGCTTCGCTCGGGTTCGTCCCTAGGTACGTTTTAATTTTTTTGAGCGGAACCCTAATTCTTTTCTAAAATAAAAGTAGTCTATGTTACTCCCTATAACATCAGCTATCTTCCAGTGAAAGTCCTGTCAAAATCAGTCTAGCCGTTTCAAAAATTATTCGGAACAAACAGATAGACAGACAGACAAAAATTAACAAAAATGTGTTTTTCTTATAATACCGTATATAATTTCATATGCATTTAGTAAAAAGCTGTTATTTTGACATTACAGACACTTCAATTTTATTTATCTGTATAGATAAGGATGTTCAGTCACTCAAACAAGATCACATTCTGCAATCGTTGAAGAATAGAAATCGTAAAAATATGGAAATGATATAAATAGGGAAGGACAAAACGGTTATTACCATTTTCTCCTCAGTTTGTCAATCGATATTCTTATGTAATTTTGTTAGTAGCTATTGGTGAGTGCTATTAATAAAACAATTACTTTTTACATATATGTAGGATAGATATTTATGTATATTTATAATATGTATGTATGTATTTAAAGTTATATATGTGTAGTGTATCAACTATCTGGTATCCCTAACACAAGCCTCGTAGCTTACCATGGAACTATATGGTATTGTGTGTTAACATCCCAACATATTTATTTATTTATAGATAGGTAAATTCTATTCATATAGGTATGTTTTCCTCAAATTTTCAATAATGATTATGGTCGAATTTTGACCACTGGACGAACATTAATTTTGATTAATTGCCATAAATTTTAAATATGTTATTTAAATACAATATTCAGATTTCTATTAAAGTACGCAGTAGAATGTGATATTTTCTAAGCCCATTGTAACTCAGTACTGAGTAGACTATTATTACCATACGAGTATATTTAAAAACAACTAAAATTGTTATGTAAAATTGTTTTAATATTTCGTTTAATATTTTTTTTTATATAACCATTTTTATCTGACATACATATTTAATATTATAGAATGGTAGAATCAGAAGAAATCAGTGTTCAAAAAATACACTATTTATGATTAAAAACTAAACAAATGAGATTTTGCGTTTTTGTAAAATATTTAATTTTATCAGTTTGTCCACAAAATGAATGCTTTTCGTATGCACACTATACGCTATGCTAGATGGATTTTAACATATGAAATTATTTTCGCCTTAACTAGTACCTAAATTACCAAATTCAAATACGTATATATTATAATATTATTATGGTACTATTTTGAAGAAAGGTACAAAAATCGATGTTCAACTGTGATTAATTTCAGTTATTTTTTACGTTGATTTGTTTTTAATTATTGCTGTATTATTTATTTTTCTTTATTAATGAGAGCTTCATTTGACAGAAATGAGTGACACATAACTCTATATTATTTCCTTAGTGTCTAGTCATGGGGTCTTTTCAGACTTGGATAAATATTTGTACAACCACGTTATGCCAATCAAGTTTAATTCTGTTAAATGAATGAGTTTATTTATTAACAAGCAGTCATGGGATTTTCCATCGCCATGATAAAGTCAAGCTAACACATAACTTTCTATATATCTTATTTGTATATAATATAAATGACGATGTTTCATATAAATTCTCATTTCCCATTTACCTCCTTTAGAGGAGGAAATTTTCAAAAATGACTTCTAGTGCCAATTTTCATTATATAAGGTACTTTTGCATATAATATTTTATATATAATTCCATGCTTCAAGATCCAGCGAATTTTAGCTATGTATTCTTATATGTCAGTCATTGAAACAATTTCAAATATATACATACATGAAATAATCATTTTAATTTTTTTCTTGTGCTCTCTGAACTAACTTTTATTAAAAAAAATTAATATAGACGGAATGAAACCAACTTTTATACTTCTCTACACCAAAGGCTTTGTAGGCGGATAATTTCGCTATAATTGATTTATGTAGAGAACAAGGACAAAAAAATCTTTTTTTTTTTAAATTATATTATTAGTAATTGTTAGCAATTGTAAGAAGACTTACTGACACTCCAAGTTAAATTGCCAGCCAGTTAAATGCTGCAGCACAAACTCCGTTAATGAAACGAGAAAGAAGTTTACAACACTTCTCTGAGAAGGGAATTGCGTCGATGCTACCTTTTAGTCTATTTGAAAACTAAACTATTTATGTGAAATATGCGATTATATTTTGACGTGTTACACTATAGGTTTTTGTGATTTAGCCCAAAGTTAGAATATTGGTTTCTTTTACTGCTTTATCTATCTATTTTTAAGCTTTTAGAAATTGAATATCCAAAACTGCTGAACTAACGTGCCTTCCAATCAATAATATATATACATATATATAGTGTGCTAATATTATATACCGATGAATTATTTTTTATTATATAATATATTATGTATTTAATAAAATTATCAAGTTGAAATTAAATATTATAGATTTTTCGCACAATACAAGTTTGTATGTGAAGATTACGTATGACTTAGTAGAAATTTTTTAATTTTCTAATTTGACTTTTTCCTTATGGTCCCCATTTAAAACTTACCTGTCCATGGTTAACGAACCCATGTCTTTGAGCCAGTTCATCTGCCCGACCATCGGGCACAAATAGCGCGAACTGGTCGTGGTACAGAGGCACGCACAAGTCCAGCACTGTCAGAAGCACGATCAAATAAATCGGTGGCATAACGCACGTCGCTCATTGCACCCTACTCAAGTACTAACAATCATTACGTAATTTTTTTATATGCACTCGCGATATTTTTTTTTCAGGGTTAGAACACGTCCACCTTACACGGTGGTTTTGGAAGGACTGAATCCGCGTGACCGGTTATATTTCTCCTATTTATTTTGACGCATGCGTATAACTTCGCGCCTTTTCTTCTATGTGTATGGCATCAATTGACTCACATACTAAATTAAGTGAAAGCATGTCAATTGTGCATTTGCAATGCATTGTTATTATTTTAATTTATATAATATTTTATATAGGGCAATGGTATGTCTAATATGAGGTAGAGAGTGTATTGTAATATCTACTATGCCGGTATACGGGTTCGACTCTCGTTGTCCTGATGGAACAAATGGTAGTGAGACCTATAAAAGTTATGATAGACAAAAAGTGTCTTCTGCTGGTATTAAGTACTAATGAAAGCACACGACCCGACCCGAGTGGACTTTTTTGTCTCACTCTTCTCATTTTTTTTAATATTTCATAATAATTTTATAGACATTTATATATATATATATATATATATATATATATATATATATATATATATATAACAAAATTTCTTCATATAATTTTCTTACCTTATATATCCATTAACCTGATCATTATTTTCGTTTAAGTATAGCCTATTTTCTCCTAAGTTAAACTAAGTTAAAATCAAAATGACTCAGACATTGTTTGAACAGTTATTTTAGAATTTATGATAATATTGTGATAATAGCAATATTAATCGGTAAATGTTAGAACAGATTAAAATAGACTAACGGATTTTGGAATCAATAGATTAGATAGAGAGGTATCAGCTCCAAAGAGAAAAGCCAAATAAGATGATTCTGATGAGTACGTCAACTATATTAAAGAAAATCTTTACTCTTTGAACTTCTTTAATTTTTAAGAACATAAAATTTTATATTCAATATTAACAGAACCCGCTACTTCGCTGTCGCTAAATTACACAAAAAAAACTCTAAAAAGGTATGTTGCATACAAACTTTCATCCCCTATTTTACCCTCTTATGGGATGAATTTTGAAAAATGCTAAAACATGTATTTATTCAATTGTATTGAAGAATATTAATACCAAGTTTCAAGTAATTCTGATAAATATTTTTTTTTTGGGTTGTATTATAACGTGTTTTCCCGTGATAATGAAATCATCTCCCGCGGTAAATAGTAGTTTATGTCACTCTCCAGCCCTCTCCAACTATCTCCGCACAAACATCCTGATCTCTATCTCTGTTTTGAAGTGAAAGAAGAACAAACAAACAAACACACTTTCACATTTATAATATTAAATATATGGATGTATAAAAAAATATAAATTTCTAGTTCATTTATCTTGTGTAAAACTTATTTAATATATAAATGGGTACAAAATTATTTGTGTATTTATAACCTAGATTGAAAAAACAAACTTTAAAAAAAATATTTTCTTAGTTTTTCTTAGTCTTCATGTAATTATGAAAGTTCTTTTACGAGTACTGGTAGAATTTAATTTTCAGTAAGTAAACGTAACCTCTGTATTTTAAAAAGCAAAATAACTTTGAAAGTTAAGCTTAAAAAGCTTGGCGAACTTACGCTCACCCTTCGTTCATAGTAATTAGAACTAAAATTAACACAAACTTACGTCGTTTTTTATCACACTCAAGTTACTTGCATTGTTTACATAACAAGTAAACTTAACAAGAAAAAAGCTTCTTTTGGAGCTTAGTTATTAAAAGTAGTGTCAACAAAATTAAAATTAGTAAACAGTAAAAAATCATTTCATTTTCATATAATTTAAGGGTTTCGTGCCAACAAAACCCTATTAATATGCTTCCGCTATCCATCTGTTAGTCAAGGGCTGTAACTCATGAATCGTAATATTAAATAAATTAGTAAATTTTCACAAATTATGTATTTCTATTACCGCTATAACAACAAATAATAAAAATAAATAAGAATACAAGAAACATTTTTTTAACATTCGTAATCGATCATCGAAGTAAATAATATACTAAATACATAGTGTAAAAGTCATATTATTAAAAAGCACTTATACGGTGGTACGGAACCCTTCCTGTGCGAATTCAACTCGCACTTGACCAATTTATATTTAAATCTACTGACATAATATTTAAATACATCTCGTGGCAAAAAACTCATACAATCTTATTACATGTTATAAAAAAACAAACAATTGCCTGTGACTCCGCTTGTATAATATAATAAATTCTGTTCATAAGCGACGTAGGGTCTTATTAGAGTCGTTAAATAATCTTACTCAATTATTATTAAGGTGTAAAATCAAAAACATTTTTCAAATCGGACTCTTAGTTTCGGAGATTAGCGCGTTTAAATTAATAAAGTAACATACATTTTAAATTTATACATTATATAGATAAAAGTATAAAAATTATCAATAAAAGGATAAAAAATAATGTCTTGTTAATAAGACTTTACTTGAAATAGATCCTTTCGTAGATCAATTTTAGAAATTATGGACACAATCAAACGGACAGAAAAGAAAGTGGTAAAACTAACTAACTTTGATATCGCACTACTATTATAAATGTAAAAGTTTACAATTGTGTATGTTTGTCCCTGTACTGGATGGATTTTGTTGGAATTTATATTATATTTAGCTTAAATCTATTAATGTAGATTTTAGCTAAATATAAAACAAAAAGCTCAGAAACAGAAGTAAAAAGCTTACTCAAACTTCCCAAGCTTACAGTAAACCGAGTTGCAAGGTACTCTACTATTTACAAAACCACATCTTCCTGATGAATAATTGATAAAGGCTTTATTTACTTCGCAAAATTCCACGACATGTAGAAACACGTTTGCGTTGCACGACTCTTCCGTCATGATATGACAGTAACGAAAAAAACCCCTACTATTGTATTTGAATGTACTTATTTATTTAAATGTAGAAATAACTTATGTAGATACTAAAGCTCACTCTGGTTCCTTTCACATATAAACAGATATACATCATACATAGCTACATATTTTTTTAAATATTTTCATATTAGTCACTTCCATGTCAGAAAATCATGATTATAACAATTTATTAAAGCTTCATCAATATCGGATAGTAATAATAATATGCTCATGGCCGACTCCGACCACGACGGACAATCTCATTGAGACTAACCAACTGCACAGACACAACGTGCACTCTCTATTCCTGTCACTCTCATACTCCGGTCGGATGACACGAGACACGACTGGTGTGAGTTAAGACGCAGGACCAACGGCTTTACGTGCTCTCCGAGGCACGGGGGTGAAACACCGCCAACTTCACAACTCCGGGCTGTTACTGAAGCTTACTATAAAGAAAAACTCAATAACTAAACTTGGCCCGACCCGGGACTCGCACCCAGGACCTCCGGATGTGCAGCCGTACATGCTAGTCACGACATCACCGAGGCAGTTTAAAGGCATAAAATACAAGTAATTAATATATGTATTGATAAATACATCGTATGATACAAAGTTTTTTTTACTGTGAAGATCGCACACAGTGAAAAGTATCAAGCGAAGAACAAATAAACTCTAACACTCTCGTTTGCATTTATTTAATAAGCATTTAAGTATATTTTTAAGAAATTTTCAAGAAACACCCATATTATTGTGTATCATTTGAGCAAAAGATCTTGAATTTAATGCAAAGCTTTCACCTCTGGGACCCAAAGTTTCTTATCTCGACTCTAAAAAGATGTGGCGTAAAGCTATTTGTATATTAGTTCTATAATAAACACGATAAAAATAGCAATCTGCAATAATCATAAAAATGTATATGAATTATTGTTTCTAAGATATCTTTAAAAGCAAACAACGTTACAATTGCATAAATGCTCGAGAGAACTTTATAAATGGGTCTCGATACAACTTTGAGCTGTCCATACAACTTTAGCCTTCCATACTTAACGTTGAAAGTTTAGAACAAATAAGGCATTTGAATATCTCGACTGGAAAAACTAAGTTAAAAATGGTTCTGCGGCCTCCTTTAGATGCATTTACTTGAATAAATATTTTAAAGTAGTAGATTTATCGCAATCTTTTGAAGAGAAAATGTGCAGTTTGAACTTAAAAGTGAATGATTTTTAAAAAAAAGTACTCTTGAAAGATTTTAACTTTCTTCATGTGTATATAATTATTAATAGAAAGCGTTAGTAATTAAAATCTTTTTTATGTTATGTGTAAATACAAAATATTTTAAAATTAGCAATATCTTATTGCTCATATAATGTATTTTTGTGTTTTCAAATTACACACTAATATTAAAAGTTTGTTTATACATCACCCAGTTTTACTTCTTCCTGTGTATATCCAACTTCAAAAACTAAGAGAAACTCATTTGGTTGTAGTTTTTTTTTAAGTTACGCGTTACGTTACGTTTAGTTATCTATGTCAATTGTGAACCAGTTTTAATTTTTTTTAAAGACGGTTACACAATAAACTTACACAATCAATAAATATATACATATAATAAAATTGTAACTAAGCCGAATCTGTCCATTAAATATTTTTTGGAAAATCTTATTGAAATAGACATTATTATCGATACAGAGGCCGAATCTATAGTTTTCAGAATTTTTGTCTGTCTGTCTGTTACCGCATCATAGAAAAACCACTGGAGGGATTTTGATGAAATTTGCTATAGTGACAGCTGGTTATCCGGGTCAACGTACAGGATATTTTTTACCGCGGTAAAATATCGCATTTCTGAGAAAATATACAAAAACTGCATTGTAAGAGTATACTAATATGTAAAACCTAAGAATTTGCTAGTTAAAAATATACCTAGATATAAGTAAATAAACCTGCAATTTAAAGACTTATTTTTATCAACCATCTTAATAAAACGAATGATCTTTTATATGGTAAATACTTCATCTATTTCAAAATAGCGACTCACATTCGCTTTGCTTCGGCGCGTTCCTTTGTATTTATAAGGTCTAAGGTAATCCCAGGAGTCTATTGTGCTTATAATATTACATAGAGGCAGCGATACCATTAGAAAATTTAATTACTAACAGTATATTTCTTAGGTTTACGCAAATATTTGACATTTTAAATAATACTATCTTTTTGAGACTGATCTCTGGTTTCTCCCGTGACCATGATCGCTGTAAAGCATTCGAAACGTCGGGAATCAAAAATCAAAATAAATCGGTGAAAAAATCCGAAAAGATTGTTTTATTTAAAATACGAACAGTAGCTTATGTGTTATGATATCTATGCTTATGCTATCTGTGTACTGAATTTCATCTTAATCCATCCAGCCCTTTCAGCGTCAAGGAGTAACAAGCAAACTAAATTTTAGAAACTTTTTTGTATTCGGTACAATGAAACGCAGTATAATTCAGTATTACTGAAAAGCGTCAAATAAAAAAACAAAGCTAGCATATGCCACAAGTATCCATATTATATAGTAAACACTTCTTAATTAAAAAGGTCCCATTATATACAATATTTTGCGAAATATTATATATTTATTGATAACAGAACGAATTTCGGACGATTTTTTTAAATAATTATTTTTAAATGCTTTATTAAAAATAATAATAATGTAATATTTACCAATTTCAGCCATGGTGGCCATAATCTTAAAAAGACCAAACCATATACGCAAGAGTTATTATAGTGTGCAATTATGGGTGCAAACGCACGCGTCGACACAACCCGTGAGAGATCAGACGCACGACCTTCGGCTTCACTTGCTCTCCAAAGGTAAAACACCGCCAACTTCCCATTCCGCCTTGTTAGAAACTCAATAAATAAACTTGGTCTGATCCGGGACTTGAATCCAAGATCTCCAGCCGCAGATTTGCAACCGGTCATACTAGCCACGAGACCACGTGTCCAATATCGCCTAAAACATACGCATAATTACTACAAACTAAATGAAAGTAAACTCTCGAGCAAAATCACAGACTTGAGCTAGGTTTATTTATTTGTACTAAGCAAATATATGATGCTATTAACTGTAATATTTTTCAACAGATCACGATGTCTTTGCAATATTTTCAATATAAAATCATTTTCCAGTACATTACTTCTTCCTAAACTATGTATGCATAATAATAGGTCACAGAATAAAATAAAGATGGCATGCATTAATTTCGTTGATTCAAACAAATTAAAATATGAAATTATAATAAAAAAATTATTTGTAGCTAATATTGAGTCTTTTACAGAAAAGAGAGAAAGTCTATCTACGAGTATAGTGATTGTTTAATCTATACTAATATTATAAAGAGGTAAAGTTTGTGAGTTTGTGGTTTGTGAGTTTGTGACGTTGTAGGGGGTAATCTCTGCATCTACCAAACCGATTTAGATGAAATTTGGTAACAAGATAGTTTGAGACACTGAGAAGGACATAGGATACTTTTTGTTCTGGAAATCATCCCTTAAGGGGGTGAAAATAGGGATGAAAGTTTGTATGGGGAATCAAATATTCCCATTATCAATAATCAGTATTTTATAATTCATTGGAACACTTTATTTTATTATGCTTATCAGCTTTTATATACATTTTTTCATACAAATGCGAAATCTCGATATAGTTTTGTTTATTAAAGTAAATAAAACTTCTATAACAAATATTTTTCACCTAATTAATCCCACAATTGGAAAGCGAAGCAAACATACTGTTATTTTTAATTATAAAATTGTATTTACATTTATTATATTATTATAGGTTTTGTACAGTTTATACATATAAGGACAAAATTTAGTAACTCGTTCAGGTTTTGCGTTTAAAATTATTATAATTGTGAGAGATGTGTATAGTATGTGTATGTGTACATACGTAAGTTTTCACGTTGTCACGCTAAAATGGCTGTCTAGTCCTTTTAGCGTGACAGCGTGACATTGGATTTTAATAAAATTTAATACATAGAAAGTCTGCAACCTGGAGTAACACGCAGGCTACTATTTGGCACCCAAAGACGCAATCTAGCGAAGCGAGTATAAGTCGTTATTATATGTGTATATCTTATTAAATTTCACTGTGGTAAAACAAAAAAATTAAAGAATATTTTAACTCTTTTATAATGTTATTTGTTCTAAGGTTCTCAGAATGCATTTTTGATGCGGAATCGTACATAGCGCAAGTTATACCAAGAATTCAGGTCTATTTCATCTTCAATTTGCTTTTCTTGTTTATAAAACCTATAATATATATATATATATATATATATATATATATATATACATTGAAACACTATAGCTTTAGCCTTTAGCGACTTTTATAATTATAACTTAAATAATATTTTTAGTATATCTAAATCAATAGATCTGGAGTTATACGCTTCAAATCGAAAACAGCATGTATTGTTAATAAGGATTATTTGAAAGGAATTATTAAGGCTACATATCAGATTAAGGAATAATATAGACAAAGCGTCATAGAACTAAACATGAAGCCAAACAATAATGTTCTGAAATAGTAAAGGTACTAATGACAATTTGTATACTGAGTGATAAGTAAATAAATGTTAATTAATAAAAATGGCTAACGGATTCTACGAGTATTATAATAGAAAAAAAAGATACTATTATATTATCTTTCCTTCAAGCTTATAAATACAAAAGAATATAGTTGTATTTTTATACTCACATTTTATTCCCAAAAATTGTATTATACCCTAGCTAATCTTACTAGTATTATCAATGTGAAAGCTTAGATGTTTGGATGTTTGTTACTCTACTCAATCACGCCAGAACGGCTGAACGGATTCATATGAAATTTGGCACAGATATAGATAATAGTCTGGAATATGAAGCACTTTTCATCCTGAAAAATGTACTGTTCCCGCGGGATAGATTTGTTTTTGTTTGTGTCTGCGTCTGCGTATATAAAATTTACTTTTTATTTACAGAAAATCAACAATCTGTATGTAAAAATCGAGAATAGTAGCATAAGCAGCATATCACGCTACTATTTTTAATTTTGACATTAATTTTGGTGGACTCCATCTATATGATTCTTTAATTTAACTACGTTGATACAAATATTACTTCAATTTCAACTATAACTACGATTGTTATAACATAAATTAATTTAACTTTAAACAAACAAATGGGACGTAACACTTCGTGTATCAAAAGTATCTCGCGTCGCTTGCTTGATTAAATAAGCCACCTAAATAAGCACGTATACTATTTTCAGTTAAGTACCAACAACAGTACCTACTTTATTTTAACTACGTTATTGTAAGTTAGTCATGCAGAGTTTTGCGAAACATTTAGTTTATCTTTATATATTATATAATTCTTCTATACGTGTGTTTGTCACCTAACTCCTCATAAACGGCTGGACCGATTTGAATGAAATTTTGTATGTATCGTTTATTGCGTTCCTGGATGGTTTAAAAATACAATTGGATCCAGAAAGTGGCGTTGTAGTCGGTATGTCATCAAATTATTATTACTTATAACATAAAGTCAAATATTTTTCTTTTAGTAGTTTGAACGCGGGCGAAGCTGCGGATACTGCTAGTCTATATATAAATAAAAAACAACATTAAATATATATATATATATATATATATATATATATACATATATATATATATAAAAGACAACACAATTCAATACAATTTTCTCGTCTGTTTGTCAACGGATTTTTTTGTTAAGCAACTACTGACGAATTTCAGTGTTATCAAGTAAAATAAATTATGAAAAGAGTTTCTTTTTTAATTATATATAGCTAAATTCTATTCGTATATGTTTTCCTCAAATATTCAATAATGATTATAGATTATTATAGATGATTGCAGGTGGTTATGTGGGACTCACTGGCTATAAAAGCCAGTATTACTTGGCTTGACTATTAAGCTTGGGGGTAGAGGGATGAATTTAGGCCACTATCTATACTATCTCAGTTCTGCACAAGTAAAACGACAGATTTCGTAAAAAATACTCTAAAAAGTGAATAAAAAACGGGATTGATAGACCTCAAAGGGAAAAGAATGGGTTTATAGATTATGGATATAACTTGAAAAACTACGGCTAGAGTAGTCTAGCTAAACTTATTTATGAAATTTTAGAGAATTCAATATCTTACCCACAATTTAGATGATAAGATATTGAATTCTACGTTAATATGCATACCTTAACTATAAATAAAATATGAATCCTATAAAAAATTATTCTAATTTTTATCCGACTACGACGAAGGAGGGTTATGTATTTGACCTGTATGTATATATGTTTTATAGTTGTATCTCAGGCTACATAATACTATGTTTCTTTGTTAATTTGTTTTCAAATCTTTAGTTCGTTTTTTTTACACAGTCACCTTTAATTTCATTTTTATAGTTAAATTTTTGATAATATATAAGTATATAACTTTTGATCAATATTAATTAAGAATTATTGTAAAACACATAGTAAATAAATCAATCAATACAAAGGCAAGTCGAACTTTAAAGCCTTTGTAGATTAAAGCTAATTTTTATCTTGTTACACATCAACAGCTTTGCGTTTGTCCCATTTAGTAGATCTGTTGGCTAAGTGGACGAATTGCCTAACGTTATTACGGATTTAACGCTTTAGGAGATTTTCGAGAGTACAAAACAAGCCATTATAGGCATTATCTTGTGTAGAGCTAATTTACTATCGAGGCTCAGGATATCATGCTATCTTTTTTTTATAATATTGTTTATGGTTTTTGTTAATATATTATTATAGTATATATATATATAATATATATAATATAATATATAATTCTCCTTATTCATTATAATATTCACTTTTATTTCGATAAACAATCAGAAGTATGATGTTAATAAATATTTTCAAGTATACTTCATCCATTAGTTGATCTATACAGATAAATAAAATTGAAGTGTCTGTTTGTAATGTCAAAATAACAGCGTTTTACTAAATCCATATGAAATTATATACGGTACTTATAAGAAAAACACTTTTTTTTTAATTTTTGTCTGTCTGTTTGTTTCGGATAATCTCTGAAATGGCTGGACTGATTTTGACAAGACTTTCATTGGAAGATAGCTGATGTTATAGGAAGTAACACATGCTACTTTTATTGTAGAACGAACCCTAGCGAAGCGAGGGTAAGTTGCTAGTCTTTAACTAAAGCATGACAAAATCACGAATAAAATGTTGTAGCTACATTTTTATAAGAAGAAAAAATACAATAAAACTAAGTTATTTACATACACAAAACATCATAATTTCTGTTCAAATTCCACGTGTAAAAAGTCTTTACTTCTCCCTTATTTAAGTACTAACTTAAATTATAATCAAAAGACGCTGAATTTTACGCTCTCGCTAACGACTATCGAGTGTATTCGTGGTAGAGACATAATATGCTTCGCATTTAAACGACAGCTTAATTAATATAATTTTCGTTAGTGTCAGTGGGTTAGAAATGCATTCATATCCCAGGTGATATTTCAAAATGTAATTACATATATTCAGACGAGGCGGCTTTGTCTCAACATATTAATATATACGGTATAAGCCATTATATTATAATTATGATGATCTAGTAACTGCCTGTGTCTCCTACGAGTATTTCTATTAAGTTTAGACCTATAGAACCCGTTTTTTTTATGAGTGCTGATTTGAAAAATGCATCTTTGGATTACTCGACTGTTTAAAATGATAAACAAATCAAATTCCAAAAACTGCTGATTTAGTCTATACAGCCTAACCTATACCCATCTATCTCAAACTTCAAAAAAAACCTAACTCAATTAGAACTTTATTATATGACTTATATAGCATTCATATAATAAATGCGGTAGTTTCTGAGTGAGTGTATTTTTTGCTTCTTCGCGCTGTAATAATTTAACAGATTTGAGTGACTTTCCGAATTTACATAGTTTATATTTTAGTGGATAAAAGGCAGTGGTAGCAAAAAGGCAGTGGTAGCCCAGTGGTAACGCGTTCGATTGGGAAACCGAGTGATGCGGGTTCAAATCCCGGGTCTCGCACCTCTGATATTTTCATGTGCGAATCATTTCTAGCATGATTACCACTTGCCTTACGGTAAAGGAAAACATCGTGAGGAAACCTGCATTTCTGAGGGAACTTAGCAAGTTTTCGAAAGATATGTGAAGTCCGCCAACCCGCACTTGGCCAGCGTGGTGGACTATGGCCTGATCCTCCTTGTATTGAAGGGAGGCCCGTGCCTAGCAGTGGGACGTTAAAAAGGGCTGAATACATACTTATTTTGGTTTTACGCAGAGTATTTTTTCATTTATAAAGCGCACAAAGACGCAGACATAAGCGAGTTACTCAAACAAATTACATAACAATTGATCTTGACATACGGAAGTGTATACGTCTAATTATGAGCGATCTTTTCCTGTGCCAAAGTAATTACCAATGATGTTTCATTTGTTTTCTGTTCATTAATTTCTACCTCTATGGTGTAGTGGCTAGCATATATGGCTGTACATCTGGAGGCCCTGGGTTTGAGTCTCGGGTCGGGCCAAGTTTACTTATTAAGTCTTTTTGTATAGTAAACCTCAGTAACAGCCCGGAGTTGGGAAGTTGAAAAAAAATTCAAATAACTATATATTCGGTCTCTGTGTCGATAATAATGACTATTTCAATAAGATTTTCCAAAAAATATATTTGATGTACAGATTCGATTCAGAATTTTATTATATGTATAGATGAGTGTTATCATAATATAATGCAATCACAAAAGAATAATATATGTACCATTGTAAACTCCATTATATGAATATAATAAACAATATTTTATACAGATAATAATTGTATACTAATTTCTTAAAATAGTAAACTGATTTAATTAAATTAAATGTTTTGTTGATTTTGTTATTCAGCAAAATTAATCAACTGACTGTTTCGAAAAGATTAGAAAAATATGCGACAATGTTATCTATCTATTCTAACTTGATTACCACTTCTCTGATGGTGAAGGAAAACATCGTGAGGAAACCTGCATATATGAGAAAACCTAGGAAAATTGCAACGGACATGTGAAATCCGTCAACCCGCACTTGGCCTGCGTGGTGGACAGCGTGATAGCCTGATCCCCTTCGTATTGAAGGGAGGTCCGTGCCCAGCAGTGGGACGGACAAAAAAGGGCTGAATACTACTACCAACAGCATTGTGGTCGTGATAATAAATAAATGCAAGTGAAAAAGTGTTTTTATTACTAATCGCCGAGCCCATAGTCGAGTGCTAACAAGGCTGACTCTCATAAAAAAACTTTTATCTGACGATAAGGAAATGGCCACATACTCGTAGTAAAAACAAATAAATAAAGTCCAACAAATACGCAATTTCCTACTTCCGCCAACAGAACATATAATTAAAATCGATAAATCGGTTTAATTAGAACGTGACAGCATTGTTATCAAGATTTAAAATAAATGAGAATATAATGGATCAGATTCACAATAGATTTATTTCAATAGTATTATAATGAATTGCGATAGAGCCTTTCTCGTTTTATTTGAAGATCTTGAATAAGGCACCTCCTTGAATGGCCGGCTTTAGCGAAGAAAGTGTATTGTTAACTTGAATACGAGTCATTATCGAAATATATGGAGTTATATTTGAAAGGTTTGGATATTTTATATAATAGTAATCCTTTTTAGTTACTTTTTAGCTGAGATGGTAAGTAGTACCTAGTTGACCCTAGCTATGACAATTTGCGACATTTTGCAAATATTATACACATATATTGTATAAGCATAGGCTTCATATAGGCGCATAGGCGTAAAAGATTAAAAAAATTCAACTAATATTATAAAAATATTGGTCTATGGTAGCCCAGTGCTAACGCGCCCGCTTTGGAAAGCAAGTGAAGTGGGTTCAAATCTCAGGTATCCTCTGATATTCTCATCGCAAGCAAGCGCAAGACAAGTGTGATGGACTAATCTTTATTGAAAGGAGGTCCGTGCCCAGCAGTGGGACGTTAAAAAGGGCTAAACACAAGCGCCAGCCCTTGGCAAATGGTACTAACAGTGACCTATCTGGTAATACTGATTACAGTTTATCTATCCAGCCGTTTTAGAATGACACAAATGCCTACTCGTATATAATTTTTCGAATTACTAACACTCGTTATGTGTTTATCATAAAAACAATTTCAACTACAAAACTTAACTGCGACGTAATTTACATAGACGCTCGCATAACAGTGACACTAATAGCGCGAAAAATTTCATTGGCCACACGAAAATCTCTTTTTCCACGTAACTTGGTCCGCTGGGGGTATATTTCATTATTTAAGCAAAACAACTCGCCCCCTATAGACGCATAGACGACAGAGATTTTAGAGGGACCTGACTTATGCCCCCTTAGGCTAGATTCAATTAGTGACGATTTTTTACTACAGCGGTGTATTTGTTGTTTATTCCATAGGATAAATAAGATTTGGTAATTGAAATTTGTTATTTACGCACTAATATAAAAAACAGTTCAAACAAAATTATTCTCAGATAGTAATTAAGAAACAGCTGTTATATAAATTCGCCTTATATTTTTTGTTATCATTACAAATTCGTTTCTCTAAATTCTAAGAATTTTGATATGATGATGATAATATCATGGTGCTATGAAGTCCAGCTAAAGCAGAAGCACTTCTTTGAATTTTTAGTTCTTATAATAATACAGTCTTCTTGAAGAAAATTCTTTACGATACGGTGTTTAAAATACTTTCTTTTGCATGACGATGCTAACGGAGTGATTCATTTGGGTAGATTTAGGTGTATAATATATGATCAAACGAACTTCTCAAGTGAAGTTCGATCAATATAATATGAGTGGTTTCATTTGAAGATACAAATTAACAGGTAGTCCTTTGACCTACAAGGCAACACTCGCACGCTTTAAGAATTTTATATTTATTTATTTAGTATCGATTATTTTTAACTCGATTAAAAATCAATTATTCTACCTCCCCACTAGCCATAGTATGTAGCCATGACAGCTCATTCTTTTAAAGTAACGATTTACTTTCACTCTTCTCGTATTTTACAAAACTGGGATACGGGCGGGTGGGAGATTTGTATCTTCAAATGAAACCACTCATATTATATTGATCGAACTTCACTTGAGAAGTTCGTTTGATCATATATAATATTTCGTGGTTTCATTTTCGATACAAATTAACAGGTAGATGTTTAGAGATTGAGTTTTGTCAGTGTTTATCCTGGGTTTATCAGTAGATGATAAATGAAATACGAAGTAAGAGTGAAAAATCAATTTTTTATTCAATCATTTATGATATTTATATTTAGCCATTACAAAAAACTTAATAATTTAAGTTATTTCAATACAATTGATCATCAAATAAAGATTTAATTTATTCTGAATCATTATTATTGGACGGTAAACAAACTAATTTTGCAAAATTTGACTCCTTTATGAGGGGTCTATGATAAAATTTGGCAAAAGTCTGGGACGACACAGTCCAGCCAGCAGTTTTGCGGATCACGTCGATGCTGAGGCCGGTCGCGTGCGCAGCCGACGTGGCGGCGTGTCGGACGCTGTGTGCCCCGAACACCGCCACGTCGATACCGCTCGCGCACAACGTTTGTTTGATCCATCTGCTTATACTCTGTGCTGTCGCGCCCCTGTGGGGACGCTTCACAGTGATTAAGAGATGATCAATACTCGAAGGTCTTAAGTCTCGAGTCATAGACAAGTAGTCAACAATCGTTGTGGCCGGACAAATCGAAGCATTTTCGCGGAAAAAGGGCAAAAACAAAACTGGCTGGTCTCGTCCTATCCCTGAACTTTTAACCATATCTGATATTACAATCTCAACTCCATTACTTTTTATTTTAATGTTATCTATTTTAATCAAAGAAAACGTTTGGACTCTATGTGCCGTACATAAGGCCAGTAAAATAACTAGTTTTTTGGTTAGTCTCTCTAAACTTAATTGACTATTAGGAAACCAGTCTGAAATATGACTTAACACTAGTTGTGGGTCCCAAGTACTTGAGTATTTCGGCAAGGACGGTCTCATTCTAAATATTCCTTTCATTAGCCTTTTGATACAGTCATCCGAACCTAGATTATTGCCTAGGAATAATGACAGGGCTGAACGGTGACTATTAAGCGTGCCGTAGGACGCACCACTTTCAAACAATTCTGATAGAAAAGATATAACATGGGCAACCGAGGTATCAAATACGTTGTAATCGTTATTGAGGCAGAATTCCCACCACAGCTTGTAACAAACCCCGTATTGCTGCAAGGTTTTTTCTGACAGCGACCCAATCATTAAATTTAGGGCGGTAGGTGGCACGCCGCGGCGGGAGAATGCACACCGGAGAGCACCGCTGCACCCAGGGTAAGCGACCGGTGAAGTGGGTGTTGTTGTCTGAAATGTGAGAGTACTAAGTTTGGCCGAGGGTCTAAAATAATTATATCAGTAATTAATAAGTCCATTAATTGAGGGTACCAAGCCTGTGCAGGCCACATCGGAAATACTAATATACCTGTAGCTTTATCTTGAATAATTTTTTGTATGCAGTTTAATAACAAAGCAAAAGGGGGAAAAGCGTAAAAGAATTTCTCATTCCAGTTTATTGTGAATGCGTCCACACTAATAGCATCTGGATCCTGTTTCCAAGCTACATATTCGAGACACTTGGCATTAGTGCGAGAAGCAAACAAGTCAATCTCTGGGTTACCGAGCTTTTTAACGATGCAATTAAAGGCTGCTTCTGACAACTCCCACTCGGCATCAGGATTCACTCTGCGTGACTCTTCATCAGCCTCGATATTGTCCTTCGTATTTATATACGAGGCAAATAGCCACAGCTGTCTCGACTCGCACCATTGCCAAATATCACGAGACAGTGTGTTCAAGTGCTGGAATTGTATACCGCCCATGCGGTTTATATAACTAATGGCTGTAGTGTTGTCTACACGGAGTAAGATAGCACAATTAGATTTATCTTTTACAAAACATTTAAGAGCCAAGAATATAGACAACAGTTCTAAATAATTAATATGGAACTGACGTTCACTCTCTTTCCAAGAACCGTTTACCCTGGAACCATTACAATAGGCCCCCCAGCCAGTACGTGACGCGTCAGTGTAAATTACCATAGTATAGGCTTCGTTTTTTATAGGTCTGTCTATTATGTAAATATTATTAATCCACCAGTTAAGGTCGTTTAAAATAATTTTTGGTAGTTTTACTCTAGCTTCAAATGTACGATGTTGTTTTAACAATATATATTTTTGTCGTTCTAATATTTTTGTATACAGCCAACCATAGCGAGCTGCTGGACAAGCTGACACAAGGACGCCTATTAATTGAGAAAACTCACGGATGGTGACAATGGGTAATTTAGCAAATCTTTGAACCATACAGGCTATCTTATTACGTTTATCTATATCTAACGAAAGTGTCATTTGAGTGGTATCATATATAAATCCTAAAAATTTACACACTTGCTGTGGCTGTAATTGACTTTTATCGTAATTTATTACGAAACCTAAACACTCAAACAATGCTATCGTCTCTTGAACATTACGACGACATTCATCATAGCTTTTAGCTAAGCATAAAATGTCGTCAAGATAACAGACCGATTTTTGACCACGACTACGTAAGTGTGCTACGACTTCTCTGACTATCTTAGTAAAACACCTAGGTGCTATCCCTAGGCCGTAACATAAAGCACTAAACTCGTATATTATAGTTTCATTTGAATTTGGTGTGATGTACTGAAATCGCAGGTATTTTCGAGATTCTTTATGAATAGGAATAAGTAAGTATGATTCTTTTAAGTCAATAGTTGCCATAAACCAATTGTTTTGTAATAACTTGCATGCAGTCCGGTAATCCTCCATTTTAAAATGGGTCTTTGGTATAAAACGATTTAATAATTTTAGATTCAAAATAAACCTTTTAGTGCCATTAGGCTTAGGGGCTAAAAACGTACTTGAAATAAACTGATCTTCACATTGATCGACTTGTGAAATAGCACCTAGTTTAAGTAAATTATCAATAGCTATGTACATTTCGTGCTGTTCTTTTAATGACCACGATAGTCGCGGTACGTTTGATTGATACGGCTTGGTTATAAACGGAATAGGTACTCCATTCAGAACCCAGCTAAGAATATTGACATTATTTGTAATGTTAAGCCAACAATTATAGAAAAATTGAACGCGACCCGCATGTACCTGTATTAAGGACGTGGTGGGGCACGTGACTTGCTCTGGTATGCCTTGGGTTGTGCTAACGAGGCTGTTGCTGGTCGTCTTAACGACGTGGGTAACTTCCTGTGGCCTCCTCACCCCCCCCTGTTTGTCGAGTATCGAGGAGGCCCAGTCCAGTTTCCCTGGAATGATTGACGGGCCGCACTTGTGCTAGGAGCAACAGGATTAGGCCTCGGCGGAGGCACTGTCTTTTTGATCTGCAGTCCCTGCTTCTCAATAGTTTTAGAAGCTTTAATCTTGTCTGGCAGACTGACACCGAACAACGTCTCGTCACGTTCACTTTCTTGAATGAGGTTCAAAAAGGTTTTCGCTAGCCCAGGTGTAATCATTTTGATCCTAGCCTGGGTTTCATGATGATGCAAATCACATAGAATGCGACAACCATCACTGAGCATTTTGATCGCATCTATTTTATTGTCGCTTGTCAACAATGTCGACATAGCCCGGCTGATAGCGGTGATCCCCGCGCCAAGTTGTTGTTGCATAGCTTCGACTTTTTTGTCACGCAATCTGACCATTTCTATAACTGCCGCCGATATCTCAATGTTGAGTTTTGGGGCTTGCAATAAAGTACAATTGCTGGGAATAAGGTACTGTTTTAATACCTTTTCCCTAACTTCCTTATCCATACCTGTTTTTAACAATGGGAGCCAGAGCTGGGTCAAATTATTATGTATCTCTTGACCCCACGTTGGTCCCGAATCTGTGGCCTCACCGAGGGCAGATAGAATTTCTGGGTCAAGAGGTGGACAAGTCTCGGTCTCTAACGGCGCCTCAGCCGGTACCGGTGCCAGTGCTGGTTGTGGTGGCAGTGGTAAATCATTTTGGGTATTGCGTTCATCCATTATGGGTGACGCAGTGGCGATAGCATGTTCGTCCAAATCAGGTAATGGCGCCGCTCCATCCAGGTCAGGCTCGGATAGATGCACCGTCGAAGTTTCGCCTTCTAGAGGACAACAACAACCAATAGGTTACGTAAGTCAAAAATAAAATGACCATAAACAGGAATAGTTCATAATTTGAATCTATAACCTGCATAAAAAACATTAATAATTACGCCTTGTTCATTTTTGAATCTATGGCGGGTAGGTTAATAAATTTGCCGTGTTCTAATTAGAATCTATGGCAAATAATCGTAACAAAAGGTACTTTCGAATTGAACAGTATTTGTACGATTCTTTAGTGAAAAAATGATTTATAATACACCACATACCTTGAACATTATCAATTTTTTCTTCATCTGTAAATGACAATGAATCTAAACGCCGACGTTTACGTCGGTGTTTATCTCTCAATTTTTCCATTTTTTGCAAATAATACTCCATTTTCTCGTCGAACGATCTTTTAGGCATCGTGAATAATGAAAAGACAAAGTAGTTTTACTATCTTAACAACTTGAAAGTAGGAGCGCGTGCGCTCGTTGCCTCGCACGGAAAAAGAATGAGCTGTCATGGCTACATACTATGGCTAGTGGGGAGGTAGAATAATTGATTTTTAATCGAGTTAAAAATAATCGATACTAAATAAATAAATATAAAATTCTTAAAGCGTGCGAGTGTTGCCTTGTAGGTCAAAGGACTACCTGTTAATTTGTATCGAAAATGAAACCACGAAATATTATTTATTAAGGATTTGTGTAAATTGGCTGAAATATGACGATGATTGCAGAAGATATCGGGAAAAATCATACCAACTGGAAACTTTACTGGCGCTGAGTACACCAATAGAGTTATATGAAAACAATGTATATATTACGAAATTATTCGTACCTACGAACACACCCGAGCGAGACTGAGTCTTGACTTAGAAAAAAGTAACAGGATAGTTTAAGATTCAATATTTAAAATCAGAGAACTCTTAATTGAATCAACAATTTCCTAAGCTACGTCATTACTCGTTTTATTGGAGGCAAGATTAACGGGCTTGCTTCGTCCTAAGAACTTTATGGCATCATAAAACTGCTATATAAATCCAGCCATTAAATGGACGAGTTTAAATTGACCAGAAAAAGGCTGTGTCATTGCGTTAACCACCGTAAAGGGGTGAAAATAACAATGTAGAAATTATGTATTTTTTACTATTGGCTTAACTCAGATCTTAGTAAGAATGATAAGAAGTTTAAGAATACTTAAATTCAGAAAATAATTTTAAAGCAGTTTCTTGATAAAAGAGTAAGATAGAAAGGTGAACGCATTTTTGTTTGGACTACTATTGTAATGTGTAAGTTTGTGTATGTTACACCTTCGTGCCGAAAAGGCTGGATGGAGTTAGATGAAATTAAAAAAAACCTAGAGTCTATTGGGTATCTAAGGTGGCATTTGAGCGAAATGAGGTTAAGCCGCTTTCTTTTAAAACATTTCAAATAAACTTAAAAAAATAGTTATTATAAAACTAAATCCGAATAATTTATTATTTTGATTTAATATATTCATAGGAAAATGCTTTAATCATTAAAAGAAATCGTCAACTAAATTCAAGCCCGGTATTTCAATATTATGTTAATTATTTTTGGATAATTAAAGTTCTTTTTATGTCGTTATAAGAAAAATCAAAATAGCAAATAAATAAAAAAAAAATCTTGTAGTCAAAACAAAACTGTATTTAAATGATCATTTGATAATTAAAATAAAACTAAAATAACACGATGGCTCTTGAGATGGAAAACTTAAATGTAATAACTTAATATAATAAAGGATTTTTTTTTATTTTCCTCTTTACCCGACTATGACGATATGCAAAGTAGGGTTATGTGTTTGCTCTGTATGCATACATATACTTACATCAATGTATGTATTTATGTATGTGTGTATGTATGTATATCCGATCCTGTGTTCCCTCGTAATTAACAAACGGCTTAACCGATTTTAATGATTCATACGTCGTTAGATTCGTTTTGATAACGCGAATGTTACAGGCTATATAAATATTATTAAAAATCAAAATGGCAGATTTAAGGCTCCAATTTGTATGTCTTATAATCCTATCGAATGTGGTATCAATTAAGATTTTTAATAATAATTTAGAATAACAAATTGTTAAATAAAACTCTAAATTTATAATGGGAATAATAACGAAGAAAATAGTATAATGCAGTCTGAGGCACCATATGTATGTGTGTAAATTACAAGGATAGAACATAAACCTACATGGCTCCAACTGCATTTTATTTTAATTATATATTTTTTCAACCGACTTCAAAAAGGAGGAGGTTCTCAATTCGCCTGTATTTTTTTTTTGTTTTTTTTTTTTTTTTATGTTTGTTACCTCAGAACTCCGTCATTTATTAACCGATTTGGACAATTTTTGTTTTGTTTGAAAGGGTATACTTCCAGATTGGTCTCATTTAAATTTCAAAAAAAAATACCACCCCTAAGGGTGGAAAAACAACTAATGATGAATTTAACCTACTTCTAATTGTCATATTGACTTGAAACTTTGCAAGTATTTCTATTTCCGTTGATAGTACAGTGGTTCGGTGTTGTTGACCTGATCCGATGGCAAGGCCAGAAGGTGGATAGGTGGAACTCTTCAACGGCTAATACTTAGTACATACTTTGAGTTTGGGCTTATTTTGTTTGATTTGACAAGCCTAACACTTTAGAATCCTTACTTTGCTACTACTGTCTACACTAAAAAGGGAAAAATAAAAACTTTTTAACAAAAAAATAAAAACCGACTTCAAACAAAAGCACTAAAAAGTAAAAAATAACTGATTGGTAGTTTTCATTTACTATACATACCTAATCAAATATTTTCGAAGTCGGTGTGCTTTGGCTAAGTAATTAAAGCCTACCTATTAAATACATACTTAATCAAATATTTTCGAAATCGGTGCCAGCCCATACAAAGCAAAGCACACCGACTTCGAAAATATTTGATTAGGTATGTATAGTAAATGAAAACTACCAATCAGTTATTTTTTACTTTTTAGTGCTTTTGTTTGAAGTCGGTTTTTATTTTTTTGTTAAAAAGTTTTTATTAATAAACATGTTTTTGACTAATTTTAATTTATGGAACTCGCTCATACTAGGACACGAAGCTTTATTAATTTTAATTTAATTATATTGTACATAGCCTCTAGCCTTCCTCAATAAACGGGCTATCTAATGCAAAAAGAATTTCTCAAGTCGCTTAAGTTGTTCCTGAGATTAGCGCAAGCAAACAAACAAACGCACTTAAAAAGAAAAATCTCTTTATGCCATACGTTTTTGGCTTTTACAAGTTATACAAAAGTGGATTCTGTTCAATTATATTTTTATACTTATTTTAATTTTATTGGCACTAGTTTTTGTATCAGATACATACATTACAATTAATATGTACAATTTTTTAGCTTCATGTCCTCAACAAATACGCAAAAATTAGGGATTTAAAATTACAGCAATGCACATTTCACGGTTGAGTAGAAACGTATACGCATTCACGGCATTGGTTGACGCATTGTGATGATGATGATGATGATGTTCTCCTGGCCGATTCCGGCCACGGCGGCCAATCTCATTAAGACTAGCCAACTGCGCAGGAGATATTATAGTGCACAAGTGTACGCGCAGACACTACGTGCACTCTCTATTCCTGTCACTCTCATTACTCCGGTGGGACGACTGCTCGACACGACCAGTGAGAGTTAAGGCGCAGGACCGACAGCTTTACGTGCTCTCCGAGGCACGGGGGTGAAACACCGCCAACTTCCCAACTCCGGGCTATTAATGAGACTTACTATACAGAAAGACTCAATAACTAAACGTGGCCCGACCCGGGACTCGAACCCAGGACCTCCGAGTGTGCAGCCGTACATGCTAGCCACTACACCACCGAGGCAGCCAATTGTATTTACACAGTGATATACTAGCGATGTACTTACTTGTAATTCAATTAAATAATTTTCATAGAATTCGAACTTATTTCAGTTTCATGAAAACAATGCTACGCATTATAAAGTAAGAGGTTCACACATGAAAGTTCTACTTAAAGCAATGTTATATATATACTTTTGTGTCAATTTTTTTTAAAATAAAGCGTTATCTTAACCTAAGAATACTGCCTGTCTGAAGTGTAACCTTAACCAAAGTGTCCTTGTGGAGCTACGAACAATCACATGCTACAACCTAAGGTGACCTAAAGGTGAAGGAGATAAAGGACAGGACTGGGATAAAGTAATCAACTAGGACTTCCTGTGTTTTCACTTAACTAAGTGGAACAGTATTATAATTTACGTCGATATTCTGAAACTCTGAAAAAGGGAAGTACCTCGCTAAGCTAGCCCATTTAGGCTAACGCCAACGTAAGTGAAATGCTACTCTAAAACATTTGTATGATCAATACACACTTTCTCGGAATCGAACCCGCGTAGGAGCCTAAATACATTTACATTATAAGGAACCCCACCCATACAAATTGAGCACTCCCTCAATTTCGCGGTCCGTTACGTTACATTAGGCCGCAGGTAACGAAAATATTAGCCATTGCGAACGTCATCAGGACCACACACCGTGTACAATCTTGTTAGAAGCAAATTTGAATATCGGCCAATCAACGTGCGACTCCCGAGTGGGATGATCCCGTCAAAATTCAATTACAAGGTTTTATCGGCTTGAGCGGGAGTGATAAACATTTTTTTCCACTTTCTAATATTTTTATTTCCATTTTCATCATGTTTATAGTTTTAGGTC
The DNA here is from genome assembly GCA_921882275.1 of Brenthis ino. Classification (NCBI taxonomy): domain Eukaryota; kingdom Metazoa; phylum Arthropoda; class Insecta; order Lepidoptera; family Nymphalidae; genus Brenthis; species Brenthis ino. Next base: position 21,029,895 of record OV170232.1, on the reverse strand, counting down.
TTATGGTATCTATATAGTATAAGAAATTGTAATTAAATTAATAAATAAAAATTGATACTATATTTTGCGTATATATGTATACAAATAACACTAAAAATCACAGTTTACAACATCACTTGCTCTCTGAATTATGTCTTCAAAATTAAAATGTACAAACTTCACACCAGCACTATTTTATTTTACTACTAATTATCGTCTATGAATTTGTGGTACATCATAAATAATCAACTTATGCTTTAATCCGAGATATAAGTTAACTCCATTCTGATTATATATGCCTAACAGAGAGGGAATAAGTATCACTTCAACCAAACAGCCTATCGTCGTCCACAGCTGAACGAAGGCCTTCCCCAATGAGTGCTAATATTCAAGGTCCTGGGTAGCCCGAATCCATCCACTGCTAACCAACTTTCTAAAGTCATCTGTATATCATACAGGGCGTTCTACACTACGCTTATCTAATCGAGGTCTCCACTCTAGTACGTTTCGACTCCTACTACAACTAAGGATGAATATGTCAAATTAAAATATTTTTATATTTCAATTCTTTTTTAAAAAGTAACCACTTTTGAGACCCTAATTGTATATCTTGGGTTTTTGTATAACAATGATAAATATATACAATTAAATTTTCAATATCAATCAGTTCGTCCAACTAAAATTCCCACTACGATCTATCTAAAACTTTATCAATTGGCATCACATTCAGCAATGGTGGCTCGTTATTTTCCAATTCTTGTAAAAGCCAATCAAATGTAACGGTGCCCATGAGCAAATGTCAATAAAGCTTGTAACGTGCGATGCCAATCGCTGGGGAGACGAGGAATGTATTTTTATTAGGGTTGTGTACTCCTGCTACCAGGTATGTATACTTTTATCGAATTGTTGGTATGCACGCGGCATTTATTTCATATCGGTGGCTGGAATACTCTTCGATAGTATCAAAATAGCTCAAAATATAATATAGTTCAGATAAATTCCTAGAATAAAATATGTTTTCGTGATGTGGATAGATTTTAAATTAGTGTCATATCCAGTTGTTATTATTGTAGACTAGTGACTAAACACAAATCTATCCCACGTGAACCGTACATTTTTCCGGTATAAAAAGTAATCTGTGTTATTCAAGATTATAATCTATCTTTGTGCCAAATTTCAACCTGATCTGTTCAGCAGTTCTGGCGTGAAAAACTTTAATAAGCACCCATCTATCCTCACAAACTTTCAAATTTATAATATTTATAGATTAGTATGCATGTTTCACATACATACATGACGTCTAGTGACTTAGAAATTTAGAGAAGTAAATTCAAATTTTGCTAAATTTTTTCGTTTTTATAATTTCACGTTGGAACTTACAAACTCCTCTATCTTTCAGTGAAAGTCCCAACTTCCACTACATTCAGATAAGCCGTTCCAAAAATTACGCTGGACAAACAGAAAGATAGACAGGCAAAAAAATAAATAAAACAGTTGTTTAGGTACCTACTGGTATTATATAAATAACTCTATGTGCTTGAGAAAACATTGTTATTTTGAAATCACAGACAGGCACTTTAATTTTATTTATATGTATAGATTTAGACATCAAAACAACGACTTATTTTTTTTTTTTTGTCTATCCGTTGATCTGTTTGTCTTTTTTATTGCTCTACCATTTTTTTCAATTATTATTTTAATTCGATCATGAGATGTTTACATTTTAATAGCCATTGATTATATTTTGCAAGTTAATGACCGATAACAGTATAGGAATTCGAAATTATTTTGAACAAAAATTAGTATGATTTGCTATGAAATTTCGCTTCAATAGAAATCGTACCTGGAACTTTCTGTGTCATAAAATACTGAGTCATTATAACGGATCAACGCTCTACATAATTAATATTTTATTACTAAGCCATCACTTTGCCAATAAACATCATAAAGACTAATAAGATGTCAAGTGACTCGGTAAAAGTAAACATGTCCATAAATATATTAAGGATATAAGTACTTCATTTATTGCCCGACTTCAAAAAGGAAGAGTTATTTAATATTATGTTTTTTGGACATACGAGTATATGTATGAACTAGCGACTTACCCTCGCTTCGCTCGGGTTCGGTACATTTAATTTTTTTTTTGAGAACTCTAATTCTTTTACTGAAATAAATGTAGCCTAAGTTACTCCATATAACATCAACTACCTGCCAGAGAGAGTCCCGTCAAAATCGGTCCAGCCGTTTTAGAGATTAACCAGAAAAAACAGACAGACACAAAAATTTTAAAATTTTGTTATTGTATGTTGAATTGTGAATCGATTTTCTTAATTCTTTCCTACAAACTTATTTAACTTGCAATGTTTGTTAATTGATATGTTTGTATGGGTTAAATTCTCTTATTCTACAAAGTTGAAATTTTACTGTTGGTTTAATTCCGATTTTAATCTCATTGAGACTAGCCAACTGCACAGGAGATATTATAGAGTAGCGCGTGTGAGAGAGAGCGCAGACACAACGTGCACTCTCTATTCCTGTCACTCTCATACTCCGGTGTGATGACATGAGACACGACCAGTGAGTGTGTCCAACGGCTTTACGTGCTCTCCGAGGCACGGGGGTGAAACACCGCCAACTTCCCAACTCCGGGCTATTACTGAGTCTTACTATACAGATATACTCAATAACTAAACTTGGCCCGACCTGGGACTCGAACCCAGGACCTCCAGGTGTGCAACCGTACATACTAGCTACTACCCTACCGAGGCAAATAGAGAGAATTTATTAGACAACACGTAATATATTTAAGTAAATGAAAATGTAGTCTATGCATTTTAATAAAGTATGTTCGTGTAAGTTTCTAATTAAACTTAGTATATAAGGGAGAAAAAGTGTAAAACGTATTAACAAGTGAATAATTGAAAAACTCCAGTACATTTCTACTTCAAACGGTAAAAAAATGTTGCCAGTTTTAAAACTAACCCAAATAAAAACAAAACACTACACCAATCTAAAAAAAAAACTTTGTTTTTATTTAGAGTTGTTTTCATCACATTCGTTTCGTCCGAGTGACGTCCATCCGTCAATATTGATGCCTGTTGTCATTTGCCTATGTCCTTAGAATGTTAAATGTAATAGAACGGATATCAAGGGTATTTTTTACTTCTTTAAAATAAATTTAATTAAATTGTATATAATATGTTGTTTTATTATCTCTTATATAAAATATATATTAATAATCCTCATTTTTTTATCTCATTTGCTCTTTTTTTTTAAATAAATTTAATTAAATTGTATATATATATATATATATATATATATATATATATTAGTAATATACATAACATAGTAATGTTGTTTTATTATCTCTTACATAAAATATATATTATAATCCTCATTTTTTTATCTCATTTGCTCTTTTTCTTTAATTAATTATTATGAATATAACTTCAATCGTATGCATGTAACATAACTACTATTATTATATTTGATATTTTAGATATATATTATATAGATATATATATAATCAAATATTCAAAGATTACCCTAACACTAGTGGAACAAAACTGTTTAAATTTACTACGCTTTGTGGTTCAAATCTTTGTTCAATAAGTTTTTTTTTAAATCCATATCTACACTGTACTATATCTATACTAATATTATAAAGAGGTAAAGTTTGTGAGTTTGTGAGTTTGTGACGTTGTAGGGGATAATCTCTGGATCTACTTACCGATTTAGATGAAATTTGGTAAGAAGATAGTTTGAGACCTTAGGAAAGAACATATGATACTTTTTATTCCGGAAATCATCCCTTAAGGGGATGAAAATGGGGATGAAAGTTTGTATAGGGAACCCAGCTAGGGACGAACCCGAGCAAAGCGAGGGTGAGTCGCTAGTAACATTATAAAGAGGCAAAGTTTGTTTGTTTAAATGTGCTAATCTCAGGAACTACTAAACCGATTTAAAAATTCTTTATAATATTAGGCTATAAGTTATATATCATATAGTAGTAAATTATATATCATATAGTATATACCTAAGTAGTCTATCTATTCCATACTAACCGTTAAACGAAACTACAGACGAACTCGAACGAAGTGATAGTGAGTCGCTAATAATAAATATATTAAATGATAAGAAGTGCATAAAGGGCAGCATTTTTACATCTAATCTAAGGAAGCATGCAAATTTTTTTTCATTCCTATAATATACAGAACGCGTTAAAATAAATCAACATTGAATCAAATAGTTTACAAATTTATATATATACTAATAAATTTATTTACCTACATTTACTGGAATAAATAATCCAAGGAATTTTGTGACCCATAAATTTTCTATATGTAAAAATTGATGTCAAACTCTTGCTTCCTTGCTGCATAAAAGAAAAAAATCCAATCAACTAAATAAACATACAAATATATCTCTAATACCATTTTTAATATTAGTGAGAATATCATCATAAAATAAAATTTCTATTTTACTCTATGATAAAACCGTCCAATCGAATCGCTCCTATTAACTACACCCTGTAATTGCTTTATAAAATATGAAAAATGCATGTTGTTCTACATTTCAAATCACAAGCCCAGGTTTTATTTATGATTTATATATTTGGATCAAATCGCAATTTCAAACAGAATTTCTATGAATTAAATTATTAGTTTATTGTTATGTTAAATCTACTTTGAATGCCTACTAATGGCAGTTCAGACTAGTTATAATAATTTACCATGTCTCTAATTCAGCCCTTTTTAGTGTCCTACCTAAGCACACAAGCTATATAAATATTTCCATGTCTTGCCAGGTTCTCTCAGACGTGCAGTTTTCCTCACGATGTTCTTGTTCGTAAGGCAAGTGGTAATCATGTTGAAAATTATAGGGTTTGAGAGATGGGATTTGAACCAGTTTCACTTGGTGTTCCAAGTGAGTGTGTTACCACTGGGCTACCACTGCTTCTTTGTATTATCCTCAATCACCTACATACAGTCTACAATATAACAGTTATTTATCTAATATGCACGTCGTACATAATATGCACTTATAATATCGCTAATATTTCATTATCTTCTTCCTAAATTATGATCAAATGGATATTTATACAGTCTATTTAAAATTAAAAAAAAATACAGTTTATAAAATATCTATACATATAATAAAATTGTAACCAAGCTAAATCTGTACTTAAATATTTTTTGGAAAATCTTATATTGAAATAAGCGTTATTTTCGATACAGTACCCGAATTTATAGTTTTTAGACTTTTTTTCTCTCTGTTTGTCTGTTACCGCATCACAGAAAAACCACTTGAGGGATTTTGATGATTTTTTTTTCTATTTTTAGCATTTTATTCTTAATTATGTACACAAGTACAAAATTTCTTAGTCAATGACCTAATAAAAAACAATCTCTATTAAATTTGTTTTAAGATAATGAAAAATTTCATTATTTAACTCTTCTTCGGTCAAAGAACTTGGCGGTCAATGTTTCAACTGAATTTTCTAATGATTCATGAAATTATATGATTTTACGAATTATAATGATTTTACGAAAATTGCGCGGACGGAGGAGTATGATATTTTCCACACTTATAGATTTTATAGAGGAGTACAGAATGCTAATTTTTTTTTAAATTATACATAAAAAATACATTAAATCGATTAAAAAAACATTACACACACTACTACGAGTATGTATTTGACACACACACTATATACCACAGGCTTTAACAATAAACAAAAGAGTATATATATATATATATATATATATATATATATATATATATATATATATATATATATATACTCTTTTCTTTATTGTTAAAACTTTGTATCCCTTTTTAAGAAAAATCAATATTTGTCATTGCCACTCGGCGAACTCTAGTTTAAATAAAAACAAAATTGAACCTTTTGACTTTTTTTTTTAGATTTCATTTGTCTCTTCGATAAATGTCAAATGAGATAACATTACATTTAAATAACTTGTTTGAAACAACAAAATCATATATATATGGGATTTTTAAAAGAAATCATTGCAGTTACTTTTAGATTAAATTTGAAATAATCCTCGACATGAACAAAACGTTTATCCTCAAAGCGTCCCGAATATATCGCATTCCTTCAACTTATCCCTCGAGGTCACAATAAAAGCGACGGGTAAGAGTGATTTACCGGAAAAAGCTTAACGTTATAAAAATCCGTGAACAATCACCCCTTCACCCATGTCATCTCGACTACATAGATTTGTTTATCTCACAAAGTTATACCCTATATACGTATAAGTGTATAATTAAAAGCTCAAACGGCTCTTCCGTCTGAGTAGTAAGTATAGTTTGAATGTTTAAATAAATACGTTCAAACTTATATTTTCTAATAAAAAGTTCTTCTAAAAAGTTATCAATACACCCTTGGGATGGATTGTTTTATTGATATTATTGGAACTAGCATTGCCCGCAGCTCCGCCCGCGTTCAGATGACCAAAAACCAAATTCTTAGGTTTTACACATTAGTATACTCTTACATTGCAGTTTTTGTATCTTTTCTCAGAAATGAGATATTTTCCCGCGGTAAAAAGTATCCTATATGTTGACCCGGATAACCAGCTATGAACATACCAAATTTCATCAAAATCCCTCCAGTGGTTTTTATGTGATGCGGTAACAGATAGACAGACAAACAGACAAAAATCCTAAAAACTATAGATTCGGCCTCTGTATCGATAATAATGTTTATTTCAATCAGATTTTCCAAAAAAATATTTAATGTACAGATTGGCTTAGTTACAATTTTATTATATGTATCTATCTATAGATAATTGTTATGGTGCTAGAAATGATTATCATCAAAATGAGTTTACAGATGCAGATATCGCGTAATTTACGTACCAAATGTAAAAATATAGCCAAATTCAGCATCTTTTTTGGTTAGTTGGTAACGCAAAATTTATTATTTTATATACATTGCCTGTCCCAATTTCTATAAATGTATTTACAATCTTTGAGGCCATTAATAATGGTATAATATAAAGCACTTTAGTTTCTCCCGAATTCGCCAATTATTTGGGCCATTTCCAAAATTTTTCCGAAACTTTCCATATTTTTTCCCTAAAAACTTTCCTCGAACTACGAACATTTTATAAAAACAGTAAGCCATCGGTCCAGCCGTTCTCAAGTGATGCGCGTACCAACGAACAGCGTTTCATTTTTAGTTTAACCCGACTGCACGACGCAAAGGAGGGTTAAGTGTTTATCAGTCTATGTATGTATGTTTGTTCCTACGTGGCGTTCTAGAGACCAAACACGTGGGCCGATTTTGATGATTCATACGTCGTCATATCGGTAGATTCGTCTTAATAACGCGATTGTCATAGGCCATACAAAAATAGTTAAAAATTAAAATGGCGCGTTTCAGACGCCTATTTGTATGTCTTTAAAAAAAATTCTTCCAAAGCAATCGAGTGTGGTAAAAAAATAAAGGATTTTAAGAGGCGATCACAAAAATATATAACTTATACCTATGTTTAAAAGTAATTTAGGATAAAAAATAGATAAATATTACTTCAAATGTCTAATTAGCAAAAACTAAAAAGCTGTAAGTAAATAAAAAAAAAATATTATAAAAATAAAAACCCGACTGCATAAAATCTAACTAAAAATATGAAAACAAGTTGACGAAGGAATATAGTACTATGCGGTCGGAGACATAATTCGTTGCTTTACTATTACAAGGTTCTATGTTAATTTAAATGAAGTTTAGTAATTTTTACATAGAACTTCGTTATTTTGTTATCGTAAAAAAACAACATAGAACTATGTAAAATTGAATATTTTGTAATTATAGTGCCGCTATCTAGTGGTTTGTTTTTGCAAAACTGTAGCTAACGACACATAGAACCTTGTAGCATTAATAACTAAATAAGTACTAAAATTGTAACATAGAACCTTGTAATAGTGAGCCAACGAATTATGTACATATCTCCGACTGCATAATATGTACTATATTCCTTGGTCAAGTTGTTTTCATCTTTTTATTACACAGATTCTTAATGTTTTTTGACGACAGTCTTTTGACGACACGTTTGGCTTTGTTTGTAGTGACCCTACTTGCTGTGCCAGCGGTCGCGGGTTCGAGTCCCGCTGGGGGCATTCATTTGTGTGATGAGCACGAATGTTTGTACTCCAGTCAAGGGTGTTTATATTTTTAATGTGTATATATTTAAAGTTATATATATGTAGTGTATCAACCATCTCGTATCCATAACACAAGCTTTGTGCTTACCATGGAACTAGATGGTGCTGTGTGTTTATGTCTCAACATATTTATTTATTTTTGATTTGAAATAATATATTACTTATTAAAGCTTACATATTTGCATTGATGGATAGATCATACCTACTATATAGCGCACTGTACAAGGATTTGTTTGTCATCGCAAACAACGGTGCCGTAATTCGAGGTAATGCTATTTGCGTCCTCGTCTTTAGTGTTTTCGTAGTAATCCAATTTTCAGATGAATTTCTCTTTACCTACTGTATGGAATTTACATTTTATCAATGATAATAAAATTTAATTTTAGTTAAAGAAGAAAGAATTATAAAGAATCTCGAGTTATATACTAATTATTTATTTAGATTTTCACTATTACTTATAAGAAATTCAAACAACGTCAGACAACAACACAAAAACAACAACAGATATAAAAACAGGTGCGTGTTAACAGGCTTCTCCTGGGCAAACTCGCTAGATCGTAGACCTTTCGCTAGATCCTAGATCTATGCCTTTGAGCTAAGATGAAGGTCAAGAGTAAGCCCATTTTAATAAAAAAAAAACATTATTTAATCTTAACGATATTAATACGGTGTATTTAATCCAATATAAAAAAAATCAAGTACATCCGGTTCTTTTAACAAATCTAGGATATTTTAAACGTATTTGGCAGTGCACGTTTTTTCACAGTATTGAGAGTCAACAGTTTAATGTAACACTTGTACTGCAAAAAACGTGCAGCACAATTCCGTGTGATTCCAGTCTGAACCCAGTCTTTTTCTTATTTGGGAAAATAAACAGCCTTGCGGTAATTCAAATCTATACAAGTAAATAAAAATGATCTGTGAACTCTGTTTGTAATGTTAAAATACCAGCTTTATACTAAATGCATATTATGAAAGTATATAACCGGGTTTTATATGGAAAAACAATTTTTAAAATTTTTGTTTGTCTGTTTGTCTGTCTGCTGTTGGTTCCGTTGGATAATCTCCGAAACAGTTAGACCGATTTTAATGGGACCTTCACTGGCAGATAGCTGATATTATAAGAAAGAAGTTAGGCTACTTTTATTGTAGAAACAGAATTAGGATTCCGTGCAAAAAAATAAAATCCATATAATTGTGAGCAAAATCCGCGTACCGAACCCGAGCGATACGAGGGTCGCTAGTATATAAAGAAAGTCTTCAATGTGCAGTCAGTATGCTATTCACAGTTAAATCATTGTTTGAAATGAACATTTTTTCAATTAATAGCTAGTTAACTGTCTGGCGCAGCAATTAGAAATACAAGGGTTCAATTAAGTACTGATTTATTCACTTCAGTATAACTGATATTTTTCTACTATAAGATTTTTATATCTAATTTTCCCAGTCAAAAGGCGTCCAAGTCCAGTAAATATGAAATAAAACGTCAAAACGATATGCCAAACCTTAAAGAAATAAAAAAATATCCTTAGTATATATAGACATAGTGTGACATTCAGTTATTTTATGTGCCAGTTTGTAGATTTTGACAATAGATTTTTGGATATGTCAAGTGCAGTCGGTGATTCGGATTATATGAGTTAGGAATATAAAAGATAAATGTAAAATGAGTATACAGAAAAAGCGAGAAATATAATTGTTAATTGCCAAATACTTGTCTTCCTGGAAAACCCTTCTGAGCTGCTTTAATAGTGACTGACTATATGACAAAGTTAGCCTAGTAGTTAAACATTTTGATATGATTGAGTAATATGTCCATAATGCCCATGGTAACACCTTTGGGTAATTTTTTTTTTTTTTTTATAGCCTATGTGTTACTGTAGGTTAAAGTATTATTTTATCATCCCCCCCAACGTGCGTTCACCTTGTCGTGGTGGGGGGGCTCAGTAGTAGTAGCGAAGCTAAGAAACGCACAGGGAGGTTGCCCACTTCGGTGGGCGGTGGGAGGTGGCCCTCTTTGGGGGGCGGTGTACCATGCGGGTTGCTCCTGGTACTTCTCTGATAGCAGAGTGGATTGTGGAGCAACCCCATGGTTGTGGTGGTCTGCTTCGGCAGACCTGCCGTCGGGGCATCGTAGTTGAATGCGCACGCGATCCTGCGACGCCCCATTAAGACGGGGGAAGGTTTTGTTGGGTTTTAGTGGGTAGTACTGGCTGTATTACGCCGGTGAGTCCCACACGTCGTGCGTAAATGCATTTCCCAACGTTAAAAAAAAAAAATATTTTATCATAAATATTATTCAAATCCTTACAGCCGTTTTAGGGTGAAACTGTAAGTATTAATATATTCTATTATAATTTCTACATACTCGTATATGAAGTAAATCTATTGTGAAACAATGAAACGCTTTTACTGATATAATCGTTATATCGACAGTAATTAATAAAATTTATGTACACAACAGAAAATTATAAGTCCCGCCCCAAACGTCAATCAATAATATCGTCGTCATACTTTTCTTGCCTGCCAGGCACCTGCGTAGACGAACACCACAGAGGTTGAAGGCGTACTTGATGTCTTCGAATAAACTAGCGGCGCGTAACACTTTGTTGGCATATTTTTTTTGTTATTAGATTTAATTGAAAATCCGTAAGAATATTATATCGTAGTGCAATTTTATTTTCTTTTAATAAAAAGCAGGAGACTCCGATTTACGTAGTGGACCCCTCGCTCTTTTTCCAGGCGAAACATATTTTTTTTCCATAAAACATATTAACTAACACGACCCAGGGGAACTGTCACCCAAAATTTGCTCCAGGCTATTTTTTATTAAAAACCCTCTAGTCAGGAGATGTTTTGGTATGACAACCATTAAGTTTGTTATATAATTATATTTTGATACTTGGCTCATTCCAGAAAACGATACGAGCAATTAACTATTTTAATTTACCTGTTTATACCTGGATGTCAGTCAGGTAATGTGTTCGAAAAAGGCCGCCAACTGTATGGTTTCATTTTCTACAAATCTTTAACGTTCGATTGATACTAAGTTTACACAGAAAAAGGGTTCTTGTACTTAAAAAAAATAAAAAAATGTTTTATTCAAAATAGCCTTGAGCAAACTTTTGGTGACAAGTATGGGTCATGATTGTTAATATGTTTTATGGATTAAAAAATATATTTTGTCTAGAAAAAGTGTGAGGGGTCCACCACATAGATCGGGATCTCCTACCATAGAAAGAAATAAAAATTGCACTGCGACATAATATTACATAGATTTATTTCATACATTTCGTATATTTTTTCTAACTACAATATCTTTCAGTTCATCTCAAAGTGGAAAAGATTATAGCAAATTATATACCAGAAGCTGGAACGCATCCCAATTCTATTATATACGTACTAAATATATTCAGATAAACCCCATACTTCACAATAACAGAGATTAGCATATATTCCTATACAGATCATTGTTTATTGCCGTGAATGCATAAACCACTGCGAATAAATCCAGTAGAATTCGAAACGAATGCGGAGCGGCGACCTCTTAGTGTTAAGAATTATGCAACTTGCGAACAACATTTACTTTAATTGTAATAAATTTTAAAGGAAACATGTAAATACAAGCTCTTTATTAGGGCTTATATTTATAACTAGCATTGCCCGTGGCTCCGTCTGCGTCTAAACAACAATACGTCCCTTTAGCGAAAATTTTTCATTTTTTTTCTTCTCTCACTTTTCGTCTCTTATACTGTCATCGCTATAGTATACAGGCAACACAAACTCTTCGGTTTAGTATCTATAAATCAAATAAACATATATATATATATATATATATATATATATATATATATATATATATATAAATATATATATAATTATATATATATATATATATATAAATATATATATATATATATATATATATATATCGCCGTTCGCTATAACTCATAAACGGCTTTTTTATGAGGGGGTTGTCAGAGGTGGTTGAAGTATAATTTTTTTTGGGAAAACCCAAAAAAAACAGCTGGAAAATTTAAAAATTCAGAACTGCTTATTTTGTACCTATTTACATATAATATTATATTGTCTATCATTCCATACTAACGTTAAAATTTACCTAGGGACGGTGAGTCGCTAGTATTTGTATATTATATTATTACAGTATTATATACATTACGTTTTTAAGTCTTTATTAATTATATAGAACTCGCATTGATATTTTTATAAAAAAAATGAAAATAGTTACTGGCCTCATAGTTATATCGTGTAGGATAGAATGCTATGAAAATCTATACATATAATAAAATTATAACAAAGCCGAATCTGTACGTTAAATATATTTTGGAAAATCTTATTGAAATAAACATTATTAACGATACAGAGTCGGAATATATAGTTTTTAGAATTTTTGTCTGTCTGTCTGTCTGTCTGTTACCGCATCACGAGAAAACCACTGGACAGATTTTGATGATGAAATTTGGTATGATGATAGCTGGTTATCCGGGTCAACATATAGGCTACTTTTTACCGCGAGAAAATATCTCATTTCTGAGAAAAATCACAAAAACTGCATTGTAAGAGTATACTAATATGTAAAACCTAAGAATTTGGTTTTTGGTCATCTGAACGCAGGCGGAGCCGCGGGCAATGCTAGTATCTAATATACATGTCGTATTCACATTAGTGCTTTGACTAACTTTCCTGAACTCAAAAACAGCGAAGTTAAGTTTAACCCCGAAAATTGAAATATACGTATTTATTTATTTTATTATTTTTATTTTACATTAGAAACTAATTATTATTATTATTATTTTTTTGCTTTTTTGAAACTCTTTTTTAACTACATTAAAATATACAAGATAATTGTATATTTTGTATGTATCACGATAAGCATAAATCCATACTAATATTATAAATGTGAAAGTGTGTTTGTTTGTTTGTCCTTCTTTCACGTCGAAACGGAGAGCTGAAGAGTTACATAGGCTAGGTTACTTTTTTCCGCGGGAGATTATCTTATTCCCACGGGAAAACAAGTTATAATACAATCCAAAAAAATATTAATGATCAGAATTACTTGAAACTTGGTATTAATGCTTTTCAAGTTTTAGTATTTTTCGAAAATCATCCTGTAAGTGGGTAAAACAGGGGATGAAGGTTTGTATAACACTACATGTTTAGAGATTTCTTTGTAGTTTCAGCGCGAGCAAAGCCGTGGGTTCTGCTAGTTTTAAATGAAACAAACTGAAAATTAACATTCTCAACAAATCATCAGCAAATATTACATACTTTCTCAATAAACAAATAAAAATTACATACGTTTTTTATATCTAAAGGCAAATAAATTATGTAAATTTAAAATATAAACAAACAGCTCAAGAATAAATCCTTATGAAATATCCATCTGCGAATAGTTATTCAAAAGATTTTACTCTATTTATCAGCATCACATCTGTTCATAATGTTTTAATTTGTTAAAGAATATTCAATACCCACATAATCTAAGGTGTTGGATAAATTACAAAAATATTTATAGTATTCTAAGATAATCTCCATTGTACTAGAAACTAAAATAAGTGTAAACATCAACAAAAATGGTAAAAAAAATTTTTAGTTATATAAAATCCAAAATATATTTTTGTTACAGCAAAACCAAGAAATATAATTAGTTTACTTAACATTCGATTGTATGTACCTCGTCACAAACAACTACATTTAACGCTTACCCACAAAAGAGATAATCTAAACTGGCTTTACGACTCCTTTAAGACTATCACTCTCTTTTATAGTGCAATTCGTCTCGTTACATAAGCTAAGTTATAGTAAGTTAAAAACTTTTTTATTGTTGTATAAATAGTACTTGTTTTCAACCGACTTCCTCAAAAAGAGTTTCTCAATTCGGCTGTATGTTTTTTTTATGTTTGTTACCTCAGAACTCTGTCATTTTTAACCGATTTGTACAATTTTTATTTTGTTTAAAAGTGTATACTTTCAGATTGGTCCCATTTAAATTTCAAAAAATAATACCACCCCTAAGGGTGGAAAATAGCTAATGATGAATTTAACCTACTTCTAATTATCATATTGACGTGAAACTTTGCAAGTGTTTCTATTTCCGTTGATAGTAGTAGTAGTGGTTCGGTATTGTTGACCTGATTTGATGGTAAGGCCAGAAGGTGGATAGGTGGAACTCTTCAACGGCTAATAGTAGATACTTTGAGTTTGGGCTTATTTTGTTTCATTTGACAAGCCTAACACGTTAGAATTCTTACTTTGCTACTACTGTCTACACTAAAAAGGGAAAAATAAAAACTTTTTAACAAAAAAAATAAAAACCGACTTCAAACAAAAGCACTAAAAAGTAAAAAATAACTGATTGGTATGATTTTAGTTTTCATTTACTATACATACCTAATCAAATAATTTCGAAGTCGGTGCCAGCCGATACAAAGCAAAGCACACCGACTTCGAAAATATTTGATTAGGTATGTATAGTAAATGAAAACTACCTATCAGTTATTTTTTACTTTTTAGTGCTTTTGTTTGAAGTCGGTTTTTATTTTTTTGTTATTTTTTTATTTTTATGCGGTTAGAGCCTAAGTCTAGATAACGGTAGATTGTTTTTACCCCCCACAAAAACGAGGAACTTTTTAAGTATTACAGCTACATACATATGTCTTTTGCGTTGTTGCTCCCAAACTGTTTCTATTTCAATTCATATTTAGTATTTGAAAGCTTGAAAGTTAAAAAGTAATAAGTAAAAACTTAAATTAGAAAGCTTGATCCTTCTGAACTTAGCAGAAGACGTAATGCACAATCAAATAGTGAATGCGCAAATATTAATGCTTTTGAATTTTCACTACCAAAGTCAGGTGGAATAACAACTCGATATGAGTGATGAAAGATTAGGCGCATAACAGATCGCTTTTAGTGCTTTCCGAGACTTAAGGGTGTACACCGCCAACTTCTTAAATTTGGGCTGTTACCGAGAATTTCTTATAAGTTAATTCTAATACCTATAGAACTAACAAAGAACTCCAAATAAGGATGCCTGGATCTGTAACTGTATACGCTCACCACTAGACCATTGGGGCTGTTAATAATAATAATTTATAATTATATACGGATCGCAGATAGACGAACTGAACCTACCCTTTTCATAAGTCGATAAATAAAACGCAGTCGATTTGCCTTTTTTCTAAATTACCATTTTCTTGTTTGAATTTGTATTCGAATTTTGAATGAAAATAAACACAAAAACAACTAACAAATATTTCAATACTAAAACTATAGTACATTATAATATGAATTTTTATTGCTATTTTATTTCGATTGCAGCATTTCCCAGAAAGTTTGCTCTGTAATCTATAGTAGAGGAGCCTGGGATGCTAAATTTGCAGTTACTAAAGCGTCATGGGGACCTATTGGATTGTGAAGATTAGGTTCTAAAAAGAAAGAAAGTTAATGTTAAGTTTTCCATTGTAGAGGGGGGGGAGAAGGAGGGGGGGGGCGGTGTACAAATTTTCGAAAATGTAAAAAAAAGACATTCCTAGTGTATACGCGCTTTGTCTTTCTGATAACAGAGAGATATTAATAAGATGATTAACTAGTGGGGCGTGGCCGTAAAATGGGGTAGAAAAAAAAAGTTATTCGAGCGTGTCAGATATTCAGAGGGAATTTTAAGTGAACTTAAAAAGTTTCCTATTCAAATGACTGACGATTTGGACGTGACCAAAAGTAATGACCAATTTTTGAAAATGTAAAAAAATAATTCACCTTGAAATACTCAAGCGCGTTAGATTTCTATACAGACAGTTCAACTAGATGTCTTAGTCGTCCTAAATGATAATCTGACAATTATATGGAGGGATATTGTTAATCTGACAATTTGAAAAAAAAATCATAATGTACCTACACATTCATTTATTAACTTATACAACAAATAAAATTTATTATCAATATCACAGATTATATTATTATACTAGCTCCAATATTAAATACTTAGCTACAAACCTACCACAAGTAATATTGAACCCGAATACAGTAGTGAGTGATGCACCTGAGATAAATATAATTATTATTGAAGTATTAGTTACAATATTATAATATTGCCAGACGAATATATTAATATTAACTAATCCTGAGTATTTCGAGGTGACGTTTTTTTACAACTTTGTTACTCGTCCATTTCCTTATGCCACGCTCAAATTGTCAGATTATTGAAATATATACTTTTCTCCATATACTTACCTTGTCTTAATCTGACACGCTCGAGTTTTCTGAGTATCGTTTTTTTTACATTACAGGGTGCAAGGTTTCTATCCATATGATTTTCTGGCGCGCTCGAGTAACGCACAAAATCCCCGCTTGGGCTCCCCTACCACTAGTGCAATGCAATTTCCTTGAAATATTAAAACGGATGGACGTTCCATATTTAAAAAATAAGCAAGACATTGTACTACTGTCAATAATAAATATTTGTTTTTACTAAAATGATTAAATTGAAAATTTGTAGCGCATTTTTAGAATTGTATCTCTTTTAACAACTTTCAGCGGAGTAAAGAACTTTAGTAACCGAATTAAGCTCTAGAAATTCTCTTATTATGTATGTACGTATAAAAAAGTCGTGTTTAATTTAATAGATATTAAAAAAAAACTAATTTAAATTTTTCGTGCCTAAGTCAAAATAGGCCAAAAGTTTTTGGAAATCTATGCTTTATATTCAGTCTTCTTGCCTAGTAGGTAATACGTGTGTATTCATATAATATTTTAACACAAGACGAATTTCTATGGAAACTGTTTATAATTATTTCTTATTATTTAAACTTCAATTTAGCCATATTAAATATAAATGGGAGTATATGTGTACGTAGCCGCTGGCAGAAGCTACTTCGTAATATAATTTGTAGGAATGTAAATTGCCAACTTTCATCACGTATCGTGTAATTTTGACTCACTTGTCGTGCAATCAAGGTATCAAACTTTGATGTTCTCGTGTAATTTGCATATTTATAATATGTAGTCAATAACAATATGTATGAAAGTAGCTATTCATTAGAAAATTTTAGATGTATCAAAAGTAGCAATGAACTGAAATAAACTTTTCTAATAGTATAAGATTAAATTCCTGTGTAAATGTGGTCTGGACGAAGGTGTTCCTTCATATTCTTTTTAGCTTTTCTGGACTCCTTCATCCTATCTATGATGTCCTCCACAAGTCACCCGTCCCATTAATATTAACTGTTTATTAATATGTTTAGTCCTCTGTGTAATTTTTTAATGTAAATATATAAAGTTTTGTCTCTATAGTGTCTTATATTGAACTTTTTATACTTTTTCATCTGATCTACATTTATGTATGTATGCATTGTATTTATGCATTTATGTATGTATGTATGTATGTATGTATGTATGTATGTATGTATGTATGTATTTATGTATGTCTGTATTTAGGATATGCAATTGTGTGTAGTAAGTTCACCGCCTACCATTTCATATAATTTCTCCTACGCCCTAAGCTTGCCTGGAAGAGATCGCTTATAGCGATAAGGCCGCCTGCTGTGCATCATCTATTGTTTATATCTACTTTTTGTATATTTCTTTGTGGTGTACAATAAAGCATCTATCTATCTATCTAAAAAGTGTAATTGATGAAAATAAATATATAAAGTAGTGAAACTAATATATAAAGTGTGAAGAATGGATTTACTTATCTATAATTAAGGTTTTTATGTATACATGTGCTGTCTTTTGTTATAGGTCTAAGGTTTATGAAGGGCTAGCATTGCCCGGCTCCGCTCCGTTCGGATGACCAATAACCAAATTCTTAGGTTTTACATATTAGTATACTCTTACAATGCAGTTTTTGATTTTTTTCCCAGAAATGAGATATTTTTGCGTAATAAAAAATATCCTATATGTTGAGCCGGATAACCAGCTATCACCATACGAAATTTCATCAAAATCCCTTCCTTTTATTATATGTATAGAATTACAGGGAGTAAATCCTTAATAAGCGTTATTTTTACACATTATAATTTAATATATGTAGTTTAATGATCTTATTTTGCTGACCAAGCTCCTTCGTGTCTTCTCTATTATCTGTGCTTAACTGGCACACTTTGAAGTTATTAACACGAAAATTTAATTGAAGATTAAAATAATAAAATTTCCATACGCCTAAACGCCATAACACTAATTTAATTAAACGAAAAATTCTAAGATAAGTAGAGAAGTAGTCCAATAGCTACATGCATATCATCGAAAATTTCTTCGTGTGTGCATGTTTGTTACTCCTTCTCGCTAAAACGGCTGAGTGGATTTACTGGACAGATTTAGATGAAATTTGGTAAGAAGATAGGTTAAGGTCTTAAAAGAGAAAGTCTGGGAAGAACATAGGATAGGTTTTTATACCGAAAATCATCTCTAAAGGGGGTGTAAATAATAAAAAGATAATACTTGTCGTTGATAAGGCCGTCACTTGAGAACTGGAAAATTGATTTAACTTTTAAGAGGATAACATTGGTTTTAATGGAAAAATAGACAAATAACCTGGAAAATTGGGAAATTTGGGAAAACCTGAAAGTGTTTTTTTCTATAGGATTTTTGTACGAACTCAAACATAACAGATTGGTATCTCAAGACAGCGACATTGTTTTTAGGAATGGCTAATGCTACTACGTTATTTCTTTATTTGTATTGCCAAAGTTTTCGTTTGTATTTTTATTATATTAATATTTGATTGTAATAATACACACATACTTAGAACTGGGATCTCTAATCGAGAAGCAAAGTCGTTGCAGAGAACCAGTCTTACAAATCATATTTTAAACTTAAATGTTATCAAATTTATGTGACAGTTCATTGTCGTGCAATCAGCCATATGTCAAACTCCGGAGAGATCGTGAGCTCTGATTTGCATATATCAAGGCAGCTTGCTTTAGTAATGGGTAGATATTTTAGAATCTGCCAAAATATCAAACAAGTAGAAATAGAAACAGGAGTAAGCGATTCATAACTTTTGTATGATAGTGGCTACTGGTCCAACCACATATATTTTTAGATATTTGTTAGTTAAATTCATTTGTTACTGTAAATACGAGTATATAAATATAGTTTTTTTGTAATATATTAAAATGGATGGATGAAAATAAATGTTATGAACTAAAACATAGGATATACATATTATATCTCGCAGTGTATTTTTAATAGAGTGAAGCAAACTATTGGTTTAACTTTGCATGACATTACAACTATGAAATTGATTAAATTTCCTTACAAATTGATGAATTGTTACAATAGATCTTTACACAAAAAGGTTATGATTTCGTTAAATTATTACACCTGTTCTTCTAATATAGAATACGCGAACTTATTATCTATTAAGTAATTCAACATACATCCTTGATCATTTTACAAGGTCTTCTTAATTAGCCTCTTTATTCTTTATTTATTCAGCTTTTTTTAACGTTCCACTGCTGGGCACGGGATTTCCATTAATGCTAGAAGAATAAGGCCATAAAGACTGGCGTAGTGCAGGTGGGTGAACTTCACATGTCTTTCGAAAACTTGCTAGGTTTTTTCGGACATGCAGTTTACTTGAGTAAGACCAAAGATAATCATGCTTAAAATGATTCGCACATTTAAATATCTGAGATGAGACACCCGGGGCTTTACTCGGTTTTCAACCGATCAACCACTGTACTACCACTGCCTAATACGCTTGCCTAAACGATTTTTTACAAACTGAAACTAGCATATGTACAAGTACATAGCTGTTAAATTAATACTTTCATGAATAAAATCTTCAATATGGTCATAAGCCACATTCACTTATTCTAGGTGGGTTAGTGATACCAAGCATCGGAGAAGAGGCGTATTCCCTAGTTGACTTAAAAAAATCTATATACCTATATATATAAATAAAAATGTTTCTTCGTATGTTTGTACTAGATATAAATGTTCCAAAACCATTCATACGATTGTAATGATACTTCGATAACTTGCTCTGAAAAATGAAAAAAGAATGTATCTTTCCCTATATTTGGTCCTCTATGCGTTCCTACGCCAGCCATCCCTAGGAACCAAACCAAGGAAGGATAAGGCACTAGCAATAAATAAAAAAATTACTTTAATGCTAATACCTGAATTACATGGACATCATCAATATTAGTTCTACTCAGTCAGTCTCTATTGACTAGTGCTTCCTGTATAATTAAACACTCTTGACATCATGGGACAACAGTTTGACACGTCACATGCCATATTAATTAAATCCATTTTCATTAGCATGAATCTGTGATTAAGTTATTACTTAGACATATAATTATTTTGAAGGATTGATATAATATATTATGAGTTTATATGAAACAAAATTATGGCGTAATATTTGGAAGATGGATGTTATTGGCTAGTTTTATCGCTAAGGTAAATTCCGAAGAAAAAAGCGTATTTTATTATATTATGTTCATTAAATTCTCATTATTTAATGCAATGTATTAACCTCCGACGTAAACGACGTTATAAGTTTATCGTATATATCTGTGTGTATGTATGTCTGTCTGTGCCATCGTAGCGCCCAAACGGATGAACCGATATAATTAACTTGATCTGAAGCTGCAGCATCACCTGGAATTTGCAAGATACTCAGCTCTTTACTATAATAATGCCCGCTAGGAAATCACGTATTTAGACTCATTGAAATAGCCTTAATGAATAGGTTATTGTATTGTAGTTTTTTTTTAATTTTTAATTCAAGAGTTATTGTATTACTAATTGTTCTAACATACATAATATCGATAATAAATATTCAAGATTTAATTAGATCAATAAAGATTCTTTATACAACGCGCTAACCCATTCTTTATTAATATTTATTAAACATAAACTTTTCACATATCGGTTTTGATAAGCTCCTTAATAGGGAATATTACATTTACAAAATTTACTCAATTAATTTAACATTTCGCAATATGTTTTAATTATTTAACATATAGAAAATACATTTTAATTTGATAAATTCTTCTCTTTGAAAACGAATTAATATTTCATGGAAATAAAAAAAACTTGGTTCACAATATTTTATATCGATAATTTTATGGCTTGTCCTCAGCCGTGCTGCTAATTTCGTAAATATTGACGTTGATAAAATTTACTTTAAGTTCAACTCTCATCTGAAAGCCTATAAAAATCAGTTTATCCTTTCCGAAGCTTAACAATTACAGAGTTTTTTTAGCTATTTGGGCTATACTTTATTATTCAGCTGAGTTCATGAAGCTTATATTACAAATTGCTCACGATTTAACTTGCACGGTAAACGGAACGGAGACAAAAGTAAGCCCATGTCAAAATCTATGTCCCTAACTAAATTTTATCGAAATCTGTTCAGCGTTTTATGTTTGAAAAGATAACGGATAGAGTAACTTTCACTTTCATAATATTAGTATGGATAAATGCTTATGAGCTTAATAAGAAGAACTTATGCACGAGTACGCGTATGTCATAAGTATAGTAAATAGATTTTAAAATAAATATTAAAGAAACCAATGTGGGTAAAGGTGGACTTATCTCTAGAAGAAATCTCTTCCAGCCAACCTATGGAAGTGAGAAATAGTGTTATATCACGGGACTAAAGGAGTGCAATTAATTTAAGATAAAATCATAAATAATTATACAATTAAATAAAATAAAAAAAGACACATAGTGATAAATATACAATAACTTACTTTAGCTATTTATAAAGATAAATAAAATTGAAGTGTCTGTTTGTAATGTTAAAATAACAGCTGTTTATTAAATGCATAAATTATTTACGGTACGTATACGAAAAACACAAATTTTAAATTGTTTGTATGTCTGCCGTCTGTCTGTTTCGTTTATTCTAGCTAATCTCCGAAAAGCTGAACTGATTTTGACGGAACTTTCACTGGCAGATAGGCACTGTTATAAGAAGTAACTTAAGCTACTTTAATTTTAGAAACAAATTAGGGTTCCACTCAAAATAATTAAAACATACCTATAAATGCATGCGGGCGAAGCGAGGCTAAATCCCTAGTATAGTATAACTAGTCCATACATATAATAAAATTGTAACTAAGTCGAATCTGTACATTAAATATTTTTTGGAGAATCTAATTGACATAAACATTATTATCGATACAGAGTCCGAATCTATAGTTTTTAGAATTTTTGTCTATCTGTCTGTCTGTTACTGCATCACGAGAAAACCACTGGACAGATTTTGATGAAATTTGGTATGGTATAGCTGGTTATCCGGGTCAATATACAGAATACTTTTTACCGTGGGAAAATATCTCATTTCTGAGAAAAAATACAAAAACTGCATTGTAAGAGTATACTAATATGTAAAACCTAAGAATATGGTTTTTGTTCATCTAAACGCGGGCGGAGCCGCGGGCAATGCTAGTATAGTAGAAATACAGAAAAATAACAATCTATATAACGATAAGTAATTGTACCACACTTCAAACGGTTCAAACGCAAGTATCCGATGGCCACACTACGAAGTTATAACTCTCTTTATGGAGCTCCGGTTATAAAACTGAAGTTAAAAGATAACGATGTCTTTTGCCCTTTGATGTCCGCTTGTTACAACTTCACTTGTTAGAAAAAGTCCGTCATACGATAGTTCTGTTGCTTCATGATCCTCCACTGAAAGTATAGCTTAGGAAAATCTATAATAACTATTGAAATTTTTTAAATATATTTATTTCTGTACTATACTTATTCTACTTTGTACTATACTTATTCTACTTTGCTGATCTGCTTTGTATTTTCCTTTCTAGTAATACAATGTATTCAGCTCTTTTTAACGTCCCACTGCTGGGCACGGGCCTCCCTTCAGTATGAGGGGGATCAGGCCATAGTCCACCAAGCTGGCCAAGTGCGGGTTGGCGGACTTCACATGTCTTTCGAAAACTTGCTAAGTTCTCTAAGACATGCAGGTTTCCTCACGATATTATCCTTCACCGTTAAGACAAGTGGTAATCATGTTGGAAATGATTCGCACATGAAAATATCAGAGATGCAAGACCCGGGATTTGAACGCGCTTCACTCGGTTTCCCATGCGAGCGTGTTACCACTGGGCTATCACTGCCTATATAACCTAGTCTAGTAATATAATGTCTTCTAGAAAATCGGAAACGCTGTTCACATTTCTATGATATATGTACATTGTCCAAGTACATACATATTTAAAAATTTACAAGTATATACATAATTACAAAAATAATTTAATGCAGTTTGTTTCATAAATTGTACCAACAATAGGTACCACAAATTGTCCTTTATCAGAGTAAGATGTGCTTACATTTTATCGCCAGATTCGAGGCGTGGGGTAAAAACAAGGCTTTTTTACCAGATTTGAAGGAATATCTACAAGGTGTAATATTTCTATAGGTGCTGTCTGAATATTCTATTTACTAAAAAGGTTATATATTTAATCCAAAAAGACAAAGTTTAATCACCCTTAATTCCCGTATGAATTAAGTTCCATACACGTTTGTCACGTCTATTACTTTATTTAGTAAAATTGATGTAATATAATTGAAGAAAATACACCTTAAAAATCTAATTTCTAAATTTAATCTTACATAGGTTTATTGGTTTTTAGAAATACTATAACATAAATTCTGTACGAGGTGTTCTATGGTAAGGACGTCATGTTATTGGCATTTTGGTGACGCGTTGACCTTTGATGTATGTACACTAATAGATCAATGTGTGATTGACTCTATATACATTTTTTTCTTTGAAAAATACATTTTATTATATGTATTTGATAGCTAATATAGTACTATAAGCTATTAATACTTACTTTAATATACTACCTATACATCTTTTTTAAATGTATATCTATACATATAATACAACTGTAGAGGTCGTATGTCTGTACATAGTCCTCATGGGTCCGAGTCCTCATGGGACGTAAGAAGAGAAATAGAATAAATCTAGTTTTTTTTTCAAATTTTGTGTTTTTCTGTCTTTTGTCTGTTTGTCGGATTGTACGGGCTAATCTCCGAAACTGTTAGACCAATTTAAATGAAATTTTGCATGGTGGTACCTTATATCCCCGGTCAACATTTTAGATACTTTTCATGCCGGAAAATTAAAGATTTCCCGTGCGATAGTTAGAAAACTACAGTAACATATGCAGCCCATTACACAACAACTTATGCGCCTAATTTAGTCAAATTTGGCATGCTGATACCTTATGTTGCCGGTCAAATAATAGGTCATTTTTATCCCGAAAAAATTAACAGTTCCTGTGGGATAGATCTGTTTGTGATTGATAAAATATTTAAAATAATAAATCGAATAAATCGCGAACTAAAATCGAATTATTTAAAAAAATAGGTTTTTAAATTGCCGAAAAAGTTTAGCAAAATACTTACATTTGTAATTTGTTTATACATATATATATTGTATGTATGTAAATGAAAGCCTTAATTTAACAAGTCGTCCAATATGTAAATACTTTTAACGATATTAAAAAAGTAAGTATAAATAAAATATATTTTCAATTACGTTACATTAGTGGATTGATAGCATTAAAGTTGTTATATGATACTGTTTACACAGTGTTGTCTGAAGATAACCATTATTTGATTTTATATCTTTTCTACGTCCAAAAATAATATTTTTCTCAACTTTATAAATTTTAAACTATAAAAAAACGCGTGTAGTTACTTACGTACGTACGTAATCGGAGGAAGTTATACTTTTTTGACGTAACAGAACTAAAAAATAGCTAAAGATTTCATCCCGTATGTCACAACTCTCTGTAAAAGGCTTCATCATTGCTTCATCATGTCGCTTTTTGGCTGTCGGTGTGCGCACGTATCATAAATATTTTACTCTCATATTTTTTCCAAACGTGCCATAGGAAGTAAAACTTCTAAAACTAACTAGTTACTTTGTAATAGTAAATCGTTGTCCCAAAGTCTACATAAAATGTACCATTAAAAGAAATGAACAGAGTAATAGCTACAATGAATTTACGTCTTAATAAGATAAAGACGCGGTAATCCGAATGAAGGTTGTAAATTATAGGAAGGTCTACGATAAATCAAGCGTTAACCGCACTCCCTTTATCCAAATGACTTTTTTTCGAAAATAATGGACAATACAGGCTCAATTTAATTGTATATGCTGTATAAATACATAGCTTCTTCTATATAAATAAAATTAAATTGTCATTCAATCACAGAACTAAATAAAAAATCTCGAGAAAATACTTCACGTATGTAGTTAAAATTTCAAAGTTAAATCTTCTTATATATAAAATTTGCATGTCACAATGTTAGTTACCGTACTCCTCCGAAACGGCTTTACCAATTTTTACCAAATTTTATATGCTTATTCAGTAGGTCTGAGAATCGGCTACTATCTATTTTCTATACCCCTAAGTGATAAGGGTGGTCCATCCCAAAAAAAATTTTATGATTCGGCATTAAAAAATACATACAAACCTAAATTTTCACTAGGCACGAACCCTAGCGGAGCGAGGGTGAGTCGCTAGTAGGTATCTAATATTTATGTGAGATACGTCAGCTAAGTACGGATTATAGAAAAATGTCCAATTAAAGAGGCATAAAAGCTATCGTAAGCAAAAAGTTCCTATGTTTCAGCTGCAACAAACATGAACATAAATTATTCTGGTTCACATAATACTTTCTTAGATTTACGCGAATATTTGACAT
Organism: Brenthis ino; assembly: GCA_921882275.1. NCBI lineage: Eukaryota > Metazoa > Arthropoda > Insecta > Lepidoptera > Nymphalidae > Brenthis > Brenthis ino. The sequence goes on along the minus strand of OV170232.1, from coordinate 21,004,008 downwards.
TTTAAATAAAACTATCTTTTCGGATTATTTCTTGTTTGTAAGGTACTTTATATGCATTTTTTTTATATTTGAAGTCATTTTTGTAAAATAGTGGGTAGGCACTGTCTGTAACAAGTATGTGTTTAAGACGTCGATAACCTTACTCTCTCCCGTGACCATGATCGCTGTAAAGCATTCAAAACGTCGGGAACCAGCAATCCAAATAAATCCGCGAAATAATCCGAAAAGATAGTTCTATTTAAAATTTCAAATATTCGCGTAAATCTAAGAAAGTAGTATGTACATAATATGTGACTAACTTAAAAAAAGAAGCACCCAGGTGTGTGATTTTTTGTGATGAACGATGAATATTACGCAATATCTTTGTCAATTATAAACGATTTTGATATGTTTTGTTACAGAGGTTATATTTTAAGGGTGTTTCTATACAAATTGTATTTTATTTATTTGTCTGTGTGTACATTTTTAATTAAATAGCTTTCATTTTGTGTTTTTTTTGGACTAGCGGCTCACCCTTGCTTCGCTCGGATTCATCTCTAAAAAGACAATAAGAAATCTAACCATTTTCCAAGATAAAAAATAATTCATGTGCTATTCCAGACTATAATCTATCTCTGTGCCAAATTTCATCCAGATCCGTTCAGGCTTTCTGGCATGATTGAATAACAAACATCCAAACATCTAAACTTTCACATTTATAATATTAGTTAAATTAAAATCTTAGCATTATTATAAATAACTTTCAATATTAACCACTTTCGCAGATAATTTTGAGTAGCTTTGGTGCAAACTATGGCTATAGACATAAAAGTGATTTAAAAAAAAATATACCTATCAAATTGCCATGAATTACGTTGATCCATACATAATATTTTGAATTTACTTATTAAAAAAATACTTCTCTGTTAAGTTCAATCCAATACCTACATTTAACATCACTCTTCCACTTTAAAAATAAACAAAGCTGTGTACCATTCAAGAAAAGCCGCCAGCGATACACGTTTCATGTATTATACCTTTTCGTCCCTTTGACCAACCTAAAGGGAAGTTTTTAAGTACGGTCCGATGTGATAAATGTATCGCTTTATACGAATCACCTATCAAGTTACCTTCGATTTTTTGTTTCCTATATTTTTACTTTGTAAGAAAAGGGTCAAATATAAGAGGTTATTGACGATACAATAGAGATATTACAAATCTATAGAATATCAATATCAATAATTGTACATCAAAGTGGTATTATATATTTTTTTGTCTGTTGTGTTGTTTAACACCTAAGTCGAGAACTGGTGTACGGTTACTGATGAATGAATTGGATAACATGATACGGAATGTATGGAAATGAAATTTTGAAAATCACGTGTTCAGATACGCCATTATCATAGTTTTACCCGACTGCAGCGGGAACCGTTCATAATTCCTGGATAAGAAGTAGCCTATGTATTATTACAGACTCTATCTATCTCTGTGCCAAATTTCATCCAGATCCGTTCAGCCGTTCTGGCGTGAAAGAGTAACAAGCATCCATACATACTCACAAACTTTCACATTTATAATATTATAAAATTATAAAATAATAATACGGATATCATTATAGAGATCTATCTTTACTTATTTTAAGTGCATGCAATATGAAAAAAACTAACTCAGCATATGTAGTGAGTAATGACCTCCGGAACAACTAGTTAGGTTCCGACGAATTTGTTCATTACCGAATACAAAAATAAAAAAAAACTAAAAAGACGAAGGAACCAAGTGTTATGCAGAACATGGCATCGAACATACATATACATACATACAAGCATGCAGGTCAAACATATAACTATCCTATGGGCTTCGCCGCAGTCAGGTAAAAAAGGAAGAAGTCAGAGTCAAAATCTATTATAAATGCTAAACTTATCGAAAAGCGCTAGTTCTCATGTAAATGAAAATGATAATATTTTCTATTAAGATATCTATCATTTTGAAAAATAATAACACAAAAGCAAAAGCCTGCACAAAATTAATTGATCCACCAACCGCTATCAAATGCTTGGCTTGGCATTTTATTACTGGTGTAAAGTACAGGCGACGGGACGCATATTTGCATAATAGCCAATCAGCTCGCGATTCGCTCCCGGTGACGTTATTGTTATGAAGTTCAACGCGTACATGGGGGGAATATTTCTATATCTAATATATCTCGACATAATATCCACATATTATAGTGTTTTCTTTTATGTGTTAAACACAAGTTTTAGTTAAAAATAGTAATTAGCAAAGAGATCAGAAATGTTATTTATGTAATTAACATAGCTAACTGAAACATTTTAAAGGCTGTTGTTAATAATGAATGAAATTTGTAGAAGCTAGTGAAAAATAAGAACAAATCTGTCCCACGGGAACCATACATTTTTCCGGGATAAAAAGTAATCTTTGTTCTATACATACTACCATATCAGACTATAATCTATGTGTCCAAATAGCATCCAGATCCGTTTAGCCGTTCCGGCGTGATTGAGTAACAAACATCCATCCATCCAAACTTGGCATTTATATAGTAAGAGTAAGATTTTTAAAACTAAACAGCAAATCTAGATAAATTTTCTATTAAAACTAAGTAAAATGATAATAGTTTAAAACATCCGCGTGCGACGTGTCAGCTTACGCCGCCTAACGTTTAAGATAAAACTTTAAGAAAGGAGTATGATAATAAATCGCCAAGTTTCCCCGCTACTTGGCAGTCTTCATCCGCTGTTATAAAGTTCCTGGATATTCCTATTTTATATTAAATATAGCTAAAAGTATATAACATATATCCATATCCCTATTTACTAATATTATAAATGTGAAAGCGTGTTTGTTTGTTTGTCCTTCTTTCACGTGGAAAGTAAGGGATTAGCGTAATTTCTTGTGTGGAGATAATTAGAGGGCTGAAGAGTGACTAGGCTTCATTTTACTGCAGAAGATTAAATAAATAAATAAATATGTTGGGACATTAAGACACAGCGCAATCTAGTTCTATGGTAAGCTACGAGGCTTATGTTATGGATACAGATAGTTGATACACTACACATATATAACTTTAAATACATACGTATTATAAATATAAACACCCATGACTAGAGTACAAACATTCGTGCTCATCACACAAACGAATGCCCCCAGCGGGACTCGAACCCGCGAACGCTGGCACAGCAAGTAGGGTCACTACAAAGTGAGCCAAACATGTCGTCAACAATTTTATCTCATATCTCTCTATTTTTAATATAGATAGGTAAAGACAAAATAAAGTTCAGTACCGTTTTCTCCTTTGTTTGCTAACAATTTTTTTTGTTGCTTACTATACTAGCTAATGACAAATTTTAGCGTTATCCAATAAAAAAAGGTTTCCTCAAATTTTCAATAATGATTATGATCCAATTTCGACCACTGTACGAGCACTGATATTAAATAATTACATCTGTAAAGATAGTAAATTCTGAGTCAAATCTGTACCTACATTTTTTTTTTTTTTTTTTTTATGGGACTAAGGGGGCAAACGGGCAGGAGGCTCACCTGATGAAAAGTGATCACCGCCGCCCATGGACATCTACAACACCGCAGGGCTTGCAGACGCGTTGCCGGCCTTTAAGAAAGGAATACGCTCTCTTCTTGAAGGTGGCCAGGTCGTAGCGGTTCGGAAAGACCGCCGGCGATAGCTGGTTCCACAGAGTGGTTGTGCGGGGCAGAAAATGCCTTAAAAATCGAACTGTTGTGGAACGCTGGACATCGAGATGGTGTGGATGGAATTTACTATTTTGGCGCGATGTCCGATGGTGAAATTCAGCAGCCGGGATCAGTCCGAACAATTCCTCGGAACACTCCCCGTGATAGATGCGGTAGAAGATGCAGAGTGATCCAACATCTCTACGCAGAGCTAAAGGATCAAGCCGATCGGAGAGAGCTTGATCGTCGATCACTCGAATCGCCCTACGTTGAATGCGGTCAAATGGAAGTAGCTGGTACTGGGGAGCTCCCGCCCAAAGATGAGAACAGTACTCCATGTGGGGCCGAATTTGCGCCTTATAAAGAATAAGACGCTGACGCGACGTGAAGTACTGTCTCGCCTTGCTGAGCACACCAAGCTTCTTTGAGGCCAGTTTGGCCTTACCTTCCAATTGACCACGGAACTGGACGTTGCTCGAGATGTCGACGCCAAGTATTCCGATACTGGCTGTGGGAGACAGAGGAGTGTCCTCAAATTGAGGAGCTACGATAAATGGCGACTTTTTAGCGGTTAAATTAAAATTATTTATTAAATTAAAATTAAATATTTTTGAAAAATCTTATTGAAATAGTCATTGTTATCGATACAGAGACCGAATGTATTGTTTTTAGAATTTTTGTCTGAATGTCTGTCTTTCTGTCTGTTTGTCTGGGAACGCATCGCGAGAAAACCACCGAACAGATTTTGATGAAATTTGGTATGATGATAGCTGGTTATCCGGATCAACATATAGGATACTTTTTATTGCGGAAAAATATCTCATGCCCGAGAAATCTATACTAAGCGTTAAAGCATATAAAGGGACGAACCCAAGTAGAGCGAGGGTAAAATGTTAGTTATTTAATATATCTTAAATGTTATGTTGTAATTCGACCCTTTAACGTCCCACTGCTGACAACTTTTCTTCCACCTTTTTGGAAATGGTAATCGAGTTTTGTGAATGTTTCAATTCACTTCACATCATTTTCGAAGTAAGCGTGTTACCAGTCGGTTTTAGGGGAGAGAAACCACAGCTACAGCCTCAAGGCTCAATAGAAATTTGTAGGAGTTATATGTGCTAAATTCATTTTATTTTTTAACACATTTAAAAATTTATTTAATTAATCTATGTTTATGGTTCTGTAAATTTGACAATCTTAAAGAAAAGCAAAAACCTTAACCTACTTTGTCATTTGCAATAAACAACATTTTAGTTCAGTATTGAGATGAATTAAGAAATAAAAATAAATTTCTCTTTCTATACTTAAAGGCTAAATGTATATATATTCAATACTGAATTACAAGGTTTTTAGTTGCAGATATCAATTTCTTTGCAATACTATTAGGGCATCCACTTCTTAACTGCTCCAATTTTTCATGAAAGATCAAGACTATTTTTTAATTTACTTTAAATTCGCCCTCCACCTAACGAAACATTATACATTAATTAATGTATGCATTTAAAACGCTTTAGCCATTATAGAGTACTAAACACAATTTTCTTAATTTGTCATTTTTGCGCTTATAACTCCGAAAAAACTGATGCATTTAAACCATTCAATAAATAAATACATAGCGTATTTTCTAGATTATCTAAGAGACGACAAGTATTTTATTTTAGGATATTTATTAGTAGGAAAGAATTTGCATTCAAGTAAGTTTCCAAAGTCAAGAATCAAATGTTGTTTGAAGCACCCTTGTTTCGGCTTAAGCCCAATAAAAAATATATACCTAATATACTTTTTATTGGACTTAAGTCGAAAGAAGGGTGCAATACTATTATATAAAAAATATATTAAATTTAAATATTTGTAAGATACAGTTATCTGTATCTTACAAATATTTAAATTTAATTTTAGATTCATCCAGCTACTGTACCTCTCTTGGCTGCCTTGTCCTACCTTATGACTTACCAACGGCATAAATTAAGGCGACGAACATTATAGAGCAATATTAGAACAACGATGTTTTATTACCAAACTTCGAGTTTGAGACGTGCGTCGCGTGCTCACATGTTAGTTTAGTCTTTAGCATTTATAACATTGTACGTACATATAATACGTATATTTTGATTAAAACTTTTTAGTAATATTACAAACAGTGCCTGATTAAGCAAGCGTGGGGCCCGTAGCAAATTCTTTTGAAGAGCCCTTGATCTGCTATGGGTTTTTAAGTATAAAGTGGTAAAAAAAATAATTCAATACTCAATACCTCAGGCCTCAATACGTTTATTTGCCATCTATAGGTTACAATTTTGTGAGTGATTAATAGTACAGTAGATCCATATAGGCTCTGTTAGGCTCTGACAAGTACAAAAAGCCAAAGATGAGAATTCCTGGCAATTTAGGATGATTTTGATAAGAAACTAACAATTGAAAAGTGACGATACTGCACAATTTTTTTTAATAGATATTTCTAAATTCGAATACCTTTAAACGACCAATTTTTGTTTATTTGTACCGGCGATCTCGGAAACGGCTCTAACGATTTTGCTGAAATTTGGCATGTGGGGTTTTTTTCTATCAGTAAGATTAACTGTCAGTTTTATGAACGGCTAGTAAGTTTAACTGTCAGTTAGCATGACTGTCAGTTAGTTTAACTGTCAGTTTTATGAACGGCTAGTAAGTTTATTTGTCAATTTCTTTATCTGTGAGTAAGGGTAACTCCTAGTGAGATTAACTGTCAGTTTTATGAACGGCTAATAAGTTTGACTGTCAGTTAACTTAACTGCCAGTAAGTTAAACTGTCAGTTAGCATGACTGTCAGTTAGTTTAACTGTCAGTTTGCTTAACTATCAGTAAGTTTAACTGTCAGTAACTGTCTGTAAGATTAACTGTCGGTAAGATTAACTGTCAGTTTTATGAACGGCTAGTAGTTCTGTATACCTTTTTTAATTGACTTCCAAAAAGGAGGAGTTTCTCAATTCGTCGGAATCTTTTTTTTATGTATGTTCACCAGTGCCGGATTAAGCAAGCGCCGTAGCAAATTCTTTTGAAGAGCCCTTGATCTGCTATGGGTTTTTAAGTATAAAGTGGTAAAAAAACAATTCAATACTCAATACCTCAGGCCTCAATACGTTTATTTGCCATCTATAGGTTACAATTTTGTGAGTGATTAATAGTACAATAGATTCCTATAGGCTCTGCTAGGCTCTGACAAGTACAAAAAGCCAGAGATGAGAATTCCTGGCAATTTAGGATGATTTTGATAAGACACTAACAATTGAAAAGTGACGATACTGCACATTTTTTTTAATAGATATTTCTAAATTCTAATAGGTACCTTTAAACGACCAATTTTTGTTTTTTTATACCGGCAATCTCGGAAACGGCTCTAACGATTTTGCTGAAATTAGGCATGTGGGGTTATCGGGGGCAAAAAATCGATCTAGATTAGACTTATGTCCAGGAAAGCGCGTGTTTTCGAGTTTTCATGCGATTTTCTTTCGCATTATTCCACACAAAATATGGCCGCTAATTTCGCACGCTCAGGTATAAGCATCGTGGATTGAAAATCACAGGTGTCCCGAATCGATTCGAATTCAAATCCCGGTCGGATACAAAGCTTTTACTTTTGTTTTATTTTTGTAGTTTTTAATTATTTTTTTTAAATTGTGCTTTTGGCCAAAAACTCCGAACGAAGCGCAAAGACCCAAGGTATTTATATTTAATACAAAGTACATTATATTTTTAGAAATAGCTAATTTTATATTTTAAGACCAATCGGAATCCGCTTATTTTTAAGAGAAAAAAAATATATTGAAAACCTGAACCTGTTTTATGATTTTAAAATGTTAGCAGGTATATAGGGAATTCAAATTCGTAAATGCCCCCTATGGCCAGCTACCCTCGAGAAATGGCAGGATGCAAAGCGATGAAAAAAATTTTTTTTTTCAATTTCCGCTTTACTGTGACGTTCTATCGAAAAATGATTTGTATAAAAGTTGTAGGTTTAGTAGAAATCTACAACTTTTATAAATAACACTTTTTAAAATAATCTCAAATTTTTCAAGATATTTGCAAAAAAACTCGGTTTTTAACTTTTTCTTGTTTGTTTTTTATTTTTAATTTCTAGAATAATCTTTTGATTTCCATGAAACTGTAATCTTCGAAATACATATAATAAATAAAAAAATAAAATTGGGGAATCAGGGAATCATTTGTAATTTACAAATGATTTCCTGTTATAGCTACGAGTAAGAGCGCAATTTATTAAGCATACTAAATAAATCATATTTATACTGCAACTTGTCGATTATTTTGGAGTGATTATCCGATTGCGATAAAACTTTAGTTGTATATTGTACGCACGTCCAGTAAGTCTTCTGGTATAGTTCGATCAAAGTACGACCGATGACGGGTGAATTATTAGAAGTAATTTAAGATGAATTAATTAATCTAATCAACTGCATTGAATTATAATATAAGAATACTAGCGACTCTGGGCCTGGGACTTCGTCTCTGGGTACGTTTTAACAGTTGGTATACCTAGATTTCTCAGAGATAAGATATTTTGCCGCACTAAAAAGTATCCTTAATATTGACCCGGACAACCAACTATCACCATACTAAATTTCATCAAAATCCGTCCAGTGGTTTTCTCGTGACGCGTTCCCAGACAAACAGACAGACAGACAGACAGACAGAGAGACAAAAATTCTAAAAACTATAGATTTGGCCTCTATATCGATAATAATGACTATTTCAATAAGATTTTCCAAAAAATATTTAATGTACATATTCGACTCAGTTAGAATTTTATTATATAGATGTATGAATGTATTTATTCATATTGTTGTAAATTTATAGTAATTGTTAATTTGTTAGCGCGTTCTACCTCGAAGATACCATAGAAATACAAGGAAAAGCAAAACAAAACTAGTAAAAAATATAAAAAAAAAATCTTTAAACATGAGAAAAAAGAAATAATAAGTACTCAAGATTAATACTCAAGCTATCTATTGATATTACTCGCATTATTTTCACATTCAATAACGTTTCGACGCAACTGTAGCAGTAAACATAAACTTTCATTATAATAAAAGCATATTAAACAAGCCAAATATGAAAACGTGCTCAGGTGTAACTATATTCCCAAACCATTAAATGAACGGATCTGAGTAGATCAATTAATTTGATTGAAGACCGGCTCAACTGCTTTGATTATGTCTATATAACTCATCGATGTTATTTAAAGAATCAACATTTATTATCTGTATTCCAGAAATCATTTTTATTTATTCTCGCTAAGTGGTTTGTTAATTAAAATTTTTGAAATGATTTTCAAGTATCATAAGCTGCAGAAATTGAAGTGCCTGTTCATATAATATAACAGTAGATAGTAAATAATAATAATACTTGTATTCAGTGCTGCCTCTTTCCTTTCCTGCATGTATTTTAATTTATATGATGATGATAATGTCCCCCTGACTGATTTAGGTCCCGTCGACCAATCTCATTGAGACTAGCCAACTGCGCAGGAGATATTATAGTGCATAGTATTATATCATCTGTGCTATTTCTCTCAAAGTCTGATTGAACAACCATTCTATACGGCCTGTTAGAGATCAGGCGCAGAACCGACGCTTTTACGTACTCATCGAGGCACGATAGTGAAACACCACCGACTTCCCACTCTGTTACAAAGAAGTTCTTAACAAAAAAACTCAATAACTCAACTTGGCCATACCCGGGACTTAAACCCAGATCCTCCAGATCTGCAGCGGTACGTGCCAGCCATTAGACCACTGTCGCAATTTAATGTATATACATCGGTGGTATTTGTCCTGGCTGATTTATCTACGCCCACATCCAACCGCTAGGCCTGAAAGGCCTATTCCTATAACTGTTCCAAGGTTAATCAACCCATAACAGGATGGAAAGAGATTTATATAAACTATACCTAATATTATTGTGTCCATAAAACTTAAAAATTCATATGTAATATGCATTAAACTTACATTAATATGAAAATCAAATACATATAATGAACCATGTACATATTATATAGCTTGCAAAATTCGACTAAATAGAAAAAGTACGCCAGTAGCTTTACCAGGTTACTTTTGCTATTTACTTTTCGCCATAAATTGACCCCTTAAAAGAAATACTACAGTGAGCTGACCTGACAAGGGTAAAAAAATTTGTAACAAAATCCACCGAAAAATCTCAAAATCTCTTTCGTCAAAAAGGCAGTAAAAGGTTTTCCTTTTCGCTTGGCGTTCAAACTATTTTTTTATTAATATACAAGTATAACGAACTCGTTACATTTATGGATACTATCCATAACAAAGTTGAAACAAAATTCTTTGCTATGTATTCTAAAAGGGAAATTCCTTGTAGATGTTAAAGAAAAAATATTACATTTATGTTACTCAAAAAAAACATTCGTTTGGAGCATCATAACCAAATTGTTCTAAAACTTGGTCAAATTATTTGTTGCTTTATAAAAAAAACGAACTATTTGCTCACTATTCATAACTGTATGGTATAGTAATTAAAGCTAAAGATTGAACTCAATGGCGTGCCATAAAAGAGGTTTATGTCCAGTAGTGAAGGAAAGCAGGCTGAACATTATGAAGATGATGACAAATAAATAATAAATAATAAATGTTGGGACATTAACACACAGCGCGATCTAGTTCCATGGTAAGCTACGAGGCTTGTGTTATGGATACCAGATAGTTGATACACTACACATATATAACTTTAAATACATACATATTATAAATATAAACACCCATGACTGGAGTACAAACATTCGTGCTCATCACACAAATGAACGCCCCCATCGGGACTCGAACCCGCGACCGTTGGCACAGCAAGTAGGGTCATTACCAACTGAGCCAAACGTGTCGTCAAATGATGATGACGATGATAGTAAATACAATATGTAAAGATTGATTTAGCTTTTATTTTATCATAATTCACTTTCTTAAAAGAAATTGTTTGATATAGACTGAATTTTTGCATCCATAAAATGTACCGGCTTTATTATCATATTTTTTAAAGAAAATATCTTTGCTTTAACTCTGCAAGATTTTCTCTTACCTAATTAAAAACAATTTACGCAGCTAGTGCGATGAACACCTTGGTATAAATTAACATAACTACCAACAATTCTTCTTTAATAAACAGCGGCCTTGGACCGTTATTGCTTGAATTTAATAACAAGTAGATTTTGAGATACACTGTGACCTGAATTAGATTATTTATCAAAATATTAAGAAAATTAAAAAAAAATGATTTCAATTCTTTAAATACGAAAGAGTATTTATTTGTGTATTTTTTTGCTCTGAAAAGCTAATTGATAGACATGATTTATGAAACGAAACGTCAAATAATAATGAAGTTATATTCTAAAATCAAATTTTCAAATTAAAAAAAAAACAGTTAGGCGTCACTTCTGTCCTTATGATAATTAATTTATTAAATAATTTAAAAAAAGGTTTTCACGAAGAATGAAGAAATGCGCATTGTACAAAACACACATTGAAAAATTTGTTAAATTTGTACAAACCATCCTTTACAGTAGTGTGTCTCATAAAGGGGATGTTCATATATCTCATTACGTATTTGATGATGTTACGGGACCACACAAGCAAGGGTGTGTTTAATTAAGCCCAGCGTCAGGCCTTGCTGGGTCATTAAATTGTTAGTCAATACGCTTGTGATAGGATTCCACCGGTTAGCCGTAGTGGGAAGTGAATGGTAAGTAATTGCTACACACTATACCAGGACACATCTTTACTAATTTTTACTAATATTATAAAGAGACAGAGTTTGTTTGTTTGAATGCGCTAATGTCAGGAACTACTAATCCGATTTGAAAAAATATCTTTTTGCATTAGCCCGTTTATTGAGGAAGGCTATATCATATATGTAATATATAATCTATTTGACGACGCGTTTGGCTCAGTTTGTAGTGGCCCTACTTTCTGTGCTGGCGGTAGCGGGTTCGCGTCCCGCTAGGGGCATTCATTTGTGTGATTACGAATGTTTGTACTCCAGTCATGGGTGTTTATATTTATAATATGTATGTATTTAAAGTTATATATGTGTAGTGTATCAACTATCTGGTATCCAGAACATAAACCTCGTAGCTTACCATGGAACTAGATGGTGCTGTGTGTTACTGTCCCAACATATTATATATTATTAATCTATCTATTCTATACTAACCGTTAAAACGTACCTAGAGACTAAATATCCGAGCGAAGCGAGGGTGAGTCACCAGTGATTAGATAATTACTTTATATTGTATTAAAATTATAAGTTATTTCAGAAATGTTTTGATAATAATTGTCTCAGCAGAAATATTTTATAACATTCAAGAGACGAATATTTAAAATAATTGATTTTTTTCTTTACCTTGAAAATTTAAATTTTCGTTGAGTTTCTCTTTAATCCTCTTTACAAAATTATTGAAGGTCCTTTTTGATCAATGAGGACCACCGCGTTTAAATTCGTCGCGATAAGCGCTAGTGTAGAGTGAGGTCTCTAGAAATGTCAAATGACACTAAATGTTTGCGAGCTTTTCATCATGGGATTTCATCAATTATTCATGATTATTGTAAAGATTATACCATTCCTGACTAATTATGGCGGACGCGGTACTGTTCAACAAATGTCATTGCATTAAAAAAACTAAGAAAAATTCAATATTTTATCTGTTTGGTTATTACATATTTATTATTTAAAACAAAAACCTAATAAACTGGTGAAACGCTAACAAATATTATTATAATATAAAATGTATACGCTTGTCGCATTAACAAATACTTTTTTAATGGCAGCGATAGGACCTTACTTGCCAGTGGCGACAACTGGTGCCACCGGAAATGGTAGCCCTCATTCTATCTAAACTAACATTTATGCATACCTGATTTCAAAGATGATGATGATGGTAAGTAGTGTTTTTATATATTTTTAATTGACCCATATTATCAAGCACTGTCTTTGTTCTTCTATTACCCCATCTAGCGTCATTATAAACTAATCATAGGTTTTTCAAGTGGATATCTACATTGTTTTTATTACTAGAGTTGTGTTTACTATATTTTTTTATTACTCATATTTTTTTAAAGAATAAAATGCATTGCTTATAAATCAATAATTGATATTCGTAAAGAGTTCATATGTATTGTTCAAATATATTTATAAACTATAAAATTATATTTTGAATAGTGAGATAAAATGACAAAAAGGACTCAGCGGTTTGAAGAAATACATTAAACCATGATACTAACCACATGATATTATATAAGTTTTTGGCTTCGTATTTCAGTTTTTATATGTTTTGCTCTTTTATTTCCTTGGACCGCCCAATAATTTCTTATCACAAGTGCTTTTTGTCAGTTTTTATGAAAAAATATTTTAGAGCATCCATTAATTTTCATTTATTGTTTTAAATATTAATCTTAAGTAATTCAGAAATCTTTATTCCATATTCGAGTTTTCTCCATTCAGGGGTATTTAAGAAATCATGACCTCTCTAGAGCCTAGGTAACAAAAAAAAAGATTCCGACGAATTGGGAACCTCCTCCTTTTTGGAAGTCGGTTAAAAATTGTGCTTTGAGAGATAGTATTGAATACTTTGTTTTGTGTCGACCTATTTTTTAAAACCTTTGTATAGTCAATACAAATATTCGTACTTTCTTTGATGGAAATTTATGTTTCATAAAGGCATTCCTAAGTGCAGTTGCACCACGACTGACGTCTTTTAAAGCGAATTAAAAAAATGTTCTCAGGTCGAGTGATTGGTGTGAATGTGAACTTCCACGCAATATTTTAATCAGACCATATATTTATAGCATTTCAGCGTTATAGATAATTTATCTAGAATATTCTACAAAGGCACCATATCAACAAACTACTATAAATAGATAATATTGAATTTCAAACATCCACTGTGTCTGAATCTATTACTGAATATTGTGGAGTTGAATACAACAAATCAAAATATAATCTACATAAATTGAAGTATCATAAAATAAAAACAATTAAAAATGGAACAGCTGTTGAATCATCACACTCTTATGTTTAACTCAATTTGGCAAAAATATTTAAAAAACAAGCATTTTCAACATTATCACTTATGGTATCGTGAGTAATCTTGCATGTCTGAAATAACTTGGCAAGTTTTCAGACATGAAAGTTTTTTAAGTCTGCCAACCCGCCCTTGGCCAGCGTAGTCGACTATGGCCTGATCTTTCTAACATTGATGGAAAATCTGAAGTTTAAAAGATTGACTATAATTAAAAAAAACCATGTAGTATAATAATATAAAATGTATAAGAAGATAAAAAAAACTCTTCGAAGAACGATTTCAATAAACCAAATCCTTATATGATTAAAGTATTTCCCTCATATCGACTTATATCTTTGAAAGTGTGCGAAATCCTATTAGTGTGGATAATAATACAATAATTCTATACTATCGTTCGATAATTTTCAACCGACTTCAAAAAGGAGGAGGTTCTCAATTCGACTGTATGTTTTTTTTTTTTTTTTTTTTTATGTTTGTTACCTCAGAACTCCGTCATTTATTAACCGATTTGGACAATTTTTGTTTTGTTTGAAAGGGTATACTTACAGATTGGTCCCATTTAAATTTCAAAAAAAAATACCACCCCTAAGGGTGGAAAAACAACTAATGATGAATTTAACCTACTTCTAATTGTCATATTGACTTGAAACTTTGCAAGTATTTCTATTTCCGTTGATAGTACAGTGGTTCGGTGTTGTTGACCTGATTTGATGGCAAGGCCAGAAGGTGGATAGGTGGAACTCTTCAACGGCTAATAGTAGATACTTTGAGTTTGGGCTTATTTTGTTTGATTTGACAAGCCTAACACGTTAAAATCCTTACTTTGCTACTACTATCTACACTAAAAAGGGAAAAATAAAAACTTTTTAACAAAAAAATAAAAACCGACTTCAAACAAAAGCACTAAAAAGTACAAAATAACTGTTTGGTAGTTTTCATTTACTATACATACCTAATCAAATATTTTCGAAGTCGGTGTAGTATAGTAGTAGTATAGTAAATGAAAACTACCAAACAGTTATTTTGTACTTTTTAGTGCTTTTGTTTGAAGTCGGTTTTTATTTTTTTGTTAAAAAGTTTTTATATATTGTACGCATATTACTTAACCTTAAGTACAGTAGGTAGATAAAACTGGAGTGTACATAAAAAGGCCAAGACAAAATAGTTCAGTACCTTTTCCTACTCTTAATCAACCATTTTTTTTAATTCAGTAGCTATTAATCCCTCCACGACCGCGGACACGCCGGCGTGTCAGTTAACAATAGATTCCTTAGAATTTTAATTAATTTCTTAGTTTACCTGGAGGTGTTAATGAGCTTTATTTTTATCAAAAAAAGTTTTGTAAATACTTATGCCCGATTTCACCAACATCCCATAAGCTGCCACCTACGTATGGGATCCCTAGCTTAAAGGTTCCCCTGAACTAGCCCCTAAATTAAATTTCGTTTTACCATCGTCAGAGCCTGTATTTCTAGTACCTATATTTAGGTGGAATTTTAGCATTTAGGTGACCCCTAACTGTCGGTGAAACAGAAACTGTCCCCTAAAACAGCCCCCTAACCATGCTTAGGGGATCCCTTAAACTTAGGTGACGTTGGTGAAATCGGCCAATTAGTTTTTTATATACAGAGATAGGTAAATTTATTGATATATACTTTCCTATACTTTTCAATATACAAATATACTTTCCAAGGCAGTGGTAGCCCAGTGGTAGCGCGCTCGCTTGGGAAGCCGAGTGAAGCGGGTTCAAATCCCGGGTCTCGCACTTCTGACATTTGATATGATTACCACTTGCCTTACTGTGAAGAAAAACATCGTAAGGAAACATGCATGTCTGAAAAAACCTAGCAAGTTTTGGAAAGACATGTCAAGTCCGCCAATCCGCACTTGGCCAGCGTGCTGGACTATAGCCCGATCCCCCTCGTATTGAAGGGAGGTCCGTGCCCAGCAGTGGGACGTTAAAAAGGGCTGAATACATACTTTCCTACAATTTTCAATAATGGTCTAAATATAGTCGAATTTAGATCACTGGGCGAACATTAATTTGATATAAAATGCGATATTTATACTTACGAACTCACTTTTATAAATTTCCAATATATCGGCACATGCAACCATGTAATCTAAAAGACTATATAATTATATATTAGATCAAATGCCTAAATCACCTCCAAAATCATCGATGCCTATATCTTGACCAACTTAAATCATTATCCCATGTTTTTGTACTAAATGTGTACAATTAAAATTGTAATACAACAAAGGCACAGGTGCACGAAATGGAAATCAATTAATACTGCTGGATGGAGGCTTGGGTAATTTGCGTTACGCCGGCTTATTAGGCTCTGCGATCTGCCTGGACACGAGCCTGTATTTACTGACCAATCATTTTGGTCTCAGCTGCATTTGTAATACGAAAGCATTTAGGAATTATTTAATTGATAATATGCAGTTTAGAAAGTTATGTAATAGGATTCGCGTGTGGGTTTCTGCAGGTTATGGATATTTAACACCTCCAGGTAAATTTCTTAGAAATTAATTAAAATAAAATTTCGAAGAAATCTATTGTTAACTGACACGCCAGCGTGTCCGCGGTCGTGGAGGGAATAAAGACATACGATTTTTATTAGATCTTTCTTATTAATTATACGGAGATGAGATATTTTATTGGTATATTGTCAGTAAAAATTAAAGCTAATTAAAGCGTGTTAATAGAGAAGTATACCTAGCCCTAATAAGAAGATCATTTAATACGCCACATGACCAAGTTCATAAAACATTTTTGTTTTTTTTTTTAATTTTAAGATTCAATCCTCGAATTAAAAATCATCTAGTTAATTATATATCCGTCATGATATAACAGACGAATAGACACACAAAAACCATAATAAGAGTTTACATTTTTGAAACTTAGCGATTACTTACAATAAATACCATAGAATAAAAAAAAATAAAAAGTAAATACCGTAGGGGATTTTGTATCTCATTTAAAATAGATATTTGTAAAGAGCATAATATAAGATAGTAAGCAAATAGTGAATCATACATTTTAGATAAAAATATTATGTTAACATTTACAGACTATGTATATTTTATATATATTATTTATATATTATTACTTGGTAAAAACAAGTAAGCAAATAAATTATATTTGTTATTCTTAGCCCTAGGCTTTTCTTTCAAGCTAAGTAATAAAGCGGAGCGACACTTAGGGGACCAGGATTTAATGCTAGGAAAGATTCAAAATAAAATGAAAAGTTACATAGCGTAAATAATATCTTTTAGAATGTCTATCGTTTTTTTTAATCACACGTCAAAATATACTGATATTTAGCTACTTTTTTTGTTATTTTGCAGCTATTTTAATCTTCTTTCTAGGCTTCATCCAATAAAATGAGATAATGGTTATAATATACCAATATTATAAAAAGGAAATAATTTTTTTTGTTATGTTTGTTTGTACCGAATAAGCTCCAAAACTACTAAACCGATTTAGATTAAGTCTGGTAAGTTGATAGTTTGAGACCCTGGGAAGGACATGGACAAGGACAAATGGGGATAAAATTTTGTATGGGAAAGCAACTTAAAGAAGAACGATGTGAGTCGATAGTTAGAAATATTTAAATACGAACCTGCAAATAGTGAAATGATCTTTCTCCTGAGGTTTTCCTTGAGAGATATAACATGAAAATCCTCAAGAGTGATGTATTCAGGTATCTTAAAGGCCAGGAACTTTTCCGCAACTTCTTTTATGTTGAGTTAATTATATGACTCGAGTCTATTAGCCACAATAGCCATTTACCATCAGATGGATCTTCCAGTCCTTCACCACTTTTTTCTACAGACCAAAAAAACGAACTAAGTTACTATTATAATAATAGTCCGGCTTATAAAAACTTAAAAAAACCGATTTCCAGACACTAAAATGTAAAAAATAACTAAAAGGACGTTTTCATTTAGAATAGATACGTAATCAAATATTTTCGAAGTCGGTGCCAGCCGATGCTAAGCAAATCTAATATATTTTGTTACGTAATATACATATTTACCTATTACATATTCATGTCTTAAAATATTGTCAGCTGTAGGCAATTTGTAAGAAAAAAGTTTTTTAATAACATATTCGATTAAGCAATTTATTTAAAAAATATATTTATTGTTTATTTTTTTAAAACCGCTCGACCGATTTCGATAGAATTTATATGGGACCACCTACGCTTTGAAACAAAAAAAAAATTCCAAATCGGTTCATGCGTCTTCGAGTAATAAAAAAAAGATTCCGTCGAATTGAGAACCTCCTCCTTTTTTGGAGTCGGTTAAAAATAGATTTAAATAGATAGAAACAGCTTAAAATAGACGATAATTTGTACTCGGGAGATTAATACTTCTAATAATAGAAGGAACATTTGTTTTCGCTGGACAACTTCAGATTTAATGAATAAAATAGCGTAGGTGTTAACATAAAATTTTAATCAAAAATATATAAATACTTTGCAAAGAATTTAAATTACTTTGAAATATTATATTTAAATTAGGATAATCGTCTTAAAATGTCTTTGTAAAAATAATTCGAAACCTTTTTTAGACACAGCAATAGATTTTTTGATTAAACTATTTTTTTTTCTTATATTAAATAATATAAAAATTTATTAAAGCATGAATTATTTACACGATAATACGTAAATATATGTACAGTTAAATCGATTTACGTGTTTTTCATGTAGCTATAGCTTTCATATAGCTTAAGTAACTTTTAGTATGACGATTTGTGGTCTAAACGATAGGATTTCCCATATGGGAATCTCGTTTTATAATCCCATGTCATAATAAGACAAACGTCCATGCCAATCATCCCCTATTTGATCCCTTCAGGGGGAAAATTTCCATGCTATGTTTCTGTCAATCAAAGTTGAAATTATGACTTATCTATACTATGATAAAACTGTAGAGGTCGAATGTCTGTACATAGCAAAAAAATGCTAAAAACCGAGTCAGGGTAATGTAAGAATACAAATAGAACAAATCCAGAATTTTTTCAATTTTTTTATTTCTCTGTCTGTTTGTCTGTTTGTACGGGCTAGTCTCCGAATTTATTAGACCGATTAAAATGAAATTTTGCATGGTGGTACCTTATATCCCCGGGCAACATCTTAAATACTTTTTATCCCGAAAAATTAAAGAGTTCCCGTGGAATAGTAAAAAAACTATAAAAATTATACTGCTTAGTACACAACAACTTATGCACCTAATTTAGTAAAATCTGGCATGCTGATATCTTATATTGCCGGTCAAGAAACAGATTACTTTTCATCCCGGAAAAATGGACGGTTCCCGTGGGAACTAATAGATCTCTATTAGTGTTTTTCTAGAGGCGAACCCGAGCGAAGCGAGGTTGAGCCGCTAGTTCTATAATAAAAATACTCTTACTATTTAATACTATTAATAATCGACTAAAATATAGAATAATAAATTTATACATATAATAAAATTCTAACTCAGTCGAACCTGTACATAAAATACCTATATTTTTTGAAAATCTTATTGAAATAGTCCGATAATACCGATACAGAGGCCGAAACTATAGCTCTTAGATTTTTTGTCTATATGTCTGTCTTGGAGCACATCACGAGAAAACGACTGGACAGTTTTTGATGAAATTTGGCATGATGAGCTGGTTACCCGGGTCAACATATAAGATACTTTTTACTGCGGGAAAATATCACATTTCTGAGTAATCTATACTAACCTTAAAAGTCGCTAGTAATAATATATTTATCGATTTATAACATTATTCTTTGTTTCATTTCCACTTAAATATTCTTTTTGAAAAAGTTATCGTATTATTAAATGATTAATAAAAAAACCAGAATAACAAACACTTTGAAATAAAACAAAGAAGTTTAATTAAATATATTCTTTAACTTGCCCTTTTTTTGTAAACTGTAACCGCCGTCTTTTTAATATTCACGTCAGCTTTCACAGCGTCCATCGAACTGGTTTCACAATCATTTCTATTCAATTTTATGATTTTTCACTAGACGCTTTGAATTTAGAGTGCCAACAAATAATTTAATAAGCTTCTGTAAAAATTGGCGAAAAATTTAAAATATGAAAATCTAATTTAGTAAGGGGTTTTGCACAGTTAGCCGCCGTAGTAGAAATTTTCTTAAAGTTTGTTTGAATTGTTTGACTATTTATCATTATTTTTAGAATTCATATGCAGATATATTTAAAAGATTTTTATTAATTAACTGTCATTTTAAGGATTCCGTTATACGTAGCAAAATCGAAACCCTTACAATTTCGTCTTGACCGTCTGTCCGTATGTCACTACAATTTTACTCAAAAACTATTGACATATAGCTAAATTTGGAATAGAAATTGGGCGTCTTATGTAAACCACTCGATAGAAGGGTTCACATAATTGTAATTCGAAAGCACATAAACTCTTGGAAAATATTTGGATACGTATTTAAAAATAAGATGGATACCTAGTATTAAATGACATTTTTTATTTAATAATACACGGCGTTATTTATTTTTAAAGTTTTCTTTACAATAATTTATTCTAATAACAACTGAAAAAAATCTTTTCTAAGATTTACTTTATTTTTTTTTAGGAGCGATAATCACAGTCTGATGCCATATAAATAGGGTGTTTGCGTATAGTCATAAACGATATGAGAAACCACGCACGCGCAAATCGCAGGCATAAGCTATTACAAATATAACGCCATATACCAACCCCATTATGTACTTTAACATGTGCCACACACAAAACGGTTATTTCAATCCATTGAACACATAAACCCTTAAACTAACTATTGGCACTCTCATTTTGAACATCTAATGAGCTACTTAGCATAAACTAATAGTATTAATTATCAGGCTACAAGCAGTGTACTAACAGCGTTATTTTCGTTCAGTGTTATATCCGCGATCGGTACATAATCAATCGATTCGCTTGTAATATATAGATATTTGTATTTTAAATAATATTTTTGTTAAAGATAAAGATTCAAAAGGATTTCAACGAAGGCACTGGTAGCATGCTCGCTTGGGAAACCAAGTGAAGCGGGTTCAAATCCCTGGTCTATTATTTTTATGTGCGAATTATTTCCAACATGGTTACTACTAACGGTGAAGAAAAACATCGCGAGGAAATCTGCATGTCTGAGAGAACCTAGCAATTTTTCGAAAGATATGTGAAGTTTGCCAAACCGCACTTGGCCAGCGTGCTGGATATGGCTTCGTCCCCCTTTTATGATTGAAGACGAGGGACGTGCCAGTTAAGCACAGATCACTTTAAAAATGTCACGTGGAATAGAGAAGACACGCAGGAGATTGGTCGGTAAAGACTAAAATATAATATTATTAGAATGACAATTTTTATCTAAGCATTGTCGTCACTACACGTGGTCAGAACACTCAATAGCCAGAATTATCAAGTTAAAATTATGGCCGTCCAGTTGTTCAAGATTACCTCGTATCTTACGTGACATTGGCGAAGTAATCTGTGTTCATTTTGAATTCATTAACAAAAAAAAAGAATTAAAGAGATAGATAAATACATAAATTCTATTTAGCAAATATCTGAAAAAAATATAAATACACCGTATATTTTTGTGCAAAAAATAGTAAACATTTTAATATTATCCTTCATATATCGAATATGAAGGCAATTCGTTATATAAAACTGGCTTTGACATGCGCCAGTATTGTTTTGACGTCTGCAAGGGTGGTATCGGGGTGGTATAGACGATAGGCAAATATCCCTATATAAATCCAGTGAACCTTCAACCTAGTTGCCTTAATTCTGTTTGCGTGTTACAAAAAATGACAGTAGATGCTATTTAATATAATTTGATTTAAAACGAGGGTATTTTTTAACATTAAATAAGTCGAATGGTTTTAAATCTATTTATAACGTTTTTTATTGATATATTGTGTAATAAAGTATTTTTTTTAATAATTAACTAACAAAATATGTCATAATATTTGGTCGCTCATAGTATCCCACGGGAAATGCTCCAGAGATCGGGATAAAAATAAACTGTGAGGGTCGTAAAAGGTAAGAAAGAAATAAATTAATGAAATAATAATAATCGATATTAATCTAATCTATAAAATTCTCGTGTCACAGCGTTTGTAACAAAACTCCTCCGAAACGGCTTGACCGATTCTTATGAAATTTTGTGTGTATATTCAGTAGGCCTGTGTAGTAGACATTTTTCATACGCTTAAATGATAAGGGTGGTTCACCCCAAAAAAAAATTTTTTGGACAATTTTTTTTTTAAACCTAAATTTTCACTAGGGACGAACCCGAGCGGAGCGAGGGGGAGTCGCTAGAAAAATTATGATTATCGCAATTTTCCGAAAACTCTTCTCTTGTACAATCTTTGAAATTTTTACATATTCAAGAAATTTTACATTTTATGGTCTTCTTGCTATCCATTTTACACTCTCGATGAGATGGTGCTATAGCATGTTAAAATTCTATGACTAGATATAAGAAAATGGCACATTGTATTTGAGTACGGAGAATATTTTCCCGTTATCCATTTACACATTTAATATATCAAGTACATTTCATCAGTAACTTTCAAGACTTTTTTTCCGCGATTCGAATAACATCTAACATCGAAACGTTCAAGACGTTATTCAAAGTCAAATTTATTCAACATAGACGTATTCATTTATTTGCTAAAAGTTAAATTGCAATAATAAATTAGAAAGAGAATGCTTAAAACTGGGGGATTTATTAGGTATATTAGTTTTGTTGGTTAATATCTTGTGAATGTGGAAATATCTTCATACTACTTACTGAAAACTATGAAAAGGAAAATTAATATTTTCTAAAACATTTTAAATAAAAATTGCTATTATTATTGACTCTTCTTTTTCTTGCACATTTTTGAAGTGAAACTTCTTTAGAATCATTGTGATTTGAAACCAATGAAACGGAAATGCGATACTAAAAAGAGACAAACACATAAATATATATAATTAAGCCGGCGAGAGAATGAAATGGAATAAGTACATTGCCATATATTCCATCTTTTTTTCTTGCAAATTCAACCACTAGTAAAAAAATACTTTTATATCATCGAATCACTTAGTATTTAATTTTAGAGTAAATTGAAAATTTGCCTATAAAGTAACAGCCGTTTGGAGGCAATTTTTCAATTTATAAAAGAAATATAAATCATCCGTTTCGATACCATCATTGCTATTATTCAAAACATTACGCAAAAAAATTGCCATATTGTATAACAAAGATTCTGTAATAGAAAATTTAGATGATTTATATCTAGTCTATAAATCATCTATAAATTACAGAGTAAGTTTATGTGTAAGGTTATCACAATATGGAAAAACATTGTTTTCTGCTTACTCCTTATATATATATATATATATATATATATATATATATATATATATATATATATATATATATATAGTAAAAAAAACTTACCACAATTTATATGATATAAATGTGCCATTGCCATTACTTTTATTTTCAAGGACTTTGCCAATTTTACAGAGCACAGTTTAATCATAATTAATGTATCAATACAAAGATACGAATGTTTAAAAAAGTATAGAATATATTTTGTATTAATTATTTTAATGGGCGATAAAAGAACAAAATGTGTTGATGAAAAAAAAGGCCTCGAATACCTTTTCAAGACTATGCTGCCTACAATAAAGACGGCCAAATAAAAAGTCTGACGAGCCGAGCTGGAACAGCTATGAATACAATGGCACTAGAGAAGAAATGCGCAAAATGTATACGGATATAGTAACTTTTAACTCACCCTCTCTGTCGTGTCTCCATATAATTCACGTGTCTACATATAATACATATACACTTAGGGGTTTATCACTTAGGGGTATGGAAAATAGATAGTAGCCGATTCTCAGACCTACTGAATACGCATATAAAATTTGGTAAAAATCGGTAAAGCCGTTTCGGAGGAGTACGGTAACTAACATTGTGTCATCCCCCCCAACGTGCGTTCACCTTGTCGTGGTGGGGGGGCTCAGTAGTGCCCGGCAACCCAACCGGGCGCGAAGCCAAGAAACGCACAGGGAGGTGGCCCACTTCGGTGGGCGGTGGGAGGTGGCCCTCTTCGGAGGGCGGTGTACCATGCGGGTTGCTCCTGGTACTTCTCTGATAGCAGAGTGGACCTTGGAGCAACCCCGTGGTTGTTGTGGTCTGCTTTGGCAGACCTGCCGTCGGGGCGTCGTAGTTGAATGCGTAAGCGATCCTGCGACGCCCCATTAAGACGGTGGAAGGCTTTGTTGGGTTTTAGTGGGTAGTACTGGCTTTGCCGGTGAGTCCCACACCTCGTGCGTAAATGCATTTCCCAACGTTAAAAAAAAAAAAAAAAAAACATTGTGTCATGGACATTTTATATATTAGATTAGATATACACATAAATTCGTTGGCTTACTATTACAAGGTTAATATTGAAATATTCTAAATGTAGGTTAATATTGAAATATTCTAAATGTAGGTAGGTTTTATACAATTTATTACAAATCGATAGTAATGAAAAGTCAAAGAAAATAAACTTAATGATTTCCTTTTAAAAATTATCTTTTTTTTCATATTTAAAATAAAAAATATATATATTTAGGAGATATCTATGGTATAAATACCATCAATTTTATTATTGTATAAGATACTAATTACAAATTTCTAAATTAATCTATACGTATAATATTAATATAATACGTATAATATATATAATTGTAACTAAGTCGAATCTGTACATTAAATATTTTTTGGAAAATCTTATTGAAATAAAAATTATTATCGATACAGAGGCCGAATCTATAGTTTTTAGAATTTTCGTTTGTCTGTCTGTCTGTTGCCGCATCACAGAAAAACTACTGGAGGGATTTTGATGAAATTTGGTATGGTCATAGCTTGTTATCCGGGTCAACATATATGATACTTTTTACTGCGGGAAAATGTCTCATTTCTGAGAAAAAATACAAAAACTGCAATGTAAGAGTATACTAATATGTAAAACCTAAGAATTTGGGTTTTGGTCATCTGAACGCGGGCGGAGCCGCGGGCAATGCTAGTAACTAATAAATTATGTAATGTCTATTACATAATATTCTAATTCTGTTAAAAACTTATTTGAATTCGGAAATGTCGGAAACTCAAAGAAAATATTGCGGGAAGACGGAACCACAGCATCCGGTACGCGAGAAAACCGTAGCCAAGACTTTGCTAACTTGCAAACAATGTAGCAATTTTTTATTTCAAGCTCAATATTCAGTTTATAAAATCATCTTGTTATAAAATATATCTCTTTTAATATGATACGTGTATCGCGTTTTGAAGCAAGCTTTGAAGTTATGAATTGCCATATATTATACAATTTTGAATGTTATGTAATGATAATAAGATTTCTTTTTCTTTGAATCGTCATTTATAATGGTGCCTTCAGCAAACAAGCCAAATTGAAAGTTTACAACGAGCGTACTTTGCTTAACCTGCACAGAAACTGACAAATGATGGATTCTATGAAACTTGGTACCAATTTTACGTATGTTTACATTATGTTCCGCCAAATAAAACTGCTAAGACTTTTCTAAAATAGTATTTAAAATTCTAAATCGAATTAATAGACGAATATATATGACTTATAAAAATAGTATTATGTATACAGGTATGTGTATAGATGGTATATAAAGTATTTTTTACTTTACTAGCGACTAATCTTTGCTTGGCTCGGGTGCCTCCCTAAGCTTGAATGGCATAGGAACACATAAAAGACAAATTTCCAAAGAAATTTTTTTTTTGTGCTTGTAACTTTCGCAGGTGTATGCAGAAGAGCCCGAGACTTTAGAATTTCATTACATTCTGATCAATGGTTTAAAAACGCATAAAGGACAAACATACAAACATTTATTTTTATTTATATAGATTACAAAATAAATACATACATCATAGGGCAACCCATCTGCGGTAAATTTGTTTCTACACAACAATATACTATATAACAATATACAATATTAATAATAAATTTAAAAATTAATATAAACAATTTTCTGTGTCAAAAGTGATGTCTCATGAACGTAATTCAAAATATGGCGTAACGTCACTATACATATTTAGTTTTACTTCATAGTAAATCTATATACTCGTATATATAGACATATTATGTTAAACATAAAATACTCTTTATTACTGATTTATAATTAACTTTATTAGCAGTTCTACTACATAAGTACACGACATATAGGAAGTAAAAATCAGTAGCAGCAAATTTAAAATCTATCAAAACATGCAAACCAATGCCGGTCTCATGGTAATTGGTACACCGGCTTATTAGGCTCTTCGCCCGAACGTAAATCTGGATTTACTGAGCTATCATTTAGGCCTCAGTTGTATGTGACTATGTCGTGAATATACACTCAATAGTAGCTCAATCTACTAGCTCAAACAACACGTTTGGCTCAGTTTGTAGTGACCCTACTATCTGTGCCAGCAGTCGCGGGTTCGAGTCCCGCTGGGGGCATTAATTTGTGTGATGAGCACGAATGTTTTTATTCCAGTCATGGGTGCTTATATTTATAATATGTACTAGCATTGCCCGCGGCTCCGCCCGCGTTCAGATGACCAAAAACTAAATTCTTAGGTGTTACATATTAGTATACTCTTACATTGCAGTTTTTGTATTTTTCCTCAGAAATAAGATATTTTCCCGCGGTAAAAAGTATCCTAGGATCGCGCGCTACATCGCCCGGTTTATATAGCTTGAGCAGGCGGTCGAGCGATGCGGGGCAGAGGGGATGGACTCGCCGTAGGCATCTCAATGCTCGCCAAGCATTAAAAATGTTTCGCTACTAATTACTTCTAACAACGATATCTCAAAAACTATTCATCTGATTGATTTAGTGTAAAGAGCAATTTTAATCTGCATTAAATGACTAAGCTAACTAAAATATTCATTTGGATAAGGATTAATACCGAACTAAAGAAAATAACTTTGAAAATAACGTAATGTTTTTAATTAAAAATGTTAACATAAAAGTGGTTATTGTAAGTCAACCGTAAGAGATAGAGATATGCTATCGCGGACTTTTTTGTAGCATTTTTATAGATTTTGAATTCTCTAGTACATTACTTAACTGTATCTTTGCTAGTTTACGCGGCGTTTGCGTGGAAAGTTCCCATTTGGCGAGATTTTTTGCGACCTCTTCAACATTTGTCGCCGTATTTCAGCTAATTTACATAAAAGCATAATAAATTATATACCTAAACCTTCCTCAAGAATTACTCTTTCTATTGTTGAAAACCGTATAAAAATCCGTTCAGTAGTTTTCGAGTTTATCGCGTACAGACAGACAGGAGGACAGAAAGACGCGGCCGGGGGACTTATTTTTATAATAAGTATAGATGTATTTAAAGTTATATATGTGTAGTGTATCAACTATCTGGTATCCATAATACAAGCCTCGTATCTTACCATGGAACTAGATGGTGCTGTGTGTAAATGTCCCAACATATTTATTTAATTTATATAAATCTAAGGCAAGTGGAACTGTAGCCATCAGAGGACCATGAATTTGGGAACTTCTTGGGGTCTAAACTAATTTTCATTTTGTTTTTATAAAATCTATAATGATAGATAGTACTAGGTAAATGAAATAAATATAACGCAATTGTCTGGTTTTTAATTGATCTCGGGGTTAAGTGTCTTTTACGAAGTGATTATTAATCCAGTTACTGTATGAATAATACATAATTATTTATCTAGGTACTTTATTTAGTAGTAGAAGACGGTGTGCTTTGATTTATTTTTAGGTGGCAATGGAAAACTACCAATCAGTTATTTTTACTTTTAGTGTTTTTTTCTTGAAGCCGATTTTATATTTTTTAAACATCTAATATTGTAAAATTAGTGAGTGAAATAACTTACTTTAATCTGATTTACCGACAATACTTTCTTAGATTTAAGCGATCTTATATGAAGTTTTAATATTTTTTTTTATTTTACCGCCCTCGTCTAAAACCTTAGTTTCTCCGGTGACCATGTTTGTTGTAAAGCATTCGAAACGTCTGGAACCAAAAATCCAAATAAATCCGCGAAATACTCCGAAAAGATAGTCTTACTTAAAACTGATTTACAGATTGTTATAATACTCGTAATATGAATATTGAAGATGATAGATTGATTGATGATGATGACGATTTCTGGCAAAATGTATCAAGACATTTAAATGTTTTGTATGAAATTCAGTACACAAACAGACTTCTTCTCCCTGCCCATTTCCCAATCACTTGGGGTCGGCGCAGTACATCTTCAGTGTACTGCTGATAGGATTTGGCAAAAGTTTTACGACCGGCCGCCTGCCTGACGTCAACCCTCCTTAGGAAAGTACACAAACAGACTATGATCTGGAATAACTTAAAGGCTATTGTTAGGCACTCACAGCAAAGCAAAGGTAAATCTGTAGTATATGATATTTATGAAAATTTTGTATGTAGATAAGTAAATATTGTTACAATTGTTTCCTCAGACTATTATACAAATTTTCGGCAATTACAAAGTCAGTAACAATAACACTTCCCTTTACAAATTGTTCATTAAGCTAGATGTTAATCGTATGGAGGTGACGACTTGCATGTTGAGGTTAAGAATAATACGTAGGGGAGAGATAAAATTACAAATTAAATATAATATTGTCTAAAGTATATTATATTCTTATGTTATTTTTTCAGATATAAAGAAGTAAGTAGTTGCCAATTCGGCTGTATGTGTTATTTGGCATGTTACTTGATATAGCAAATAGTGGATCGAGTTTGATTGATTTTTTTAGAAATAATTTACTCAAGATTCTTCCTATAGGGTAGAAAATTTAATTTTAAGGGATTAAAAATGTAATTATTATTATTGTATATACTGTAGTCTTTTTGATGATGAAACGATGTTAATAATTCTCTTTTTATTGAGATGTATATTTAAATTTATAGGTGCATATAATAAAATTATAACTAAGTCGAATCTGTACATGAAATATTTCTTTTTTTTGAAAAATCTTATTGAAATAGACATTATTATCGATACAGAGACCGAATCTATAGTTTTAGAATTTTTGTCTGTCTGTCTGTTACCGCATCACGAGAAAACCACTAGACAGATTTTGATGAAATTTGGTATAATGATAGCTGGTTATCCGGGTCAACATATAGGATACTTTTTATTGCGGGAAAATATATCATTTCTTAGAAAAAAATACAAAAACTGCAATGTAAGAGATACTAATATGTAAAACTTAAGAATTTGGTTTTTGGTCATCTGAACGCGGGCGGAGCCGCGGGCAATGCTAGTATTAAATAAAGAAAAATATATTGTCTTTAAGTAATACATATATTCTTTTTATTAAAAAGTTAGGTTATCTTTGAAAATTTGGCTTAACATCAATAAAAGTATATTATATATTTGACTTTTGTTAGTTTTATTATGGAATAGGCCTTACAGTTTGGCAGTCGTGACAGACAGTTCATATAGATACGGAGATAATGCTTGGATACATATCGAAATGCGTAATTTGCTTATAGGCATATTTGATTAATGCAGTGTTCGACCAATCGCTTTACATATTCCCTAAAGCAAAGACATATATCATCACCAACTAACCTTCGACTTCTGAAAGTATCTTTTTTGAACATGAAACTACGACCACAAACGCCTTCGAGAATCGAGACAATCTATTAATGTATGTTTTATACAAAACCTAAGATTTTAAGTTTATCGATGTATACTGGTTACTCTTTCATGACAAAACGACTGAACAGGTTTTGATGAAACTTTACATAAATATAAATAATAAATAAAATAAATATGTCGGGACCATTAACAGACCATCTAGTTCCATGGTAATATATATATATATATAAAGATATAGTAGTAACACATTGATTTACTATGTGATCGAATCCTAGTAATATTTCAACTTTATTATAAGCTCTAATTGTCACTCTAGCGTAAACCAAATTAAAAAGAGATTCAGCTACAATATACCTACACATCTAATAACGATTTAAAAATGAAAACCTTTAGCAATTACATAATTATGATAGATGAAATGTATGTCTGTGTAATCAATTATATTTATATTCTTGCTTAGAACATTATTTCTCAAAACAAAAACACTGAAAAAATCAAGATGCGAATAATAATTACGTAAAATTAAGTTTATTTTCAAAGCGATTTCAAACAATTCCAGGGTAGAAATGATAAATTTTAATAAGGGCCCACCCATTTATCTACTTAAATGTCACCTCCAACGGCCACTGACAAAAAAGTGTGCCATTCTTATAACAATTAGAAGCGTAGGAAAAGAACAAGGACCTCAAGAATAGCATTAATTTTAAGAGACGAAGTTTAACAGACTAAGTTTTCTATTATATGAATGAAACTAGCGACTCACACTCGCTTTGCTCGGGTTCGTCCCTAGGTACGCTTTAATTTTTTTGAGCGGAACCCTAATTCTTTTTCCTTTTTCTAAAATAAAAGTATGTTACGCTATAACATCAGCTATCTTCCAGTGAAAGTCCCGCTAAAATCAGTCCAGCCGTTTCAGAGATTATCCGGAACAAACAGACAACAGATAAAAATTTAAAAATTGTCTTATTCTTATAAGTATCGTATATAATTTCATATGCATTTAGTAAAACGCTGTTATTTTGACATTACAAACAGACACTTCAATTTTATTTATCTGTATAGATAAAATAGTATACCAATTAATCACATCTATTTATGCATCAGTTTGTATGTGTCTGTATGTTTATTAATCATGCTGAAACGGCAAAACGGATTTGTATGAAAGTAACCAAAGCATATTACCAAAAAGAAGGAGCGCTGCTTGCTCACCCTTTTTTTTTAAGTTGGAAAATGCATCAGATTCCTTTGAGTTGGATTTAATCTATCTAAAATTACCTTTGTGGTATGCCTGTAGGTCATCCATTCTTAAAAAATATTTCGTCATACACACAATACAAATCAGTACACTCGAATTAATACCTCCTTATAAAAACTATGATTTTTATATTCCAATACCTTAATTCAGAATATTAATCATCTAAAAAAAGACCCAGTCCTCAAAAAAAGTTGTGGTCACGGCCACCTGAAAATTGGCTAGTAAGTGCCTTAGTGCGTATCGGAGGACAAACTTATTCATGATCAATATATTTCATTCCGGTATCTCATCATCATCATCATCATCATTTCATCCGGAAAAGGTACCTGCTTTACTCTGAGTAAAATAGCACATAGTCTCTACGTGGCAACGCTGACCGGACGAGTCGCCAGTAGGAAGGTATATTTGTTTAAAAACCTTTTTTTTAATGTAATTAAGGCACTGGATGTAAGATCAGTCTATCGAACTCCATTAGGGTTGTGGGTATGCCCATAACGGTGGATCCGTAATTTAATTAAATTAAAAGAAATAAAAATATAAATATAACATTTTTTATAAAATTGTTAGTAATAAATATTTATTTATATATTTATTTGTAAAAAGCACATTTACAACATACATATGAAACATTTTCAATTTAATTAATGTAATAATAATAAACCTTATATGCATGTCAATTATAAGTGTACATAGCATTTCCATATTCATGAATTAAAAGTACAAAAAATTAAAAATGATAATAATTATTATTATAGATAAATGTCATATTACAAATATTCATTATTATAAGTAATAATTATTATAAAATTATTAATATAAAATATGTTTTATAAATAATTATTATTATTACAAAAATATAAATAAAATATATATTTTTTAAATAATATTAATAACTAGCATAGCCCGCGGCTCCGCCCGCGTTCAGACGACCAAAAACCTAATTTTTAGGTTTTACATATTAGTATACTCTTACAATGCAGTTTTTGTGATTTTTCTCAGAAATGAGATATTTTCTCGCGGTAAAAAGTAGCCTATATGTTGACCCGGATAACCAGCTATCATCATACCAAATTTCATCATCAAAATCTGTCCAGTGGTTTTCTCGTGATGCGGTAACAGACAGACAGAGAGACAAAAATTCTAAAAACTATAGATTCGGACTCTGTATCGATAATAATGTCTATTTCAATTAGATTTTCCAAAAAATATTTAATGTACAGATTCGACTTAGTTACAATTTTATTATATGTATAGATAACTCTCACTTCCGCGACACTCATGTTTCCAATGTATTGGACTTACCCCTCAGTCACGCCTAAATAAGTTTTACTTGAAAAGATTTCCTTATATTTTACAAAATAACAGTTAGGTACGTACTCGTAATATAAATAAAATTTGAAACAAATATTACCTGCCTTTATTTATTTAAACTTTGTACTAAGTTAAACAGCATAAGCCATTTTTCACCTTCGCGTAAATGATTTATTCGTTAAGTTTGTTGTCCAAGCTGAAAGTTAACGTCAACCTGCAGCGAGGCTTGAGGCGAGTTGCAGTGTTTGACGTACTGTTGTCCTCCTTATAACACGGTACAAAAATTGGTAAAATTTTAAAATTTCAATCTATACTAATATTATAAAGAGGTAAAGTTTGTGAGTTTGTGACGTTGTAGGGGGTTTTACTCTGGATGTACTGAACTGATTTAGATGAAATTTGGTAAGAAGATAGTTTAAGACCCTGGGAAGGACATATGATTTGGAATTTTTATCCCGGAAATCATCCCTTAAGGGAGTGATAATGGGGATGAAAGTTGGCATCGGGAAGCAAAAGCTAGGGACGAACCCGAGCGAAGCGAGGGTGAGTCGCTAGTCTTGGTTAAAATTAGTTATTAAAGCAAATAAGACTATACCACTTTTGTTTTACCCAGCTTTTTATTGAAATAATGAGAGTAAAAAGTCAAAAACTATGAAAATGGGTTCAATACTATACATATTTTCTATTTTTATAATAGCTATTTATCTAAAATTATGTTATAAAATAAACATGGCGTTCCTTTTCATGTAACGTATCATGTTTCTCTCCGATAAAACTATTACGTTTTAAGTGACTTATAGTTTAAGCTTTTGTAACATTATTACACCTTGATATTCCGAACTCTTCTACGCGACGTGAAACAAAGTTTTCACTTAAACCTTTCACGTCATCTTGACATACAGTAATTGTTTTGTAAACTTAATTTAAATGTTAAGAATTTAATGGAATAAATCAATCTAAATGCAATATTATATACTTAATTTTTTTTTTATGGGACTAAGGGGGCAAACGGGCAAGAGACTCACCTGATGGAAAGTGATCACCGCCGCCCATGGAAATCTGCGACACCGCAGGGCTTGCAGATGCGTTGCCGGCCTTTAAGGAAAGTATACGCTCTCTTCTTGAAGGTGGCCAGGTCATAGCGGTTCGGAAAGACCGCCGGCGATAGCTGGTTCCACAGAGGGTTGTGCGAGGCAGAAAATGCCTTAAAAATCGCACTGTTGTGGAAAGCTGGACATCGAGGTGGTGTGGATGGAATTTACTATTTTGGCGCGATGTCCGATGATGAAATTCAGCAGCCGGGATCAGTCCGAACAATTCCTCGGAACACTCCCCGTGATAAATGCGGTAGAAGATGCAGAGTGATCCAACATCTCTACGCAGAGCTAAAGGATCAAGCTGATCGGAGAGAGCTTGATCGTCGATAACTAGAGCCGCCCTACGTTGAATGTGGTCAAATGGAAGTAGCTAGTACTGGGGAGCTCCCGCCCAAAGATGAGAACAGTACTCCATGTGGGGTCGAATTTGCGCCTTATAAAGAATAAGACGCTGACGCGACGTGAAGTACTGTCTCGCCTTGCTGAGCACACCAAGCTTCTTTGAGGCCAGTTTGGACTTACCTTCCAATTGACAACGGAACTGGACGTTGCTCGAGATGTCGACGCCAAGTATTGCGATACTGGCTGTGGGAGACAGAGGAGTGTCCTCAAATTGAGGAGCTACGATAAATGGCGACTTTTTAGCGGTTAACGCGCAAACTTGTGTCTTTTTGGGGTTAAATTGGACTAAGTTTAGTCGACCCCAATCCGAGACTTTAGTTAACAAAGATTCGACTTAAGACACAAGTTTGTTCCGGCTCTCGTCGACGAATTCCCGAGATATATTAGCGCGGCCAGTGTACAGGGCATCCACAGTGCTATCGTCTGCATAGCAATGAATGTTGCTGATTTGCAACATGTCATTGATATGCAGAAGAAACAGAGTAGGAGACAGTACGCAGCCTTGTGGAACACCAGCATTGACATATTTAGGATATAATTTATTATATTCTTACGAATAAGTAAAAGACAATAATTACTCTAAAATATAATAAATAGTTAATTTCATTTTTTCTTGACTAACTTGTTTGTTTGTATGCAGCGCTTTTTAACATCCCACTGCTGAGCACGAGCACGAGTCTTTCGAAAACTTACTAGGTTCTTTCACACGTGCAAGTTTTCTCACGATGTTTTCCTTCTTAGTGTTTGTCCCTCTTCCTTCAAGTGGTAATCAGGCTACAAATGATAAACGACGAGAAAAAAACGACAAGAAAATGACGAGAAAAAAATCAATGACATCTTTAATAGCTTACCCTACCTTACAGATTTACGCAAATTTTTGACATCTATACATATAATAAAATTGTAAGTAAGCGGAATCTGTACATTAAATATTTTTTGGAAAATCTTATTGTAATAAATATTGTTATCGATACAGACGCTGAATCTATAGTTTTTAGAATTTTTGTCTGTCTGTCTGTTACCGCATCAAAGAAAAACCACTAGAGGGATTTTGATGAAATTTGGTATGGTGATATCCGGGTCAACAAAAACTGCAATGTAAGACTTTACTAATATGTAAAGCCTAAGAACGTGGTTTTTGGTCATCTGAACGCGGGTAGGGCCGCGGGCTATGCTAGTTTTAATTAAATTTATTTATTTCAATTCAATAAAATCTGAAGTAATATTTTTATTACTTCTGTATAACATGCCGTTAAATAGTATGAATAAACAGACAGTTTAAGAAAGAATTGACGCCTTACTAGCTTCGGTGAATAAAATAAAATTACTTGTTTATTCTACATTCGTTATTTTTATGTCTACATAGATATGAATACTTACAACAAAATATGAATATTTAACAACATATAAGAGCAAAACCCGGGATTTGAACATGCCTCACTTGGTTTTCTAAGCAAGCGTGTCACCATTAGCTTACCACTACCACTAGATTGTTTGTTTGTACTTATTTCACACAGCAAGACGTGAGTAACCGCGGTCGTGCTTTTTTCCAAAGAGTTTAACTGTCTAATAGATAATTAACATAAATAATTAAAATTTTCATACCATTCATATCTTGCTTTTAACTGCAACATGACGTTTTTACCACACTTAATCTTAACTAAACATCGGCAAACTATAGACTAAACCGATAAACACTTTATGGCCTACATACTTATTAACTATGTGAAGAAATCGAACCCATAATAGAAACAGAATTAAAGCATTCCTAGCTAAGCCAAAAATCCAATCCCAAGAATAGAACTCCACTCCATTAAATTCTTTCATAGAAAAACTCATAACAAGTTATAATACCAAGTGATATTTCCAAAATTTTGTTAACTAACCTTGTTATATTTGTTTAAGTTATTATCATATTATTTGCGCTAAAATTTAATTTACTACTAAGTTAATAAACAAGTTAAGTTTCGAACAAAATATTAAAGTGATAACACGTTATTAAGTGCTTTACTTAACTAACTATTGGTATAATTTTGAATTTATTGCTAGAAGTGAACTTGTTTGAAGTTATTCTATCTAGGTATATGCATCCGACTTCATCTACATAATATTATAAACGTTGATATGACTGCAGATTGATAGGTCCCGGGTTCGAGTGCCGGGTCGCTCATAAACACTTACTGGATTTTTTGTCACGAAATTTTTTATTGCAACTTAGAGCCCCCTCGCACTATTCAGTTTGGCTACGACAGCCATTCCAACATATGACGGCGTTGTCCCATCAGAATGTTAGTGCTAAAGGAATAAAAAGTGTACTTGTGTCTACGCAGACGCTTTTGCCATATACATATTATTTATTATTATTATTTATTGAGATTGACCACTATATATATTATATTCTTTATTGCACTTAAAATTTGATACAGAAAAAAAACAACAATAAACATAGTTCACAAAGGTGGACTTATCTATTAAAACTAAAAGAGAACTCTACTAATCAACCCCTGGATGTGGAAGATGTCAGCGGGCATTATAGTACAAAACAATATACTAGATATATATTAGAAATAAAGGTAATAATAATCATCATAATAATAATGTCATAATAATATATCGGTCAGGAAGTTTTTTTTTTTAATAAATAAACCAGCGATCCGCTCTGGCTTCTCGTTTTCATTTCGTCGTAGTTGTTAAGCAAGAAGGTAGAAATTAACAGTTCCTTAAGTCCCCAAAAACAGATAAAGATAGGTTCCTATGAAGATAGATAATTTGTACTCGTAAGTGTTATACATATATTTTTTACCCCATTTTTAAGTGTTGTTTTTTGAGATAATAGTGTTTCAAAAGAAACAAAAGAAAAGAGCTATTTACCAAATTCGATCCTAAAGACGAAGATTGATTCACTAGTATTCAACAAAAGCATTCGCTATCCAACGGAATAGAACCTGTGACCTTTATCACAGTTGTCAGTGGCATCCCTGGAGGTTTTATAGCATCTATTTTTTATTATGAGATCGTGATAAATGGCAGGTAGGCGATATTCAAAATAAAAGGCCTTCATAATTTGAATCTTTTATCTCATGTACTTCGCAGTAATATTCGTGCTTAAGTGAAGTTTTCTAGCGACGAAGTAATAATTGCTGGCAATGTTTCGTATCTAGAGCAAGTCTTTAAGTAGAAATCTACAATTTTAAAATAAAATATTATCAACAAAAAAACATCGTCTTATACTTTCCTGTTTATATTCACGTTTTTTAAAAACCGACTTCTAAAATACTCAAATCGATGCAAAATAATAAAAATATAGTTAGAGATAGCAAACTAACACAGAGTAAAATAATATTACTTTCTCTATATTTACATATAAAATTATAAAGTACATTAATTTATATATGTAGCAAGTATTATCTTAATATGTAACATACGAATTTTCTACATATTAGTAATATACATTACTAGCGACTCACCCTCACTTCGCTAGGGTTCGCTTGTCTAGCTTGTTTCCCCATAAAACTTTCATCCCCATTTTCCCCCCTTTTAAGAGTGATTTCCAGGATAATAAGTATTCTATGTCCTTCCCAGGATCTTAAACTATCTTTTAACCAAATTTCATCTAAATCGGTCCAGGAGATCCATAGATTACCCCCCACAACGTCAAAAACTCACAATCTCACAAACTTTACCTTTTTATAATATATTATATAAGTATAGATATAACATCCTTTTTATTGAAAGTCGTTTAAAAAAACGTATGATAGTATGGAATTCTGTGCATTTATGTATTAAACTTTTAATGTATTTTATAGTATGGTCAACAGTAGTACATAAAATCACGACTGAGTTTCGCTCGTGATGACTCCTCTTTTTAACGTTGGAAAATGCACTCTTACCAGGTGTATACATACATACAGACAGACCTACCGACTAAAACCCATCAGAACCATTTTCACCAATAATAAATAAATATTATGAATTCTCGAGAAATATCATTCCACATACAATTTTTCAATGACAAAACCATAGAAGCCAGCTATCATCCGGCCGCAATATAAACTATTCCCATTACAGGAATGAGAGTTTAAGTCGGCAAATGCGAATGAAGCAGAACACCTCGGCATAACACAGCATTGTTCATGAGACTATTTATTTGTATTGCTTATTTACCTTATCTGGGTTCCTTTTACTAGTAAATATAAGTAGCGTTCGTCCAGTGGTCGAAATGCGAACATAATCAATTGTGAAAAATTGAGGAAAATACAATTTAAGAAAAGAATTTATTTATATTTATAATATGTATGTATTTAGAGTTATATATGTGTAGTGTATAACTATCTGGTATCCGTGACTCAAGCCTCGTAGCTTACCATGGAACTAAATGGTGCTGTGTGTCATTGTCCTAACATATTTAAAAAAAAATACATATTTTAAAAAAAAAACTGTTTCCTACTTTCGCTTATATATAGAATTATTTTGGTCTCCAGATACTTTAATCTATATTCAGATTTTTCACTTATAAATTTAAAAAAAGAAATGAATAAAATAACTGTGACCTCTTTTGATTTTATCGGCGAAAAAAAAACTATGAAGGTAGATAAAAAAATGATAAATAGTGTATAGAATTTAAAAAAAATAAAATACAAAGGAAATATTGTAGATACAGAACATAAGACCTGATACGAAACGGTCTTAACCAAACCTTTTTTCAGTCTACTGCGTTGAAGTAAGAACTAAACTGCTTTACTCTGGCGTCATGTAAACGAGAGGAGTCATTTGAATTGGCTCCAATATATTAAGTACCAAATTTGATGTAAAAGAAAATTTTATTAAGACTTTTCGTTCATTATGTATGTATGTATGTGTTCAGCCCTTTTTAACGTCCCACTGCTGGGGGTGGGCCTCCCTTCAATACGAGGGGGATCAGGCCATAGTCCACCACGCTGGCTAAATGCGGGTAGGCGGACTTCACATGTGTTTCGAAAACTTGCTAGGTTCTCTCAGACATGCAGGTTTCCTCACGATGTTTTCCTTCACCGTAATTCGTTCATTCGATCATCAAATATTAGTTAATGTAACTTTACATGGTTGTATGTTTGTTTAGTAAGCATTTATCACCTTCTTTCTGTAAATAAATTGATATGTACAGACAATCTTCACGCCTTTTATTAATACACTTTGACTGAAATAAATATTTTTTATAAGTTATTTAAGTAATATTATTCAATGCCTCAAACTGTTTCATTATTATGTAGTTTATCTGTTCATATAATAAAATCGTAACTAAGCCGAATCTGTACATTGAATATTTTTTTGAAAATTTTATTGAAATAGACTTTATTATCGATACAGAGGCCGAATCTATAGTTTTTAGAATTTCTGTCCTTCCGTCCGTCCGTCCGTCCGTCTGTCCGTCTGTCTGTCTGTCTGTCTGTCTGTCCACTGGAGGAATTTTGATGAAACTTGGTATGGTGCTAACTGGTTAGCCGGATCAACATATAGGATACTTTTTACCGCGGGAAAATGTCTCATTTCTCAGAAAAAATACAAAAACTACACTGTAAGAGTATACTAGTATGTAAAACCTAAGAATTTGTTTTTAGTTATCTGAACGCGGGTGGAGCCGCGGGCAATGCTAGTAGCCTTTAGCTGAATACAAGTACTAGATAACTTATATGGTAAATTGGTATGACATCATTATATTTGCACAATAGCTGCTCGGAACCTACGTTCTATTCCACGGCGTTGCTTGACAGTTTCAAAATATCATGTCAGTTGCAAACCATACGTAAATCACTTTGAGGCTCTTGTGTAAATTAATTTGTGCCTTAAATACAAGTATACACGATTTTGAACTTTGTTACATTATTTTAAGGTTTATTTAGTTATGTACATAAGATTATTAGAACAACTTGGAATATCAAATTATTATTGATAGTTCAATTTTGCGTAAGTGTTTAGAGGTATGGAAATTATAATACTTTAGCCGATTTAAAAACTTATTTGGTAAATATTAAATTTGAATATGACATATTTACGTTATATTTTACGAATTAAAAATTACAAAAGAAATGGAGTATTTTATCAAGCTCTAAGTAAATCTTAAATGTTAAAATAATAATGACGACACGTTTGGCTCAGTTTGTAGTGACCCTACATTCTGTGCCAGCGGTCGCGGGTTCGCGTCCCGCTGGGGTATTCATTTGTGTGATGACGAATTTTGTATAATGAATATAAAACCCTGAGCAAGAGTTTTCCTTGCATTTTCGTCTCTTAATTCTAATCGAATTACATGCAAAAGTTTTCTACGAGCGCGCGCGCGTATATATTTGTGTGGATGTATGTTTGTTCCTCCTTCACAATAAAATTTAGTATATAGAAACATTACCTGGAGTAGCATATATGCTAGTATTAGACAGGTACGAACGGACACACGTGAGCGAAGTAAGAGAATAAAATATATTTAACTTTAATTAGGAAAAAATGTTAGATTTTATCATAAACATAATTTAAACCATAGTCAAAAACACATTGCATGATTCATTAGTAAATAATTTGTTAACATATATCGATGAACTTTAGTTTTATCTATACATATAATAAAATTGTAACTAATTCGAATCTGTACATTAAATATTTTTTGGAAAATCTAATTGAAATAGACATTATTATCGATACAGAGTCCGAATCTATAGTTTTTAGAATTTTTGTCTATCTGTCTGTCTGTCTGTTACCGCATCACGAGAAAACCACTGGACAGATTTTGATGAAATTTGGTATGGTAATAGCTAGTTATCCGCGTCCACATATAGGATAGTTTTTACCGCGGGAAAATATCTCATTTCTGAGAAAAAATACAAAAACTGCATTGTAAGAGTATACTAATATGTAAAACCTAAGTATTTGCTTTTTGGTCATCTGAACGCGGGAGGAGCCGCGGGCAATGCTAGTTCGTTGAATAAATCAATAGCCACATTAGCGGCATACGCTGACAATGTATTTAAGTTATTACATTTATACAGATAAATAAAATTGAAGTGTCTGTTTGTAATGTCAAAATAACAGCTTTTTACTACATTTATATGAAATTATATACGATACTTACAAGAAAAATACAACTTTTTATGTTTTGTTTGTCTGTCTGTTTGTTTCGGCTAATCTGGGAAACGGCTGGACTGATTTTGACGAGACTTTCAACGGCAGATAGCTGATGTTATAAGGAGTAATATAGACTACTTTTATTTAAAAAAAAAGAATTAGGGTTCCGCTGAAAAAAAAAATTAACTAGAGCGTTTCCGAGCGAAGTGAAGATAACTCGCTAGTGTAGAATAAAGTGCTACAATTAAACATAATAAATAAAACGTGTATGATGCAGCGTTAAGTAGATTACTTATATGAAATTATAAATTATAATCGGCCCATTAATTATTAAAAATATTTATCATACAAACAGAGTGCCAACTGAATGTTACTGGCTATTTCAATATATCAGTAAAAAGGTCAATAATAATAAATCAAAAAGCTATACTATAATATTTACAACATAATTACTTCTTGTCTTCTTTCTATCTATTCTTATAACCTAAAAAGAAGATTATGAATATCAATTTATTGTATGTTTGACGAAGATAACGTTAAAAAACGCATAAAACATACAAACATACATATATGTATATATATCAATACAAAATAGTTTTTCGAGTTATTATCTAAATATCTAGACGACACGTTTGGCTCTTGCTGTGCCAGCGGTCGCGGGTTCGAGTCCCGCTGGGGGCATACATTTGTGTGATGAAGAATGTTGTACTCCAGTCATGGGTGTTTATATTTATAATATGTATGTATTTAAAGTTATATATGTGTAGTGTATCAACTATCTGGTATCCATAACACAGGCCTCGTAGCTTACCATGGAACTAGACGGTGTTGTGTGTTAATGTACCAACATATTTATTTACATATTTATCTCTGATTATTAGCCTTATTTTTGATAACGATTAGACATAACAATTAACATGAATGGTCCTTTTCGTATAGCATATAATCTGAATTATAGAAATAAAGTAGCGCTTCTAAGCTATTATGACTGACTAAAAATTTATACTACACACAAAAACCCAACAGAATCTCCCTCGTCTCAACCACGACGCCCCAACGGCTGGCCTGCCATGTCAGACGACGAAATAAAATATAAATATCCTTAAATATCAAAATGTACCTAAGATTACTTACTGTGAGACTCTGATCCTAGACAAACCAGACAGACAAACTGTGCAAACAGTTTTGTGGGTCCATTGTAAAATTATAAGTAAACCATATCAGTCTTGTATATTTTTGCAAACAAAAAAAAAACAACCATGGGTTTGCTCCCATGGTACACTCCGAAGTGCGCCAGTGTGTCTTTTGGCTTACACCTGGCTGGATTGCCGGATGTTCTGTGCTCCTATACCGTTCCCATTGCACCCTATTTATAAACAAAAAAAAGACCCGGGCATAGCAACAGGTAATAACTAGTATAAGATATCTTTGTACGTCAATAATTACTGAGTCTAAATATACTTGAACGAGGTAATTAATATTAACTTTTACTTTATTATTGAATCATTATAATGAACTCGCTCTTTTCCTCTTATTTTATAATAATTTTATAATTTAACAACACTCGAAGATATTTAGCAAATAAAGAGAATAATATATTTTATAAGTATACTTACATAGTCCTTATTATACTAAATATTTATAATACATGTATGTGTATATGTACATATATATTATATAATACATACTGTCTCGGTGGTGTAGTGGCTAACATGTACGGTTGCAAATCCGGAATTCCAGGGTTCAAACCCTGGATTATGCCAAGTTTAGTTATAGAGTCGTTCTGTTAAGAAAGTCCCAATAACAATCCGTAGTTCAGAAGTCGGCAGTGTTTCACTCTCGTGCCTCAGAGAGCAAATATGGCTTTAGTCCTGCGCCTTAACTCTTACCGGTCGTGTTGAATTATCTTCCCATCGGAATTTAATGGGGACAGGAATAGAGAGTGCGATTGTGTCTGTGCGTACACTTGAGCACTATAATATCTCCTGCGCAGTTGGATAGTCTCAGTGACATTGACCTCCGTGGTTGAAATCGATCGGAAGGATATGATCATCATCATATTATAATTCATATTTATATTTTAACATGTAAGAAGAGAAACCAAGAGACTTTTTGGATACTTACTTCCTACCACGTGTACTCAGAGATATTTCCGTGACCATGATCGTACTTAGAAAAATTCGGCAATAAACTACTAAAAAAACGAACTGAACTCTTTTGACTATGCCTTAAATATAGAAGATATTTATATCTATCTATATTTTGAAAATGTGACAACCCTAAACAAGATAATGTTATGGCATAACATTATAATGTCGTCAAATTAAACTTTTTATTCGAATCGAAATTATTTTACAGCAAAATAAATTTTATAATGATATACAATTAAGTTAATAATACCTTGTCTTAACTTGTTTGTATACGTTTGAACAAAGTTATTACATCGTGAACAAGTGAAATGTCAAAGAGGCATTCTTAGATTAATCAAATTATGAACGTAATTATTATTAAGTACTCGTAGATAGTACTTGGTCTTCAAGTTTTCTCTACAGATATGTCTGGTAAGGTATGTTGAATAGTAAAAATTCGATTAAATTATTTTAATCTATACTAATATTATAAAGAGACAGAGTTTGTTTTTTTTTGAACGCGCTAATCTCAGGAACTACAAAATGTCAACAAATCGGGACTTCCATATGTCATCATTATTGTCAAACTGATGTTTATACCGGAAACTTAAACGCGGGCGTACCCCGGATACGGATAGTATGAGAATAAAGAACTAACTATATATATAATAATAAAAATAAGAATATTTTTATCTTTTTTTTTAAGTAATTGACACTGAAATATATGAGTGTAAAGTGAAATATATATTCTAGTATATATGTATTATCTTACTGCCTCGGTGGTGTAGTGGCTAGCATGTACGGCTGCACACCCGGAGGTCCAGGGTTCGAGTCCCGGGTCGAGCCAAGTTTAGTTATTGAGTCTTTCTGTATATTAAGCCTCAGTAACAGCCGGAGTTGGGAAGTTGGCGGTGTTTCACCCCCGCGTCTCGGAGAGCACGTAAATCCGTCGGTCTTGCGCCTTTACTCTCACTGGTCGTGTCGAGTAGTCGTTCCACCGGATGATATCAGAGTGATAGGAATAGAGAGTGCACTTATGTCTGCGCGTACACTTGTGCACTATAATATCTCCTGCGCAGTTAGCTAGTCTCAATGAGATTGGCCGCCGTGGCCGGAATCGGTTAGGAGAACATCATCATACACTAGTCTAATATTTATTTATTTATTTATTATCAGTTGGGAAACAAACAGCTTTTATAATACAGAAATATGTAAATACAAACTATTCTTCTCATCAGCCAATAAAGTTTCCACTTATAAGTAAACATGGAGTGAAAAAAAAAAATTAACTATACGTAAAATAACTAAACATAATCTTTGTGTATAGAGAGGGTTGCAAAATACATAATATACAATATACAATACTAATATACAATATCTCCGCCTAATTTTTTTTGTACAATTTTTTTTAGACAGTGTAAAATACTTTTACCTAAAAAAATCACTTGTATATCAGACGCTATGCACCTACGTGTTGTTGTTGTACAATTATTTAATCTATTTGTAACAATACATATAAAAAAGGCTTCAAAATTTTTTTATGCAAATATACATGTTTACATATCATTCATTATATTTGTTTGTAGCTAATCAATAATCAAACACTCAAATCGTATTAGGTAAATGAAATTTAAATAGAATTGGTCGATCACAAAACTCATCCAATATACCTGATTCTATAATTACTTACGCTCCCAGTTTTTACTTTCAGAGCTTGCTTTTCCAAGCCTGAAATTAAATCGGCCGTGTGATTTACATTTTAATATGGCGAGGGACTCACCTGTAGTAAAACTAATTTATGCTATCGAACAACATTACTGTTTATTGAAACACTCTTCTTTTCATGTAGAGCGTGCTAAGTAGATGAGAAGTCCAATGAAGTTAAATTTATTTCACT
This sequence comes from Brenthis ino, assembly GCA_921882275.1. Classification (NCBI taxonomy): domain Eukaryota; kingdom Metazoa; phylum Arthropoda; class Insecta; order Lepidoptera; family Nymphalidae; genus Brenthis; species Brenthis ino. The sequence continues at coordinate 20,959,352 of OV170232.1, read as the reverse complement.
ACTTCATTATTAATACGAAAGTTTGTAAGTGCATTTGTATGTGCATGTGCGTGTGCGTTTGTATCTGAGTGCGTGTGCATGTTTGAGTGCATTCGTGTGTGTGTACGTGTGCGTGTGTATGTGTGTGTCTCACTCCATCCCGCTGATGGGGGCTGAATGTATTTAAGTGAAATTTAATGCACAGATAAACTATATTTATTAATTAATTTATTTACACAACCCTTCATAAAGAACTGTTTTTATACACCAAAATCACAAAATATGTATGTACATATATCGTTTTATATTAAGGAAGCAATAGTATGAAATAAGTAAAAAATATCGTTTGATTTTTATTGTATAATAAGTTTACAAATCAAACATTTCCACAAACTTTTTAATCTTAGCTCAAAAGCTAATCAAATTAATACTGGCCTTTTTGGTAAATGTTTATTAGTTTTACCCTAACTTTATAAAAAGCACATAAAAATGCTAATAACAATAACAATTGTTCATTTTATTTTAAGTTTGGTTTTACTAAAAATATTGCCTACCAAGCAAGAACAGACAAAAACAAACCTAGCAAGTTTTCAAAAGGCATGTGAAGTCCACCAACCCGCACTTGGCCAGTGTGGACTATGGCCTAATCCCTCTCATATTGAAGGGAGGCTCATGCCCAGCAGTGTTATGTAAAAAGAACTGAATACAACCAGGTAACAGCACATTCTCCATGCAAACTTTTAAACCATCCCATGGGAATTATGGTCAATTTAAATCAAAGTATACTTCTTCCACATATAACAATACTTTCATAAAACTTATGCCACTTCTCCTGCATAAACGTTTTCATTGTGCCGATAATAGTATCCCATACATAAAAACTTAAAAGAAAATCGACTTCCAGGCACTAAAATGTAAAATATAACTGAACGGGCGTTTTCATTTAGAATAGACACCTAATGAGATATTTTCGAAGTTTTAAATTATTGTTACCATAGCCATACATAAACTGTTCTTTTTACGTATCAATTCATTACAATTATAACAAACTTCATCAAAATCCATGTCGCCATTTAGCCTTGGAAAAGAAGTAAAAGAGAAGAAGAAATAGTAACATGCATTTCTAACATATTAGATTATTAGTAGAAGTACTCGTACATATCACAATAACCATTGTTTTTAGTATTATCTCAGCAAGCAAAATCCAATATAGCATGTTCTATCATTAATTTATCTTATTATTTTTATTATGTTTAAACAAAATTAAATTTTATAAAAGCCCACTATTTATATAAAGTCATACTTGTCCCGAGGTGAAAGGAAAGCTGTTTGAATAACTACGTTGAAATATTGTCAGCTTAGTTTTAAACCTCTTCTTAAGAGAGGATTTCTGTACTCCACTGAAAAGTGAAATACTTTTGTTTCATAGTTATTTTTCAGAGGCAACTTTAACAATCTTTCTCTTTAGTTTTATTTTATTCTTCAAGATATAGCTCAAATTTTTTTGGACTTATATTTAAAACGGTTGTAATTTTATTAACTTCTAGCGACTTACCCACGCTTCGCTCGAGTGCGTCCGTTTTAATTTTTTTGAGCGGGATAAGGGGAGCCTAATTATTTATCTAAAATAATAGTAGCCTACGTTACTCCTTATAACATCAGCTATCTGCCAATGAAAGTCCCGTCAAAATCATTCCAGCCGTTTCGGATATTAGCGGGAACAAACAGACAGACGGACAAAAAATTAAAAAAATATGTTTTCTTATTAGTACCGTATATTATCGCATATGCATTTAGCAGACAGATAGACCAACATTTTAAAATCTATGTTCTCTTCTCCTATGAAATTTTATCATCATTCACTCATTTAGTAAAAAGCTGTTATTTTGACATTACAAATAGACACTTCAATTTTATTTATCTGTATAGATTTAACTCTTTATTATAATTTTTTTCTCGTTTCATCATACATATTTTTATTTTAAGTGTGTACCGTTTCCATGATCTCTGACATAATTGGTCACAGTCAATCAACTGAAGTGACTGTAATATTAAAATACCTTTCACATACCGAGTTTATATTATAATCAGTTCTAAGATACCAAAATCCAAAAAAAAACGTTAAAATATCTGATACAATCTGTCCGTCCTGATCCGTCCGTACACGTTAAAACTCCAGAACAGGCAACTTTACTGACACATTAAGCAATGATTTTTTTGGCTCTTATATACATACTTTTATATAATCCTAGATAGCGAGCGAACCCACGGACAAAATCTGGTTAGTTTTTTTATTAACAGAAAAATCTTTTAAACTCTTAGCGGAAATTTAATAAATATCATACGGTCCATCTAAATTTTATTCACCGCAAGTCGAGGTTCTTTATCGTTCAAGTCACCACCGCAAGTTTATCGCCACTCGAGATTTTATGATAATAAATCCGAGTAATGCAAAGTTAATTAAATTGCCTTAAAATCGCAGATCGGGAAATATAATTTACTAACGAACTTTCAAGCCGGTCTTAATAGTATTTCGGCCTAACTATACTCGTAAATGAGGATTTTCTCTTTCGATACTTAATCCGAATATATTTGCATTATCTGCTGTATAGTGAAAAGCTACTGTATGTTTTTAAAAAAGGTTAATTTAAGTATAACTTAATTATGGGTTTAAAATCATATATATCTTTATCCTATATATCTATATTAGCAGAACCCGCGGCTTCACTCGCTAAACTTAAAAAAAACTAAAAAGTTCGGTATTTATTGAAATTGTATTGAAGAACATTATAACTAAGTGTCAAGTAATTCTGATCATAAATATTTTTTGGGTTGTCTTATAACGTGTTTTACCGTGGGAATGAGATAATCTCCCGCGGCAAAAAGTAGCCTATGTCACTCTCCAGCCCTCCAGCTATCTCCACACAAAAAATTACGCCAATTTGCCAAGCCGTTTCGACGCGATAGAAAGACAAACAAACAAACAAACAAACAAACAAACACACTTTCACATTTATAATATTAGTATGGATATATATATGCCTAGAAGAACATATAAAAATTACTCATGTTTATTTTCTAATAAAATAAAATTATATATTATAATTTCATTAAAAAATGTAAAAAATAATTTTTACTAAGCGCAGTTTAGATAAAGCTACCTATTTCATTTTGCCGCATATAACATGTTAGAGCGTTGAAAAGAACTACTTTGAAACGTAATCCGACGTACGTGTGCTGGCTTGAACTTAAGCCGCGGTCTCGAGAAGTCACTCCGGAATAGAATTAAAAGGTATCTAAAATACCTAATAATATCATACATTTTTCATCTCTTAAAATTTAAATTGCACTAAAATAAAATTATAAATGTTAAGTAATAACAATAATAATTTTAAGTCACATAGTACAAGCACCTCAGAAAGTTTTGTCTATTTGTCTTTGTTATTCAACACATATACGTATAAAAATCTATACATACAATAAAATTCTAAGTCAAATCTGTACATTAAATATTTTTTGGAAAACTTATTGAAATAGTCATTATTATCGATACAGAGGCCAAATCTATAGTTTTTAGAATGTTTGTCTGTTTGTCTGTGACTGCATCACGGAAAAACCACTGGAGGGATTTTGATGAAATTTGGTATTATGATAGCTAATTATCCGGGTCAACATATAGGATACTTTTTACTGCGAGAAAATATTTAATCTCTGATAAATCTAAACGTTAAAACGTAAACGTATTTATAAATTACTAATTATACATTTCAAGGAAATATTAAAACTCAGATTTAATACACATTTTTAACAGAAATGCGAGTCTTTTAATCAAAAATTATTGCCTCATTTGTTATTTATATAACGTCTTTCCCAATTTAAATAGATTGAACGGTAAACAAATAGCTTCACTCAGTCAATTTATCACGCTCACTTATTATTAATTTGTTTGTGTTTGTCATCAAGACGTACTTTTAATATGAGCATCGTTTGTCTTTTTTATGTTATTTATCGAATATGTCATAGAGAAATGATTACTAATTATAGCATTTTATAGTAAACTAGCATTGCCCGCGGCTCCGCCCGCGTTCAGATGGCCAAAAATCCTTTTTTTAGGTTTAAAATATTATTATATTCTTACATTGCAGTTTTTGTATTTTTTCTCAGAAATAAGATATTTTTCCGCGCTAAAAAGTATCCTATATGATGACCCGGATAATCAGCTATCACCTTACCAAATTTCATCAAAATCCCTTTAGTGATTTTTCTGTGATGTGGTAACAGACAGACAGACGACACATAGACATACAAAAAATCTAAAAACTAGATTCGGCCTCTGTATTGATAATAAATGTCTATTTCAATAAGATTTTTCAAAAAATATTTAATGTTCAGATTCGGCTTAGTTACAATTTAATTATATGTATAGATGTCATAGAGAAATGATTACTAATTATAACCTTTTATAGTAAATTGTTTTTGACCGACTTAGAAAAAAAGAGCTCACTAACTGAAACTTAATTCTGCTGCATTTAACAAGCGGATAAATTACTAGGATTAATGAATATATTTATTAACTGTAAGCCTTTTTTATTTATTTTATATTGTACATAAATTTAAAATAAAATTGTATCTATGAAGGTCGAATATCTATGAGAAATTTTTAATTCGATTTAAGTGTTTTAAGAATTAATTAAAAATTACCTTATCCAATGAATGAAATGAAGTGAATGCCCCCAGCGGGACTCGAACCCGCGACCACTGGCACAGCAAGTAGGATCACTACAAACTGACCCAAACGTGTCGTCAATAATAAAATTCTGAGTCGAATCTGTACATTAAATATTTTTTGAAAAATCATATTAAATTAGTCATTATTATCAATACAGAGGCTGATCTATAGTTTTTAGAATTTTCGTCTGACTGTCTGTATGATACCGCATCACAAGAAAAACGCTGTACAGATTTTGATGAAATTTGGTATGATGATAGCTGGCTATCCGGGTCAACATATAGGATACTTTTTACTGTGCGAAAATATCTCATCTCTGAGAAATCTATACTAAGCGTTAAAACGTAACTAGGGACGAACCAGAGCGGAGCGAGGTGAGTCGCTAGTCATCTATAATCCGAATTAATTATACATACAAAATATGTTATGTAATTAACTTTATATAAACATACCTGAATAACGAAATTTAATAACGTGTTAAATTCCTATCCTCATATAACCATAGACTCCTTCAAACCCTAAGCCGCTCTATGAAAATCTAATATTGTAAGATCTTATAAGACTCAATTAACTTAAAATCAGGCTCGCCATCGTTCAGATCGGATCAGATACGATTTCAATTTTCAATATAAAGATTTATGCAATACAAAAATATATAGCATGATCTTTTTTTGAATCACCTATACATACTCGTAGTATAAAACAATGCGCATTTTGCTTAAAATTTATTTATATTCATTATTATATTGAATTCGATATCTAATTTATTTTGGTCAACAAAACTATATTATGTAGATAAAACTTACCTAATAACTAGTACACACTACAAAATCTTCATGAAATGTATTGAACAAAATATAGCATTAACTTGCGATAGGTTGATTCCCCATACAAATTTTCATACCCATTTTCACACCTTTAAAGGGTGATTTTCGGGATAAAAACTATCCTATGTCCTTCCCAGGGTCTTAAACTACCTTTTTTCTTACCAAATTTCATCTAAATCGGTCCAGTAGTTTCGGAGCTTATTCGGTTCAAACAAACAAACAAAAAAATCTTTTCTCTTTATAGACTAGATATACGCCTAGATAGATACCCCTAAAACTATTAAACTAACAACTACGTATATAAGTCTAATCAAATAAGCTTTGAAAATTATTTTTTAACCAAAATGTCCCAACTTTTGTTCTAAGCAAATCTAAAATTTTCTGAAACTACCTTTAAAAGTTATATTGCTTTCCACCGTACCAATCAACAGGAGCTCGAATAGAAAATATGTATTCTACGTTATAAAGAGGCAGGGTTTGTTTGTTTGTTTGGAACTACTAATCCGATATAAAAAAATCTTTTTACATTAGATACTCCGTTGATTTAGGAAAACTATGGGCTATATATATATATGTACTAGCATCGCCCGCGGCTCCGCCCACGTTTAGATGACCAAAAACCAAATTCTTAGGTTTTACATATTAGTATACTCTTACATTGCAGTTATTGTATTTTTTCTCAAAAATGAGATGTTTTCCCGCGGTTAAAAGTATCCTATATGTTGACCAGGATAACCAGCTATCACCATACCAAATTTCATCAAAATCCCTGAAGTGGTTTTTCTGTGATGCGGTAACAGATAGACAGACAGACAGGCAGACAAAAATTCTAAAAATATAGATTCGGCCTCTACTGCGATAATAATGTCTATTTCAATAATATTTTCTAAAAAATATTTAATGTACAGATTCGGTTTAGTTACAATTTTATTATACATATGTATAGATAATATAATATAAATATAGTCTATCTATTCCAATCGTTAAAACGTACCTAGGGATAAACCCGGGCGAAGCGAGGGTGAGTCGCAAGTTAATATATTATAGTACTACTTTTGTTTTATAATTATTTAAAATGTTAATAGATATAAACTCTACATGATATAAAACTTCGGTATGATTGAGCTATTGATAATAATCATCACACATTGGAAACGGTAAAAGAATGTACGCTTAGATAACTTTATCAAAGAGTTAATATGTTTTTAAATCACTTTAAATCTGAAACCATGGAACCGCTGGAATAGCAAAATTGAGAAGGTTTACGAATTAGCTATTTGAATATGAATAGTCATCATTTAACATTGAGGTTCATTAAGTTTGCGCAAGATGTACGAATAAGATTTAGAACAGGTGTTCTTAAAGTAAAGCCTGCATCCATGTTATGTTATTATGACTAAAAATCGTTTACCAAAAATTATTTATATTATTTGGTAAATCAAATTGTTGATTCGATTTATATCCATACTAATATTATAAATGTGAAAGTGTGTTTGTTTGTTTGTTTGTTTGTCCTTTTTTCACGTCGAAACCAAATGACGTGTTGGCGTGATTTTTTGTGTGAAGATAGTTGGTGAGCTAGATATAGGCTACTTTTTACAGTGGGAAATTATCTCATTCCCACTTAAAAACACGTTATAATACAACCCAAAACATATGTATGATTAGAATTACTTGAAACTTGGTATTAATGCTCTTCAATATGAATTAATGAATACGTGTTTTAGCCTTTTTCGGAATTCATCCCATAAGGGTAAAATAGGATAGGAAAGTTTGTATGAAAATTCCCTTATTGGATTTTTTTTTAGTTTTATCGCGAGCGAAGCCGCAGGTTCTGCTAATCTTAAATACATTTATCTAACAAATTGTACTGAATATGACGTTTCTTAAACGTATTTAAAACATTTAAATTAATTAATAATTTCTTGCAAACAATCCAAATCTACCTTTATTGAATTAAATTAATTAGTATATGAATTTGTGTATATGAATTATATAAATATAATTGTTACAAACTAATGGTAAATATTATTGTAATTTTGTAGTGTCAGCTTACTAACGAGTTCTGCTAACTAACTATACCATAGCCTTTGGTAGTAACTAACTTTCACCAATTAGTCTTTGTATAATGTTCATAAAAGGCAGTGGTAATTATATGGTACCTAACTCGCTTGCTTGGGAAACCACGTGAAGCATGTCCAAATTCCAGGTCTCGGATCTTTGATATTTTCATGCGAGAATCTTTTCTAACATTATTACCACTTCTTACATTGAAGAAAAACATCATGTGGAAACTTGCATGTCTGAGAAAACCTGGCAAGTTTCGAAGGGCCTTTTTTTTTTTTTTTTTTTTTTTATGTCGGGAAATGCATTTACGCATACCACCTGATCCCCCAGGTGGTGATGTGGGGCTCACCAGCTAGAAGAGCCGGTACTACCCACTAAAACCCGACATTCCCCTCCCCTCCGCCTTAATGGGACGCCGCAGGATCGCTTGCGCATAACTACTACGGCGCCCCGGCGGCAGGTCTGCCTAAAAAGGCAGACCACCTAACCAATGGGGCTGCTCCACAGTCAACTCTGCTACGCCAGAGAGGTACCCGGAGCAGCCCCATTAAACCTAACCACCGCCCACCGAAGTGGGCCACCTCCAATCGGCTGCAGAGGACAGGGAGAGCGGCAACGAAACACCGACACTCCTCTTCCCCTGCAGCCCCACCGCATCCGCCATCGAACGGTGGCGGCCCCGTCTAGGCCGCGGAAGGTAGGGAGAACGGCGCACCGAAATACCGGCACTCCTCTCCCGCCGCGGCCTACTCCTCCGCCGGATGCGGGCCTGCGACCACAGTCCCGCAACCGGCACCCATCATCCGGTTGTGGGACCAAGCGGTCCCACCACCGGTGGCCGCAACGTCTTCGGCTCGAGGCCTAGACGAGCGGCCCCATCCAAGCCATTTGGTCCGCGCCGGATTTCTCCGGTACCACCCGCCGCCCTAAGCGGGTGGCATTCCCCTATCCGCCACCTGGGGACGCGCCCGGTAGGAGTTGGCTTCTCCCCCGGGAAGTTTCGAAGGGCCTATGAAGTCCGCCAACCTGCACTTGGCCAGCGCGATGAACTACGGCCCGATCCCTTTGTACTGAAGAAGGCCTGTGCCCAGCAACGGTACTTTAAAATGGCTTTAATATATAAAGTTCACATAAATATAGGTCAAAGTATATGCAGATGATAAAAGTTCGAAAAACAGTCACCAAGAAAATCTCATCATCACCAATATGTTGGCATGTTCTGTTAACTGCTCTTACCAGCGAAATGACAATTCTTACTTGATTATTATTACTATTTATTCGAAATTTTTAAAGTCCACAATAATTGTTCTCTACATATTTTTTTTCTCTTCTTTTCTATTCTATGGAGTTGCGTTCTTTCCTTTTATATTAACACAAATCTACGATTTCAAAGCATTTCATCCAATAAAATCTTGACAATCCCTGACTTAGTCCTTAGAAATAGAATCTGTTCTTAGATGCATTCTGCATCTAAATTACGTATATAGAACGAAGATATGAAAGCAAATATATTTGGCTGAGATTATTTAGGTCATATTAAGATTATTTAGTTCGCAACCAAAGTTCGCTTAGACCGATATACGATCTGCTTTTTATCCAACAATTACACTTAATATGTGAGAAGTATACAAAACTAGCCTCTACCTTGCATTAGCCTGATGGTATCAAATCTTAATTTGTACGCATCATATGTACATTTTTTTTTTTAAATAAGACCCGATCTACACTGTAGTACCTATCACGTCTATGACTTGCACTATAGTGTGGATCAGCCTTTAGGTTCTAGTATCCTACCAATAGATGTTATAACAAAAAGCCTTTGTCATTTATCAAACCATAAGTAATCGCTATGTAAAAATCACATCGATGCTACATCCCATGGAATAAATAAAGAATTCTCATAATACTAGTAAATCCTTACTATGCAGAAAATTAAAAATATACATATGTAACATGAAAAGCTTATAAAATATCAAATATTTTATTACGCACATAAATAATGTGGAACCCCGTTCTGTTTTAGTCGTACAAAGTAAGAAAAGAAATTTCTCTCTGTTGCTGACATATTTTTCTCAGCTGCATTTTTTTGTTTGTCTCTGTCCCCAAAGAATAACGGAGTAGGGAATGCCCTTTGTGCTTCGCGTAATAAAATCTGCGACCACAGAAGAGTTTACAATAGAAGTAATATGTGTATGAGTTCTGTTACTATTTATAATATGTATGTGATGTTTATATTTATATTATGTATGTATTTAAAGTTATATATGTGTAGTGTATCAACTATCTGGTATCCATAACACAAGCTTCGTAGCTTACCATGGAACTAGATGGTGCTGTGTGTTAATGTCGCAACATATTTATATTTATTTATGTAGTGGTAAGTATGTATTGAACTTAGTTCATTTATTTGTTAAATATTATTTTAAAGTAGTCAGTATCCAATCTATGTTTTTACTATCGAAATCTGTCCAGTGGTTTAAGCGTGATAAGGTAGGCTTGATTCCCCTCGTATTGAAGGGAAGCCGATACCCAGCAGTGGGACGTTAAAAACGTTTGAATACAAGATACAGATAGATAGGTAGTGGTAATTTTTCATATATTATATTAGTACAAATTTTAATTTAAAAATCTCTGTCGAATATTTTTATGATAGTTTTACATAATCTACAATTATTTTACTTTATTTTTATATCTTATAGCAACATCAAGTTAACTCTCGCATACAATTAGGTAATATCTGTTTCACAGATATAAATTGCCGTTAAGATTTTTTTAACTCTACCACGAATTAAAAGAAGTTCAAAACAAAAAGGGCAACTATTTACAAATATCAAATAACGTTACGATATAAGTCAATAAAAAATATATTTTTTATACGAAATTAAGGATACTGCCATATTTTTGACGATATCTAACCTTAGAGATCGAGATCGATTAGAGAGAGAGAAGTATCTGTTTCTACGCTGGAGGTCGTACTTTTAAATCCTGCTTGAAAAAACTAATCTATAAATATAATAAAATTGTAACTAAGCCGAATCTGTACATTAAATATTTTTCGGAAAATCTTATTGAAATAGACATTATTATCGATACAGAAGCCGAATCTATAGTTTTTAGAATTTTTGTCTCTCTGTCCGTCTGTCTGTCTGTGTTTTGTGTACCGCATTACAGAAAAACCACTGGAGGGATTTTGATGAAATTATGGTATAGCTGGTCAACATATAGGATACTTTTTACTGCGGGAAAATATCTCATTTTTGAGAAAAAATACAAAAATTGTAATGTTAGAGTATACTTATATGTAAAACCTAAGAATTTGGTCTTTGGTCATCTGAACGCGGGCGGAGCCGCGGGCAATGCTAGTAATTTATAAAAAGGTCACGGAAAGTATATGCATCGACATATTACGACTTGATTGTGGGCTATATGAAAATGACATGTTATGATTCTATTACACGACCTAATTTCTCATTTCAATACAATTTTCAAAGTTTCTGTTCTTAGAAGATTGTAAAAAGTTATTGTTAATTCTTACTAATCGTATAAGCTGCCTTTAATTCGCATTAAATATTCAGTAGTAACTATCATATGTACGAGTATACTTACTTGTACTACGTATCTACCCACGGATTAGGTCTTATACTTTAAATAGCGGTAGACCAAACCGAAATCTGATTCACACTCGGCCGTTTTATTTTTGTATTTTCCATTATTTTAGTTCTCTTATCAACATAATTATCTTTTGTTATTATTTGCTTTGTATTATATAATTCGATTGTTTTTTATGATTTTCATATTCGCTTATACTTATGTATGTAGGTGAGCGACCGAATTTAACTCGGCGTTTTTTTTTGTTAAATAGTGTTTTTTCGGAAAAGATAAACTAAAAAGCAAGCTTATCTATAGATATATACACCCAAATCTTTAGAGCCGTTTCCGAAATACACCAATGAAACGATAAATAATATTAAAAATCCCTTGAATTATTTATAAGTTTTTCTTTAATTTCCCTTACTAACTAAACCACCTTTGTCCACGTCATTTTCTATGTATTTTTTTATTACTTATACAATATTTTTTATAACTTATATAACATATATATATATATATATGTATATATATAAACCTAACGGATTCCAGTAGTTTTAGTTCTAGATAAAATAAATAAGTCATTCTGTTTGATGCCATATCGCATGTACTTTGTTCTAAGAAAGTGCCCGTCGACTGTCCCTTGGTCCCTTTAGTAGCTGTAACTTTTCTTTCTTGTCACCGATATTTTATTCGTCTATAATTTACTGAGTATAGACCGAGAGACAACTGCTCAATACAGCATCTAAATGCACAGGGGACCAAACGTAATTTATTTTATAATAACAATATTTTATTGACTGAAATCTATTGTATTTTTTTTATATATATATATTCTTATTTATTGACTTGAATTATGATAAATAGATTTTAAATTAATTATTGAGCTTGTATTAAGCATTTGTTTTGAAAACTTAAGAAAGAATGTTCTATTAATTTATACTAAATTCATTTTATAATAAAAAAAATATTTTTACACCTTTGAAACTTGATATTAATGCTCTTCAATGCAATTAAATAAATAAAAATTTCGAAGAATGCTAAATAGCAGAAAAAGAATGCTTAAATAAGCATTCTTCGAAATTCAATCCCATCCGGGTGTAAAATGGGGGATGAAAGTTTGTATGAAACTTTATAATAAATGCACGGAAAGTGGTATTTATCTTTAAAATGAAAAATAAAATAATACAAATAATTTTTTTTTCGAAATCCATCCCTTAAAAAGGAGGTAGTGCTATTTATATGGGGAAAAATTGTTAATAATTTATTTACAAAATAAACCTGTGTGTGTACTTATGTACGCACGTCAAAAGTTATAATTATCTTTGGCATAACAGAGTAAAAATAGCTAAAGATTTTATCCCGTATGTCACAACTCTCTGTTTGTAAAAGGAATGTAGCTAACTTCATCATGTCGCTTTTTGGCTGTTACAAAAAAAAATTTACTCTCATAATTGTTTCTAAACGTGCTAAAACAAGTATAACTTTAATAATTGATAATTACAAAATTACAAAAAAAGGCAAATAATTTTTTCGAAATAAAACAGTTAGGTATATACATTTAATGCAATTTTGTAGGATTAAAAATGAATGAGATACAACTTATACTATATTCATGCTTATCTATACGTACTTTCTTTCATTAAACCGCCAGTAACATCGAACCCTTGCAAATTTCATGAAAATTAAGTAAAAACATATTGAACCTTAAAATAATGCCGTAAGTGTTAGAATGGATTGTTCGACTTTTGTAATCACTATTTGTTTTACGAACACTGTACATGTAGAGGTAAATTTTATGGGCTAGGGTGTGTTAAGATTCAAGGTTCTAATCCTTAAATTTCAAGATAACATAAGCTTTACGCAGGATTGTAATTAATTTTCACCGAACGTAAGATTTATTTTCGACCCTTGGTTTAATGAAACTTTATATTAACATGTCGGGTACTCGGATAGTTTTAATCTTGAGCTTAAATTCTCTAAGATACCTTCAGCTGGAGTGACGTGTAATGGTAGATAAAAATAATTTATTGGATAAAAGTGTGTGGGGTGAAAGTAATATTCATCCTTCATTTTCAGTATATTAACACTGAAATTAATATATTTTGCTATATTATATTTATGACAATATTTCATATTAAACTATTTGAAATCTTGATAAATAACACGACTGGAAAATTACATAATATATATCTACATAAATGTATAGGTACATATAAATAAAACTATAGAGATAGGAGTAATAGGAATATATTGAGCATTTTATGAGTTTTAAATGAAAAATTAACATATTTTAAGCAAAGAATTAGAATTTACGCCCTGAAATATATTCAAAAATCGATCCAACTAAACCCCTCGACACAATTCGGGTTTTAAAAGATTAATCCTTCCCCAAACAATAATACATCGAATTGAAGCGTAAACATTCCTATCAAAACATAACTTTCACTCGCGAATTGAGAACAACAATTTTCACTTTATCTACCTTAGTCTACAATAGCGGGGCTAAAAATATTATTTTTAAACTAAAAAAGGTAGACTAACATCAATTGGGTGGAATTTTTAGTCATAATTTTATTCAAATCTGCTATGCTATATATCTTGCTATGTAGATATATACATACGTTTGTTGTGTGTTTACGTTTATGTATTGGTATTATTTTACACCTTTTTTAGAGTTGAAAAATACATTTACGCATACCACGTATACAGTTGGTTATGTGATGTCCACCAGCTAGATAGCCAGTACTACCCACCCACTAAAACCCTACGAAACTTTCATCGTCTTAATGGGGTGCCGTAGGATCGTTTACGCACTCAACCACGATGCCCCGAAGATTGTTGTACCTAGGTAGAACACAACAACCATGGGGTTGCCCCCACGGTTCTCTCTGCTATAAGAAAAATAGCAACCGAGCAACCCGTATGGCATGTTGCCCGAGAACACACCGTTCACGATATGGTAAAGTGAAAAATATTTTAGTACAGCTAGAGTGGGTTGCCGCAGTAAGAAATAAATTTTACTATAATACTAGCGACTCGCTCTCGCTTTGCTCAGGTTCGTTCCTACTCGTAGGTATGTTTTAACGCTTAGTATGGAATAGATTTTTTTTCAAAAATTGTTTAGTGAATTTTTTCGATGTTTTAATAGTTATTTAGCTATTCGAGGTGAAGACAAATCTAACAAAATAAAGATAATAAAAATCGGTCCAGCCATTCTCGCTTATTCTGATCTATTATGTGATATATTATATCTCGTGCTTCACTGGTTTAATATACTTCATAAGCTTAATATACTAAACAGTATATTTAGCTGCACGATGATCCGTAGCACACACAATAAGTTGCAGACTCAACTAAACTGTAGTAAAGTACTGAACAAAATAAAAAAATTTAGTTCTATATAATATAATCCATACTTATAACATTATAAATGTGAAAGTGTGTTTTTGTGTTTGTTTGTCCTTCTTTCACGTCGAATCGGAGTGTCGGTTTGGCGTGACATAGGCTACTTTTTACCGCGGGAGATTATCTCATCCCCACGGAAAAACACGTTATAATACAACCCACAACAACTCATCATACTTATATATAGTCTATCTATTCCATACTAACCGTTAAAACGTACTCATAATAAATTAAATATTTATAGTGTCAGGTTACTACTTATGTTATAAAAGAATACACACAGAAATAAACTAACAGATTAATATATATATATATATATATATATATATATATATATATATATATATATATATATATATATATATATATATAATTATCTTATTAAGAATTTAATTTATCTTAATTTATTTTTTTATAACAAACTATCTTTAAAAAGAATCCATTTTGCAAAGTTAAGTTTTTAATCAGTATTAGATAGTTTCTTCAAACATAACTTTGTTATGAACTAGCAGACTATGTTGCGAGTATAACCGTAATGCATCGACAACTCAATCACGCTGGCAAGTACCTTTTGAATAAACTATATCATTTTAACTCAAAACTTTACTTCCATAACTTTTACAAAATAAGCATCTGTTACGAAAAATGTATACTAAAAAATTATGTATAGGCACCATAATCCCCATTTTATTTTTATTCATACACTTGTCTAATAAAGATATTATTTTAAATAAAACTATCTTTTCGGATTATTTTGCGGATTTATTTTGATTTTTGGTTCCCGACGTTAAACATTCGTGCTCATCACACAATTTAATGCCCCCAGCGGGACTCAAACCCGCGACCGCTGGCACAGCAAGTACACTACAAAATGAGCCAAACGTGTGCTTTGAACCCGATTTACTCGGTTTCCCAAGCGATCGCGCTACCACTGGATAATAATATTAGGTAAATATTACGTCTATTCATTTGATTGTGAGTTCAATATTTTCTTCAGAGAAGCGACTTACAAATATTTATGATGAACAAATATTTACTTCATCTAGTTAAAATGTAACTTAGCAGTTTTTCTATACATATCAAAATACAAATCAACATTAAAAATTTATATTGGTGTGAAAAGCGTTGTAATATACTTTATACAACAATCGAACATGAAGTCATAGTACTTTTTGTATAGCAATAGTTTATGTTGGGACATTAACACACAACACCATCTACTTCCATGGTAAGCTACGAGGACTGTGTTATAGATACCAGATAGTTGATACATATATAACATTAAATACATACATATTATAAATATAAATACCCATGACTGGATACAAACATTCGTGCTCATCACACAAACGAATGTCCCCAGCGGGACTCGAACCCGCGACCGCTGGCACAGAAAGTAGGGTCACTACACACTGAGCCAAACGTGTCGTCAAAGTTTATAACATAAACTATTATTATATCGGAAAATGTACAAATCTTTTCGCCTTATATTATTAAAAACATTATGTGGCTGGAGGCCACAGCCATTACTTCTTCCCTTTCCATATACATCACCGCCTTAAAACGTTTGTTATTCCCGTGGCGCGTTTCACATTTGCTACTATGTCCCTGTACCTATAAATTCATACGGATTTCAGTACAGTCGCGTTAACTGCGGCAGGCAATAACCTGTCTTCCTACTGATTTACGTCACATACCATCAACCCAGAAAACTCTAGCTGAGTTTTGACAGAATTTCAAAATTATTTTGAACTAGCGGCTCACCCTCGCTTCGCTCTGGTTCGCCTCTAGAAAAACACTTGTCTACTAAGCTGTATAAGATAATATAGTTTATTAACTATCCCACGGGAACTCTTTCATTTTTCGGGATAAAAAGTATCTCAGATGTTGCTTGGGGATATAAGGTACTACCATGCAAAATTTCATTTAAATCGGTCCAATAGATTTGGAGATTAGCCCGTACAAACAGACAAACAGACAGAGAAACAAAAAATTTGAAAAAATCTGGATTTGTTCTATTTGTATTCTTACGTCCCCCTGACTCGGTTTTTAGCATTTTTTTTTCTATGTAGGTTCAGACATTCGACCTCTACAGTTTTATTATAGTATAGACTAGCATTTTCCTGTTGCTATGCATATGCGTCTATTTACATTTATTTCCATGATAACCTTATAAAATGGCGATACCATTGTATATGCAATCGTTTATTTAAGGAAAACCGCCTCGAGCCGCCTCCAAATGCTCGATGCAAAGCGCCAATTACGCAAAGAGAGACCAAAGCCGAGCCTACCCCTATACATATAACTGCGCAGGCTATACATATAACAGTACTGCCACACGTGTAATCGGATATTTAAGAACAAAGTTCAGACTAGTGAGCCACAAAAGAGCTCAAGTTAGAAATAACAGGGTCGCTATGACTAAATATAACCGTTTGGTAGGAAGGCTCAAACGGTATTTTAGATAATACTAGCATTGCCCGCGGCTCCACCCGCGTTCAGATGACCAAAAATCAAATTCTTAGGTTTTACATATTAGTACACTCATTACATTGCAGTTTTTGTATTTTTTCTCGAAAATGAGATATTTTCCCGCGTTAAAAAGTATCCTATATGTTGACCAGTATAACCAGCTATTTTCATACCAAATTTCATCAAAATCCCTCCAGTGATTTTTTCGTGATGCGGTAACAGACAGACAGACGGACGGACAAAAAATCTAAAAACTATAGATTCGGCCTCTGTATCGTTAATAAAGTCTATTTCATCAAGATTTTCCAAAAACTATTCAATGTACAGATTCAGCTTAGTTACAATTTTATTATATGTATAGATAAGGTACCAGATTGAAAATAACTTTGTTAATCAATAAATTTGTTATGTAGATATGTTATATTTGTTTCATTCAAATTACTGTCTGTACAGTAATTTAAAAAAAAATAGGTTCCATTCCATGAAAATCGAATTAAAATTGGCAAAGATATCGTGTAAGACAGGCACAAATAAACTATACATCTGAATTGAATACCTCTTTTTGCTCAGTCGGTCTATAAGCAAGGAAATCCACCTAGAATTCGTCTAGTGAGTGAATATTTTCAAACTTTAAATTCTTTCTCCTAATTGTCCCGATTGCGGAGTAATAGAGGATGTGTACTATATTTTAATGGAATGTGCTCGAAGCCAATCCATTTTATCACAATTAGCAGATAGATCAATTGGAATATGTAATATATATCTTGCAAATTCTACTTCAGAGTTAGCCAAAATTATGTATAATATAATTTACCTATAACCTAACCGCTTTCGCATACAACCGTGACGCCCCGACGGTTGGCCGAAGCCACCAACCATGAGGCCGCCCCAAGCGGGACGACCCCATTATGGGAAGACTTGCAACCCTGAGACGTGAGACTGCTCCCAAGTCCACTCTGCTGAACAGAGAAGTACCCGGAGCAGCCCCACACAACCAAACACCGCCCACCGAAGTGGGCAACCTGCAAAAACAAGCGGCCTAAGCCTAAACCTTCCTGCCCAAATTGGGCAAACCTCCACGGCGTCCGAAACCGAACCACCCCAAACGGCTGCAGGAGTAGAGGATGCGACAACGCCGACACTCCCCTTCCCCTACAGCCCCACCGCGTCCACCATCAACGGTGGTGGCCCCGTTAGGCCGCGGGAGATAGGGACGAGCGGCGCATCGCCATACCGACACTCCTCTTCCCCCGCGGCCCCCCTACCGTCGGCCCACCTCCGGACCAAAATGGCTGCCGACACCCACGCCAGACGCAGGACCACCGAACTGGCCCCGCTCCAGCCGCCGCACCGACGGGCTAGCCCCGGCAGCACGGCCCGCGCAGCGCCTCCTAACGCGAAACGGCCGGAGACACCGCGCTACCTCCAAGAAGGAGACGGCGCCCTCCTGACACCGCTCCCCCTGCCCCTCCTGGCTGTTGGTCCGCGCCGGATTGCTCCGGTACCACAAGCTCCTGTCTGGGGGAACAGTCGCGAGTGGCTTTCCCCTATCCGCCACCCGGGGGACGCGTCCGGTAGCAGTCAGCCTCTGCCCCGGACCTATAACCTATAACCCATAATATAAGTAAGCGAAACTAAATAATATTATAACTAATGTATAGATAAAAATATTTGTTTAACCTACCAGATCAACATAGTCTCCCAAGTGACTCAGCTCTTTAAATGATAATAAAAAAAAACTTTAAATTCATTTACGTCAAGCGAAGCACCTACAACATGCAAGATATCTTTGCATTTTAAATCATCAGGCCATCCATATACCTTTCAACAGAGAGCAAAACGAAATTTAATTTTTATTTTACTAATTTACTACATTTCATTCATAATGACTAAAAAATCAAAATATCAGTACAATTTTCAAGTTAAAAACTTGGTTTTATTTGCTAGCGGAAAAAATGTATTTTGCTTCAATACTTTTTCATTCGACTACGTCAAATAACAAATAAACACTTCGCCAATGCAATTAATCAATGAAAGAGCTATGTTCGTGCAGAACACAATAAAGCGGCATCGTATTATTAAACAAAGAAAATATAGGAATTTTTCAATCACTTTCCGTATAAATATGTTTTTTGTTCGTATTGACTTGCCTTGCTCCCGCTCAGCACCCTAGTGAGCTGGGTGTAACTAAAATCAGCGCTGCTTGAGATTTCGGTCTTAGCAGCATTAGCTGAGTTATTACCCTTTGCCATAAGTTACTTTGAGCTTTACTGATATTCTGTTACTCTTTTTTATGGCAATAAATACTTTTTTATTTTATTTATTTATGGTATTTAACCTTATTTATAAATATACCTTTAATTCGCTTATTCACAGTTAATAGTTTTTTGTATCCATTGCAGTATTTTTTATGTCATGGATGTTTGCGTATGTTTTTATGTTACCGGAATAAAAAGTATCACATCGCGTAAGCTATATACTGAAACAGAAATTACATGAACATTTTGCTTCTTCAATGTATTAAATGAGGACTCACCAAACCGAAAGCCTCTTTAAAAACAAAAGAAATAGTATTTTCATGTGGCTTCGTAGCGGTTTTTAATCTTAAAATTATCTCTGTTCTGTATAAGCCTAATTATAATACACATATTTACATTTAAACTCCGTATAATCATGAATTGTTTAAATTATATTTGAATCAAGCCAATTATTTAATATGAAATTTACAAACTTTTTAAACATAATATGTGTGTGTGTGTGTGTGTGTGCGTGTGCGTGCGCGTGCGCACGCGCGTGTGTGTGCGTATGCGTGTGTGTGTGATATGTTAACAAACATACGAGTATAGCAAAAACTTATAGAAATTGTTAATAATTTAGCGTGGCCTTTATTCCAACATATTTAAAAAAAACACGTACGTCGTACAGTTTTGATCCTGCTATTATTTTATTGAATGAATAATTTAGTGTTCATTTACTTTACTAATACACGGCCCTCTAATTCCCTCTCAATAATCTTTTGCTAGTGGAACCTAACCAAATAGGTTTTTTTTTGTTCCATCGTCATATTAATATTATTTGTTATTATAAACTAGCGTTTTCCGCGGCTCCTATCATGTAGTTTAATTAATTATACATTTATTACTGTTTCTTTGTAAATTATTATTATAGCATATGTGTTACTCTGATGTGTAAGCCATATATATTAACATAAAGTTTCATCAAAATCTGTTCATTAGTTTTTACGTGAAAGAGTAACAAACATACATCCATACAAACTTTCACATATATAATATTAATAAAATACTAGCGACTCACATTTTTTGAGCAGAATCTAAATTCTTTTACTGAAGTAAAAGTAACCTAAGTATAATTTTATAACATCAACTACCTGCCAGTGAAAGTCCCGTCAAAATCAGCCCAGCCGTTTCGGAGATTAGCCGGAACAAACAGACAGACAGACAAAAATTTTAAAATTTGTGTTTTTCTCATAAATACCGTATATAATTCCATATGCATTTAGTAAAGAGCTGTTATTTCGACATTACAAACAGACACTTCAATTTTATTTATCTGTATAGATGAAAATATTGATAGGTAAGTCTTAAAGTGGGAGAATAAAAGAGTATTCTTTTGATTATCTTTGCGATTTTGTTTCATGAAATAAAATGTAACAGTACTTACATATTAAGTAAACATAGTTAACTATACTAAAGTAGTAAATTTGTATTGGCGAAGTATTTATCAGATCGATGTCTGAATAATATATGAAAATGCACTTTTTTGTAATAATTAAATTCTTCAAATAACTACAGCATTTTTATTACTCAGTAATTTAATTCTCTTGTTAAATGACTTTAAAGCTTTTCAGTTGAATCGACCTGCTACCATCGCTACAATGTTTCAGTAGAGTGCCTCCAAAACTAAATGTAAACGAAACAGGTGTACGTGATAGTATAATAAGTTGACTAATCACGTATTTGATGAATTAAGGTTTTGGAATAACTCATTTGAGGAATCGCGAATTTGATAAATTAAGCTTTTGACTTATATAGAACTAGCAGAAGCCGCGGCTTCGCTTGCGCTAAAATTGCAAAACATCTCTACAAAGGTAGGTTAATTCCCCATTTTACCCCCTTATAGGATAAATTTCGAAAAATGCTTAAACATGTTATTTAATTGTATTGAAGAGCATTAATACTAAGTTCTAAGTAATTCTGATCAGAAATAAATTTTTGGATTATATTATAACGGATTATATTAGAACGGAATGAGAAAAGTAAAAAGTAGCCTATGTCACTCTCCAGCTCTCCAACTATCTTTACACCAAAAATCACGCCAATCCGTCACTCCGTTTCGACGTGAAAGAAAGACAAACAAACACACAAGCAAACAAACACACTTTCACATTTATAATATTAAGTATGGATATGGCCAATTAAGTATTTGACGAATGTCTGCGCAACCCGCTGTCGAAACCTAATTTCACACTCTATTCCAATTAGCTTATAGAAACAACCAAATGGCGCATTACAGACGCCTTTACACTAATAATTAAAGATCCTATATCTATACATATAATAAAATTGTAACTAAGTCAAATCTGTACATTAAATATTTTTTGAAAAGTCTTATTGAAATAAACATTATTATCGATACAGAGACCGAATCTATGGTTTTTAGAATTTTTGTCTGTTTGTCTGTTACCGCATCACAAAAAAACTTTTTGATGAAATTTGATGACTTTTTGATTTTGATGAAATTTGGTATAGTGATAGCTGGTTATCCGGGTCAACATATAAGATACTTTTTACTGCGGGAAAATGTCTATTAAATTCTACTACTACGTACTATGTAAATTCTGATACCTTATATTGCCGGACAGGTTACTTTTCATCCCGGAGAAATAAACAGTTCCCGTGGGAACTAATAGATCTCTATTAGTGTTTTTCTACAGGCGAACCCGAGCGAAGAGAGGGTGAGCCGCTAGTAATATAATATGTGTAGTTTATCAACTATCTGGTATCCATAACACAAGCCTCGTAGCTTAGCATAGAACTAGATAGTTTTGTGTGTTAATGTAAAAAAAATATTTAAAACCTAAGAATTTGGTTTTTGTTCATTTAAACGCGGGCGGAGCCGCGGGCAATGCTAGTCTTAAATAAACATGAAAATTATTGTCTTTTATATTTAGTATTTTTTTATAAATAAGAGAGGAATGAAATATGTCATATGGAAGGAATGGATGTACCGATGTGCAAATAAAAATCATTTGTGTAAATTGCTTTTAAGCATACAAAATGAACTGAACATTCATATGATTTCCATTTGAAGCATAATTCATTGGGAGATGGTCTTTTATACAATACTGCTCTTAGACAAGTTAGTGTTCCATGATCTATATAACTAATGAACTAAAAAACTATCTATCAACTAAACTAAAAAACTAAAAAGCTATCTATCGTGATATATTTTGACTACGTAACATATATTTTTATATGTCCGAGAACTCTGTTCCATGTCAGTTTTTGCGTCCAATGCAAAGAAGACAGCACAGGTTGATATCACAATGACAATTACATCACTACTATACTACTCTCTCTCAGACGTTAATTAACACATATATTCTTTATATTGCTAACGTGAAGAAATACAAAAACTAATTATAATGAAAAAAAAAATTGTTTTTTTTTAATGTATTGTATGATAGTTATAATAACTGATTGCGCTAATATATGCCAGATATCTTAAGGTTTCTATCCATCTATCTTTTCGGCATTGGCAAGTAAAAAAATAGGCTTTCCTCGCAAAAGCTCTCAGCGAGACTTGACAGCGTTCGGGTAAGAGTGTAGTCTTCAGTTATTTTATGAGCAATAATGATTGTTAAAAATTGTCTTTTCTAAATAAAATTTCTATAATAAAATTCTGAGTCGAATCTGTACGTTAAATATTCTTTTGGAAAATCTTATTGAAATAGTCATTATTATCGATACAGAGGCCGAAAGCATAGTTTTTATAATTTTTGTCCGTCTGTCTGTGAACGTATCACGAGAAAACTACAAGACAGATTTTGATGAAATTTGGTATAATGATAGGTGATATTTCGGGTTAACAAATAGGATACTTTTTACTGTGGGAAAATATCTCATTTTTGAGAAAAAATACCAAAACTGCATTGTAAGAGTATACTAATATGTAAAACCTAAGAATATGCTTTTTGGTCATCTGAACGCGGGCGGAGCCGCGGGCAATGTATATTAATAATGTACAATATGTTGCTCGTCTTGAATATAAAAATATTATTCTATATTATTTCTCAAGTAAAACAAACTTAAACAAGATATATTTGTTCATTTAAACTCTCGCTTGACAAAATCCACATTACATTACGCATGTAAGAAAAATATCAATATAAATAACTGAGTTTGGCGAAACTCGCAGATTTGAGACCATTTTCCCTAACTGAATGGAGTGTTAATGGCGTGGGGATTTTACATTTAGTCTAGCAATTGTGAAAGCATTCGAATCCCTTTTTACAAATTGGTCCGCTTAGCTGTTCTTCCGGACGATTTGATGCATCTTATTAGTAACACTTTTAGACGCGCATAGAGTAAAATACTATAATGAAAATAATACAATTTTATTGTAAATTTTATCAAATAAAAATCAAAGCAGATATTATAAAATAAAACTATTTAATTAGGTAGAAATTGCAAAATAAAAATTTGAACTGAAAGCACTTTAAAAGTATATCGCAGAGGTAGATTTATCTAGAAATTTATGTAGAAATGTAACATATTATGTATTAATTATTATACAGAATAATATCAAAATCAGTTATGATTACAATTTGCGAAGATATCACAATATACAAAAAAAAAAAAAAAAAAAAAAAAAAAAAAAAAACACCCGTATTAAATACCTCCTTCTTGATGTTAGTGAAATAGTATCATAAAATTGAATACGAGTAAATATATACAGAATAAGAGATACAAAATGTATTTAATATAAATTTGACTATAATTAATATTAAAAAAAATATATCTTTACATATAAATAAACATTGAAATATCCGACCGATTGAAGCTGAAGCGAAAAAGACATAGGCCATTTTTGATCCGGGAAAAGTTTTCGCTAGGATAATAGATAGAACAAGACTGCCTTAATCGATTTTAACAGGGCTTTCGTAGGCAGGAAGACTGTTTTTTATCCCTATAAAAGTAAAGGGTTCCAAGATAGTGACATTTGTATGAAATATTACAAAAACAGAAGTGTAACGAAATACGCAATAAATATTACTTGTACTTAGTTCAAAAGGCATAAAGTCCTTTTCTAAACCTCTAATTTATTTTATTTAAGTAAATATAAATGAAACATTACTTACATATACCTTTTTTTTTTAACGTTGGGAAATGCATTTACGCACGAGGTGTGGGACTCATCGGCAAAGCCAGTACTACCCACTAAAACCCAACAAAGCCTTCCCCCGTCTTAATGGGGCGTCGCAGGATCGCTAACGCATTCAACTACGACGCCCCGAATGCAGGTCTGCCGAAGCAGACCACAACAACCACGGGGTTACTCCAAGGTCCACTCTGCTATCAGAGAAGTACCAGGAGCAACCCGCATGGTACACCACCCTCCAAAGAGGGCCACCTCCCACCGCCCACCGAAGTGGGCCACCTCCCTGTGCGTTTCTTGGCTTCGCGCCCGGTTGGGTTGCCGGGCACTACTGAGCCCCCCAACCACGATAAGGTGAACGCACGTTGGGGGGAACTTACGTATACCTAATTCGAAACATAATAAAATGTTTGATATTCAATAAAGATTATTTTTTATTTCGTCAATTGCTCAAAGATCAGAAAAACGCCTTGTATTGTCTAATCTAAACTAAAAATCAGCTACATGCAACCTTGCGTGATTTTTGAACGCAACAGTGGTTCCGTATCCACACATTGGAAAAACATATTAAATAAATAAATATGTTGGGACATCAGCACACAGCACCACCTAGTTCCATGGTAAGCTACGAGGCTTGTGTAAGGATACCAGATAAATGATACACTACACATATATAACATTAATAACAACAATATACACATATATACATATTATAAATATAAACACCCATGACTGGAGTACAAACATTCGTATTCATCACACAATTGAATGCCCCCAGCGGGACTCAAACCCGCGACCGCTGGCACAGCAAGTAGGATCACTACAAACTGAGCCCAACGTGTCGTCATATTATGAAACAATTTATAAAAAAGGAACTACCATTTTAGAATATTAGAATAGTAACATACATAGGCAAAGACAAAACAGTTCAGTGCCTTTTCTCCTCTAATGGTCAATGAATTTTCTTTCTTTTTAATGTCAAGAATAAACTAGGTATCTGTTAAAAAAAATTAAACAGATTTTTTTAAATAAATAGGTAAGTTTTATTCCTATAAATTTTCTCAAATTTTCAATAATGATTATGGAAGAATTTCTACCACTAGGCATACACTAATGTTAAAACAGGTAATGGTAAGGGAGTCCAAGAGGGGATTTTTCCAGTTACTCAAGCGCGGCACATTAACATAATTAGGGATACCTTGCACTCTGTTGAGTACCTCTACCATAATATAAGTCCTTTATATAAGGGAGCGCGGGTATCAAAATATTTTTTTTAAATATTTTAAGGTAGAAATACTTGAAACCATCATATTAAGGTATGGTGGGCTAATTACATCCTGAAAAGTGTGCAATTCAATAATCTTCACAAGCCGAAGAGGCAAAAATAAACATAAACTTTATAGTCGATTTTTGCCTTTTCGGCTCCTTATAGAGGACTTGACTTACCTGAGTAACTGCAAAAATCTCCTCTTGGGCTCCCCTACTATAATTAATTACTCAATTCAAATTTGACTGTCGGAATATATATTATAAAAAAAAAGACAAAAACAACGATAGAGGAGAAGTAGGAGGACAAGGCTGTAATCCAGCGCCTAGATCAAACTGCTCGACCTAAAAGACTCTTTTTGAAAATGTTGACATAAACCCTTAATGGTATAATAACATATAAACCACAAAAAGGTTATGTTTGTGTGTGCCTACATAAACTTTGACATAGAAAAGGTTTTCTTAATAAAGAAGATTTGCTTTCTTACATTTCTTATGTATTAGCAGTACAAGGAAAAACAACACAACTGCAGATTACGAAAATTGTTCAAACAATCACATGTTAACATGTTTTATGTCAGTCACATTTTCAATCCATAGGTATTAAATATCACTGTTAATAATTAGTTGGTTGATTGGGTCTATTAATACCCATATAATTGGTTTCGACATTAGAAATTGATG
Source organism: Brenthis ino (assembly GCA_921882275.1). Lineage (NCBI taxonomy): Eukaryota > Metazoa > Arthropoda > Insecta > Lepidoptera > Nymphalidae > Brenthis > Brenthis ino. The sequence continues at coordinate 20,932,934 of OV170232.1, read as the reverse complement.
CGAGCAATTGATTCCAACACCTTCTATGTGGATTAAGTAATGCTTCCACCATTCGTGTTAATTAACTTGGAGATTGACATGGCTCAATAGTGTACTTGTTGCTTATAATCGAAACTTGCCTTCAGATTTCATTTTATTCCCAGTCAAAAATGAAGGGTTTTATAAGAAACTAGCTGTACCCGCGGCTTCCCCGCGATCAAACTACTAAAAAAAACAAACCCTTTGTCACACCGACAGCAGCGCCACCTACCGTGTACAATTGTGAATCTAAACCATTCCCAGATCCCCTTGAATACACACAAAAAATTTCATCAAAATCGGTCCAGTCGTTTGAGAGAAGTTCAGTGACATACACACTCACAGAAGAATTATATATATAAAGATACATATGTCTGCTTTTGTTGTGTCATAGGTATCGAATGGATGGACCGATTTTAATGCTGTTTTTTTTTATTTGTCGGCTCGTCAATTTACGGTTCTTTATTTAAATAAAATAGACAGTTTAAAGTATAATATAAGTATTATTATTATTATTAATATAAATAATAAGCTTCATTTAATTATAAATTATAAATCAGATTTTAATAGATCGTATTATGAGCCGGAGATTTTACGTAATTTATAATTTAAATGTCATTAAAAATAAATTATTATATTTAATACTTCAGTTTATAGTCATTATTAGATAAGACTAATTCGTTGTACATATGTTTACTTCAATTTGATGCCTATCTCGCAAGAATTCTATTAAATTATTGCGATAACGGTATCATTGTAATAAATCGGGAGAGGCGGATTCTTTTAAAGTGACTATTACATTTTACAAAAGAGATAGCATATATTAAAATATATTATAAATATTAAATAAAATAATATAAATAATTTATTGTCTCATTAATCATAGATTCGATTCGAGATTTTTTTTTATGTTGGCAATGCATTTATTTCCTCTTGTATTTACAGAAGAAGTCCCACATAGGTTATTTGGGAGTTATTGGCTAGAAAAGCCAGTACTACCTACTAAAACCCAAAATAATCTCCCCTGTCTTAATGGGGCGCCGTAGGATCTCTTACGTACTCAACTACGATGGTCCGACGTCACGTCTGTGGGAGCAGATGACACAACCAAAGGGTTGCCCTCGGTCTACTCTGCTGTCAGAGAGTCAGAAAAGTACCTTTTTTATATTGGAAATTGCATTTATGCATACCATCTGTATATATAAAGGGGATGTAGGTACATATGTGGTATTCACCGGTTCCCACATAACGATCTGTATATTACCTAAAGGTGATAGTTTACTCTATTTCATCTATTCGTCCAGCTATTTTAGCCAGATAGCCGACAGATAAGAAACCTTAAAAAAACTAAAAAGATTGCACAAACTATGATGATGTATATCCCATATTAAATCAACTCAAATGTAGCTTGTCTACTGCTTTCATACATCGGACAAACTACAAGACATACATATTATCCAATCTTACAAGACTATAAAATAAATACGTAATCTTTATTTTACATATATTAAGTCACTTTTATTGATAGCAAAATAAATCCATTGATAATATTTTATATTATATTGATATTAAGAACAAATTTTTACTGACGTATTTGTATATGAAATATATTAGTATAAAACTTGATAAAAAAAACTTACAATATTTGTTTAACATAACGCTCTATGTATTTAAAACTATCGACTTCCTTCCTTCCGTTCGCTTTGCTCGGGTACATTTTATATAGATAAAAATAATAATTACGAGTGTACCTAAGGAAATAGATATATGCTATTGCAGATTTTTCTGTAGGCCTTTTTAAGACCTAAAATTTTCTAGTAGATTATTTTTCTGTATCTCTTAAGGTTTAGCTAGTGTTAGACATGTTTTCTAGGGACGACTAGACAGAACTAGTTATTGTGTTTTCCCGTGGGAATGAAATGTTTTCCTAATATCGAATCAGTACTTTTTGCGTGAAATGCACACCGATATATAGACAAACAGACAAAAATTTCAATAACTATTGTTTTGAGGTCTTTATTCTGCACACATTTTTTTTAATTTTATGAAAAAAAAGAGAAAATAGGAAAATTCTTTCTCACTCCTCTCTCTTCTTTTCACTTTAATTTTATGTTTCTATTTAACTGTATTAATAAAAGTTTTTATTTTTATAGCATTCTAAATCACTGTATGTTTTTATAAGTCATATATCATTGATGTTTGAATTCAGTGACATATATATCCCATAAAAACACATTTGATTTCAGTAGGCTTTTAACGGAAAGGAGGAAAAATGACACCCGCGGGAAACGGCAGAGCTTCTAAATAAACATGGGCAAATAAATTATTTTTCTTTCCGACAGGTCTCCAAGACCTTGTAACTAACATTTAGTGTACGTTAAAAATAATGCTACTTTTTTATATTTAAGCAAAACATTCACTTTCATAGATCATTAAATTTTCATTTTCTACAATTGACTTTGAATAATTCATTTAATTAAATTTAACAGAAAGATATAAAATATATCGAATATTTCTCAGAACTCTGGAAAAATTTCAACTAGTGACACAACCTCGCTCTCCTCATGTAAATACCTGTATTTAAAGATACACGTCGCATTTTTATAATATACGAAAACTCTCGTATTTTAAATATTATCATACGCTATAACCTAACCCTCCCTTTTATATTAGTCAAAACCGTACGAAAATCAGTACAGTAGTTTCTGAGATCAGAATTCAGAACAAACACAAAGTTACCGACAGGTGACGGGGGAGTGTACTGTATCAATACATATAATAAAATTCTAACCGAGTCGAATATGTATATTAAAAATTTCTGGAAAATCCTATTAAAATAGTTATTATTATCGATACAGAGTCCGAATCTATAGTTTTTAGATTTTTTGTCTATCTGTCTGTCTCGGAACGCATCACGATTCACGAGAAAACCACTCGACAAATTTTGATGAAATTTGGATAATGATAACTAGTTATCCGGGTCAACATATAGGATACTTTTTACTGCGGGAAAATATCTCATCTTTAAGAAATTTATACTAATGGTTAAAACGTAACTAGGGACAAACCTGAGCGGAGCGAGGGTGAGTCGCTAGTATACTATATTTGTTTGTTTGAACTCGCTAATCTCTGTATCTGCTTATCCGATTTGGAAAATTCTTTTTGCACTTTACAGCCCATTTATTGAGGAAAATTATAGACTATCTTTCATCTTGCAACAACCTACGAGAGCGGCGAAATTCTGCAAAAAATAAACAACACGGGTGGAGCCACGAAAAAACGCTAGTTTATAATATGTAGTGAAGAATCGAACCTCCTCATCCGGTGATAGATGTACAAGTATCAGAAGATCAATAGATGAGATTCTCTTTATAAGCTTTGCAAGTATTTAAAAATTTCACTTAAGAGACGCTAACGAATTTAACTATAAATTTATTTGTCCATCCAACGATGCTTGAAAGCGATATCATATTTGGAGAGTTTACTCGGGCGAGATGCTGAAATGACCAGTGATTTATGATCTTTATGCTAGCTTCAGAACTGGTAGTTATTCCATTCTGCAAACTTCGAAATAATTTTAATAACACATCCATTTCTTATTTTCTATGTAAAATAAAAACACACTCTAGCTAAAATGAGCAATGTAACAGTATAAAAATGAAAAAATCATTTGGAAGAAAATTAAGAACATAATGAGGTACCGTCATGAAATATGCTTAGCATGTCAACACTTAGGATATATTACGGGTTCTTAAAAGAAATATATATTAAAGTTTTAAATATTATTAAATTGGCCATCTCACTTTGTTTTCTGGCAAAATTTTATCCTAGACTTAATATTCATATTAAAAATACTTATTAATTTATATTATGGAAGCTATAGGTACTTCTTTTAGCGTGTTATGAAAAATTAATGATGAGAGTGATTTTTTACGACAAATTTCGACTACAATATACAGTTATTCGTTATTGTCTGTAATGTGAAGTCAGTCCCGGTCAGTCAGTGCCTGTCTGTAATCAAATCTTGCAAATTTGACTCACTCCCCAGTATCCGCCTGAGCTAAAATTTGACACACCCCCGTGATATGGATATGGAATGAAAATGTTTGCTGAGAAGAATATGAAAAAAACAGTAAAAAACATTTTAAAAGTTTAAACGTTTAAAACAAAAGCTTATTATTTAAATGCCCAAAAAAACGAAAAGTATAATTTTTTATGTGCGTAAATGTATAGAATAAACATACACTCTTTTTTATCATAGCAAGAAAACTCTATATATTCAGGGTTGCCATAAAGGTAAAGTCGTATGCTGTAGAAACTAGAAGTTGTCATATACAACAAACTGAAATAAAATAAAATGTCTGTGGACTACGACCTATTATACCGATTGACATCATCATTTATTTATATTGTTATCGCTTAATATTTCGATTTTATGCATTATAGGACTTATCTAAGGCCGGAAGCACACTAGGTAAAAAATTTCTTTCGTCCTACATGAGACTACTTATGTTTTATGTTAATTAATATTTAGATAATTTAAAATATCATCAAATTATAGTCAAAAAAGAACAAAAACGTAACCCATATCCGTCCCAAAAACGAGAATTCAATACAAGTACATAATTTGTACTACTTTCCTCTATCCTAATTTCCTCGACTTCATTAAATAAAACTATCTTTTCGGATTATTTCGCGGATTTATTTTGATTTTTGGTTCCCGACGTTTCGAATGCTTTACAGCATCCATGGTCACGGGAGAGACTGAGGTGTTACATGTCTTAAAGATATAGTTGTTACAGACAGCCTACCCACAATTAACAAAATGAAAATTGCACCAATTACATTACAATATTTTTAACTTTAAACATTTTTTATAATTTTAATTATAATTGAATATGGAAAATTATTTATTTAATTTTTGCTATTATTTTTATAATTATTACAATTTTAAAAATATTAATTAGTAATCTATATTTAGTGTTGCCATTATTATATTTATAACCATAAATAAAAATATAAAAATATAGTATTAATTATTAAAGCCATATAATTGTTCTATGTGTAATTTAAAAAGTTAAAATTTTATTACGGATAATCATTTAAATTTAGTTTGCTATTATTTAAAAGTATATATTAATAGTGTTGCTTAGTAAGTTGTTTTTTAAATAATAGCAAACTAAATTTAAATGATTATCCGTAATAAAATTTTAACTTTTTAAATTACACATAGAACAATTATATGGCTTTAATAATTAATACTATATTTTTATATTTTTATTTATGGTTATAAATATAATAATGGCAACACTAAATATAGATTACTAATTAATATTTTTAAAATTGTAATAATTATAAAAATAATAGCAAAAATTAAATAAATAATTTTCCATATTCAATTATAACTAAAATTATAAAAAATGTTTAAAGTTAAAAATATTGTAATGTAATTGGTGCAATTTTCATTTTGTTAATTGTGGGTAGGCTGTCTGTAACAACTATATCTTTAAGACATGTAACACCTCAGTCTCTCCCGTGACCATGGATGCTGTAAAGCATTCGAAACGTCGGGAACCAAAAATCAAAATAAATCCGCGAAATAATCCGAAAAGATAGTTTTATTTAATAATGTCAAACATTCGCGTAAATCTAAGAAAGTATTATTCCTCGACTTCACCTGCAACATTTTCTTCCGATTCCTTCAATTCTCGGACAGCGCTATTTAATGCCCTTAATAAATCCTAAACTAAAAGAACAATAATTGTAGTATCCAAAATGACGCTAGTGTCTTTTAAATCGGTTCGATGGTTTCCGTAGTGTATGTATAAGAAATATTTGATAATACAATAAAGCTAAAGATAACAAAATTTCAGCCTAATGTTGTTTGTTAATCATAAAAGAATCTAATCTATATAGATATTAGATAAGCTGTATTAAAAAATATATAAATTACAATTTTACTTGCAATTAATTTCATATTACACAGTCATTAGTTTTAAATATACTTCAATTATTCAGTCCCATATCTATCTTGAAAATCAGGCTACTATTATAAATAACTAGCATTGCCCGCGGCTCCGCCCGCATTCAGATGACCAAAAACCAAATTCTTATGTTTTACATATTAGTATAGTCTTACATTGCAGTTTTTGTATTTTTCTCAGAAATGAAATATTTTCCCGCAGTAAAAAGTATCATCACAGCTACATACCAGCTATCATCATACCAAGTTTCATCAAAATCTATCCAGTGGTTTTCCCGTGATGCGGTAACAGACAGCCAGACCGACAGAAAGACAGACAGACAGACAGAGAAAAATTCTAAAAACTATAGATTCGGCCTCTGTATCGATAATAAAGTCTATTTCAATAATATTTTCTAAGAAATATTTAATGTACAGATTCGGCTTAGTTACAATTTTATTATATGTATAGATTACACTGCGGGACTTAACGCCTGAATTTGTGAGTGGCTATATACCTTGTTCCCGACGTTTCGACTTGGTTGCACCAGCCGTGGTCACAGGCAGTATACCAATAACAAAATAGTGTAATTATTACATAATTATTAAACGCGATAATTTAAAAATTTATACTATTACAAAAGCGAATGTTTGTATTTGTGTATGTATGTTTGTTACTCCTTTACACTGAAATGGCTGGACGGATTTAGATGAAAAGTACATATATAAATAGATCACCTAGAGAAGCACAGGCTATTTTTGGCACCTAGGGATGAACCCGAACGAAGCGTGGATAAGTCGTTAGTATTATATAATTTATCTAATGTCTGTCTGCACGATTGCCAATCATTACAACATGTTTTAGTACAAATTTATTAATATTCTATTTATACGTAGTTTGATCAATAAATACTGAGACTGCATTTAAATAAATAAAAAAAATTTAGTCAGTTCTTTTGTTGCCAAGAATATATTCTTTATATTATGTTCACAAAAAAGTAAAAGTCACATTTGTGTAATAGTTTAAAGCAGATACTGATAAAAAGGACAATTATCTTTCAATTACATGATAAAGTTTCATATCGCGTATTGTATTCTAAGAAATTTTTTTGGTGACTATAAAAACGTTAACGATGACATCGATATGAAAAAAATCTATTCCTCTACCCGACTGTGTCAGAAAGAAGGTAATGATTTCTAGGTAAGCTATCTCTGTCACGTTCTTTAGCCTTAACAGACTGACGGCAATTGAGATGTTGTTAGAATCGTCCTAATTGTTAGTGCGACGAAAGCTACGCATTCATCGGAGTATCGGGAATATTTTTGCTCTACCGTATATATGTATAAATTTAAATTCATACATTGCACGATAGTAAAATGGAAATGCGGTACTAATATGCGACACCTAGCGAGCAATGACTTCATTTCAGCAAAAGTAAGAAGTCAGGAATAAAAAACGTCTGTGGGAACCCCGTTATTAAGTTGTCTATCAAATTAACAGGTTTCTCAAAGTCTCTTAACTTAATAAACACGAAACGGAATTTATTATTTTATTTTAGAACGGCAGTAATTCATCGTCAAACCGATTTATGCATACGTAGTTCGATTAATCAAACTCGCTGTGACATGATAGATAGCTAACGTCATCCGCGTGTATACTCGCCCTTATACTAACATTGCGAGCATAATTATAAGTAAGAACTACTTGTTGTAGGACATTTGCCCGTATGTATGCAACGTGGCAGAGTTAATTTCAGTAAAAATCTCTTGTATTTAGAGGTTTCCCCAAGAATCGGGTAATATTAGAAATTTTCTCTTCTATAAAATAATAAAACAAATTCACACATTGAGCCGTAAAATACTTATTCTGCCAACTGGCAATATTTATGTGTATATTGTTCCGAAATTTTGTGCAACTGCACAATTGTAGAATATTTCGGAACACCCAATGATTTTATTACAGTGAGAACCTCAGGTTTTGGGGATTTCCGCAATAGTCCGACCACTAAATACGACTTTTTTCTGTAAAAAAAATAACAATTAGGTAATTATAACTAGAAACTACTTGAAGGTCATTTTCTCAAATCTATTTCTTATTGGAACAAATTATCACAGTATATTTAGCTTCGCTTACTGCACCATTATGTAGGACTTTGGAATAACCAATTTTATTAGAGTAGGAATCTTTTGTTGTGTTTGGGCTTCCCCCAGTATCTGTTCACATTAAAAAAACTTGTGTAAAATAATTTACCTTTCGTTATATTAAGAACTGAACTATATGGTTATATAATATAAAGATGTAGGTAATGTGAGAACTACTTCCTTATCATTTTTATAAGCACTTTTATTTGCATGTAAAATATCTACATATGTTTGGAAATGCACTGAAAAATTTATATGATTGGAAAATATGAAAACGAAGGTGTAGACCAAAAAGTAATCTTACAAAATTAATAAATATGTACATTCAAATGTATGCCAGACTTTTTCATAATATGGAATTTCAAATTTTATATCAAAAAATATTGAAGATGTTTTTTTAAGAGATTATATTTTTATACCATTTGCTCAAGAAACCCTTGGCCCATGGAGTCAAAATGCTAAGCACTTCTTAAAGACACAACACCTTATCTTATCGCCTCTACAGGTGATAGGAGAGCTTACTCATTTTTCGCCCAAAAAATTGACACTGCCATTCAGTGGGGGACCTCGTACAATAAAAATTAATTGTAAATTAGTTTTGTATATATATACAGGGTCATTTTTAATTTATTGAAAACTTTTGGGAATATACTATTTACATCATAACAACAATATCTTTAACAAGAAAAAATAATATTTCTTAAATTTTTATTTTCATACAAAAATAAAAATATTTTTTTGCACCTTCTAAACTTTAAAGTTCTAGCATCTGGCTAAGCTTAAATGAGTAAGCGTGGCTTCCTACAACCCTCTACCCCTCCCCCTCCACCGGTCACGCGCTTTCTTTTGCTAATGCTGGACTATTACCGTTTAGAAGTTGCAATAAAAATATTTTTATTTTTGTAAAATTTAAGATATATATTTTTTTTCTTACAGATATGATGTAAATAGTGTATTACCAAAAGGTTTTTAGTAAATTAAAAATGACCCTGTATATGTATAATCTTTATTATAAATAAAGTATCTTATACAAAACGCTATTTGATAAAAGTCTGTAAAATAACATTTAGATCGAAATCCAAGTAATAAAACCAAGCTCAATATTTACGAATACGTATATGTTTACATAAAAACAAACACCCTCGATGTTATAAAACAGGTATCTATTCCACGGTACTCGTTGTTGTTAGATACATATTGATATTTTATCTGTTATAGCTTTACGCTATTTACTTTACAAAATAGAAAAGTGACATCGTATTTATTTTATTTTAAAACTAACGTTTTACCCTTGCTTCGCTCAGATGCGATACATATTATTGTAATAGCAAAACTAATTAATATTATTAATTAACAAAGTTTTTTTAACTGTAATGTTTATAATAATAACAGCTAAAATTAAATTAATAATTATAATATTTATTCAAAAATTTCAAATGTTTAGAATTAAAATCAACAAATACTGTAAGGTAGGTAGTGCCATTTTTAATTTTTACTCAGTACTCTGGTGCCATTTTTAATTTTTGTAATCATTTTTGTAAAATTGTGTGTAGGCACTGTTTGTAAAAAGTATATAACGCCTTTGAGATGCCTAAAACCTTAGTCTCTCCCGTGGCCATGATTACTGGAAAGCATTCGAAATGTCTGGAACCAAAAACCAAAATAAATCCGCGAAATAATCCGAAAAGATAGTTTTATTTAAAATAATTTTTAATATTTATGTTCCGAAAAATGTATGTAAATATGATTAATAATTATTCATTTCGTGATACAATAGAGAACCAACCCTATTATTTCAAATATGTCGGAATGGTCTACCATTAACATCATAATTGTTGATTTGGACAGTTTTGATAATAATTCAAAGGCATCGTTGATTTTCCCTTGGCGCACCACTGACACATTTATTCTGTTGTCATTATTTAGTGATATTTTACAGCTTAATTTTCTTACTAATACCATAGATAATAAATTATTTATTACCTGTTTGTTTTTATACCACATGTAAGGTTGCATTTTTTATATATTGAGTGTTTTAATAAAAAATAATATATTTGATTCATTTGTAATGATTTATGTATAAGGCATTTACTTATGTGACCTTGGCCGATAGGAATGTGTTTAAAAAAAAATAAAAAAAATCAGGGCACGGATATTCATTTGTTTTCCCGCGCTTTTGCACAGAGATGTCGGTACCACCATGTAGTGACTAGGCACGAATTGTTTGTAATACTGAAAATTATAATTATAAATGATGTAACTGACTGACGATTATAAAAGTACTGAATATAAGAATATGAGCAAGGAATATCTCGAAGTTTTATTAGGGACTCCACTACCAATACCAATTTTGTCACACCGTAATAGAATTTGTATTTATATTGTTGTCAGAATGACAGATCACGTAAAATAGCTGTCTTGGGCCACAGAAGCACTCCCAAGGAAATGGCAAACCTACAAATATTTCACTGCCCCAGTGTAATGAAACTATTGATTAAATTCAGAATAGTATACGATATGACGCACTTGTGTAGGGCAAATAGGTTTATTATCTATTCTTATGAATAATTTCAGAATTTTGACCAGCCTAAAGAAAAGTTTTAATCGCGCTAATTGAAGAAGGAAAGAAATTCAACAATATTTTTTTGTACATTTTGATTTGATTTTACATGAAATCATATCTAGTGCTCTTTTTCTCTACTTTACATATGGTCATTCCGGTTATATATATAATGCATCTTCTCCATTCTACGAGACATTGGCAAAGTAAATTGTACCCAAACCTAAGAGCCCGTGAACGAAAAAACTGAATTGAACCTTTTCGTACAGTAACTCTCCTGCAAGTATAATCTGATACAATAAGAGCTGCGTCTGCGCGTAGCAAATGCTAATCACTTGTGTTAATTATAAAAACTGGAGAAAATAATACAATAAAGAAAGATAAAGTAAATTGATAAATAGATAAGGGTTGCGATAAACACAAAATTACACTATTATAAAGGTTAAAAGTAGTCTGTTTGTACGTAAATGTAGGATACAGTATAAAGAACAACCATAGACATAGAATGTTTCTTTGCCAGCCATTAGCTAAAAATTGACAATTTCATTGATTTAATGAAAAAATTATATGATTCTTTAAGTCCAGTATTGATACAGTACATCACTATACTCGTACTTACTAAGTTATTTAATAATCATTAAATAACTTAGTAACTTATCGTAATTTTTTCACATTTTTATCGTTTAATGTAAAATCGTATGAAATAATTCTGATAAGAATCATTCATATAATTATATCTTCTATTATATATTAAAAATTACTGATATTGTTAATTGCTATGTATGTTTCGACGAGACACGGTATTTTACATTCGATTTCGTTATAAAAATGAATGTTATCTGGATGATAAAAACGAAAATTTAATTATGATGATAGAAACCACTAGCATTGTTGAGATTGTAGCATTTTTCGTTGATGTAATCTTCATCAGTCTCGTCAGACAGTGACATTATACGAAATTATAGTCACAGTATACGGAGAAGAATAACTAATGAATGATGTTAATCGTGCAGAAAATTATATATTATCTGAAGAGTCTCAATAAATCAATAAAACTGCATTTATTTAATCTATACATCCGTAGTAAGATCTGTGTGGACGGAAATGCTGGGCTGTGAAAAAGACTGGTGAAAAATGATGACACATGCTACAGAGATAAGAATGTTAAGATAGAAGTGTGGAGTGACGAGAATCTATGAAATAAAGAATTAAAGTAGTGACAGAGAAGTTGACATGTAAGAAGAGTGATAGAAATGAATATAGATAAATAGAGAGGCAGAGTAAGATCAAAGAGAAGAAAAGAAGAAGAAGAGAAGACGTGAAAGAGAAAGATGATGATGATGAAGAGAAGAATGATGAGGTGACGAGTAATAGGGGAGAGTGGTAGAGTAAGACGTACTGCGCCAACCTCGAGTATTTCGGGAAATGGGCAGGGAAATGATGATGATGTTTAAAAATTTATAACAAAATTTTAATATATTTTAATTCTTTTGCTATTCTTATTTCAATTTCCTAAAGTGTTTCTCTTGCTAAAGTGGAAAATCTCCACATAATTAGTGTGCATTCATAACACAATATATTTATAAGCAACCTGTGTACAAACCACAAGGTTTTATTTCATCATAAAATAATTTAATTCTTTTTGTTACTTTCAACTAATCGTTATAATAAATCATATTACTGCCAATAAATGATATTAGCAATAAATGATATTAATATCAATAAATGGTGCTTTAATTAAATTTTGTTATTTATTGCCCGTTTGTAAGTCTTTACATTTAGCCGAAATATGTTTGTTTAATGAAATAATTCGTCTGTGAACTATATTAATATATTCGCATTTTAGGCAACCAAATTATGTGTATAATTTTTAAAATCATTATTATTATTTGTATAAAACATTATGATCATACATAATATTATAAATACTTATTAAAAACTAGCATTTCCCGCGGCTCTGCCCGCGTTCAGATAACCAAAAACCAAATTCTTAGGTTTTACAGATTAGTATACTCTTACATTGCAGTTTTTGCATATTTTCCCAGAAATGAGATATTTCCCCGCGCTAAAAAGTATTCTATATGTTGACCCAGATAACCAGCTATCACCATATCAAATGTCATCAAAATCCCTCTAGTGGTTTTTCTGTGACGCGGTGACAGACAGACAGGCAGAGAGACAGACAGACAGACGGACAGACAGACAAAAATTCTAAAAACTATAGATTCGGTCTCTGTATCGGTAATAATGTTTATTTCAATAAGATTTTCCAAAAAATATTTGATGTACAGATTCAGCATAGTTACAATTTTATTATATGTATAGATTTTACAAATTTCATTTCATTTTAGTTAAGGATTTTTAGAAAAACTAATGAATTTCATACATGTAGCTGAGATGATTCATGTATATTTACGTCAATTTTTATAACATTTCACAACTAAATAGAGAAACGGAAGTAAATTCTCGTTAGAGACTAATTTGGCAACTCAAATACAACCATTGAATTGAAAAACCAAAATTCTCGATCTCTGTCGAAATAAGCTATACTAATTTTTGCAACTAGCCATATCATATCAATTTCTGACATATTTTACCTAATCTGTAAACTACAGTTCATAAATTTATTACAAATTTTAGTGTAAATGTGTAAGATGTTTACGAAAAATGGTATATTTTGGAAAATCTTGATTTAAGTATGTTTTATTTCTTGTATATTTTCTTTGTATGTATTGATGTACCGAAATTCACTTATCATGTCCTTTTAATGCACATAATTTAATTTTAAAGTGCGAACATTAGTAGCTTCTTCACTAACAACCTTGTAAGTTATATCAATAATCAACAGTTTAAAAAAAACGGTCAAGTGCGAGTAGGACTCGCACACAAAGGGTTTTGTGCCATCATACAATATATAATGTATTTTAATTTTTCATTTTTGTATATTGTTGTTAACAAGACTCAAGACGCATGCTTAATATCAGCTTTATCGGAGCTTTTTTTTATTTGCATATTCTTCTTTTTTTTAATTATTTGTTGTTAAAGCGTCAATAGAAATACACTCTGAAAATGTCAACTCTCTACCTATTACGGTTCGTGAGACACAGCCCGCTGACAGACAGATAGACGAACACCGGAAGCTCAGTAATAGTCCCGTACTTATTTGAAATATTTATATTTAGTAAGTACATTTTAGTATCTAATATTTTGCTACGAATTAATTGTACAGATATTTTTAGTTATAGATCATACGTGGTTTACTTATTAGAGCTCATTTGCCCCGTATTTGTTTAGTAAATTTATATCAGTATCAAAAATCAAGATCTACCTTTATAAAAATCAAATCTAGATCATGATAAAAACGATTTAGCTTTTAAATAATATTTTCGATAGTTATATTACTTAACGATTAATGGATAGAGAAACACTCATTAAGAACAATAAAAGTGTTAAAAACAGCTCAAGTGTTATTTCTTGTTTGACTAAATTCATCTCAGTATTTTATTCTTGTGTACAAACTTGAAGACGATTTGCATTCTTCCTTTAATTTAGAATCGGAAGTAAATTTCTGTGATGATCTTGCTAATTAGGTGTTGGACACTTGAAGTGTTGAGTTGTGTAACATTTACATTTAACAGATTCCCTTAAGGTTATTTGGAAATTAAGTTTGATATAGAGTCAGTGGCGTCGAGCGATGGAGTTACGGTAATAGTGTATGAAGAAAAATCTTCAATAGAATTTGCAGTTGTGATGAAAAATGCTATATTATCTGAAACACAAAAGTACAATGGATTACACACAGTTAAACTTCTTATAAGCAGTACAAAAAAGGATATATATGTGCTTTATTATAAATTACAGTAAAAGCTCCTTCGCGCGGTATAAGTTCCAAAATTGTACCACGGATATAGAAACCGTGAATATGGGATGGTGATTTGTATGAAAATGTACGGGTTGAGTTCAATGGTAGGAAAATAAAAAAATAAAATTAAAAAAAACTGTGTAATAACAAATAACAGATCAATACAGTGCATTCAAAAGATATTATTTTTAATTATATATTTATATAATTATTAATATAAAATAATTTTTAATTTGAAATATTTAGTTTACTTTAAAAGGTCTTTTTTAAGCGACTTCCAAAAAGGAGGAGGTTCTCAATTCGTCGGAATCTTTTTTTTATTTATGTTATCCGATTACTCGAAGACGCCGATTTGATGCCGACGATTTTTTGTTTCAAAGGGTATACTTCCCAGGTGGTCCCATATAAATTTTATCGAAATCGGTCGAGTAATTTTTTTTTTAATAAATTGTTTAATCGAATATGTTATTAAAAACTTTCTTCTTACAAATTATCTGCTTATTACGTCTACACTAAAAATTGAAAAACAAAGACTTTAAAAAAAATAGAAACCTACTTCCAGGCACTAAAATGTAAAAAATAACTAAACGGCGGTTTTCATTTAGAATAGATAACTAATCAGATATTTTCGAAGTCGGTGCCAGCCGATGCAAAGCAAATCTAATATATTTCGATACGTAAAATACATTTTTACCTATTAGATATTCATATCTTAAAATATTGTCGGCTTTTTTATAATTTTATTTTTTGGGAAAAGATTAAATTGTTCGATCTTTAATTAACATTACATGATAAAGTACTTAATTATGTAAACTTTATTTTATTACTGTAGTCAGTACCTATAGTATGTAAAAAACATATTATCTATGTTAAGTTTAGAATTTAGTAAAAAGAAAAAAATAATTATTCCAATTCCTTCCAGCACATAATTACATTTATAATTGCAATAATTAGTTATTTGTTTCATATTATTCTCTAATAAAAGAGATATAAAGCTTCGTCAGCATCAAAACGAGTTCCTATTACCTCTAGTTTTTGTTACTAAGGTAACCAGAGAGACAGTATACTAGAAGGAAATTCGATCTACTGTCATAGTCAATAGCCATGCTTCATATTTTTTATTTATTTTTTATTAAATCATATTCTAGTTATGATCCTAACATATGGTTTTGTAACCTACTTGTATTTTCTTTCAACCCTTTTTGGATTATATACTCTTTTAATTTAACCTTTGTTAATATTTAATTAATTTTATTATTAATTTCACAAGACTGGATTTCTGCTTTATGTATCATTTTTACACCTGTCATGCTACCATTGAACCTTAAAGTCTATTTTATATTCTATTATATTATGTTCTTGAAATTAAATTAGTAAGTATACTTAATTTTATAATGTAATAAATGTAAATTTGTGTTTTAATAAGAAAAATAAACATATTTCTTGTATTATTTAATACCTAATCCTTGAGACTGCCAGTTGATTACATTTATTTGATGTAATTGCATATGCATCTAAAAGGTTATGATGATGATGTTTTTAGTGCACTCTCTGTTCCTGTCACTCTCATACTCCGGCGGGACGACCACTCGACACGACCAGTGAGAGTTAAGGCGCAAGACCGACGGCTTTACGTGCTCTCCGAGGCACGGGGGTGAAACACCGCCAACTTCCCAACTCCGGGCTGTTACTCTGAGGCTTACTATACAGAAAGACTCAATAACTAAACTTAGCCCGACCCGGGACTCGAAACCAGGAGCTCCGGGTGTGCAGCCGTACATACTAGCCACTACACCTCCGAGGCAGTTATATAAGTTAAGTTATGTAAGAAAAATGAAAATGTTCGTTTGTGCAGAATCGAAAAACTGAAAATATTTCACCAAGATTCATTACAATGATGATACTCGTATAATGTATGAGTGTTTTACATAAATGTGTATACGTTTGCCTTTATAAACACCGCAACTGTTCTATTTAAGTTTATATACGTTATTTTATATATAGTGTATGTCTCTGCATAGGTAAGCTATACTAATGTGCAACTTAGTCCAACTTAAAAGCTTGGACATAGAAATTTTTTTTTGAGTTCATCCCAAAAACTTAAAGAGAAAATAAAAAAATATGGAGAAATAAACCAAAAAAAAACGTACATAAAATCTTTCGCAGGTGAGCAAGGAAACAGAAAAGTGAAATTACCTTATAATTGTTTATGGTAAAGAGTAAAGGCGATAACATTCTTGAACACTTTATTTCTCCATTGTCAACTAGCCATGATCATGATACTATAAGTAGCAATCGTTTTAATTATTAAAAAATGTAGAGATAAGATATTTATAAAACTATTGAACGTGATAATATTCTACTGCAGTAGCAAAAGCACGTACAGTTGACGTGCGCGCAGCGTCCCTCTATGATAAATACTATTGGAATATAGGCTCATCTGTCTCGCATAGGCGAGGCATATGCCCAACAGTGGGCTGTTAAAAAAAGTGTTAAATGAGAATGAGAAATTCTTTTAATATTAAATTATTTGTTCCAATAATTAAAAGATGAATCGATGGTCAACATGATAGAAACAACGACAATTCCCAGTCATATTGGGGACCGAGGTAGCCACCACAACCATGGGATTGGTATCCTACCCACAAGATACACATCCTACCGGAATAGGCCCAGTGTTGCTCTTGGCTTCGCGTCCGGCTGGTTTGCCGGATGCTAATGAGCTCCCAACCCCGACAATCTGAACACACTTCGAGGGAATACGCCATCTACCCTATAACCCTTTTGCCTCCCATAACTCGTTAGTAAACCCAAAACAAAAGTTGGTAAGTAATATATTGAGCTCAAGAGTTTTTTTTTGAACGCGCTAATATTTAACACTATAAGTTTAATTAAAAAATCCTTCTGCTTTTTAAAGCTCTGAAATAACATATATAACACTTGTAAATAATATTTTCATGCATTCAGTAATTTATATATTAATTAATATTACTTGGACTTTGATCTACATGATTTTCAATGTAATGATGCGTTGCCTTAATAGCAGTATTATGTTAGTCTCAATGAGATTGGCCGCCGTAGCCGAAATCGGCTAGGAGAACATCACATCATCATTATGTAGCATAAAATTTACCGTATATTAACATTTTTAAATTAATGTTACTATCTAGTACACAATTATAGAATGCATATCTAATTTGATAGATTTAATATTTTATTAAAACATTGAAAGTTTAATCAAAACTTGCTTTATCGTATGAACAAATTCAAAATATTCATATCTTATCCACGATAATGCTATGAGCAGTAGTGATATATGTTGTCGCTAAAATATTAAAGATTTAGTATTGACTGCATCATTTGATTGTGTTGTGGGAAAAGAAGTTTAACACACGATGTTGCGTTATTGTTTATTATTGTTATTAGTTGGCAAAGCGATTTGTGAATATTGCCAAGTGTTTAAATTTGAGGAAAATTTTGAAACTAAATACGACAGTACCAGTGGAATATGCACCGGTTTTCGACCATGGACAGTCGGAAGTTATTCATCTTTACTAGTGGAACCACTTGATGAGCGCAGCACGAGATTTATACGACCACAGAACTCAGATACGAGTTGCTTAAGTTCAATAGAAAGTTTTCGTGTATCCTCACAGGGGACCATAGAAGTGACTTTTTATGTAGGTGGAGTTATCAGTGGATCAGAATCTTTGACAGTGATAATTTTGGAAGTTGAGACTAGTGGGACTTTAGTTAATTTTCAATTACCTATAAATGAGAGCTTACGAGGCTGGCAAAAAATTACACGCAGTACTATTGGGACTGCAACCTCTAGGGGAATCGTGAGTACCTACTTTGCGTTTATATTATATAAGTTTTTTTGGTTGTCTACTTCACCGGCGAAGCCAGTACTACCCACTAAAACCCAACAAAACCTTCCCCCGTCTTAATGGGGCGTCGCAGGATCGCTTACGCATTCAACTACGACGCCCCGACGGCAGGTCTGCCGAAGCAGACCACAACAACCATGGGGTTGCTCCACGGTCCACTCTGCTATCAGAGAAGTACCAGGAGCAACCCGCATGGTACACCACCCTCCGAAGAAGGCCGCCTCCCACCGCCCACCGAAGCAGGCCACCTCCCTGTGCGTTTCTTGGCTTCGCGAGTACACTACTACTGAGCCCCCCCACCACGACAAGGTGAACGCACGTTGGGGGGGTGGTTGTCTACTTACTACAACTACTGTATCAGTCAAATTATTAATAATATACCCCTTGCACAATCTTACACGATATATTTATTAATAATAATAATTGAAAAAGAATTGATTCCATTCAGGTTTTCTTTCATATTTTTTTATAAAATCCATTCAGTTTGGATGTTTTGGTCTCTTCTATATATAACTGTTGGTTGTGAAGTTATAGGCTTTATAATATAATATTCTTAGTTATTTACATTGCTATTACCACAGATCATATAATACTATACTATTACTTAGATTTTTGACATCTACAAAACAAGTTGCATTTCCTTCTAGAAGTTCAACTACTACGTTCAACATATTACTTCACGAATTTTATTTATTATAATTATAATATCATAAAATAGCTATAACGGGACCCTAATAATTTCGCCATGTCCGTCTGTGCGTCTGTCCGTTTGTCCGTATGGCACAGCCACTTTACTCGAAAACTATTCCTACTACATAACTGAAATTTTGTAGATAGGCGTCTTGTGTAAATTGCTAGATAATTCTGTAATTAAATTACTAAATATAAAAAAGAGAGATGACTCTTCATACATGTAAATGAGGAGTGATTTAAGCGTTTGTTTAAGCTAAATGTTGCAAATTTTATGTTTCTAACGTCGTTAACATTTTGTCCACACATACCCCAATTACAACTATCCCAGTTCTCCCACCCCCCGCCCCCCCCCCTCCTTCTTAATTTTCAAAATATGAGTCAGAAAATTCTGAAAAAAAGTGGAACTACCTTCTAAAATACTTTTCATGAAAATTATTTAATTATTTTTAAGAAGTGGAATTTTCAATAGTATGTTAGGATATCCTTAATCTAGTTCCGCTAAAAGTGTCTGAAACTTATTAAAAGGCTTAAAATAAGAGATAAATGTTTAATTATATATATATTTGCAGTGTAAGTGTTATTATGCTTGCAATTATCGGAATTTTATTAAATATGAAAACATATGTTATTAGAGTTAAAAAGGCAGTGGTAGCCGAGTAGTAACGCAACGCTTGGGAAACCGAGTGAAGCGGGTTCAAAGCCCAAGTCTCGCACCTCTGATATTTTCATGTGCGAATCATTTCTAACATAACCACTTGCCTCATGGTCAAGGAAAACATTGTGAGGAAACCTGCATGTCTGAGAGAACCTAGCAAGTTTTTGAAAGGCATGTGAAGCCCGCAAACCCACACTTGGCCAGCGTGGTGGACTATGGCCTGATCCCCATCGTACTGAAGGGAGGCCCGTGCCCAGCAGAGCCGTGCGTGCCGAGCAGTGGGACGTTAGAAAGGGCTGAATACATTAGAGTTAAGGATTTAAATTTGTTATGTTGCATGTAAGAAGCTTGAACAGGACGAAATGTTTCTTTTTTTGTGAAAAAGTCCTTAAAATAAAGATATTAAAAATGTGTCATGTTATTAAGCGCCAGGTGTGCGAGTTAGACTTTTACAAGTTTTTACTTAATCTCTTGGTATAATAACCTATTCCTGAACTACCAAGATTAGTCAAATTTACAAAAGAAAATATTTACTAAGTGACTTTCGTTGGGTGCAGACAGGGGTGGAAAAAAAAATTCAAAACTTAAACTAGAACAGAGATGTACATATGACACCGCATATCTCTCCTTCAAACAAATCTCCGAAGTGTTTTATTATAAAATTAGAGTTATTATAATCGATGACGTTTTCAAAATATATAAATATTTAAAAGCGTTGTTTGCTCTAACAAAATTTCTACATTTTAAATTAAAGGTATATGATATATTTATAATATTTTTTAAACCTGTATAGGTACAGACATATATTTCAAAAATAATGCTAACAATTTTTACAAATACCTGCTTACACATTTTTACTATTGAGTCACAATTATAAAAAAACCATCGGCGACATATACTTACCTTACGGCCTCGGTATACCTTACTGTCTCGGTGATATAATGGTTAGCATGTACAGCCGCAGATCCGGACATCCTGGGTTCTAGTTCAGGGTCGAGCCAAATTCAGTTCTTGAGTTTTTTGATTCCTATAGAATGGTGTATCCTTAAATTTTAAATGTTTCTAATTTTTGTTAATTTTGTATTTTTTATCAATTACTATAATAATTCCATAATATTATAAATGCTATGTACACTTGTAATTGATATGCATGTCTGTTTCTTTTTTTACTTTAATTATTGTATTGAATTGTTTTAATATGTGTATTGTAAGTGTGCTTAATAATAAATCTATACATATAATAAAATTGTAACTAAGCCGAATCTGTACATTAAATATCATTAAATATCGGTACAGAGGACGAATCTATAGTTTTTAGAATTTTTGTCTGTCTGCCTGTCTGTTACCGCATCACAGGAACACCACTGGAGGGATTTTGATGAAATTTGGTAGGGTAAAAGCCGGATAGTTGCCCCACTTTTTGAAAATCTCCAATTACATAAAAAATAAGTATCTACTTACAATATGCCCCGTATATAATAAAACATTGGTCTTTAATCTTTCATTGTGACATTTTTTTTTAAACACAATCAATATTGTTTTTCAGTAAATCCTGTTTTATTTGACCACTACAAAAGGGGATAGTTGCCCTCTGTGGCGGATAGTTGCCTTGTGTTAAAAATGCTTTCGGGGATACTTGCCTCATGCGGGGATAGAAGACTCATCATGAAATTGTTGTAATTTTTTTTGGATTAAAACAAATTTATAGAAATTTAATCAAACATTATTAATTATTAACATCAATTAATTAAGTAGTAGGTATTTACTAATCGAAATCAATACAACTTTTAAAATACAAATAAGATCCCCAAAATGTACGTTAAAAATAATAATTAACTTTAAAGATAAATAATATACAATATGGCAATCAACTTTGACACAAATATTAAAATTAGTGGGTAGGTTATTATAGGTATATCTCCAAAAACAGTTTAAATAATCATCATGAATTACGACGTCATAACTTTTAATTTTCCATATCTCACACAATATTCTTTGAATGATGAACGAGTTTCCTGGAAATATAATCCAGTATAATTTGGATTTAGTATTGTAATTTTCAAAACATTTACAATAATCAGCAACTGAAACTTTATCATTTGCTTTTCCTATTTTTGTATTAATGTTAATAACTTTTACTGTCTTTTCAGTCTCTTGTATCATATTTAATTTCTTACTTTGTTATTTGTACTCCTTTAGTAGCTTTTTCTTTGGCTATTTTTGTATATATACCTAATGTTTTTTTCATTTTCACTCTTGGAACTATAAGTTTGTTATTTGTCATCCTTAAAGCTCTTTCTCCGGTCAGTTTAATAAAATCTATGTTTTCAAATTCTGTTTCACTGCGAGAGAAATCGTCATATTTTTTCATTTTTTACTTTTGTTTCGACCTCTTTTCTTCATAATTATCGTCTCGCTATCATCTGATTTATTTTTACTGTCTTAAAATCTTTTTATTTCGTTGTCTCCATTCTAGTTCTTTTGTAATGTTTGTTTCTTTTTCTTTATGTGGGCATGTATCCAACTGAGGTGACTATCCGGGTTTTACCCTATAGTGATAGCTGGTTATCCGGGTCAACATATAGGACACTTTTTACCGCGGGAAAATATCTCATTTTTGAGAAAAAATACAAAAACTGCAATGTAAGGGTATACTAATACGTAAAACCTAAAAATTTGGTTTTTGGTCATCTGAACGCGGGCGTAGCCGCGGGCAATGCTAGTTAATAAATAAATAACAGTTTTTGTTATAATAAATAAAAGAGCTAATAATATGCTATCTCTCTTTCAAAGGGAAAAGAACTAATGTTTAAACTTAAAAAAAATACAAACGGATATAGTATTTATCTTGCTAATATTATAAATGTGAATATTTAGATGTTGAGATGTTTGGATGGATGTTTGTTACTCAATCACGCTAGAACGGCTGAAAGGATCTGAATGAAATTTGGTACAGAGATAGATTATACTCTGGAATAGCACATAGGTTTTTTATCTCGAAAAAATGTACGGTCCCCGTAGGATAGATAGGATTTTGTTTTTCTAGAGGCAAATTCGAGAGAAACAAGGACGAGCTGCTAGTTATTCATATTCTCAAAAAAATGTAACTTACTACTAATACCCATATATAATTTTTCTTTATTCTTTAAAGAAATTAAAAGACCTGTGAAAATCAAAATCACGCAACTATTTTTAACTGGATCACTTTGTTATTATGTAATTATATCTTAAAAAATAATATAATATATAAAATAATATATAATAATCGTCGCAAGACTGCCACGGTTTTGTATTTTGACAATTCCATATTCTTGTTGCATGTGCTTCGGATTGAGTTTTTTAATATAATTTGTTACTTTTTCTACGTCATAAGAGTATTGATTTTAGAATAGTATCTTGACTTAAATCAAGGACTGAAATGGCTCTAACATTTCGGGTTTGCCTCTATCCTATCCTACGGGGACCGTTAATTTTTCCGAGATAAAAAATTAACCTGTTTTTTGACCGGCAATATAAGGAATCAGCATGGAAAATTTTACTAAATTAGGTGCATAAGATGTTGTATACTAAGCTGTATATGTTACTACAGTTTTTTACCATCCCACGGGAACTCGTTATTTTTTCGGGATGAAAAGTACCTGAAATGTTGACCGGGGATATAAGGTACCACAATGCAAAATTTCATTTAAATCGGTCCAACAGTTTTGAAGATTAGCCGGTTCAAACGGACAAACGGACAAACAGAGAAACAAAAATTTAAAAAAATCTGGATTTGTTCTATTTCTCTTCTTACACCCCCCTGACTCGGTTTTTAGCATTTTTTTTACTATGTACAGACATTCGACATCTATAGTTTTATTATATGTATAGATAAAAACTTTTCAATCCAGAAAATATTTTTAGTTTTATCCAAATAAGTAAATACTTAAACCGTATTACGTATACATTATAAGTTATCTTCCAAGATATTTTATCTGTGAAGATTTCTATTATATGTGTGAAGTCTCGAAAAATTTTGCTTAGTAGTATATCTTTAAAGTAGCTTTATTTATGTATCTTGTTTTTAAGAAGGTAATATATCACTGACCAATACAAAAATAAATTATTATAAGAAAATTTTGAAAATAATCTGCAATATAAAAACTTGTTTGTAATTTCTGCAAATCTATTATTATTTTGCACTAAACACTATTAGTTTTTTTTTAATGTAACTGTGCAGCATGCCATTTCCATATTTAATTCGTTTTATCGTTTAGTATAGATTTATCAAGAGGTGACATATTTTCCTGCAGTAAAAAATATCCTATATGTTGACCCGGATAACCAGCTATCACCATACCAAATTTCATTAAAATCCCTCCAGTGGTTTTTCCGTGATGCGGTCACAGACAGACAGACATACAAAAATTCTAAAACTATAGATTCGGCCTCTATATCGGTAATAGTGTCTATTTCAACAACATTTTTCAAAAAATATAATGTACAGATTCGACCCATTTAGAATTTTAATAACAATTGATGATTCTATCATTATATCCTAAAAACATGTGAAAAATAACTTCAAACCCCATATTAATTAGCGTCACCTATTAAAAAACAAACTACGTAAATCAGCGCCATCTGTCCGGGAATAGATTTTTTTGATATTAAATTACGTGACGTGACAGTCAGCTCCATCTATTGAGGAGTAGATAGAACAGATTAATCATGACAATCAATAACAAAACCGCCAGAAGAAGTGTAGTTTTTTCAAATAAATAAAGTCTTATCATCAACATCGAATTAACGAACTGCAGAATAATTAATAAATCAGAAAATAATCTTAAAAAGATAACATAAGACAAAGCATATCAACACAATTAATCATACTATAAGGTATAATATTATATTATATTAAAATATTAAAAGAATACTCATTACTGTGATACGTAAATAAATATTGTGATAAATAAAAAAAACATTAAAATATTAAATAAGCTAATATATTGCATTCTCTCTTTCGAGAGGAAACAAGTAATTTGCTTAAAAAATACAAAAGCATATAGTATTATTTTTATTATTTATATTTTCTTCTCAAAAAATGTAAATTAACGACTAACACTCATATAAAATTTCTTACTCTGTAGAAAGTAAACGATCTGTAAGTATATGCAAAATCGAGAATAGTAGCTTAAACAGCAAAATCACGTTAATATTTTTAAGTTTGACATAAATTAGACTGAGATCTATGAGTCCCCAGACCTACGTCATTTAAAAAAAAACTAAAATGCATGCTTGCCAGTTTGAAAGTGGGGTCAATTTGCAGGTTATTACCTAAAGGTACGGTAAAAGGTACTAAAGATACATAAAAATTTTATTCATGTACGTTAAATTAGAAATCATTTGAATACATTTTAAACTGATAGACAATACATAGGCAACTGTTACACGAATACGAAGCTAAAGTAATAATTAATATAATAGAAACTGACTAAGGATGAGTTGGATTCGCGCTAGAGGGTTTCCTATTAAAGTTTGGATATTTATGTTTACATTAACAGACTTATTTGTTAAAATAATCTAATAATCCCATTAATATTATAAATGCGAATATTTGGATAGATAGATGTTTGTCACTCAATCACGCCAGAACGTCTGAACGGATTATTATTTAGGACGCCTGAGACGTTATAATAGCAAAACGACATGAGTGATGAAAATATATTTATTTATCACTAGTGTGCATTGTAAGTTTTGAGTTATTGTTTTAAAAAGAATTTGTCAAATCATCTTCAAGTTATACCTACATGGCCAAACATGGACACATGGAAAAGAATATTTTAAAATATATCGATTTTTCTGTGCTCTCATCCCATCACAGATAGCACTTAAAACTTTTTTAATAACAGCATATTATAACGTATATAATATAGATATAATGAAAAGTAATAAAAATTTCTTTACCTAAAAAAAAAGAAAATGGACAGCCACAAGCAGTATTAAGGATTTGGCGCCTGACTAATTATAAAAGCAAAATCATAAAAATGGTAAAAATGTATTGTTTATTTATCAGTGACATCTTTAAGATTTATATAATTATGACTTTATAATATACTACCCACTCACACTCGCTTCGCTCGGGTTCGTCCCTAGGTTGGTTCCCCATACAAACTTTCATCCCCATTTCATCAAGGGGGTGACTCCTTAAGGGATGATTTCCAAGATAAAAAGCATCCTATGTCCTATCCAGGATCTCAAACTATATTCTTACGTAATTTTATTTAAAGCGGTTCAATAGATCCAGAGAAACCTGAATAATATAAGTATAGATGATAAGAATACATTTATAATCTATTTTTCCGCTACAAATTTTGTGTTCTGGTGCATATAAGAATCAATAATAATTTAAATAACTATCTAATAGCTATAGTTAAAATTTTGCAAACAAACACACAGACTTTTAAATTCTTCGTTTTCCGACGACCGAGCTAAGAGTTGAGAAGTCGTCTTTACGTTCTTCACTGGTATCTGGTAGAACTTATCAAAAAGGCATCAATATCGCCAATCCGTATAAATACGAGACCTATACTTTAATTGGAGTCAAATATATCAATGTACGGTTAGACTTATTAAATAAATAAATATATTGGTACATTAATACACAGCACCATCTAGATCCATGGTAAGCTACGAGGCTTGTGTTATGGATACCAGATAGTTGATACACTAGATAAAAACACATATATAATTTTAAAATCATACATAATATAAAAATACCTATACACCCATGACTGGAGTACAAACATTCATGCTCATCACACAAATCAATACCCCCAGCGGGACTCGAACCCGCGACCGGTGGCACAGCTTCGAGTCCCTACCCTTTCCCTACTAGGTCACTACAAACTGTGCCAAACGTATCGTCAAACACAATACTAATTTGCTTTGGCGGGCACCGACTCCAAAAATATCTGATTAGGCTCTTATTATACTATAAATGAAAAACCATACTTAATAATTTCTGGACTTTTTGGTCCCTAATTTTGTTTAAAATTAATGATTTTTGTATGTCGTATTATTTTGAAATTTTAATAGATTGTTTTATTTTATTATTCAATCAATAAAATTAATTATGTACTAAAAATTTATTATTAAAAACCGCCATCTACATAAATTTCATGAAAGCTATGTAGATAATTCGATAATTTAATCACAAAATGTATACTTTGGGAGACGATAAAGAAGCAAAATACTTCGTGTATCTCTTCATTAAGTATGTATAGGATTCACAGATAGCGCTGTCACAAGTTATGAAATAAGAATGTTCGATTTAATATCCATCTTTATCTCTTAAATGTTAATTATTTTCAAAATTGTGTTTTAGTCAATATTAGAGTCCATACTTCATAAAATAATATATATTAAATAATTTTACAAATATCACCAAAGGTCAAGGTCAAACAAAGGTTACTTTAAATGTCCTCATAAGCGTCTAGTGTGTTTTTAGAAATTTTACGACTGAAAGTAATATAGTTGGTAAATAAAGTAAATAAGTTACATCTATACTAATATTTTTGAAGGTGTGTTTGTTTGTTGGTTTATCTTTTTTTCACGTCGAAACGAAGTGACTAATTGGCATTATTTTTTGTGTGTAGATAGTTGGAGGGCTGGAGAGTGACATAGGCTACTTTTTACCGCGGGAAATTGTCTAATTCCGGGAAAACACGTTATAATACAATCCAAAAAAATATTTATGATCAGAACTTGTACTTGAAACTCGGTATTAATGCTCTTCAATAATAATTAAATAAACACATGTTTTAGCTTTTTCGAAATTCATCCTATAAGGGAGTAAAATAGGGGATGAAAGTTTGTATGAAACTACCTTTTTAGAGTTTTTTTTGTAGTTTTAGCGCGAGCAATGCCGCGGGTTCTGCTAGTAACCTATATTTTCTACAATTTATAAAGAGCCGAAAATTTTGTTTTTCTTTATTTAAAAACCATAAATGATTTTGATGGACTAATTTATCGTTAGGTTCGTCTTGATAGTGCTAAATGCGAATGTCTTAGCCTATATTGATATTATAAAAATAATCTAAATAACGGACTTGTGGAAACAAATCTATACATATAAACTAGTATAGTATTATATGATCTGTGCATATAATAAAACTGTAGAGGTCGAATGTCTGTACATGGAAAAAAATGATAAAAACCGAATCAGAGGAAGAAAAATATGTACCTACCTAGAACAAATCGAGATTTTTGTTCAATTTTTTTGTTTATCTGCCTGTTTGTCTGTTTATCTGTTTGTCTATTTGCACAGGCAAATCTCCGAAACTGTTAGACCGATTTAAACGAAATTTTGTATAGTGGTACCTTATATCCCCGGTCAACATTTTAAATACTTTTTATCCCAGAAAATTAAACAGTTCCCGTGGCATACTTAAGAAACTATAGTATAGTATACAAAAACTACTGATTGAATTTTAATAAAACTTTACAATAATATAGTTCATACATCAGAATAATAAAGAGGCAACTATTTATCCCGGAAAAATGTACGGTTCCTGTGGGATTTGTTTTTGCTAGTCGTTAAATAAAACTCAAATTGTCGAACTCGCCAAAACTAGAAAACTGTAATAAAGAAATAAAATACAAAAATAAAAGCCTAAAAAAATGTATACAGAATGGATAGTGGATGGTTGGAGCTCTTCAATAACTACTAGTACCTTTGAGTTTGAGCACATTTGATCCATTCTGACAAGGCCCATTTACTATAGACGATCAAAATTTTTTTTTAAACTTTCAATCAATTAAATCTTCTGCTACAATTCCATACATAACATTGTAAATTTTAGCAGTGTATACTAAAAAAATAATTTTCAAGTTTCAAAAACACCTGTAAAGTTATAACATGATATCAACTGTATATCGATATAGATAAAAAATTGTGATAGAAATAAAAAAACTAGCTAATCTTAGGTTATGATACCTACTATATAATATTAAGGGTTAGACTTTTGCCAGGGCTTCGCTTCGCTCAGATACGTCCCTAGGTGCCTCAACAGGCTATGTATTACTCGAGGTTTATCTGCTTTAATAAAACACTTACACACACACACACACATATAAACTTTTATGATAAATAGATACACATATATAATTGCTTGTCCTGACTAATTCATCAACGCAGAGCCTAAACCACAACACAAATTTTATATAAATAAATATTATTTCAGAGTGTTTGAAAATCTATTCCCTCAGAGGGTGAAATAGGGGTTGCAAGTTTATATGGGAGTTCCGTAAGTTTTGAAGTAAGAAGCATAAAATTGCATATACATATAAACTTCTGGTTAGATTTAAATAAACATGCATTTCAGCGTTATTGAAATTTTATCCCCTAAGAGGATGAAATAGGGGTTAAAAGTTTATATGGGAAGTCAGTCATTTTTGAAATAAGAAAAATTAAATTTAAGTTTAAAGCTTCTCAGAAAAAATAATTACATGCGTAATGCGTATTTCATCGTTTTTGAAAATTCAACCCCAAAAGGGAGAAATAGGGTGGAAACATTAATATAAAAATGAAAAAATAGTCTGATCTACGTGAAATTTACTATTTGTGTTTCTTCTTTGAACTGATAAACAAACTACAAACATGTATTTCAAAGTTTTTAAAAACTTCACCCTTAGACGAGAAAAAGGGTGGCAATTTATTTATATTTGTTTTGAAGGTTAGCATGTTTGTATGGACATATTCGCAAAAATAAATCATATACATATTTTTAGGTACAAATAATGAAATGCAAAATACAAAAAACTCAAAAAACTAACTCCAAAACACCAAAAAAATTTTTTTATAAAAATCAAAAAATACCGACTGCGTAAAAAGCGAACTAAAAAGATGAGAACAAATTGACAACGTAACATACTTAGTATTAATCATCAAAATCGGTTGAGCCGTTTAGTAATTACAATGGAACATACGATCGGACATACGTACAGGTCAAACACATAACCATTATTTGGCTTCGCTGCAGTCGGGTAAAAAGCAAAATATAACAGAACGGCAGTTTTCATTTACTATAGATACCTAATCAGATATTTTGAATTCGATGCCAGCTGATAATGCTTTAAGATATGAATATCTAATAGGTAAATATGAACATTAATAAATATATGGTTTAAAATATTAAACATCAGTTTGTTATGTAAGCTTTGCTTTGTGTCTGTAACAACTATACAATGCCTTTGAGACATGTAACACCTTAGTCGCTCCCGTGACCAAGATTGCTGTAAAGCATTCGAAACGTCGGGAACCAAATATCAAAATAAATTCGCGAAAAAAACCGAAAAGATTTTTTATATTTAAAAAGTATATATTGCGAAAATATAAAAAAAACATAGTGTGTGTAATAAATATTATGTTAGTAAAAACAACACAATATTCGGCGGTACGGAACTCTTGATGCGCGAGACACAACGATGCCTACACATTCACACTCATACACATTTGCAAATCGTTAAAGCCATCAAATTATTACTAATAGCATAAAGCAAAAAGAGTTTTTTTTTTGTAGTTTTAGCGCGAGCGAAGCCGCGAATATTTCGGTTTTCTTCTTACACTATTTGAACGAAATAAGTAAGTATATAAGAAAGATATAAAAGTATTCTAAAAGAAAATTATAATAAAAATAAAAAATAAAACATTTTTGACGACACGTTTGGCTCAGTTTGTAGTGACCCTACTTGCTGTGCCAGCGGTCGCGGGTTCGAGTCCATTCATTGGAATGATAAGCACGAATGTTTGTACGCCAGTCATGGTTTTTTTATGTATAATATAATATGTGTGTATGTATTTAAAGTTATAGTACCTACTTCAGCTACCGCGCTTCGCTCGGAATTTTTGGCCTAAAGTACAATTTTCTTTTTTTTTAAATAAAACTAAAAACTTGAATAAATATTAAAAAAAAAACAAAAGTAAAAACTTTGTATCCGACTGGGAAACCAAGCCAGACACCTGTGGTTGTCATACTTGCGCCTTGACCGCTTATTTATATTTTGCGTGGAATAATGCGAAACAAAACCGCAAGAAAACTCGAAAACACGCATTTTCCCAGACATAAAACTAATCTAGATCGATTTATCGCCCCCGAAACCCGCTGCATGCTAAATTTAATGAAAATCGTTGGAGCCGTTTCCGAGATTCAGGTTATATACATATATATGTACAAGAATTGCTCGTTTAAATATATTAGATAGATGTGTAGTGTATGTGTAGTGTATGAACTATCTGGTATCCATAACACAAGCCATAAAACTAAATGTTGCTGTGTGTTAAAGGTAAAACATATTTATATTTATTTTTAAAAACAAGCTTTTATATCTTATAAATTGTGTAATGTATTATTTATGATTTATTTATTTATTTTTATTTTTTAAGTATTTAGTCATATTATTCTCAGCAAACCCTTTCATTTAATATCCATATCATGGAAGTGCATAAAAAATCATATTCGCCATCGTTGGGAGGACACCATGTTGGATTTAGAATAAAGTCACACTTAACTAACCACGCATTGTCACGTAAACTAAACGTGCTTGCAAAATTTCAGCTCAATCGGTTGAGAATAACTGCTTTAAAATTCAGTTGCAAGATTTGACCCGAACATACATACATACATACATACATACATACATACATACATACATACATACATACATACATACATACATACATACATACATACATACATACATACATACATACATACATACATACATACATACATACATACATACATACATACATACATACATACATACATACAAACAAACATTGCAAGTTAAATAAAAGTTTGTAATTTACTATAACGGGAAATTTAACATATGGCGCTTATTTTTGTAAAAAAAACTTATCAAAATTTAATTTAGGTAAAAAACATAATCAAATGTGATGAATCATATCTCATCTTTATTAGGAGCTGTAGATAGTACATCAAAGTCAATTGCCTGCGAGATATTAATCGATCTGATTAGATTATATATCAACAATCGATTTGATGTATATCTTAAGTGGCATTGAATTACCTACCTGTATATTAGCCATAATTATTAGTAGTATAGAGTCTATTGTTTAAATGATTTTAGTATGTATTTCAATAGGAAGAAGACTGCAATTAGTATAAAGCGAAATATTTTAAACCTATTCTTTCGATACACAAATTATTTTCCAATTAGAATAATTACGTAGGAATTATAATTTTTCGTCACTTGTTGTACAGAAGCAGTAGGTAAACAACCTACTGCTTCTGTATTGCTTGTTCACAAGAAATTTGTACGGTATTATGCAAGTGCACAGAGTTTCTTAGTATAAAAGATAAAAGTTTTTGTAGAAAAAGTATTTTATATAATGTTCTGGTCATATATAACAATTTATATATACTTATATATACTTTAACATCTTTATATATACTTTATTATTAAATATTAATTATATAAATAACAAGCGATTCACCCTCGCTTCGCTCAGCTTCGACCCTAGGTACATTTTGACACTTAATACGGAATATATATATTTTTTATTTTTTTTCGTGAATTTTTCCGATGACTTAATAGTTATTCTGCTCTTCGGGGTGAAGACAAATCCAACAAAACAAATAACATAAAATCGGTCCAGCAGTTCTCGACTTCTAAGTGTTGTAACAAACCCGACTTTGTTTTACAACTATACATATAATAAAATTGTAACGAAGCCGAATCTGTACATTAAATATTTTTTGGAAAATCTTATTAAAATAAACATTATTATCGATACAGAGGCTGAATCTATAGTTTTTAAAATTTTTGTGTCTGTCTGTCTGTTTGTTACCGCATCACAGAAAAACCACTAGAGGGATTTTGATAAAATTTGGTATGGTGAGAGTTGGTTATTCGGGTCAACATATAGGATACTTTTTACCGCGCGAAAATGTGTCATTTCTGAGAAAAAATATGAAAACTGCAATGTCTCTTACATGGCATTTTACTAATATGTAAAACCTAAGAATTTGGTTTTTGGTCATATGAACGCGTGCGGAGCCGCGGGCAATGCTTAATGTAGAAAAGGGTGCAGCGGGGTTTTAAAATTTGAATCACGAATAAATCATATAAAAATCAAATCAAAAATTCGCAGGATTATTCCTGTCAACAAATAAATAAACACGTTGTTTGTTTCGTGCTTATTAAAAACAACCTTTTCTGGGGTGAAAAGAGGTAATCAGTCTTAAAATCAAACTTGGCGTGAGCGTAGCCGCGGGCAAAAGCTAGTTTACTTATACATGCTTCAAAAAATTTATTTTCTTTATTTACAAAAAAATTACACTATCTTCGTTTAGTTAAAGAAATAAAACAGTAATAACCCAAATCCACGCACAATTCTTCATTCTAGTATTCGCGTAGTGGTCGTGACCTCTATCATTATTGAGAGGAAAACATATAAATAGGATTTACGTATAATATAACAAAAAAAAATATGTCCAATTTTTTTTTTATTGAAAACACTAAAGCTCGCCGCTCACTTAAAATAACTTCGCATTAATCTATTTATATATAAAAAATTAAATTGAATACCGTCACTCAGTCTGTCAGTCAAAGAATATTGGGGTTGCACGGAAATTTTCTTATTGTCAAATTCCTCAAGTCTAGCCACAGTTAAATATATATACGTATGTTATACCTACTGTAGGTAGTACAGACTTACATATTCCATCTGAGATATTAGATATTCCATCTGAGATATAGATTATGATTTGTAAATTAAGTGTAGTATATTGATCATTCTTATCTAAATAAAAATTGAGAAATCTTATTTAAAGTAACTAAAGTGTTCAATAACTAACTGGAATGGTGCATGTCAGAATATGACTATGTAAACCAAAAATATGAGAATTAAAACTTAGATTTTTGAGTTCGAGGTCCGAGTTTGTATATTAATTGACTCTTTTATGGATTAAAGATAAAGACTGTCTCGTAGATCTAATGGCTAACATGTATTGGGTCTTTCTGTCTATAAAACTGAAGAAATTTGGTGTACACACAAAGGCGGTGACACCACTGTAACAGTTGCGTCTGATCTGATCTTATTTGATGTGATCACCGATATATAATTTTTAATTTCATCGTCAACACATCCACCGCAGTTTAAAGTACAAGGAATATAGAGTAATCTTGTGTTTGCGCGCATACTTATGCACTGTAATATTTTCTATGCTAATGGCTAATCTAAATAATATCAAATTCGCCGCCGTGGTCGACGTCGGTTAATGATAGGCATGTAGTGTATTTTTCAGTTCTTTTTAAACATTTTCTTTCTGGCTTCTCGGTATAATTTCATTTAATATTTTAAAATAAAATAAATCTTCCACATTAATTAAGCTAGCCAATAACTTAAGTTCCCATTCAAAGTTTCTATTGCCAATGTGAAAGCTTAATTAGAAGATTCTTGATGTACACATCAAGAATCTTTTAATTAAGCTTTCTTAATTAGGTGTACCTAGAGAGAGACCTATCCATACAAATTAATAATATCCATTACATAATATACAACATATATATATATATATATATATATATATATGTATTAATATAACACATAATTTAATATTTCCGTGTTGTTATCTACAGATAGCAAATATTACGCCCTTAGAGAGGCCTTTAGGCGACATGAAGTCCAGTAACAATAAATCTGTCTACTTGAAATACATTTTTGAAAATGTTGAGAGCGTGATCTGATAAACTTTTCACAGAAAGAAATATATGTTTTTTCACGAATGGCAAATACGCAAAATAATATCTAACGAGCTTCGATTAATATTTAAAACTAGTGATTCACCCTCGCTTCGCTCGAATTAGTTTTTATATGATTATTTAAGTTGACATAACTTTTTATTTATGAACCGATTGAAATAAAACAAATACTAAATGATAAATGTTACACAATACATTAGTCAAAACCGCGCCCAAATTGGTTAAGCTGTTTCTAAGAAGAAAATTTTAAAGAAGAAATATTGTTATTTGTTTATAAATGTTCATTCTTATCTAAAATGGTATTTTTTACGGTTAAGTGACATCTTAACATGACCTTATGGCACTGCATAATTATTATCTCCTCTGGAGCCATTTTCGCGGCAGCGGCTTACCTAACAGAGATTAGCTATGAGATGATCTACGCTCATGTATAGATTAAACAGCTTTACCATAATTTTCTAAATACAATTAGCAACAAAAAGCGAAAGTTAAGCAGCAGCTTTAGTATAAGATTAAAAAATCCAACTCGCCACACATGAATTTGTTTGAACGCGTTAGTTCTAGAACTCCTAATCAAATATAAAAAACCTTTTAGCATTTTACCCAATGTATTGAGTAAAATTATAAAAACTTCATCTTTTTACTTGTCTAACAGTAGCATTACCCGCATTCAAACTTCCGATCGCTATTAAACTTCACAGGATCACCTTCTGGGTTAATCTAAAGATTGCCTAAAAATTTGATCAAAATCCTGTGACGCCTCATTAAGACGGGGGAGGTTTTGTCGGGTTTTAGTGGGTAGTACTGGTTTTTCTAGCCGATGAGTCCCACATAACCACCTGTATGTATACAGGTGGTATGCAATAATGTATTTCCCAACATTAAAAAAGGATGCAATTAATATATTAAAAAACTAATCCACGAATCGATCGAAGCCACGAGTAAAAAAGTGAGAAAACTTACCCTTACCCAGTACTCAAGTATCGGATGTTTAAGAACCAAAGGGCAGTGATAGCAAAACGCGCGAATTGCTGGTTTGTAAGTACTTTTAAGGTTCCGGTAGTGAGAACGTAAACACGCATAATAGTCAGCTCTGTCGAAAAAATTCACAAACACTACAAAAAACAGTCAGTTAACTATAAAACTGCGATAATATCTCAAGAAAATCATCATAGCTTCATAACTACGAAGAAATCTTAGTGGAAACTGGAAAAGAGTGCAATTAGTGAAAACATTCTAGTAAATACCTACGTATACCCCCAAACTACAAAGTGCTCGTCGATCTAATAAATTACAAACGCCATCATAGATTATAGAACGTACTTCTGTCATTAGTGATTGTAGTGCCAACCTTACAATAACGAATAATCTCGTACTTTGACAGTTAAAGTGTTGCCAGCAAAAAAATAACAAATTCTACCAAAATATGGGTCAAAATATGGAATGGTTACTAACGAAATTAGATGAGAAGTTGAATCAACAAGCTTTAATAATAACCACCAATTTCACCAGTAATGTAATGCAAGCACTAGATGAAAAAATGAAAACACTTTTAGAAGAAAACAATACCTTAAAAACAAGAATAACACAGCTAGAACACAAGATAGAATCTATGGAAAAAGACAAAAGAAAAATCAATCTAGTATTTTTCGGTATAGAAGAGAAAGAGAAAACAGAATATGAATTAGTAGACTATTTAAAAGATATAATAGTAGAGATGGGCGTACACCTAGAAAGTCATGAGATAGCTAAAATCTATAGAATTGAACAGCCTTCAAACAAAAACCGACCAATTGTAGCCTCTTTTACAACAACATGGAAGAAACACCTAATTCAAAGGAGTAAATCCAACCTCCAACAGGGTATCTATCTCAAAGAAGACTATCCTAAAGAGGTTTTGGAAACTCGCAAAAAACTTCTACCCTTATTGGAAGAAGAAAGGAAGAAGGGAAACTTGGCATATCTGAAATACAACAAGCTAGTAGTAAAAAATCCAAAAGATTCAAATCGAGAGAAGAGGAAAAGAGATAAGACGGAATCACCAGAAGCACCACCAACGAACATCAAGAAGAAACAGATTAATGACAAACGTGGCCCATCTAACGACTCACCTGCAAATAATTCACAAGGAATAGTAAAACCAGGCATACTCAACTATGTAGTACGAGGAAGAACATCATCGCTGTCAGAGCCAAAAACAACAAAAAACTAAAAAAATCCTCCTGCAACTGGAACCCGAATAAGAAAAATCTACCAACACAGTCAAATGGAATAACAGAAATCAGCACCCCAAGCCGGTTGGTCACCGTGGGGGAAGATGACCACAACCCTCCACTAAATAAAACCACTAAACACAACAATAGAAAATCCAAAAATAAGAACAATGAACCAGAAAAATTACTAAATTTGAAAATATGCACCTACAACGTAAGATCACTATCATCAACAGTAAGAATGCTAGAATTAAATATTGCAATAGAAAAAATCAATTGGGACATTATAGGGCTCGCAGAAATTAAAAGAAAAGGATGTAATATAGAAGAACATAAAGAATATATATTCTGTTACATAGGTGAGGCAGAGGGGCTTCATGGTGTAGGCTTCCTAATAAAGAAAACCTTGAAGACCAACATTGTAAGCTTTGTAGGTATATCAGAGAGAGTAGGCTTGCTAAAGATGAGCTTCAAAGAGGTGCCACTGTCGATTATCCAAGTTTACGCCCCTACAGAGAGTTCTAGTGAGGAGGAAATAGAAAAATTTTACATGGACATACAAAAAAGCGCAGGAACAAGCAGATAAGACCTTACTAGTAATAGGAGATTTTAACGCAAAAATCGGGTACCCTAAACATGAAGAACATATGATAATGGGAAGATATGGATACGGGCAACGAAACTCACGAGGCGAACGACTAATTCAATACGCATACGAAAATAAACTGTCAGTGATGAACACATACTTTAAGAAACAAAACTCTCGCAAATGGACCTGGATATCCCCAGACCAAAACACTAAAAACGAAATCGACTTTATACTAAGTTACAACCCGAAAGTAATCACAAACTTAGAAGTACTGAACAGAATAAACTTCCCATCCGACCATAGAATGGTTAGATGCTCTATGAATTTTCAGACACCAAAAACCAACAGGAAGTCATTTAAAGCCCTAAACAACATGCTAAAGTCTACAAAAGAAAACGAAACTTATCTAAAAAAGCTAAAAGGTAATGTAACAATACTAAATGAAACAATGAAGAACATAGAAGATGTACAAGCTCTGAGCACCGCACTGGAAAAAACAATCACAAATAGTCTAGAACGGGACGAAGAAATAAAAACCAGGCACAAAAAACCCAAAATTATTAGCGACCAAACATTGAAAATGATTTCTCGACGTACAGAACTCCTAAATAAAAAAGATAAATCTAAAGAAATGAGGCATGAATTAAAGGAACTATACAAAAAGACAAACAGAGCAATTAGGCAAGATTATGAAAACCATAGAAAAATAATCATAGAAAGAAATATGGCAACATTTAGAAGCTCAAAGAGAGCCTTTAAAGAACTGTCATCGCACAAAAAGTGGATACAGGGCCTAAATGATGGAAAATATGAAATAAAAAACAGAGAAGACATAATAAAGCGCGCAACAGTATTTTACTCAGATCTCTACAGAAGACCAACCCAAGAAGGAGCTCAGAAGGTCGAACGACCCGAAACTAACATTATAATAGAATCTCAATTAAAGGAAAACTCACTAGATCCTATAAACGAACACGAGATAGCAAGACATATAAAGAGATTAAAATCTGAAAAGTGCCCTGGACCTGATAAAATAACTAACGAAGTCTTGAAACTTGGTGCACATATTCTGGTACCATACCTGACAAAACTTTTTAACATGATAGTAGAACAAGAACAAATACCGAAACAATGGTGCAGATCATACATAATACTGCTTTATAAAAAAGGGAATCCGCTTGACATGAACAACTACAGGCCTATCAGTCTATTATCTACAATCTATAAGCTGTTCTATTCAATTATTTTAAGTAGAATATCACCAGAAATCGATAAAAACCAGCCAATAGAGCAAGCTGGCTTCCGTCCACACTACTCAACAATAGACCACATACATGTTACAGAACAAATAATAGAAAAATATAAAGAGTACAATAGGCCACTGTACATAGCATTTGTAGATTATTATAAAGCATTTGACAGCATATCACACCCATCTATATGGAAGGCTTTGAGAAAAAATAACATAAATGAAAAATACATAAATATAATAAAGAATATATATGCTAAGAGTGTAAGCTTAATAAAACTAGAAAGGCAGGGAGAA
Organism: Brenthis ino; assembly: GCA_921882275.1. Taxonomy (NCBI): domain Eukaryota; kingdom Metazoa; phylum Arthropoda; class Insecta; order Lepidoptera; family Nymphalidae; genus Brenthis; species Brenthis ino. The sequence continues at coordinate 20,894,038 of OV170232.1, read as the reverse complement.
GAGTTCGAAATTTGTAAAGGAGTGAGACAAGGCGATCCTCTCTCACCCAAACTATTTATAGCTGTCCTCGAAAACATATTTCAAAGTCTAAAGTGGAAAAACAACGGCATATGGATACTAAATAAAAGGCTAACACACTTGAGGTTCGCAGATGACATAGCTCTGTTCAGTGAATCTGCAACAGAACTAGAAAACATGCTACAGAGCCTGAACACCCAAAGCCAAAAAAATAGGTCTAAAAATGAATGCATCAAAAACAAAAATAATGACAAACAGCTCTAGAAAACCAATCACAATAGGAGGAAAATCAATAGAATATGTGAATGACTATGTATATTTAGGAAAACAAGTCTCCTTTGAAGCAAACAGTAATGAAAAAGAAATAGATAGAAGAATAAACATAGCATGGAAAAAATTTTGGGCTCAAAAAGAAATTCTTAAAGGAAACTACAGCCCAAAGATGAAAAAAGTAATAATGGACTCGTGCATCCTCCCAAGTCTTACCTATGCAAGCCAAACATGGGTATATACAGAAAGAGTAAAAAATAAAATTATGTCCTGCCAACATGCAATGGAGAGAAGTATCCTAAAATTGAGGAGAATACAAAAAACAAGAAATACACACATCCGCAAGAAAACCAATGTAACTGATGCACTCCTTCATAGTCTAAGGCAAAAATGGAAATGGGCAGGACACATAGCCAGATATCAGGACAAAAGATGGACACATCAAATAACAAAGTGGAAAGGTCCAATAGGCAAGAGGAATGTAGGTCGACAAAGAAAAAGATGGCAGGATGATATCAAAAACATAGCAGGAGATGAATGGATGAAAGTTGCCAATAACCGCGAGGAATGGTGCAAGTTGGAGGAGGCTTTTACCCAAGAGGGACTACACACCAACAACAAGTAAATTGTACTAATTTCTTTTACTTTCATTTTCTAAAATTTTTTTGTAAAATGTGTAGACAAATAAAGCTTTATTATTATAAGTACTTTTAAGTTCGTACCTATATCTTGGGTTTGATTACCGAGCTTTGTTTTCTTACGGAGTTGCTGACTTTTGCATTTCGATTTACCTTTGTAATCAGTAAAAGTTGTACAATTCTGTAAGTAGCTCTACCGATTTGGTTCAAGATTATAAACCAAACATGGTTGTTGTAGTCTGCCATCGGGGAGTCGTGGTTAAGAGAGTAAGCGTTCCCGCGGCGTCCCATTAAGACGGAGACGGTTTCGTTGGGTTTTGTTGGAAGGCCGATGAATCCCACATATCTACAAACCTGTATGATCGCAGGTGGTAAGCGTAAATGCATTTCCCGACATTAAAGAAAAAGGATCTTAAGAGAAAGAAAATACTTAACAAATAAACTGAAATTGTAATCTTAATTGTAAATTTACTCTATATATAGAAAAAAAATAATTTAAGTAATCAGAAGCTTAACAAATAAGAAATGAATTTTTAAAGAATTTTGTAATTCTTTATCGGCTTAAGCACTCACACATGTACCGCACCTTATAAATATGTTCTAATCATAGAAATTCAGCATTTATCATAACACAAGTATAGTCTATTACAAGTGTGGTAAATGGACGGGCGTTGCTTTATACTACTGCTCTTCTGTTACAGTGTGATGTGTGATGATTGTGAAATATTTAACTTTGAAGAAGGTTTTAATGACTCTTTAAATAATGAAACCGACGTGTGTTCTGATACTTCTATGTGGCATTTAGGGAGCTATGACGATATCCATGTTCAGCCTCCAAACCCTAATTCTTCGATGTTTATGTATGTAAATGGGACCAACTGTGCGTCGTCTTTTACTTTCTCATTGTCAGATTCTGGAATTATCGAAGTCAATGCTTATTTGGATTTACAAGATGACAGTGCCTTTTTGTCAATCTTTGTACAACAGATAGTGGAAGGTGGTAACGATGTAACGGTTAGGAATACGTTCATTACCAGGAATACAGTGGGTTTCGAGAACGGTTGGAGAAAAGAGGATATTAGCCTTTTTGGTGTCGATTCGTTTATGGGTTACGTAAGTGATTTTAATATTTTGTTAATGCTACACAGTGGTAAGTCTATTCGACTAATACGAGTATAATACTAAATGTGTGTTGTTTCTATTTGTTGTCACTATATCCAAGAGTTCCATCTTTTTGTTTGGTAGAATAATTTCCAATTACATTTAAGTCTGGATTAAATGTAAAAAGTATTACTACAATAAAAATCATTACTGCTATAAAATGGAACGTCGCAGTGGCCCATTATGAGTATGCTTACATTGGAAATAGACTAAAGAGAGTGAGAGTGATATACCGAATGTCGCACCTCTGAAATTTTCATTTACTAGATCATTTCCAACACTCCTAATTATGGCTAATACGGTCAGAAGAAAACATCGTTAGGACCTAGTTCATCATTTTTTCTTTATTTACTATCATTTTAGTAAACATACGAGAGAAAGATGTACTTTTTATGTGGTACCTCTAATAGACTTGGAAGATATTATGCATACCTAATTATACTGTGTGTGTTTACATAAATCTGTACTTAATTCGTCATCTGATCAAAAGTTGCGGCAGAGTTACACTATTAGTGGCTTATTGATATCCTTTTTCTATTAAATCCCTTAGATAGCTCAGATTCACTTATAACGATATTTTCTTGAAAACGTCTTGCTCTTTATAGCAAACAAGTATGAGCCTGACTTACGTGCCGAGTGCTTCGTAGCATAAAAAGTTAAATTTGCGTTTTGTTTTAACTTATGAATAAGTAAGAATACGAGTATATCAGGAACACTCACTTTGTTAATGACTTTGGAAGTATAAAGCTCGGTAACTCTGAAGTTCTTGAGTAATTTAGGAACATCTACCTCATTTAAAGTCAAATTTAATTATATATTTCGTTTATCTGAGATATATGTATAGAATACTACCAAGTATGTTTTAATTATATACATACTAGCAGAACCTGCGGCTTCGCCCGCGCGAAATGTACAAAAATAGCTCTAAAAAGGTTTCATACAAACTTTCATCCTTACCCTTTTTTCATTTTACCCTTATAGGATGAATTTCTATTTATTTAATTTTATCGAAGAGTATTAATGCCAAGTTTCAAGTAATTCTGATCATAAATATTTTTTTGGATTGTGCTATAACGTGTTTTCCCGTAGGAATTAGATATTCTCCCTCGGTAAAAAGTAGCCTATGTCACTCTCCAACCCTTCAACTATCTCCACACAAAAAATCACGCCAATCCGTCACTCCGTTTCGACGTGAAAGAAGAACAAACAAACACACTTTCACATTTATAATATTAGTATAGATTATTCACAATTAACAGTATTGTCTAATGGTTGAAATAAACCTATCTTTCAAAAATAGCAAACGCTATCTTATAATATTAAAATGAGTAATTTGTATAGAAGTGCATTTTATGTATCTCGGAAACTGCTCAAATGATTTGGATCAAATTTTGTATTTAGATAAGTTTAACTTAATAACTTTATATAGTGTAAAAAAATTTTCTTCTTCAAATTTCTTTTTAAGAAAATCAATTTTTCACATTTTTTTTTAAAATAACTAGTAATTTTATTAGAACCTTTTTCTGTCTGCCCTCATGCAAACAATTTTTTAAAGCGCCATCTTGTATTTGTGATGTTTTCATTGTAATCAATGGCTGATTACCGACTGAACGAGCGCGATTACTCCCACTACTTAATTTTAATAAACATTCGACCAAAATTTGTTTTCATTGTTGAAATATAGTTTAGTAGTTTTAGAAACAAAAGCGGTTCATTTATATCCAAACGTGTATAAACAATATTCATATATATGTACTAGCATTGCCCGCGGCTCCGCCCGCGTTCAGATGACCAACAACCAAATTCTTAGGTTTCAGTTTTCGTATTTATTCTCAAAAATGAGATATTGTCCTGCGGTAAAAAGTATCGACTTAGTTACAATTTTATTATATGTATAGATGATCATTTTATTATTAATCTTAGTAATATATTAACTATCGTCTTTTAGCTATGATTGCATAGATATTTTGTATTATATTAACAGGTAAAATTTGTTTGGTAAACACTTACAACATTTTATTTATTAATCATAATATTCTCTACTCTCAAAAGCTAATCATGGTTATATGTATATTTCATTTTAATACAAGTGGGTCGGTTACATTTATCGCAAAACCGAAGACCGAGGAAGTAGACGGTTTCTAGAATGGATACCGCATCTCGGCAAAGATAATGTACATAGAATACGATCCGATCCGTACAGTAGTTGGGTTAGCGGTTAGATGCGTTAAACTAGAGATCGAATTCAGTTGCGTAAATAAGAAGAAACCTATATCGAGCAGTGAACAAAAAGGGGTTGATAATGATAGTTTAATTATAACAACTTAAAAAATAAGATGTAAATCTAAACTTTAATCTTATCTAATCAAATAGCACCAGTGATTAGTAAGTATCCATTGGTAAAATATAAACTATACAATGTTTTTTTTTTACATAACAAAGTATTTTTCTAGTCATAGTTCTATATACTCATAGAAACAAAATATTTTAAACCAAAATTAATTCATAAAACCCCTAAATTATTAATAAAGTAGGACGTTTAGAAGTAACACAGATTTAAGAATCTTTCCAGTTAAATAGCTTTGTAAAAAAAAACTCGGTCTAAGTCAACCCATCCATTGGAGTACAACAATGTCACAGACGGATAGGTGTCAAACCTAATTTTTTCGGGATTGTCATTTGCTATTAGTTTTATAATTCAAAGAATATTTAACTAATTTTGAAGACAACATGCATAATATAACAACCAACACACAGGTTTACTCAATAAGCTTTCGTTTCGTTCCGCATAGTGACATAATATATTTATAGAAAATATCGATTGATGTTTCAGTAAACTAATAAATAAGATATCATCGAGGCATAATACCATTCTTCCTTCCAAATCCTTAGGTTTAAACACCTATAAAAGTTTTACTATTATGACTTGTAACAAACTATGTAAACATTGTCAGTGGGACATAATTTAAAGGAGTACTTTAATTATTTAATACAGGTCTAATACTTTCTTAGATTTACGCGAATGTTTGACATTTTTAAATAAAACTATCTTTTCGGATTATTTCGCGGATTTATTTTGATTTTTGGTTCCCGACGTTTCGAATGCTTTACAGCTTGCTTTAATGCTTTTCATTTGTAAAAGTATATAGTAATAGTGTTGCTTAGTGAGTTGTTTTTAAATAATAGCAAACTAAATTAAAATTATTATCCTTAATTAATTTTAACTTTTTAAATTACACATAGAACAATTATATGGCTTAAATAATTAATACTATATTCTATATTTTTCTTTTTGGTTATAAATATAATAATGGCAACACTAAATATAGATAACTAATTAATATTTTTTAAAATTGTAATAATTATAAAAATAATAGCAAAAATTAAATAAATAATATTCCATATTCAATTATAATTAAAATTATAAAAATGTTTAAAGTTAAAAAATATTGTAATGTAATTGGTGCAATTTTCATTTTGTTAATTGTGGGTAGGCTGTCTGTAACAACTATACCTTAAAGACATGTAACACCTCAGTCTCTCCCGTGACCATGGATGCTGTAAAGCATTCGAAACGTCCGGAACCAAAAATCAAAATAAATCCGCGAAATAATCTGAAAAGATAGTTTTATTTAATACAGGTCTAAATAGAATATATTATAAATAACAGTTTTCATCGTGTTAAAATCATGTCAAAATGACAATTACATATATCGCAATTTATACTGTGCAATTCTACTAATTACCTACTTCAAAAAGCTTACCAAAACTATGTATTTCAATTTTTTTTTATTTATTAACTTTTTTTATTTAATCTTTATTGCACACTATATAAATATAAAAGTTACAAATATTGTTTCTATTTTATATAAAGCCTGCAAAGGCGGTCTTATTGCTAAAAGCAATCTTTGCAAGACAACCTTTGGTGAAAGGTTTTAAAATTCGGAAACGGGACGGTGCTATCAAAATACGGATTAAATTATTAATGGTATAATGAAGAAAAATAAGATATACTTACACATAAACAAATACAATATAATATATACATATAATTTGTCTAATGGGTCTACATTGTACAACTACGATTTACATTCAATTTTTATAAACCTAATATTGCAATTATCTCCATGATATGTTCGACATGTTATTAGCTACACAACCATCAACAATTATTGTTTATGATACACTTTTTATTTTAATAAATTCTTGTATTTACTCCCCTTCCTATGGAAGCAAATCACTACATAGAGAATAACTTCAACGTTTGTGCACATACAAAAATATATTCATTGTACTACCAACACACTAATTATTTATTTTTTATTTTTTCAGATAACTCTACTTGGAACGGCTGCGGCTGAAACGATTATATTGGTCGATTCGATTCGATATATACCACCAGGAGTACCTGAAGAAGACTGTCCTGTATATGAAGATCCAGTCACAGAAACACCATCCACTGAACCACCTACTACACCATCCACGGAACCACCTACTACACCATCGACTGAACCATCTACTACACCATCCACTGAACCATCCACTGAACCATCTACTGAACCATCCACTGAACCATCTACTGAACCGTCCACAGTACCATCCACTGAAATATCTACTACACCATCAACTGAACTACCTACTACACCATCCACAGAACCATCTACTACACCATCCACTGAACCACCTACTACACCATCCACTCAACCACCCACTACACCATCCACTGAACCACCTACTACACCGTCCACTGAACCACCTACTACCCCATCCACGGAACCATCCACTGAACCATCGACTGAACCATCTACTACACCATCCACTGAACCATCCACTGTACCATCCACTGAACCATCCACTGAACCATCCACTGAACCATCTACTGAACCATCCACTGAACCATCTACTGAACCGTCCACAGTACCATCCACTGAAATATCTACTACACCATCCACTGAACCACCTAATACACCATCCACTCAACCACCCACTACACCATCCACTGAACCACCTACTACACCGTCCACTGAACCACCAACTACACCATCCACGGAACCATCCACTGAACCAGCGACTGAACCATCTACTACGCCATCTACTGAACCGTCCACGGTACCATCTACTGAACCATCTACTACACCATCCACCGAGCCGTCGACGGAACCATCCACTGAACCATCTACAGAACCGTCCACGGTACCATCCACTGAACCATCTACTACACCATCACCTGAACCGTCCACGGTACCATCCACTGAACCATCTACTACACCATCCACTGAGCCGTCCACGGAACCATCTACTGAACCATCTACTGAACCATCTACTGAACCGTCCACGGTACCATCCACTGAACCATCTACTGAATCGTCCACGGTACCATCCACTGAACCATCTACGACACTATCTACTGAACCATCTACTACACCATCCACTGAATCACCTACTACACCATCCACTGAACCACCTACTATACCATCCACTCAACCACCCACTACACTTTCGACTGAACCATCTACTGAACCGTCCACAGAACCATCCACTGAACCTACTACTGAACCGTCCACAGTACCATCCACTGAACCATCTACTACACCATCCACTGAACCATCCTCGGAACCATCCACTGAACCGTCCACAGAACCATCCACTGAACCATCTACTGAACCATCCACTGAAACATCCACTGAACCATCCACTGAACCATCTACTACACCATCTACTGAACCATCCTCGGAACCATCCACTGAATCATCCACTGAACCGTCCACAGAACCATCCACTGAACCATCTACTGAACCATCCACTGAACCATCCACTGAACCATCCACTGAACCATCCACTGAACCATCCACTGAACCATCCACTGAACCATCTACTGAACCGTCCACAGTACCATCCACTGAAATATCTACTACACCATCAACTGAACCACCTACTACACCATCCACTGAACCATCTACTACAACAACCACTGAACCATCCACGGAACCATCCACAGAACCATCTACTGAACCATCTACTGAACCGTCCACGGAACCGTCCACGGAACCGTCCACTGAACCGTCCACGGAACCATCAACTGAACCGTCCACGGAACCATCCACTGAACCATCCACTGAACCGTCCACGGAATCATCCATTGAACCATCTACTGAACCGTCGACGGTACCATCCACTGAACCATCTATTACACCGACTACTGAACCATCCACTGAATTATCCACTGAACCATCCACTGAATCATCCACTGAACCATCCACTGAACCATCCACTCAATCATCTACTACACCAACTACTGAACCATCCACTGAACCATCCACTGAACCATCCACTGAACTATCCACTGAATTATCCACTGAACCATCCACTGAACCATCCACTGAACCATCCACTGAACCATCCACTGAACCATCCACTGAACCATCTACTGAACCGTCCACAGTAGCATCCACTGAAACATCTACTATACCATCCACTGAACCGTCCACGGAACCATCCACTGAACCATCCACTGAGCCATCCACTGAACCATCCACTGAATCATCCACTGAACCATCCACTGAACCATCTACTGAACTATCCACTGAACCATCTACAGAACCGTCCACGGTACCATCCACTGAACCATCTACTACACCATCCACTGAGCCGTCCACGGAACCATCCACTGAACCATCTACTGAACCATCCACGGTACCATCCACTGAACCGTCCACGGAACCATCCACTGAACCATCCACTGAACCATCCACTGAACCATCCACTGAACCATCTACAGAACCGTCCACGGTACCATCCACTGAACCATCTACTACACCATCTACTGAACCGTCCACGGTACCATCCACTGAACCATCTACTACACCATCCACTGAGCCGTCCGCGGAACCATCCACTGGACCATCTACTGAACCATCCACGGTACCATCCACTGAACCGTCCACGGAACCATCCACTGAACTGTCCACGGAACCATCCACTGAACCATCCACTGAACCGTCCACGGTCCCATCCACTGAACCATCTACGACACTATCTACTGAACCATCTACGACACTATCCGCTGAACCATCTACGACACTATCCACTGAACCATCTTCTACACCATCTACTGAACCATCTTCTACACCATCCACTGAACCGTCCACTCAATCTTCCTCAACACCATCATCTACTGAGACAGATTATATAAGTACAACTACTACTTCTGAAGGACCCCCTTCAAATTCTGAAAGAAGTGGGTTTTGGAATCCATACACAATAACAATGGTTATATTACTAATATTAATTATAATCACTCTCGTTGCAGTCATATCTTATTATATAGGTAAAAGAAGATCACGGAGATCGTCACAACTCATTCTTCCAGAATTTGAAAACCTTCCTATACCGGCACTAATACCAAGAGTTAGTAAAGTAACTTCTGATTATAAATTAAGTTTAGATTAATTTTTTTACATACATAAATACCCAAAATGAGCATGAAGTGTTGAGGGTTTATGTATGTGTATTTTTATGTACATGTACTTGTGCATGTAGAAACATAAGAGATGAATACTCAATTCATTAAGTAGGTGTTAAGTATACTAATGTATAGATACTGTAAATAGTAGAGTTGATTATAATTATAATTATTTTTGGCTATTGATTATTAAAGGAAATAGATTTTATCCCAATTGCTAATGATAATTACGATATTCCTGATATCAGATGCATTGATAAATGGATATGGAAAGATAAAATTCCTGCAAAAAAAGTCCATAGCTCTTATAAAGATAATAAAATAGCGTTAAAAAATTAATATTAATAATGTGACAGCGAAACAAAAGGACTAAAACTGAGGAAATAATATTTAAGTTGTAGCAGTAAAAATATACTTAATTTCCTTATAATATGTATATTAAAGATAGAAAAAAGTAAATATACAAAATATTAAAGAATTATAACACAAATATGACCATTACTGTGTTCTAGCTATATGAAAAATAAACGTGTTATATGTTATATTTATTATTATACGTAGTTCACTTTTATACAAATATTTACATAGGTTAAGCCATTTTTGTAATTTATCGTAAAATATATAAAAAGGATATTTTCGATCTTCTAAATGTACCTTAAAAGATATTTAAAGTATCTTTAATTTATTTTTAAAATAAATATAATTTTATAAAAAATAAGTTAGAAAATTTTGTTTTAAAATTACTATATCTTTGTTACCTAATAGTATCGTATAAATAAATAACTAAGATTTTAAAATAAAAAATATATTATACTTGATGTAAAATATAGTATATTACACTATTTACTTTATTTTATATACTAAAATAAATTAAATTATAAGTTAAATAAATTATTTAAGTTATTGGTACGAAAGAAAAAATATTGCGACAATCTTCCAAAAAATAGTTAAGTGGCTTGTATATATTACGTATAACTATCTCCTGTATGTTGTAGTCAATTTCTGTTTTATTGTAGAATAAAATATACTATTTAAAATATGCTCTAAATAGCTCTTTGTAAAAAGATATTTAGTAGCGATTTTTCACCACTGGGCGAACAATACTGTATATAAATAATAAATATCGTGATAGCAATGTAAATTTTTTATACTGATTTCGGTTGAGCGGCCCATAACATATATACCTTAAAAACTAATATAAATATATATTAGTTTTTAAGTTATATATGTTATGGGCCTCTGTTTACATATTAAATTAAGATCTTCTTGTAAATATTGCCTAAAATAAATGATTAAATTAAAAATTAAATTAAAATTAATATAATCAAGTTTTTTTTACTATACTAGAGACTTCCGCTGACTTCATTACATCCCTATTGTTAGGGCTGATATGCTGATGATAATTCAACTGTCTTTTTTTCTGACTTTAATAATTAAAGTTATTATGGTTTTTTACAGAAATACATTTATATCGGATTTAAAAATAGCCAAAAGCTTTCGGCGGCAGTGTAGCTTTCTTTTAGTGAAAGAATTTTCTGAATCAGATCAGTAGTTTCAAAGATTACCCACTACATACAAACTTACAAACTTAAGCTTTATATTAGTGTAGGTATAAAAGAAAATATTTTTTCAACCTTCAAATGAATACTGATAGGTGGTTGTCGGTAACTGTCTTACGTTGACAACTTTCTTAGGATAGGAAAACTGAGTCAAGGGGATGTAAGAAGAGAAATAGGACGAATCCAGATTTTTTTAAATTTTTTTGTTTCCCTGTCTGTTTGTCTCTTTGTCTGTTTGTACGGACTAATCTCCGAAACTGTTGGACCGATTAAAATGAAATTTTGCATGGTGGTACGTTATATCCCCGGTTAACATTTTGGATACTTTTCATCCTGTAAAATTAAAGAGTTCCTATGGGATCGTTTAAAAACTATAGTAACTTATACAACTTAGTACACTAAAACTTCTGATTGGATTTTAATGAAACCTTACAATAATATATTTCATACATCAGAATAGCAAATAGTCTCCTTTTTATCCCAGAAAAATGTACGGTTCCCGTGGGATAGATTTGTTTTTGTTTGTCTAGAAGCGAACCCGAGCGAAACGAGGGTGAGCCGCTAGTTTCTAATAAATATTCCATAACCACTTAGTTTATATTCCAACTAAATACTTAAAGTGATACAAAAATACTTGCCAATAAAGTAAAGCCAGGTTGGTAAAGATAACGTCACCTAACATGATGTTTTAAAACATACTAAAAGTAGATAAGGTATTCCATATAATGAGTCTTTAAATTCCGCTTTACCAAATCCTTGTGTGCTAATCCAAATTAATTTATACATCGATAACTAAGTATAGGATCTATAAACAAAATATAACATGCTCTTATCAGATATTTATATTACGAAGTTTATACTTTACTAGCAGAACGGCAGCACGGCTTCGCTCGCGCTAAAACTACAAAATAATCTCTAAAAAAGTAAAAACTACAAAGAAATACAAAGCTCGGTAACTATGAAATTATTGAGTAATTTAGAAACATCTACCTCATTCAAAGTCTAATTTAGTTATATTCTATTTCATCTATCCGAGATATATGTATAGAGTACTACCAACTATGTTTTAATTATATACATACTAGCAGAACCCGCGGCTTCGCTCGCGCAAAAAGTACAAAAATAGCTCTAAAAAAATTTCATACAAACTTTCATCTAATATTTTGGCCCTTATAGGATGAATTTCGAAAAATGCTAAAACACGTCTTTATTTAATTTTATTAAAAAGCATTAATACACAGTTACAAGTAATTCTGTACATATATATATTTTTTTGTATTGTATTTTCCCGTGGGAATTAAATAATTTTCCGCGGTAAAAAGTAAACTATGTCACTCTTCAGTCCTTCAACTATCTCCACACAAAAATCACGCCGATCCGTCACTCCGTTTCGATGTACAAGAAATACAAACAAACAAACAAACAAACAAACAAACAAACAAACAAACAAACAAACAAACAAACAAACAAACAAACAAACAAACAAACAAACAAACAAACAAACAAACAAACAAACATTCTTTCACATTTATAATATTAGTATGGACGTGCGTAGTACTTTCATCAAGTATAAATCATTTGTAATTTGTCCTAATATATTATATATTTATAATTTTTATAAATTCAAAATTGCTCTTCAATTCTAATCTTTTATTGTCACTAACATTATTTTTATGATTTGAAACGGAATATTCCCCACGGTTTTTGTTTTATTTCTTCAGTCCCCGATATTTCGGGGACACTGGACATGGCATAAATTCCAATTAAATCTCAAAGAGAAAGTATATACGAATTTAGAAATTAAGATCTTTCTACCATACAGCCACATGTTACTACATATTAGATGGCGTTTTTCAGTTACAGTACCCGTAATAATTACTACACTCTTTTGAAATAGAAGTATATTTTAATTATTGAATTATTGCATGGTGTAAGGCTGAATTTGGCTGAACATTTAATATATTATTATCAAAATCTAAATGTATGTACTAACCCAAGTTCGCAATAAAGTGGTCGAAGTGTTTGCTATTTTTGACGTATTAAAAAAAAGAGGTACCAACGAAGTTACTGTTTAATATATTTATTTTGTGTATGCTACAGAATATCTTCGTCAATCGATTTTCATAAATCTTTTACTAATGAAAGGTACCTCAAGAGGAGCATAAAAATTTAATAAAAATATTCCGCTGGAGTGAAATAATTAAATTTCTAAGAAATCTATTGTTAACTGTAACGCCGGCGTGTCCGCGGTCGTTGAGGAGTTGAAGTTATTTTAAAAGTGTATTTTGTTTAGTAATAGTTTATTGAAAAAAACTTTTAAACTGCACGGCATTTGCAACGTATTTTTTAAAATATGTGCTGTAAATTATATGTAGCACCGCAATAAAAAGCTAGTATGTTTAATGACGCAAAATCATTGTGTTTTCCAATTACCCTTCCAGAATGTGGTTCATATCATATTAACAGATAAACTTATGAATGTCGTGAAAGATAAGATTTAAAAGAAATTTTAGATTTTTAAGATATTTTTAGCTTTACCTTTAGATATTTCAAGATATGCTTTAACTACGCTATGTAAAAAAATACACACTACTCAAATTTAAAACTAAACTTAACTGCTCAAATTTTTAATAAAATAACATTATAGGCATGTACAAATGTAGGCATTATAGGCATGTACAAAGTATGATGAGAAATCAAAGATTAATTAGATAAGAACTTAAATGATACTCGACTCGCTATCAGATTATATCGCTTATGAATATGAGGAACTGATAAAAGTGTAATACGGTAGCTCAAAGTTGACGCTTATAAACATTTTTTACGTTAAAATAGTGGATGCTAGTTCCATGCACATACATACACTACGTTTACTTCACATTAAGACAGTGGTCAGCGCTGGGTTTACACTAGGGGCACTCGGGGCTAGTGCCCAGGGCGGCAAATTTTTAGGGGCGGCAAAATTAGGATGGTGAGACAAAAAATTCTCTTCGCGTTATCGAAAATGCTTTTTTTATTTTCCAAAAAATGAATAATTAAAAAAAATAACTAGTACATTTTTAGAAAAAATGAAATCGTTTATAAATAAATTATTTGAATTTTTAAAAAATTAATTAAAATGAAAAAAAAAAACTTATCAAAACTTTATCAATTTTATGCAAAATTTCGATAATTGGGCGGCATTTTTTACTATGCCCAGGGGCGGCGGTAGGATTGAATCCGGCACTGCCAGTGGTAACGCGCCCGCTTGGGTAACCAAGTGAAGCGGGTTCAAATCCCGGGTCTTCCACCTCTGATATTTTCACGTGCGAATCATTTCCAACATGATTACCACTTGTCTTACGGTAAAGGAAAAACATCGTGAGGAAACCTCTATATCAGAGAGAACCTAGCGAATGACGTCTGAAGTCCGCCAATCCGCACTTGACCTGTGTGGTGGACTATAACTTGATCCCCCTCGTATTGAAGGGAGATCCGTGCCCAGCAGTGGAACTTTAACAAGAGATGGAACCACATGAATAGATATTGCACGTTCCATACGGAAATCCGAACTCGTTGAATTATTTGTAAGATATATGTCATCCTTCACAATGCAGTTATCACTATGAAAATAGTAGCGTCTTACCCTGGCTTCGCCTGGATGCGTCCTGGATGTATAGTAGTCGGATAGTTATTATATAAAAAAATAGTTTTTATTTCTTAATCATCTTTACATTTTGTGTTCGAGTCTTCCCAGTAAGTAATCCGAGGATACTTGTGTTGGGAATGGCCCGCTTCTTCTCATATGCATACTCTATGATTAAGTTAGGTGAAGAACAAAACTATATAATACTTATATAGGATAGTTACACGATCAAAGTTATTATTTAACATCAAGCAAAGTAATCGATAATATAATACAAATATATATATACAATATTAACTATATAATTGTTATATATATATATATATATATATATATATATATATATATATATATATATATATATATATATATATATATATATATATATATATTATATATTAGTTAAGAATACAAGTTATAGGTAATATATTATTTTATTTTAGCTATGTACATTATAAATGAAATTAAGTCAGTACAGATTAAGTGTGTGTGCGTGCGTACGTGCGTGCGTGTGTGTGTGTGTATGTGTGTAAGTGTGTGTGGAGGTCCTCATCTTACAATAGTTATGAAGTTCTCAACTTCCTCGTAAGTGAGGGTATTCAACCATTCTATAAGTATTTTTTTAAAACTATGCAATGTCATAGGATACATTTTAATTATACGGTTAACTTTATTGTACACGAAGGCAGACTGAACAGCATATTGCCGTTTGGCGAAGACCCTGCGGACATGGTGATATGGAGCTACTATGTCATTTCTCCTTTTATTTTGTAGATGTTGATCAAAAGGAAGTGACTTATGACATTGTAAAGTTAGGTTAAGTATATATAACTTTCTAACGGATAAGAGATTGCTAATATTGTTGAGGGTGACTGTAGGGAACCTATAGGGTTATTAGTAAATTTGTTTATTTCTTTTTACTTGCAGAATTTGAAAAACGGTTTAGCATATTTATTTTGGTACAGGTACTTAGTAGGTTGAGTGATAGGCTACTTTATCTATCACATTGGATATTACATAAAAAATAAAAATAAAATAAAATATCTCATAATAATGTCTCTATTTGATAGAACACGTGGCACTTATCATTTTTGATTAAATAACAGCTTAATCAAAATTCTTAGTGCCTTAACCTTGACATAGACGCGAAATGCGTAGACGTTAAGCTTAAAGATAGATATCTATCTATCTATTTATGAACTCTAGTTCATCTAAAATACGATGAAGTTTAAAAGAGATTGTTAATGCTAAGTTTTGTTCAGACCAAAATCTTAGATTAGATAACCTGATAGAGATGGGGCCAAACAGATCAGAAACAGAACAGAAACTTAGGTAGGTCTCTCACAGGGTGGGCCTAATGGTCCTTATGCAATGAATAAATAAATATGTTGAGACTTTAACACACAGCACACAGCACCATCTAGTTCCATAGTAAGCTACGAGGCCTGTGTTATGGATACCAGTTAGTTGATATTACACATGTATATAATTTTAAATAAATACACATTATAAATATAAGCATCCATTTTTTTTTAACGTTGGGAAATGCATTTACGCACGATGTGTGGGACTCACCGGCAAAGCCAGTACTACCCACTAAAACCCAACAAACCCTTCCCCCGTCTTAATGGGGCGTCGCAGGATCGCTTACGCATTCAACTACGACGCCCCGACGGCAGGTCTGCCGAAGCAGACCACAACAACCATGGGGTTGCTCCAAGGTCCACTCTGCTATCAGAGAAGTACCAGGAGCAACCCGCATGGTATACCACCCTCCGAAGAAGGCCGCCTCCCACCGCCCACCGAAGCGGGCCACCTCCCTGTGCGTTTCTTGGCTTCGTGAGTACACTACTGAGCCCCCCCACCACGACAAGGTGAACGCACGTTGGGGGGGTAAATAACAAACCTAGGCCAAGATCAACATATATAATCAGTATTACTAGAAACGGATTAAATATATCAAGATATGATTTGTTCTACTGTCCGGTGATAAAAAGGCCTAATGGTATTTCCGTTTTGAGGACAATTTACCAATGTTTAGAAAGATAGTAGAAAATAATATAACTTTAATACTGTTTTTGCGTGTTAAGTTTTGCGTTAACTAAGAATCAAACCTGCTACGTCGAGAACAGAGTATAAAGGTTAAAAGGGAGTGAGAGAGTATAAAAGAACGTCTTAGTACATTTACCCATATTATCATCACAGCGCCATCTATCTATACTTTACAGAAGTATTATCAGAAATTTTTTATGTTTTTTATGATTATTGAAAGGTGTTATATTATATAAATATATAATTAATAAAATCGTACTTGTAATACAAACTGCGCAATAGATGGCGTTATAAGATACTATATATACTCTTACATTGTAGTTTTTGTATTTTTTCTCAGAATTGAGATATTTTCCCGCGGTAAAAAGTAATCTATATGTTGACCCAGATAACCAGCTATCATCATACCAAATTTCATCAAAATTCCTCCAGTGGTTTTTCTGTGATGCGGTAACAGACAGACAGACAGACAAAAATTCTAAAAATTATAGATTCGGTCTCTGTATCGATGATAATGTTTATTTCAATAAGATTTTCCAAAAAATATCTAATGTACAGATTCGGCTTAGTTACTAATAATATGTATTTAAAATAGATAAATCTCGCGACAAGTTTTTATATCACATTGATTGTGTGATGTAATAAATTGTTGGATTTGATTTTATTTAAAGATTATTTTCTTCTTTTTAGAGCTTTTAAATAAAAGCTTGTTTTAAAAAATGTTTTTACTATTCATTTTATAGTTATTTTTAATAGTAGGTGATAAATTAATCTTTCATTATCAATTCGTACTGCAAATGCTTGAAATATAATGCGCAAACGTTTATATCTATACTACTATAGTGTATAGTTTGATTAACAAAGGAATAAGTGGTGCTTCAATAGTGATTATAGTCAATAAATATTTGCCGCGATAAAAATACAATATATGTATATACTATGATTTAACACGGCAATTAGTAATAGATTAAAAAGTAAATCAAATAACCAAAAATTAATAATAGATATACGAATTCATTTTTAACATTGGGAATGCATTTATGCATACCGTCTGTGAGTGGTGTTAAACTATTTTAGCCTATTTGTTTAGTATTCTATGCAAACAATTTATTGTAAAACAATGAAACACTTTTCCTGTAATAATCGTTAGTACCTGGGCGACCGAGCTTCGCTCAGTGTTTTTGGCCAAAAAAAAAACAAACTAAAAATTTGAATTAATACAAAAAAAAACAAATATAAAAACTTTGTATCCCACCGACATACGAACCCAGAAACCTGTGGTTGTCAAACTTGCGTCTTGGCCGCTTGACCACGATAATTATGTCCTAACGTGCGAATTAGCGACCATATTTTGCGTGGAATAATGCGAAATAAACCGCATGAAAACTCGAAAACACGCGTTTTCCCAGACATAAAAGTAATCTATATATATATATATATATATATATATATATATATATATATATATAGATATAGATGTAATTTTTACTAGACCTACAACTTTTGTAGAAATATTTTTCGATAGAACGTCACAATAAGCCGGAAATTGAAAAAAACTATTTTGCAACGCTTTGCGTCCCCCATTTTTGGAGGGCATCGGGGGCATTTTACAAATTTCTATTCCTTATATACCTGCTAACATTTTAAAATCATAAAACTTCACGTTTTCAATATTTTGTTCCCAAACCCGAAATCCGGTTGAACTATATAGCGAGACCTCCTGTGTAGAGGACGCTCTACAAGAATCAGGGGATTGGTCTTATTCACTTGTTACCAGAAGCTACCCACGGCCTTCTAAAGTGCCAGAGAACTACTGAGATCACAGATCACAATCACGACAGTGACAGGACAGGATGGTAATCCCAATATTTAGCAATAAGGTTTTATCTAGTCAAAACCTAGGTTCTCGACCTTTTTCATTTTTCTTGTGGCATTCCATTCAGTTGGGGTAGATTCTGATAAAGATGAGTATGAGTGATAATGGTTTTTCTTGCCCGTGTAAGTCACCACATCTTTTATCAGATGGCATAGTTTGATATTGCATTTTTCAACTTTAAAGTTAAGAAGTTTCTATAAAAATAGTTATTTTACCTATTTATGACTCAAATCTTACACCATATTATTGCTATAATTTTGTTATCATCTATAAGTACTTGTGGACACTTAACTTCAAAAGAAATGCACTTAGTAAACTAAAAGGTATGAAATGATATCAGAAGTATATGTAACGAAATCTCGATTAATTAAACAGTATATTTTGAGATTGTGTTCAGTAACAAGGTGTAGGGACACTACACTCAAGTAAATCTAAATGAAAGTAAAATGTTTAAAGTAGGCATATTCCTCGTACTTTTTAGTGGGCAAAGTTTACAATCAGAAAATGAGCAACAGATCTATTTTAACACTGAAATCTATGAGAAGTTTGACGGTCGAAATTGTGGAAACGTTAATAAGTGGTCACTTAAGAATTACGAAGAAATAAACATTTTGCCACCAAATAAAAATTCTGGGAACAGTACATGTCTGGAGGCTTCATCACGAAGTTGTATTTCATCCCCTTCAACAAATTTCACATCTCTCGAAGCAACTGTATACCTTCATTTATCATCGAATGAAAGTGCACTAAGAGTGACCATTTTTAATGAATTTGATGTTCCTATAAAAAGTTATGAAAAGAATAGATTAAGTCAAGACTACAAAGAAGGATGGAATACAATTGCAATTCGCTTTAAACATAAAGTTTTTGGATATGTAAGTATAAACAACATTTGACAAAATGACAATGAATTAAAAATAAGAAATAATCGTAAATATTTGCAAAAAAAAAATAATTGACCAACTATCGTAATCAGTTCTGTAAGAAACTTACATTTTCAGAAAACTATTTTCTCTTTTTTTCTTTCTATGATACAAACTATATAATCGATATATAATCGATCGAGTTTTCAGCCTGTATGTAGGCATACAGGCTGAAAACTCGATCGATTATCGATATTTTATGAACAGCTTCGGCTCAGTTAGAATTTTATTATATGTATAGATAATGAGATGCCTATTTTCTATTATTTTAAAAAACATTTTTTAATCTAGAATATATTGCAAAATAGTTCCAAATTTAATCTAAATGGCATAAATATATGTACATTGAATGAAAATAAACTAGGCTTATTATTTTAAATAAAACTATCTTTTCTTATTATATATTTATTTTCTTATATATTATTTATTTGCATTTTTGTTTCCCGACGTTTTGAATGCTTTACAGCATTCATGGTCACGGGAGAGACTGAGGTGTTACATGCCTCGAAGGTATAGTTGTTACAGACAGCCTACCCAAATTTAAGAAAATGAAAATTTCACTAATTACCTTACAATATTTTTTAACTTTAAACATTTTTATAATTTTAATTAGTTTTATAATTGAATATGGATTATTATTTATTTAATTTTGCTGTTATTATTATAATTATTTCAATTTTAAATTATTAATTAGTAATCTATATTTAGTGTTGCCATTATTTTTAGTTTGCTATTATTTAAAAACTATTTACTAAGCAACACTATTACTATATACTTTTACAAAAATGCAAATAAATCCGCGACAAAATCCGTAAAGATAGTTTTATTTAAAATGTCAAATATTCGCGTTAATCTAAGAAAGTATTATGTAAACTAGGCTTATTATATAAAGTATCTTACACATATAATTAATATTGATCGATCGATATATTTAGATATAGATTGTATACTTATAGAATATCACATAGTTCAGATAAAGGCCTCCTCTAACCTCCTACTATCCCTAAAGACAATTTTTTACATCATTTTTACTCTTCCTATCTTTTACGAGTATGTTGTCTTCTATTTTTCCTTTAATCATCTCAATGATAGCAATCCATTGCAATTACGACTTTCTAATATTAAATGCTCAAATATCTTGATCGATAATAATAATTTATTTTTAGTGATTGTTTTACTCATGACGATACTTTCTCTTACATGGTCTGTCTACGATTTAGCTTTAATAACAAGATTTTCAATAAAAAAAAAGTGAAAAAATTCACCCCCCTAATTAAATAGAAAATCTAAAAGTATGTTTACCCACCTCTTTACCCTCTCTAAGAGGCTAATAAACAATAGCATTCAATTACATTTGACATATTTTATTGTATTTTAATATACCTATGTATATTAAATGTTATTGTAGATATTTCTATTCTTATAGGTACTTGTCTTTACATGGCATTAAATGAAAGTGCATGAACTATAACTATTTTCAATCAATTCGATTTTCTTATAATTTTAGGAATTAACTTAAAAAACTTAAAAATTATGTTCTCGGATATTAACTGTACAACAATATAAACAAGTGGCCTGTGAGTTGAGTAAGAAATTTTAAAAAAGAATTCAGATATACTTATATTTGTCAAATGCTAAAATCTGCGTTGAAGGTCCAAAATTGGACACTCACAAAATACACAGAATATAGGCACAACGTACAAATTTTCCCTTCTACAATAACGTAAGATTTCCACTAGAGAAACGAAATCTAGTAGCTTACAACAAACTGTAACTCAAAAATCTTTCTTCTGTTGAATAAGTGGAACATTGTACAAAAGATGGGCCGATTTTGTTATCATCACTTTTCTATATTGCCTCTTGCTATGGAAGCAAATTTAAAGACCTACTTACGTCAAAAACTCATGAACAAACTAAAGTAATTTGAACTAAATTTTATATCAAAATTAGCTACATTTTATTACAATAATGAATATAATGAAGTAGAGGAGGTTAAGATTATTTTGTGATTTTGGTAAATACTTACTTGGTAATTTTTTCTCTCTATTGATGGTTTGAACTAATAATTATAATATCATTTTCAGATCAACTTTTTAGCAAGTAGAAACAACGGAGAAGTTATTTTAATAGATTCATTTTCACTCTTTAAACCCAATAAAAGACTTACGGAACCCAAAAATGGAATTAACTTGTTTAAACCTCAGTTACTGGTATCACCGATTAGTTCTTATATTCATACCAAGAAAAAGTTCAAGCGTAATACAGACAATTTAAGTTCAATAATAAACTTAACAGATATTGAATCAATAAACAGTGAAATATTATCAGGTCAAATATTATCCAAAATGGAAAAAAATATTTATAACAATAATGAAGATTTAGAACCCCGACCTGAACCAGAGCCCGCGCCTGACCCCAAATCAGACCCAGAGCATGAACCTAAACCAGAGCCGGAGCCTGAACCTAAATCAGAGCCGGATCCTGAACCCAAACCGGAGCCTGAGCCTGAACCAGAGCCCGAACCCGAACCGGAGCCTGAGCCTGAACCAAAGCCTGAGCCTGAGCCAGAACCTGAGCCAGAGCCTGAGCCGGATCCTGAACCAGAGCCCGAACCTGAACCTGAGCCCGATCCAGAACCTGAGCCCGAACCTAAGCCGGAACCAGAGCCCGAACCCGAACCGGAGCCTGAGCCTGAACCAAAGCCTGACCCTGAGCCAGAACCTGAGCCAGAGCCAGAACCTAAGCCAGAGCCTGAACCGGAACCCAAGCCTGAACCCGAGCCTGAACCTCAGCCAGAGCCAGAACCTGAACCAGAACCAGAACCGGAACCGGAGCCGGAGCCTGAGCCTGAGCCTGAACCAGAGCCCGAACCCGAACCGGAGCCAGAACCTGAACCAGAGCCTGAACCGGAACCAGAGCCCGAACCTCAACCAGATCCAGACCCTGAACCAGAACCAGAACCTGAACCTGAACCTGAACCCGAACCGGAGCCGGAGCCTGAACCAGAGCCCGAACCCGAACCGGAGCCTGAGCCAGAACCTGAACCAGAGCCCGAGCCGGAACCTGATCCAGAGCCTGAACCAGAACCCGAGCCTGAACCTCAACCAGACCCAGACCCTGAACCAGAACCAGAACCTGAACCGGAGCCTGAGCCAGAACCTGAACCAGAGCCCGAGCCGGAACCTGATCCAGAGCCTGAACCAGAACCCGAGCCTGAACCTCAACCAGACCCAGACCCTGAACCAGAACCAGAACCTGAACCCGAGCCTAAACCTCAACCAGACCCAGACCCTGAACCAGAACCAGAACCTGAACCGGAGCCTGAGCCAGAACCTGAACCAGAGCCCGAGCCGGAACCTGATCCAGAGCCTGAACCGGAACCCGAGCCTGAACCTCAACCAGACCCAGACCCTGAACCAGAACCAGAACCTGAACCTGAACCGGAGCCCGAACCAGAGCCCGAACCCGAACCGGAGCCTGAGCCCGATCCGGAGCCCGAACCTGAGCCTGAACCGGAGCCCGAACCTGAGCCCGAACCGGAGCCCGAACCTGAACCAGAGCCTGAGCCAGAGCCTGATCCTGAACCAAAGCCGGAGCCGGAACCAGAACCCAAACCTGAGCCAGAGCCTGAACCAGAGCTTGAACCAGAGCCGAGCCCGAACCGGAGCCTGAACCTGAACCAGAACAAAGTTTTTGGAATCATTTGCTTATTAATTATGTATGTTTAAAAGAAATGCTATATTAGTCTAGTGAGGAAGATGGTTGTAATGTTTAAATATTATATAATTTTTTATTTAAAATATACAATTTTTATTATAATATATAAATATTCTTTCTTATACTATAATATTAAAAATTATAAACTACATTAGGTCTGGCCTCAAGTTCTATAACCATATAAATAAATAAATAATAATTATAGTATCTATGTTTGTATGTACGAGTATATTTGGCATTCCCTGTTTTTAAACATTCCTACTAATAATTCAGCGGATTTTTAGATTTTAATTATTAAGTTTTTGTTTTATATAGACAAGATAATACGAATGATTTAAATTTTCATTTCATATTTTGTATAAAGATTAAAGTGAAGTATATTTAATATTTATATTTTACTAGGGCATGACTGAATGCTTAATATATATATGTAATCGTAGTTCGTACGTATGCATATAATAGATCTGAATGACAGTATTTTGAGATGTAAAACTACGATTATTATTAGATTATTATACAGCGTAATCTAATTATACACTGAGTTTAAGGGAAACAATATGGATTTTTATAGTATTTGAAACATTTTTTTTATTTTTTATTATATTTTCATTAATAAATATTTTTAATTATTTATTATTTTCTCTAGGCTTTTACAAAAAAACTAACGACTCACCCTCGCTTCGCTCGGGTTCGTCCCTGGGTACGTTTTAACGGTTAGTATGAAATAGAATTTTTTGAATTTCTCTGTTATTCTGTACTATAATATGCATACCTATAAAGTTTATTATTTTTATCTATTGCAAAAGTGTATATTACATTAAATATTATTTTTAATTAATAATATAGATCGCCGTAATACTCTACTGATTTAAAAAAAAAACAATACTAGACTAACAAGATATGCGATTAAGATTTGATTATTAAATAAAGGAGATTAATATAGAGTGACTAGCGAGGTAGGTTCGTTTTAATTTTTTTTTGCACGAAACCCTAATTCTTTTGCTAAAATAAAATAGTTTATGTTACACCCTATAATATCAGCTATCTTCCAGTGGAAGTCCCGTCAAAATCACAGACCGACAGACAGACAGATAAAAAATTAAAAAAATGTCTTTTTCTTATAAGTACCGTATATTATTTCATATGCCTATTACAAACAGACACTTTAATTTTATTTATCTGTATAGATAGAAATACTAATACATACATATGCATTTAGACATGCCACCTACGTATGTAGGGTAAGGTATAGGTACAGGTGCTTACGTGGGACTAACCGACTAGAAAAGCCAGTACTACCCACGAAAACCCAACAGAACCTCCCCTGTCATTATAGGGCATCGCAGAATTGCTTACGCACTCAACAACGAACCAACAACCAACAACAGACCACAACAACCATGGGGTTGCTTCAACAGACCACTCTGCTATCAAAGAAATAACAGAGGCAATCCGCATGGTACACCCACCGTGGTGGGCCTCCTCCCAGTGCGTTTTTTGGTTTCGCGCCCGGCTGAATTAACGGACGATAATAAGATCCAATAATAAAATATCCCTTTTTTATATATAATAATAACAACAAATAATTTCTTCTGTATATGTCGTGAAGTATTTTTTGCACATACTAATACTACATAGCTAATTCCTTAACATTACCTAAAAGCAATCTTGAGAGCAGAGTTAGTAATAAAAAATGATAAAATGAAAAATCCATCTAAATTCAACTGAACTTTTGTATCACGTAAAGAAGAAGTTAGTATAATATACTTTTTCTTGAAGAAAGAATCTTTGTACATGATGTTAGAACTTCTGTTGAAATCGGACTTTACACATTGCCTTTTGTATTTCTCACTCTAGCAAAGTTAAGGAACGAATGCACTTTAAACTTGTAGCGAGTTCGAATACGTTATAGTATTACTGTGTATACTTAAAATGTATATATAGATCTATGATTTTAAACTAGCTAAGTGTGTTTAGTATGAGTATGTTCATTTATCTTGATCATTGATAACGTATACTCAGGACAAACTACTGCTCTTTGGTCTAGTGCTAACATGTACGCCTGGTCCTGGGTTCGATTTCCGAGTTGAATCAAAAACAGTTATTGATATTCTATTTAGTACTTCTCAGTAACACGCAAGGAAATGGGAAATTGGCAGTGTTACAACCCCGTGCTTCGAAGAGCAGGTAAAGCTGTCGGTCCTGCCCTGTGTATGCCCACTCATTTTTCATGTTGAACAATCGTCTTTCCGGAGTATGAGGGTGACAGAAATGGGCTTTATATTTGCGCATATTTGTGCTTTTTAGTATCTCCTGCGCTAGTCTTATTGAGATTGGCCGCCATGAACGAAATTGCTGAGGAGGATATTATTATATCCAGAGCCAAATTTAGGTGTGGACAACCGATGTTGTCGTGTTCTATCCTCATTTGAGAATGTGATACCAAATTCGTTCTATTATATGTATGAAATTGTGGCTTCGTAAATTTGACAAAATACAAAAAAGTCCAAAAAATCCTTAGTTTGCAATAAAGAGCCTCACTACTGAAATGCCCTCGCCTCCATATTAATTCAGTCTCTGCCCTTTTCTACTCAACCTTTCAACTTTGTTTATTTTGGATAGATAGTCTTCTGATTTTTTTTATATGAAGGTTTCCGCTATTAAACACTAGTAACATACAATACTTATTATATGATTTTTTGCCTTTCATAAAATATTCATTAAAAATTTCATATGGTAATCGACCAGTCTCTTTTCCACTTTTTCATATCGCCTTTAACTTACTAGATCTACGTATCTTTAACTATAATAGGTATTTCATCCTTTGTCATTGAGACCTTGATATTAGAGTCGTTGACGCTACAATAACGTATGATTCATAAATAATGATCATAATAAAGGTTGCGTGACCAAAACTTAACAAAAACACAATACAACAGAAGTAAATAAATAGTCTGAGGTACCCGCAGCATCTAATGCAGACTGTTACATCGTGGATTCGGTTGGTTTTACGAAGCATTCTCATAATATACACAGATAAATAAAATTAGGGTTCATTTGTAATATCAAAATAACAGCTTTTTACTAAATTTATATGAAATTATTAACGGTACTTACAAGAAAAACATTTTAAAATTTTTGTCTGTCTGTCTGTTTGTTCCAACTAATCTCCGAAACGGCTGGAATAATTTGACGGAACATTCACTGGCAGGTAGCTGATGGTATGTAGAAAGAGTAACTTAGGCTATTTTTTTTTTAAATAATTAGGGTTCCGCTCAAGAAAATTAAAGTAGGGACGCACCGATTTATATACCTACTACATATATTATTTATGGTATGACTTGACTGACAATAAAGGACGTACTAGATTTGGATGTACGTTTTTTTTATCGCGCTATAACTTCCAGGCACTAAAATGTAAAAAATAACTAAACGGGGGTTTTTATTTAGAATAGATACCTAATCAGATATTTTCGAAGTCGGTGCCAGCCGACGCATAGGAAATCTAATATATTTTGATACGTAAAATACATATTTACCTATTAGAAATTCATATCTTAAAATATTGTCCGCTGGCACCGACTTCGAAAATATCTGATTTTAGTGCCAGGAAGTCGGTTTTTTTTTTTAAGTTTTTATTTTTTTATATTTTTAGTGTAAACGTAATAAGCAGGTAATTTGTAAGAAGAAAGTTTTTAATAACATATTCGATTAAACAATTTGCTTAAAGAAAATATTTATAGTTGATTTTATTTAAAACTGCTCGACCGATTTCGATAAAATTTAAATGGGACTACCGGGGAAGTATACCTTTTCAAACAAAACAAAAAATTTACAAATCGGTTCAGGCGTCTTCGAGTAATCGGTGAACATACATTAAAAAAAAGATTCCGACGAATTTTGAACCTCCTCGTTTTTGGAAGTCGGTTAGTAAAAAAATCTGTTTCCAAAAAATGCTTACTTATAACACTAATAATGCTCGTCAATAAACACAAAAAAAACGAAAATCGATTGATAAACAGCGAAAAAAAGGGTGGATTACTGTTTTGTCTTTGTATCTATATGTACCTATACATTTATCATTTAAGTTAAACACCACTATAAATATTATAAAGTGGTAAAGTTTCTGCGCATATATGTAGGGGGTAAACTTGGAAACTACAGATATGAAGCTATCTCTGAGTGACAGCCAGTTATCTTACCTCTGAGTAAAATAGGCTACATTATACTTCAGTAGGTGTGGTTTTATAAATTGTGTGAATGGAGCGAAAGCAGATCAATAATTGAGGAGGTTCTTTTCAAAACTTGACTATTCCACTTTTTGTGTTTTTTCACAATCTGAGAAAATAGTTTTG